>JAFFJZ010000004.1:43750000-46150000 GCA_018340375.1 Gonatopus flavifemur
GTGGAGGTTTTTTACCGTTGTTGATCACCCCGTTATTAGGTAATTTACTGACCCATTTGATCACAAATTCCTCGAATAATGGAGCACGCTAAAAAAATGGTATTATTACCTCAAGAGAGTGTAGAAAAATTCCAACAATTCCACACGAGGAGTAATATTCAGAAATCTTCGTTACCTGGAATAGACTCGTTATCTAAAATTGAGGAAACAAATACTGTCCAGACTCCAGGCGATATTTTAACACGTCTCGATAAAGAAATGAGTGATATCCTAAATTCACAAAAAGATAAACGTAAGAAATGGAATTCATATCAGCAAGCATTACAAAGATATTTATTTCTCTTCAGAAATTCTCATCTGATGCATTCTGAACAGTATGAAGATGAAGAACCAATAAATAAAGGAGATACCAGTGACCCCACACTAAAAAACGGATCTCAATGGAACATAAAGAACAATTTGATACTCAAAAGTATTCCAAAACTTTATCGTAAGAAAGCTGAACTTTTGTTGGAACATTTACAATCATCATCAAGAGTGAGTTGTAACGATAAAGGAAATATTGTTATGGATAATCATCCGATCACAGGTTCCAATATTATTGATTTGATTAATGATGCTATGCGTTCTAGAAAAACTGTAAAATCTATTGGTCGAAATCAATTTGCTCAGCTACTTTTTGATATCAATACACCTCTTGAATATATTGGTAACGCTGATATGTGGAATTCGACAACACCTCCTGGAATGTCTACTCCTTTACCAAATAAAAAGTTGAATAATACCTCGGAACAATCAGAGAGTGGTGAGAGTTTCAACAGCACAGTTGGTAAAATCACTCAGTATTTATCTATGGATGACAGCAGTGAGTTAATTGACAATAAACGTAGTCGAAATAAAACGAGACAATCTATGGATAAGTCACGTACGACGGAAACACTCAAAAAAGATGATATACACAGATGGGACTCTATGAAATCAAAAGAATGGACGAACTAAAGAAAATATATTATAATCCATCGCATTATGCAGGATATTCTTCACGAAACAATCTTATAAATGCTTCGCGAACTCATGTACAGAGCAAGCAAAAAGTAATTGAATGGTTGGAATCTCAAGATGCTTACACCTTACACAAACCTATTCGTAAAAAATTCCCTCGTATACAATATTATGTCACAAATATTGATGATGCGTGAGAGATCGACTTGGTAGATTTACGGAGTCTGAAAACTTATAACGATGGTTATTGTTACATCCTCGTTGTCATTGACATTCTGAGTAAATTTGTATGGGTGGAACCATTGATGGATAAAACAACCACAGAAGTAACCCAGGCTATGAAACGTATTTTTTTAAGGAGTGATTCTCGTAAACCACTGTACATACAATGTGACAAGGGTAAAGAATTCGTTTCTAAAATATTCGGCGATTTTCTAACTGGAAACGATGTAGGGATACGTTTCATACGAAATACAGATGTGAAAGCTGCTGTAGTTGAACGATTTAATCGTACATTGACAGAACGAATGTGGCGTTACTTTACGCATATGAATACGAAACGTTATATGAACGTATGCCAAAAGATTGTACACGCGTATAATCATACTATTCATTCGACTATAAAAATGAGTCCTGTAAGTATGACTTCACGAAACGCTTCGACAGCACTGGAAAATACCAGAAGACGTTATAAAAATCCCAAACAAACCTAACCTGTATATAAGGTTGGTGATTTCGTTCGTATCAGTCGAGCGAAAGGGGTTTTTGACAAAGGGTATGAAGCAGGATGGAGTGAGGAAATATTTATTATTCATCGTTTATTACATTGGCGGAGACCACATGTATATGAGTTGAAGGATATAAATGGAGAAGTCATTGATGGATTTTTTTACGAACCAGAATTGAATAGAGTGAGAAAAAATTTTGAAGAAGAAGAATTTCATATTAATCAGATTATAAAAACCGAGGGACGAGGAAAAAAGAAACAGTTGTTCGTTAGCTGGCGTGGATACCCAGAGAAATTCAATTCTTGGATACCGGTTTCGAATTTGAAAAATCTTTCTACATCATGAATGATCAGTTTTATGTTGTGTTACCAAGCAATAGTAGTATGAAATATTTTCCTGATAATACAACGACACATTATACCACAGAGGTACTCAATCGAACGGATTTATCAGGGAAATGGGCAGTTGCTCTCACTGAAATTCAATTTCCTAAAAGTTTCCTTCATATTCGAGATGATGAAGGGGAAATCGATTATTATCGTTTGTTAGGTGTGAATGATCCAAGAAGAGAAAAAATGAGTCCAATCCTATGTTATCGTTCTATTGAAATTCGTTCTGGAGTTTACAAATGTGTTGAAGACATCGTGAATGCTACAAATCGAGCACTTCTTGAAATGGATTCTGGCGATGTAGAGCATTTGACACTAATTTACGATCCTCACAATGAAGGTCGACCTTACCTTATACCGACATGCATACAAATCAAAAAATGTCAAGATATCCATTTCATCCATTTCGACGACAAACTCTCACGTATATCGGGTTTCGAAATGGGTGCTTCTGATAGTGAAGATATCAATCATATGTGGAAAATTAAAGATATTCAAGAATATCTACCGAAGAAACAACGATTGAAAAATTATAAAAACTATTATTGCCTGTAGAGAGAGGATTCTCTGATTTATGCCAATCATCCAGCTAGCTTGTCTCGGGGTATTCCTGATAAATTATTTGTATATTGCGATATATGTGAACCATATATGGTTGGCGACGTTAAGGTTCCACTTTTACGTATTGTGCAAACTGATACGAAGGACTATGTGTATGGTTCTCACGAAGTGAAATTATATTCATCACCACAATATATACCTCTCTTGAATACATGTTTCCGTACAATCGAAATAGATATGAGGGATCAACTTGGTAATGTGATATCATTCGAGTTTGGAACTTTGAATGTTACATTACACTTCAGACGGTTTTATTAAATCGTTCCCCTCCTGAGTGATACATGTATGAGGTTTATAACCAACCTTGAAACAATGAATGAGAATTTTTATAACGGAAACGATCAAATGGGCTATGGTTTACAACCTAGAATCATCGATCGTCGATTTAGTCGCGTTTTCGTGGGTTCACCTTATCAACGAGGACATGGTGTTGGTAGTTTTTTAGGTGGATTATTTCGTCAAGTTTTACCATATCTTACACGTGAAGCCAGTATTATTGGTGAAGAAGCCATTCGTTCAGGTATGAATGTGATGGATGATATCAGTAACCAACATATACCGCTGAAACAAGCTCTAAAACCACGGTTTAAAGAGTCTAGGAATACACTGGAAAGGAAAGCTGAAGAAGAAATCGGTAAACTTATGAAAGGATCTGGTTATAAAAAGATGGAAATGATAAAAAAAACTCAGCCCCCGTTTGCTCTCCTCAACATACACATCGTGTCGTAGGAAACGGGAGAGTAAGAAAAAAAAAATAAAAAGAAAATTGTGAAGAAAACGAAAAGACGTAATACAAAACGTAAAAGAAGTTCTACGAAGAAGAAGAGGAAAAGAAGCAAGGTTGGAAAAACAACCGTAAAAAGACGTACTGTGTCAGATATATTCAACACTATTTGATCAAACGATAATTGGAAAAATGTCTTTCTCACACTCTCATTCTTGTGAATGTATGAAATCCGAACTTGATTTATTTTCAATACCACCAACGCAAACTAGTGTAGAAAGTTCACAATGGATACATTACAAGCCCGTTTCTTCTCTAACGGATGACTCTCCAATAGAGTTCGTCATACCAGGCCATGGAGAAGAATATTTGGATCTCACACACACCATGTTGAGTGTACGTGTACAAGTGGAATCTACAGCTGCACCTGTCGGTACATCGACTACACCAACAACGGTCGTTGTAGGTCCTGTGAATAATCTTCTGCATTCAATGTTCAACCAAATTGATGTATTTTTCAAGCAAAAACTTGTTTCACCGCCCAACAATGCCTACGGACATAGAGCCTACATCGAATCACTATTAAATTATGCATCGCCAGCTAAAAAATCCTACTTTACATCGAGCCTTTGGTATCAAGACACTCCTGGGGCTATGGATGCTCAACCAGGTTCATCGACAGCGCCTAGTCTGAATACTGGACTTGCAAAACGACAAACATTCGTTAGAGGTGGTAACACAATTGATATGATGGGCCATTTACATTGTGATGTTTTCAATCAAGACAAATTTCCACTCAATGGTGTTGAAGTTCGTTTACGCTTGATCCGTGCGAAGGATTTTTTTTGTCTCATGGAAACGCAAAACTCATCATCGAAATTACATATCCTTGAAGCAGCATTACTGATACGTAGAGCAAAAATCAATCCCGGTGTTTTAATCTCACATGCTCAAATGTTGGCTAAATCTTCAGCTAAATATCCTTCAACACGTGTTGAAGTGAAATCCTTTACTATTCATACGGGTGTGATAAGTGAAACATTGGATAATGTGATATTGGGTCAACTACCCAAAAGAATCATTCTTGGATTCGTGGATAATGAAGCTTTCAATGGTGATCGTACTTTGAATCCTTGTAATTTCCAAAATTATGGTATCAACTTCTTATCTTTATACGTTGATGGTACACAAATTCCTAGTAAACCTCTTCAACCATGTTCCAACAAAGATAAAGGACTTTACGTTGACGCCTATCACACACTCTTCTCTGGGACAGGGATTCATTTCTTAAACGAAGGGAATTCAATTGCCAGAGGAGATTATCCTGATGGTTATTGTTTATTTGCATTCGATCTAACGCCAGACCTTTCCGCTCATTGCGCAACACATTGGCATCTTGTGAAACATGGTTGTGTACGAATTGAAGTACGTTTCGATGAGAGTTTGTAACAAACTATCAACGCTATTGTATACGCTGAATTCGATAACATATTGGAAATTGATTCTTCAAGACAAACTCATGATTGATTTTAATGGATGAATCTTTTGGAAGAGAGGAAAGATCAACGAGAACATCTCTCTGGAAGTCTTAGAAACCTTCCTCTACGTTCCGACGGAATCATCTTGTTCGGATGAAAAAAAGATAAAAATATTATCTTGTGTCCACAAAGGTGACCACTAGAACTGAAGTACATAGTCTTCATAAGTTGGGAAACGAAGATAGTAGAGCTTATCTACTTCTATATTTCTTGTCCATTCCTGTAAAAAAGAGAAGAGGGTGAGAATGCAGATATAAAAAGACGTTTGTGCAGAGCAAGAATGTCAGTTCATAGTAAGGGTCTTATTTGAGAGACTTCGATTTCTTACGTACTATGGATTTTGTATTCGACATCCAAGGTGTATATGATTTGAATGGTGAATTTATATCCAAAGAAGTTGCTGTAGTGTGTATCGATTCATCTTACTACGCACATTGGATTGTTGCTCCACCACATTCATTCGCTGAACTTCCAGAAACATATAGGAGCAAGAATAATTATTTATCAAGACACTATCACGGTATCGAGTGGTTTGATGGTGACATAAGAATTGAACAACTTCATCAAAATCTACGAGATATTGCCAGATCTGCGAACGTTATACAGGGTGGGGCATTTAAAGTGTCGCGGGCGTTTTTTCCAAAAATAAAATGAGATACGAGAAAATTTTTCGGACAAAAATTGTAGGGTATCGAGGGGGACATCCGATGGTGGCCTTGGCTTTGACCTCAAATCTCATCTTCAAGGGCGTTCTGAGGTCAACTCTTTTTTTTTAAATAGCATCTCATATTTTTTACTGCAGATTTGGATTCTAGGTCAAAAACCAAGGAACTTTTGTCTGAACCATTTTCCTGAAATCCGCAAAGATGGCGCTCTAATCGATATTGTTCCATACTGAATCTGACATTAGAATAACTCGAAAACGAAGGGTCTTGGAGGAGAATGTTTCGGACAAAAGTTGTCTGATTCCAAGGGGGACCCCTTGAACTAAAACGGAGGTGATGGGGTATAACAGACAAAACACAACACATTTCAATCGTCTACTGGATGATCACTTGTATAATTTTAATGCAGTAGATGCTCAAAATGATGGCCTTCGACTTCAATACACATTTCAAAACGTTTTACAAAAGATTGCTGAACTCGTGCTAAAATATCTTCATTGATGCTCGCGCATGCATTGATGATTCGTTGACGCATATTCTCAGGTGTAGTCGGTGCTTGTTGATAAACTGTATCTTTTATGTATCCCCATAAAAAAAAATCTGGAGAAGTAAGATCCGGAGAACGGGCAGGCCAATGAACTGGTCCACGACGTCCTATCCATCGTCCAGGATAATCTCTGTCCAATATTTCTCGAGCTGTGACTGCATAATGGGATGGACAATCATCGTGTTGATACCACATATTCAATCGTTCCTGAATAGGTATGGCTTCAAGTAATGTTGAAAGTACTTGATCTAAGAAATGTCTGTACTTCTCCCCATTTAGCGTATCTGCAATGAAGTACGGTCCAATTACTCGAGATCGAAAAATACCACACCAAACATTCACAGCCCATTGTCTTTGATGCTCTACTTGACGTAACCATCTTGGATTTTCCGTCGCCCAGTAATGCATATTATGTCGATTTACTTGACCATGATTGGTGAACGTCGACTCATCAGAAAATAATATGTTGATGAAGTTGTTATTGTGCATTTGCGCTAGACCCCATCGACAAAACTGTACACGATTTTCGAAATCATCACCGTGAAGGTCTTGATGCAAACAAATGTGATACGGATGGAATTTGTGACGTTTCAGTATTCGAAGAACACTTCTTCGAGAAATTCCCGAATGGAGTTCAATTTCACGAGAGCTCACGTGTGGATTATTGGCTACTGCAGCTAGTACATTAACTTCCGCATTTTCTCCGCTAACAGTTCTCATTCGATGTCGTTTGTCCCTTGTAACACTTCCCGTTTCTGAGAATACTTTTGTAATGCGTTGAAAATACCTAATGGATGGCGTTGTTCTTTCAGGAAATCGTTCTGCATACAAGTCATATGCTTGTCTGGGGTTCTTATGCACTTCACCGTAAATGTAGATCATATCGATCTTTTCAGAAACCGTGTATCGGATATCCATGATTTTCAATTTGTCATAAACCAAGTAATAATCGAATGTAACTGACAAACTGACTTTCAAAATCGTGAATTTTCACTGAACCCCGTCGTTTGTTTACATCGCGTGAGCTCTGAATGGTGGTAATGTAGACGATTGAAATGTGTTGTGTATTGACAACTTTTGTACGAAACATTCTTTCGCAAGACCCTTCGTTTTCGAGTTATTCGAATGTCAGATTCAAAATGGAACAATATCGATTAGAGCGCCATTTTTGCGGACTTCAGGGAAATGGTTTCGACAAAAGTTCCTTGGTTTTTGACCTAGAATCGAAATCTGCAGTAAAAAATATGAGATGCTATTTAAAAAACAAGAGTTGATCTCAGAATGCCCTCGAAGATGAGATTTGAGGTCAAAGCCAAGGCCACCATCGGATGTCCCCCTCGGTACCCTACAACTTTTGTCCGAAAAATTTTCTCGTATCTCACTTTATTTTTGGAAAAAACGCCCGTGACACTTTAAATGCCCCACCCTGTATACGTGAGAGGGAGAGAAAAAGTTTCCTATTTACAAAACATTCTAACGAGGGAAGTTGTGAATTTGGAAAAGAGGTCGCCGGCTTTCAAAGATTTATTCTATAAAGACGAACGTTGTATACATCACGTCTTGAATACTGCCGAGACATATCGGTGTGCATTGACTAACGCTGTAAAATTGAAATGTTGGCTTTTGGGAAACAATTCAATTCGGGAATCATATTCTAAGCCCATCAATAATTTGAGCAAATCGTCTTCTGGAAATATTGGAACAGATGAGCAGCATAGAAATACAGAGAGTTTTGAACCGATTCGATGCCAACGACATAGGAGTTTATTCTGTAGACCGTGTCCTGCGGGTGTGGACGAGACCGACGGCTATCGTGGCCAACACCGATGAACACACAAAACCAGGAACCCACTGGGTCGCAATGTATGTCGATAGTAGAGGGAGAGGAATATATTTCGATAGCTATGGAATGCCACCACAAGACTCAAGATTCGTCCAACGATTGCAACGAAACACATCATCCTTCGTCTGGAACACTCGACGACCTCAAAGCATTACATCCTCATATTGTGGACAATATTGTATTGTTCTTTTACATCATATGTGTCGTGGCTACAGTCTTCGCCAATTTTTTGTGCTTCTTACCAACAATACACGAATCAACGACAAGAGAGTCATGCAACTTTACCGAAGGATGAATAGGTTTCCTACTTGTGTAAACAATCGGAATGGAATTCTACGCGGTCATGGTCAGAGACAACGATCTCGATACTTCGTTTCGCACCATATTCAATCTTGTATTAGTAAACTAGCGTGTTTAGCTTGAAAATATATCACTATTATATTGGACAGGGAATTGTTTTGTTGTTCATGTTATTATAATCATATACATATTGTATTAAGTAATCAAAAATTGTACCAACTTACAATTTTTTTTTGTAAAACAACGAATCTGTAGTGGAAATTGGAATAAATATCTTATTGTGTAATCTTACGTAATGTGTAAAAGGTTCATTTTCAAAATACTTACCTCTGACTCTTCCGTTTGAATCCTAAAAATACGTTAAGGAATCATTATTACATTTTACATTCTCTCCCATTACCTCTCTCTCTCTCTCTCTCTCTCTCTCTCTCTCTCTCTCTCCCCCTCTCTCTCTCTCTCTCTCTCTCTCTCTCTCGAACTTCTGTCTTGTACGTACACGTTGTTGGGGAAAAAATCTCATGTGTCGAAGGAAGGTGAAAAAGTACATCACAACTCTGAAAAACCTACCACCCACCTCCCCAACCCCTCCTTTCTCAACCCTTCCAACTCTCTCACACCTGTTCCACCTGCCACCTGATAACCACCCTTATCTTATCTCAGACAGATTATATCATCTTATCTGTACAGGTGCATCGGCGCCAGACTGGCCCAGTGGTGAGGGTTCGTTATGACGGCCCAGACCCGGTCCCACACTACTCATGGCATTTTTTACGGGTCATTTTCGCCAGTGTGATCGTTTTTCTTCCATTCCATCTACTGTAGTTTTGATAGCAATGAATATTTTTTGGATAAAGAACAACTCGATATCCAGCTTAAATGATTTTCTCTCGAGTGTATATGTACTCATATGCACTGAGGGTATTCATGATCAACAAAGGATAGTCTTGAAGGATAAAAGTGTTCCGAACATTATCCTTATCGGTTTCTATATTTTTCCCCTCTGATATTACGATAAATATCTTCAATTCACTACTCGTGGATTCTTCAAAATACCCCAAATTCACTCTTGTAAATAATTATGGTTTTTCCTAGCTATCATGGGGAACTATTTTTTTCCTGGAAGTTGAACTTTTTCTGATTGCGGGATGAATATGATTTTTTGAAAAAAATTGTTTTTCTCACTGTTTTTTTCCAGATTTATGTTCCTTCTCTCCTATATAACTCACAGGAATCCTGAGAAAATCTTCTTTCACAATGCTGATTACTATTCTTGACATTACGACGAATCGATTGGAAAAAAATCATCTAAAAAGAATAATGTTTGAAGAAAATACAGCCAAAATGAGATGAGCCGGGTCCAAAAGATCCATTCCTCTTTAGGCTGAGTTGTCCGCCCGTAACATAATTAGTTACGATCATTATAATGTCCAAAATCCTCCACTAAACATCACTTGTTTGCTGTTATATGATTTCCTTAACAGCGATCGACACTTTGTAACTCATCGATACTTTCAATTTACTAGCACTTGTAACCACGCGCACTTGTAACCACGCGCACTTGTAACCACGCGCACTTGCAAACCACGATCTGCTACCAAATGTTCGACGAGCAAGCGCTGTGAATTTCTGATTACAATAAATTATACCAGTGATGTATTACTCTATTGATAGACCCATAATTGAAGGAGTGAAGGAGCGTAAAATAACTGGACACGAGTCTCTCGTAATTAATTCTGAGTTCACTCAACACGTCTTCTCTGGACAAGATCTTGGGCGGAACTCCCGCTCAATGTCAGATACAACATACATATCATTTGATACTTACACATATAATTGACAACGATCGTGTGGTAACTACGAGACAGTTGTCACGTAGTCCTTTTTGCCCTAACTCCATGCTATTACGAAATTATGGCAATTCACGAAGGTGAACAAATAGAGGTGTGATAGGCGCATCGGACTCTAGAAGCTTGAGACAAGCTCCGACTTCAACAATCACGATAAATTTTTTCAATGATTCAATTGATGAATTCTAATTATTTTCTCCTAAAATGTGATTCATAATTTCAACCGAAAAAGAAATTCGAAGCAATTCATAGACATTTTTAGATATCAAAGAATGTATCGTTCAAAAATTTGTGGAATCATCAGTTTCTTTTTTTCCATTTTGAGCAGATCCATTTATCCGGTCAAAAACGTGATTAGGTTCCAATAACTTTGACGTACTTGTATACGAACTTTCAACATGTTCATAGTCATCCTAAGGTGGGAATGTTGTCTCTGTTACTTCATCGTTTTCGATATCAGAGTCAGAATCAGTATCAGAATGATCATTTTCGTTATTATCATCATTTGCAAGGAGTGCAATATCGATATATTCATGATATTAAGCTTCATCCTCGTTTACTAAGTTGTCCAAATGAGGAGCTTATTGTCTTTGTCTTAGCTTCCGTGACATTGCACCTATGGAACAAAACAATTTGAACGGGAAAATTTGTGAAACTTACCTCCTTTATACTGAACTTTACCTGAACAATGATTTTCTACGTAATGATTCTATTTATGAATATATTTTATACTCACCGATAAACACAAAAGTTTGTTACACAATGTCTCTATATTTTGAGTGAAAGCATGAGGAAAAAATGATATTTTGAAGTGCTAAACATTTTTGCGCAATGAAAACACGAATATTTTATTTTAGTAACGTTTGGGACTGAAAAATATTTTTTCGGATGAATATTTCACATAACTTCATTTTTCATACTTACTCCATTTATATTGACCATTTTTTGAAATATCCACACATACAGACACAAACACACATGAAGAGAAGTTGTATATCCGCCTCGTCCACGTCGTTAACTCCGGGTAACACTAAGAGCGGATGTTTATCAATCTAACGCCAATCACAAACGTATTGAGGGATCGTTGATATTTTGAGGCATCACAGTAGCTTTTTTGTATGATATTTGTTTGGATTCGGGTGGAAAATGATCTTAAAAAGCTGGAAAACCTTCAATATGCACGATATCGGAAATTCGACAAGAAGTATCGATTTTTACCTCATAAACAATTCTAATTATTTATGGAAATTGGTATTGTATAATTGTGAGAATGGTCTCTCACTATGTCTTATACACCCATGTTGTGGATGGGGTTGTAGAAAACCCCTTCTGTATCAATAAAAATGATGTGTAACTGTATATGTGGAAATGGTTGAGAAAACACCAAACAAATGCATTTGTCAACCATTTTTTTTGCGCATCAGAAATTTTTCTTTAAAATACGAAGACTAGTGGTTCTTCTATTATTTTTCCCGTAGAATCAAATGGCGCTACCAGATTCTGCAAGAAACAATGAACGAAAAAATTCTTTAAAAAATTTTTTTATGAAGAATTAAAAAAATAAACAGAAAAACACGTAAAACTTATTCTCTAGTCATGTTGTGATTCCCATATTCAGTTTTGCCCTATCTACGATGTGCTAGCCATGGGACCTAATGAGTTAATTATGTACGCGTACGCCCGTGCTACGAGAATATCAGTTGGCCACTGCACTTCTTGTGTGCAGGTGATGGAAATGATGATGATTTCAATACCTGTTCACTTGATGTACATGAGGGTTTTTGTTTGGAAGAAAATAAAAGGAGTGCAAGTTTACGAACAGAAGAACGCGAAAAAATAACGTCCACGTCACACGTGTGAGATTCCGAAGATGTTTACATGTTTCTAGGTGAATATACAGGGTGTCCCATTTTAATCTGTCACTCAGAATATCTCGAAAACGAATAGATTCAGAAGAAAATGTTCCGGGAAAAAAATGTAAGAATCTGAGGGGCCATCCGATGGTGAGCTTGGCTTTGACCTCAGATCCCATTTGCAAGGTCATTCTGAGGTCAACTCATGTTTTTTGAATGGAATCCTCTATTTTTCAGTACCGGTCTAGATTCTACGCTAAAAACCGAGGAACTTTCGTCTCCAACCTTCTTTTCGAAATTCCCATAGATGGCGCTCTAATTGATGGGAAAATGAGAATCCTCAAACCCTCGGATTGTATTCTGTCTAACATAATGCTCAACTCTTGAGTGTTTCTCATCTCCCGGAAATTGCCGTCGGCATCAGCGTTACCCAATGTGCACCACGAAGAGGTTGCGCGATCGGACTTTACACATCATTGTGGCCCTGAAAAGGGCCGATTGTCTGAACTGGAGGAGTATCTTCGGGGACGCATTAGGAATTCAAAAGATGTTCAAAATGAGCGCCGTTTTGCCTTTGACGAAGCGCAATTCTTTTATGAAAGTTTTCTACAGTTGCTTGCAACGTAGCAGGTGTTATTGCTGTGCATGCTCTTCTTATTCGAACTTTCATGTCATCGCGTGTTGTTGGAGGTTCACGGAATACAACATTTTTCATGTAACCCCACAAGAAAGAATCAGGTGACGTCAGATCTGGCGACCTAGGTGGCCATCGCACAGGTCCTCCACGACCAATCCACCTTCTGGGAAACTTCTCGTCCAGAAATTTTCGAACAATTCGCATGTAATGAGGAGGTGCTCCATTCTGTTGGAACCACATCCTTGATCTTACGTCAAGACTCACGTCTTCCATAAGAGCAGGGAGTTCAAAATGCAAGAAAGAAAGATACTCCGCGCCAGTCAGGTTTCCTTAAAAAAAATACGGCCCTATGATCCTGGAATCTACAATTCCGCATCAAACGTTCACACTCCAACGGTGTTGATGATTAATTGTACGGATCCAGTAAGGATTCTGAGCACTCCAATAATGGCAATTGTGCCTATTGAGAATTCCAACATTGTGAAATATTGCCTCATCAGAGAACATAACGTGATGAGAGAAAGTAGGATCTTCTTCAATTTTCCGTTGGGCCCACGTGCAGAAGTTCAATCTTGTTATGGAATCCTCAGCTGTTGGAGATTGCACTGGAGTGATATGGTACGGATGATAATCCAACGATTTCAAGATACGCTGAGCTGTGGATCGAGGAATCCCGGTCATTTCCTCAATATCCCGAAGACTGATATGGGGATTGATATGAATTAATGCCAGCACAGCCAGCGATCTCACATCAGGATCATTGTCATCCGCATAAACTTTCTTGTTCCTCTGTCCTTTGAGGAGACCTTGACGAGCACGTTGTTCAAGAAATCGGATCGTAATGCGATTTGGACACCTCCGATCCGGAAAACGACGTTGAAACGTTCTCACAGCTTCAACATAATTTCCCCGCGCTTCACCAAGAAACAACAAAACGTCAACAATATCGTTTGGCGCGTAATCAGACATGATATTCAGAAATGTGATCCCTCCAAATTATAACAGAGAACTGAGCAGTTTGGGAATGCTGAATTTCTAAGGTATTCACACGTCAATCAAAACAATAACAATTTCCAAGAACAAAACCAAAACAAAACACAACCGACGGCAATTTCCGGGAGATGAGGAACACTCAAGAGTTGAGCATTATGTTAGACAGAATACAATCCGAGGGTTTGAGAATTCTCATTTTCCCATCAATTAGAGCGCCATCTATGGGGATTTCGAAAAAACGTTTGAGGCATAAGTTCCTCGGTTTTTAGCGTAGAATCTAGACCAGTAGTGAAAAATAGAGGATTCCATTCAAAAAACATGAGTTGACCTCAGAATGACCTTGAAAATGGGATCTGAGGTCAAAGCCAAGTTCACCATCGGATGTCCCCCTCAGATTCTTACATTTTTTTCCCGGAACATGTTCTTCTGAATCTATTCGTTTTCGAGATATTCTGAGTGACAGATTGAAATAGGACACCCTGTATATAATTTATGTAAACACATAGTTGGACGTGCAATACGAAACACATGTGAAAATATTTGGTATGGGCGTTGTTGGGAAAGTCTCCACCCATGGAGGAAGAAAATAAAATACAATGAAGTTTTTGAAGAGTCGCTCATTCCAACAACCGAAAATCATCCGTTCCCCGTTGGATCATCACCAATCGCTCATTCATTCGCGTATTCATAATTCATTGGGGCGTATGGGGGTGAGTATACCAGGAGGTGGTGTGTGATACTTCATGGAATTATTCGTGCAATCAAAACTTATCGTTGAAATTGATGCATATTACTGATCAGAGAGTTTAGGAAGGAATAGTATATTGTTCATCAAGGGGGAGAAGTGGGAAACCTCCGACGAGTGTGAAGTTTGTCTTCTCGAGCCGAAGGCGAGGGAGACAATCACACGAGTGGAAATTTCCCACTTCTCCCCGAGGCGAACATACTATTTTTTCCCACAACTGCAAGGAAAGTGTAAATCATCCGCTTGATTGGATATAAAATATTCATATGCATATTTCAGAACGAAAAGATAGTTTGTATTTTCCTCCCGCTGCAAGCGGGCAGAAAGTACTTCCCTCCCGTTGCGAGCGGGTAGAAAGTACTCACTTCCCCCTGCGAGCGGGCGGAAAATATTTTCCTTCCGCTGTGACACATTCGCTTGGAATTCAGCACCTGTGGAGGAATTCGCAGGTGTGGGGAAAAAGAACATTACACGTTTCCTCTCATGATTTCCTCCATAGAATCGATTGGATCTTCAATTTCCCGAAATTTGGAAGTTTTAGCTAATTTGTTTGAACGATTTCTGCGATAAACATTCGAATCTTCAACCATTCGGAAACACGTATACCTCATTTTTCGCAAATGCAATCAATAGCACCTATACTATAGTTTGGCGCTGTCTGTGTTGTACTAGCCATAGGACCCAATGGATTCATACAGTTGTGCAAAAGTCTGGATACACCCTGATAACTCCTGAACGGGTGGGAATAATGGGATAATTCTTTCTCAAATTCAACGGGGGAACAGAATCTACGATACTAGGAGGGTGAGAAGTCCTCAATCTTGAAGGGGACGATGGGGGGGAGGTGAGGGGCGCGAGAATCTTGAATAAGGTGGAGTGGCTTGCGACAGCTCATTCGATGGGGATTTCCAGCCCGAATACAGCCGTTTCTCGTTTTTTGAAACCGCTCAATTTTTCGTCGAATTATGACCACTCGGAGATTGTTCTAGGGGCAGTCACAGCCGGTGTAGACCTCCCTAACTCCCCATCGGATGAAGATCTTTGGATTTCTTTCTTAATCAAATGGGGGGGGGCACATGATGTATCATTCTAGGGGGGTGGATCCCCGAAAACAATCGGAAATGATGAATAACAATGGATCCATCAACAACTGAAGATAAATAAGGAATAAGTGTAGAAGGATTGTACACATTGCGTAGTCCCTAGCCAAAGTGAATTGTTAATGAAGATTAGGTCACAATCGGGATCATTGATGAGATGTGTCTTGAATTGTTGGTAAGGTTATCACCTTGAATCGAAATGCATTAGGAAAAATTAACAAACATTCCTGATTAGTTTCCATAACCTTTCACTGGGGAACACTTGGTATATCGCCATTCCAACTCAAAAAATCATTTGTAGACATTAGTGACCCATCGCGATAATTGATAAATTGTGTCTGGAATGGTATCTTCCCACGGGAGTGAGAATTCATAACTCCGGATGGGTGCTATGGGATTCGTAGGGAAGACACAAATCTTGAATCAAATTGGGAGCTTGCAACACATCTGTGAATGGTGTTTTTCAACCCGAATCCAACCGGCTTCGATTTCATGAAATCGGTTGATCCTTCGCCGAGATATAGCAATTCCTACATTCCAGATGTGGTTTCCCACCATTCCCAAATAATACCCATGTTTGGGCAAATACGCGCTTTAGTGTGGGATTTGAATGAGGTGTTCGAAATGATTGCCTGAACATTCGATGCAGTGAGCGAGACGATTATAACATTCACCTACGTTCCGCAACATTTCAGGAGTGATGAGTGCCACTTCTTCTACTATTTTTTCAGGCAACCCTTCTCAATCTTGTGCTCGATCTTGATGAACCCGATCTTCCAAATGTCCCCAAAGGAAAAAGTCTAGTGTGGTCGAATTAAGAGTTCGGGGGGGCCATTCGATCGCTCCTCGCCTCCTGATCTACCTACCGACAAAACTTTGGTGCGAAATATGTTTCACTCCTAATCCGGAATGTGCGGGTGCACCATCCTGGTGAAACCAAACTGCATCGAAATTTGGTCCTGAAAGTCTACGAATATTGGGAACAATATCCTCAATCAGCATGACCCTATATTCTTCTGCGGTCAGATTTCCTTCGATAAAGAATGGACCTACGATATGCGTATCCAATATTCCTGCCCAAACATTCAATTATGGTGAGTATTGGGTCTTCAATTCTGACTTCCAGTGAGGATTGTTGTCACTCCAGTATCTACAATTGTGTCCATCCACATTCCCATTCAACATGAATGTTGCTTCGTCAGAAAAGACTATATTCTGCATGAAATTAGGGTCTCCGTCAACTTTTTGTATGATGGTTTCGCGATATTCTAGGCGTCGATCTAAATCATCTCCACTTCATTCTTGGACTGAATGTGTCCTGTAAGGATGAAATCTATTCCGTCCGAGAATCCTCAGGACCGAGTTATGGAAAATATCATGGTTACGAGGAATTTGTCTTGCGGAGGTAATTGGAGTATCTACGACTGTTTGCAGAATATCTAACGCGACTTCATCAGACATCGCTGCCTTACGTCTGCCCGATCGCGGCAGATCTTCAACACTCCCAGTCTCCCGGTACCGTTTTACAGTCTTCGGGACTGTTGTGGCAGAAATACTCGGCTGACCCACTCTGAATTCAGCATTGAATAAGCCCGCAACTCCTCTGCATGAGCGTTCCCGATCACCATATCCCTTCATCATCAGGATGGCAATCCTTTCTTCTTCCGAAAGAGACATCGAAATAGATTTATGAAGGATATAAAAAATAATCCAATTCATTCAAGAATGTTCGAGAATATCCAAAATAAACAAAGTTGTCCGGAAATGTTCAAGAATTATCGGAAATATCGAAAAAAAAGGAATTTATCCGAGAACGCTCGAGAATGATCAAGAATGTCGGAAATGATCGAATTCATCCGAGAATATACAAGAATCATCGAAAATGAGCAAAGTTATTCGTAAATGTTTGAGAATTATCGAAAATAAACGAATTTATCCGTGAATGTTCGAGAATGATTAGGAATGTCGGAAGTAATCGAATTTGTCCGAGAATATTCAAAAATGATCGAAAATGTGTAAATTCATCCGAAAATGTTCAAGAATTGTTGAAAGTATCGTAGAATGATGAGAAATGATCGAAAGTGACCAGAAATGGTGAGGGACACAAAAAAAATGAAAATTATGATTCGAATGCACAGGTGAGAAACACTTGTGAAAAATCCTGAATCAACAGTTTTAGAGACATTGTAGGGCGAGTGCGGCGTGGAACGCTGTCATGAGAGAATTGGTGGGGGAACTTCGGCTAGGGGGCTACGTAATGTGTGCAATCCTCCTACACTTATTTCTCATTCATCTCGATTCGTTGATGGATCCATTATTATTAATTATTTCCGATTGTCTTCAGGGGTCCACTTCCCTAGAATGATACATCATGCGCACCCTTATTTGATTAAAAAAGACATCCAAAGATCTCCATCCGATGGGGAGTGAGGAAGGTCTACACCGGCTCTGACTGCCCCTAGAACCATCTCCGAGTAGTCATAATTCGACGAAAAATTGAGCGGTTTCAAAAAACAAGAAACGGCTGTATTCGGGCTGGAAATCCCCATCGAATGAGCTATCGCAAGCCGCTCCACCTTATTCAAGATTTTCGCCTCCCTCGCCTCCCTCCCATCGTCTCCTTCAAGATTGAGGACTTCTCACCCTCCTAGTATCGTAGATTCTGTTTCCCCGTTGAATTTGAAACGAAATTATCCCATTATCTCCACCCGTTCAGGAGTTATTAGGGTGTATCCAGACTTTTGCACCACCCTGTATAAAAATAATACAACATTTTAGAAATGGAAATTTGATATCGTATGGTTGAAAATGATCAATATCTCAATTTGTCAGTTCAAATCGATGTCAGTTCAAAAGAATTGATTACTCTCAATTCATTCGTTTCATCAAATCATGCAAATCACGTAATATTTGGTGTTTTCTGTTCATCCGACAAAGGCAACAATGAATCTACATGCGAACGATGGGGGGGGGGGGGAGGATACATAAGGAAAATCGTGAGACATAAATGAAATATCAGTCAATCCATCCTTCCACATAACGCATTCCTAATACCCAATAATTGTGAAGGTTCGCACTGTATATCTTTTCTCTTCACAAACTTCTTTCATATCAAAATTCTCATGCATTGCTTTTGATTTTGATATCTCATTCATGTCTTAGCATCCCTTTCATCATCATTTGCATGCAGATTCATTATTGCCTTTGTCGAATGAAGAGGAAACACAAAAGATTACGTGATTTGCATGATCTGATAAAACAAATTGAAAGTAATCAATTCTTTTCATATGAAAAATTATTTGCTAATGTTGTGATTCCCACACAGGACGGAGATTTGAACTGACAAATTGAGATATTCATTATTCTCAACCATACAATATCAATTTTGCATTCCTAAAATGTTGGATTCTTGCTATATTGATGTATATTTTCCACGAAAGAGTCAACTGATATTTATCATCAATTGAAATTTATTGAGTACATGCATGAGTATTGGAAAGAACTTGGATTGCTCATATCTTTGGAATACATAGTCCTATATCTGTCTAGATCACCCTATCGTAGGGAGCAGTGAAGAATATATGAAAAACCATAGCTGGTATTTGTAGAGGAGATTTCTGTAAAATATGCGTTTTAAAGGGTTACATGGGTTTCAGAGGCCAAAAAGTGGTGAATTTTTTCGATGTTTTTTGTCTTACTACAGAAGAGATTTTTATTCATTCTTTTGCATATCAGTAGATAACTTTTGAACAACATTTTAAAAAATTTTGATGAAAAAATATGATAAATTGAATTGATGGCAGTCGATTTTCGGAGGTGCCTCGACAAAGAGGTAGTTTGCGGTAGTGAAAATTGCGACTGCTCCATCAGAGAAATGACAAAAAAATATTCTTTCTTAGTATTAGAGTAGAACTAGGCCCTGAACGAAGGATTTAAAAAAAAACTGAAAATTGAATTTTTGGCAGTGGTTTGAACGAAGGTGTCACTTTTTCGGTGAAATTTTCGGTGTTCATTACGTTGTCAAATTTTTTGTAGTCGGAGGAAAAAAAAGTCCTCTGTCCAGAGAATACAGAATGATATTTCGAAGGAGTCTTCAAAATTTAGGCAAGATCAAACGATTAGTTTCCGAGAAATTTCGATTACCGATTTCGAAAAGTGTGTTTCGAGAAAAACGCGTTGAAGCCATGCAAATAGAAAAAATTTTAATGCTTCTGTACAAGCTATTTTTTACATCTATAACCTAAAAAATATCTCGTCACTTGGCTACTAACACTGTACTACAATATGTGCTTTTTCACGCAGGCAAAGAAAAAAGAGAGAAACGGGCGTTACAGTCATCAGAGGGAAAAATCAGAATGCTATTTCTCCTGGAGTTTTAGTCGGATTGACTCAAAATTTCGGGAATATATTCTTGAAGAGTTGTACTATCAAATGGGAAAATATTGGAAAAATCGATTTTTTGAAAATCTGACACCCATCTAACCCCCCTTAAGTGAGTTCATCGGGAAAAGAGTGCCAAAAAACATAACGAATTTTCCAAGTTCAGGGTTTGGTAGCGACCACTAAATATTGTCCAAGCGGTTCCAGCTTGAGAATATGTTATTTACTTGACAGGTAAAAACTTTTGTGATATAAGCCCGGTGAAGAATCCAACTTTGTTTTTTTTTCAACCACCCTACCGTACGTATTTTCCGCACCAAAAGATCGAACTAAATTTGCATGTACCAATTGAATAGGTATCCACGCGGAATTTCCATTCGTCCAGAATTGTTAAATGTCTATGTGACATTCCAGGTAGAAATGTTTGATGGTTTTCATCTGGATCGGCCATAAGGTAAAGTGAATCCGACACGATTCGGAATTCCAGGTTGGATGGATGAGTAGTCGAGATTGGTTTCCGCAAAAACCAGTGCGATACGGTAACGGTACGAATGTGTCATAGGGCATTCGTGCAGTTACAACACCGCGCGATAGTAAGATAATTCAAAGAAAAGAAAAAGAGTAATATTTAATTCATGAAGAAAGAAAGAGTAATAGAAACTCATAGGAATATCGTATATACGCAAAGCATCGAGAAATGAGAAGTGAACGAAAAGTCGTCGAGCGAACGCGTTATGAAAGAATGTCAACATAGTCGGCACATGAACGACATAGGTATTCACGCACCTACACTCGTAACTAGTGTACAAATGATGACATAATAGCGTTCGATCGACGAAAAACATGGAAAGAGAATGGAGAATCACATGCGAATGCCCCAGACAAGATTCTAAGAAAGAATCAAACAGCGAGTCAAAATAAAACTGAAATACAACAACTCTTAAAGATCTTGTGCACTTTTTCGCGATTCAAATTTGACCAGTAATCGATCTATAATCGAGAGATAATATTATCATGTAATCACCAATGATAAGAGACAACGCGCGTCATCAAATCATGCGATGAATCGATTGCAAAACTTATAAACAAAACCGACAGGTGTTGAATTCGCACGTGATTCAAAATAAACATTCCATGATATAAATATGAGTAAAAATCAATGTAAAGTCGAACTTAAGAATATCTCCTCGATCACTAAACCAGGTCACATACACACTCTCGTGAACGAGAATTCAAATAAGAGGTTTACCTCACAGATTCCTTTCAGCTGAGTCCCCTCGACTTCTTCTCATTGCGAGCGGAACGTACAGGTGGATCCATTGCAGATCAAAGTTATATACGCATACATGAGGGACAGTTACCGTACTTATTGCAAGTTACGCATACTGCTTTCTTACGTGTGTGGTTCAGGGATTTTCTCGAGTTCGATACAAGTCGTATGATGAGCGCTTAGGATAATCCAAAACCTTGTAGATTCCTGTTTGTTTGTAGAGACACTCTCAAAGATCGCGACAGACGGAGGGAGAAGAAATTATGTATAATACAAGACTTTTATAGTTAAACAAATAAATTCTCCCTCCAACATTATATGAGCTGTGTTCATTACAATTAACCTACGAAAGGTTCCACATCCCTCTCGATCATTAATTTTCAAGTTATTGCTATCACATTCGGGGTGTTGTCTATCCCAACCATTAATCCATTCACGAGAGGGACAATCTTGGAGAAGATATAGAAAGGAACAAGTGATATTCCGCGAATTGGAGATAAAGAAAAGTTCTTCGTGAGGTTTGAAGGTAATTACGATCAATGAGAAATTCATAATTTCAGGAGAAATTGATTCAAAGTAGAGTAATATTACAATACGGCACAAAAGTCTCCCCAAAAAGCTCCCGTTATGAGTGTAAACATGAATTCATTATGAATGGTTTGAATTCAAAATGAACTCTTGATCAATAACTTAATCTTCACAAAGAATTCATAAAGAATTATTCAGACATTCAACATGTATGCATTCTGAATTCATTGAGTTCATATTGAATCCATTTTTACTGTCATAACGGGGATTGTTCAAGAAGTTCTATCAGAAGTTTTTGTGAATTCAAAATGATCATTTGTGCTGTCTGGGTGGAATGATTTTTCGAAAAACTGATATCTGATGAAGTTTGTCCGAATGGATTCGCAATTGCCAGTACAGGGATGATACGTTACAGTCTGAATATGCACAAACCTGAGATGGATTTGGTTACGACCGCATTCACGTACGAAAAAACCCGGGGTATAGATGTGGATTGCCAGGGCTGAGTCAGAGTGCGTTTCATACAGGAGTTCCATGCTCGAAAATGGTACGAAACTGTTTGTATGTCAAAAACTGCACCGTCCCCTACAGCCTATGTACATATACCTAACGCGAGGATCTGTAGTATGTCCACTGCCCTAACAGGGTTTTATGATAAGTCCAATAATGCCTAATGAATGGGCAATAGCTGGAATTTATCGCATGGTAATGGCACCCATCAACGATTCACTGCTGAATGATAACTTGGGTCCAGCAATGGTGGAAATGAAACGGCCAATGACAGGATTGATGATTGACCCAGTGATGGGCCATCATCTTTCAATACCTTGTCAGCTAGTAATGGGCCATTCGTGAGCCAGCTATGGGGAATCAATCATAGTCTATTCAACAGAGGCTACATATTGGCTGTGTTCCATGATTGGGCTGTCTGTATGAGTGCGCTCCTGCCTTTTTTCCATTTGCTCACGATTCCACTTGATGGAGTTGATAGTGATGATAGCTCACATACAGACCAATTCCTGGGAGCACACGCACTACTTCCACGCAATAATGCCAGCATTCGGCCGGTCGACGAGTCTGAACCCTTCCATCACGCTATATACAATCAAATTTCTTTTTTCGGAAGTTTCATTAAGGTTCATAGGGCCCAACTATGCCAATCACATAAAATATGTACCAAGTGCACATGCTGTATCGAGCGTTGAGAGAGTGGGGTACTCACTTACCGACACCCATGCTTCGTAGGAAACGGAAACGGGTTTGTTTAGCGTCCCCAAGCACATTCGAGAGTACCGTTTCTTCCAAGAGATCGAAAAAACCGAGAAAGCTCTCCTTGCGCTCATTCATGACCTCCTTACTGGAACGGAGGCACTTCATTGTCCCTGCCATAGAAGGGTCATTAAGTGCAGATATTTGGGCATTTGTACGAAGAATTGTGTCGCCAATCTGAATAATGAAATTTTAAAAGAAAATCATCATCGCATTGTTGAACGATTTTTTTTTGTTCAATGATGAATCGTGCATTTTCACTGAGAAAATTTATGAACAAAGTTTATTTAAGTTTTGCGAGTTGAATTCCCGAATTCTATTCATACATGTGAAATGTGGTTACCAATTTTACATTATTATTTCCACACAGAACAACTAGTTCTCAAACAGTTCTCGGAGAATGCCATTTGAATGCCACACTTTTTGAGAGAGTTCTTCAAGAATACGCACAATCATTGATTTGAATCCAAAAATAATTCCAAAGGTATGCCTGTTGTGTCGGTGGGAATGAAGACATATGGAGGTTTGGGAAGAACACGTAATCTGCTCAAAGGAATTCATAATGCATTTACATCTGAATTCATTCAGTATAAATAAATCATACCGCAAAACAGGCATCCTGAACTTTCTCCTAATTGAATGCAATTTGTAATTAAATATCAATTCTTTTACAAATTTCTTATCGAAAAGGATGGAAATCACAGAGTTTTTTTCCTATCGTTTCTTATAAGGGATTTCCCACACTCGATACAATCGATTAGTTTTTCCATACACGAAAGATCGTTTGTATGAATGCATTTTTACAGCCAATATTCACACATTTTGAGGTAATCAATAATTTACTCCATTATCCACAAACAATTCATGAATCTTCACACACTTCTCTTCTTTGAAGTTACATCACTTTGTTGTATACAAACTTCAACCTCAAAATCATATGATATGTCATTTATTCTCACATATTATATGTTTCTTGCACCGAAATGAATTATTCACTGATTATTACATTGCATAATTCATTTCACTTCATTAAGCACTCTCCAAATCTCGTACACGCACCTGTTCAATAAATTCATAAGAGAAAATATACTATCAATTGTATCTTGGACATTATTTTTATCCACAAACGTTTACAAGTTCAGGAAGACTCTGATTGAATTCTTGTTGATCGAAGTCCATGGTATTCGTTATGAATCCTTTTTGAGCAGAACAGGCCTACATTTTGAACTTCCATGGGGATTCATGTTCACTGTCATGACGAGTAGTCTTTACGAATACTTCATGCATTTTCTATGTGTAATTCAAGAGCTCCCACATGTATTCATTAAGAACTTCTCAGGAATTCTTCTGATACTCTGTGTGTTCATTTGGAATACTTCATGGATTTATAGAAATGCATTCGATGCACTGTAAGAGATATTCTGAAATTCCCGAGATCAGATGTATATGAAAATTCTGAAACTTGTAATCGAAATCAAGTTGAATCATGGATTCATGAAATTTAATGCAAAATGTGTGAAAATTCATATAAAAATGCATGAAAAATCATAACTCTGTATGAGATATCATGAAATTTCATATGAAAAGCCAGAGAAGTTTTGAAAATTCTATACAAAATGTATATGTTAATTGCTTCACATACATTTCTATGGAATTGAGGAAGCAATTTTTTGCAGTGTAGATATTCTTTACTCTGAATTCTCTGCAAACTCAAAAGGGACTTGTGTGCTGTGATACAAGCGTCTTGAAGTCAAAATCTATATGTTTTTGTATAAACATTATGTAAACAATATAATAATAGCATACTGATTGATAATTGTACGAAGAGAGATTCGAAAAAATTTCAATTGAGGGAAAAATAATCTTAGATATTAGACTTCAAAAGTAAGAGGTAGATATGAATATACTGCTATGGATATGGAGACGACGAAGAGGGAACCCGTCACTTCCGAGCGAGAGTTGCCCGTGTAGAAATTCCATCAGTAACGCCATAATAATAATCGGGGCCTAACAACGATTAGATGGTGAATGTGACGCAAAAATCATTACAACCTAATTGGGTATCAACAGGACTCCCATCGGGGCCGGAATAATTCCATTTTATACCTGTTTTTTTCATTAATTATGGAGAAAATCCGATAAAATATGAATAAAATTGGAGAAAAACGATTTGATTCATCAGTTGAAAGGTAATTCATAGCTTTATCTACAATTCAAACTCATTCAAATTTGTGAATAATACGAATGGAGGCTATGAATCATTAACCTAAAACCAGCAACCTAAAGCTGGCAGCTAATTGTTGTCACTTTTGATTCAATGTGGTTCCAGCTGTGTTTACATCAAAAATCAATCGAGTGGCATTCTACTGAATGTCTCAGATATTTGAATCTTTGATAAAAGTTTTGTGGAAAAAGTTATGATAATCGGCTGCTAGCTTTACGGGTGCCAGTTTCAGTTCCATGTATAAGTCAGATTCCATTTCAAAAAACAAATCTTATTATCGGAAATCTACATCTAACAATGAGTATTTTCATCATTCATACTTCTAATACCAATAATTGCGTCTATTTCTTTCTGCAGAGCTAGCGAATGTTGCGTAATTGTCGAAAGCATGAAATTTTCATCGGTAAATCAATTCAACAAGTACAAGTGTAATAGGGATCAGAAATATTACCATTCCAAATATTTCCAAGTTGAAATGATCTAGGGATTCGCGAGTTTTATAACGCTTGACTAGCCTAAAACTGGACCCTTGCAAGTGCTTCGTACATTGAAAAAAATGGGAGTGTCGCAGTTCCGAAGGTCCATTTTCCCGAAAGTTCGATATACCGAAATATTCCTAGATGTTACTAGCCATCTAACTATTATATTTTGAGGTACTGAAATTTTGTCGCGACATTGCAGCTTCCACCGTGTGTTCAATACCTATGAAAACAATGGATTTCTAAAAATAAGATTCGGGGTTGGTTCCAAGCCAACTAGGCATCGTTGGTTTCACTACCCAGACAGCACAGAAAGTTCTCTCAACGTTTTGGAAACATGCACTTGGTTTTGTGTGTTTTGGTCCCCGAGGAGTCAGTTTTTTAAATATCTAGAGTACCTGCATTTTGGATGCCCCTGAATACGTTCTCAACTCGTTCTTTTCATCTACTACGGGCCGTTCTCATAATGTTTCCCCAATATACTTTCATGGAAACTAACCTTCAAAAACATATGCACAGCTTCGCACAACGTAATGCACTGGAAAAAAAATTCATTCCAGTCAAATAAATATTTATTTTTCCTGTACCAAAGAAATATTCATTAGAATTAACAAAATATTCTTTGGAACCAAAATAATTTATTTGGATTAAATAGATGGTTTTAATCGTTTATTCGATTTCAATAAATTGTTTTGGTTCCAAAGAATATTTTGTTAATCCTAATAAATATTTCTTTGGTACAGGACAAATAAATATTTATTTGACTGGAATACATTTTTTTTTCAGTGTGGAAACCTTTATTGAACACGTTTCCAGAACGTCGCACGGTGCGAATGAATAGAACCAACCGGGACATTTGCACGTACCTGGGACATACATGTGACATTCTTAGAACATCCCGAAACGTTATTTCCACGTTCTCTGTGTAATTAGGCACGTTTTTTGAACATTCAAAAGACCTCCCGGTGCTGTATGGGTAATACCAGGATTTGTAGATATTCAACACACAACAGGATTTTGCATTTTCGTGTATCGGTTTTTCGGGAAAATGGACCTTCGGGACTGAGACACTCTACCGAAGAGAGTGTGTGGTTATCCGAACGATCTGGAGTATGGATTTTCCTATGAATTCAAATTAGAGTATTTTGGTGGGAAGAAAGCATGCTCGGATGGTAACATTCGTATTCTTCATGGTGTCTATCGACTGGAAATTCTGTACGTCATTGGTTATTCTATTCAACGTGAATTTTTGGTGGGTTGATTTCGTTAGAAATGTGGTTTGACTGAAATTGAGGACTAGAAATGTGACCCATCCCTAGCGATTTCGTTTTCACCGAAATTTTTGGTAAGAAACTTGTAATTTTGTGGTTTGGTAATATTGTGGTTGGAAATTGCTTATAGTGTGGTCAAATCGTCGTACCGTTTGTGACTGTTCTGTACCACATAATTACTAACAAATTCCTACACGATCGGTATTCTTATGGGAGAAGTTTTGGACAGATTTTGGTAAAGAATGACGGAATCAACAGGATGTACAATTCGGTTCCTCTTTGGAAAAAATATGCCTGACATTATCGCAAATGGGAGGAACGAGATTGGTGAGTTTTTGGATAATTTCGAGTTCTTCACCATGAAACCAGCGAATCTTCAGTGCTCCTGATTGGTAACAATGTGGTTCCTTTTCGGGAAAACATCTTGAAAATACCGCTGATGGGAGGAACAAAATTGGTCAGTTCTTGGTTACTTTCCGGTTCATAACCATGGGATTGCCGAATTTGCATTGGTACTCATTGGTAACAATTCGGTTCCTCTTTGGAAAAAAAAGCCTGAAATTACCACAGATGGAAGGAACCAAATTGGTCAGTTTGGGGATCATTTCCGGTTCATAATCACAGAATTACCGTAACTTCATTGTCACTGATTTGGAAAGAGTTGGTTCCTTTTCGGAAAAAATATGCCTGAAATCACCGCAGATAGCAGGACCCAAATCAGTCAGTTTTTGGTCCATTTCCAGTTCATCACCATGACATCGCCGGATCTCCAGTGCTACTCATTGGTGACAATTCGGTTCCTCCTATTCGCGGTAATTTCAGGCATTTTTTTCCAAAGAGGAACCAAATTGTAACCAATGCAGGATCCTCAACATCCGGGCAATCTTCGGTTTTTGACCACGAAGCAACCAAGAAATGACCAAGAAGACCATTCCTGTGATCTGGTAAAAAACGTGGTTGTGTTCCAAGAAGGTACCGAATCGTGACCAATGAGTAGCACTGAATATTCGGTAATTTCATGGTTTTATACCGGAAATCTACCTAAAACTGACCAATTTGGTCCCTCCTATTCGCGGTGATTTCAGGCGTTTTTTCCCAAAAAGGAACCAAATTGTAACCAATGCAGGATTCTTAACATTCGGTAAATCTTCGGTTTTTAACCACGAAGCAACCAAGTAATTACCAAGCAGACCATCCCTGTAATCTGCTGGAAAAAGTGGTTTGGTTCCAAGAAGGTATCCGGTAATTTTATGGTTTCAAACCGGAAATTCACCGAAAACTGATCAATTTGGTTCCACCTATTCGCGGTAGTCTTAGGCCTTTTCTCCAAAACGAGACCAAACTGCAACCAATGCAGGATTCTCAACATTCGGTAAATTCCCGGTTCTTAACCACGAAGCAACCAAGAAATGACCAAAAACACCATTTCTGTGATCTGATAAACAAATGGTTTTGTTCCAAAAAGATACCGAATCGTGACCGATGAGTAGCACCGAAGATGCGGTTGTTGGTTATTTTGTGGTAAGAAAAAGTCACAAACGTACCGAAATTTTTTGGTAACTTTTTGGTAACCTCAAAATCGCTAGGGATTAACAGATTTGAGCAACGCTGTTGATATAGAAATGAATTCCTGATGAATGAATATAAATCATCAATCTCATATCAATTGATTTCAAAAAATTTCATGACAGGAACATTTCAAATCGAAGAATTATAAGAGCTTGTGAATACTAATCATATGACATATATAAGCTTGAGTGATATCTATGGAAAATGTATTGATTTCATATTTTTACAAATGAAAATGTATGAATAGTTGATAAAATATTATGATAATAAAAACAACAATAACAACAATAATGATAATAATATTACACGATCAATAATGATGTTCACAATCAAGGATGATTTCTAGAGTATTTTTCTGTCTAATAGAACAAAGTACGAAGTAATGAGATTATAGTTGAATTTTGGAAGTAAGGGGTCTTCTGACCAGAAAGGTTTTTGGCTGAATGGATATGATTTGACAATCGCTAGTCATTTTTTAGTGTTCTCTGGAATCGATTAGTGGTTGTCAAATCATGTCGATTCGACCGAAAGACCCCCTACCAATTCTGGAATATCTTGAATACAAAATTCGCTACAATATATTCGGGAGCTCTAGTGGATCATGCATACGTACATACATACATATATGTATATATACATATACAAATATACAAATATACACACGTGAATTCATTCATACCTCTATTTACACATATATACATGACCATATCCATGTTTACATCTATATACCGGGTGTTTCATAGTTCACTGGAAGAATTTCACAGGCGTATTTCCGGTCTGAAAAATTTTCGTTGAGTCTTAGTTTTTAAGATAGGAGCATTTTTAGAATTCTTTTCAAATCCAAATCATTCAAAAGCACTGTGTATTACATAATTGAACTCGACACGATTCGTCAAGTTGGAAAATCGCGGATCTCTGAGGAAAAAATCAAAGTATCCAGTCATCCCATGTTTTGTAGCTATAATAACTCAGAGTTGCTGGATTCTGATCGGCTGGAAGCCAAAAAATTTCAAATTGCTCCAACCTTATATCGAAAAATGACAGAATAGTACATTTTTTCCAGAGATTCGCCGTTCCCTAACTTGGCCAATGGTTCCAAACGCAAGTTTGTAACACACAGTGCCTTTGAATGATGTGGATTCAGGAAAAAAAATATAAAAATTCCAATATCTCAAAAACTGAACCTCGAACAAATTTTGTCAAATAGGAGATCATTACATTTTGACTGCAGAATAACGCCTGTGAAGTTTTTTCAGTAAATTATGAAACATCTAACTGGACTCATACTCCAGAGAGTTGGAATAACCTCCCTTTTCTTTCGGAAAAAATAGAATTGATTGTTTATGAATCAATCAACTACATCTGCTTCCATAATATTCGAGAATTTGAAGTCATTTCAAGATTCATTCATCAATTATGTCAGCTAGGACACTATATTTGGATGTAAGATGATTGTTATGGGCCTGATTGTACGCTCATGGGCACCCGATTAGGACCTGATCGTTTATGCGTCACATTCCATATCGATTCCTCACTTGGCCCTGATTTGTTTGGATTAGGCCCTAATTAAATCCTGATCAATTTTTCCACACGGGTGGGCGCGAAGTGCGTTAACCCGCGACTTTCCCGACAGGCGGCGCTTGCGTATGCACTTCGAAGAATTGCCTGCAAATCCATGGACTGAAATATCTGGATTTTCAGATTTGTGGTTTTAACAAACCCAGCCGGGAAACAAATAGTGATATGGTATTGGATTGATGTCGGAGTGATCGATTTTCTTCATATTCCGATTGGATTTCAATACGATAGATATCAATTGGATCAACGCCAACGGATTCATTTCCGGTTAGGAATATTCCAAAATCACTTCCGTCAACAATAAGTTTCAGAAAAAAGTCAGGAAACATCCATATAAATGATGAGTCGAATTCATGAAGAGGGTCCAATGACCTCATCAAGTACTTCAAAAGAACTGTTGTTATGTTAGTGGAAGATGAATGCTCGGGCGTATTTCTCTTCCAATCCAGGAGAGCTCTTCTTGGATTCCCTGTGACAGAGTTCTACGAAGCTTGTTAGGCGGTAATTCTGTATATTACAATAACCATAAGCTGCAATAAACGTGTGAATCTGCGAGTCGAAATATACATCAACTCATGTATGAACAATATCTTGTGAAAAGTCAAATTTATTGTGTGATGGATACACCCAGAATCCATGCACAAAGGCGCTTGGGTTGTTGGGCGCCTCCACGACTCCTGTCGTGGATATTTATTTGTAACAGCGGGACCTGCAGAATATCGAAAGAGAACAAGTAACTTGCCCACGACAATTTTGAGGGGTCAAGGGAGAAGGAATGAGCTCAGGGAGAGGGGGTGGGTTGATTCTAGTTGACGGAATCAATGACACGGGAGTTGGGCTAAACACGAGTTACTACACTCTTATATTTCATTCTCTTTCGCATGAACTTTACAATCGTCCTACGACTTTGTCGTGGACCAAAAACACAGACGGGTGATTCGTATATGTGAAAATAATCCGGGGAACACGGGGAATAGCAAAAGAATCGGAGAGCGCGGCCACGAGGGAACATCTATTTACGGACTATGCCGTTTTCATGAATCAAAACAAAGGAGAATATAGGGAAACCGCGACCATACAATTCAACCGGGGGAGAACAAACACGGGCGGAGGGGGTGTCTCGATATCGAAACACGAAAGGTCAGAAAGGAAAATGTAGAAAGAGGGACACTTGGAGGAGGCCACGTGAATGACACTATTTTTACCACGTGAATCCCGCGAAGGGAACACCGCACGAGCACTTCACACCGGCTTACTTCCTCGACATAAGCGAAGAAGAAAATTCTAGTTGAAATCGGACCCCGATGGCACAGCACACTCACCGTATCCGAAGTTTTGCAGCACGAGTCTTCTGGAACGTTGCTGTGGCTCAGTTACACAAGAAGTGACATGCAAGATGACGACTTCCTTCTTCTTGCCCGACGGGTGAGTTCGCAAAATCATATACAGACCCCGTCGGCGACTTTCCATTGGAGCTTACTTCTGGAGCTCGTTTTACGAGTTCAGGCGGTGGTGGCTTCTGGCTACTCGTTGAGTGAGTGTGCGCATGCGCGTTGTGGAGGTTTTCTGGGTGTGGGTGTTTATGTCCTCTTCTCTCCTTTGGTGGGGCCGGGGGAAGGGGTACAGCGTAGTCGGGTTCGTCTCTGCCGTTGTTCCGCCGATCCAGGAACGGGGTGGGATCCTCGGAGACGACTCATCTTACTCTCTCTCTCTCTCTCTCTCTGTAGTCCAGGTTTGGAGAGAGATGGTGTTGCCCACGAGGGGTTTCCAGTCTCCTGGGGGTTCTCGATTTAGGAACGGCCGAGATGACGTTGATATCGCTCCCTGGCGTTGAACCAATCCTACCAAGCATCCGTGGTATAAGTGGCGCTGCCTCCTTGGGGACGGAGAAACTCAACAAATAGGAGGAGGGCAGGGATTAGAGGAGGACAGGAATAGCGAGGGAGGGGAGATGTGTTCCCGATTCTCGTGTAAGCGAGCGACAGGTATGTTCTTCCGAATGAATTCACTCGTTATGAAAGTTTACGATCACGATCGATAGGGATCGTGCGCGGTGACATCCCGCCACTCTTTTGTGATGATTTGTTACATCACAACTTCCCCCGCTCTGAGCACTTGACATGCCGGTGTCCAAGTGCCAGCACGGTCCGTTCGGGCCATCTATGTCCCGTATTCAACAAAAACATTTTTCTCTGTCGCTCCGCTTAACCCCCTCGGAAACACGTCTTCCCCCCCCCCATACGATTTAGCAATGATAACCCCGTATACCAACGTGTACTAAATGCTACAAAAAAAAATGAGAAAAAAAGCTTTCTACGAATTCAGCACAAACAGTTTCTTACTGAGTTCCACTGTAGTTCTCTCCTGGGGTCACTGGGAACTGCTAGTGGCGGGGCAGGACGGGAGTAGGCATAGGAGGGTTTGAGGTGGGGTCAAGGGGCTACTCGGGGGCGAAGGGCGGGGAATCAGAGTCCTTTAGGGGGCGTCAGTGATCGGAGGGAACGGGAGGGTAAGGTGAGGATTCGGAGGGGCAGTGGGACTTCGTGTGGCCTGGTTGGCCGCACTTTCAACACCACTTCAGTGCGGGGCAAGTATGAGGGGGAAGAGTTCATAGCCAGAGGGTGGAGGGATGGTCAAGGACATGGGGGGAACGGGTGGGGGAGACGAATCAGCAGGGGTCGGTCGGCGGCGGGGTCTTTGTTTGGGGGCGTGGGGAGGGGGAGAGGTCGCTTGGAGTCGGGCAGGACGGGGTTGGGGTGGGGTAGGAGTGAATGTGGGCCTCCGAAGGGTGGGTGTAAGATCGAGTCTGGGGGCATGCTTGGGGAGTTGGGGCACGTCGGGAGTGTAGGAGCGAGGCCGGGTCGCAAAACGGAGGAAATCTGGGGGAGGAAACGTGAGGGGGAATTGTTCCAAGGAGGCCAGATGTATCAAGGGAGCTCTCTCTGGCGGACGAGTCAACGGGCTGGGAGGGGATGCGGAGCAGAGGCCGGGAAGAGATATGGAAGTCCGGTTAGGTAGGCGTCAGGGAGCGGGTGGGGAGCCAGGACGTGGAACGACAACATGGGTCTGATTCAGGGGGGCTTCGGGTTCGAAATCAGTGGACTCGGGGGTGGTGGGACGTTCTGGGGTGGATGGAGGGGTTCGGAGTCCACGGGATGGGAATTGCTGGATGTGAATCGGGCAACGTGGGAACAGAGGGCTAGGGCGGCAATTCGGGTATGGGTTGTATGTGGGAAGGAGGAGCTCGGGGAGGTGACGGTGGGTGGTGAGGACCAGGCGGTGTATCAGCGCCGTCGGAGAACCCCGACCACCGCGGATTCTCCCTGCCATCACCCGTGGGCGATGGGAGGAGTCCCACACGGTGATCAGTTCGTCCTTCGGCGCTGGCACACCTTCCGGTGGGGCAGATTCACCAGTTTGTGGTGGCATTTTTTTTCGTATCGATATCCGTAACAAGCAAAAGGCAGTCATGAGCGGCATGCTAAGCGTGCCAGTAGTAACTTCGGTCGAGTCATACAACGGCCTACCGCATGCGGGTGTCCGGCTCATCACCAGGGCTGCTACGGTCGTGGGCCATGCTGTGAGGGTAGGAGTACAAGAGGTGTCGTGGGAGCGTATAGCAAAAAGCACGATAGGTTAGAATCGCACTTACCGTGGGGCTCAATGCTGACACGAGAAATCGGATCGAGACGTCACAACCGCCCTAAATTACCAACGGTTACTGGAACCGGACTAAACCTCAGGGTCACATTTCATCCTAATTTCGCAGTGGAACACCATTCAATAGTGGATTCAGCCTCAGGAGAACCGGTCATTCTGGAAAAACGAATTCAAAGCGCTGTCATTGGCAGTTCGAGTGGTCAGGCCGAGTTCGAATGACGAGTGGAGATAAGCGAGGGTTACCTCTCGCGTTCTACGAGACCGTCAACCTGAGACAACACGAATAGTGTCTTCCCATTTCTCAATCCAGACCATGAGCTATCATCCCACGGAGCGAGAGGGAGAGACCTATGGGAAAGAGCGTGTCATTCTATGAGGTTTCACGGTTTTCGGAATCGTAGGGTCATGGGGTGGGTCCTTTCCGGGGTTTCTGGAGAGGAGTTATCCGGGTTTTTCGGGGCTTGGGTTTGGGAAGGAGCTCCATCGGGCGGGTAATGAGGTTTCAAATCTACTATCGAAAACCGACCAGCCACCTGTCTTTGTTCGTCAGCCAACTCGTACACGCCAGGGGAGCAGACATTGGTTATCGTATAGGGGCCTTCAGATTCCTTAGCCAACTTCGCGGCAAAATGTCGCGAAGCGTCCGATAGAACACAATTCCGTTCCATCACCTTGTCCCCTATCCGAAAGACAACGTCCCTTCTCCCGCTGTTGTAATAGCGAGACTGACGTTCGGAAGCTTCGTCCAGGTGTTGGCCGACAATATCCCGAGGGGCGGAAATCCTGGACATGTGGTCTTTCCATTTTCTTAGATCGGCACGGGTGCAGTGATGCCAGCATTTGGTCAACCGAGTCGATTTTCCCCCTCCATCACGCTGTATACAAGCAAATTTCTTTTGTCGGAGGTTCGATTGTGTGTGTGACATTTCTATACAGACAGATGTGATGGAGAGGGAAAATCGACTCGGTCGACCAAATGCTGGCATCACTGCACGGGTGGGCAGGTCGACAAGGGCATTCTGGGGCCATTCCACGACTCGGCGGTAGGACTGGGAAGGACGTGCGTTGGAACTATAATCAAGGAGGGCTGGAATTACGTGGGGGGAAGAGTGAACCGCTGTATTGTACGCCATGCGAAATTCTGGGAGGTACTTGTCTCATTCCCGATGGTCTTGCTCCAGGTAAGCTCTGAACATGGTCTTTCATACTCGGTTCACCCTTTCCACGGGGTTCGCTTGCGGGTGATATACAGGGATGAGGGACTGCCTAATGCCATGGTACGCCAGATACTGGGTAACATCTCGGTTGGCAAATTTGGTTCCATTATCGGAGATGAGGATCTCCGGAGCGCCGTGACGATTCACAACCCTGTCCTTCAATCTCGTTAAGATCGCTTCCGCAGTAGCGTTTCGCATGACGGCAACTTCAATCGCTTTGGTCAATAGGTCCATACAGACCAGGAGGTACGTATTGCCGAGCTTGCTCATTGGCGAAGGGCCCATGATATTCGCTGCTACCACGCTCCACGCTTGCGTGATCTTCCGGAAGCCCATCATGCCAGGTGGTGCCTGTTGCGAGACGTTCGCCTCCTGGCAAATCTCGCAACCTCGGATATACCGTTTGATGTCTCCGAACATGCCTGGCCAATAGTACTCCCGGGCCACTCTTTTGTACGTCTTCTCGACGTCGATGTGGCCTGCATCTGGGGTATCGTGGGACTCGTGTATCACAGAGTCCCTGAAGGCATCGGGGACGACCAGTGCCCATTCGTTCAAGTCGTCCATGGCTTGACTAACCAATTGGTCGGGACGCTTGACGTAGATCTGGCCATCCACGATCCTCCAGTTGGGGTGGTGTCTGGGGTGTGACTGCAGGGCGTTATATCTCTTAGTGTATCAATTCACGGGGGTATCATTTTGGGGCAGGGTAATTTGTGGGTCAGGGGCTTGGGAAGTGGAAGGTTTCAGGGCAGATGCCGTGGGGAAATCTTCTTCGTACATCCGTGATAGGGCGTCCGGGACATGGTGGAGGGCGCCTTTTCTGTGAACTATATCAAAATCATACTCCAGGAGTTCCAAAGCCCATCTGGCTAGTTTCCCTGTTGGGTTATGAAGTTGATATAGCCACTTGAAACTTGCGTGGTCGGTTATCACGGTGGAGTGGTGACCTCCCAAGTATTCTCGGAATTTCCTAATGGCCCAAAGAACGGCGAGACATTCTCGCTCTGTCACGGAGTAATTTTCCTCAGCACTGTTCAGAGGTCTGCTTGCGAAAGCAATAACTCCCTCCTTCCCCTCTGAAGACTGAGTGAGGACAGCGCCGAGACCAGTGTTACTGGCATCTGTTTGGAGGGCGAAGGGCTGAGAAAAATCAGGGTGAACCAGGATAGGGGCTGAAGCTATGGACTCCTTCAGAGATTCAAAGGCCTCTTGTTCCGCGTCCTCCCACTCCCATGCTGGACCTTTCTTGGTGAACTTATGGAGCGGGGTGGCGATCGTGGCGAAATGTTTGATAAAACGTCGGTACCACGACGCCATAACGAGGAATCTCTGAAGTCTTTTTAGGTCAGTGGGTGGAGGGTAGTTCAGTACGGGCTCGATTTCACTGGGATCCATTTGAAGACCATTTTGGTTGACCAGAAAGCCGAGGTACCTCACCTCCGACTTGCACGATTCGCATTCTTCCGGATTGATGGCCAACCCGGCCTCTCTCATCCTGTCTAATACTCTCTTCAGCCAGATTGGATGGTCCTCAAATGTTTCCGTGACGATAATGACATCGTTCGAATACGCAAATGCGTGGGGCTCTAGGGAGGGACCAATTAGTTTGTCCATGAGTCGTTGGAAGGTGGCAGGGGCATTAGTCGATACATAGGGCATACGAGTGAATTGAAATAAACCACGGCCAGGGACCGTAGAAGCCGTGATTCCTTTCGAGCGAGGCTCCATGGGAATCTGGTGATAGGCTTGACTGAGATGAATTGTGGGAATGTACCGGGCCGAACGTAATTTTTACAGGATACTACTCATGTAGGGAAGGGGATTGGCGTCCTTTTTGGTTACCTTGTTGACTTCACGGTGATCCACGCAGCACCTGTACTCGCTTTTGGGTTTGGTTTCCCCTTCCCGAGCGATCATGCGTTGTGGTTCCTCGGCTTGGGGTTCTACTTCCCTTTTCTTCACCATTACGATCGGACTTGACCAATCACTCGGAGAAGGTTCGACTATTCCTTCGGCCAGCATTCTATTAACTTCCTTGTACATTTCTTCTCTGACCTTTGGGCTGACTGGGTAGTATCTAGGCGCTTCTTGCCTAGATGTCCCTGGACATCAATGTGGTGGGGAATCAACAAGATATCATCAGAGGAACGGGATAGGGAAGGGACTCCCTGCTCGACAAAATTCTCTGAACGGCTTTGTTGGCAGGGGTTTAAGGGTAGTAAACCGTGAAGGGTGGGTGGCGGGATTGGAGTCTCGGGGCTTCAAGTGAAGTACTGCCAGTTCTCCTCCTGTCCTCCGATACGCCAACGGCAATTGAACCCATCCAAAACCAAACCGAATTCATAAGAGAAATCCATCCCAAGGATGGAATCAATATCTAGGCTCGGTACCACCCGACAAGTCAAAGTCTTTTCAACCCTTTGCGGCATGGTGGCTATTATAATAGCCACTTCAGTGTGTTTTAAGTCCATAGTTAACCAGAGACAATATAATGCTTTTCCCCCCAGTTTTTTTCTTCAATTCGATTCAGATGAGGACTTAGGAAGTATTCAGCATCACGTATACATTGTCAATCGTTTTACAAATTGTGATTTGAATGGATAAACAATGGGAAAAAGCCGTATTCATTGAATAACACGGACACACGAAAAAAATTGTCATGAACCAGAGGGTAGACTCCACTATCCCTCACCAGTTAGCACCCTCCTACCGCCTTCTGATGGGGGTTGAATTCCAAATTTTCATAAGAAATGCGAATGTACGTGGATTTCTATGTTTCTGAGGATGCTGAAACCAAAAATGATGAGGACAAAGACTTCCAACCTCTCCCTCACTCGCTAGCACCCTCCTAGCCCCCCCTGATGAGGGCTGAGTTTGAAACTCACGTAAAAAGATTTGGATGCATATGTATTTTCATGTTTTCTAAAATGTTTGGATAAGGAATGATGACAAATAACAAATTCAACCCCTCTTTTACCCGCTAGCACCCTCTCACCACCCCCGGACGAGAGTTGAATTTGAAACTCACGTAAAAAATTCAAATCTATGTGTATTTCCATGTTTTTTGGGACGCTTGAATCAAAAATGATAACAAATAACAAATTCAACTCCTCTGTTGCCTGCTAGTACCCCCTCACTAACCCCTTGGAGAGGGTTGAATTTGAAATTTTCTCACAAAATTGAGATGTATGTGTATTTCTATGTTCTTTGAGATGCTGAGACCATAAACGACTGCAATCAACAATATCCACTGACTCGATCACTTCCCCACACTCCTGTACGATCATTCAAAAGAACCTAGTAGAATCCACATGAGAGTCAGTTCTCGGCGGATTACGCTAAAGATTCAGGATAAAACCGGAGAACCAAAGCTTTCATGGGCTCAATACTCAGAATTCCGGTGATTCAAAGTCAATCACTTGTTGATTCAACAGGTTAAACAGTATCCTATGTTGTAAACGTCAATCCTTCATGGAATAGGAATATTGGATGCATTCATGATTTGGTTCTACTCTTAGCGGGTAACAAAGCGATGAAATTTGTTATTCGTTATCATTTCTCATTCAAACGTCCCAGAAAACATGGAAATACATATACATTCAAATTTTTTACGTGAGTTTCAAATTCAGCCCCCATCAGGGGTGGTGAGAGGGAGCTTGCGGGCAAGAGAGGGGTGGAATTTCTGTTTTGTTATCATCTTTGGTTCAAGCATCCCAAAAAACATAGTGATCCACATACATTGGAATTTTTTACGGAAGTTTGATATCCAACCCTGATCAGGGGGTGGTAGGAGGGTGCTAGCGGGTGAGAGAGGGGTTGGAATCCTTTTCCCTGATCATTTTTGGGTTCAGCATCCCAAAAAACATAGAAATCCACATACATTTGAATTTTTTATGAAAATTCAAAATTCAACCTCCATCAGGGGGTGGTAGGGGGGTGCTAGCGGGTGAGAGAGGGATTGGAATTCTTTTCCCCTTTCATTTCTGATTTTAGCGTCCCAAAAAACATAGAAATACACGTACATTTGAATTTTTCCGAATTTTTCAAATTCAAACCCCATCAAGGGGTTGGTGAGGGCGAACAGGCGATTGGAAAAATTTTTGGAACTCTCGTGCTATCTGAGACGTAAATTACTCACGCAAAAATGATATGTACAGATCTCATAATCCATACAAATGTTCGGAAATATTATTATTTTTGTGCAAAATACCATCATAATATTCATTTGAAGCTTTACCACTCAAAATTGATTCTCTACGCATGATAGACTTAGGGTTTTCATCGCTACTCCGCAACTGGTTTTTCGTATCTATATTCGAAATATTGATTATTGTAGTACATATTAGTATCGACTGAGATATGTCTATTGTTATTTGATATTGAGTGCAGACAACTTATCCGTGTTAAAGATCGCGTTTGTGTGGCAGGCTAACCGGATTGTGAACAACTGTCTTCCGCAAATTTTTGTGTAAAAAGGCATTCTTCTCCATCAGTCGTGGGAACGACTGAAGTTCATCTATCACTTATATTTTGTGCACAAGACATATCACTCCATATAACTTCGAAATATGGATGAAATAACTGATATTCCCAGTGATGCTGAATCTTCGATCCGAACTTCTATCCGAAACTTCCAAGAATTGTTGGAAACCCAGCCAAAACCAATCCATCGATGAATCCATGATCAAGTCCAAAGGCCGTAGCAGTTTGGAGCAGTACATGCCGAACGAGCCCATAAAACGTAAATACAAAGTTTGGACGCGCGCAGATGCATCGCGATACGTGTGCGAGTTCCAGGTATACACAAGTAAAACTGAAAGTGCTGAAAAGCAATTGGGTGCCCGAGTAGTGGAAGATTTGACGCGTAACTGAGTAGGAAGAAATCATCATGTATTTTTCGATAATTTCTTTACCGGCTTTGATCTTATGAAAGATTCGAAAAAAGATGAAGTGTTTGCTTGTGGAACTGTTCGTTCCAACAGAGAAGGTTGACCAAAAAGCACCATTCCTGATCAAAAAATGGCGCATGGGCAGTATGAATACCGTACTTGTGGTGCTGGAATTAGCTGGGTCAAGTAGATGGATGAAAAACCTGTTTTCTTCCTATCCAACTATCATGATCCTTGTGAGGTTACTGTGACAAATCGTACACAGAAAGATGGTTCTCTAAAACGAGTAACTTGCCCAGTTATGTGCTCTGACTATCATGAAAATATGGGATATGTCGACAGATCCGATCACCTAATATCAACTTACAAAATTGATAGGAAATCGAAAAAATGGAGGCACCGTATATTTTGGCATTTTTTGGAGGTAGCCATTATGAATGCATTGATTATTCACAATACCAGAAATTCAGCACATCCAATGGCATCAAAAAAATTCAGGTTATTTCTAGTAGATCAATTGGCAAGCCATCGTTTACCTACACCTACGGGAAGGAAATGTCAAGAAACATCTCCATCAAACGTAGACAGAAAACCCGCAGTATCTATTGAGACAAGACGATCTCAATCATGTCATATGCCCGTATGTGTAAGCGTTCCAAGACGTTGTGCTCTTTGTAGTACAAAGAGTCAACCTTGCAGGACTTCATATACCTGCAGTACTTGCAACGTGCCATTGTGCATGAAACATGATAAAAATTGTTTTCAGAATTACCATGCATGAACATTCTTATACATAAATTGTAGAACCATAAAATTGAGAACACAAAATTGTGAAACTTCATGCTGTAAAGAAAACTGTAGAAACTGAAGAGTTCAAAATGAGGAATGATTGAAAAATTTTTGATAAGAAATTGAGGAATTTGGAATCAATAAGAGAAATACAAGAATACGAAATGAAAAAAGAATACAAAATCAAAAAGTGAAAGATACGGAATAAAGAAATTGAAAAATACAAAATAAAAAAATTCAAAAACCAAAAAATTTTAAAAAAATCACAAAACAAAGAAAACAAAATGGAGACAATCGCCGCTACGTCCACGTTCGTGTCTCCGGGATCAACCAAACGCGGTGACTTTCATTGAAGCCTAAATCTATGAAAATTCATCGTTGAAAAATAAGATTCTCTAAATGATTGATAAATAAATTTCTCTTCCTTAATTGCTCGATCTTCAAATGTTCATTTCTTTTATTTCTTGTTCATTATTCGAATGAAAAATATTGAATTCCAGAAAAAAGAAGTTGGTCTACGGTGATTGATCCAAAAACAATGAGTTTACAAGCTCTTTGCAAAATCCCGGTTCCCCAAGTTTTCTAACGCCATCCGAATTTGCTTCTTGAATTTTGGAAATTTGAGTTTGAATTCGCAATCAACGAACCGAAAGCTCCTCTGTGCATGAAGTTCAGCATGGTTACACGATTTTCGAAATTTTCCGTCACCACCTTGAATCTGACATTTTTAATTCTTAAAATCTGGTTCAGATTCGTTATTGGCGACCTGAAAAATCCCTGACACGTATCTTCCAGCAGAATTCCGCAATTTTCCAAAGTTTCCGTCGCCATCACGAATCCTCCATCTTCAATTCCGAAAATCTGTGTCTAGATTCGTGATCAGCGACCCAAAAACTCCTGACAAGCAAGGTTCAGCGAAATCCCCCAATTTTTGAAATTTTCCGCCGCCATCTTGAATCCGTCATTCCGAATTTCGCAGATCTGCGTTCAGATTCGTAATCAGCAACCCGAAAAATCCCTGACACGTGAGTTTCAGCAAAATTCCGGAATTTTTCAAATTTTCCATCGCCATGTTGAATCCGCCATCTCGAATTTTGCAAATCTGAGTCCAGATTCGTAATCAGCGACATCCAAAACCCATATATATCAAGTTTCAGGAAAAACCGTTCATTTGAAAGACGTATGCCGCAAAGGGTCAACGTTCAGAATTTCTGTTGATACCTGGGCTTCCTCCGAAATGGGCTCAATTCTCCCATTGGTGACCTTTACGGCACCATAGGAAGCTTTTTTGACAGGGATTTTGGAAACCCGCAGTAAGTCACGACCAGGAGGACCGAAAAAGGTACATGATGCACCTGTATCCATGAGGGCAGGAATATCATAGGGGCCGATCCTCATGGTCAAGTACATTCGGGCTAGAGGGCTCGGGTCATTCGGGTGGTGGCTATTGGGTTCCCTTCGTAGGGTTCCCTGAGTTGTGTTCGGACCGTCGTGTTCGGGCTGAGACTGTGATGGCGGGAAAAGGTTGCTTAGTTCGGGTGTTCTTTCCGGATCTGATGAATTATCGGTTTCTGACCACGGGTGGATTCTGGGGGGTGCATTCGCGACTAGGTCGCTCGGAGGGGTTTGTCCAGGGTATTCTGGGGTTTTGGTACATCGCTTTTTCCGGTAGAGGGTGATTCCTCTGGGGGGTAGACTGAACGAGGGGGTGGATTCCTCCTAAGAGATAGATTCTTCATAGGGATATGCGTCTTCATATAAGGATCTGTGAATCGATCTCCCCAGATCATTCTCTATTGGTGGGTGTGCAGGGACTTCTGTGGGATTCCAAGGAGGGTTATTTCCTTCGATTGGTTCCGGTTTTTTGAGTAGTTTTGACATCAGGTCATTGAGGAGGGTGTTTTCTACGAAGTTCCGAACGTCCGGGGTCGGGTGGAAGGGTAGGTGTTTTCGAAGCACAACCACTTCGGAATCATTCGGGTCCGGGGTGGTTTCGGAGAATGAATCAGAGAAATCCAAGGGGTTTGAGGTGGGAGGTGGAATCAATGATGATTCCCTAGGAATATCGTCGGGGGTGGTCCGGTATAACTCTCGTTGGAGTAGGGGTGGGCTTTCATCCTCGTGGGATCCCGAAAGTGTAGAGGGTCTAGGTGTATTCTCCATTTCTGTACTCTGTTGTGGTTGGTGGGCGAGTACCCTGTGTCCGGGGGTAGGGTGGTGTTTGAGGGTCGACGAGGGCGTGCCACCAGAGGTTGGGTAGACCCTAGTCACCGTTCCTCTGTTCAGTTTCCCTCGTTCTTCCTTTTGGGGGAGTATTTAATGTCACGAGGGGTGGCACATTGTTTTGAGAAATGCCCGCGCCCCCCGCAGCGCCAACATTCTATTGATTCGTTCGGGGTTGAGTCCGGAACCCTCCAGGTGGGTCGTGGGGAATTGTGTGGGGAATTTCTGGGGGAACTATGGGGTACATAGCCCGGGTGCACAGGAATAGTCATCAATGGTTGGTGTTTGGCAGAGGATGGCGATGGTGAGGTCTGATTGGCTTGGGCGAATCGTCAGGGATTGGGTGGACGAGAGGCCGGTAAGGCAGCTTTTGCTGCATAGGTAGGTTGTGGTGTATAGGAGTCTCGGGAGGTGGTGGGTTGAGTGTTTGTTTTTTCTTGCGGTCCTTCCGTATAGGGGGATTCAGGATCCCTTGGGACCTTGGTGTGGCAGGGGAAGTCTCTAGGGATGCTAGGAATTGGGAACCTCTGAGTGGGGTCTTCTTTGGCTTACAAGCCAATCCCGGGAGGACTAGTTGAGATGTTTGGAGTTGTATAGGGATTTTCTGGGGCCTGAGTGATCGCTGGACTTCAAGGGCCCGCATTTCCATTTGCTCGTATGTATTCAATGATGCCCTCATCATCTGGCAGCGATACCCCGGGCGCATGTGATCTAGCGCCAGAGAAAGTTGTCCTTCCAGAGGATAAGGTCTGCGCATGCTTGACCATGAAAGCTGTACACAATTGATGTAATTTGCGGGTGGTTCATCTGGTCCTTGAAATCGAGTGAGCACCTGTAGGTGCAATTTCCTTTCGTGATCCGCGGAACCAAATCTATATCGGGAGGAACCATGAAAGGAATCTGGGGAAGTGAAGGACGTTCTCTTGATCCGGAACCATCGTAGGGTAATGTCCTTTGGAACGGTGGGCATTTAGTTGAGGACTTCCAAATCCGACAAGTTGGTCATGACCCGGCATTCATTCAATCTTAAGAGGAATTCCTCGGGATCGCCATCTAGTCCAGAGAAGGACAGACGCCAATTCCGGGCAATGGCAGCTAGGTTGCTGCGATGGGCTCCGGCTGGGACATATGGGGTCATATGGGATGAGGGCTGGGTACTGGGCCATGTGTTAATACTGGTAGCTAGATAGTGTGGGAGTGAGGAATAGGACGGCTGGGTCAGGGCATGCTGAGAAGTAACCGGAGGTAGCGAATGGGCTTGTTGTTGCCAATGAGGAGTGACGTGTAGGTTGTTCGGGGCTTGGGACGTCGGTATCGGGGAAAAGTCTACTGGCGGTTGGGAATACGAGGGCTGAGTAGGAATCGACGCTACCGTCGCGGGGGTCAGGGCATGGGAGTATAAGTGCTGGGTCGCGGGTACCGAACTGCTGGGATTATTGGAGCACCCATAGGGTTGGGTCGATTGAGGGCCGGGAATGCTATGAATCCCATGAGTGGGGGCAGTCGTGGGGATTGTCGGGGCATTATGACTCACTCTTGTGGCCATCGGTTGAGCGATGTAGGTTGTTGGCGTGATTCGCGCCGAAGATTGTCCCCCTGAGCCATATTCGGGGGTTCTTGGGGCAGACGGGGGGGAATCACTGCAATTCCCCGTGTGATTGGGGAGGATGGTCGGAAAATAATGGGGATGGGTGACCAGGAGTGGGCTCTGCACGATAATTCACCCAAAGTCACCAATATTGGCGGGAATAATCCGCCTCTGGGACGCAGAAGTGGTCGGGACAGTTATGGGGGGGCGCGGGTGTTGACGTTGACAATGGTTGTCGTTGTAGTGAATGTGGTGGACGATACGGCATGGGACGTGGGAATATGTTGGGAGTTGGGGGCTGATTCGATATAGGTAGACTCGTCAGTGTGTCCCGATGAGAGCTCAAAAGGAGAGTTAGTATCTCCGGATGTGTCTCGAACGGGTTCGGGGGGTGCGGGATTCGAGAAAGATTCGGGCTCAGAGGGCCTGAGTTCCGGGAACCAATCATTCATCGTCCCACGGATGGTTCTGTCCCCTTGTGTCCGTCGGTAATAACAATGGGCCCTAACTCGCTTCTCGTCTACCGTTCCCGCGCAGTTTAGGGAATGGCCCACTAGGGAGGCTACTAATTTTTCCGGGGCAAGGGCGTCGATCCACGAATGGTCATTGGGGTCTTCTGCGTACGACGAACCGCGCGATGGGGGTCGATTATCCAGGGGATTATTGAGATCTTCAAAGAGTCCCGAAATTCCGGGTAGGGTGCCCTGAAGGGTGGATTGGGAGGTGACTGGGGGGTCGCTCATATGGGTCAGATGAGCTTGTAGCCGCTCACGCAATTCCCTCTCTTCCCCCTCCGTGGAAAGCCCAAGACCGCGAAGTCGGCTCATAATTTCCTCTAGGGAGAGTTCAGAGGTGCCTGATGGGTCCATTTTCGTTCAAAACTCGTGGGGAATTTCGGACGATTCGGTATTAGCTTTCCAATTCTCCCAGACAAGGTGGGAGTACTATTCAGGAAGGGGAAGAAAAAAAACCAATTCTTGAAACCGTTCTCGAATTTTCCACGTTATGACAAAAAAAAAACACGGGTGACGTATCCTGAATCTCTTTCCGATAGACAAGTTTGGTAAAGGAACCAATGGAAAAAAACTCGGGATTCCCTAGATCATAGTTATCTGTTAACAATGATTGGTTACGAAGGCAATGGAAATATATTCCGAACTATGTTCACCCCGAATGAAACCCGATTACGCTACGAAATTGTTGGATGAACAAAACAAAAAAAAATCCCCGAAACTTTGCTTAGAATAGAAAAAAAAATCGAAGACTTTCCACTTAATCGATCAGAATTCCCCACCGGAGAAGAATTCCTCTAGCGGTTTATAAATAACTCCGAAGGCTATGCGGGAATTTTGATTAATCCCTCCGATTCTATGTATTGAATCGAATTCAAAGTCCTGTTGGGATACGCGTTGGGGGACAGGGACATGATTCGGTTATTTCAGGGGGTTCAATCAAAAACAATGGTTTTTTCCGTATTTGTTACGGTTTGTGGGGTCCAATGGGCGCCACAAGCTGGAAACAACAAATAGACAGAATGGCCAATTGCAAAAAAAATTCTACAAGATATATATATATATATATACAGGGTGGGGCATTTGAAGTGTCGCGGGAGTTTTTTCCAAAAATAAAATGAGATACGAGAAAATTTTTCGGACAAAAATTGTAGGGTATCGAGGGGGACATCCGATGGTGGCCTTGGCTTTGACCTCAAATCTCATCTTCAAGGGCATTCTGAGGTCAACTCTTGTTTTTCAAATAGCATCTCATATTTTTCACTGCAGATTTGGATTCTAGGTCAAAAACCAAGAAACTTTTGTCCGAACCATTTTCCTGAAATCCGCAAAGATGGCGCTCTAATCGATATTGTTCCATACTGAATCTGACATTAGAATAACTCGAAAACGAAGGGTCTTGGAGGAGAATGTTTCGGACAAAAGTTGTCTGATTCCAAGGCGGACCCCTTGAACTGAAACGGAGGTGATGTGGCATAACAGACAAAACACAACACATTTCAATCGTCTACATCACTTGGATAATTTGAAGGCAGTAGATGCTCAAAATGATAGCCTCCGACTTCAATACACATTTCAAAACGTTTTACAAAAGATTGCTGAACTCGTGCTAAAATATCTTCATTGATGCTCGCGCATGCATTGATGATTCGTTGACGCATATTCTCAGGTGTAGTCGGTGCTTGTTGATAAACTGTATCTTTTATGTATCCCCATAAAGAAAAATCTGGAGAAGTAAGATCCGGAGAACGGGCAGGCCAATGAACTGGTCCACGACGTCCTATCCATCGTCCAGGATAATCTCTGTCCAATATTTCTCGAGCTGTGACTGCATAATGGGATGGACAACCATCGTGTTGATACCACATATTCAATCGTTCCTGAATAGGTATGTCTTCAAGTAATGTTGGAAGTACTTGATCTAAGAAATGTCTGTACTTCTCTCCATTTAGCGTATCTGCAATGAAGTACGGTCCAATTACTCGAGATCGAAAAATACCACACCAGACATTCACAGCCCATTGTCTTTGATGCTCCACTTGACGTAACCATCTTGGATTTTCTGTCGCCCAGTAATGCATATTATGTCGATTCACTTGACCATGATTGGTGAACGTCGACTCATCAGAAAATAATATGTTGATGAAGTTGTTATTGTGCATTTGCGCTAGACCCCATCGACAAAACTGTACACGATTTTCGAAATCATCACCGTGAAGGTCTTGATGCAAACAAATGTGATACGGATGGAATTTGTGACGTTTCAGTATTCGAAGAACACTTATTCGAGAAATTCCCGAATGGAGTTCAATTTCACGAGAGCTCACGTGTGGATTATTGGCTACTGCAGCTTGTACATCAACTCCCGCATTTTCTCCGCTAACAGTTCTCATTCGATGTCGTTCTTCCCTTGTAACACTTCCCGTTTCTGAGAATAATTTTGTAATGCGTTGAAAATACCTAATGGATGGCGTTGTTCTTTCAGGAAATCGTTCTGCATACAAGTCATATGCTTGTCTGGGGTTCTTATGCACTTCACCGTGAATGTAGATCATATCGATCTTCTTAGAAACCGTGTATCGGATATCCATGATGTTCAATTTGTCATAAACCAAGTAATAATCAAATGTAACTGACAAACTGACTTTCAAAATCGTGAATTTTCACTGAACCCCGTCGTTCGTTTACATCGCGTGAGCTCTGAATGAGACGATTGAAATGTGTTGTGTATTGACAACTTTTGTACGAAACATTCTTTTGCAAGACCCTTCGTTCTCGAGTTATTCGAATGTCAGATTCAAAATGGAACAATATCGATTAAAGTGCCATTTTTGCGGATTTCAGGAAAATGGTTCAGACAAAAGTTTCTTGGTTTTCGACCTAGAATCCAAATCTGCAGTAAAAAATATGAGATGCTATTCAAAAAACAAGAGTTGATCTCAGAATGCCCTTGAAGATGAGATTTGAGGTCAAAGCCAAGGCCACCATCGGATGTCCCCCTCGGTACCCTACAACTTTTGTCCGAAAAATTTTCTCGTATCTCACTTTATTTTTGGAAAAAACGCCCGCGACACTTTGAATGCCCCACCCTGTATATATATGTCGTATATACGATTGGTATAAAAAGGAACAAAATCAATGTCATTCAAAAAATATGAGCTTGGCCCAGCGCAATATATGTGCTTACTTCACAGACGCCGATTTACCTTATCAGTGAAGCAGAGGGGAATAATTTCTCAAATCACTGAAGGCCTGTACAATAATGCGAGGAAAGTGAAAAATCTATCCGAGCAAACAAAACAAATTCGCAAATTATCCTTGGGATATTACGCGTTCTTGTGGAAGACACTTCATTAATTTCCCAACTATGTTAAAGGAACCAAATGAACGAACAATACGAATTCTCAAATGAAATCCATATGCTATTGCAAGAGCCTAAAATAAAAACTTAATAAGCAGAAGTAACAAGTTCCAAATGTTGTCTTTATACTTCAAGCGTCATTTGGTTCACCAAAATTATTATAATTCAATCAAATGATTCAATCCGGAGTACGAAACTTATTCGAGGTTCCAAATTCTTGAACATGACGAGTTTTTGAGTAGCTTATGCATAAAAATAATATTAATGATCATTCGTCATTGTGGTCAACGGAACATGAGATATTAGAAATTTCTTGAAAAATTCTCTAAACGACTCATTCGTGATATCTTGAATGCGATGTATTATGCAAAAAAACACTATGTACAAGCGATTCAAATCCTCATCAATAATGTCCTTATATATACATATATATATATATATATATGTTATTCGGATAGTTTGAGGTCCTTTTTTGAGGTACTTATTTCTCGACGTACATTTGTTCTCCGTGCTCCTGGGATGCTATATATACGGCGTATATCGAAATTTGAGGTATAACGGCGGCATATAAAAGAAAATAAGGATTTATTTAAATAATGTAAACTTTGGGGTCGCGGGGATGATTTGTATACAATCATGACTAATGTATAGTTTGAGGTCACGAGTCTGAAATTGACTGAGTTGCACATACAATGTATACTTTGAGGTCACAAACACAATGGGTTCAGATTTCACTCCCAGACTATATTGTGGAGTTGCAGACATACCAATCACTGATTCACATGGACATTTAGCAAATAAGGATGCAGGCGAGAACATTCCCGAAGGATCCTGAAAGATATATTAGACAGGCTTATGCAGCATAGATGGAATAATGTAGAAAGATCGGTTTTAGAGCGGGAACCTTTCTGAAATCATGTTTTTCCTCCTTCGGGATACTTTGAGAATGGCATAACCCCCATGGTATGCGTGGGAATGCATAGTTTTAAATCTCACGTTGAATGATTTTAGCAATGTACATACAAGGTATACTTTGGGGTCACGGGGAGAATACATATACAATCATACCTACTGTATAGTATGGGGTCTCGCGTCTGAAATTCACTGAAGTGCACATACACTGTAAACTTTGAGGTCACAAACAAAATGGGTTCAAATTTGACCGCGTAATGTGGGGTTGCAGACATAACAATCACCAATTCACATGAATATTTAGCAATAAGCGATGCAGGCGCCGCGATTTCCGGAGTATCCTAGGGAATATATTTGAGATGTTTATGCAGCATAAGTTAAATGACGAAGACAGACTTGTATTCGAGCGAGAAGCTTTCTTGAATCATTCTTTTCTTTGAGATACATTGAAAGTATCATACCCTCCATGGTATGCGTGGGAACGAACAGATAAAAGTTCCATGTTGAATGATTTCAGCGATGTGCATTGAAGGTATACTTTGGGGTCGCAGGGAGAATTTGTGTACAATCACACCTAATGTATAGTTTGAGGTCCCGAAACAGGAATTGACTGGATTGCACATGCACTGTAAACTTTGAGGTCACAAACACAATGCGTTCAAATTTCACCGCGTGATGCGAGGTTGCAGACATCACAATCACCAATGCACATGAACATTTAGCAAATAAGGATGCAGGCGACACCATTCCCGAAGGATCCTGAAAGATATATTCGACAGGTTCATGCAGCATGGATGGAATAATGTAGAAAGATTTGTTTTAGAGCGGGAACCTTTCTGAAATCATGTTTTTTCTCCTTTGAGATACTCTGAGAATGGCATAACCTCCATGGTATCCGTGGGAATGCATAGCCTTAAATCTCACGTTGAATGATTCCGGCGATGTACATACAAGGTATACTTTGGGGTCACGGGGAGAATACGTATACAATCATACCTACTGTATAGTATGGGGTCCCGCGTCTGAAATTCACTGAAGTGCACATACACTGTAAACTTTGAGGTCACAAACACAATGAGTTCGAATTTCACCGCGTGATGTGGGATTTTAGACATAACAATCACCAATTCACATGAACATTCAGCAATAGACGATGCAGACGACGCGATTTCCAGAGTATCCTGAGGAATATATTTGAGATGTTTATGCAGCATGACTGGAATGATGAAGAGAGACTTGTATTCGAGCGAGAACCTTTCTTGAATCATTCCCTTCTTCGGGATACATTGGAAGCATCATACCCTCCATGGTATGCGTGGAAACGCACAGTTAAAAGTTCTATGTTGGATGATTCCAGCAATGTGCATAGGAGGTATACTTTGGGGTCGCGGGGACAATTCGTGTACAATTACACCTAATGTATAGTTCGAGGTCCCGAATCAGGAATTCACTGGATTGCTCATGCACTGTGAACTTTGAGGTCACAAACACAATGGGTTCAAATTTCACCGCGTGATGTGGGTTTGCAGACATACCAATCACCGATTCACATGAACATTTAGCAAATAAGGATGCAGGCGACACCATTCCCGAAGGATCCTGAAAGATATTTTTGACAGGTTTATGCAGCATGGATGGAATGATGAAGCAAGATTTGTCTTTGAGCGGGAACCTTTCTTATATCATTTCTTTTTATACTTCGAAAATGGCATAACTTCCATCGCCTTCATCGGAATGCCTCATTTGAAGTCTCGTGTTGAATTGTTTCAGCAATCTACATACAAGGTTTAGTTCAGGTCGCAGGAAGAATTCGTAAACGAATACAACTAATGTATAGTTTGAGGTCAGCAGTCTGAAAGTGACCCCTGACTAAAATTTTTGTCATAATTTCTCATAATTTCTCATAGTCCCAATTCATGGAGAAAATATGAGAAATTATGACAAAAATTTTCGCCAGGGACTGAATTGCACATATACTGTAAAAGATGAAATAATTTGCAAATAAAGGCATTGTGGTATTTGTAAAATGTCAATTACATTCGATTTCCTGTTTCAACTCAGGACATTCAACTGTTATACTCTTCGATGGATCGCATCAGCTTGTTACATGGAGGTTAGGTCATGTTGGGAAACATTCTCCATTGGCTACTGAATAAGATTCCTCTATGATCCTGACTCACTAGATGGGTTCTTGTGTTTCACTCAATTCCAGTGAATCACTGAGAACACTCCTTCCTGATATTCTCCCTTTATTGCTTCGAAAATGCCATAACCTATAAGAATGCATAGTTTTAGGTTACACGTTGAATGATTTCAGCTATGTACATACAATGAATACTTTGAGGTCGCAGACACAAAACGGTTGAATTTCACCGCCAAACTATAATGTGTCATTGCAGACATAACAATCCCCTATTCAGATGAACATTTAGCAAATGACGGTCCAAATGTAGACTTTCCAGAAGTATCCTGGGGAAGATATTTGAGATCTTCATACGGCATGGATGGAATGATGAAAAAAACCCCGTTTTTGAGCGAGGACCCTTCTGAACTCATTTTTTTCCATTGAGATACTCCGAAAATAGCCTCACCTCCATGGTATGCATGGAAATGCATAGTTTGGAGTTCAATGTTGAATGATTTTAGCAATGTTCATCCAAGGTATAATTTGAGGTCGCGAAAGGGATTTGTGAACAAATGTAACTTAATTTATAGTTCGAGGTCACGAGTCCGGAAGTTACTGAATTCCACATATACTGTGAGAATTAAGATCATTTTGAAATCAAGGTATTGTGGTATTTGAGAGTTTTAATTACATTCAATTTTCTGTTTCACCTCAGGACATTCATCTCTGATACTCATTGATGGAATTCAGTTTATATGCAGGTTAGGTCATGTCGACAAACATAATCTTATTGTGTATTCTCCCGTACAGGACCAAGCATTTCTACGTTGCCTCCACGTTGTCTCTCCGTGGAATCTCCGTTCATCCACCTTTTATCCACGTCTCCCATACAGCACCAGGATGTACTATCAACATCCTTGGGACGTCTTCTGAAACATTGGAATGTTCAAAAAATGTTTCGGGATGTTGAGAAAACATCACATGTATATACCAGGGATGTGAAAATGTCCGGGGTAGTCTTATTCAGGTTGTCATGGAATGTTTATGAGACATTTGAAATGAGAATTTTTAATGATCGAACTTGTGTCAAATCTTCAAATATTCTCCATTTAGAAGAGATGCATATTAATTGCAGTGAAACCTGTATCGATAGATTCAATAAATTACATTTACATCTCTTTAATACATTGCGTGTAGTGAAATTTTGTTTCGCGTCAATTTTGAGGTTATGTGGATCTTAATATATTGACTAATTCTGGATAATTTATATTTTTCCAACAGTTTTGAACTTCTGAGATGAAATATTTTCAAATATTCAATACAAAATGTATTTTCATGGTTGTTTGATACTTTGGTCTTTTGTAAAACTATAAATACATATTTTTATAGGTTATAAATAAAATACTTGGTTCTCATATGATGTTTTGGAAACATTTTAGAAACGTCCCATAGCAGATGTAAGCAATGTCCCTAAAACGTGTTCCCCAGCACAATGAATGAATGCTCTCGAGACGTTTGGAAAATGTACTTTTGGGAATCATAATCTGTGGGACTGTGGACACGTTGTTAAAACGTTTTCTGAACTGTCGGTGCTGTTTGGGCTCCCATTTATCCACGTAGAATCCACGGAGATGCGACGTGAACATCGGTGGATGTCCTGTACGGGCTAATGAAATCCCTATATAATCCCAAGCCTCCCGGTGGGTTCTTGGAGTTGGACTACATTTCAATGAATTACTGAGAAGACTCCTTCCTGATATTCTCACTTCATTGCTTTGAAAATCCCATAACCTCCATTATATGTATGAGAATGCATAGTTTAAGGTTACATGCCCTGGTGAAAGGGAAGCGTGTATTAGAAAGTGGCAGGACCGTACCCGGAAAGTGTATGGGACGTGGATTTGAGCGTATACCGAGCGTAAAGTGAAACATTAAGAGTAGTCCGAACGTGTATTTGAAGTATGTAAAACGTATCGGAAAAAACACCAGTTTCATGTAAACCGGACTTTATGTATGGAAGCGTAATTGAAGAGTGGATACAAAGGATGTAAGGAGTAATAGAAGAGTCATCTAAAACATTCTTACGCTTTGTTACGCTTCCGTTACTCTTTGTGACACGCTTCCCTTCCACCAGGGTGTTGAATGATTCCAGCAATGTACATACAATGTATACTTTGAGGTCACGAACACAAAACGGTTAAATTTCACCGCCAAACTATAATGTGAGCTTGCAGACATAACAATCAGTAATTCACAGGAACGTCTAACAAATGACGGTGCAGGCGGAGCTTTTTCCGGAGTATCCTGTGATATGTATTTCAGATGTTCATGCAGCAAGGATGGAATGATGAAGAAAAATTCGCTCTTGAGCGAGAACCCTTCTTGAATCTTTTTTTTTTCCTTTGAGATACTTCGAAAAAGGCATAACGTCCATGGTATGCATGGGAATGCATAGTTGTTAGTTGAATGTTGAATGATTCTGGCAATGTTCATACAAGGTATACTTCGAGGTCGCGGGAAGGATTCGTGAACAAATGTACCTAATGTATAGTTCGAGGCACGAAGTAAGATAAAAGGAGACGAATCTCTCATGGAATTAAACCGAAAAAGTGGCACATTTTTTTGGGAAATGTTGCAAGTCAAATCTCGCCACTCGTGGTGCTGTTGTTCCCAGTAACCCTACGAAAATATATATAATGTATATTTTCGTAGGGTTACTGCACTGATCTCTAATATACACTGGATAGGGCATACAAGGCTTTTCAACACATAATTCTTGTGACGAATTGAACGTGATAGAAGACTCTAGGCAGCCATTTGCATTGCTGTCTAAATGGTTATTTTTGTGGGAAATTTGAATGTTATTGATATGTTTTGTGGAATATATCAATTACTGATTGAATAATATTCATTATTATTGTTTGATATGATAGAAAACTCAGTAGAATACTAATAAATCACAGCTTAAATGATTTCAAACGTCCTCATTATCTGAAATACCTTTTTCTCTTTGATATTGAAGAAATTCAATAATAAATCACAATATATAATTAAGGTAAGAGACCCGATAGCCGATCAGTGAACATATACCCGATCAGTCCTTATTCTGCAGATTTTCATTGTTTAACTGTGCAAAAAATCTTAAACCAAAATATTTTTTGTAACCAACGCATCGAAAATCAACTTTTTCATTTGAAACTTATAGCTAAATTACTTTATAAATTGACGTAATCATCAAAATGATCGGGTACTAGTCCCTGATCGGGTATAGGGTGTCTTACCTTATGTATGCTATGAAGTGAAGTTGAAACGATATTAGAAACAACTGGAAACAATAAAGAAATAATTTGACGATTGTTTAAACCTATCAAATATATTTCACTCGAAATATATTTGTGACAGTTCAAATTTGCCGCTAAAAATTGACCATTTCGACCGCAAAGCAAATGGCGCCTGGCTTCTTCAATCCGTCACACAGATTTTCACGGTAGCCCCCCAATATACCGAATGTTCATTGTATCGAATGCTCATTATGCCGAAAATCATAATTCCGAACGCCAATACACCGAATGCTCATAATACCGAAACATTTCCATTGGCCTGTCTTTTAGAACTTCGAAAAATCCATAAGAAAGCAAAAGTTTCTATTTGTCCATAAACTTTCGGTATTATGAGCATTCGGTGTATTGGCGTTCGGAATTATAATTTTCGGCATAATGAGCATTCGATACAATGATCATCCGGTACACTGAAGGGCTACCATTTTCACGTATGCCCTATCCAGTGTATAATAGAGATCAGTGGGTTACTGGGAACAACAGCGCCACGAGTGGCGGGATTTGACTTGCAATCCCAAAAAAATGTGCCGCTTCAGTTCACGGAGATGAGTCTCTTGGTGGGTTCTTGTGTTTAATTACATCTCAGTGAATTTCTGAAAAGTCTCCTTCCTGATATTTTCACTTCATTGCTTTGAAAATCCCATAACCTCCATTATATGTATGAGAATGCATAGTTTGAGGTTACATGTTGAATGATTCCAGCAATGTACATACAATGTATACTTTGAGGTCACGAACACAAAACGGTTAAATTTCACCACCAAATTATAATGTGAGGTTGCAGACATAACAATCAGTAATTCATAGGAACATCCAGCAAATGACGGTGCAGGCGAAGCCTTTCCCGTAGTATCCTGTAATCTATATTTCAGATGTTCATGCATTGGCGCGCTCACTCCAGTATGTATTGAGCTCAATGATCAGGGTTCATAGGTTCATATAACAAAATCACCGTAAACTTCGTTCATTGGCCTTCCTCATGTTCCAAAACCTTGCCCTCGTACTCTAGAGTATCGGTTTTCTCTGTTTTCCTGATGAATAGGAATGAGCTGTCCTGATACCCCAGGGCACGAGAGATGAGTTGAAATTTCATGAGCTTTTATCAGAGCGTTAGGCCCGCGTCACATGGAGCTGAAGAAGCGCGGAAAGCGGAAAGCGGAACGCGGAACCCTTGGTTGAAGAGAGAGGTGAATATTTGCGTCTCTCTTCAACTGAGGATTCCGCGTTCCGTTTTCCGCGCTTTTTCAGCTCCATGTGACGCGGGCCTCAAGCTCCTCTCCCATGGAGCGGAAAAGCGCAACGCGGAACGACCAAGATTGATTGATTCCTAGGTATTCTCGAATAAAACTAGGAATCTACCAATCTTGGTCGTTCCGCGTTGCGCTTTTCCGCTCCATGGGAGAGAGGCCTCAAGCATCAGTGTCAACTTTGGAAGGAAAGAGAAGAACTGTATGACCTCTTGTTCTTTCTAATGTTGACGCTTGATTCTGAAGCTGCCATGAAATTGTACCTTAAAGGACCTATTTTATGGCAGCTTTCGCGTCGAGCGGTAACATTGGAACAAACGAGAGGTCACACAGTTCCTCTTTTTTCTTCCAATGTTAACGCTTGACGCGAAAGCTGCCATGAAATGGTACCTTGAAGGTCCCATTTCATGGCAGCTTTCGCGTCGATTAACATTGGAGGAAAGGAGAGGTCACACGGTTCGTCTTTTTTCTTCCAATGATAACGCTCGACGTGGAAGCTGCCATGAAATGGGTCCTCAGGGTTTTGGAACATCAGTCTTCTCTCATAAGCTTCGTTCGTTCGAGGGTGTTCTCAGTTGCCCCAACGTGCTCCAAGTATTTTTGATTGGCTCTTCTAGTTATAAAAATGAAATGATTGGTTTGGTGCAAGTTGGGACATCTTGGAACGGTGGGCCCCCAATACATCGAATCCTCACTTCATCGAATGCTCATTGTGCCGAAAATTCATATGCCAAACGCTGATAGACCGAAAGATCTTTGTGCCGAAAGTATTTGATTGGAGGAAAAGGACGATTTCTTGTGGATTCTACAGGACTGACGGATCTGATTGGTTTCGGCATAATGAACTTTCGGTCTATCAGCGTTCGGAATGTGGATTTTCGGTACAATGAGCATTCGGTGTATTGGAGGCCTACCCTTTCTGGATACCACGCGTTTAAGGAGATACCAGCAACAATATCGAATCTCTCGTTCTATCATATACGTGTGTCCTTTTCTATCTAACATGCTCTGTCGGTAAACGCTGGTAACCCCCTCAAGTATGCAGTTCGAATACTTCATTGGACAAATTGAAATTTTGCAATGAAAAAAAAAAAACGAGTTTAAAAAAGATATCCTTGAAATCATGATTTCAGTAAAATTTTTCAGATCTTTCCCTAGAATAGACGATGTGGAGATAACGTCATGGCAATATAAATCCATACAATTTAATGATTTTCTGCTCGGGCGATTTGTCTGAATAATGAATTTCACTGCCATATCTTCGAGAAAACAAAAACATAAAAACGGACATTTTGATGTTCTACGAACATTTGTGAAAGATTTGAGGTTCTATGATTGTTTGAGGAACGTTGAAATGTCCGTTTTACGTTCCTATTCTCTTGAGAGTATACAGGGTGTCCCAGAATTCGCGGACCGGATTTCAAAGGTATATTCTGCAGTCGAAATGCAATAATCTCCTGTTTGCATACATTTCTTTGACGCTTAGTTTTGGAGATACGACGTAGGGTGTCCACATTCTGGAAAGTCAGGGAAATTAGAATTGGTCAGGGGATGTCAGGGAAATGAATAAAAAATCTGGAAAGTCAAAGAAATTCAGTAGAAGTAGAAAAAAATTCATTTTAAACAATTTTTCAAATGTCATTCATGTATGGAAAATACATTTTTGAATTTTCATTGCGCGTTATTCAATATCTATTCTTTTTGAGGAAGTTCTGAATCGATTGTATATCCCAAATTCAGTTCATAACCATCAATGTTTATTCAAATATAACTCTAGAATAAGTTGTTTACTCTAATATGACCCTAATAGAATTTGATTCAACCGAAATAAAATATTTACTCCAATGAGATAGAATATCATTCATGTCAAATAAAATTCATTCCTTATCTAATCTTATTCGATGGAATATTTCTACAGTGCATAATTGAATAAATCATTTTTTTAGCTTGCAAGACAATTTTCCTACCCCTCTTCCTGGAATTTTCCTAAAAATGTCCTTAGACGTTTTCCTGGGCTCTTTCTAGACAATTCCGTTGATTTTTCCTTAGATGAAATCTACGAATTTTTGCCAAGAACGACAAATATATAAACTCCAAAGTGTTTCATTTGGAATGAACAGTTTTTTTCGTGGACGCATGATAATTTTGTTTCTGCAGACGGACAAAAAGCTTCCCTCTGACGAGGGAGCAAAAACAATTCTGATTCTGAATTTCTTTTTAATTTCGTATTTCTTCGATTTGAGAAGGATGTATTTTCAACTCATTCATGCCCACAGCGAAACTGATTGACCTACAAGAGATACCTATTGGAGATAGGATATCTAGTTGGGGGATAAATATCAGTGGAAAAGAGAATTTTTACAATCTGTTTCAACAATTATTGTTCAAAAAATTTGTTGGAAATAACAATTCACGTGAATGAAATGCCCGGAATCTTATTGTACGAAAAATTTCATGTGAGGATCGATGGTTTGCAAAATTTTCACTCATCGCGATTGTTGTAAATAAGAATTATGTACAATTTCGAATTATCCATAACCTTCGCTGCCCACGGTAAATTTGCTTAGGCTACGAATAAATCAACCCATGGGGAATAAGATATCTAGTTGGGAGATTAAGATCCACAGGAGAAAAAATTTTGTGCAATCTACTTGAACAATTATTTAAGAAATTTTTGGTATATAACAATTTACGTAAATAAAATGTGTTTAAAATCTGCAGATCCTAATAATAATATTTAAGTTAAGATTCCATGCTGGCGTTTTTGACGCAGCGATCATTGTATAAAATGCCGCCGCGTCAAAAACGCCATTGTATAAAATGACGCCGCCGCGACAAAAAAGCCAGCATGAAATCCACTGATCTGTGATATACACTGCACGGAAAAAAAGATGATGTTGGATTTACAACATTTCGTTCGATCACCATAGAAACCCCTAATATTTCTATGGTGATCGAACGAAACATTGTAAATCCAACATCATCTTTTTTTCCGTGTGGATAGTGGATAGCATAGCTTTTGCGTATGCGAGTTGGTTCCCATCAGAGCGCCGCCATGATGTGGCAATTCCACCGTTTTTCCAATCAACAACCGCGCGGAATTGGTGAGTTCTATCGGACTTGACAAGATGACTGTCATGAAAGGGCACTTCCACCGGGATATGAAGCCTTCTAATCGGAACACGTTCGGCGAGCTATCCACTATCCAGTGTATATTACAGATCAGTGATGAAATCTCAGCTTTAGTGACAGCCAAACAAAACAATTGACGTTTGGGTGATTTTAGATCACCGCAAATACTATCACTAGAAATCTATTGTTCCCGCAGAGGTTGAACGCACGGCAGCAATCGTTTTGTATGGGAAATTTCATGTAAGGTTCGATGGTTCACAAAATCTTTACTCATCGCAAGCGTTGCCGTTGAAAATTATAAACAATTCCGAATTATCCATATCTCATGGGGCCCACGGAGAATCTGCTCGGGCCACAAAAAAATTAATCATTGGCAATAGGATATCTAATTCGGGGATGAACATCCATAGAAGAAAAGATTTTTACAATTTGTTTGAATAATTACTGTCTGGAAAATTTGTTAGAAACACCAATTTATGTGGGGAAAAAATCTCGGAATTCTGTGGATGTTCATCCCTCAACTAGATATCTTATTCCCAAACTTTATTTTTTTATGGCCAGAGCGGATTCGCCGTGCGCTATAGTTCCGGAACTATCCATGGTAAAACAGTTGAATTTTTTTCTACAGTTCCGCTGTTTTCCAACATAGTGAATGGTGTTGAGCTCAAGTAAGTAGCACACAGGGCCTTTGAATGATTTGGATTTGAAACAAAATCTAAACATGCTCCTATCTCCGAAACTAAGCGTCGAAAACATTTTTTTCAAACGGAAATTTATTGCATTTTGGCTGGAGAGTACACCTGTGAAATCCGGTCCGCGAGTCCTGAGACACCCTGTATACAACTTTGAATTCACTTCTCTTGGGCATACAACCATCCCAAACTTTTGGCCGACAATGTATGTCATATTATCTAAAAGCGTGCATTGAAGTAAAATTGGAAATACAATTCATTTTTTTATGTGAAACAACGCTTTGAGAAATTGAATATTGCTTCCAGGTACTCCATGGGTTGAAATTACACGCAAACGTTGGGCTGAAGGAGAGAGAAACATCATAATGAAATATTTCGAATCCTATATAGAACCTGATAGCCATACTTTCCCATCACTGAAGAGAATACAACAAGTGATCGACAAACATCGGATATTACAATGTCGCACTGCAAAGAGTATCAAAACATGGTTGAGCAATGAAAAGAAGAAGATTTCGAAGTAATATTTGCAATTATCACCCCGTATTTCATTTTTTATTCATTTTAATTTTAATATTTTACGCTGTAACTCATCTATATACAATCAATCTATAAAAGGAGGTAGGGGATACTGAGGTGAGATGTAACAGAGATGACTTTAAACGAGCGTTCGTAACTCGCAACATGCCACTGTCAGCGATTTGGCAACATCGCATTTCTACTACTGGAGACTCCCAAAAAAATCATCGAATTGCCAAATCGCTGACGGTTGTATGCGACGAGTTACGGGCGCTTGTTTTCAACTTGCTTTTGTTCCATTTCACCTTGGTCTCCCCTACTTTCTTCCAATAAAAATCCTATAATTTGAGCTGGACGCAATCTTTCATGTGGAAATAAAAACTGACTAACTTTGTTGAATTCTGAAAATCTCTGAAAAATCTAATATTTTTGGAACATTCTGTATAGACTTTTCTCAGACTTTATCAATTTTTTCATTTTTCCTCAGACAATAGGAACAAAATTGCGCTCCGAAAACATTCTGATAAAATGTTGAGAAATTTCCGGAATTCTTATAATATTCGAATATAGCATGTGAATGTTTTTGTCGGGTTTAAAATTTCTTAGTATTCAGAAAAATCTCAGAAATTCATCAGTATTCTTCATAATTTTTCTAACCGCAACTCCGTTCCCACTCTTCGAAAAAAAAACAAATGAAGAACCTGTGATAAACTCTGAAAAAAATTTGTACAGAATGGTCCAAAAATATTTGATTTCCCAGAGATTTTCCGAGTTTGCCAGAGTTTTTGCAGAGAAAATCTGAGATATTTCAGAGGTTTTCATGCCTATTTCAGCGAAATATTCCCGTACGGGCTCACAGTCACTAATTATATACTCATTATATGATTCTATCACACTTCATTGTGCATATTATAACATTAATTAAGTAAGCAGAAAAGTCTCCTATTGTTCACAGTACTAGATAGATAGATGGATAATTCATTTGCAATAAAACATAATATGGTATTTTGGACTGGTGATTCCGTGTTGCGAACAGTACTCTTTCCAAAAATTCCGTAGCGTCAATTCTGGTAAGCATATTCATGAATTGAATGAGTCAGTTATTTTCTGCGCCGCACGCTGGATCTTGGTGTAACGAATAATTAGTTGTCGAGTGATGATTCCTTGGAGGCTTCCGAAGTAATTGATCCTATCCCTTTTCAACCAATCAAAGAGCTGGAAAAGTAATCCGGATCACTTGGATCAACTACTTTGGAATGATTCCCAGTTTGATTCGAAGATATCTAGGAATCAAAAAATCTGAGGCTGACCTTCCATGGACCGGAATTCGTTCTGGCTGAATGGCTTTAAGGGCACTCAAGCATCAGGAAAAGCAAGGAAGATTTTGCGCCAACTTTTTTCTTAAATTATGCTTTCGACGAAAATTTTCAGTGCATAATAATAAAATACACGACCAGGATTAGACTCTGAACATTAATTACAGTGTTTACTGATTTTCTGGTAAGTATAAAAAGATTTCAAAATCAATAACCTCTAACTGTGAAAAAAATGAAATAATTACGTTTCCCAATATCTACAAATCATAAAGGAACTCAAATTGATATTTAGAGTCGAATCTTGGGTATGGATTCAATTATTATGTATTTAAAATTCCAATTCATCAAGTAATTCACGAAAAAAGTTGGCGCAAAATTTTAATCGCTTCTTCTGATGTTTCAGTGCCTTTATGGGGTTACCTAGCGCGTTAGTTAAAAAAGCACAAGTGTATATAATAGGAAGAGAGGTTTGATATCGCAACTGGAATCGCCTCAAGGGGGGGGGGGGGTTTAGTACAAAAAAACACACTGATTTTGCGAATTTTTTTTCAAAAAAACGGTTGGAGTAAATTCATTGAAACCTTTTATTCAATTCATTGAAATCATGTTGGTTCAGCAGAGTCATTTCTTCCAGTGTGTATATACACACCGGCAGTTATAAGCTTCGCAATGTCAACGAGAGAGCGCGCACACTTCGGAAATCATGCTAGTTGGACAGTTGGACCGATAAACTCTAGCAGGATATAAAAGATGGTAGCGCGGCATACCAGAGTACAGTTTTGCCATAATTATATCCTCCAGCAAGAGGAAGCTGTCAGAGAAACTCTCCGATAACGGTTATTCTTGCAAAACCGTTTTGAGTGAATGTCAACATACTTGAAAAATTAGAACGCATTGTTTTGAAATATATTGAACACTTAGGTTGAATTGAATGGTTATTAGTTGAATTGTGATGATTTCCTTCCAAATGTTGTGCCAAAATTCAGCGGAATTCAACGAAAAAATGATAGTATCTAACAATTTGCTTTTATTGGGGAACGGGTAAAATTTCTTGAAAAATCACATCGAAATTTGTCCAACATTGTGTTCAATTTTGTTGAAACCTTTGTACGAATCAGTTGGTAAGATTCACCAGAACATACGAATTTCAATAAAATTGAACATACATTTTCCGCCAGGGTAAGACCTGATCGAATAACATATAAAAGTTTGAGGTCGGACCTCAAATTGTCAAAATGTCCCCGAACTATACATCAGAGGATAAGTTTGGACCTCAAACTATTGGAATAATATATCCTTTTTTATTGAGAGGAAATCTTACTACGTGAGACTCATTACCTGAAGTCGTGGAGTGGGCTGATGTTCATTTTGTACAGTATGGATGAATATCGATTACATTCAAGTTTCAGATAGTTATTTTAGGCCTGAAGGACTACTTAATCCAATATTCAAAGAGCATTGAATCCTTCAATTTCGATTAAAGGGTGTGGTACTAGTAGGAGACACCCGATACATAGATAAGTAGAGTTACTCATCATATTCCTGTTTTAGACTACAGATTCAACATGATTTCTGGTTTTTATTACTCTAATACTGCCCAATTGAGAACTGAATTCAGTGTTTAGGTTGTTTTCATCAATTTGAATGATTTTAGCATGGCAATCACATCAATAGGTCTCAATACGCAAAGTTTTCACTCCAAACAAATGATTTCCAGTATTATAAAATTAATTTTTGCTTCTATTATGCTTTTGGCTAGTTTCGTAGAGTCAAATGTCTTTATTAATCATACTCAATACAAGAGATTCAGTGAAATTCTTGGTTTTTCCTATATTGTAGGTAGTATTATAGACAAAAAATTCAGATGGATCTGTTGAAAAATTTTGTTTTTATCGTTTACACTTGAAAATAATTATATGAATACAAATGACCCATATGATATGATGAACATCAATAAACTAGACTGCATCCCAATAAACCGTTGGGTGGGCACGATTTTTTTCGTAGCATAAGAATGAAATACTCTTGTGTTAGAATTACTTTATACTATCATTATGTCAGAGCATGTCTGTACAATAGGTCAGCATGAAACTTGGATTTTGGCAGGGGGTTATATATCCTTTACGGCTTTGTCAATCATTTTTTACGGGAGAAGCATCGAAATAATGAATTCCATTGTTTTTACATAATCTTTATTAACATTTAAATGAGCTTCACTAAGTTTTTAAGACAAAATATATAATACAATCAAAGTTATTGTGGTCGACAAGAAGACATCAAGTGCAGGAGGTGCTCAACGGTGACCAAGATTGTGACTGTTCTGCTTATCTGAAATAAATCAAACAAACGGCATCTTCATCCTCACATTCAAGACTAACGATTGAACTAGAATGGATTCTAAATTACAAAAACGAATCTATTATACACTTCTAGAAATTGAATTCTATTTTTTACTCACTTGTTTCTTGAGTTTTTCGCTCGTAGAAAATAAACCTATCGAGGTAATCATGATAATCCTCGTTCAATCGCTGGCTTATAACATATTCAACATGCTTTATATATTTGAACAAGAACGGTGCAGTAGTTTTTAAAATATTGTAACCGTTTGAAAAATAGTGTTCCGAGAAAAACCAGGTCAAAGTTCGCGCATGCAATTTATAATAAAAATTTCATCTCACCGTCAATCTGCTATTTCTGTACCATATAGCAGGCCTTCCTCTCGTATTTTCTGCACAAGTTGTAGTTGTGATTTATAGAAAAAAATTTGATTTTTTCGACCCGAGAAACTAAAAGACCCCCTTGACTAGGCGGTACATCTACATCAAGTGCGAATTTTATCTTCGCAGAACTGATGTCGCTGGTCAATGGTAAACGCTTGCCACGATATTTATCCCATGTCACATCAACACAACGTTGATAAGGCACATTTAAAATCAGTGGACAATGTGGTACATCCGAAACCATTAAATCAAGACACTTGTTCAACATACTACAGATAGTAAGATCAGATAAAAGCGTGGAGGGATGAGATCTCCACGACTCCAATTTTTCTGCAGCTAGTAATCCCGCTCCAGGGATACTTTTGATATACAATACACTCAACAATTTCAGATTGGGTAGGGCCACCAACCTTCAGATACCCGTGATGTGACAACATATGTTAATGACGGATGATCTTCCACAATAATGACACAAGTTTGGGATTACATCATCATTCACTGCGTGGTTCTGATGAAGGAAAATGATTTCTAGTGCTCGAAATTTGGAGAATGGATTAGGACTGATGAAATTTCTGAAGTGAGAGTGGAACAATGACCAAGGAGATGCAAGAAATTTGTCATATTCTCTGTGGATAATGTGTCATAAATTGACAAATCGAACATCTCCAAGGATTTTGGATCCAATTACTCTAATGCATTCATCATAGCATAGTAATGAACAGCATCCCCGCGTGAAGCCAGTCCTTTTATATTTTTTGGTAAATGCAATAAATATCGAGAACGCGACTGCTGATGGAAAATCAGGGTATAATGTTGACAATCCTAAATTCTTGAAGTGCAGCGCCCCTACCATCAGGCCTGTACAAAGAAGATCTATACAAAGAAAAATAATTTCAATGCAACATCAGGTTACAATGGGTGTAACTGGTCGTAACCATAACCCTATACAAAGAGATACCAACATTATATCAGAGCATTTCTGTACAACAGGTCAGCATAGAATTTGGATTTTGGTAGGAGGTTGTATATCCTTGAGATGGGCGGTACATTTACATCAAGTGAGAGTTTTACCTTCGTAGAACTAATGTCACTGTTCAATGGTAAACGCTTGCCACCATATATATTCCATGTCACATGAATATAACGTTGACATGTGCTACATCCGAAAACATCAAATTAAGACACTTGTTCAACACACTACACATAGCGAGATCAGATGAAAATGTGCTATCTCAAAGACGCCAATTTTTCTGCAGCCAGTAATTCAGCTGCAGGAATAGTTTGTATATACGATACATCCAACGATTTGAGATTGTATAGGGCCACCAATCCTGAGACACTCCTATCCTTAATGTGACACCATGATACGTGCGAGTATTAGGCCTGTTTGATTTTTGCTCTACGTGACTCTGGCCTTACAGTTTTGATATAAGTTCCCGAAGTCCAAAATACGCCCGCTCTCGATGGACTACCGCTTATTACTGCCGAACACTTCCTTTTCTCGTGCTCTGGGTCGTTAATCCCCGATACCTTATACCTGCGACCCGTTCACCTTTTATTTTATACCTGCGCCTGGCTTAGATTGAGCACTTCAATGAACTTTCATGTAAATTCTATATATATATATATATATATATATCAGGGTGTTTCATTAGAAACGAACATTGTTCTTCTTCCGCGGACAAGTGATAATTTTGTTTTTTCGGATGAAAAAAAATTCCTCAAAAACTTGAGCCCTCAATTCTCCCAGACAGCTCAAGAGTCCCCGCGAAGAGCTCCCGTTATGCGACTAACAATGAGTTAAATATGGGATCAATGAATTCAAAATGAACTCTATATGAGAACTCAATGTTCAGGAAGAATTCATATCGAAAGTACATAATGGATTCTGCGGGCATTCAATCGGTTCTTATTTTGAATCCATTGAATTCATATTGCACTCATTATTCGCATAACAGGGACTATTCAAGAGGTCTTTGGGAAGTGTTCATAAATCCAAATCGATCATTTGTGCTGGCTGGGCTGATTCTAAGTACTTCCTTGTCAATTTCTCCAATTTTAACCCTCTAACCGTAAGCCCGGTCTGACAGACCGCTATCGAAACTCCATTTGTTCCTAATTTGAAATTTCTTGGTCAATTTGCTTAAAATGGTCTCCCTATACTTTACAGAACTGTTCACCAATTCCTGTACATAATTACGCTATGATATCCCTCAAACATTTATAATGATAGAAAAAAGGTTTTTTCTACTTCTAACAACTCGAAATATCATCATCGTCATCGTCATCATCATGAGGTAATCAGTCTTGAGACTGGTTTGATGAAATCCTCCGAACCTGTCCATGCTCCGCCAAACGTTTGATCTCTTCATATTTACTACATCCTTCGTCTTGTATGATTTGTTTCATATAACTTAATCTAGGTCTACCTTTACCAATTTTACCATCCATTTTCCCTTCCAGTATTGTTTCCAATAAACTCTCATGTCTCAAGGTGTGTCCTATCAGATTACTTCTTCTTTTAATGATATGTTTCAAAAGATTTCTTTTTTCCTTCATCTCTTCAAATACTTCTTCATTTTTGACTTTGTCTATCCATTTTATCCTTAGCATCTCTTGATATTTGAAGAAGAAAAGAACTTTATTTCATTATATTGGTTAATTATATGTCTACATATCAATCGAGACCGCCTTACTCGCATCAGAGGACACACGCTTCTAATCTAAACCGATAACCATTTTGGCGCGTATACCAGGGACACAAACATACATACATACGTAAACGTTAAACACAGTCATCTCTTATCCATAAACATACGCATTGAAACTCTATACAAAGGATCATAACATGATTCTCAACAGCATCCTCCTATAACACCACATTTCGAAAGCCTCAAGTCTTCGTTGATCAGTTTTTCCCATTGTCCAAGTTTCGCAACCTTATAATGCTGTGCTCCAGACGTAACTCTTTAAGAATTTCTCCCTCATCTCCAAGCTTATATCCTTTGAGCATAATAACTGCTTGTTTTGGTAAAAAGCTCATTTCCCTTGTGCAATACAATCGGAACAATACAAAATTGAAAAGAAAGTACTCAAAGACTAAGCACATGAAATGCACTAAGACGGAATAAGCTTAAGCATGAGCATAACGGAATGCGCAGAACCTACTTTTGAGTTCTGCGCATCCTACTTGTGCTTATGTCAAATGCTTATTCATTTATGTGTTTAGTCCTTTAGGATCAGAATTATATCTAAGACCTCAAACTATACATTACAGGTAGAATTTTCACAAGTTTCATTCGTGACCTCAAAGTATACCTTGAATGCACAATTCTGAAACCATTTCATGGGTGATTCCGGTATTTACGTTCCCACTCTCACATAGCAAAAGAAATTATGCCGTTTCTATAGTTAACATTCTATATTGTGAGGTCACATCTACTGTGAGGACTCTGAGCACGGATCAATATTATTCATGAGTAATCAAATTCTTCATACAAAGATGATTTACCTTGAATTCCCTCAATATTTCTGCTTTGCAGGTAATTCTTCCGTCACCTGAGAGATCCTGAAAATATCTTCTGCATACTCTAGGAACAGCATAATTTCTGTTGCTATGTGGAAGCCCCCCGCATATCTTATCGTTCTCCATGGAAAACTTGATCAATGAGCTCTCGTTAAGCAATGATTGGTTCATCAGAACCAAATGATGAAATTCGTTGACTTCTGAATCGAAATCAACGTAGTCCCATCGAACTTATGATCTAATCATTGTGCTTTGATGACATTATGTAAAATTGAGAAAAAAATTCAAAGCTAATCTCTTCATTATATATTTAGACACTGCCCTGGTGAAAATGAAGCGTGTATTAGAAAGTGTCAGAAACGTGATCAGACAGTATTTGAAACGTTTATCCAAGCGTATACCGAGCGTCAAGTGAGACATTAAGAGTAGTTCGAACGTATATTAGAAGTACATCAAACGTATCGGAAAAAATATCAATTTCACGGAAATCGGACCTTACGGGTGGAAGCGTAATCGTACAATCGACAAGAAGTATGCAAGACGTGAAAGGAGAGTAATCTGAGACATTCTTATGCTTTCGTGACTCTTCATGACACGCTTCATTTTCACCGTGGTCACGCATTTTGGAACATTGATATTCGATTTTCCTTGAAGTGATGAACGATAATCGAGAGAAGAAATATAGACTGTTGGCCCGTACAGCACACCTCCGTGGCCTCCACGGAGAACGAAGGTGGATCCTCCACGTGAGCAACGTGGAGACTCCGTTGCCGTTAGGTGGAAAACACGTAGAGTCCCCATAGAGACGCCGGAGAAATGTCCGCCCTTCGCAACGTTGCTACGGCGTGGAGCGAAGGTGGAAAGAACGTGGTAGGAACGGAGAGGTGGAACGAACTGTAAAATTCCACCGTTTCTCCACCTCGCTACCTCGGAGATACGACATTGAGAAAAACGTATCGCTATGTGGTATCTATGACTGCGCGGGTGATCAATTCTTTCTCAGGGAAAAATGGAATAAAAACACACTGGATTTGACGAGCCATGAAATTATTAAATTCCTGCAGGATATTTAAATTTCCCGCGCCAAAACCGGGCTGCAATGATTCATTCTACGTAGATACCACGTAGCGGTACGTTTTTCTCAACATCGTATCTCCGTGGTAGCGAGGTGGAGAAACGGTGGAATTCCACAGTTCGTCCACGTCGCCTCTCTGTTCCTACCACCTTTATTCCACCTCACCACCACGTTCTTTCCACCTTCGCTCCACGCCGTAGCAACGTTGCGAAGGGCGGACATTTCTCCGGAGCCTCTATGGGGACTCTACGTGTTTTCCACCTAACAGCAACGGAGTCTCCACGTTGCTTACGTGGAGGATCCACCTTCGTTCTCCGTGGAGGCCACGGAGGTGTGCTGTACGGGGGACGACGTTAGAATTTTTGCGCGGTATTGGATTGAGTCTGTGAATTCTTTATACAATTTATTCTGGAAATATCGGAAGCATGAGTGGGAGATTTGAATAACGAAAAACACTCAAAAGCTTACATGATTCAATTCATGTAATAGTAGCACATATGAATGTTACTTACACAACATTGAATGAAGAGTTTTGGTGACAAAAGTTGCATTCGCGACCCCAAAGTATCCCTTGGATATACAATACTGAAATTATTCCCTGTGCGACCTCAAAATATACATCGTATATCAAATTCATTGATTTTTATACTCCCAACCCCAAAACATACATTAGGCACGGAATTTGCTCAAGTTTAATTTGCGGCATCAAACTATACGTTGAACATGTAATGCCGAACTCATTCTATTTACGACCACAAAATATACATCGTATGTTCAATTCAGTGATTTCCATATCCGGGACCTCAAACTGTACATCAGAGGCGAAATCCTCACAAGTTCCCTGGTAAAGAAAATTTCTCTGAAAACCTCTGAAAATTTCTCTGAAAAACTCTGAAAAATTCTGAGAACTTCTGAAAACACCTGAAAGAATCTAAAAAACTCTGAGAAACTATGAAAATTCTTTCAAACTCTGAAAGACTCTGAAAAATCTCTGCAATTCTCAAAGTTTTCCAGAGGAATTTTTCCACCAGGGTTTGTTTTGCAAATCCGAATTATACATTGCATATACAATGCAGAAATCATCTCACGTGCGACCCCAAAATATACATCGTATATCAAATTAAACGCATGTTCGTTTTCTTGGGTATTCTCAAGAATGCATACTCTTGAACACAGCTGGAATGTTGTAAGTCAAGGGAAATTCCCTTGGATTGAGGAAACGTTTGGATAATTCAAGAGATGTATCATCAGGTTCAAGGAAATTTCCTTTCATGCGGAATACAGATTTTTCAAGGGACGGATTTCTCGAAACATAATATAATATGTTATGAGTGATGGTAATTATTCCTCTCAGTGTTCACCTTGGTTATACAACGATGAAATCCTTCTACGTAGCACTTCAAAATATACATTCTGTGTCTAATTCAGTGATTGCCATATCCAAGACTTGAAACTATACATGAAAGGCATGGTTTGGTTCCCGATCCCAAAGTATACCTTGGATATAAAATCCTGAGACCATTTCATTTGTGATTTCAGAATATACATTGCCACATAGCAGAAGAAATTTTGCCGTTCCAGAAGTATGCGAAAGATATCTTCAGAATATCTGGAGTGACATAAGAATAACCTGCAAATGTGGGAGTATTGAGAGAAATTCAAATGAATCATCTTTGGATACGAAGTTTCATAAAGAATATTGGAACATCCCCACAGCACCACAGTTGAGAAAAAGTTCTTGACGCATTCATTTTGAATTCTTATAGCTAAAAATGGATTCATTATGAATCTCTCCTCATCTTCATCCTTCATTATGAATGTGTCATCATTTTCCATGAGGAACTTAATTCATGGATTCTCATTGAACAATAATTGAATCATCGGAATCCCATGATAGAATTCGTCGACTTCTGAATTGAATTCAACATAGTCTCATCGAGTTCATGATCTAACCATTCTGTCTGAATGATATTCTGGAAAATTGAGAATGAGATTCAACATAAAGCTGTCCATTACATATTTAAGCACTGAGTAATTTTGAGATGTTTAAGTCTACTCAATGTCATGAACGATGATTGGAAGAAAGAATATATTTCCTCACGTCAGAGCGTTTGCTAGTATTGGATTGGGTTTGTGAATTCTTTACGGAATTTATTCTGAAAATATTGGGAACATGGGAGGTAGATTGGAGTGACGGAAAACACTCAAAATCTCATGTGATTCAATTCATATGGTGATTTGCATGTCCGCGACTTTGAACTGTACATAGGAGACAGACTTTTCAAAAGTCTTCTGTGCGACCGCAAGGTGTATCTTGTGTATACACTGCAGGAATTATTTCACATGCGACCTCGGAATATACATTTTATTCCTGTTTGGAAGAACCTTCGTTAATCATTGAATCAGATATTGGGAACTGATCCAAGCTCACTGGAAATCAATTCCTGATGGGTTCGAATCAGTTTTCTGCATCAGAATCGATGAGAATCGATCGGTTCTATGAAATTCATCAACCAGGGATATGCAGTGTTATAGCCGTCGGCTGTGCGACCTCGAACTATACATGGGGAACTGAAATTGAAAAAAAAGGTTTAGGACTCCAAAGTATACCTTGCACGCTCAAGGGAAAGAACCCATTTCATGTGCGACCTCGAATAATGTATGAGATGTGGTATGTACGGAAGTTGTATTGGCGACCTCAAACTTGACGTTGTAAGTGGAGTGTTCTTTCGAGACGTTGTTGTGTCTTCTTTTCATATCATGATGCATTGAAACGTTTTGCAATGTTTTGAAACTGATGACAAAAACCTCAGGAGACGGATATTCGGGGAAACTAGGTTTGCGAGTCCAAGGTAAGATAATTCCAAACAATCCATTAGATGCGGGATATACAAAAATTGCATTCGGGACCTCAAACTGTACGTTATGAGTGAAGTGTTCGTTCGAGATGTTGGTGTGTTTTTCTTCCATATCTTTATGAATGGAAACGTTTTGCAATGTTTTGAAAGTGACTGCAGAAACGACAAGGGTAGGATATTCGGGGGAACTAGGTTTGCAAGTCCAAGGTAAAATCATTCCAAAAAATCCATCAGATGCGAAATATACAGAAATTGCATTCGGGACCTCAAACTGTACGTTGGAAGTAAAGTGTTATTCCGGGACGTTGTTGTGTTTCCCTTCCACATTTTTTCTGCGATGTTTGAAAAGTGCCTACAGAGACGTTGAGATACGGGAATTCGGTAACACTAGATCTGCGAGTTCAAGGAAGAATCATTCCATTTGCGACCTCAAACTTTACGTTGGAAGTGAAGTGTGTTCAAGACGATGTTGTGTCGTTTTTCTACATTTTTGTGCATTGAAACGTTTCGAAAGTGATTATAGAAATGTCAAGGGGAAATCCATCATGTAGATTTGCGGGTTCGAGGAAGAAACATTCCATGTGCGACCTCAAACAATCGATCAGATGCGGTATATACAAGAGTTGTATTCGGGACCTCAAACTGTACGTTTGAAGTGAAGTGGTATTTCAGGACTTTGTTGTGTTTTTTTCTCACATCTTCGTGCTTAGGAACATTCTGCAATGTTCTAAAAGGGCCTACAGAGACGTCAAGATACAGAAATTCGGGAACACTAGATCTGTGAGTCCAAGGAAGAATCATTCCATTTGCGACCTCAAACTTTACGTTGGAAGTGAAGTGTGTTCAAGACAATGTAGTGTCGTTTCCCCCCATTCTTGTGCATTGAAACGTTTTGCAACGTGTTCAAAGTGGTTATAGAAACGTCAAGGGAAAATCCAACAGGTAGATTTGCGGATTCGAGGAAGAATCATTCCATGTGCGACCTCAAACAATCCATCAGATGCGATATATACAAGAGTTGTATTCGGGACCTCAAACTGTACGTTGGAAGTGCAGTGTTATTTCAGGACGTTGTTGTATTTTTTTTCCACATCTTTGTGCATTGAAGCGTTCGTCGATGTTTGAGAAGTGCCTACAGAGACGTTAAGATACGGGAATTCGGGAACAATAGATCTGCGAATCCAAGAAAGAATCATTCCAGTTGCGACCTCAAACTATACGTTGGAAGTGACGTGTGTGTTCAAGACGATGTTGTGTCGTTTTTCTACATTTTTGTGCATTGAAACGTTTTGCAACGTTTTAAAGTGATTATAGAAACGTCAAGGGAAAATCCAACATGTAGATTTGCGGGGTCGAGGAAGAAACATTCCATGTGCGACCTCAAACAATCCATCAGATGCAATATATACAAAAGTTGTATTCGGATCCTCAGACTGTATGTTGGAAGTGAAGTGTTATTTCAGGACGCTGTTGTGTGTTTTTTTCCACATCTTTGTGCATTGAAGCGTTCTGCGATGTTTGAGAAGTGCCTACAGAGACGTTAAGATACGGGAATTCGGGAACAATAGATCTGCGAATCCAAGGAAGAATCATTCCAGTCGCGACCTCAAACTCCACGTTGGAAGTGAAGTGTGTTTTCAAGACGATGTTGTGTCGTTTTTCTACACTTCTGTGCATTGAAACGTTCTGCAACGTTTCAAAAGTGATTATAGAAACGTCAAGGTAAAACCGAACAGGTAGATTTGCGGGTTCGAGGAAGAATCATTCCATTTGCGACCTCAAACAATCCATTAGATGCGGTATATACAAAAAATGTATTCGGGACCTCAAACTGTACGTTAGAAGTGAAGTGTCATTTCAGGACGCTGTTGTGTTCTTTCTCCACATCTTTGTGCATTGAAACGTGCTGCAATGCTTCAAGAGTGACTATAGTAGAGATGTGCGAATCACGTTTCCAGACCCTCGAATCGAATCAAATCGAATCTTTGACAATTTTTCCGAATCGAATCGAATTGTGAAAATCCACATCGAATCGAATTAGGGGTCCGAATCGAATTACAGCATAATATCAATACTGGATATGATAATCATTCGAATGGAATTCAAACATTCTATGCGTATTGTACTAGTATAGATGTACCATTCAGAGGCTTTTTAAGCCTTCTCAGCCCACTGAATCCGTCCTAATTTTTCATATTTCAATACATAAGAGATGAAGTCCTCATATTCGCTATTCATTAGCTTTGATTCGCTATTCAGCAGCTGCTTTCTATTTTTTATTCATTTTTTCATCTTTGCTAAAAATTTCAGACTTCTCTCTGAACAAATCTGAAAAATTCTGATCAACTCTGAAATCTCGGTGAAAAATATGATAGAATTGGGACGGAGTTCTCTCAAAGTTCATCAGAGATTTTTCATCTCATTTTGATCAATGATTATGAATTCAGCAAATCAAACCAACAAACTCTCTGAATACGGAATTCCATTCGAGCGGAATTTCCACTCTTCCGTATTTAGAGAGTTTGTGGACGCTTACGAAGTGACTGACCAGGTGACCGCGGTCAGCTTCTCAACCAATCCAATCGTTTGGAAACCTGCCCGCGGTCACCTGGTCAGCTACTTCGTAAACGTGTTGTTTGTTTGATTTGTTGGATTCATAATCATTGATCAACATGAGATGAAAAATCTCTGATAAACTCTGAGAAAACTTTCTCCCAATTCTATCATATTTTCCATCGAAATTTCAGAGTTGATCAGACTTTTTCAGATTTGTTCAAAGAAAAGTCTGAGTTTTTTTTCAGAAATTGGAGAGAAATTTCCAAACATTTTTGAGCAAAATATTTACATACGGGAAGTGAAATTTTAGCTCAGATAGAGTGAACAGAGCCAAAAATAAAAAGACAAAATTTTATATATACAGTCAAGAAGTTTTTAAATAATTTTATTATACATTAATGAATTCTGAAGATTTCAGAGATTTTCAGAGAAATTTTTTTACCATGGTAAGTATGGACTGCTAGTCCCCCCACTTTTCCTATATTATGTCAACTCCGTATGGGTCCTGTCCCCAAGATCTAGCGAGATCTTTCGATATTTCGTGATATCAGAGGTTCCAAAACGGCGGCAATTCAAAAAACGAAATTGTGTGCATATAATTAAGTGCATTAAATTCAGGTGTTCGGATTTATCATCAATGAATATGTGGGAATTCTAGTTCTCTGTGACATTTGAAGTGAAATAACCTGGAAAAATCATCTGCCTTTGTAATAATTATTTATTTCTTGATTCCCGCCAATTTCAAAATTTTAGTTCGTGAAGGTAGAGGCGCTGTAACGCAAAATATATCTTTGAGACCAGTCTGAATTCGGTGACTAGCAGTCCATACTTATACAGGGTATTCCAGAAAATATTCCGAACCTTTTGAGGGAAGATTCCTAAAACAAAAATAAACACTCCTTCCTTCACCATTTTTTTATCTGAAGCTTAGTTCCAGAGTTGACTTGGACCAATCAAGTGGATGCTGCATAAGTATACTCTTTGATTATTGGAGTAGCCGATGTACTTGCCCCCTGGATGGTAAACTCATTTTGTTTATAACACAAAAACTGAGCGTCGGTTTGAAAAATGTCAAATAGGGAATTGTTCAGTTTCGTCTCAGGAATTTCCCCTTGAAATGTTCGGAGTGTTTTCTGGAACACCCTGTATAGTCAAAAGTGTAGCTACGTTTATGAAAAGTATTGTCATTGCAATAGTAGATGAAGTTGTCAAGAAGGAAAGAATGGTTGAAACAGCAATACGATTTGCTGTTTTGAAAACAACTGTACTGGGTGCTTCCAGCATTCGTGCAAATTTCATGATTTATGCAGATTTTTAATACATTTGAACCTCGCGATAACACATCTCTTCTTCTTTCTCAATCGTACGGTTTTTATGTGCGTTGAAGAGAGAGGTCGAGCATTCTTATCACGAGGTTCTAGTGTACTTATATCCTTTTTCTCCTTACTGAGCTTGCAACCCAGATATTATAAGGGTTCGGAAACAGGTCATAAAAAATATTCTCATAGAACTCGTCCGGAATTATTGTGCCACCTGGGAAATTTTGCACGAATGTCGGAAGCCCCAACTGACGGGTTATTATAACCAAACTTCGGATTGTTGTACTTATTTTTTTTCAGTGGCTATAGCGCTCGATTGTTTCCTTATACGGTCGCTGATTCGTTTCAACAAACGATTCACATTTCAGCAACATGTGATTTTTGTCAAAATGTCGTTTCTTTGACTAATGTGTTCTACTTGAATATAACTGCGGTTATACTTCTCGATACATCGCAGGAGTTCTAATGAAATTCGAAACAATTCATGAAGAATTCCCCAATTTCATCAAGAATTCTTCTGAAGAGTTGTACAGTATGAGTCGCACAGCCAGTAACATTTACCAATCTTTCGATGATGAATATCCAATAGAATTATTTTGCGAAAAATATTTTGTACACATCCCCAAGTCAGGTATACTGAAGAAAAATGTATTTGACTCGAATAAAGTTGTTTTCAGGGTAACATTGATTCAGAATCGGAGCATTGTGATTCGAACAGGTTCGAGTAATTCGATTTGAGATTTTTCCAATTCGATAACAAATCGAATCTACAAAAATTAGTTGGATTCGATTCCGCTTCGAACTATTTGCACATCTCTAGACTACAGAGACGCCAAGGGACGGAAATTCGGGAACACTACATCTGCGGGTCCAAGGAAGAATTATTCCAGTTGCGACCTTAAACTATACGTTGGGAGTGACGTGGTAATCCAGGACGTTGTTGTTTTTTTCCCACATTTTTGTGCATTGAAACGTTCTGCTATGTTTTCAAAGTGCCTACAGAGACGTCAAGAGACGGAAATTCGGGAACACTAGGTCTGTGAGTCCAAGGAAGAATCATTCCATTTCCGACCTGGGACTTTACGGTGGAAGTGAAGTGTGTTTTCAAGACGATGTAGTGTCGTTTCCCTCTATTCTTGTGCATTCAAACGTTTTGCAACGTTTTGAAAGTGGTTATAGAAACGTCAAGGGCAAATCCAACAGGTAGATTTGCGGGTTTGAGGAAGAATCATTCCATGTGCGAACTCAAACAATCCATCAGATGCGGTATATACAAGAGTTGTCTTCAGGACCTCAAACTGTACGTTGGAAGTGAAGTGTTATTTCAGGAAGTTGTTGTGTTCTTCTTCCACATCTTTGTGCATTGAAACGTGCGGCAATGTTCCAAAAGTGCCTACAGAGACGTCAAGATACAGAAATTCGGGAACACTAGATCTGTGAGTGGGAGGAAGCATCATTCCATTCGCGACCTCAAACCTTACGTTGGAAGTGAAGTGTGTTTTGACGACGATGTTGTGTCGTTTCTCTACACTTTGGTGCACTGAAACGTTTTGCAACGCTCCAAAAGCGATTATAGAAACGTCAAGGCAAGATCCAGCAGATAGATTTGTGGGTTCAAGGAAGAATCATTCCATGTGCGACCTCAAACAATCCATCAGATGCAATATATACAAAAGTTGTATTCGGGACCTCAAACTGCACGTTGCAAGTGGAGTGTTATTTCAGGAAGTTGTTGGTGTTTTTTTTCCCACATTTTTGTGCATTGGAGCGTTCTGCGATGTTTGAAAAGTGCCTACAGAGACGTTAAGATACGGGAATTCGAGAACAATAGATCTGCGAGTCCAAGGGAGGATCATTCCATTTGCGACCTCAAACTTTACGTTGGAAGTGACGTGTGTGTTCAAGACGATGTTGTGTCGTTTTTCCACATTTTTGTGCATTGAAACGTTTTGCAACGTTGTGAAGTGATTATAGAAACGTCAAGGGAAAACCCGACATGTAGATTTGCGGGGTCGAGGAAGAAACATTCCATGTGCGACCTCAAACAATCCATCAGATGCGGTATATACAAGAGTTGTATTCGAGACCTCAAACTGTACGTTGGAAGTGATATGTTATTTCAGGACGTTGTTGTGTTTTTTTCTCACATCTTTGTGCATTGGAACGTTCTGCAATGTTCTAAAAGGGCCTACAGAGACGTCAAGATACAGAAATTTGGAAACACTAGATCTGTGTGTGGAAGGGAGCATCATTCCATTCGCGACCTTAAACTTCACGTTGGAAGTGAAGTGTGTTTTCAAGACGATGTTGTGTCGTTTTTCTACACTTTTGTGCATTGAAACGTTTTGCAACGTTCCAAAAGCGATTATAAAAACGTCAAGGCAAAATCCGGCAGGTAGATTTGCGGGTTCGAGGAAGAATCATTCCATGTGCGACCTCGAACAATCGATCAGATGCGGTATATACAAAAAATGCATTCGGTACCTCAAACTGTACGTTGGAAGTGGAGTGTTATTCCAGGACGTTGTTGTGTTTTTCTTCCACATTTTCGTGCATTGAAGCGTTCTGCGATGTTTGAAAAGTACCTACAGGGACGTTAAGATACGGGAAATCGGGAACAATAGATCTGCGAGACCAAGGAAGAATCATTCCAGTTGCGACCTCAAACTATACGTTGGGAGTGATGTGTTATTCCAGGACGTTGTTGTTTTTTTCCCCCATCTTTGTGCATTGAAACGTTCTGCGATGTTTGGAAAGTGCCTACAGAGACGTGAGGATACGGGAAATCGGGAACAATAGATCTGCGAGACCAAGGAAGCATCATTCCATTCGCGACCTTAAACTTCACGTTGGAAGTGAAGTGTGTTTTCAAGACGATGTTGTGTCGTTTTTCCACACTTTCGTGCATCGAAAAGTTCTGTAACGTTCCAAAAGCGATTACAGAAACGTCAAGGACAAATCCAGCAGGTAGATTTGCGGGTTCGAGGAAGAATCATTCCATGTGCGACCTCAAACAATCGATCAGATGCGGTATATACAAAAAATGCATTCGGGACCTCAAACTGTACGTTGAGATTGAAGTGTTATTCCAGGACGTTGTTGTGTTTTTCTCCCACATTTTTGTGCATTGGAGCGTTCTGCGATGTTTGAAAAGTGCCTACAGAGACGTTAAGATACGGGAATTCGGGAACAATAGATCTGCGAATCCAAGGAAGAATCATTCCAGTTGTGACCTCAAACTATACGTTGGAAGTGACGTGTGTATTCAAGACGATGTTGTGTCGTTTTTCTACATTTCCGCGCATTGGAACGTTTCAAAGTGATTATAGAAACGTCAAGGGGAAATTCAACATGTAGATTCGCGGGGTCGAGGAAGAAACATTCCATGTGCGACCTCAAACAATCCATCAGATGCGGTATATACAAGAGTTGTATTCGGGACCTCAAACTGTACGTTGGAAGTGATGTGTTATTTCAGGACCTTTGTTTGTTTTTTTCTCCCATCTTTGGGCATTGGAACGTTCTGCAATGTTCTGAAAGTGCCAACAGAGACGTCAAGATACAGAAATTCGGAAACACTAGATCTGTGAGTGGGAGGAAGCATCATTCCATTCGCGACCTCAAACCTTACGTTGGAAGTGAAGTGTGTTTTCACGACGATGTCGTCTTGTTTTCCTCCATTGTTGTGCATTGAAACGTTTTGCAACGTTCCAAAGGTGATTATAGAACCGTCAAGGGAAAATCCAACAGGTAGATTTGCGGGTTCGAGCAAGAATCATTTCATGTGCGACCTCAAACAATCCATCAGATGCGGTATATACAAGAGTTGTATTCGGGACCTCAAACTGTACGTTGGAAGTGAAGTGTTATTCCAGGCAGTTGTTGTGTTTCTTTTCCACATCTTTGTGCATTGAAACGTGCCGCAATGTTCTCAAAGTGCCTACAGAGACTTCAAGATACAGAAATTCCGGAACACTAGGTCTGTGAGTGGGAGGAAGCATCATTTCATTCGCGACCTCAAACCTTACGTTGGAAGTGAAGTGTGTTTTCACGACGATGTTGTATCGTTTCTCTACACTTTGGTGCATTGAAACGTTTTGCAATGTTCCAAAAGCGATTATAGAAACGTCAAGGCAAAATCCAGCAGGTAGATTTGCGGGTTCGAGGAAGAATCATTCCATGTGCGACCTCAAACAATCCATCAGATGCGGTATATACAAAAAATGTATTCGGGACCTCAAACTGTACGTTTGAAGTGAAGTGTTATTCCAGGACGTTGTTGTGTTTTTCTTCCACATTTTCGTGCATTGAAGCGTTCTGCGATGTTTGAAAAGTACCTACAGAGACGTTAAGATACGGGGAATCGGGAACAATAGATCTGCGAGACCAAGGAAGAATCATTCCATTCGCGACCTCAAACTTTACGTTGGAAGTGACGTGTGTGTTCAAGACGATGTTGTGTCGTTTTTCTACATTTTTGTGCATTGAAACGTTTTGCAACTTTTTGAAGTGATTATAGAAACGTCAAGGGAAAATCCAACATGTAGATTTGCGGGGTCGAGGAAGAAACATTCCATTTGCGACCTCGAACAATCCATCAGATGCGGTATATACAAGAGTTGTATTCGTGACCTCAAACTGTACGTTGGAAGTGATGTGTTATTTCAGGACGTTGTTGTGTTTTTCCCCCATCTTTGTGCATCGGAACGTTCTGCGATGTTTGGAAAGTGCCTACAGAGACGTTAAGATACGAGAAATCGGGAACAATAGATCTGCGAGACCAAGGAAGCATCATTCCATTCGCGACCTCAAACTTCACGTTAGAAGTGAAGTGTGTTTTCAAGACGATGTTGTGTCGTTTTTCTACACTTTTGTGCATTAAAACGTTTTGCAACGTTTTAAAAGTGATTATAGAAACGTCAAGGTAAAACCGAACAGGTAGATTTGCGGGTTCGAGGAAGAATCATTCCATGTGCGACCTCAAACAATCCATTAGATGCGGTATATACAAAAGTTGTATTCGGGACCTCAAACTGCACGTTGGAAGTGAAGTGTTATTTCAGGACGTTGTTGTGTTTCTTATCCACATTCTTGTGCATTGCAACGTTCTTCAACGTTTTGAAAGTGATTATAGAAACGTCAAGGGACAGAAAATCGAACGATTCAAAAATTTCAGAGAGCTGTTAGGGATGAAACCGTTCGTTGTCAGTGAGGTGTTCTGTCAAGACGTTATTGTGTTTTCTTCCCATATCTTTTCGCGTGGAAACGTTTCAAAGTGTTTTCAAATTGACTACAGAACCGTTTTGGGATAAAACGTGAGTTTTCGCATTGTGAAAGCATCTTATGGTTACTTCGAGGTCTCGGGCACAAAAATCGCTGCGCGACCCCGAAGTATACATTGAGTGCCGAGACCCCAAACTAATCGAATAACATATAAAAGTTTGAGGTCCGACCTGAAACTATCAAAATGACCCCAAACTATACATTAAGTGATAATTTGGGACCTCAAACTATCCGATTCACATATATATAGATACGTATATAAGAAAACACTCGCTACTATAGATTAGTTCCTGTAATAGATGGCGAAATGGGACTTGGATATCTCTTTGAGAGCTCTCCCCCTAGCTTTTTCTTCCACAAGAAAATATCAAGATACAACGGAAGGGAATTCATGCTTGAAGTACGCTAGTTTTCTACCACAAGTCTATCCGTTCTCATATGCCAATCACTCGTTTCGAATGAGATTTTCAAAAAGAATGAATGATTTAATTCATATATATTCATCCTAACTGAATCGATGTAGCATGATTATTTATTGTAAATTTATTCAAAATAAACTCATTATCATAAACCAGTATTACAAAACGTGAATTATTCCCACGTAAATTTGTTTTTATGGACTTTATAATCGTTATTTTATGTTTTTATTATCAATGAACTATGAATTTCGTTTGTTGAAACGTTTCAAATGTTTCAATAGTGTTGAATGAGAGGTTTTACGACCCCGCAATGTACGTGACTGTGATTGAGTTGGAGAAATCCCTGCAACTCATTTGAAAGTCAAAAATAATTCATTCCATAAGAGTTCTGTCATTCATATTTAATTGACGAATGAAATTATATTGGAAATCGGGAAGCTGTCGCGTGATTGTTCATTCGTGCTGTGAGATAACTTTAAAAAAAAATATGTCAACGAAGGAGAGATTATAAAGATATACGTCATTAGAAATTTAATTCAATTCTCAAACGATTATCACATCAGAGTATTTGAAACACATTCTCGAGTTATGAAATTGGATACAAAACAAACGTAACCAAAGAACTCGATGGTAATAAAAAGCAAAAATTTACCAGAAGTGATATTTCGAATCATACATCTATGATTTTATAAAATCAATCCAGTTGATCTATTGAAAATATGTGGATGCACAGATGAATTTCATAAAACTATCACAATTTGCTTGAACGCAAAATGAACACAGATAGATAACAAATAATGAGATTTTTAATGCCTAACTTGTGAACATAATGCAAGTGAGACGATTAAACAATTGAAGTTACTCATTCGCTTGTATTGTATATCAAGAAAAATCTATAATGAAAAATCAACCTCTATACAATCATTCGATAAGTTTCATTTTTATGGAATGTTTACCTCGAGTTGAGAATGAAATATGGAAAACATTATTCGATTATAAAGATCACCAGTACATAGTATGCACAGATACAAGAAAAAATCAATTCGGTCCTCGGAGTTTTCCCATTTGACTTTAGTGAAGTTTCAAAAACCCTGTAATTCCTTAACGATTTTTATAGCATACGCGTATGAAACATTATAGATTAAGAAATCTTGCTTACATCACCAACTTTGCATTATTTTTTGTTTTTCATGTGACATTCTCTCTTTCAATGTTTCGAATTCTCAATGAATTTGATATAGATAATAATTTTGAATGGTTACACCAATGAACTTTGATGTTACGTCACTTCAGAGACGAATAATCTCTCAACACTAACGAAAGTCAACCCTCAAAGTACTCGAAATGGCCCACGGATGGGAATATTGCTTCCCTGGGTAGAAAACTGGGATGGACTCACCGATGCAGTTAAATGAAACAGGATAACCATCCGATACAATCCTGACCACCTCGCTTGAGTTCGACTGCCAAAAGACGAGGCAAAATATTGGGATTCGACTGAGTCGGAGACAGTCACTCACTATTCCACCACTTCCTGGACGTTGGCAGATGCTTCCGAGCCTCTAATTCATACACAGGGCCGCACGTTGGGCGCCAATTTGTGATGGATATACCCAGAATCCATGCACAAAGGCGCTTGGGTTGTTGAGCGCCTCCACGACTCCTGTCGTGGATATTTATTTGTAACAGCGGGACCTGCAAAATATCGAAACAGAACAAGTAACTTGCTCACGACAATTTTGAGGGGTCAAGGGGGAAGGAATGAGCTCAGGGAGAGGGGGTGTGTTGATTCTAGTTAACAAAATCTATGACACGGAAGTTAGGCTAAACACGAGTTACTTCACTCTCATATTTCCTTCTCTTTCACATAAACTTTACAATCGTCCTACGACTTTGTCGTGGGCCAAAAACACAGCCGAGTAATTCGTATATGTAAAAATAATCCGGAGAACACGGGGAATAGCAAGAAAAGATGGAGGGTGCGGCCACGAGGGAACATCTATCTACGGACTATGCCGTTTACATAAATCGAAACAAAGGGGGATATAGGGAAACCGCGACCATACAATTTAACCTTTAGAGGACGGAACTGGTCCCGAAAGGGACCACCCGGGGAAAGAGGATTTTGAGTGTTTTTCAAGGGTGAATTTTTGTGCTGAGAACGAAAAAAATAATGAAAAAAATCCAGGATGCGTCCTTGACCTTGAAAAAAGTCAATTCAAGGTCAAATTTTTTTTTCTCCATACATTGAACTCAAACTGTGTATAACTACGTTTTTCGATGTGCTGAGTACGAGAAAAATGGTGGGAAAAAATTCTGGATGCGTCCTTCACTTTGGAAAAGGTAATTCCAAGATCCAATTAACTTATTTCTTCAATATTTTGACTATTCTGAGGAGGACCGTCCAAGATATGATCACCGTACCTTAGATGAATGAACGCGAAATTTGTATATATGTATGTGGATATATTTATATATATATATATATACAGGGTGTCCCAGAACACATGTCTGACCTTCTGAGAGCATATTCTGCAACCAAAATGCAATTTTTTCCCAACTTGGAAAAAAATTTTTGGAGGCTTCGTTCTTGAGATATTAGCATTTTTAGATTTTTTTCAAAATCCAAATAACTCAGAAGCATCGTCTATCCATACTTCAGTCTGATACAATTTGCTAAGTTGGAAAACGGCGGATCTCTAGCAAAAAAAATTAAACTATCATATCCCTATTCGTTCCGGAGCTACAGTGATTTGAAATTTTTGAGCTTCCAGCCAATCAGAATCCAGCAACTTCAAATCGCTGTAGCTCCGGAATAAATAGAGATATGATAGTTCAATTTCTTTTTTAGAGATCCGCCGTTTTCCAACTTGGCGAATGGTATTAGACTGAAGTATGTAACATACGATGCTTCTGAGTTATTTGAATCCTTAAAAAAATCTGAAAATGCTAATATTTCAAGAATGGAGCCTCCAAAAATTTTTTTTTCAAACGGGAAAAAATTGCATTTTGTTTGCAGAATATGCTCTCAAAAGGTCGGACATGTGTTCTGGGACATATGCATACGTACTCAAGATGTCAAACGAACACGGGATGGGTAATTTACTTCACACACTGAACTTCTTAGGAATCCAATGTGACAGACCCAGGCGAGCATGGAAGGTAATCGGAGCACGGCTATGGAAACCTCAAATAGTGGGTTATGCAGCTGAGGAGCGTTACCCACTATTCGATCACATCTTTAGACCGGATTCACAGGGTACCCAAGGTATAATGTAGAACCAAAAACACGAGTTCCAGCGCCGCCTACAACCTGGTCGGGAACTAAAGCCCACACACGCAACGATACCATTTATACGTTTACCCTCATACTAATAGCGCCTTTAGTGTGAGTGTAAACGTATATGTGGTATCGTTGTGTGTGTGAGCTCTAGTTCCCGACCAAGTTGTAGGCGGCGCTTGAACTCGTGTTTTTGTTCTTACATTATACTTCGGGTACCCTGCGGATTCATCCTTGGACCGGGTGTGCCTAATGGCAAAGAAGGGATTCCTAAGAAAATCAGTGTTTGAAGTAAATTACGCACTCTGTGTTCGTTTGACAGCTTGGGTACATATACATATATAAATATAAATATATCCATATAAACATACAAATTACGCGTTCATTCATCTCAGGTACGGTGATCATAACTTGGACGGTCCTTTTCAGGGTAGTTCAAGAGCGTTCTCATTTGGCGGTGGTTATTTGATCAACATTCTTCTTCAGGATATTTCGCGGTTCCTCTCCACAGGTCCGGCGATAGTACCTCACGCAGGCTTTTCCAAGATATTTCGAACGGATCCTCATTTGGCTGTGGTTATTTCACCAACAGTTCCTATTAGAACATTTGACGGTCTTCCTTTTCAGGTGCAGATCCTATTTATTCAGTAGCTGCTGTTTTATAAAATGACTGACAGAGAGGCTTGGAGTAGCGGTGAATCCGAACCAGAAGAACAAGATCCTGGGAATGAAGAATTTGAAGCCATTTATTTGGAAGACCCCACCTATGACCGAACTCAAATTTTTCATGATGCGAATTTCCACCCATCAATCAGAGATTTCCAAGGGAACTCCAGAATGAATCCTAACGCTCTTTTAACGGGAAATTTGCCAATAGATTTTTTCAATTATTTTTCCGATTCTTCCCTGGTTCAAAGGATTGTAGACGAGACAAATCGTTACCATGCCCAGAATCCTCGAAGTTCATCTTCCCATATGAAAGACTGGTGCCCTTTGACCAAAGATGAATTTGAAATGTTTCTTGGTCTCTCAATTCTCATGGGCCATGTTCGGAAAGGTGATTTGAAAGATTATTGGTCTACGGATCCTTTGCTTCATACTCCGATTTTTCGAGAAAGAATGCATCGTGATAGATATTTGCAAATTCTGCGACAATTACACTTCCAAGATAATGAAGATGATTCGGAATTTGTCAATCATCCTTCACGGGAAATAAAACCAGTGATAGACCACCTACAAAGTAAATTTTCGGCAGCTCTCATACCAGGCAAAAACCTGTGTATAGACGAAAGTCTGTTATTGTGGAAAGGTAGGCTTCGATTCAAACAATATATTCCGTTGAAAGGGAATCGTTTCGGCATCAAGTTGTTTGAGTTGGTAGACTGCGATACTGGATTCATTCTAGGCTTCATTGTTCACACCGGATCAGATACTGAGTATCAAAAGTTCGGTTTAGGTGTTACCGGTGATATTGTCGCTCACTTTTTACAACCTTATTTTTATGAGGGTCATGTTATATATATAGACAATTGGTACACATCCCCTAGTTTGGCTGAATTCCTGCATGATGGTGATACGGGGATTTGTGGAACAGTCAAAGCAAATAGAAAGGGAATGCCAAAGCTGGAAAACAAATTACAGCGAGGTGAAATACAAGTCGCTCATAATTATGCTTGGATGGCAATGAAATGGGGAGACAAACGAAGTTTTCGCATGCTTACAAGTGTACACGAACCAGAATTCTGTGCAACTGGGAAAAAAAATTATAGAACAAAAGAAGACATCATAAAGCCAACGTGTATTCATGAATACAATAAGAATATGGGCGGCATTGATAATATTGATAGACAACTCTCGATAACGGAAACAGTGCGAAAAACAATGAAGTGGTATAGGAAGCTTTTTTTCACCTTATTGATTTATGCCTGTGTGATGCTCATGCTTTATACAGACTAAAAAATCGAGAACAAACATCTTATCCTTCGTTTCGTTCACAAGTAGCTAGAGGATTAATGAAACTGGAGTCTCCTGAAAACATTCCCCGTAACGAACTCTGTGCCACTTGATTACTTGGTTGCCACTTCCCCCAATGTACTACAAAACGAAGGGGCCAATTGTGTAGTTTGCGTAAGAAAACATCTCAAACGAACTACATATACTCCATTTGCGATATACCTCTATGCATAACGCCATGCTTTGAAGAGTACCACACTAGAGTGACATTGCCATGAGATTGATTGATTCAAGATCACATGAGGGGCAAGGGGACTCACGGTGATGAAGCACCCCGATGTGAGAGGCAAGGGGACTCACGGTGATGAAGCACCCCGATGTGAGAGGCAAGGGGACTCACGGTAATGAAGCACCCCGACGTGAGAGGCAAGGGGACTCACGGTAATAAAGCACCCCGACGTGAGAGGCAAGGGGACTCACGGTAATAAAGCACCCCGACGTGAGAGGCGAGGGGACTCACGGTCATAAAGCACCCCGACGTGAGAGGCAAAGGGACTCACGGTAATAAAGCACCCCGACGTGAGAGGCAAGGGGACTCACGAGAAACAAGCACCCCAAAGGGATCAAATTTCCGCCGCGTCCACGTCGCTGGTCCTGGGTCATGCTGAGAGCGAACAGTCATATAATTGCTTTGGTTCCTTGATAAACTGTATCTACAGCTGGAATATATTTTCCGAATTTTGTACTATTTTTTTCGTACCCAGATCCTCAACGAACTTCAAGATGTCTTGGGTCGAAATGAGGGAAACAATATTCCACCTTGAAGTGTTTCCATGTAGAATCAATAATACTTCCAGGACTTTTCACAATTTTTTCCTCACTCAGCACATCAAAAAACATAGATGTAAGAGGTGAGAGTTCAAAATATGAAATAAATAAATAAATTGGATCTTGGAATTACCTTTTTCAAGGTCAAGGACGCTTTCAGGATTTTTTTCTCAATTTTTCTCGTACTCAGCATTCCAAAAAAACTACGTACACAAAATGTGAGTCCAATATAAGAAAAAAAAGCACCTTGACCTTGAATTGACCTTTTACAAGGTCAAGGCTGCATCCAGGATCTTTTTCATCATTATTCTCGTACTCGGCAAATCAATAAACGTCGATGTACACAATGTGGGTTGAATATATGGAGAGAAAAAAAATTCGACCCTAAATCAACCTTTTTCAAGGTCAAGGACGCATCTTTGATTTCTTCCACCATTTTCTACTGACTCAGCACATCAGAAAACGTAGATATGCACAGTTTGAGTTCAATATATACAGAAAAAACAAATTCAACCTTGGATCGACCTTTTTCAAGGTCAAGGACGCATCCTGGATTTTTTTTCACAATTTTTTTCGTACTCAGAACATCAAAAAACGTAGATATGCACAGTTTGAGTTCGATATATGGAGAAAAAACAAATTCGACCTTGGATCGACCTTGGATCGACCTTTTTCAAGGTCAAGGACGCATCCTGGATTTTTCCCACTATTTTTTTTCGTTTTCAGCGCAAAGAATTATGATAAAAAACACCCAAAAATCATTTAACACATTTTTTTGCATTGACCTTCCTCTTCCGGACGGGACTGGTCCCAAAAGGGCCCACCTGTTTGGTCGGAGGTTGGTCGTGAGTTATATATTTGATTTATGCATCAAATACACGATTTTAAAGAGGTCGATTTGTACTGAAAATTCCCCGTCCTCTAAAGGTTAACCGGGGGAGGACAAACACGGGTGGAGGGGGTGACGCGATATCGAAACACGAAAGGTCAGAAAGGAAAATGTAGAAAGAGGGACACGTGGAGGAGGCCACGTGAACGACACTATTCTTACCACGTAAATCCCGCGGAGGAAACACCGCACGAGCACTTCACACCGGCTAACTTCCTCGACATAAGCGAAGAAGAAAATTCTAGGTGAAATCGGACCCCAATGGCACAGCACACTCACCGTATCCAAAGTTTCGCAGCACGAGTCTTTTGGAACGTTGCCGTGGCTCAGTTACACCAGAGAGAAGATGAGAGCGCTCACGGGCACCTATGCGCCGCTAGTAAAAGTTCCACTGGCCTCCTGGCGGTTGGATCATGGAAGTGGACCTACAGCGATTTTTTTTTCAATAACCAAAAATTACGCATTTCTTCTGGATACTTTTCAATACGTACTCAATCAAAATTTAATCATGTACCGATACTGGATGGATATGATTCTTCATGATCATGAATTGAAAGAGGAAAAAATGAGAGAGGGGATTGGTGGGTCTGTTTCACGTGATCCACTTACTAGCAATGGAACCCCGGCCGTAAGCGCTCTCATCTTCTCTCTGGTTACACAAGAAGTGACATGCAAGATGGCCACTTCCTTCTTCTTGCCCGACGGGTGAGTTCGCAAAATCATATACAGACCCCGTCAGTGACTTTCCGTTGGAGCTTACTTCTGGAGCTCGTTTCACGGGTTCGGGCGGTGGTGGCTTCTGGCTACTCGTTGGGTGAGTGTGCGCATGCGCGTTGTGGAGGTTTTCTGGGTGCGGGTGTTTATGTCTTTCTCTCTCCTTTGGTGGGGCCAGGAGAAGGGGTACAGCGTGGGTGGGTTCGTCTCTGCCGTTGTTCCGCCGATCCAGGAACGGGGTGGGATCCTCGGAGACGACTCATCTTACTCTCTCTCTCTCTCTTCCTGTAGTCCAGGTTTGGAGAGAGATGGTGTTGCCCACAAGGGGTTTCCAGTCTCCTGGGGGTTGTCGATTTAGGAACGGCCGAGATGGCGTTGATATCGCCTCCTGGCGTTGAACCAAACCTACCAAGCATCCATGGTATAGGTGGCGCTGCCTCCTTGGGGACGGAAAAACTCAACAAATAGAAGGAGGACAGGGATTAGAGGAGGACAGGAATAGCGAGGGAGAGAAGATGTGTTCCCGATTCTCGTGTAAGCGAGCGACAGCTATGTCCTTCCGAGTGAATTGACTCGTTATGAAAGTTTACGATTACGATCGATAGGGATCGTGCGCGGTGCCATCCCGCGACTCTTTTGTGATGATTTGTTACATCGCAACTTTTATTTTGAATATAAGTTTATATCAAGATGCAGCCGAAACTACACGGAGAGAAATCCACACTGACGATTACTTTTTAATACACGACTCAGTAGTGGACTGGCACGACTCATTCGTTTCTTAGCAATAACCATTCGTGTCAGCCACTCGAATGCTGATACAGTCTAGAGTAGTGCCATGTACACTACTAGATCGTACTGTTATACGACTTAGTCGTGTGGGCTACAAAACTCAGTCGTGTAAGCCACACGAATAGTTTTGACGGACATAACGGACGGTGGCAAACTTAGGGGGACGGCAGAGTCTAAGAAAGATTTTTTATTCTGATCTCGAATCAATCTCACACTTTTGAACACAAGCCATTTCCACTAGGTCGATCATTATTCATTTGATAGGACATACGTGACGACATGATAGTTTATTGGAAACAATATTGGAAAGGGAAGTGAATGGTAAAACTTGTAAAGGTAGACCTAGATTGAGTTATATGAAACAAATTATACAAGACAAGAGCTGTCGTAGATATGTAGAAATTAAATGTTTGGCGGGTAATAGACAGGATTGGAGGATTTCATCAACCCAGTTATGAGACTGATCACTTCATGATGATTATTCATAGGGAGAAGCAAGGAAAGTTCAACCCTTTTACAGAGATGGGCACTTTTGTACTCCCGGAATACTTTTACTGGGAGTACTTTTTTTTTGACCTCATATGGAGGCATAAAGATATTTTACACAACAAAAAAAAGTACTCCCAGTAAAAGTATTCCGGGAGTACAAAAGTGCCCATCCCTGCCCTTTTATTAGTTCAATCAGGGTGTTTGAATCTGGAATTTTGTCGTTTGATTTATTGGTTCTTCTTTTCAAACAAACCACGTAATTGACCCATTCCGTTGAAATTCCATAACCACTGGACACCCTAGCTCAATAAAACGTGATTTGGAACAAAATAGGAGAAAATATTTTTCTATTGGAGATTCTTTCCATAATACAAATTACAAGGGGGCATTTGCATGATTATTCTCGCTTGGATCTTCATTGTAGGCAATTCTCATTAACGTGTATCTTATATCATGGTTCAGTTCAAGTGAGGCCTATAGTGAGGATTTCAGTAGAAAAATTTCAAAATTCCATCAATTTTTTTTCAACTTATTACAGTTTGAGCTTCAAAGCAGAAAACATTTCATCACTCAGTTTGCGAAATATTTGAAGTTGCATTCAACATGATATCCCACACAACACTTCAGTTGAGAAAGAGTTCATAATGAATCAATTTGGAACTATGAGAATTGAAAATAAATGCATCAAAAACTCTTTCTGAACTGTGGTATTGTGTGGTTCATGTTTTTCTATGATATATTTCTAATATGACTATAAATATGTCAGTAACTAAACAGTGAAATGATCTCTGCTTTGAGCCTCAAAATAGAAATATTTAGTAGAGCAATTTACGAACTTCTAACCTTCCAACAGTAATATCGGTCTCACATACTGTTAGACCGGGGTTTTCGGTTGACGTGATTTTGAGAGGTGTTACCGTTTAAGGGTCAAAACAGAACGGTTTTAGAACTTCTTATGAATTGATTAGTTCAAAAAAATTTTGAGACAATTCCATTCGAGTTCTCGAAAAAAAAAATGCTTCGGGTGGCTGGGAAATTTATTGTCTTCATTCTTATTATTTCCAATGAGCACCAACTGACAATTACACGAAGTGTCGAAATTAAATTCCACAAGAATTATAATGATTATTTCAAAGCGATCATCCGCCACATGAGGGGAAAGTTAACGAGTGAATTCCAAATTTTGATATTCTTAAGAAAACTACGAGCCTTTTTTCATATCACGATTACTTTCGTTCTGTCTATTTTTTCGTTGCTATTCAAATTGTACTTCGTCAAAAAACTCGTGACTCGAGTATCCTTCTTTTTTGTCTGTTACTGCGGATGAAAATGGGATTCGACATTGTTGATGAGATGCTCACTTCAATTCATTTGATCGTTTGTTTGATGGCATCAGGAGCAAGGTTGAGAATTTCACTTGTCGAGTGCAGTTTCTGATGTATAATATATAGCCTGTATAATACATGTATTATACGTATGAAAGGTAATCGCTAGTAATTTCTAGTAGATTTTCTGATGGACCAATCATATTGGGTTTCTATGGTCGCCATTATGAGGTATTAAACTTGTATTGTCCTGAAAGGTCTTTGACTTGTGTTGGTGAATACGTGTGAGGTTAGTTCGATACTCTCCAATTTATTACGTGGCACAATTTCGCTCCAAATGCAGCCATAGCTTTGAGGATTTTGCTGACCCTCCTTATGACGGTAGCGAGTGCAGAAAGAAGTTTCTCAGAATTGAAATTGGTGAAAACGTACTTGCGCTCCACGATATCTCAAAGCCGTTTGAATGGACTAGCAATCATTTCAATAGGGCACAAACTGGCAGAAGACTTGGACTCAACTGAAGTTTTGAAAGACTTTGCCAGTGCAAAAGCAAGAAGAAGTTCTTTTGTATAAAAAAGTTGTGAATAAACTAACTAATCACAACCGATATTCATAGCATCATCAGAATTTCATTTCAACACGACGGTGCGACGTATGTTAGGGACCTTTTTTTTTGGTCGGTCAAGTACTCCCCGATGCAGGGGCGGCGGGACTTGCTCTCGCCTGGGGCGGCGAATTCCCTGGCGCCGGCCCTGCGTCGACATGTATATATCAGCTGATCTAATCATCATAAAACTCGATTGTAATCGTTTGTATGAACGTGTATGCGATCTTCACTCTGCAATTGTTTGTTCTCACGAATATTTATTCACGAAGCGTCGTGTGTTCTTCGAGGGTGCATTTGAAATTCGTAACCAGGGTTCAGACAAGTTTTGTTCAATCAATTTCCCTGAGTTTTCCCTGTGATTTCCCTGAGTAAAATTCTAATTTCCAGAAATCGTCGGATCATAAATGTGTCCCTAAACATTTTTTCATCAGTGTATAATTTCTAAGATTCCACGATTAAAAATTGAGGAAATATGTTGTAGAGAATGAAAAATAGAATAAATGAACAAATTTTTATTTTGAAAAAATTCTAGTGATTCCCCTGAGATTTCCAGGTTTTTGGGAATTTTTGATAATCTCCCTGAGAATTCCCGGTGTTCTCCCAGCCAGCGCAATTGATCAATTTGAATTTATAAAGACTTCCCAAAGACCTCTTGAATAGTCCCCGTTATGCGACTTACAATAAATTCCATATGAATTCAATGGATTCCAAATGAAAACATATTGAATCCCTGAAGAATTCATCATGGAGTTCCGATATGAGTTCTTTCTGAACATTAAGTTGTTCATTGAGAATTCATTTCGAATTTAAAATAGTCCTAATGAATACATATTGATTAGCATAACGGGAGCTCTTTGTAGGAACTCTTGTGCTGTATGGGTTGAGTCCAATTTTTATTTCCCTGAGTTTTCCCGAATTTCCCGGAATTCCAGTTCTGTCTGAACCCTGGTAACCTACTGAAAATACAGTCGGAACTGGTAGAACGCTTCGTGAATAAATATTTGTGAAAACAAACAATTGTGGAGCGAAGATCGCATATGCGTTCATACAATCGATTACAATCGATTTTCATGATGATTAGATCAGCTGATATATACATGTCGACGCGTTTAAAAACTTACATTATGTCCGTCAAAACTATTCGTATGACTTGCACGACTCAGTCGTCTCATCGGTTTTCAAATAATTGAAGATATAGGAAATACACATATTCATAATATTTGATTTGATGATTACTTTTTGTCTAATTGAGTCTCAATGGATTATTGATGCAGCGGCCAAAACAAAAGCAGAATAATGATATGCTTTTGCTCTTGGTTGCCTGGAAAATTTAATTTTATTATCATCCACATTTTTTTCGATCAGAGAGCATAGTTACTGTCAATGTAACAGGAATTTTGGGCTTTATGGGAGTGTTTTGAAGAGGTATAAAGTGGTTAAAACGCCAAACTTAGATAATCCCGAGAGAACCCGATGTCAAATTCAAACAGAAATAAACAATGATTCGATGGAAGAGTAGGATGGAGCATTGTTGTTCACTTCCAATCCAACAATATATAAAATTCAAATCCAAGGCTGAAGATGTTGTTCTGTAATTACCGAATGAAACGGTATTTCCCAAAAGTCAAACGTATTTATTCCTAATGTTATTATTTATCATTACGACGAATTGTCTCTAACGAAAGTGACACCAGTTGGTATCAATGTTGTTAAGAAAAGAAACATTTCATGTCTGTTCTAATTCATGGCAAAAGATGACGAATAGTTCTTCAAGAAAATTTCCAAAACGTACGACATTACTACTAGCGTCAAGCCAGATAACAAGGCAGTGAGTAAATATGATGCGTAATTCCATTATACGAATAATGATGAATTCAATATATTCCTAGAATATAATAAAAACAATTTCTTACAATATTATACCCTGAGGTTATTATTTTTACCCAACAGCTTGGATACTCAGCGAGACATGTACTGAAAAATGTTTCACAAAATACTCTACTCGTACTGCGTATCGTGGTAATTCAATATCAACTGAATAATTATTTGTCTTTTTCTGGTATGAAAAATATTCTGATCAAACCATTTCCATTTGAATTTTGTTCTGTTCTTCATAATTTCCTACAAAACTGTGAGTCAGAATCATATATTCATTTACATCCATTGCATGTTCGAACCAATCTTCCCTGTTTCCACTTAGTTCTACGCAATCCTCCCCAGAGTCTGTATTCCACGATCTATTGATTCGCATTAATGTTTCTCAGCCTTATACGATGCATGTCAACTCTATACATGCATGACTCCTATCGCTGTGTTTTCAATTCAATTGTTCCTGAAATTAAAATCATAGTTGTTAAATTCGAATAGAGTTTGGATTTTTGGGACAGCGTATTCCTGCGTAAGAATTGGGTAAGGTGAACACGAGGTTTTATAAGATTTCTAGTCAGATTACATACTTCAACGGGACAGCATTCGATTAGTTCTTGCACTTAAATAAAAATTCATGACATTCAAAATTTCTCTCGCAAACGGGTCAACAGTATGTTGTTGATATTAAATTCGTTGATGCGAACAATTCAACTGATGGGGTATTCCATCCAGCGTTTCATATAATTGGTGATCATCAAGATTGTGTTGTTATCAACTCAACCTGCTTCACTTCTCCAAAAGGAAGCAGACTTTTAAGTGAAATTTGGGATCATTCATCATACATTCACGTTCATGCAATGTTCTATGGATCTTCAAATGTCCGGACGTTCAATGCACCTCTATCAAACATCCTTTGGATCTTCATGTTCTCTTGGGGTTCATTGTCCATCTCGAATAATGATGTGAGCACATACATGAAATATACTTCGATCATTGATTTGGTTTCGGGGAAAAAGTATGCATGGGCAATCAAATAGTTTGGATCGAACATTATGATGTTTGTAAGAATAAATCATTCATGATATATAGAATAACATTCAGAATATGACTGCAGAGATCAAATTAATTCCAGGTGCTTCCTTCCGCAAGTTTGACCCCTTTACTGGACTCTGATGAACAATGAATCTGTGAATCGTCGATGTGGTTGCAGATCGTGCAGGTTTCGTCGACAACGAACCAAGTTTGATGGTACGGCTCGCGTGCCTCGGAACCTGAACGTCTGCATCCATACTTCTCCCTTCTCTCTTCAATTTTTCTGCTTTCTGTTCTTTTTTTTCTATGTTACATTGATGCATTCAGAATCCATATTCTTCCATAGACTCCTTCTGCACATAATTCGAATTATGACAAAAAAAACTTGAAGGTTTCATGATAAAAGTCTGTTCTCAATGTACTAACGTAATGATTGATAATATATTGTTTCGTTATTTCGCCGGGTGAATCTTGACTAATTTCTTTTGGATTACATTAGTTCCGCAATAAATCCACATGCGAAGACACTTTTCCTTCAGTTTTGTCTGAAGAACTCCCCTGAAGAACTGCGTTCTGCACAGGGATTGAAAATACAAGATAAAATACCAGTATTATCTCGCCATAAATCATGATGGAACTGCATAGAAGGACTGAAAGTCCTTCTGATATTCTTCCCTATTTTCCATTAAGTCCTCCATTACGTGAGAAGTTTGATCACTCATAGTCATTTTTACTCAAAAATTTGCGAAACTCTTAGTTATGATCCGATAGTGTTCCCACATGAGTTTCATCCCAATCGCTTGGAAAATGTAAACATTTTTTTTGCAATCTACATCAATTGACGATATTTTGGAAGCATGCCTTCCCTGTGTTGGTGTGATCCGAATGCCATAGAGATCTGAGCATAGTCGATCCATGGTATGTCGATCGCGTAGTATAGATTCCAGGCAAAACTAAATTAAGGGAAGAAGAGGGTAAGCACTGAACTTCAGAAGAAAATTTCGAATTTTCGTAAATTCCGCTATTCCGCGGATACCTTCCGTTTGTATCATCCGATCGTTATGAAACTCTTACCTCAGATGTATACAGTTTCTATAGTGGTCCCGTACAAGTTTCAACATGATTCTCCCGAAAAACCGGAAGGGGTGGGAGATGCTATCTAAAATTGTAATTTTGCGAACGCTCGTATTTGCGTTTTCAGTTACTTGATTGCATCAGAATTTATACTATGTTTCATTCACGAATCCATAGTAGTTCCATACGAATTCCATCCCAATTGGTGGAAAACTGTAGGAGGAATTGTTCTCTCTGTTCGAAGGAAAAAGTGTTCGTTTGTTTTATGTGATTCTTCGATTGCTACTAAACAAATCCAAATTGAACGTAACAAGTTTCCTATGTCAGGTTACTAAGAAACATCGATATATCGAACAGCGTTAATTTCATTCCCGACACCCGGTGACGCCATGTCACGTCTATCTATTATAAATGTATCAAGAACATGGATTTTTAGAGAGTAAATTTAATCGCAACAAGGAAAAAAATTGAAAAATAAAAGATGAATTTTGATTATGTTTAGAATTTTTGAAAAGCTCAAACGACGCCCAACTTTTTCTTCGAGCCGATCTTGAGGGCCATGGAGCATCAGGAAAAGGATAAAATTTTGCCACATAGTTTTTTGAAAAATCCTGAAATGTTCTGGATTGGAATTCGATTTTGTACTTTGGTATCGCTCCAGGGTATACAATACGGTTGAATTAGTTACACCGACTCTCTTCGAAATTTCTCTCAAAGAATATCCCTCTTCACGTAATGCCACTATCACAGCACGTGTTTCTTGACTTGTTTCGCGGGTTTCAGGCATAACTGATAACCCGTAGAATTATAATTGAATAAAACAGTCGCGTTATAGGAGGCTAGCCTGTATTTATCACGATTAACGCATTGTTTGGCATGAAGCAGTTGCATATGAAATTTATCATTCGTTTGTTTCGATGAATGAATATCGATAGTTTTCCACGATGAATGCATCGTTTTGCATGGACAAAAAAATTTCACCACTGTAGACTGATCTGACGATTATTCTTTGTTGAATATTTGAATTGATTGATGATCTCAAGACTGCAACGTGTTCCACCAAAGATGAGAAAAGTGGCGGAAATTAAATGTGCCTCAATAATTGCCAAAATTTTTATGCATGTAGAGAACGTTGGAACGAAACTCTTTTCCCCTTAACAGTTTCTGACTGGAACGATACTTTCAGAGTCACAGCACTTTGTCTGAAAATCCACTTTTCTCACAAAAAAGGACATAACTCTGAAAGGAATGATCCGAGGGAGGAAAATGAGAGATCATTTTGAAGATAAATCCATGTTCTATTGAATGTATAGTTTCATTTTCCCAGGAAAAAATCACCCAAAAACATGAAAAGGTTTGAAAAGTCGAAAAAAAAATCGAAAAAAGTTGTAAGTTCAACCGAACGCGGTCAATAACGAACCTCAGTCAGGTGAGTAAGACTAAGATTTCTTGAAAGAGCACACTTCACCCTCCAGAACGGTTTTTTATTTCTGAATGTACGATAATTTCCGGCTGAGATATGAAACTTTGAAAATTTCGCGTTTTCTCGAGAGGTGCTTGAATACTTTCGACCGGTAGTGTATGTGTGTGTTATAGGTATCCTTTGACATTTCTGAGGTTATGTGGGCCAAATGCAGTACATAGTTTAAAGCAGTTTGGAGGTTTAGAAAAAAATTTGATTTCATTGGAAAGATGAATTTACAGAACACTGTAAGTATCTTCTTTTGTACAAATATACATATATGTATAGATTTGTTTTAATATCATCGGAATTTTTTGAAAACATGATATACGTTTGATATACCGTAGAGCGTGGATATTTCGTACGTTCTCACTTTCTTAATCATGAATTACTTGTATATTTCATAATACAAGTAAATACAAGGATTTCAATCAATGTAGCAGGCTATTCGAGATGAAAAAAATTGAATTTTCATAATTTAAAATGTCGAAAACATCGTTTCAGATATAGTTGACGCTGTGAAGTTGAAATGGACAGGGGAATTAAATTTGGTAAATTGTCTTACGTTTTGCAGATCCTCCAATGTGGACTATGTGGAGAATCGCTCCAGATGAACTCGCCACAGAATGGTGTTTTATAGCATTCTTGTTTCAAGAATTACAATGCTCAACAACACATCATGAAAATAGATAAAAACAGGATCATCACCATGCGTATGTATATTGAATTGGAATTTTATGATTTTATCACATGGCCTAATAAATTGTAAAACCCAAAAATACTTGTAGGTTTCAAATCCCTTGAGAAATCAGAACCGAGTCAACAAAACTTTGCTCAAGACAGTACTACAGCAAACCGTCAACAATATATGGACGATACTACCACATCTCCAAACAATGACAATAAAGAGTATTACACACACAAGGTGCATACAGCGGATGGAAATCAATCGTTTGATGAACTCCTCATATCCGCAATCTCTACAAAGAGAGGTTTATACGATCACAGAATCCCTGTGGAATACAGGTCACCAGCAATTAAAGACCTTTTGTGGAAGGAAGTAAACAATATGTTAGGAGGTTTTTATCATTTTCTTTAAAAATGGCAACACACTCATTACTTATTTATTTCCCTTTATGCTCAAATGATGATGGGGAAAAATTTTTTTTGCATACTTGAGGATAAACCAGTAGACATTTCCCGTATGAATACTATATACATTTTAATTACTAAAATCACTAGGCACTATGGAGATGAAGTTTATCAAAGATAGATGGAAATATCTTCGTGACTGTTACGTCAAAGCCAAAAAGAAATACAATTCTTACACCCCAAGCGGTTCAGCTGGAAGCAGCAAAAATTGTCCGAAGTCTTCTTTCCGCTACTTCGAATTGATGTCATTCCTCAACGATCCTCTCAGTGATAGAGCGTAAGTAATTGCGATGAATATATGTTTGTATACATCACAAAGATTTTCTTATATGCTATTGAAATATCAAAATGTGCGAAGGGTCAGTTCTATTTGATGGTTTACTATCTAGGTTGACATTTTTATACCTATATTCATGTTAATTTTTATAACAACGAAATTTTGCACTCACATCCCTGCTATCAAAGAATGGTTGCAAAGGATGCATCAGAATTGAAATCAAGTCTATTCCAATAAATCTCAATTCTTCCAATTACTATACGAATTGTAATTTATCTGTTTCACTTCACAGCAAATGCCAATAAAATTCATGTGAGGATGTGTGTATTCATATGAATTCGCGTCAATTCATTTCAATTGAGCACACTATTATGAATGTATGTGAAATAACAGTACTGATTTCAATTGTTCTCAATTTGAAGGGTACAATGATTCCGATCCTCCTACTCATTTCAAAACATTGAATCAAGAAAATGCATTCATTCAGTTTTCTAATTCATTTTAATTCTACTTTTCCATCAGGGATATTCAATGTAGAATGAGCGTGTTATACATTCATAGTTTTAACTTGTGAATTTGGACATATGTGTACACTTCATGAAAAATCTTGCACTGAACAGTATGTGCAAATGTTTCGATGTAACATTTATGTAACCGTGGTCACTGGGATGTGAATTGGAGTTGATTCAAATTGAGTGAAATCCAAAATTATATTCGGATCGTTTGAAATTATTGGCCTTTTTGTGAAAAGTATTATTTAATTATGAACACTTTTATATTCGTATATTACATATTGATCACATAAACGTTACATGTATTTTGTAGATGAGAATATGGAATGTTTTATTTGTTACACAAATGTATATTGATATAAATAATTGTATTGCAGAAGTACTTCAAGTTTGGACGATACAAGTAACAAAGTCAAGACGAGTAAAATTGAAGAATCCTGTTTCAATGAAAATTCAACTCAAAAATTCGTCACATCAAGTTTAGTCGACGCAAAGAATAAGGCCAAAGAAAACGCAATTGAAAACTCATTTTCCAGTATTAAAGAAAATCTCACTCCTGAAATGCGTATGAATCGAAAATTTGTACCTAAAACTCCAGAAAATGGGAAAATCGCAAATATTACTAATTGTACAACGATGGCTGTTAATGCGGATGATGTACAGATGAACAATTCAAACGACGATCCATCTCTTCATGCAGATGACACCTCTAATGAACTACGTCCTATAAAAAAGGTTCATACTTAATGCTGTTCAACATTTTAAAACCGTATACATTCTCCAGTATTCAAACAAAAATTTTTAAACTTACGTACTGAATATTTTTTACACTTTTATATATTCCTGTCTATTTATTTCATTCCAGAAGAAAAAAAACGACAAGATATTGAAAGAAAATTCTCATCAAGCCTTCATAGACGTCATCAAAGAACCTATACGTGAGCTCGACGCAGTCGACGGGTTTTTATTAAGGGTAGGGGAAAGTTCAAGAAAATTGCCCTATAAGCAAAGGTCGAAATTAGAAATCAAAATTTTAATGATGAATAATGAAGCTGAAGAGGCATGCGATGTTTAAATTGGTTATTTACTGATTCATTCGCTAATGATGTCATTTTCACAAAATTATGCAACTTCTTCTGTTCTACACTCAATATTAGTTTCCAATTAAGATGTACAATTATCAAGAAATCTCAGTACATCCAAGCAGCTCACATTATCTCTCATTCTCTTCGAATGAAAAAGAAGGGAATTTGATATGTTGTTTCTCCTCCCAATTCAAACATGCAATCCTGATAAATCTTCTCTTAATTAATTGAATATGCAATTCACAGCATATATCTCCATCAAATACTTTCATTCATCGAAGCCTGGAATCTGTAACACGTATCATTTTTGAACATATAATCGTGAATTTGTTTATTTTTCCATTCATTTTCAATTTTCAATATGCTTTCAAATTTTTAATTTTCAATTCAACATCACTTGAGATTAGAGTACTTATCGCTGAATAATGAATATCTTTTAAAAATGTGAATGAATGAAGGGAAGGGAGAGGTTTAAAACAATATAAATTTGCGCTCAATGATACGTGTTCTGCAGAATGTTTCAGTCATCCAAAGCAATCCATTTTCAGACAAGTTTAGTTAGATTTTTAGTAAAACACGTGCTTCCATACGTTGATTTGGAATATATGCACGATTTATTCCATCAATTTGATAATTGCACGTACTTCGGGTATTATCATGGAAGAGAGGTTTAAAAAGTACGATGAAAAGTTCAAAGACGTATAACTAGTACAAAATAGTATTCAAAAGTTACTTATAAATAGTAAATAATTGATAAAGTACCGAAAATCTTTTTTTCTGATGATCGAAAGCCATTTATATATTATTAATAGATACCTCCCAACAAACACATCGTGTCTTGCGATATCTTTTAGACAAGTTCAAGATGTCTTATACAACACATTTAGACAAATTTAAGATATATCCTAACCTCAGTCATGTCTTGAACTCATCTGGAAGATATTCTTAAAATGTCTTACATCCAAAAGAAGTCTTGAAGATAATTTTTGGATGTAAGACATTTTAAAGATATCTTCCAGATGAGTTCAAGACATGATTGAGATTAGGATATGTCTTAAATTTGTCTAAATGTGTTGTATAAGACATCTTGAACTTGTCTAAAAGATATCGCAAGACACGATGTGTTTGTTGGGCTATAATATGTCAGGTAGGTGGTTTTTTTACAAAGAATCACCCCACCACTATTGTATTACGTGTAATATATTTGGTCTGGTGTTGTATTAATAGAAAGACACATTCATTTAATAACTTGTGTTTACTTCTTCCCGGTCAATACTCGACTGACTCATCCCACAACAATGCGTACAGTCGATCATACATATATCTCAAACTATGTAAACGTACCGTATGCCTATACAGTATCACACAGTCTTCTCCCCACACAAAAAACTTTATCAATAATAACATTATTAATAATAATACAAACAAGAGCAAAAGATAGAAAACGAAGACGAAGAAAAAGGGGAAAAAAAATATATTCTTATTGGATGAGGTCATGCATCGTCTTCAGTACAACATCTATTCATTTTTGTTCATATTTTTTTTTTTTTTTAGTCGTGCTGACCTACGTACGCTATTTGGATTATTATCGCTGATGAATGGTATGTGATTTTCGTCTATCTGGTGTTCTTCTGCGTCTTTTTCTAATAGATTTTGATTACATTTGGTTATTTGATTGATGTGTCTTTTCCAGGCTTGCCCGTCTACGTCAACTAGAAATGTAACCCCTGGAATTGATTCTTTGATTATTATGCCTATACACCATTTTTTACCGTTATTTCGATAATCCCGTACCATCACTTTTTCGCCTATTTGAAATTCAACTCTTCGATCACCTCTATAATTCGTTTTTTGCGATTCCAATGAATTGCTTGCAGTGACTTCGATTGGATTGGGTCGCAAAATAGAAAATCTACATCGAATATCTCGTTTCAGCATTAATTTTGCCGGACCGATACCTGTGGTTTTATGAGGTGTAATTCTATAATCTGCTAAAAAGATATGTAACGCAGAGGTGTGATCGTTTCCTCCCTCTACTATTTTTTTCATTCGTGCTTTAAACGTTCCAACAAATCGTTCAGCGGCTCCATTGGTCGCGGGAAAATGAGGCGGTGTGAAACTTTGACGAATATTGTATTTCTTACAAAAATCATTGAATTCTCTACTGATCAAAGTTCCTCCATTATCTGTAACAGGATGGAGTGGGTACCCATACGCACTAAAAAGTTTTTGAAAGATTTGTATTGTATTTTGTGTTGACATATTCGCAACGCTAAATGCTTCGGGCCATTTTGAGTACGCATCTACTATTACTATGTACATTTTGTTATATAAAGGCCCTAAAAAATCTGCATGTAGTCTGTGCCAAGCTGATTGCGGTCAAGTCCAAGGGCCAAGAGGTACTTTTTGTGGTGCTCGTTGATTTTGTAAACATGTTAAGCACCCTTTTGTGACCTTTTCTATATCTTGGTCTATTCTTGGCCACCACACAAACGATCGAGCGATTTGTTTCATTGCTACTATTCCTGTATGACTCGCATGTAATTCTCTTAACACTAATGTTTTCAAGACATTCGGTATGATAACTCTATGACCCCAGAGTATGCACCCTTGTTCTGGTGATAACTCATTTCTTCTATTGTAAAAAGGTGTGATATGTTCGTTTTCTAGGCTGGTGTTAGGCCAACCATCTGTTAAGAATCTAGTTACTTTCGATAGTATGGGGTCTTTTTGGGTTTCTTTCTGAACTTTTTTCCAGTCCAAGGATGCAAACTCTGACTGTTGAATGGTTTTCAAAGAGCCTTCTTCTGTATCTGTTTGAGCCACAATGCATATGTTTGTTGAATCTGGTATTGGAGATCTGGAGAGAAAATCAGCTGAGTTTTTCTTACTTTGTATATACCTTATCTCAAATGTGAACGCTTTAAGGAAAATCGCCCATTGCTGTAATCTTTTGGCTGCCATTTTTGGAATTTCCGCTTTTGGTTTGAAAACATGAGTCAGCACTTGGCTGTCAGTTCGGAGTTCAAAATTGCGCCCAAATACGTAGTGATAAAATTTTTTTAAACCGAATATGATAGCCAATGCCTCTCTACCTAATTGATGATATTTTCTTTCACGATCATCTAATTTTTTACTTGCGAAAGCTACTGGGCGTTCCACATTGTCGTCGCATATTTGTGATAATACTGCTCCGAGACCTATTTCAGACGCATCACATGTTAATATTGATTTCCATGCTGGATGATAATGTATAAGAACAGGTGTATCAGTCAGCCGTTTTTTTACTTTATTGAATGCATTTTCACATTCGGTTGTCCATTCAAACTTTTTTAATGAATCGTATAACGGTTTCAAATCACTAGAAATATCTTTTAAAAAACTTGAATAATAATTTATTTTTCCGAGAAAAGATCGTAATGTAGTTAGTGAGTTCGGCAGTGATGCTTTAAGAAGTGCTTCAATTCTATGTGGAAGTGTTTCTATACCTCTTGCACTTATTTTGAAACCAAATATTTCAATTGATTCTTGAAACCATTTACATTTAGTCACATTCAATTTCAAACCTTCTTGTTCGAAACTGTTCAATATTGCATCCAAAATAGTTAACAGTTCTGTTTTTGATTCTGCCGCTATGATTATATTATCTATGAAAAGTACAATCTTTCTGCTATAGTGCTGAGGTAATTGATTCAGCTTTTGATATAGTCTGCGCTGAAACGAACCCGGACCTGTGCTCACACCATATGGTAAATAATTATATCCAAAAATTCCTTGTTTAGTGGAAATCGCTACTAATGATTTTGATTCTTCTTCTAATGGAGCTTGATGGTATGCTTCTTCCAGATCTAGCTCGGCATAGATTTTTCCTTGACTTACCACATTTAATATTTCTGGCCACGTCGGTAAAGGATAATGATCTATTTCTAACCACGGATTGATTGTAACAGAATAATCTCCACATAATCGAACTGTATCATCTTTTTTTTGTACTGGTACAACTGGAGTTCCCCACTCACAAAATTCTATCGGAAAAATTATACCCCCCTTTAAAAGTCGATCGATTTCTTTGTTAACTTTACTCTCTAGTGATATAGGTACTGTTCTTGGCGGATAAAATTTCGGAACTGCTCCATTTTTCAGTTTCAAACCAATAGTACCAGTTTTAAAATTACTCCATCCTGGTTCGAATACTTTTGAATATTTTTCTACTAGCCATCGATTTTCATTTGGAATGTCACTAACCGTTTTAATATTTCTTTCTTGATTAACCACCGGTGGCCATAGTCCAAAAACCTTCAACCAATCGCGCCCTACCACCGCCGGTCCTTTTTTTACCACCATTATTTCTAAATCTGTATATTCAATTGTATTATATGTTACGGATAAATTTTGTACACTTCCCACTGTTTTAATCATTGATTCATCAAAATTTCGTAGAACTCTGTTTGTCTTTTCTCACTTCAAATTTGACAGTTTTCGTTTGTACATATCTACTGGTATTACCGTTATCCCCGCACCTGTATCCATTTCCAACTTTATTTTTGTATTATTTATTTCAAATGTCAAAAGAAAAGGCTCTACTTTATTTAAATTCATCAGTGGTTTTTTTATACTTATCGAAAATATATTATAATTGTCCATATCTGTTAATTGTAACCCGCCTAGCTGCTCATGTATTTCTTCTTCTTCCCCTTCTTTCTCTTCAGGTTGCGTTGATGTTATCGCTCGAACAGCTCTTGATGTTTTTCTTTCGCACATTTTGTAGATGTGTCCTTGAATACCGCATTCCTGACAGAATTTTCTGGCAAGGGTACATTCTTTTTTCATGTGCCCTAATTTTCCACAGCACTTACATCTAATATTTGACGATGTCGATGTTGTATTTGACCACTGCGAATTATTACCTCTGTTTTGGTATCTCTTTTGTGTGTAGTTCTGTTGGAATCGAGGTCGTTGTCGTGATATTACATTGATACCCATGTTATCTGTTGATGTTTCGCTCGTTGAGGTATGCGTTCTTTCAGCAAATCGTTGATTTGTCATCTTTTCCGCGGCTTCAATACACTTCGCAACTTTTGTAATCTCATCTGAATTTTGTTCTGATATCTTTATGAGCTCTATACACACTTTTGATGGAAGCACACCTTCACATAGCTGTTCACGAATACGATCATCTATATCGGGGAAATCACATTTCTTTGCCATCGCTTTTGAAGCGATTACGTACTCCTGTATTGATTCGTTCGACTTTTGTTTCCTTTGTTTGAATTCAAGTCGTGTTGCGAATTTTGATTTTGGATGATAATGGTTTTCCAGTTTGTTGCTTAAATCATCAAACTTGAATTTATCGTCTAACGGAGAATCTGGAGCGCATAGGTTATTGAACAATTCAAACACTTCCGTAGATAACTTTGTTATTAGCACCATCACACGTTTTTTTTCATCAGTTATATTATTAAAATCTAACAAACATTGTAATTGGATTGCATACGCACTCCAATTTTGACCGGTCTTGAAAGATTCTAATGTGCTCAAATTTAGCGCCATTTCTTTTTTTTCAGGTTTTGTGGTTTTTGGTGCCTTACCTATATACTCAGATAGTATTTTTCTCAATTGATCAACAGTTTCACTTTGTTCTTTATTTATTTGATAGTGATCACAAACTTCTTCCAACTGTGGTTTTGTTAATGAGTATATCCACGTTTTTTGTTTATTTGATATTTGTTCATCAATGTCCTTCCAGTCCATTTATAATTTGATTTTACGCGTTTATTTCGTTCGATAAATCCTCGTCGCCACTGTAATATATTTGGTCCGATGTTATATTAATAGAAAGACACATTCATTTAATAACTTGTGTTTACTTCTTCCCGGTCAATACTCGACTGACTCATCCCACAACAATGCGTACAGTCGATCATACATATATGTTAAACTATGTAAACGTACCGTATGCCTATACAGTATCTCACATTACGTTTGTGACAGGAGCATTGAAACTGTATATCTTTGTTATTTATATATCTTTTTTCTGTGCGGGGTGGTAAATTTTCATCTGCTAACGATCATATAACATCACCGATAAATTCTGATTTCGACGTTGCTCATATTTTCATAGTCAAATTTCACGATGAACGAAGAGAGTTTTTGTTTGTTTTCAATGTATGAATGGAATACAAAAATTTTATTTTTGTTGCTTGAATTGCAGTTACGCACTTCATTAAATACTCATATTAATGTTTGTTTACTTGTGTAGACATAGTTCTTAATGATAATTCTTTTTTGTCTAGTCTAAAAGAGAATCTGTTCATAAAAAATCCGACCAGGGACTATGAAAAGTATATGAATGAAAAATTCAACATTAGTTCATTCAATTGTAATTGATTTGTTCAATTGCACATATTTCATAACCCTCTCCAGATTTTACTGTATCCCATAAATGAATATATATTAAATCATCCGATTATAATTTGAGCGGTACTTCAACATGTGATATTCATGTTCGTGATTTTCGAGTATTATTGATTATTTGCGATATGCATTACTGTTTTTTTTTTAATTCTTAAGTATGAAGGGGGACCATTTACTTCCACCAGAATATATTCCACACTAAGAAAAAAATCATAGTATCGAAAAAGACTGTGTTACATATTGTATTAATTATGAAGTTCATCTTATGTTATTATCAACAGTAATTATTGAAAGTTCAATTCCCATAAATCATGAGTGAATTTTCAATACGATAATAATTAATATGAAGAATTAGGATGTTTATGTTTGCAAATATTTCAATTTTTTAACAAAGAAGTGGAAGATAAGTTGGTAGGAAATTGAGGGGTAAGATATAAGAATTACTTTTATGTATTTGTATTGCTTTTGGAATCAAAATAATTGTAATAATAAACATTGTACAACTTTCAAACAATTGGTACCATTTCCGTAAAAAATAGGGTTGACGAAACATACAATCCATTTTCAATTCCACACATCTTTCCAATCATTTATAAGCTGTTAATGACAAACTGTGATTTATATCAGCTGAAATGTTCAAAGTATGAATAATGTACACAATAATACTTCAAAATTCTAATACTTATCGTTGCACTTTTGTTGAAAAGGGGAGTTACAATCATTTCTTCAGGTTCTTATAAATATTATTTGTACTATCTGTTGAAAAAATCCATAGAATTTAATGAAATCGCATTGAAGAAAATTTTTCTCGAATGCTGCCAGTTTTCAGGTACACGTAGCTGGATGCAATTTTCAAATACTTGAAACACGTCATTGAATGCAACAAAATCTTGTGAAAAACTGATTGAATGATACTCTAATATTTGACCAAATTCATTACATATAATCAATAATGTTCAAAAATGGTTATTAAGAGCTTTTTCTAACTGCCATGGTATACAACCAGAATTGACAAAATATTCTGCGAAGGAATTCCTAATATTGGCAGCCTTACGAGTCATAGTACTTCCCAGAATTGTTTCATTAGAAATACCTCCATTGATTTCACGTACCTCATCACTATTCAACACGGAATAATGTTTTTCAGACGGAGCTAATCTTTCTTCTCTAAGCATGATGAAATTATGTAAGCATACGGTTGCTTTAACTACTTCACAGGCATTGTCAACAGATGTTGTTATCGGTTTTCTAAAAATACGCCACCGGCCAACTAAAATCCCAAACGCACTCTCAACAGTTCTTCTAGCTCTGCTTAATCGGTAGTTGAAAACTTGTGTTGTATAATCATGATAATTCATCCTGCTGTAAGGCCGCATCAAGTACGTTTTAAATGGGAATGCAGCATCACCTAAAAATACGTATGGCAAAGCAGGTCCTTCGGTACTGATTTTGGCAGGAGGAGGCAAATCAAGTGCATCAGTCTCCAGTCGGTGACTAATACTACTATTGTAGAATATTCCACCATCACTTTGTCGGCCTTTTGCACCAATGTCTACATATATAAATTTGCATGTCGCATCACTGATGGCTAATAAACTGATGCTGTGCATTCCTTTATAATAGTAATAGTCTGATCCTGAATTGGGTGGTGCCTGAAAAGTGATATAAATACTTTCATTCATTCATAATCGTTTGTTTTTGCTATATCAAGTATTTATAACTGTTTCTGCAGATTTTTTCATAAAAATCGAAATTTCCTCAAACAATACCACCATATTCTGCTTGTTTATTTTGTCATGAATCTATCTGAAGGAAGCAACTAAAGAGAACAGGAAGGATCAATGGAGGTAGATTTAACGTCTGGACATTTCATGTACGTGCAATGAACCTAGATTTCACTTGAAAGATTAGCGCTCTCTTGAGGCGAGGACCCTGGTTACAGTGTCATAGCAATTCATAAGAAGATTTCCTCATTTTGAAACGTTATGGATTTTGCAACAGGAAATTCTTAAGTAAACCACAAAGTCCTATGAAATTCTGCTTACGATTCCCAGTGAATACTTCTGAATATATCCTCATAGGCATTCATGATGAATCATAAACATAATTCCATAGGAGTTCGTAATTTACTGATGAATTTCCTGTTGGAAAATCCATGACGTTTCATAATAAGGACATTTCCTTACGGATTGCTATAACACTTCAACAAGGCAAGATGAAGGCCCATGGAGCTCCAAAGAGATGAGCAAAACTTCGCTACCTACTCTTCCAACAACTGAGCGGTAAATAAAAATTTTCAAGATGCAGGATGGAGGACACTGCCAAGATTAAACTTTGAATATTAGATTGAATCTGGATAAGATTTTTGAAAAGTATGCAAACAATTCCAATCATGATAACCGACAAATGTCTTCTTTTTTGATTTTTAAAGTTCTTTTTAAAGTTTTCATAATTTGTTTGTTTTTTATGTTTATACCCTGATGAAAAAATTTCTCTGAAAAACTCTGAAAATTTCAGAGATTTTCAGAGCAAGAGTTTGTCAGAGGTTTTCAGAGGTATTCAGCTTTTTAAGAGATTTTCAGAGAAAATCAGAGTTTTCCAGAAATATTCATAGATCTTCAGAGAAAAAATGTGCCCAATGAGCAAGAATTTTTCAGAGATTTTTAGAGATCTCCCAGAGTTTGTCAGAGTTTGAGAACATTTTCATAGTTTTTCAAAATTTTTTTAGATTCTTCCAGATTTTTTCAGGAGTTTTCAGAATTTTTCAGAGTTTTTCAGTATATTTCAGAGTTGGTCAGAGGAATTTTCAGAGATTTTCAGAGAAAATTCTTTTTACTAAGGTATATTAATTCTGACTTGAAATTTATGTTCAGAGCGAAATCCTAAACGTGTACTTGAACGCTGCATATTTAAAAATTTCATTCATTACTAAATTGTCAAGAAAATACGTAGCAAAGTTCCATCAACTTCTTTTGATGCTCCATGCCCTGCTCAAAGTGCCACACAGATCCACACAAAATTTTGACCCGCGTTCATTTGGTTTGTATATCAGTGCTCAGCTGATGTACAAGCCAGACAAAATCCGATAAAACCTGTAAAAAATCTCGTCGGGTTGTATTTGGAATAATCTGCAATGGGACAAAAACCGATCAGAATTCGACTAGAAATTTTTCACTCGGTTTTGCCTGGCAATTTTAAACAAGGTGGCCGTTGAATACAGAGATGGAAATCCTTTAATTATCCATCATGGTATTTTGAGGGGAATGACTAATAACTTTCATTGTCATCAAGTACATTGTGAAGGAAATGACTGCCCTGCTAAATTGTCCCCATAAAGAACGATACAAAACGATAAATTTCTTCTATAGTTTTGAATAAGGTTTCTGAATAGGGAATTTACGAAGTTATATCATTATTAAACGGTAAAACTCTATCGTTCCTTATCGTTTCCTATAAAAATTCAACAGAATGTATGGGGTTTTATCGTGAAATTCTTATAGGAAAAGTACTACTTATTCTGGAACACAACTATTTTTTCCAACTAACCGCCACTTTCCCTATACGAATTTCACGATAAAATCCCATACATAATCTGTTGAATTTTTATAGAAAAAGATAAGGAACGATAGAGTTATATCGTTTAATAACGATATAACTTCGGGCATTCCGTATTCAGAAACCTCATTCAAAACTATAGAAAAAATTCATCGTTTTGTATCGTTCTTTATTGGGAAAATTTAGCAGAGTGGAATAAGTCATATGTTTTGGTGAATTTCATGAAAAATAAATGAGCGGATTCAATCAATATTGTGAAACAATCTCTTTTTACTGAGCTTCATTTCGACCTGCAATAAAAAAGAATTGAATCAATAGAATAGTGAAAATCACATACCTGTATGATGACGTGCTTGCCATCTATGGCTCCGATACAATTTGGGAAATCACAGAATTCGTCAAATTCACTTGAAACCTTTTGCCAATACTCCATATTGAATGAAGGAAAAACTTTTTCTTGTAATACTACCCATATTTCTTCACATGTTCCTGAAACAATCAATGAAATTGTGTTGTGGGCCACTCGAAAAGCATAAGAGAGTGATACCATGCTGTCCCCTGAAGCTAGATATCGGATGCAAATCTGCAGTCGAGTACGGGTAGGTATTGGACATCTCACAGTATTTTGTTTTCGTATTCGTGGACCTACTAAATCTAACAATTCGTTGAACATATCAGGGGTCATACGAAAATAATTGAAGAATTTTTCATGATCTTCCAGTTCCATTTGCACGATGAGATCATCACTGGCGCCTTGATCTAATCTCTTCGCGACTGTGAATATTGGCCGGACCCAATACTGTTTTGGGCTAGTAGCATGTTCTAATGCTTCAGTTTGTGTATATATATAATATAATTGTAATATTTTCTTCTTGAGACGTTGTTTGGATGAAGTCTGACCTCGTTTCACTTTCTTCAACAATTTGGCAATACAAAGTAACTGTATTTTGGAATCCATCCTGAAAAATGGAATATATGCATTTATTTCAAATCGAAGATACACCGCATTATCTAAATACACTTGAAGCTTGCAAATGAATGCCATTGAATCTATTGATGTTGAAGAATATTGAATTCAAATTTGTGTTCCATTATTTATTTACGCAATTATCTTCTTCATATATTAATTACGTATTCCTATTTGTATTAAATGGAATATATGTTTATATTTACCTTTCTTTGTTATGTTTGAATTCCTGTTCATTTGTATGCAGGGTTGTTGATTGATGTGTCACCAAACTTTTTTGACAGTAATTCACATTCAAAATAAATGTGTGGATTACACGAGGTAAATTACTTGCTCATCCCTATAGTTGTTGTGGATTTGAATGTACGCTCAAAATTGCTCCCCATGTCACATGCTGGCAAAATATGAGGAGATGCGCAAAGCGGTACTAATGATTTTTGAGGATTCCTAGTTGGAACTATAAGGAACTAGCAATCCTTCAAAAGTATTCGTTCCGTACTGCGCCTTCCGCCATTTTCGTTCTCCATGTGACATGGGGGTTCAAAATGCACGGAACGAATCCTATGCCGCTTTTCGCGTTCCGCATGAAATTCCTGTCCATGTGACGGCAGCCTTACATTGCAATGCAATATGTCTGAATTATTTCTGCAATATTCCAAGAATATTTATGAAATATTTCATTGTAATGTGTGTCTCGTAATATATCTCAGGCATTGCGAATAGGTAACATTTCAATTGACAGATTTTTGACGTATTTCTATGAAAGTATACTGAAATGTAATGAAGGTGAAAGATCGGAATGTAATTGAGACATTACTGAGATCTGTGGTGCTGTATGGGCAATTCCACATTTGTAAACAGATTTATATGAAACATGAGTCCTAGATGTTTTGAAGGATGAGGAATTCGAATCTAACGTCGGAGAACGAATTCAAGATGGCGGATCCAAGATGGCGGACGTAAATTGAGTCATTTTCGCATTTGTGGACAGATTGATATGAAACATGGGTTCTAGAAGTTTTGAAGGGTGAGGAATTCGAATCTGACGTCGAAAAACGAATTCAAGGAGGAAGATTCAACATGGCAGACGTGAATTGAGTCAATTTTGCATTCATGCACTGATTTATATGGAACACGTGTTCTAGGGATTTCTGAGGGTGAGGAATTCGAACCTGTCGTCGAAGAACAAGTTCAAGATGATGGATCCAAGATAGCGGACGTGAATTTAGTGAATTTTGCATTTGTGGATAGATTTATATGAAACATGAGTCCCAGGGGTTTTATAGGGTGTGGAATTCGAATCTGACGTTGAAAAACGAATTCAAGACCCGCTGAGCAAAGTCAAATTGCGTTAATATTACATGAACATCACAATGTGGAGTGTAACGTTACAAATAAGATGGCAGTCAAATTCATACAACATTGTGGCGATGCTGAAAGTACCTGATAAGTCAAATACAGATGTAACATCACAAATACGATATTCTTGCATGATTATTTCTAAGGGTGCTCGTATGACTGTAACAACATCGCAGAAACATCAAAATTTCAATATTACTACTGTCAAGACTCTGCATTATTCTTATTGTACGTTACCATGAAGCTACGAATGTATATTTTTATTCCAATATTGAGGAGATACGAGGGGCAGAATTTCTCAAATGTAAATTTCGATTTCGTTCCACCAAACGGACCTGGTGCAGACGCGTTGCGATCGTTCAGTTTTCTTGTGTGGTACTGTTGCAGACGTACCCGTTGGAAAGTTTTCCCTGTTTTTTCCATGGAAAATTTCGGTATTGTTGTGCACGATTTTCCCTATTTTTTCCTTATTTTTTCCCTATTTTTCCATGCTTTTCCCCTATTTTCTCATGTTTTTTCCCTGTCTGTACAAACATGAAAAAAACAGGAAAAAAAAAGGAAAAATAGGGAAAAAACATGGAAAAAATAAGGAAAAAACAGGCAAAATCGTGCACAAAAATACCGAAATTCTCCATGGAAAAGAACAGGGAACAAACAGGGAAAACTTTCATAAGGGTAGTGCGGGCGCATAACCTCTGTAACAGTACCACATAATGAAAGTGGACGATCGCAACACGTTTGCACCAGGTTTGCTTGCCAAACCAAATGACAATTTTGATGAAAGGGTGTACAGTTTGTTTGGGAAAAATTCGCTGGTCTCAGCGCTTGCATCCCTATTAGGTACATGTATTGGTCTTGTACAAAATAAAATAAAGGAGAAATGACGAGCGTCTTTACCACCGAGAGAGGACAGAGAAACGTCCAGGTTTCATGAAATCCACATACCAGATCGTACAGATTGTACTTTTACAAAAAATTCAACACGTAAATCAACCATGATGAACATTACATTGACAAAGACTCTTCTTTTTTCATCTTCACAGCTTCTGTTCTTCCATTCCCTAGATGAAAGAATCCATTGAATCTGACAAATGCAATTTCATGGGATTTGGTTACAATATTGTACAAGATTCGATAAAATTTGGCAAGATTCAATCAGAATTACATTGAAAAAAATGCATTCGTCTGATTGAATTTCATTGAAAAAAGTTAAATAATATTCGGTCAGAACATTGTTCAAGATTCAATGGAATTTGGTGAGAAGCGATGGATTTTTTCTTTACCAGGGCTATTAGAGATATTGCAGAAGTGCTCATTCCCTAGAAGACCCAAAGAATTTGAACCAGCATTGAAATTATTACAGTTTGTTCGATTCCGTTGATTGTTGTTGAATTTAGTGCGAATTCAGTCACTTGAGTAAACATGCATTGGTTACAATATTAATAAAATGAATTGACATAAGAATGAATCATATATCTTATTTTAGATAATACATGTATTTGATTACAAAGCACATACATTCCATCATAACCAGTGACAGATACATTACTCTATGGAATATCACAGGTTTTAAATTATATTGCAAAATACAAAACGAAAACCATGACAGTTATTGAACTTTCATGTTTCAGTTATTATGAATCTTTCACTGTTGTACATTACAGGCATGAAACAAAAGTACGGTAGACCGCGTACGTTTGGAACACGACAAATATTTCGCTAACTGTTTGCGTAACAAGTGAACCACGCAACGTATAAGGAACGATGCGACACCGATATTCGTGTTCAGATCTGAGGTCCACTCCATCCCTCCCAGTATTTTTCTTCCCATCGCCAAGAATTAGCAAAATATTTGTCGTGTTCTAACCGTACCCGGTCTCCCCTATGTTATTCGATTTTCTAAATGAATTGTCATAATGTAAGCTCACGAAAGATCATGTAACTAATATAGTTTTGGAAAATCACAAAAAGATCAATTGAAATTATAATTGATATAATCTACCCTTTATACCGTAAAACTAAAACAATAATACAAAATTCGAACTTCAAAACTCAAAAAATATCACTGTAAACTAAAACAGTCTTCCATTGGTATCAGTATCAATCACAATTCTCTTGATATAAACCTCAAACATTATAGTTTGTAGCAGTAATGTAACTACATTTTAATAATACTTGATATATGTTTATATAGCTATCATAGATTATCCACTTCATTAGTAATGAACCTGCTAGGCCCATTAACATTGCACGCTATTTTCTGGAGTCTAACAATTTGGGTGTAATAGCATATAACTCAATTAAAAAAAGTAAAAACATCCACACCTGCGGAGAAATTACACATGACTAAAAAAGAATATATATTTTCTTGAATAGAAGCAGCTATATAGCTATGCATAGAAAACCCTGCTATATTTTGATTGGTACTTGTTTTCAGATTTCAAATATTGATATAGCAATCTCTCATAAAAAAAATTAAAGATAAGAAATCGTAGAATAATTGAGATGAAATATCACACAAGTCTGACTGATTATTTTCAGGATTTTGTTCTTTTGTCTTGAAAATCTGGTGTTTGCGTACTGGAACCAGTTCATAACCGCTTTTTCATATGTGGCATCCTTCAACGCAGGCAAATTATATTTAACTGCAGCTGGAGAAAAAAAATTTGTAGAGTGAAAATGTCCCAAAACATATTTAATACCTAAACTGATCACAGTCTACTCTACAAATAGTACCGCGAACTTTTTTCTCATTCTAACAAGAAAAAAAGCTTTCCTCCAAAGGAAGCAATATTGAACCGAGGAAGAGATGTGCAATACAATTGAGAGAATTAACTGTACCAGGAGCTTCTAATCATTGAATTATTGAGTTGAATTTGGTCGAAATTACTTCCAAATTCGAAATTGTTTATAGCGAAGTAGAATAAAACAGGTAAAATGTTGAACATTGTTGATCGTGAAGGAGTAAATTTGATTTTACTCGTTATTATGAACAGAGAAAATGTGATAAAATATTGAAATTCATTTGGAAAAATTAATTCTATAGCCCATCAAAATTCGGGAGTTTGATTACCAACACTGTAAAAAATTTCTGTGGGAAACTTCACATAAATGTTCGGAAGTAATTAACACATACGCGCGTCAGGAATTTCCCGTATTTTACCGGAAATTCACTGGAAAATGATAGGAAAAATCACACAAAGTGCGAAATTTTCAGTTAAATTCATGATAAATTTTATATACATGTATGGGAAATTGATTTCCTATTCCATGATTGCAATTTTCCGGTTACTTCGTATAGGAAAATTCCGATTATTTTTTACAGTGTATAGTTTAATTAGAAAATCCTTGCAGTAATTCAACTTCGCATGCAAGTTATGGGAACTTAACTTCTAGAATGTGTTTTTATCCATAATACCTTCAATAATCTTCATCAGTGTTAGTGTCTTCAATTTATAATTCCCTTTTTGACCGGTCCAACTACAGAATGTACCCAAAAAATTGGTAAAAAACTTCTCTAAACATCTCTCTGTGCATTCTTTTTCAGTAGCTCCTCCAGGATATCGTAAGTACTGAAACTACATTAGGAAATAGTACTATTTAATCTCTTATGAATAGATCATGCTTCAAGAAGTATACAATTTCGGATCAAGCGTTATTTTTACCAATTGTTTTTGACAATCCTCATTTGACAACGTTTCTTCGAATTTTGTCAAGTCCTCTAGTTTTGTTAATGGTAATTTTGGCAACAAAGTCAATTCTTCACTAATGCCTGTGGAACATAATTGTAATTTTTTTTCTATTGCCGTTAAACGAACACCTTGACACACCATTTCTGTTTTCAAGTCCACCAGGAGATTGTATATTCCTTTATTATCTAAACATGTGCAAGGCGAACATATGTTTGTGATTGATTAAAAATGATTTGAACGAGGAAAAAATAATATAGTTCATTGAAACATTTCATACAAATTGTAATGATCACACATACAATATAAAACTTTGATTTGATATCAAAATCCCATAATTCACACTGGAATCCAACATTCACTCACCAACAATAATTCCATTGTTCAAAGCTATATCAATTGCTGCAGCTCCCAGATCATCAGGTATTAAATCGCTAATAGCAGTATTTTCTATTGTCGTCTCTGTGATGTTAGGTTGGAAATCATTAGCAACCAATGGGTTTCCAGACGATGATGTACTAGGAATTGGGAGTACGATGTTTTCGGTATTTTCTTTTACTTGAGTAGAGCATGTCTGTTTTTTTGTTTTTTGGAATTTGAACATTTGGTTCTTTATTCTCTGCAGCACTAGAATCTGTGAGATTACTAGAAGAAGAGATTACAGATTCATCTAAAAAATATATCAATTTTTGATATGAGTTGAACGGGAAATTTTCTGAAAGATTTTCATGAATACAAACTTCAATATTCACCATCGCTATTATTTAATTGAGGTGGAGGTGTAATTGATTTCTCCACGTATTTTTTATTGGGTTTCCTTTTTCGCTTGTTATTCGCAGTTTTGTCCTTGAGCTTTCCGATTGAGATGATTCTATCGCTTTTTTTCATGATAAATAGCTTCTTTATATGTCACTGGAATCAATCATTTAAAAGTGTATGTATTAACTCTGTGAAAGAATTGAACGAAATTATATAATGTTCATAGATGTTAAATCGTGGAAAAATTTTACCATATTGTCCTAACAATGAGACATTTTCAACTTCAATCCAATCTTCTTGAGGGAGCATGACTTTCATTATAGCTTTTCTAGTAATTGAAGCATTTTTTGGCCAACGTACTATAATTGATTGGTACCCAAATGTCAGCCAAGTTGTAGGCGCAGCTGATATATAATTCCTTCCTTCCATTTCAAACCCAATCACAGAAAAGGGTAGCTGAAAATTAAACGAATTGAGAGATTTCTTCGCAGAAATTTGTGCACTTGAATTATGTACAGTTGTTCGTATTCAATGTTGAATCCGAGAATGTGAAACACTGAGTAGGGTTGGTCATTATCACGGATTCATGTATAACTCATGATAGTGGCTGATTTATCATTACTGGGAAGAAAAAATCATTGAAAAATAGAAGATTTCTTGAAGAATGAGGACAATTAAATTGCTCTGGTGAAAATATGATGTACGCCCGCGAATGGAAGTGTCATTTCACACTCCAAAATGCGTGAATCTCCTCTCGATTTACATTTGCATCCAATTTTTATAACACTTCGTGACATCGTGTACACTTTATTTTTACCAAGGTATCATAAGTGAGTAAATCTCTATACAGTTCTGAAAGAGTTGCAATAGTGTGCATAATTCCACCTGATTGAATAGAAGAAAGTAATAAATCAATTCATTTTCTTCAATAATCTGGTTTAGTCAAAGCATTGTGATTGATGAATTTAGTCACGAATATGATAAATTGCCACAGATTAGCAATTATTGCTGATTTTCAAATCATGTAACAAATTCTGAGTTGTCAGAAGAACTAGCAGTGGAATAAGTTCATGACATATAGGATTGAATATATGTTCTCATTTTAATTAAATGGATCGATATCTCATGATAAATCGGTTGAGGTATAATAACATACATCATCATGAAGTAATCAGTCTTATGACTGGTTTGATGAAACCCTCCACCCCTGTCTATTATCCGCCAAACGTATAATAACATACACGTGTCCATATTAAATACTCACTATGAACAAAAAAATGATGTACGACAAACAAGATAGATCTAGTTTACCATGATATTACAATCCATAACATCCAATAGTGGCCAAATTTTCAAGATATTCTCAATTTTATACGTAAATTTTTTTGAATCATTGATATTACATAATTTTTATAAGAAATACACTTTGTATTAACATCAGTAATTGAAAAAATTTGAGAATGAGCATGCAAGTTTCAAACGATACCACAACCAAATAATTTTGAAGAGTTTGGTGATTGAAAATAATTCATGAAAGACTGGTATTGTTTCATTATGAGATAGATTTGTTTCGAGCTTACACATTGTAAAATTTTTTCTATTCAACAAATTCCTTGATTTCTTATTGAACAATGACAATCTTTGTCTTCTAAAGTGAGAATGAATCGATCACATATGAGCCTTCCATATGATTCCACAAGTCTATTATTCAAAAGTTTTTCATGATACTGCTCTCCTCTTTTACTCAGTACAGGTTTGTGAGGATGAGTAGGAAAAGGATCATATGTTCTGTGTTTATATATGCGATTGATAATTTGTTCCAACGGTTTTTGACTAGTTTTCAACATTTTCTTAATATGACCCATGTGATTCTCATACTTGAATGCACTAAAGTTATCTAATACTCCAAATGTATCCACATCATCGCATAAATGAATGAGACTATGGACGTTATAAGAAACGAATTCTTCACCATAAAGGATACTGAATTTTTGTACGAAATAGATGAGGCACTTTCGTGCATGTTCCAAATGTGTATGATGAAGGTTATCAGTAGATAAAATTCGTATTGCACAATGTAAAGTTAAGAAATGCCTATACAAATTGGGTTTTATACGATTTTCCAAGAGAATAGGTCCGTAATATAGCAAAAACGATCTGAATTCGGTGGCTTTTCAACGACATAATTCATCAAGTGTTCTAGGTAATCGACTGAAGTCATTACTATTGATAGTTTGACGAATTCCCATTAATTCATCGTTCAACAATTTAAGATCAGTAACACTCATTCTCACATCTTTTTTACCCTCGCACCAGAATTTCAATAATTTTTTCATCACACGTAAGCATACCATGTGCATGTAATCTAAGGGTAAATCTCCAATCATATCAATGTCCAATGAACATAAGGGCGTGTTAGTCAAATGATATTTGTCAATATTATCGTATAATCTTGATCTGAATCCTTCATTAGTGCGTAAAGGGGGATTAAAATCCATAAAACTCATTCTATTGTTACTATAGTCACCTTCACATTGACATTTTGTACAACCATGATAGGAATTATGTCCAACTACACTCAGAACAAAAGATTTTGCAGGAGCATCACATATAATTTTGGAGACTTTAATATCGATTTTCTTTCCTTCAACTAAGAAGCCCTTTTTCTTCAATTCTAAATGCTCTTCTACAAAATAACATAAAAGATTATGTGGTTTTCTCAATATTTGCAATAATTTATTAAAATTCGAATGTGATATGCAACCACTGATAGCCCAGTGTATCAAATCTGTGCGTAAATTATTTTCTGGAGAAGCCATTATTGGTAGAAAATTGTCAGTATCAGGTAAATCAGACGTTATAGGGGAATTTGGAATCCTTGAAATTGCTTGAGTTGCGTCTGTTGATTTTTTATCAGTTCCCAGTATTTCATCTGGCGCAGACAAAATTTCATTGTTGACAGGTTGCGTAGTATTTGTTGGTTCCGTATCGACCAGCTGTGCTTCACTTAATGCTTGCAAAATTCTAGGTTCAACTGGTTTTCGTCCTCCATTCAATTCTGTTACTCCAACACAAGATATCTTTCTCTTTAAATTAACTTTAGTTTCGGTTGTTACTTTCGACTTCATGATTCTCTTCAAGTATTTAGGATGCATGTTACTCAAGTCTTTTCGAAAGCGATGCTGTGAAAAAGAATACAGAAATAAATTGGAAAAGTAACTATTCACAAGAGGAAAAACAAATCTGAAATTCCAATTCCCATAAATTGGGTGTGCTTCAACTGATTATATATAGATAAGAATTAATACGAGAAGTTGAACTTAGATTTTGACTTATGCAATTTATGAGAATAATTGAATGAATGACTTCACTGCCATCAAAACCTGCAATCACATAATCTGGGTGTATCATTGAATGATTCTGATGCACTGAGCGAAATTTACAGCAGTTAAATTAATAAAATCAGAACTACTGTATCATTTCAGTTGGAATAACTGAGAAATTAGTTATTGCAATTGAAAAATATGGTTGAAATAACTATGAAAATCAGTTGTGTTTTTCAATCAACCTGATAGTTGAAATGACTGAAAACTTTTATGAGTGTGATTAAATAATTCCAGTGTGTATTCATTGGCTATCCCCACATGCTAGAATCATCCATCGACAACAGTTATACAGTAAAATCATTCATCGACAACAGTTATACAGTAAAATCATTCATCGACAACAGTCATACAGTAAGATCATTCATCGACGACAGTCATACAGTAAGATCATTCATCGACAACAGTTATACAGTGAAATCATTCATCGACAACAGTCATACAGTAAAATCATTCATCGACAACAGTCATACAGTAAGATCATTCATCGACAACAGTCATACAGTACAATCATTCATTGACCACAGTCATATATTAAAGTCATTTATCGACTACATTCACATGTCAGAATCACCCATCAACAAGTGATACACTAAAACTCTATCTACACATACTGGTATGTGAGTTAGTCTATGAATGATTTTAGTGTATAATTTTGTTGATGGGTGATTCTGGCATATGAGTGTAGTCGATGAATTACTTTATTGTATAACTGTTGTCAATGGATGATTCTGGCATGTGAGAATGGTCAAAATATCGAATACACTTATGGACTAAAATCGTTTATCGTCTATACTCATATGCCAGAATCAGATATTTATATATCTTGAAAATCAGTAATTTGTTCAATTATATAGAAATGACTGAACGCATAAGATTCAGAACATATTGAATGTGATTGAAAATACCGTGTATCTGTGTATGGCTTCATACATGCAATCAACAAAACAAAATCTACCTGGGGACAAAGTTTAGATCTGAACAGTTCTGAATAGATCTATTAAGATCTGGAAACTGTAATTTTAGCTTGTATTTGTCAACACAAATGTTGAAATTTGAATTTATACATGTAAAAATATCAGGAAATTTTTGGTGATTGAACAATCAATTGCTCATCAAGATTAAATGTGTTCTTCATTCCAGATCTGAAGAAATCCACACAGATCCAACCTCATCTGTCAAGATCTAATTAGATCTATTAAGATCTAAACTTTTTTCCCCGGATATGCAATAAAATCATTTGTTCGGGATAAAATAATATAAAATTGACATAAAAAATTTTGAATGCTTACCTGCTCTTCTTTCTGCTCTGCCATGGCTTCTTCCTATCTTCGATCACTCACCAGCACAGTTTAATATAAGAAAAACACCTAGGAGAACCTCAACGTTGAGCACTTGGGCAAATACAATAAAAACGCGTCACAATATCCCCTGGACGCTTGCACATTATACACTGTCGATCAGTGTTGCCAGAAATCCCAAACGCCAACGGAATTAGACGATCGGATCATTCATTTGTTTTGATCTCTTTGACCAATTGGAGAAGTAGGCGATTCCTCACAACAGAGCATTGCTGGCGATCTGACGAAACATTTCAAAAAGATGTTGTGGAAGTTTGAATCGTTTATTCAAACAGATTTGTGATCGAAAATAAAAACACAACAGTGTTCATATTAATCATTTCTGTCACAACACATACATGACCTTCATATTCCGTTCGAGAGAATTGATTTTCAAACACTTATCAATTTCGACTTAGATACTTTATATTATGTGATATAGCATATATTCTCTTTGATGAACAATTCAGATTCCAGCGATATTCAAAAAGTGCTTCTGGAAATAATTATATATATATCAAACAAAATTAAATTTCATATATTGTGTTATGTTGAGGTAACGTTAAAAAATAATTGTTCCGCATTATTTTGCTCAATACATTCATGTGATATTTCCATTGGATCATCACAATTGTGATATTACATACAATTAATCTGAAGAAGGTAGTATTCATCACTTTACATGAATATTTTTCTTGTAAGGTTTCCCAGTGATGTTAACACAATGTTGGAGTAATCAACCATGATAACATTTCAATTGCAAGCGAAAACTTATATTACAGCAATATCATGTAATGTTCTTTGCTCAGTGGGGATGATGGATCCAAGATGACAGACGTGAATCGAGTCATTTTCGGATTTGTGGACAGATTTATATGAAATATGTGTCCTAGGGGTTTTGTAGGGTGAGGAATTCGCATCTGACGTCGAAGAACAAATTCAAGATGATGGATTCAAGATGGTGGACGTGAATTTAGTGAATTTGGCATTTGTGGACAGATTCATATGAAACGTGAGTCCTAGGGGTTTTGGAGGGTGTGGAATTCGAATCTGACGTTGGAAAACGAATTCAAGATGATGAATCCAAGATGGCGGACGTGAATTGAGTCATTTTCGGATTTTTGGACAGATTTATATGAAACATGTGTCCTAGGGGTTTTGTAGGGTGTGGAATTCGAATCTGACGTCGAAAAACGAATTCAAGATGGTGAATCCAAGATGGCGGACGTGAATTCAGTCACCCACACAGCAACGAATATTTCATCAAGATTGCAGAAATCTAACATCTGAAACATTGAATAATTTCTATGACATTGCTGTATGTCACACCGTGGTTCCAAAGTCTCTTCAGAAATATTGCAATGCCCGCTACTCTTACATTTCAATGCAATATTTCCGAATTATTTCTGCGATATTCCAAGAATATTTATGAAATATTTCATTGTAATGTTTGTCTCGTAATATATCTCAGACATTGCAAATAGGTAACATTTCAATTGAAAGATTCTTGACATAATTCTGTGGAAGTATACTGAATTGTAATGAAGGTGGAAGATCGAAAGGTAATTGAGACATTACTGAGATCTGTGATGCTGTATGGGCAACTCTACATTTGTGAACAAATTTATATGAAACATGAGTCCTTGATGTTTTGAAGGGTGAGGAATTCGAATCTAACGTCGAAAAACGAATTCGAGATGATGAATCCAAGATGGCGAACGTAAATTGAGTCATTTCCGCATTTGTGGACAGATTGATATGAAACATGGGTCCTAGGAGTTATGAAGAGTGAGGAATTCGAATCTGACGTCAAAAAACGAATTCCAGATTGCAGATCCAACATGACGGACGTGAATCTGGTCCATTTTGCATTCATGTACATATTTATATGGAACATGGGTTGCAGCGGTTTTCGAGGGTGCTGAATTCGAATCTGGGATCAAATCTCTAATTCATGATAACGGATCCAAGATGGTGGACGTGAATTGAGTCAACTTTGCATGTGCGGACAGATTTATATGAAACATGGGTCCTAGGGGTTTTGGCGGGTGAGGAATCCAAATCTGACGTAGGAAAAAGAAATCAAGATGGCGGATCCGAGATGGCGGACGTAAATTCAGTGTTAGTTTCCGCAATATAACTCTCAAACGCCTTCTCTTCTGTTGCCAAAACCAGCACACTACACTTGCATACAGATAATTGCATGTGATGATGATTCGTCTTACCCCGTGGGGCCCCTGGTCCCACTTCCCCTGGAACTTGCGTAAGAAAACTTATTCTGACGATGCCTGTTGATTTCTAGTGGAATAAACATGCGAGGATTGATTATTCATGGATAATTTGTTGGGAAAATTTTCAATGAAAAACGACGTAGCCCAAAACTGCCGACGGATTCAGATTCTACGGGAGAAATTACGAAACTTGTCTCATTTGTATTTATAACGTTCGAAAATTGTTATGAAAAAATCAATGAACAATTTCAAAGGATAGTACTTCCTCCAGCCTATGTCTAAACTGTAGTATATTATGGCGTCCCAACATATGGAAACTTGTTCTGACGATTTATCGCAATCTATAGTGGAAAAACATGTGGACGTCAGTTGTTTATAAATAATTTGTTCAATGAAATTGTTTATTTATCTTTTATTACAATTCTCAAACGTGAGAAATACATATGAGGCATGTTTTCGATGTAATTTTTCCCGTAGAATCTGAATTCGCTGTCAGTTTTGGGACACGTCATGTTTCATTGGAAATTGATCGAAAGAATTATTTATGAACTTATATATATCAATTATTCAATTCTTGCATGTTCTACCTACTAGGAATCAACATGCATCGTCAGAACAAGTTCCCGTATGTTAGTCTCACATTTTATTCATTGGTTTAGCTATGGCTCCTGATAGGTTGAAATCATTCAACCCTCTGATGTCGAGATATTTCATATACAACACTGTATGGATAACGTCCCATTGAATTTCTCTTCGTAGCGCGGAGTACGGTATCTTTGTGTCGTATATCTTCAGACACCTATACATACCGTACTCCGGGAGTGAGTACACATATTTGCGTATAATTTGAAAATACAGTGTGCTCTCTGAATAGTGTCGCGGACTTCTTTCTTTTCCCTGATAGAGTGCAACATCCAGTATTATTCAGAGAGTGGACAGTATTTCTTTCCTCTTTCCACGTCTCATTTTGCGCGGTGACATATATGCGTTGAGGATGGAGATTTGGAATGTCCTCATTCAAAAATTTTTCTATTGAATTGTCTGTTCAGGTTTATGAGATTAAATTCAATCGACGCGATTTGATTGAATCACATCATTTGTGATCATGTTGTGAAAGCATTATTGCCCTGGAAAAAATATCCATTTGTCCATTAGGGTATGCTGGAAAAATGAAAACATTTTCTTCTATAGTCGCTATATCGTAGAAGAGTTGCGATTCGAGCAGGCGAAGAAAATGAAAAAAGAATCAATCAAAAATATGAATGTCTATCGGTTGCGCAGTTTCCAAATTTCATACATTTCCAGTTACTGGAGACATTCATTACACAGGGCCACAAAATGCAATTGAGGTGGAGCATTTCTCACTGTGGTTGACCTTCGTGTTTTTGGGGTCGCTGGTCATGGTCCCGGTGTCGACATGACTCCATCACGTCGGAGTCAAGGTCAAATGAAAGTCAAACACTCTGAATCACGTGATATAATTTATTTGACCCCGGATTCTGAGAGAACGGACAATTTCACATCCAGATAGGCCATTGACTTGTAAGTCAAAACAACCTTTGAATGTCATTTGGAGGTCATGTGAAGGTGGGATCCTTCTTTTGATTTCTCAGCTGATATCTTCGCTAGGAACAGGTCCCGAACCATTTGACTTTCATGGCTTAGGGTTAGCTGATTACGGTTTCGGTGGATGTGATTCCGTCAAATGATTGCTCCATAGTGAAGAATGAGAATTCGAATCTGTGACCACTGGGCTCATGGTCTGGAATTCGGAGTCGGTCGAATGTCGACACTTGGGACTGGACATTACCCACATAGCACAAATGTCTCAGTGTCATCTCCAGAACATTCTGACAATATTACAATATCTCTAGAATGTTGTATTTTATGCTGGTGATATTACTTTGACATTTATGCTATGTGGGTAATGTCCAGTCCGAAGCTTGAGTGTTGACATTCGACCGACTCTGAATCCCAGACCATGGGCACAGTGGTCACAGATCTGAAATGCCCACCTCACTCGTACTAATGCAATGGTACATACATGTGAACATGTGATACGTGCATGTTGCCACATGTATGTACTCTTATGTCCGTATGTAAAGCCGTTTTTTCGGATCTGTGACTAGTGCATGGGCCTTCTGTCTTACGGATACATATTGAACTGTTGAATATCCTCGCCGTGAAGGATAAATTCAAATTTGACCAATAGCGTAATTTTCCAGGTCACTTAGACATCATGACTCATCACTCACATAATATGCTATAAAAGAGCATATCGTGAATCAAAATTGTTTGTGCCTGCCCCCAAGGTAACCTCCACGTGGTAATGGCGGGCAACAGGTCACTGGCAAGGTCCCTCGATAAAAGCGTTCAAGCCGTTATGGCAGGCACAGAAAAAAGTATGATGCGGGGACTCGGAAACCCAGTATCGGTGATCGGTCAGGGTGAGCAAGCGGGCCCGCCATCTTCGACATCATGCGACCGCAGCTCTAATTTGGTGGGAAACTTGGCCCTGTTAGAGTCGAATGCTACAAGTCCGACAGTAACCCCGTGTTATCAGTGATTAAACAACTTTTTTGCTGTTTGTGGGAATCATATCATCACGAATCAGGGAAGGCAAGTGATGAATGTACTTGAAACACATCTTATGCATCTGTTCAATCTGCAACTCATGCTGTTTTGATCAACATCATAGAGGTTGAAAACGAACATCAGATGTCTACTGATGAAATCTGTCTTGAAACCGAAACTAATGATACTGAGGCAAGATGTCATTTGAACAATTCGAAAATCAGCAATCTGAGGAGCTGAATGAATGGCAAGAATCAGAAGATGGTCAACCAGGGAATTCCCATGGTTCTACTCAGCACGAGTTAAGTGACTCGATTCGAGACGCAGGACTTCCGAAAGGAATCTCTGAACTCGTAGCTTCTACATTGAGAGAGAAGAATTGGTTAGCTCCACGCATTCGAGTGAGTTTCTATCGTGATCGAGATCGCCCATTCCGGAAATTTTTCTCTAAAACAGAGGATTCGGTTGATTGCAATGATGTACAAGGACTGATAAATGAGTATGAAAGGGTTCAATATGTAGCTAGTGACTGATGACTATTCATTGATTCATCAGTGAGGAGTTTGAAGACCGTCTCACTTCATAATGTAAACGTATATGGCCCTATACCGGTTGGCCATCCAGTGATCTTGGAAGAGAAATACAATAATCTCCATTTTCTACTCGAGGAATTGGAGTATGGTACTCATGAATGACAATTAGCTGGGGATTTGGGAATAACTAGTGTTTCATTAGGTCAACAAAGTGGGAACACAAAGTACCCATGTTTTCTTTGTGAGTGGGACAGTCGTGCTCGTGACCAACACTGCGTAAAGAGAGACTGGCCACTCAAGCAAGAATTAATCCAGGATCTATGGATATAGTTCAAGAGAGTCAGGTGAAATTTGTTAGGTTCAGAGGGGGGCTGTTTATGGTGACATCAGTTTTGACTTTGAAGTGAGTTTTGAAGGTCATTCGGCAGGTGATAACACTTTCTTTAATGGGAATCACTAGTTTTGGTTATGGAGTCGTTTTCTACGTGAAAAAACATGACATTTCATGTAACGCATTCTTTTGTGAGAATCGTATTTTCAAAGATATTGCAGTGACCAGCTAGAGAACTTGTGTTTCGGATGAGACCGAGACTGCTCTCGGTTCGACCCCGAGATCGAGACGGGATCGAGACTGATATGAGACGACTCAAGCCATTATTCTCCGAAATCGAGACGATATCTGTCAAGCCGAGAGTCTCGATGATACTTAGTTTCTCGAATGTATTGCTGGCACCAAGAATCTGGACTCAAGACCGAGACGATACTGGTTATTTCGAGACTGAATGAAGACCGAGATCGAGACCCGGCCAGTCTCAGCCAGACGAGACGATACCGAAACCCTCCCAGCGGAACTTGAAAGAATGTCTTGGGTGTACGCAAATAGTGATGTCGATTCTTTTTCATACAGAATATCGTTATTCATCGTAATCGAGACGCAGGTATCTTAAGTGATCTAGGCATTTTTATCTAACTGCACTGGGAGTTAGTGCGTATTTTTTTGCTATTTTTTTGCCATTTTTTGCCGTAAGAAAAACTTTTTTTGCTTTGGCCGTTCCAAAGATACGGCGAGTTAGATAGCTTAAGATTAAGGTATCTAGCAATCGACATAGACTGAGAACGGAAGGACTGTGCGGAAAAAGGACTACAGCATAATTTTTTGCTATTTTTTTGCTGCAAGATAGGATATGTGAAAAGAAAAATTGCGATTCCAATTTTTTTTTTTTTCCTCTATGTCGTATACACAGAACATAAGTATGCGAGAATGGGATTCACATATGGAGCATGTTATGTTGGGAACAAAAGATATAAATCAGATGAATTTGGTGAGAAACATATACGAGCCGGATGAGGTTCATAAATTGAGCATGTATGGGTCATACATGACCCATATAAGGGATGTGTGAGATGTATCTGATGAATCATGTATGGATCATGGGGCATCCTCACAGATTATTATCCTGACATTTGACGACCTCTGTGAGCTGTTTTTGTTCCATTTTTTGCCGTAGGGAAAAATTTTTTTGCTTTGGCCGTTCCAAAGATACGGCGAGTTAGATAGCTTAAGATTAAGGTATCTAGCAATCGACATAGACTAAGAACGTGAGGACTATGCGGAGAAAGAAACTACACGATAATTTTTTGCTACCTTTTTGCTGAGAGATAGGATATGTGGAAAAAAAAAATCGATCCCAATTTTTTTTTTCTCCTCTGGATCATATACTGAGAAGATAAGTACGCGAAGATAGGATTCACATATGAAGCATGTTGTGTTGAGAACGGAAGATATAAATCAGATGGACTTGGTCAGAAACATATACGAGCCGGATGAGGTTCATGAATTGAGCATGTATGGGTCATACATGAACCATATAGAGGATGTGTGAGATGTATCTGATGGATCATGTATGGATCATGCAGCATCCTCTCAGTTTGTTATACTGACATCTAACAACCTCTGTGATACTTTGCTATCATATAGCATCAGAGGAGATTTTGTTGTTAATGTCTAGCAACCTCTGGGCTGATTTCCATACCATCCGGGAACCTGATTGATATTTATGCTACCACTTAGCACCGACTTGGAATTTTTGCTACCATCTAGCAACCATTCTGAATTTTTTGCTACCATCTGACATCGACTTAGAATCATTTGCTGTCATCTAGCGACGTTTTGAAATTATTTGCTACCATCTAGCAACCATTCTGAATTTTTTGCTACCATCTAGCATCGACTTGGAATTATTTGCTACCATCTGGCAACGACTTAGAATTATTCGCTGGCATCTAGCAACGTTTTGGAATGATTTGCTACCATCTACCACCGACTCAGAATTATTTGCTGTCATCCAGAAACGTTTTGGAATTATTTGCTACCATCTAGCAACCATTCTGAATTTTTTGCTACCGTCTAGCATCGACTTAGAATTATTTGCTGTCATCTAGCAACTTTTTGGAATTATTTGCTACCATCTAGCATCGACTTGGAATTATTCGCTACCATCTAGCATCGACTTGGAATTTCTTGCTACCATCTAACGACCATTCTGAATTTTTTGCTACCATCTAGCATCGACTTAGAATCATTTGCTGTCATCTAGCAACGTTTTGAAATCATTTGCTACCATCTAGCAACCATTCTGAATTTTTTGCTACCATCTAGCATCGACTTGGAATTTTTTGCTACCGTCTAGCAACGATTCTGAATTTTTTGGTACCATCTAGCATCGACTTAGAATTATTTGCTGGCATCTAGCAACGTTTTGGAATGATTTGCTACCATCTACCATCGACTCAGAATTATTCGCTACCATCTAGCATCGACTTGGAATTTCTTGCTACCATCTAACGACCATTCTGAATTTTTTGCTACCATCTAGCATCGACTTAGAATCATTTTCTGTCATCTAGCAACGTTGTGAAATCATTTGCTACCATCTAGCAACCATTCTGAATTTTTTGCTATCATCTAGCATCGACTTGGAATTTTTTGCGACCATCTAGCAACCATTCTGAATTGTTTGCTACCATCCAGCAACCATTCTGAATTTCTTGCTACCATCTAGCATCGACTTGGAATTTTTTGCTACCATCTAGCATCGACTTAGAATTATTTGCTGGCATCTAGCAACGTTTTGGAATGATTTGCTCCCATCTACCATCGACTCAGAATTATTTGCTGTCATCTAGAAACGTTTTGAATTCTTCGCTACCATCTAGCAACCATTCTGAATTTTTTGCTACCATCTAGCATCGACTTAGAATTATTTGCTGTCATCTAGCAACGTTTTGAAATTATTTGCTACCATCTAGCCACCATTCTGAATTCTTTGCTACCATCTAGCATCGACTTGGATTTATTTGCTACCATCTAGCGTCGACTTGGAATTTTTTGCTACCGTCTAGCAACCATTCTGAATTTTTTGCTACCATCTAGCATCGACTTGGAATTTTTTGCTACCATCTAGCATCGACTTAGAATTATTTGCTACCATCTACCATCGACTCAGAATTATTTGCTGTCATCTAGCAACGTTTTGAAATCATTTGCTACCATCTAGCAACCATTCTGAATTCTTTGCTACCATCTAGCATCGACTTGGATTTATTTGCTACCATCTAGCGTCGACTTGGAATTTTTTGCTACCGTCTAGCAACCATTCTGAATTTTTTGCTACCATCTAGCATCGACTTGGAATTTTTTGCTACCATCTAGCATCGACTTGGATTTATTTGCTACCATCTAGCGTCGACTTGGAATTTTTTGCTACCGTCTAGCAACCATTCTGAATTTTTTGCTACCATCTAGCATCGACTTGGAATTTTTTCTACCATCTAGCATCGACTTAGAATTATTTGCTACCATCTACCATCGACTCAGAATTATTTGCTGTCATCTAGCAACGTTTTGGGATAATTTGCTACCATCAAGCATCGACTTGGAATTTTTTGCTACCATCTACCATCGACTCAGAATTATTCGCTGTCATCTAGCAACGTTTTGGAATAATTTTCTACCATTCAGCGACCATTCTAAATTTTCTGCTACCATCTAGCATCGACTTAGAATTATTTGCTGTCATCTAGCAACGTTTTGGAATAATTCGCTACCATCTAGCAACTATTCTGAATTTTTTGCTACCATCTAGCAACCATTCTCAATTTTTTGCTACCATCTAGCATCGACTTAGAATTATTTGCTGTCATCTAGCAACGTTTTGGAATAATTTTCTACCATTCAGCGACCATTCTGAATTTTTTGCTACCATCTAGCATCGACTTAGAATTATTTGCTGTCATCTAGCAACGTTTTGAAATTATTTTCTACCATCTAGCAACCATTTCTAATTCTTTGCTACCATCTAGCATGGACTTGGAATTTTCTGCTACCGTCTAGCAACCATTCTGAATCTTTTGCTACCATCTAGCAGCGAATTGGAATTTTTGGCTACCATCTAGCATCGACTTAGAATTATTTGCTACCATCTACCATCGACTCAGAATTATTTGCTGTCATCTAGCAACGTTTTGGAATAATTTGCTACCATCTAGCAACTATTCTGAATTTTTTGCTACCATCTAGCAACGTTTTGGGATAATTTGCTACCATCGAGCATCGACTTGGAATTTTTTGCTACCATCTAGCATCGATTTGGAATTTTTGGCTACCGTCTAGCAACGATTCTGAATTTTTTGGTACCCTCTAGCATCGGCTTGGAATTTTTTGCTACCATCTAGCATCGACTTAGAATTATTTGCTGGCATCTAGCAACGTTTTGGTATGATTCGCTACCATCTACTATCGACTCAGAAATATTTGCTATCATCTAGAAACGTTTTGGAATCATTTGCTACCATCTAGCAACCATTCTGAATTTTTCCCTACCATCTAGCAACCATTCCCAATCCTTTGCTACCATCTAGCATCGACTTGGAATTTTTTGCTACCGTCTAGCAACCATTCTGAATCTTTTGTTACCATCTAGCATCGACTTGGAATTTTTTGCTACCATCTAGCATCGACTTAGAATTATTTGCTACCATCTACCATCGACTCAGAATTATTTGCTGTCATCTAGCAACGTTTTGGAATAATTTGCTACCATCTAGCAACTATTCTGAATTTTTTGCTACCATCCAGCAACGTTTTGGGATAATTTGCTACCATCAAGCATCGACTTGGAATTTTTCGCTACCATCTACCATCGACTCAGAATTATTTGCTGCCATCTAGCAACGTTTTGGAACAATTTGCTACCATCTAGCAACTATTCTGAATTTTTTGCTACCATCTAGCAACCATTCTCAATTTTCTGCTACTATCTAGCAACCATTCTGAGTTTTTTGCTACCATCTAGCATCGACTTGGAATTATTTGCTGGCATCTAGCAACGTTTCGGAATCATTTGCTACCATCTAGCAACCATTCTGAATTTTGGTAGCAGGAATTCAGAATGGTTGCTAGATGGTAGCAAATTATTTCAAAACGTTGCTAGATCGCAGCAAATGATTCTGAGTCGATGCTAGATGGTAGCAAAAAATTCCAAGTCGATGCTAGATGGTCTCAAAAAATCCAGAATGGTTGCTAGATGGTAGCGAAAAGTTCCAAGTCAATGCTAGATGGTAGCAAATAATTCCAAAACGTTGCTAGATGGTAGCAAAAAGTTCAGAATAGTTGCTAGATGGTAGCCAATTATTCCAAAACGTTGCTAGATGCCAGCAAATGATTCTAAGTCGATGCTAGATGGTAGAAAAAATTCCGAGTCGATGCTAGATGGTAGCAAAAAATTCAGAATGGTTGCTAGATGGTAGCAAAAAATTCCAAGTCGATGCTAGATGGTAGCAAAAAATTCCAAGTCGATGCTTGATGGTAGCAAATTATCCCAAAACGTTGCTAGATGCCAGCGAATAATTCGAAGTCAATGCTAGATGGTAGCAAAAAATTCCAAGTCGATGCTAGATGGTAGCAAAAAATTCCAAGTCGATGCTTGATGGTAGCAAATAATTCCAAAACGTTGCTAGATGGTAGCAAAAAATTCAGAATGGTTGCTAGATGGTAGCAAAAAATTCCAAGTCGATGCTAGATGGTAGCAAAAAATTCCAAGTCGATGCTAGATGGTAGCAAATTATTCGAAACGTTGCTAGATGCCAGCAAATAATTCCAAGTCGATGCTAGATGGTAGCAAAAAATTCAGGATGGTTGCTAGATGGTAGCAAAAAATTCCAAGTCGATGCTAGATGGTAGCAAAAAATTCCAAGTCGATGCACAGTGGGGCCAAATGCCAAAAAGCTGGACAAAATTATGAGGGGCTCTCAAATTCGCTTGCGACTTCGTACTCGGGAAGTTTATGGGGTCACTGCTTACGAATCCGTTGTCAGAATTCCAAAATTCAAAATGGCGGATCCAATATGGCGGACGAAAATTGAAAGAAACCATCGGATTTCCTTCAAACTTGGCGATCAGGGGTTTTTGAGGCCGCTGATTACGAATCTGCTGTTTGAGTTCCGAAATTCGAAAAGGCGAATCCAATATGGCGGACGAAAATCTTAAGAATCATCGGATTCTCCTCAAATTGGGTACCCAACGGTTTTTGGGGTCGCCGATTATAGATCCGTTGTTCTCATTTCGAAATTCAAAATGGCGGATCCAATATGGTGGACGAAAATTGGAAGAAATCATCGGATTTCTTTCAAATTTGGTGATCAGGGGTATTCGGGGTCGCTGATTACGGATCCGCTGTCTGAATTCCCAAATTCAGAATGGCGAATCCAATATGGCGGACGAAAATTGAAAAAATTATCGGATTCTTTTCAAATTGGGTACCCAGGGATTTTCGGGGTCGCTGATTACAAATCCGTTGTCTATATCTCGAAATTCAGAATGGCGGATCCAATATGGTGGAATAAAATCGAGAAGATCATCGGATTTTCTTCAAACTCGGCATCCAGGAGTTTTTGGGGTCACCAATCACGAATCCGTAGTCAAAATTTTGAAATTCAGAATGGCGGATCCAATATGGTGGACAAAAATTAAGAAAATCATCGCATTTTCTTCAAACTCGGTACTCAGGGGTTTCTGTGGTCGCTGATTACGAATCCACGTTCTGAAATTCAAAATTCAAAATAACGGACCCAATATAGCGGACGAAAATTGTAAAAATCATTGGATTCCCTTAAAACTCGGTACCCAGGGGTTTTCGGGATCGCTGATCACGAATCCGTTGTCAGAATTCCGAAATTCAGGATGGCGGATGCCAAAAATCAAAACTTCATTTATAACTTAATATTAAACAAGAACTAAACGGCCCATTTTGTTGTTCCCATTATGATCATTATTATTATTATTTTCAACATTGAATCATCATTAATATAATTATCGAATGATATTAACACACCAAATGTGTTAAATCGAAAGATATATACATTCACAATATATACAATAATATAAAAAACTGAAATCGTAATGGTTTTTACTTTTGCCACACTTTTTTTACTCAGATCAGTCTTCTTCTTCACTCTCAGAGGAAGATAATGGGAAAGTTACGTTGTCTTTATCAAGTATATCCGGAGTTTTGATCAGGTTCAACACGTCTCTAGGGAGAAACTTTAGTTTCTCCTTGGGCAACTGTCTTTCACTCGATAACATTGGATCAGAACTCAAAAGGAACCATTTAAAAATGTCTTCATTCGTTTTTTCTTTACTGCATTTCCTGGAGTGATGCTCTCGGTACCTTTGGAAATGAATGTTGTTAAGATATTTGAATATAATTATGTATTCATCGACACCGTTGAAGCTTTTGATCTCAACATGACAAGCAAAATCAAGGAAAAACAAAAAGCAGCTGCACTTTGGGGTCATCAGTATGAGGTTTTGAATAAATCCTCTAATTCATAAGTTTACTTGATTCTCAGAATTGTTTTCTAGTCTATGAATTTATGTTTCCAGAGGATGAACAATGTGGCTTATTAATAAAAAAAAGTATATGAATATTCATAATTCCCCGAATTCCTTACCAGAACAAAACAATCTTCGCGAACATATATTCTCGTGGTTACCATAAATATATAGTTTGCCTAGTAGTCAAAAACGTATTGTGCAATGTATCAAACTGATTGCAGTACTTGAGAAGTCAAATTTTTCCCTTCAAAGTGTCGAGTCCACTGTGACAAATATAGACTATCATTAAGTGATATACATCATTTTCACCTTTTAAAATCTTTGTTACGACCCTCTTGTGCTTCCTCAGTCAATTGGCCTATAGGTAGAAGAGCAGATGCAATAATTCCAGGTCCGTGGATCAAAAACTTGTGCATCGTAGGTGACATTGGGTATCACGGATATTTTGTCGCGTAGTAGCGTGCCGTGTCTAAAGCGTAACTCCGAAACTTTTCAACGTCTATTTCATGGCCACTTGAAACGGTAGCTAATACTACATGAAGTCGTTGTATTAGGTTGACATCCACCCCTGTGATTCCGGCAGAAACTTCGGGTCTTGCGAAAAATCGCCTAGCGGTATTCCCATCATTTGAGTTCCCAAACCCTGGCTTAGGAACATCGACAATGATGCCACATTTTTCTTTAAAACTTTTCTGTACAACCTTTTTTTGTTCTTCCACCAAAGCTTCATCTTGTTTTCGTGCTTGCCACTTCTGAATAGGTAGCTCATAAGACAAATGCAGGAGGCCCTCAAAAAATCGTATCCAGCCGTGTAGACAAGACAAACCAAACTGGAGGTTTTCGGTTTTGACCGGCCTGGATACTATATCATCAATTTTGTTGAATTCCTTAGATGTGGCACCACATATATAGCACTTCTGGGTATAGGTTGTCCCAGGTATGGCATTGCATACCTTCCCGTCCACCATAGAAAAAATCATCTCATGTTTCACTGAAACATGTTTTTCATCAGTTCTGAAAGAAGTAGCCCTCAGATTTTCTATTTCATTATCAACCCGTAGCTTCTCTGCAACCGAAACATCAGTTGATCCTTTCACAAACTCTATTTCGATTGGCCTACAAAATCTGGTTGATGATGGCCTTGGATTCTGCCAAATTATTTTCGAATTGCAGTGTAGGCGGAGAGGCACAAGTGAAGTAATGAACACAGCGGAATCACTAGCTTCCGAACTTTGATATGCTTGTTTGTATGAGGAGTGGCCAGAGCTCCCATCAAACCCCCATTTGGCAATAAGTACCAGGTTTTGTAACTCTTCATCAGATAAAGTTGACAAAACCGAATTCTGTAGCTTTAAAATACGTGTAGCTGTGTGATCAAGAAGTGCTTGTAGTTGCACAACAGCGCAGGTTTCTGTTATTTGAACAAATTCCTTGTCAGGGAAACACATGCGTTTGGCCAGTTGAATTTTTTTATAAGGTGGAAATTTCTGCGGATCAGCTTCACGCAATAAGCAGTACTGATGTTTTGAGAGCTCGGCATCTACTAGGAGAGCTAGAGCATCTTCATCATTCAACATCTTTGGCTCATTCCGCTTGAAAGTTTGACAACCTTTCATATACATTTTGGCAAGCTCAGGATCAGGAGATGTAACATCCTTTACAATTTTTGCGGCTTCGATCTGTCCAGACGCTCCCAAACACATTTGTGTGGCGTAAGACAGCTCTGAGATAGGAGTATTTACTCTGATATTCTCCGTTTTCCTACGTTTCGTTCTTTCTGAACATTCGTTGAATTCAACAAGAGGTCTCCCCACTTGCGTGTGAACAGTTACAGAATGGGGATTCCTGAAAGTACAAAACACTACCTCTTGTTCTAACCATTCTTCATTATTTTCAAGAAATCGTTCTTCGGTCCTTTGAGAAGATTCCCATCTCTTTTCAAATACACATTCAAAAGTAGATAAAAGGTTAGAGATCTCTGTTGTTTTGTTATCCGGACAACACGTTATCTCGATGATTTTTCCTTGAAGGAAAGTGAACTTTCCATCCAACGTAGGTAGAGGACTGCTCCTTAAAATATTGTACATCTCTCTCCGAGTCATAGATATTGAATCATCTCTGAAATCTATAAACGTTGTAGAATTCGATAAAATTCGCCACAGAAACCCCATGTGTTTCTGAAAATTTTCCTAATTTTCTTGGGTTGGATTCAACCCTCTTGAGCTAATTTTTTTCGCAGTCAACTGTTCAAATTGAACTACTGAGAAAATATAGGTTGTTGAAACACTCACCTATGGCAGAGGAATCCATCTCATTTGGAATTGTATGTTAACATTGAATGATTTTAAAAAACGAAAAATATTCACTAAGCTCCAAACTTGCACGCGGAAAAAAGTTTACGGTAACGATTACTAGCAAGAGTAAGAATTCGGTGACAGCTATTGCACAATTGTGATAAGCACCATTTGAAATCAGACCGATTACAACCAACTATTTACGTTGCCATGGAAACGATAGGTTAACATAAGAACGATCACCAAATCGCGAGTCATGATTCAGTTCACGAAAAGAAAAGAGATATCAATACTCGAATGACATTTATAAACATTTAGGAAAATGACGGTTACTTTAGGGAAAAAGAGCATCGCTGAAGAATGTTAGCAGTGGAGTTACCAAAAATTCGTAGTAATAATACTAAATGTTGGTAGTTTTATTGTCATTTCACATAGTGAATTCATCAACTCATAGTAAATTCACTACGAATATTCTCCAGCAATACTGTTTTTCTCTCAATGGTCCATCATCTTCCTAAATATCAATGATTCCTGGCTTTTGTGTACCCTAACCCCGCGATGAGAAGAAAAACGAATGGTAATCAATCTCATACAGTTTTCCTCGTGCAGCAAATGTACACTGGAAATAAAACACATACTAACGTTGAGATAAAATTCAAAGCGAATCTACTGAATTCTGAGTTTTGTGTCCACCATATTAGATACGCTATCTTTGATTCTTGGAATTTGACAACTGATTCGTAATCAATGACCCCACAAAACCCTGGATACCGAGTTTGAATGAAATCTGATGATTTTTCCAATTTTTTTCTGCCAAACTGGATCCGCCATTCTGAATTCCGGAATTCAGACACCGGATTCGGAATCAGCGACCTTCAAAACCTCAGGGTACCGAGTTTGAAGGCAATCCGATGATTTTTTCAATTTTCATCCGCCATATTGAATCCGCCATTTCGAATTTTGAAATTCAAACAACGGATTTGTAATCAGGGACCTCAGAAACCCCTGGATGACGAATTTGAAGAAAATCCGATGATTCCTTTCAATTTTCGTCCGCCATATTGGATCCGCCATTCTGAATTCCGAAATGAAGACAACGGATTCATAATCAGCGACCCCACAAACTTCTGCATATCAAGTTTCAGATGGATCTAAGGACTCCTCATCACTCCGTCTAATTTTTTGTGATTTCCTGCACAAAAACATGGCGGAATTGCTTAGGGGCAGACATGCGCAGCCGTTTTTTTTCCTGATGTTTAGGTAAGAGTCCCATCTACCACCTCCAATAAGTTAAACGACGTAATTTTGCGTAATTCTCTACTATTCCTTCAAAAACCAAACACATTTTCTCATTTATAGATATAGAAATTACACCCAATCATTGCTCTGTCAGTATTTTCCACTCATCAAATTGATATTCTCTTAATTTTTAGTGTATTCTACATAGTTTCAGTGATAGACTCCAATTTGAAAAAGGTCAATCGGTTCATTTTTCGAGTCACAGCGTCTTTTTGAAGATGCTCGTTATTTCACTGTCTTTCAATCACGCAGATTATACTTCAAGGAGGGTATTTTGCAACTGGTACACAAGGGCAGGGGGAGGGGATCAGATCTTCTTATATCAGAATTCCAATACTTGGGACATCACCTTACTTATCCCAAGGGTCAAATATCCCCAACTACAAACTTCATTTTTGGGGTTTTGGCCAGCTTTTTGGCATTTGGCCCCACTGTGCGATGCTTGATCGTAGCAAATTATCCCAAAACGTTGCTAGATGCCAGCAAATAATTCTAAGTCAATGCTAGATGGTAGCAAATTATTCCAAAACGTTGCTAGATGCCAGCAAATAATTCTAAGTCGATGCTACATGGTAGCAAATAATTCCAAAACGTTGCTAGATGACAGCAAATAATTCTAAGTCGATGCTAGATGGTAACAAAAAATTCAGAATGGATGCTAGATGGTAGCAAATCATTCCAAAACGTTGCTAGATGCCAGCAGATAATTCTAAGTCGATGCTAGATGGTAGCAAAAAATTCAGAATGGTTGCTAGATGGTCGCAAATAATTCCAAAACGTTGCTAGATGACAGCAAAGAATTCTAAGTCGATGCTAGATGGTAGCAAAAAATTTAGAATGGTTCCTAGATGGTAGCAAAAAATTTCAAAACGTCGCTAGATGACAGCAAATGATTCTAAGTCGATGTCAGATGGTAGCAAAAAATTCAGAATGGTTGCTAGATGGTAGCAAAAATTCCAAGTCGGTGCTAAGTGGTAGCATAAATATCAATCAGGTTCCCGGATGGTATGGAAATCAGCCCAGAGGTTGCTACACATTAACAACAAAATCTCCTCTGGTGCTATATGATAGCAAAGTATCACAGAGGTTGTTAGATGTCAGTATAACAAACTGAGAGGATGCTGCATGATCCATACATGATCCATCAGATACATCTCACACATCCTCTATATGGTTCATGTATGACCCATACATGCTCAATTCATGAACCTCATCCGGCTCGTATATGTTTCTGACCAAGTCCATCTGATTTATATCTTCCGTTCTCAACACAACATGCTTCATATGTGAATCCTATCTTCGCGTACTTATCTTCTCAGTATACGATCCAGAGGAGAAAAAAAAATTGGGATCGAATTTTTTTTTTCCACATATCCTATCTTGCAGCAAAAAGTTAGCAAAAAATTATGGTGTATTTCTTCCTCCGCATAGTCCTCACGTTCTCAGTCTATGTCGATTGCTAGATACCTTAATCTCAAGCTATCTAACTCGCCGTATCTTCGGAACGGCCAAAGCAAAAAAATTTCCCCCTACGGCAAAAAATGGAACAAAAACAGCTCACAGAGGTCGTCAGATGTCAGGATAACAATCTGAGAGGATGCCCCATGATCCATACATGATTCATCAGATACATCTCACACATCCCTTATATGGGTCATGTATGACCCATACATGCTGAATTTATGAACCTCATCCGGCCCGTATATGTTTCCCACCAAATTCATCTGATTTATATCTTTTGTTCCCAACAAAACATGCTCCATATGTGAATCCCATTTTCGCATACTTATGTTCTGCGTATACGACATAGAGGAAAAGAAAAAAAAAAAATTGGAATCGAAATTTTTTTTTTTACATATCCTACCTTGCAGCAAAAAAATAGCAAAAAATTATGCTGTAGTTCTTTTTCCGCACAGTCCTTTCGTTCTCAGTCTATGTCGATTGCTAGATACCTTAATCTTAAGCTATCTAACTCGCCGTATCTTTGGAACGGCCAAAGCAAAAAAATACGCACTAACTCCCAGTGCAGTTAGATAAAAATGCCTACATCACTTAATATACCTTCGAGACGCATGCACTTATTATTCTTCAGTCCTCGAAGTCAAACTCAGGATTCTGCGAATCTTCATTCAATGTCACAAAAACTGGCGAATTAATCAAACCAAAATCTACAATGAAATCATTCTCATTGAGCATTGGTTAGAGGCACATGAATTCATAACAAACGAAAACAGAATTCGTTTGTATTAATCAACGGGGAACTTCGACTGTAAACATAACAGAGACTTGTCCTAAAGTGAAATTCGGACACGTAAACTTAACGAACAAACGAATGACAACAAACCGAATTTCTTCGTTTATCATATCAGTTTTTGCGCGATAAAATAAGAATCCGAAGCTTCACGAGTTTGACTTCGAGGATTCAAGGATAATGTGTGATTGCGTCTCGATTCCGTTTACGATCCGAATTTTCAGAACATCTTGTCTATTACGATGCCAGGAAATTACACCCCCACCGAGGTCGTTGATATCTCACTGATTTTGAGTGAATCTGAACGTGATTATTCACGGGCGAGTGTTTAAATGCTGAGAGATATCCTGTGAGAGTTCATCCCAACCACATTGCGATTAGAAACATAGAGGCAGCTGCGCGAATACGGGAGGTAAAACACAAGAGAAATCGAAACAACCTGAATGATAATGATCCGAGAATCGCTACAGTTTTGGCTGCCATAGCCTTGAATCCACACTGCAGCACCCGCACAATTGAACGTTCAACTGGGATTCCACGATCCACGGTGCACTGGATATTGAAACTTCGACATTTCCATCCATATCACATTACCTTATGCCATGAATTGGAAGCTTATGATTTCGAACGAAGGATGCATTCCTGCAGGTGGGCTCAAGACACAGTTGAACGTGATCACGATTATTACAATTACGTGATGTTCAGTTACGAATTAACGTTCCACAATACCTACCAACTTAGTAGGCACAATTGCCATTATTGGGCTGGAGAAGATCCGCATTGGTACCGGCAGATGAATCATCAGCATCGTTGGAGCGTCACTGTCTGGTGTGGGATAATCAAAGGTTATTTAATTGGGCCCTATTCCTTCGAAGGAAATGTAAATCAGGTGAGTTACCTCAATTCATCAAAAAATCAATTGCCCCTGATGATGGATGAAGTGGACTTACACACGAGAAGAAGGATGATATTACAACAAGATGGTGCTCCTCCTCACTACAGCCGCGTTGTACGAGAATTTCTGGACGAGCAATATCCAAATCGTCGGATTGGGAGAAGTAGCACATTCCGGGCATGGCCTCCCAGGTCTCCGGACTTGATGTTGTTAGATTTTTTCTTATGGGGATTCTTGAAACAGGGTTTAAGAAGAAGCACCAACTACGAGAGAAGATCTCATGCAACGTATCCGAGACGCTTGCTTGAATATCCCACGAAATATGTTGCTAGAATCAGTGAATAATTTCAAATGAAGGATTCAGTTACATATGTTTGCAGTAACAAGGTGGAAATTTCAAACATTCAGGAAGTACTCGATGGAGTTATAAGTTTCTTTTTATTTCAGAACATGAAAATATCTTTACGTTTTGTTCAATAAACCAAACATTCAGAAATCTTCCATCTTTGATGTAGTACTGCGGATAGTGATGCCGATCCTCGAACAGAATCGATTCTTACGGGTTTGTATGGAATATCGATAAAAATTTGATGAGAAAAATAACGATATTCCGTATAAAAAAGAATCGACATCACTATTCGCGTGTACCCAAGACATTCTCTCAAGTTCCGCTGGGAGGATTTCGGTATCGTCTCGTCTCGCTGAGACTGACTGGGTCTCGATCTCGGTCTTCATTCAGTCTCGGAAAAACCAGTATCGTCTCGGTCTCGAGTCCAGATTCTTGGTCCCAAGTCGAGATTCTTGGTGCCAGCAATGCATTCGAGAAACTGAGTATCGTCGAGACTCTCGGCTTCCCAGATATCGTCTCGGTTTCGGAAAATAATAGCTCGGGTAATCTCGTATCAGTCTCGATCTCGTCTCGATCTCGGGGTCGATACCGAGAGCAGTCTCGGTCTCGTCCGAAACACAAGTTCACTAGCTGGTCACTGCAATATCTTTGAACATACGATTCTTACAAAAAAATGCGTTACATAAAAGGTCATGTTTTTTCACGTAGAAAACGACTCCATAACCGAAACTAGTGGTTCCCATTAAAGAAAGTGTTATCACCTGCCGAATGACCTTCAAAACTCACTTCAAGGTCAAAACTGATGCCACCATAAACAGCCCCCCTCTGAACCTAACAACTTTCACCTGAAACATTTTTGGCTCCCACTACTCCTTTCGAAGATGTTCACGTTTGTATTCTTATTTGGAACGCCCTGTATATTTGAGAAATTTCCCAATATATCTGAAACGAAAATCAATGACGGTGTTTCCGATGGCCCTCAAATAAGGGGACTGATGGAAGATGATGAGTTCGAAATGAGGATGACATCCAATGAGAGAGCAGCTTGGAGTAGTTTCAACGAAATTCAGAAAAAGTTCTTAGAAAATAACAAAGACCCTGATTACGAGAATATTGTCGACAGATTGTTGGAAAACTACCGGAAGATGGGATGTTTGATGAATTTGAAGATCCATTTCCTCAATTCTCACATTGATTACTCTCCTGAAAATCTAGGGGACTTCAGTGAGGAGCAGAGTGAGAGATTCCATCAAGGCTTGAAAGATTTTGAGAGAAGATATCAAAGGGTTTGGAATGTGAACATGATGTCAAACTTTTATTGGTCTTTGAGAAGAGACTCGTCAAATATACACAAGAGGAAATCCCTTCGCAGATCTTTGAACAACAAAAAAACACGTCGTACATGAATTTTCAGTTCGCACTGAGTATACGACTCCACTACAAAATTCCATTTGAGGAATCCAATTATCCGATCAAAATGATTCCAGTATAAAATGTCTGAACTCGAATCTTGGATCAGAATTGCGTCATCACCTGCAGTTTTATCCATAGTGCGTAGAAAAATGACCGCAAATAGATGTACACACACACACATACTCACGCGCCCGCCTGAGTTAACACAAAACTAGGCGCACGCACCCACAGCATACATGTAAATGAACAAATACATACGATTCCACACACAGCACTCACGTATACGAATATACATACACGAGCAGAATAAGAGCGCGGGAGGGGCAGGGGGATTTCATGGAAATCATATCATTCGGATTGAGTTATTCGCCTTTTATGTAACCTTGATTCTAACGTGACAAAGTCATATCAATACTGCATCCGTAACCAGCTAACCCGAATCCATAAAAGTCAACTGGTTTGAGACCTGTTCCTAGCGAAGATATCAGCTGAGGAGTCAAAAAAAAGATGTGGATGTGGAATTTTCCGTTCTCTCAGAATCTGGGGTAAAAAAAATCATATCACGTGGTTTGAGGTGTTTGACCTTCATTTGACCTTGATCCTGCTGTGATGGAGTCATGTTGACACCGGGATCGTAATCAGCGACCCCAAAAACACAAAGGTCAACCACGGTGAGAGATGCCCCACCTCAATTCCATTTTGTGGCACTGTGTTATTGAATTCGATGTCCAAGTGTTTCATGCACTTTTGAAATAGGAGCAGCAAAATTCACACTGATTGGGGGCGGCAAAGTTTCAAATCCGCCACCGGACGAAACTGCGATTAATATTCATGAAATTCCAATTAAAATGAGGTCAAATGGTTTTTATCAATTATTATGAGCCGACAAAACTTCACATATGCAGTTTCAAAACATTCTTGAAAGATGTTTGATGCAACATGAACAAAGCTATTGATTGATGATTCTTCTTTTGAGAAGAATTGTGATTGAATTATGCTTCTAATGTTGCATTAGATATCTTGAACATGTTTACAGAAGTTTTTAGAAGTAAATAACCACTTTTGCAAGACGAAAATTAGATACGTATGGGATGATCAACAAAACATGCCTCTCATATTCTTGAATTGACGACATTTGGGCGGACATTTCTATGTGCATGACTGTGCCTAGAATATGGATGGCATGATCTCACACGTGTATGGTATCTTCCTATGTTCCCAAAAATATTCGTGAACGTCCAAAGGGCTTTCGATGTTATCTGGGGCTTCGCGCATCATTCAATAAATTGAACTGAATAATTCATTTGAAATATAACGGAACAGTTAAAGTTGTATCACGTCTCTTATGAGAAAACCTGATATCGGAATTTCATCGTTGAATCATCAGTTGTATTAATACTATCCGAAATCTATCGTGTTGTTTCATTAACGCACAAGTCCGATAAAAATACGATACCTACGATAATTATCCAATGTAAACCCGATATCGGGAAATCATCGGGTTGCTGGTTCGGTTTTATATCGGATAATTATCGTGGACATCGTATTTTTATCTGACTTGTCTGATAATAAAACAACGCGATAGATTTTGGATAGCGTTAATACAACTGATGATTGAACGATGAAATCACAAATTGGGTTTTTTCATAAGGGGTGTCCAATGGATGACTCAGTTTCATTCATTGGATGAGACAAGAATTGAGTATTTTTTTTTGGTTATCTCATTAATGGCGACTGATTGTCCGATTCCACATTAATGGCGACTGATTGTCCGATTCCCCCTTACAGTACTGTCGCCTATGGGGTGCGTCGCATCCATGATACAAATACAAGGGTATGCTGATTTGGTGGGAACCCATTGCGCATTTCCTTCGCTCATATTAAGCATATGAATACATACGACGTTCAAATTTGCAGCTATGAATGACGTCGGCAAATTGATCCGATGACCTGCATATGAGCATACCCTTGTATTCGTATCATGGTTGCATACGTTTAGAATCTAAGAGGAAATTCCGCCGTTCCACTTTGCGTAGATCAGGTAGACGCACTCAGATAGTAGAGTGAAGATCACAGAAAAATACAGTCAGACTGCTCCGATATTCATGCACTCTCGGTATAGTACTCTTGGATATGTGTATTTTCGGAAAATGTGAAAAAAATCAACTCAAAAATTGTGAAGTGGATAGACTCCCTAATGAGCTTTGATAAAAAAAAATCGAATGAATCCGTTGAGTAATTTTTCTGTGATCATGACGTAGTTTCAAGGAATGTGATTTGGTGACAAATACATTTCTAAATATTTTATGAAGATAAACATTTATTCTCTGAACTTGGAACTAAAATATATAATCGCAGCTGCTACATACCTAAACTATGGTGGTATATTTACTGCACTTTCACTTTTCATAATGTCTTCACGAACGTTATCCAACCAATATTTTGATATCTTGAAGAACTCGTAAAAAATTTCCTGAAAGAATTAACCCGAATTCTGGTGAACATGTCATAAAGCATATCCGTTGAAACAAAAAACTGCCAATTTATTGGCACAAAACTCCCTCGTTTCTGGAAACATTGTCAAATATTGCGAAAATTGTTTCTACGCCTCTCAACCAATTGAGATGAAACTCACATGCGACCACTATTGACACTTTATATAACAGCGGTGAGAATTCCGTAAGAATCGGATGACAGGAACGGCAAATATCTGCATGATAGCAGCATTCACGGAATTTTCACACTTTCTCTGGAAGTTTATTGCTTACCCTCTTCATCCCTCAATTATCATTTGCCTGAAATTTATATCGTACAATCAACACCTCGTGAATTGAATATGCTCAAAGTTCCATGGCGTCCGGGTGATACGAACATAGGGAAGGCATATATTCAAAATATTGTCGAAGGAGGCGGGCCGTAAAAAAAATGTTCACACACTGAGAGAAATTCTTATAGTAACTATAACTGAAACGGCTCAACTAAATATCCTTAATGACAGCTACTACACGGAGAAAAATCCGAGTCAAAATATTTACGTGAAGATAACTCTAAAAGTACTATAATGGCTAGGACTTTCACGAGGAAGGTACTATACTGCTTTATAAAAGTCCAAGAAATTATGGGACTTTTAGAGGTTCATTCACGTAAATATTTTGACTCGGGTCGGATCAACGCCAAAAATCCATACACAGTAAAAGATTTCTCGTCAAATTCAACACACAAGCAAATGTTAACCATTTTTCCTCACACTCAACGTGTGTTGATTGCAGAGTGACACTTATAAAGTGTTAATTTGAACTCGAATAACATTTTAATGTGTTGAGAATGAATCGATCGAACAGCATTTGATCAGTGTGTTCAATGAACATACAAAAGTGTTAAATATTCAACACTTGAATTTTAACACGTAGTTAAATATTCAACACTTGAATTTTGACACGTACTTCTTCTTTACACAATGACGAAATTTTTTTACTGTGTAAATTAAGGTGTTTTTCAAGATATCTGTTTTCTCAGTGTGAAAATTTGATTGATTCCGAAAAATTATGGTCAATATGATCAAGCTGGTTCACGTATTCGATCGTTTTCGGACACTTCACCTTCTTTCACACGTATAGGAGGCGTCAAAGTTGTCAGAATTGCCGCTTTGAATTGTGCAATTCAGATCGTCGGGGTCTAGAGGTTGAATAGATTTTGAACGCGTATTTTTCTCTCCAATAGCAGTGTTATCTTCACAAGACATTCACTCTCATACCGGGTGTCCCAGAATCCGCGGATCGTATTTGACAAGTATATTCTGCAGCCAAAATGAAATAATTTTTCGTTTGAAAAAAATTTTTTCGACGCTTAGTTTTGGAGATATGAGCATTTTTAGATTTTTTTCAAATCCAAATCATTCAAAAACACTGTATGCTACATACTTGAGCTTGAAACCATTCGCCAAGTTGGAAAACGGCGGATTTGTGGGAAAAAATTGAACTTTTTCATCATTGATAGTTCCGGAGCAACAGCGATTTGAAATTTCTTAGCTTTCAGTCAATCAGAATTCAACAACTTCAAATCGCTCTAGCTCCGGAACTATCAATGATGAAATAGTTCAATTTTTTTCCACGAACCCGCCGTTTTCCAACTTAGCGAATGGTGTTAAGCTCAAGTATGTAGTATACAGTGTTATTGAATGATTTGGATTTGAAAAAAAAAATCTACAAATGCTCATATTTCCAAAACTAAGCGTCGAAAACATTTTTTCCAAACGGGAAATTATTGAATTTTGGCTGCAGAATATACCTGTGGAATCCGATCAGCGAATTCTGGGACACTCTGTATGCAGGAATGTAGTAAAAAGTATTCATAAAGGTTATAAAATAGAATCAAACGATACAGTTCCGCTGGTAGACATGGCGATAAGAGTGGATAAAATGTTCAAAAATAAGACAGAAATGATTTTTTTAGATTATTATCTGAGTTATTATTCTGTACGAATTCATAAATCATTTTCACTAGGATTTATGAATTATCCTGTTATAGTGTAACTTACTATTAAAGAATAGTTGTGAAAAATAGTTGTGTTCACTAGAAATCAAGTAATTTCGATCTGCACTTTTGGTTACATCGTACAATAAAAATTAGTAGGTAATCCTAACAAAAATAGTTGAGACGTTATTTAACTAATTTCCTCAGATAGTGGCAACTACTACTTTCTCTCAGTGCAGTTGTGGATCGATTAGAATGAAACTTATATGCAACCACTTCCGGATCATAACCGGTACATGGTATAAGGTTCATTGCAATTGGATAATAGGGGGCGGAGATATGGGCGTTTGCAAGATGATAATTTCAATAACATTATTCCTTTCCTTCTTCCATTCTTTTGTAGGAAGAAGGTTAAAACTCATGAGACCAATATCACCTCGTACACAACTGTGATAGAAGGTTGGTGAAGATTGAATGATTAGAACGAGGGGTATGCGCGTTCGCAATTCAGGGGGAGGAGCACTCATCTATCCGGACCTTCGATTATAACACGTGGGCTGAAAAGTCCCGGGCTCAACAAAGAAAACACGGTTTTTTTGTTCAAAATTAGCTTCATTTATCAACGTAATCTCCATCAAGAACAACGCTTTCACTCCAGCGCCGCTTTAACATTCCAATACCACTTTTGTAGAACGATTCATCTTTTGCCTCAAAATAGACCTCAGTTTCAGCGATAACCTCTTCATTCGACCGAAATTTCTTACCGGCGAGCATTTTTTTTAGGTCTGCGAACCGCTTAGGTCGTCGCTGGGAACCAAATCTGGCGAATACGGTGGATGTGGAAGCAATTTGAAGTTCAATTCATGTAGTTTTGCCATTATTTTGATTGATTTGTGACATGATGCGTTGTCTTGATGAAATAACTTCTTTCCTTCGCCATATGCGGTCGTTTCTTTGCAGTTCCGGCCTTCAAACGCTCCAATAATGCGATATAATATTCAATGTTGATGGTATTCCCCTTCTCAAGATAGTCGATAAATATTACACCACGCACATCCCAAAATACCGAAGCCATAACCTTTCCAGCCGATTGTTGTGCTTTCGGGCGCTTTAGACGAGGTTCACCAGTCGCTGTCCACTCAAATGACGATCGTTTTGATTCCGGAATGGAGTGATGGGTCCATGTTTCATCCATTGTAACATATCGACGCAAAAATTCCGGCTTGTCACGTTGAAACATGGCCAAACACTGCTCAGAAGCATCAACGCGTTCTTGTTTTTGGTCTACAATGAGCAAACGCGGCACCCACTTTCAACAGAGCTCCCTCATAGTTGAATGCTCATGCAATATAAAGCTAACGCGTTCTTTTGGTATTTTTACGATGTCAGCTAGCTCACGCAATTTCACTCTCCGATCATTCAAAACGATTTTGTGGATTTTTGAAATGTTTTCTGGTGTTACCGCCTCATTTAGACGTCCACTGCGTTCTGTATCATCGGTGTCTCTACGACCACGTTTGAAGTCAGCGAACCAACATTTCATTGTGGTTGCTGATCGAGCGGAGTCCCCATAACACTTTCCAAGCCATTGCTTCGATCAAACGGTATTTTTTCCCATCAAGAAGCAGTGTATAATTGAAACACGGGATTGTTTTTGATCCATCGTTTCAAAAATAACAAGAGTAGCGTCACTCCTAGTACAATAACTTACAAACTAATGAATAGAATATCATGGAATTTTGACAGCTGTCTTCTCAAGGTTAGTACTAATTGAAAAACAGGCGAATGCAGTGAAATTCGCGTCATCTATGTGTTAGGCCCAGGACTTTCCAGCCCGTGTGTTATAAGTATGGGCTCACATTTAATCCCACTTTTCCTATCTCAACGCTTTAGGGCGTTTGTCCCCAAGATCTAGCGAGATGTTCCAATATTGGGATACCAAAAAGTTGATAATTCAAAAATAAATGGAATCAAGTGCATTTGATTACTTCCATTCAGTTTATGATGTTCGCACTCAGAACCGGTGAAAGGTCGATGCTACGGTCGAATACTCGCCACATCAAAATTCCATCACGTAGGATGTTTTGCAACAATATTTGTGATGAGGTCCGTTTTTTTTGACTTCTCCACCTTGCCCCCTACTCCGGGCCCCTACCCCTGCCCTTTACTCGACAAATCACTGAAAACTGTTCTGCCTGCCCTGTTTGCACTTATAATCACTGAATATGCTGAAATACTACTATTCGATCCACGAGCCGAATTTATATATATATATTTAAAGGAACAAGACGAGAGGAATTAATTGTTCATGAAGTTAATCAGTTCCCTTATTAAAGGAATGATCGAAATCATCACCCGTGAATCCATGCCGGATCATTTGGTCAGTAGGTTGTAGAAATGATGGACACTGAACACTGCGAGTGAGTTTAGACAAATAACTTTTGATTGCTGATAATCAGAAATGGTACACGATGTATAGAAAAAAGAAGACGTGTACGGAAAAGGTACCGTAAGATACAAATTGACGCGAATCTCACGAATGAGATTGCACAAGAATCTCGCGAACGAGTTTTTGGCGGTCACGAATGACCGAGTGATTTCAACAGTACACGAGCGATTGACGTGTACTCGGTAGCGACTCAACGATATGTGTTGCCCTTCGAAGAGATTATCGAGCGCAAAGGTATAATATTAGACTTGAAACGCTCTTCGATGATCTCATTGAAGAGGAACGCTATTGAAAACGGCAATACAATCATAAATCCTTATCTACTGATTTTTATACAACGAACGAATACTCACTGGAACAAGTTCACATGATGAATTTATTCCAATGAATATTCGACGTGAATATACACTGGTCGAAAATATGAAAGTGATGAATTGAATGAAATCTTTTTTTTCCAGATACATGATGGGGTTTTTTTTTTACAGAGTGTGTTTCAAACATACTGCCCGCCTCGGATGGATACAGCCGAACCGAATGACATGAATATTTACAAAGTCGGACTGCTATCCGAGGCGGATAATAAAAAATGAGCGTACATCTAACTTAACAGTGGGACTAAATATCTAAGTTGCTCACTCCCAATAGCCAACCCATCCCAGAGCGCGGACTTACAATTAGGTGTGGCATTGACGGGTGTCACCGCCCGCCATTTGCGAAGGAGGGCTCGAACAATCCGATATATCAACGGGGAGGAAGCAAATCTTGGTTATAGGTCGCCGAAATGTCGATGTAGCAGTTTGAACAGTGACGACGCGAGTAAGCCAGGGTGCCACTCCAAAATGCGTCCTAGGTCCCACTGGGTGGGTGGTAGCGTTGGGTTACGTAGAAGGACTAATCGTCCAGGTATAGCTCATTCGGTTTGTTGCCGCCATTTTGGTCGCTGATGAAGCGAGTGCAAATAGTCGGTAGACCAGGCCTTCCAGAAGTCTTCATTCATACGTTTAAGTAATCGCCATCTAGTAAGGTGAGACTCATTGACATCTAGAAGGTCCGGTTCAGGGACGGCCTTCAAAGCGGATCCCACCAAGAAATGACTGGGAGTTAAATACTGATAATCATCGAAATGATCGGGAGTAGCAGCGATAGGCCGAGAATTTAAACAGGCCTCGATACGACATAGAACAGTATTGAATTCTTCATAGGTAAGAGTGTGGACGCCCACTACCCGCTTAAGGTGATACTTGAAACTCTCAACCCCGGCCTCCCACAACCCACCGAAGTGAGGTGCCGAAGGGGGAAGGAAGTGCCAATGTATGGGATTAGTGGCTGCGCGGTTCAACAAATCGGGATTGCGGATGGCAGTTTTGAACGATTCGGTCAATTCTCGGTCGGCTCCACGGAATGCCGTCCCGTTGTCTGAATATATGGCGCTGGGATAACCACGCCGGGCAACAAATCGATCAAACGCCGCTAGAAACGCCTCAGTCTTTGAATCGCTCACTAATTCTAAATGTAAAGCTTTAACAGCCATGCAAACAAAAACGGCGATATAAGCCTTACGAGCTCTGAAACCTCGCCCAGGGGAACCTCGAATTAATATAGGTCCGGCATAGTCAACACCGACATGCCGGAATGCTCGTGCTGAAGCAGTAACGCGAGCAGAAGGCATATCCCCCATGAGTTCGTTGGGTATCGCTGCGTTTTCACGCGTACACGGCACACAACGATGAATGACGGATCGAACCGTGCTACGAGCGCGGATAATCCAATATTCTTGGCGGATGAGCACCAAGGTGAGCTGGGTCCCACCATGGAGACTACGAATATGGTGAGGATGGATGATTTTGTGTAGGAGTGGATGTGATTTTAATATGATGGGGCATTTGGTATCCCATGACATTTTTGCATGCTGAAGTCGGCCGCGAGCACGGATGACCCCTTCATGATCAATGAATGGGTTTAAAGGGAGGAGTGAGCTCTTTCGTGGCAGAGGTTGGCAATTTACTAAGACTGATAGCTCGGCGGAGAATGAGTCACGCTGCATAATTTTGATCCACTACAGCTTTGCCAGCTGAATTTCGAGGGGGTGGAGTGAGCCATCAGCATCGATGATGAGAGGCTGGTCGGTTCCTTGACGGATGTGAAGGTTGCGGGTTGGACATAGTTTACTGATGAACCGGAACATATATGCAGTCACGCGCAATAGTTTCGGCCACGGGGAAAAGCGGTTGGGGAGGTCCCAAGGAACCGTGGAAAACGCAGTTAACATACTAACCGAGGGCTTAACTTCGGGAGCGTTATCGCTACAGATAATAGGTAGGGTAGGCCACGAGACCTCATTCAAACGCAACCAGCTTGGTCCCTGCCACCATAATGAATGCTGTTGCAATTGAGCGGGGGGAATCCCACCTGAAGCTGAATCGGCGGGATTGTCGGCAGTGGGTACGTGGCGCCATTTGGCGTCGGGTAATACGGATTGAATTTTGGCCACTCGATTAGCCACAAAAGTCTGCCAAGAAGACGATGGTTTGCTCAGTCAAGCAAAAACCACAGAAGAATCGGACCAACAATATAGCGGAACAGACGGATAATCCAACGAATCAATTACGAATTTCAAGAGTTTTACAAGGAGCAGAGCGGCGCAGAGTTCCAAACGAGGCATACTCAACACCTTGATGGGAGCGACTTTGGACTTGGCTGTCAAGAGGCTTGTTGTGACAACCGTGTCGATAGCTGTAACTCGCAAATAGGCAGCGGCAGCGTAGGGTTGGGTTGACGCGTCATCAAAACCGTGCAACTCCAGATGTATCACGTGGGTGCCTGCTCCAGTCCAACGTGAGATAGATACTCGGTTGAGGCATGAAAGCTGGTCTTGGAATTTCTTCCACGAACTGAGCAGTTCGGGAGATATTGGTTCATCCCAATCGCATTTTTGGAGCCATAGGCGTTGCATAAAAATTTTAGCCGAAACCGTTACCGGGGTGGCCCTCCCAAGAGGGTCATAAAGTTTGGCGATTGTGGACAAGATTTCTCGTTTGGTGTTCACGGCAGAATGGAGAGTGGAAGTACGAAATTGAAATGAGTCGGATGTTGGTGACCAATGAATTCCCAAGATTTCACAATGATCGTCTTCAGCGAAATCGCGTGAAGTAGCGCCACGATCACTCGGATCTATATCATCGAGCAAATCTCGCTGATTGCTCATCCACTTCCGCAAAGTAAAGCCCCTGCTAGCTGACAATTCCACCAGTTGGTGACGGGTTTGGCGAATGAGAGAGATGTCATCGCCCCCGAAGAGACAGTCGTCAACATACGCCCGCCGCTGTAAAATGGGTGAAGCGAGAGGAAATTTTTCCCCTTCGTCCTGAACGAGTTGCGAAATCACTCTCAATGCCAAATACGGGGCACAAGCGAGACCGTAAGTGACGGTTAAGAGTTGGTAATCGTGGATTTCTGACTTGGGAGGAGGTCGCCATACAATTCTTTGAAAATCTACATCATCATCATGAACCCGAATTTGACGGCACATTTTTGCGATATCGCTTGAAAATACATAACGATATTGACGCCACAGTAATATCACAGCGGACATATCGGTTTGGAGTTTTGGGCCTACCATGAGATGATCATTCAGGGACGTCCCATTGGACGTAGGATGAGAGGCGTGAAGACAACTCGGAGTTTGCTAGGGTCTCCATCAGCCCGTAAAACGGGGTGATGGGGAATGTAGGCGGTATGAAGTGACGAACAAGAGATTTCCGGCAATGGTTTCGGCGGAACTTGGCTCATGTGTCCCAACGACACATATTCGGACAGAAAGTCCTGGTATTTTATTGACAACACGGGATTTTTATTGAGATTCCGAACGCATCCAACAATTGACAGCCAGGGTACGCGAAGACCCAAGTTTGGCGCGAGCATTTGGATTTTGAAAGGGTAGACACACAACATAGCGGCCACTTGAATCTCGAAAATGGGTCGACGAAAAATGTTCCTCGCAAGCGAGCTCTCCATCAGTAAGAGATGGTCGATCGGGCACCTCTTCAGTATCCCAAAACCGACCTGAAGCCTGAGTCAACGAACCTTCAGTGAACGAACAATGGAACGCATGCAAAACTGGATTGGGAGCATCGGATTGGGAATAAGCAACCCCCGATAGGATCCAGCCTAGAACGGTGAGTTGAGCGATGGGCTCACGATCGGCTCCTTTGCGCAATCCACTCAATAGTAGTTGGCCATACAAATTGGCCCCAATAATAATATCGATCGGATCAGAACTCATGGGAGTTGGGTCTGCTAACTTCAAATCGGAAATATGGTTCCATGACATTGGCCCAGGAATCCAAGGTGATCGATATTTTGATAACGTCGGCAGAATTAACGTCGGGGTTGACCGTGTCGGCCCATTGTCATCTAATGGAGCAATATGATGCTGCAAATCGCGCTGAGGGTTTGACATCAGACACGCCTAAAATATCTATGGACACGTGCGAACGCGTAACATGCAACCGCTGAGCGAGATTCTCGGATATAAAGGTGGCTGCGGATCCAAGAGTGATCGAACTCTTTCAGCTCTCCCGTTTGAGTGACTCACAAGAACTCTGGCAGTCGCCAATGACACTTTCGAATTGTGAAAATCAGAATTAACGGCGCAATGAGAGGTCACGTTTGAATCGGGCACCGGAACACTAGATGGCGAATTGCCAGGTTTCGCTGCTTCGTCACCCAGCGGTGTACTGGGAATGAAATGCAAGAGCGTGTGGTGTCGAAGTTTACATTTTTGACACGATCGCGAGTTCGAGCAATCTTTGACATTATGCTGACGACTAAAACAATTTATACAACGTGAACAAGATTTGATGAAATTGAAGCGCTGCTGTGGAGTCTCGTTCAAAAACGCGGGACATTGATACAAATAATGATTTTGTTCACAGAGAGGGCATTTAAACGGTGCAACAGTTGTAGAATGGGACGAAAACACTATCGCTTTGGAAGATTTATTGTTCGCATTTTCGCCACGGGTTGGGGTAGCATTCGGTATAAGAACCATTGACTCTAGGCCACGGATGCGTGCTTCCAAAAATGTCTTAAGAGCGTCATATGTCGGATATTCAGTGGAGTCCCCCAAATTCAATTCCCACGCTCTACGCGTGGATCGATCTAACTTTTGAGAAATCAAAAACACAAGAACGTCACTCCACTGATTAACGGGTCGATCTGATTTAGTCAACGCGTGGAAGCACGGAAGAACAGAATCCAATAAATTACGCAAATCCCGAGCATTTTCATTATTAACTTGTGGCAACGCGAATGAATTTTGCAAATGATGGTTAACTAATCTGCGCTTATTTTTGTATCTAGTTGTAATCAAATTCCACGCGATTTCGAAATTAGCTGCGGTGATACCGAGATGACGAATAATTTGGTGAGCCTCTCCGGTGAAGTTAGACACCAAATAGTGCATGCGGGCTACAGCAGTTAAATTGTTGTCATCAATGACAATTGATTGAAATTGATCGCGAAAGCTTTCCCACTGTTGAAGACGGCCGTCAAAAGAAGGGATTTGAATACCAGGAAGAGCTGCAACAGTTTGACGAGGGGCCTCGGCTAAGAAACTCATATCCGCAACGGGAAGGGAGGATGCAGTGTCTAACGATTCTTGAAGTTCCATCAAATAATCCCGAGATGAATCGAAACTGTCCTCGCAGTGGAAAAATTGTTTTCCAAGAAAATACGGATGTGGGCCAAATCCACGGAAAACCAAATCAACAAAACCGTTAGTTGGGAAGAATAAGACATCATACATCATACGTCTCTTGCTTTTCAACCAATGGTTTCGTTGATTTGTCCTTTCGTTGATTCGGCCCCCACCCGAAAATACGGTTCAACCGTCCTTACCGCATCATCAGCCTTGCTCTCCAGCATCGCATGGAGTTGTCGACATTGCGCGAACGTTTCCTTAAGGGTGGTCAAGCGACTTTGTACCACCGCTTCAGTAATTTTCACCTTACCCATCTTTTTCAGATTCGGGATCACGCGGTCAATCGCTCTCATAAACTCCCGTTGTTGATCCAGAATGTCCTGCATCTTGAGCGTAGCGAACGTGTACGAGAATGGAGAACGAACCCAAAAAAAACCTCCACGAGTCGAATTCACGAATCCAGCAGAATCACGAAATGCCAATAGACACCACCGAAGATCTTTCGCACCGACGATCACAATCAATCCAACCTTACTCAAGGTTTTGAACTATCGTCACTCTAAAACCGCAAAAAAAAAACGAACCCCAGATAGAGTTGTACTTGCAAACAAATTTTGCTAAGTTCATGCGCTTGCATCACCAATGGAATGAGACAGGTGGAAAACAATTGGAAAAGTCTTATTTCACATTGAACGGTTCCGACGGCAAACGATATGTCTATGACGATGCGACGGTGAACACGTTGTAATTTTCAACGACCACGAATCAAAAGTTATTAGCAAAAGGTATCGAAATAATTCACAGCAATTAGTTTCAATTTTCATCGATATTCAGAACACCCACGAACCACAGTAGGTGGATCGATGCACGTGTTAACAATCACTTGTATTTTTCGTGCACTCAATGTTTCACACGACACTTTGAATTGTTTTGTGAATTAAAAAGTTATTCGCGTGTCCAACCGAGACTCGAAACACAACCGACCGATCCAGCTCGGAGGACCATGTTTGATCCACGAGCCGAATTTATATATATATATATTTGAAGGAACAAGACGAGAGAAATTAATTGTTCATGGAGTTGATCAGTTCCCTTATTGAGGGAATGATCGAAATTATCACCCGTGAATCCACGCCGGATCATTTGGTCGGTAGGTTGTAGAAATGATGGACACTGAACACTGCAAGTGAGTTTAGACAAATAACTTTTAATTGCTGATAATCAGAAATGGTACACGATGATCACGATTCACGATGTATAGAAAAAAGAAGACGTGTACGGAAAAGGTCCCGTAAGATTCAAATTGACGCGAATCTCACGAATGAGATTGCACAAGAATCTCGCGAACGAGTTTCCGGCAGTCACGAATTTCCCGTATAACACGATTCCGAAGTTTTTATTCCCGTGGATTGATATTTTCAACAAATTGTTTAAACAATAATTGTTCGAGCAAATTGTGGAAATTTTGTTTCAGCGGATGTTTATCCTCCACCCAGATATCCTATTTCCAATAGTTACTTTTCCCGTGGGCCCAGCAGTTTCACCGTGGGCACGAACGGGTATAGAGCATTCATAAAATTGTTCATAATTTTCATTTACAAACAAATGCGGTGATTGAAAACTTTCGAAACCACCTATTCTAATATGAAATTTTCCGTAGAACACGATCCCGGGGTTTTCATCCACGTGAATTGATATTTGCAACAAATTGTTTAAACAAATTGTGAAAATTTTTTTTCAGCGGAGTTCATCCTCCACCCAGATATCCTATTCCCAACAGTTACTTTTTCCGTAGGCCCAGCAGTTTCACCGTGGGCACGAACGGGTATAGAGTATTCGAAATTGTTTATAATTTTCATTTACAAACAAATGCGATGGTTGAAAACTTTTCAAACCACCTATTCTTATATGAAATTCTCCGTAGAACACGATCCCGGGGCTTCATCCACGTAAATTGATATTCCCAACAAATTGTTGAAACAAATTGTAAAAACTTTTTTTCTCCGTGGATGTTCATCCTCCACTCAGATATCCTATTTCCAATAGTTGCTCTTCCCGTAGGCCCAGCAGTTTCACCTTAGGCACGAACGGGTATGGAGTATCCGAAATTGTTTATAATTTTTGTTTACAAACAAATGCGATGGTTGAAAACTTTCCAAATCACCTATTCTTGTATGAAATTTCCCGCAGAACACGATCCCGGGGTTTCCATCCACGTGAATTGATATTTTCAACAAATTGTTTAAACAAATTGTAAAAATTTTTTTTCTCCGTGGATGTTCATCCTTCACCCAGATATTCTATTTCCAATAGTTACTCCTCACGTAGGCCAAGCAGTTTCGCCATGGGCATCAATGGGTTAATGGTGGTGATCAGAATTACGCGGGAGATGCTGCGCGGGTAGAAAAAGATAAGATTATGATTCAGATTAAGGAAAGAGCAACTCCTTCGCATGATATCGTTAGCAGTGTGTCGACGAGAATGAAAGAGCCAGTTGCTGCTCTTATGCCCCGTACGAGTTCTATAAAAAGGATAATTTGTGCTTTACGGAAAGGCACTGATTATCCGTCAAATCCTGTGTGCAGGAAAGAGATTGTGCTGCTTGAAATATTCTGGATCTCAGAAAAAAACGAGGAGTTTCCCGCATATGATGGTGGGCCGGTGGAAAATCGTATGTTGTTGTTTGCTACGGAAGATAATGTGAAGCAATTAGTGCGAGCGAAACATTGGTTTGCGGACGGGACGTTTGATATTACTCCTTCATTATTTGCTCAAGTCTACACAATTCACGCTTTGGTTGGTCGTAAAAGTGTTCCGCTGGTGTATGCTCTGTTACCTGGGAAAACTGAGGCGGTGTATACGGAGATGTTTCCGGTTTTGAAAGGATTGAAATGGAATTTCCGACCAATTTCAGTAATGATCGATTTAGAGTTAGCAGCGTATAATGCGATTAAATCTATTTTTGGAGATATTGACATTCATGTGTGCTTCTTCCACTTCAAGCAGTGTTTATATAGGGATGAATGCGTTGTTTCACGTATTTATCATTGTGTGTATTACTAGCGTTCACTCCCCCCGTGTATATCAGCGCGAAAATCGATGGGAACGACAGTAAAGATGTAGATGATGAAGCCAACATTGATGAAATTCCTACAGATAATATCACTATCGATGCAGAGACGCCAGATCAAAGTTTGAAAACTTCAGAAAATGGAGAAAGTGATAGTTTTAGTGAAAAAAAATCAGACATTGAGGACAATGAATTGAATCGAGAAAAGATGAACCAAGATGAACTCAGTGACTTGTGCCGAGACTTAGGACTCTCAAAAAGATAAATCTGAACTATTAGCACCCAGACTGAAACAGAAACACTTTTCGACTCCAGGAACGCGTGTAACACACTATCGTTCAAGAGAACGGCCCTTTAGAAAGTTTTTCTCGAAGTTGCCAAATTTAGTTTATTGCAATAATATCGGAGGTTTGGTCAAAGAATACAGCATAGAGTATAGAGCTAGGGATTGGCGTCTGTTTATAGAATCTTCAAAAAGGAGCTTAAAAGCTATCTTGCTTCACAACGGAAATGTCTACGCTCCTTCACCAGTTGCTCATTCTGTCATACTAGATGAAGAGTATCATAACTTGGAATTATTATTGCAAAAACTAAAGTATGAGATTCATAACTCGCAAAATTGTGGAGATTTGAAGATATTCACAATTTTGCTCGGGCAACAATCAGGATTCACATCATATCCATGCTTCATCTGTAAATGGAATAGTCGGGCTAGAGATGAACATTATGTTCGAAAAAATTGGTCGTTAAGAGAAAAATTGATTCCTGGTGGAACAAATATCAAAAGTCTGAGTCTGATATCAAGAGAAAAAGTTCTCTCACCACCGTCACATATTGAATTAGGGCTAGCAAAGCAATTTGTCAGAGTCATGAGAAAAAATGAAAGTGCTGCTTTTATGTACATTTTTCAAGTATTACCTCATCTTTCTGAAGCGGAAATAAAAGAGGGCGTATTCACAGGACCCGAAATAAGGACACTCTTGAAAAATGAGGAATTCGAGAAGCGAATGGATGATAAAGAAGAAGCAGCATGGTGCAGCTTCAGGGAGGTTACAGAAAAATTTTTAGGGAACAACAAAGACCCCGAGTATAAAAATATTGTGGCGAAAATGGTGAATGATTACAAAGAAGTAGGATATTTAATGAATCTCAAGCTTCACTTTCTCGATTCTCACCTTCACTTCTTTCCAGAAAATCTTGGAGCATTTAGTGAAGAACACGGTGAAAGAATGCATCAAGACTTAAGTGAGTTTGAGAAAAGATTTCAAGGTATTTGGGGGGAGAATATGTTGGCAGACTATTGCTGGTGTTTAAAAAGGAATACAACCGTGTCACATGAAAGGAAAGGTGTTAAGAGATCATTTTTAGAAAGTAAACGTAAGCATTTCAAGCGGTGACACCACATTGTACTTTTAAAAAAATTGAATAAATTTTCCTTGGCTTGAAATACTCTTCATAGATTTGGAAATGATAGGCCATGATCTACGAATCGAGATCTAAAGTGGAAAGACAATTTCTGAAACGTGAAAATAGAGGCGTGCACAAGTGCGTTGACGTTCTTGCATGGTGACTTTCGGAAACCAAATCTGTGGCTCATCACCTGCCTATTTCAACCTGTCAGAAGAAATATCGATCACATAGATGTAGAACAGATGCAATATGGGCCCAGTAAAGGAAATGAGACGTGATTTCTATCCAAGTCATCTTGATTCACAACAAACCGTTATGGAAACTTCAAACGTTTATTTGAGGACTGTCTCTTGAAAATCGGTGGGAGCGTTAGCTCTGCCAACTTTCAATCAATTGCCTCGGTTTTTTTTTCAATTGTATTCGTGATATGGTCATCCAATGAAATACATACGGGGGTAACGAAATATTAATATTTACGTTTCTGTTAAGTCACGAATTTTGAGATGAAAATCCAACGCTTTTTTTCGAATCGATGTCATTTCGTAAAAAAGCATATTTCAAAAAAGCGATACGTATTTCACTACATTTTGGGTAACGAAAAGGAATTATTTTTGTTGCATTGTTTTGGTTCAATCTTGGACTGGGTTATTTCTCCCACCAAACGACCATGAATCGTCACAGCGCATCGATCAATCGCCTGTCAGGCCGCGATATTTGCAGAAAAAAATTGAACAACATTGATGGGGGCATATAGTCCCCGGAATTATGATCTGCGACCGCAAAAACATAGAAGTCAAGTAATCCAAGACACCGTCCAGCCAATATCAGAGAACACATTCAAAATAAGGATTTTACCCACATATGACCTTCATATGACCTGCAGATATAACTCTAATTCGAATGTGGAAGTGTATTTGGATGTAAAATTTCTCGCTGGTTCGGACTCCAGGGCTGAAAAAATTATATCTTTCGATTTGAGATATTTGACCTGAATGTGACCTTGATCCTGAAGTGATGGGGTCATATGGACCCAGGAATCGTGATCTCTGGCCCCCAAGACGTAGAAGTCAACTAATCCAAGGCACTGCCTAGCCAATATCAGAGAAGACATTTAAAAAAAGGATTTTACCTACATATGACCTCAATATGACCTGCAAATACCACTTTAATTTGAATGTAAAAGTGTATTTGGATGTAAAATTTCCCGCTGGTTCGGAATCCGGGGCCAAAGAAATTATATCTTTAGATTTGAGATGTTAGACCTTTATTTGACCTTGATCCTCAAGTGATGGGATCATACGGACCCAGAAATCGTGATCTCCGACCCCCAAAACGTGAAAGTCAACTGATACAAGAGCCTGTTCAGCCTAATATCGCAAAAAAGGTTCAAAAACAGGATTTCACCTACATTTAACCTCAATATGACCTGCAAATACCACTTTCATTTGAATGTAAAAATATATTTGGATGTAAAATTTCCCGCTGGTTCGAAATCCGGGGCCAAAAAAATTATATCTTCCGATTTGAGATGTTAGACCATGATTTGACCTTGATCCTGACGTGATGAGGTCATAGGGACCCAGGAATCGTAATCTCCGACCCCCAAAACTTATAGGTACCCACCTCTGTTCTGGTGTTCCAGCGTAGATCAAATGTTGACCTGTGTATCAAAAAAATGACAGGATATACTGAATGAATCAATCATAATGGGCTCAATCTATTATAAGTTTTTTAATCTCGATAAAAAGAACGATCCTCAAGATGATACAAAAATTGAGCATTCCAGATACCTGGAGATTCAAATTGAATAAAAAAATTCGCCCAGAATCCAGTATTGAAGACGAGTTGATCTTCAATTCAAATCAATCCCATGGTTATCATGATTCCAATTCCAGAATCCTCAATGAAAAAATGTGATTTTTCAGTCTTTCCAGAAATTGAAAAAAAATCCAAGCATCTCCTTTCGGTGCAGCACCACAGGTCGGAAAGAGTTCATAATGAGTTAATTTGGCACTATGAGAATTCAAAATGAGTGCATTGAGAACTCTTTCTGATCTGTGGTGCTGCGTGGATTTTCAGTTTGGAATTTTCACACACACTATAATGCTGATCTCAGCTCTACGATATGAGATACCGCTATTCATGAATTTTTGAACTTGCGAGAACTTTTGCCAATGTTTCGAATTTTTCAACTACAATTAGCAAAGCGCAAAGAGCTCATCACAGGTCATCGTATAATGTGACATTGAGCTTAGAATAGCACATCATCTGATTAATTAAGAACATTATATGCACCTTTGGATAAATTTCAGAGAACTACACTTATCTTTTTCATATTGATAATCAAAAACATAATATGAGAGGAACCAGACCAAGAATCCGTCTAATATGCGTTCTACCCTGAGAATGACTTCCCTTCAATTCAATATAACACACTGTAAAAAAAATTCCACCGGAAAATTCCAGTACATGTACTGGAAGCAATTAACCTGTACATGTACCGGAAAATTTCAGCACATTTGTACTGCAAAAGTTCAGTGCAAACGTTATGGAATTTCAGCATCAAAACTGGAAATTTTCTGAGCCTCGGTACTGGAATTTTCCAGTACATGAACTGGACTTTTCCAGGACATGTACTGGAAAATTAATGCTGAAAATATCCATGAAAATTGAAAAAAAATTGCTCACGCAAAGTGATTTTGTAGGGTCCTTGTGTTCCAAGATGATTGAGAAACTTTTGATCGTTCATTTGGATGGACAGAAACTCATGTCTACCTAACGGGATTTGAACCTACACTTTTCTACCTGCCTACCAACTGAAACCTAAGACCTAACCGATGAGCTATAGCGCGACATGTTGGAAGGCCAGCTTGGGTTACTACATATGCTTCATATCTAGAATACACAAGAGGATAAGTCTTGGAAAAACCTCATATATCAATTTTATTGGCTACAATCACAATTATTATTCAAAATCTCAATCAGGAAATTTTTAATATAAAGACTTGAAATTGTTCCTGCCAGAAACGACGAAGTTCAATAGAAGTGGAAAATTTCAGTGCAACAGTGATTAAATTCTGTTGCATAGCAACTGGAAAATTCCATCACACGACCTGAAAATTGCAGTTCAAAACCTGTATAATTCAATTGCATAGTAACTGGAAAATTCCATCACAAAACCTGAGAATTGCAGTTAAAAACCTGTATAATTCCAGTATACCAACGATTAGGTTTTTTTTCCAAATTCCAAATTTTTTCTCAAGTCCTTTTTGAGGGGATATTTTTTTCTGGTGCACAAGAACTATAAAATTGTAGTACGAGCCGGTAAAATTTTCGCGAGATCATGGCAAAATTTCAGTACATCATCTCAAACTTGAAAATTCCAGTACAATGACTGAATTTTCAGTTATGCTTGGTAAATTTTCAGTAACGTAACAACAAAATCTCTGTACTAGCACTGGAAATTTCCAGTCCAGTTGCACAGTAAATTTCCAGTTTTTTTTACAGTGCACACCTTGTTTCCTCATAATACAACGAATGACCTGTATACAGGTCAACCATTAATTTATAGATTAACCGGCAAAATCTCACATTGTACTGGGAGGACAAATCAGTTCAGTCCGGTTTGAAAAGATGACTCTCCTTCTCATGAATGTTTCATAGTCACAACCGATTTCAATTGTTTCAGAGAGGTTAGACACCTGTGAATGATATTCAGTTGATATCACTTCGAGTTCCTTCCAGAATTCCGATTTTCACTCAGTGAAGTATGTCAAATTTCGTTTCAACTAAGCAGCATTTGCGGGAGGTGCTAGTTTTCTGTTTTAACCATCCGTTCAATAACCGGGTACCCGGGTATCCATTCCAGTCTGAAATCTGAAATTTTTCAAATTCCTGTCAAAAGAAATTTATGAACGCTTGGATCCCCATAAGGGACTGTTGACACCAGTTTTTCATTGAGAGTTTTGAATATTGTTGATTGAAACAAAGTTATAAGTTGTCAAACTCCATAAGTCTCCCGTCCAATGACCGGGTACCCGGGTACCCATATAAGTCAGTATGGGTAGAAGCCGAGTTTATACACACTGAAAAAGAGATAAATGATCAATTATTCGTACTATTCAGATAATTCAACTCTTTTATGAATAATTAACAATGTTGCTGATCATTTCGTTCATTTGAAAAATTTTTATTATGGGTAATAATCAGAAAAATGCAGGGGAAACAGGAAATGCGCTATCTAATTTCCTTTCTACTCGTGGATATATTTTTCGTTCATTTCTAGTCTGGTAATTTGAGGATAAAATACATGTGAATCAAAGTATGTGACACATCCTTCACATTTAGTGATTGAGACGGAATGTTGATCACATATAGGTAAATGACATACACAACATGATTTCCTCGTTTTGCGGCGTTTTGTGATTTCACTCTTGAGACAAGCATAGCATGCACCTGTTATCTCCTTTCTCCCCGTTGAATTGAGCTCTGCGTGAGGCGTTGAAGAGCTAGATGCTGTTGGCTGCTCGTACGCCCCCATTGCCTCACCAAACATACTCTCAATAGCCACTTTTGTTGTGAAATGTCTCATGATTTGAGCATTATGAGAGCGTTCTTCGATAAATGGAGTACAGAGCTCTCTACCCAGTTGGCGATAAAACAATCGTCGTTCATACGTTTTTTTTGGAAGCATCTTATTATTCTCATAATACACAATGTATGCAGCAAGGCAAGTGATATCCACAATATTATAAAAAAATGCAAGACGCCATCTTCGAGTTGATCTTTTTGTCGTATATCTATCAAGCATCTTATCCATCGTGTCTACACCAGCCTTGGACCAGTTATAAAATTCAATAATCTCTGGTTTTTTCTTCGTATTATCACTTATTGTTGCTTCCGAATGCATTGTCGACAACATGATCACTGGCTTGTTTGTTTCGGGAACATAACTGCACATTGTGACTTGTTCATGAAAACCGAACACAGTGGATAATTCTTCTCGTACTTTTGATGGAGCCATCGCTGGTGGGATGTATGTTTTATTCTTCTCCAAGGTACCAACTATTGTGAGGTTCCAAGATAGTGAACATTTGGCCAAAGGTAAGGAAGTGAAATAGTTGTACATTGTAATGTTCCTACCAGATCCTTTGAACGGTGCAACTAAATCTTTGACAACTCTCTCACCAACATTTTTCTGAAGACCATTATTCGATTTTCCAGTGTAAAGTTGGCCAGTCAGTGGGTACGACTCAGCATCACATATCCACCATACTTTGATGCCATATTTGACTGGTTTCGATGGAATATATTGGGTAAATTTGGTTCGACCACGGTACGGGTAAAGTTGTTCATTGACTGTTAGGTTCTCTGTTGGCTTATAATTTTTCACCAAATTGATATTCAACATAGTCCAAATGTCTCGTATTGGAGCAGCTTCATCGTTTTCCATACGGTAAACTCGAGTGTTGACGTCATCAAATCGAATGAAACGTAGGAGGTTCCAGAAGCGATTGATACTCATTGTGGCTCGATACAATGGATATGAGTATGACTGCCACATATCAACTGTATTATTGGTATTCGAATTATTGGCTCCAGAGGTTATCAAGATACCCAGGAATGCATATGATTCGGGAAGCTCAAGATTTTTTCATGTCAATTGTTGTTTCATTCCTGACACACTAGCCTCTTTTTCTATTTCACTCTCCTCATCTTCATCTTCATCATCTTCTTCTGTAACTGTGTCCGTATGAACTGTGACGTTTTCTTTTGGAAATATAAACAACGTAATAAATATTAAATACATAAGAATTTTTGCTATACACAATAAAAAAGCAATGTGTATTATACCAGCATCATCATTGTCCGAAACTTCGACATCGGAACCAGGAAAATATTCATCGTCGTCACAATCCGATACTTGATCATCGTCAGATTCTTCTGCTCCCAAACATTCCTCTAGATATCTTCTTTTTTGAAAACGGGTTATTCTAATGTGAAAAGTTTTGAATTCAATTATTGAATAAAATTATTGATTCTAAAAAGTTGAAAATAGGTCATGTATGTACACCAAGAGAACAAAGTTATTATTTTATACAATAGTATTTATGAAATATTTCTTTGAGTTATTGGAATCTCATTCTATTGGATGAAATGGCTTTTGACTTGATGAGATATTCTATGTGGTGAAAAACCATCCCATTCATTGTAATAAAATTCCATTGATTCAAAGAAATATATCATAAATACCATTGGATAAATATTTTTGTTTTGCAATTCCTTTTTTTCTCAATGTAGAATAATCAATTCCATACAGAAAATAATGGGAGCCTGTCTTACCGTTGAAAATTAGCACTTGATAAATCATCCATCTTATTTATTATTTTTACGATCATTTATTCTGAAGAGTCACAAAGTGCTTTTCACGTTATAATTTTCTTTCCACTGAACTCAATATACAATTCACTGCACTGAATAACACCTTGATCAGAGTTTATGATGGTCTGATGATCAATATTGTAATATCGATAAATTATATTTCTTCAATGTAACTAATGTGTCGATACTTCCCATCGTAACATCCGAAGATCGCGAACAAATGAATTGGATGAAACGTTGACAGGTTAAAGCCAGGGGTGTTTTCACATTTATGCCGCCCAGGGGCTAATAATACTTTGCCAAGTTCATTTATATTATTTGAAAACAATGTAACAAACTTTGATAATTTTGTCGCCCAGCGTTGTAGACCTTCAAGCCCCCTCTAAAGATGTTTCTGGTCATTGATTTTTTGAAAGAATTTATAATGAAATTCAGTTTCAAAAAAATTCATAATGAATTCTGAAGGGTTCTGCAAGAATTTTTCTTGAATACCATGAGTTCGTATAGAATTGATTTTGAACTGTTATAACATGGATTCTCCAAGAATTCCCTAATGAATTCATAAATAACTCATTGGGAACACTTCGAGATTATCATATACGAGGGTGGATTGATAAGTTTCCGGCCTGACCAAGAAAAACAACGTTTTTAAGAATTTTTTTTTTTTTATTTCTCAACATAATCTCCTCCAAGGCTGATACATTTCTCATAGCGGTGTTCTAGTCTAGTAATGCCATCTCTATAGACTGATTCGTCAAGCTCCTCAAAATACCCATTTACAGCTTCGATTACTTCTTCATTGTCCGCAAATCTCTTACCGCCAAGCCATTTTTTGAGGTTAGGAAACAGATCATAGTCACTCGGGGCTAGGTCTGGAGAGTAGGGAGGGTGCGGCATTAATTCAAACTTCAGATCGTTGATTTTAGCCATCGCAACGATTGACGTGTGCGCTGGTGCGTTATCGTGATGAAACAAGATTTTTTTCTTCGCCAGATGAGGTCGTTTAATTTTCACTTCGTGGCTCAAACGTTGCAATAAGTCTGCGTAGTATTGACCAGTGATAGTTTTACCCTTTTCAAGGTAATCAATGTATATAATACCTCTTGCATCCCAAAAACAGTGGCCATAACCTTGTTCGCCGCAAAAATTGTTTTTGCCTTCTTTGGAGTTGGTTCCCCTGGTCCAATCCACTGTTTAGACTGTTCTTTGGTTTCAGGAGTGTAGTGGTGGACCCAAGTTTCGTCAACGGTTACGAATCGACGCAAAAATTCGCTTGGATTACGCTTATACAACGCCAAATTGACGGTAGAAATGTTCTTTCGAATCAATTTTTGGTCGACTGTTAGCAAACGCGGCACCCATCTTGCACAGAGCTTTTCCATATACAAATGTTGGTGCAAAATATTTTGTACACGTTCATATGACATCTTACAGGTCTCAGCTATCTCACGAACTTTTAATCTGCGATCTTTCAGCACTATTTGATGGATTTTTTCGATCATATCTGGAGTTGTGACCTCAATGGGGCGTCCTGAGCGAGGCTCATCAGAGGTGCTGACACGACCCTTTTTAAACACGGAAACCCACTGCTTAACGGTTGAGTCCATCTCTTCTTCAATTTCCTTCGGCGTTAACCCCTTCAAATAAAAGTATTTGATGACAGCACGATTTTCCAGCTTTTCCATTTTTACGAAAAACACAGAGGCGTCTTGGTCAGCGTGCTCTCAAAACTAAACTAACATGGCGATCGGACTGAAACTATAGCTACAAGCTATCTAAGGATGGTACTATAGAACGCCACCTCAAGGTAGGCCTAGTGGCGCCATCTCTTGGTCAGGCCGGAAACTTATCAATCCACCCTCGTATGTTCGGAACATCTACGTCCATAGCCCAGATTCAGAATTGTGTAGAGCAAGCTTGAAAAACGGACGGTTTTTGAGACGAAATACGTGGGTACCCGGGTACCCGGTTATTGAATGGATGGTGAATATTTGGTCATTGACCAGACGGTTAATTGGAGAAAAAGTGCAGCTGAAACCCATCGAATGCTCTCATTGAATCGGAGTTTATGGTGACAATGCTGCACCTAATAAATCATGTAGGGAATGGTTTCGACGTTTTAAGAATGGCGATTTCAGTGTAGGAGACAAGCCTCGCTCAGGACAACCACAAAAATCCGAAAACGAGGAATTGGAGGCTTTACTCGACGAACATCCGAGTCAAACACAACAGGAGCTTGCGGAATCATTAGGAGTTACGCAACAAGCAGTTTCCGTACGATTACAATCCATGGGCATGATTCAAAAGCAAGGCAATTGGGTGGCTTATGACTTAAAGCCTGCAGCCATTGAACGGCGATTTTTCACTTGCGAGCAGCTGATTCAAAGACAACGAAGGAAGGGGTTCTTACATCGGATTGTGACAGGAGATGAGAAATGAACATTCTACGATAACCCCAAGGAAAGAAAATACTATGCTATGCCCGGTCAATCGGTGCCATCGACTTCAACATGGACACCAATGAGGAATATTCATGGTTCAAAGATCATGCTGTGTATCTGTTGGGACGAAAAAGGTGTTATATACTATGAGTTGCTAAAACCTGGTGATTCTATTATGGGTGATCGGTATAGGCTACAATTGATTCGTTTGAGTCGTGCGTTACGAGAAAAACATCCGGAATACAAGGAAAGACATGCCAAAGTTATTCTTTCACACGATAACGCTCGGCTTCATGTCGCAAAAGTAGTGGAAAATTATCTGGAAACGTTGAAGTGGGATATTCTACCGCACCCGTCGTACTCGCCGAATATTGCTCCTGCTGATTACTGGTTATTCCGACAGATGCAGCACGATTTGGCAGGCCACCGGTTCACTTCGTTCGAAGATATCGAAAATTGGCTCCTAACTTGGATCACAATAATCACCACTAATGGTATGCTTGGTGTCACTGAAGCCTGTGCAGGACAGTACTGATTAGTGTGAACACAATAATCGGTCCTATGAAACAGAAGAAATTTTGTTAGCACACGAATGGTTCATGTGCCGGACATTAATAGTTCGTTTCAGAATTTTTCCGTGAGGAAAAGTTTTCAAATTCCAAAAACCGGAGAAAATGGTAATTGTTAAGATTTCACGATGAGACCAAGTTCAAAACTTATTAGAAGAATAGTTTGTGATAGGAAATCATCAAGAAAATCAAAATATACACTCACTCTTAAGAATAAGATTCGAAGTTCGAAACTCGAAAATCATAAAGAGAAGCATTTTGAATGCCTGTCTTGTATTTCGTACAAACTATCTATCGATCTATAGGAACTATCCTATCATTCTCTGTTTTGGAGCTATGGGAATTTGAAATGTTTGAGCCTTCAGCCATTTAGAATCCAGCAACTTTGAATTATCATTGCTCCAAAACAAAGCATGACAGGATAGTTCAATTTCCTCCCCAAAGATCCATCGTTTCCCAAGTTAACAAATGATGTCAAGCTGGAGTACATGGCACTCAGTGCCTTTGGGTGATTCGGATTCGGGCAAAAATCTGAAGATGCTCATACCCCACTCTCTAAATTCGAGCCAGTGAAAAAATCACTGTTTGTATCAGTGACTCCTCTAATCACTGAAGATTCAGTGAATTCCACTGATTTGATAGTGAAAACAACTGAGAATCAGTGAAATAAGTACTGACGGAATCAGTGACATGAAATTTCACTGATTCACCAGTGAACAGATGAATTGAATTTTTTTTGTCCAAGCCCATTGGAAAAAAACTCTGCTAATTGGCACTAGACTTTTTCGTTCGTATGTATGTTGTAAATTCGGGAGGAAGCGAAATTTCCTGGAAAAAAATTTTTCTCTTGTATTTCTAAACCGATTGGGATGAAACTGATATGGGACCATTACCAGATCATGCTCACTCTCCAAATTTCTGAGAGTGAAATTCCCACTCCCAATTTGGGGTGGATTGTGCTTTCACGCTTTAAGAGTTATGAAATCACTCTAATAGGGGGAATCTCTTCACTTTTCCAACTAGAGTGAAAAGTGTCACTCGTAATTAAAGAGTGATTTGTACTTCACCCGTTTGAAGATTGAAATACCACCTTCCTTAGAGTGAAATATCCAAGTTTATTTATATTCAATCGACGCTTCAAAATTATTTGAAAACTCAACATCTTTTGAGTGACGACGTGAGGAATATATAATTCAAATGAAAAAATTTATTCAAGACGTGATTAATAATTGAGTTTACATTTTTTTATTCTGATGTAGATACGTATATATTGATAACATAACCTCAATTTTTATATGGAATTATGATTATAATCTCAAATAACCCTGAAAAAAATGATGGAAAACGATTGAAGTTCAATGTTTTGCTTTACCAGAGAAGGCCGTGTTTAGAACAAAAAATTCGGTACTCAGATCCTATGCACCTAGACACAACAATTTTAAATAATTTATTCAATCATGAAAAATTTCAAACTGATAATCATATTCATTCATCAAATAAGATTTTATACCTCATATCTTTCAATATATTTCAATATTCCACATGGATGTATTATTCTGTTGGTATTCTATAGGAAACACTCCATGACTCAGATGCTTTGATGAAATTTTTCACTCTTAAAGGAATCAATAAAGAAGCTATCAATATTCTCAGAAGTCAAAAAATGTTTGTTAACAAAAAATATTCCCATGTTTCACACAATCACAAAGATTTCAATGCTTGGATTTGAATTTTTATCAAGGGCTTTGTTCACTTTTGAAATAGTTATTTCATCTTCTTGAGAATTTATAGAATTTTCATATTAAAAGTGATGGTATAGATCTGAAATACCTTTGGTTCTACGATACCAGTAATGCTTAGTGTAATTAGTCGATACCTCATATCCGTATGCACTAGAACTATTCTCTGATTCCATGTATCGATAAAGAGTACTGGATGTAGTTGATTGATACCATGTATCAATGAATAATACTGAATATAGTTCATCGATACCATGTATAGATGAACAATATTGGAAATAGTTGATCGATGCCATGCATCGATAGAGAATATTGGATGACTATGTATTGCTGAACAGTTTCGAGTATAGTTTAGAATAGTTCTCAAAGAGCTCATGATCAATACAATATGTTCATGAAGAGCTCTTTCAGAACTCTTGTGCTACCTGGGTAACTATACTCAAAGCTATTCAGCAATACATGGTCATCCAATATTGTTCATCGATACATGACATCGATCAACTATATCCAGTATTATTCATCGATGGATGGTATCAATTAACTACATCCAGTACTCTCCATCGATACATGGAATCAGATGATAGTTCTAGTGCATACAGATATGTGGTATCAAGTAATTACACTACCCTGGTGGAAATATTTCTCCGAATTTTCTCCGAATTTCTCATTTTCCAAAGTTTCGGAGGAAAAGTTATGAAAAATATTCGCAAATCTCCGTTCTTTGACGGAATGTTCATATTTCCTCCTAAATGGTCCGAATTTCTCCGCTAATCAGGAAAAGGGAATCCAGAAGTTTGGAATGTTTCGAATGCACCATTTTCGAAAGAATTTGTGATTTTTTGTCAAAAGTTGAACACTTCCTCACTAAATTTTGAAAGTAAATCATACCGATTTCCTTCGAATTTCTCCAAATTTCATCCATATATGTGGTCAATATATATTAGGGAATGTTCGGATGGAATCCGGGAAATTTTCAGAAATTGAATGCAACTATTTCCACATCTTCTCAGAAGCAATTTAGAGAAAGTTATATAAATTACTTGAACTGTTCAATCGATCCGAGTATTCCGATTTTCTCCGAATTCCTCCGAAAACATGTAACAAATAGAGGGTTTAGTGGATTTCTAGGCATGATTTTTTGTCAGACTGAGGGAAAATTCGGAGGAAATCGGATATATATTTGAAGATTGATTGACATGTATTCTTCAAAAAAATTCAGAGGAATTTGGATCACTCACCAACATTTTGACGCGCGATGGATTATTCCGATTGTTTTCGAATGGCTACGGAAAAAGGTGGGAAGGACCTGCCTCTCCGAAGTTCTCTGAGCTTTATCTATATTCAAATTTCCATACATTGGAGAATTTTTGGAGGAAATCGGGGAGATTGTCAAAGGTTGAATAGAACAGTTCCAATCCTCGCTCAGAAGTAGTTCGGAGAAATTTGGAAAAATAATCTGAATTTTTCGAAGAGAGGAATTATTCTGATTTTTCTCGAATTCCTACAGGAACAGCTAGCATATAAGAAATTCACCAAATTTCTTGGCAAGTTGTTCTTGTTATACACTGGAGGAAAATTCGGAGGAAATCGGAAATATTTTGGAAGATTCATCGGCATGTTTTTTTCGAGAAAATTCGGAGGAATTAGGATCACTCACCAAAATTTAAACGCGAGATGGAATTATCCGATTGTCTTCGAATGGCTACGGAAGCAGGTGGAAAGGACCTGCCTCTCCGAAGTTCTCCGAATTTTATCTATATTCAAATTTCCATACATTAGGGAATTTTCGGAGAAAATCGGGGGGATTGTCAAAGGTTAAGTAGAACAGTTCCCATCCCCCCTCAGAAGTAGTGAGGAGAAATTCGGAGAAATTTGGAAAAATATTCTGATTATGGAATGAATTATGTTGAGAATATGAATAATTCGAAGAATACTATAATCATTCCAGAAAGAATTCGGAGACAATCTGAACTTCTGATCCAGGAAAATCATTTGAGGCGGAGGATTTCGGAGAAATTTGTGAATTCAAAATGAAATTTAGAGAAAATCTGGATGAATAGGAGAGAATTTCGGAGTGAGTCGGAAAATATTGGAGAAATATTCCTATCGCGAAATGAATTACGTTGGACAAATGAATGATTCGGAGAAAAATGTGATCTTTCGAGGAGAAATTCGGGGAAAATCTGAATCTTCCAATTCGAAGAAGTGACTATGAGCGAAGTGTTTCGGAGGAACGTCTCAATTTGGTAAAAAATTCGAAGAAATTCCCGAACAAAACCGGAAAAGAACGGAGAAAAATCCGGAAAAAATCGGAGAAAATTCGGAGAAATATTTCCACCAGGGTAAGCATTACTGATATCGTAGAACCAAAAGTATTTCAGATCTATACCATCACTTTTCATATGAAAACTCTATAAATTCTCAAGGGGATGAAATAACTATTTTAAAACAGCTCATAATCAATACAATATGTACATGAAGAGCTCTTTCAGAACTCTTGTGCTATCTGGGTAATGGATACTATATATCCTTGTAGAAGATTACATTGAAGTAGTGTTGCACTGCATATATAAACCCCAATGTTCAATTTGATTACAAAATTGAGTAACTGTAGATCTTCCAATTTCATAAAATTGTTTTTAATTCAATCTTTCAAAAAACCTTTTTGTAATTTCTCAACATTTGACTTCATTCAAAATTGGCAAATCCAATGATAATTTCAAATTAATTTCGTAATAAAACGTAATCCAACAATATGAGGTTAGAAAATTACATAGGTTGAAAATTTTTCAAAGTCAAACTTAAATTCAACTCACTGGCATATTATTGATAAAATATTCAATATTTTACACACTCATTATTGATGTTAGATTGATTCAAACATTCATTGGGTCTCATTTGGTCATTATTCTCACATACTGGTCCATAGGAAATCGAACGAGGTGAAACGGTACTATGTTATTAAATATTACCATTCACATATAAATTGCGGATTCGTGTAATGGTCAAATCATTGATTTGACATCAGACTAAAATGACTTTCTGATTATTAAAATTTCTCTTGTTAGAAATACGGTCGCCAGCTATTTTTTTGTCTCTAAGGGTAAATCAGCAAACCTTCATTTTATATTTCCATATGTGCACGAAATCAATTTAGAAGAATATGTATTCGAATTCTACTGAATTCAAAAGTTTTTGGATAGTGGTTTTGAAAAAATAACTTTTTTGAAAAAAGAATATTGATTTCAAAAAAAATTTGTTATAAAAATTATTTTATCAATCATACAAAATAAATTGTTTGGATACAATTTTTAATGACAACTCTTTTAGTGTTTTATGTTCACGTATCGACTTATCCGAGTTCTGTTCTCTGTCGCGTGAATGCCACAACTACTCTCCGACGATAACCACGCTCCTTATATAGGAGAAATTGCTCCATCCGAAAGATCATGAATTCTTTGATTTTATTCTTTTTGTTTATTATGGGTTATAAGTTTTGCTCAGAACTCATCTCTGAGCATAGGAAAGTAACAAATTTCCTGAATTATCGTTATTTCCATGATTTTCCGGTGTTGCTCTTCATACATTATCGATGAAATAGATAATTCTAAATCAATTCAATTTTTTAGATATAAACATGTAAATTCTTGCTCGGTACATTCTTCTGAGCTAACATTCACATGTTCTGATATTAATTTCCATATATTAATGGATTTCATCATTAGGTTCCATCACATAATCACCCACCTTGAAAAAAACAATACATTCTTCTAAAAAAAAAATTTTTTTTCAAACACTTCTTGGAAACATAACATAATGATGAAAAATAAAAGAAAAAATTAATGGGAGGTTCCCGGTATTCATTCATTTATTACCTATTCAAACTTCATAAACTAATCTTCTTTCATAATAATCAATATTAATATAAATATTCGTTCTCTTATACACATCTGGTATGATATCACGTCAATATTTCAATAATACAAATTACCTATTGAAATAATATATTATCGTTCTAGACATGAATTATTTTTCACTGATTAACAAATGAATATTAACTCTGTCGTATACCTCTTCAAGTGAAAATACATATATCACGCATAAGATAAATCAATCCAAACAAAAACACAAAAAAACAGTGTCTTAAATTGAAAAAAAAAACATTTAACTTATGTTTCTCCAAATTATAAAATTTTCTTTTTATAAATAAAAAACAAATATAGTTTGTTTTGAGACTTTTTTTTTCTTCAAAAACACTGAGAAAAAATTTACCACATCACATTAATTTCTGGAAGCCCATCGAAATCCATACTTATATCAAGATCACTGATGTTGCCAAAAATATCTTCAATCAGAGATTCGGTGTTATTCTCTGTGGGTGTTATATCCTCTTTTTCTATTTCCCTCATGGCGACCATTTGCTCCTTTGTCCTTCTGATATATTCAGCTGGATTCATTGGTTTTGTCGGTCGTCGGATTATGAACTCATTAATGTCCTCATTAGCCCTGTCAATCCTTTTTCCTGATGATGTTCTGGTTTGCCTCTTCTTTTTTCTTTTGTCTTGAACTTCAGGTGGAGAATTAGGATTGATCTCCCATTTCATTCCCTTTTGGCTTTTTCTGATTGTCACCGGTGCTATTTCTTTTCCCTCCAATTTTTCTTCTTCATACTTTTGATCCATTGTTACTATATAGTTGACAATTTCCGTTTGTAGCTGTTCTGGCTGTCCACTAATATTAACGTCTTCCTCGTGTTTGCGTCTTTCCTGACTTGTTCCAGGTTGCGCGGAATTTTCAGCATGTAAATTATTTACATATGTCTGATAATTCTGTTCCGATATCCGGTGTACATTGGCTGTATTCAAACCCAAACTTCTCGATTTATTAATAATCTCGATGAATTTAGGATGACCTCCTTCATATGCATCTGATTCCTTCACTATGCCGAGCAATTCTTTCTCACGGACTTCCCAAATGTGTTCGACTATAAAATCCGCTATTTGTTTTTCCGCCTCTACCAGCGATTCAATAATTCCCGCACTGGGTTTAATGTTATTTAACAAAGCACTTACACTGTTTTCCATCGTGTAGATTTATGCACCGAAACGTTAGGTAATTTACTCACTTTTATGCCATTCAGACGTTCGCTTGATATAAAGAACTCGTCTGTACTGATCCTTGGCACTCGAACAACTCCCTGATATAATTTTCTGAAATTATTTAATGTTTCGTTCAACTGACTTTGACACTGGCCTCTATCGTCGTACATGAAAACTAACGTTCGGGCGAAAACAGTGTGGTATCATTCTATTCATTTTCTCGTTCCCTGCTCCGCTGTTCGGCGGCGTGGATGTTTGACTCGGTCGGTAATCGATTAAACGCTCCAATCATGTATCGTGGCATTTCATTAGGTTTTAACATGGATTTCCTATACACTTTTAATTGTCGTATGTTATAATTTTCAATTATTTTCCCTTTCATATCTTTCAAAGTTCGTGCATTTTCACATATAATTTGAAGTACTTCATACGGACCCTTATAACGAAAATCTAACTTCGCCGAATATTTTTTTGATTCGTTCGAAAGAAAATGCGTTTTTAATAACACCAATTCACCGATGTTGCATTTCATTTGGTAATGATTATTATTTTTTTTTATGAAAGCTTTTTTCCTTTTCTCTGTGACTTGTATCAATTCCTTTTTGACTTGTGCAATCAATTCTTGTGTTTCGTTTTTGTTTATTTTTTCAGTACAGAATTCTATCGGCCATGGCAATTTTTCGATATCCTGATGCAATAATCTCGGTATTATTTTGGTACTTGCATGTGGTACATTATTATACACAGTTTTAATAACAGGTATCACGTCTGGCCATAAAGTTTGTCTTTTGTGTATATATGTTCGTAATACGCGTCCTATTTCTTTCATGACCCTCTCTACCGGAGTAGCCTGTGGGTTGTTTGGCGTAGTATGTTTTACCTGGATTCCGTTCTTCAACCCAAATTCTTTCCATTCATTTGATCTAAATTGCTTTCCTTGATCAGTCACAATTTCTTTCGGTGTCTTGTTTTCTGGTAAGTAGTATCGTGTTATTTTGTTGATTATTGTCACAGCTTTGATATTCTTTAAACTGTATAAATCAATTTTTCTCGAAAAACAATCCAGCAACACGAGAACATATTTCATCCCCATTTTCCCCGCTGGTAATGGTTCATACAAATCCAATGAAATTTTCTCGTTTGGTCCTTCTAATATCAACATATTTGGGATCCCTTCTAATCGTTGTTTTATATTTTTTGTCTTTTGACATGTTTCGCATGGTGCCGTCACATCCTTAATAATTCTATTCATGTTATTGGAAATAAATTTTTCTTTACATATATTATATAATTTCTCGCTTCCAATATGTAATAGAAGTTCATGTGAATCATTCATGAAAAACCATGCAACTTTACTCGGTATCGCTATCTTCCAAAAATCATCAATTTTCAATGTTAACATTCCATTGTCATCGAATCTTGTTTGTTTTTCTCTTGATTGTCTGATTTTCAGCATTTCTTGATCTTCAACATATGATATTCCCAATATTTCAACCCATTTTTTGAGTCTTTCAACCGCCTCTTCATAGTCCAATACTTTGTTATTTCTTTTGGCTGACTCCTTTCATTTCTTTCTTTTTCCGTTTACATTTCCAATTGGTATATTAATCTTCTTATTTTTTCCAATATTTAATAATCTTGATAGCGTATCTGCTTTTTTATTTTCCTTTCCCAGGATATGTACTATATTGATATTGAATTCTTGTAGAAATTCTAGCTAACTTGCAACTCTCATGCTGGAGAATACACATGATTTCAAAAATTGTAAAGATCGATTATCGGATCTCAATGTTATCTGTCCCCCTAATAACAGTATGCTCCATTCCTTCAACGTCCAGACTATGGCCAACGCTTCCTTCTCCGTGGTCGAATATCGAATTTCAGCCGGTCTTAACTTTCTTGAAATATACGCGACATTTTGTTCTGATCCATTTTTTAAAGATTGAATTAGTAGTGCACCGAGACCGGCGAACGATGCGTCGGCTTCCACAATGAAATCTGCTTCTCCATTTATCAAAAATAGTTCATTTGTTCGATTGAATAATTTTTTAATCGTTATGAAGGCTTCTTCATGTTCTTTCTTCCATTTGAATTTGTTCTCTTCCTTCAATGATTCTTCCGAAGGTAACGTATGATACGATAGTCTAGGAATAAAACGACGGTCCCAATTTATTGGTCCAAGAAATGCTTGTACTTGTTTTATCGATGTCGGTATTGGAAAATTTATTATGTCCCTTTTTGTGTCTTCGTTTATTTTTATTTCCCATTTATCGAAAGTATGTCCTAAAAAAATTATCTCCTTTTGAAAAAACTGACTCTCTTACAGATTCAATTTAACACCGGCCTTTTCCAATTCATCAAAAATCCGATCCAGATCATTTTCATGACATTCTTCGTTATCGGAGGCTATTAAAATATCGTCCAAATGAATCATAACGTTATTTTCCACTCCTCCGGATAATATGTTACTGATGATTCTAGTAAACACGGCACCCGAGATTTTCAAACCGAACGGCATTCGTTTGAATGTGTATGTTTGACCCTCAAAAATAAAACCAGTGTATTTCCTACTCCCTTCTTCGAGCTCCACTTGCCAAAATGCGTGGCGAATGTCTGATCGTGAGAATATTTGCTTATTTCTCATTTCATACAATATCTCGTCAATCGTTGGGGGTTGGGCATAATCATTCTCCATTCGTTCATTCAATGCCCTTGCATCTAAGCATATCCGGATTTCATCATTGGTTTTCTTCACTACGATCACCAAAGGGTTTAGAAATTGAGTTTGTTCTTTGGTAATAACATATTTTGCTTCCAATTCTTTTATTGTATGTCGTACTTCGTTTATATATTTCAACGGCACAGGGTATGTTCGGCATTCGAACGCTTTAGTATTCTTAATTGGTATTTTACATTTTTCTATTTTTATTTTTCCTAGTTCGAGTCCGAACAATGTTTCATATTGTTCGCTGAATTTCTTCATTATTGGATGCATTCCTTCAATTTTCTTAATTTATGACAATGGGTAGGATGAAAAATTGGTATTATCATCATTTTTTTCAAGTTTTAATCCAAAAACACCATTGGATAAATCAATAATTGCTCCATACCTTGATAGAAATTCCAGTCCAATTACCATTGGATAAATTATCTTATTGACTACGTAGCAAAAATCTGTGTATGAATTTCCTCCCATTTCAAAATTAATCTGGACCGTTTTCTTTATGTTAATGTTTTTATCCGCAAAGGCACCCACCAGATTGATATTTCTCACTGGTATTTCATTTATGTCTTGTTTCTGTAATTCCTCTACCAGTTTATTTGATACAGCCGAGACTTTAGTGCCAGTGTCAATTAATGCTGTATATAATAACCCATTTATGTTGACCAGCATTATTGCACTTAGATTTGATTCAGGTTCCTTCATAATAGCAATGTCTTCCACTTCTACGACCAAATTTTCTAGCCGAACCACCGACACTGTATTTCTGGATTCATCAGTATCTCCAATTTTCTCTATTATTTCAATGTCTTCGTACTCATCATCTCTTGATATTCTGTATCAATTGCTGATAAAATTTTACTCTGACTGCGCGTTCTTATATTTTCTTTGTGCTGTCGTAGTTCATTATTCTCCTTCCTTTCATTCTCTTCATTATTCGTTTTGTTGTTTTTATTCCACGGTGTTAGTTTATCGGTTGTTTTATTACAAACATCTTCTTGTTCGCTTCGTTTATCATTTTGGAAACTTTCTTCTTTTGAATTATTGGCTGTTTCCTTCTTCCCTAATTGTTTTTGCCGGTAGAAAAAATCCTGTTGATCCTGTATTTCACCTAGAAGAGTAGCTGCTTCATCAACAGATCGTGTTATGCCCGGTCGCATTTCTCGGGCTATGTCCATTGGAAAATGCCGTTTTAACGACCTTATAATCCCATGGACTCCCATCGGTGGTTTTAAATTTTGGGCTTCTCGAGCATATCTGAGGAAATATTCGGACATTGATTCCCCATTATTAAATTTGTATTTCCCAGTGAGGAGTTCTTCTCGGAACCGCGCCTGGGCTTCTTCTCCCCAGGAAAATTTCTCAAATGCTTCTCGAGTTTGTGTATAATCCTGAAAATCATGTAATTCAAACCAGTTCTTGGCTTGTTCTTTCAAACACCTAGCAAGTAAAAATTTCTTCTCAAAATCAGATACATTTTCATAGGCCAATATTTCATCGAATCGATTGAGAAATCTTATTGGATTTAATCGATCCTTTTTCCCTGAATATGATATTTCTTTCAGTGATATCAGTATTCCACTTTTTTTCAAACTTTGGAATCGATTCGAATTTTGAGACTCTTCTGATCTTCCTCTGTGTGAAATTCGTTGGACGTAACTACTGGATCTACGATTTTCTGGATTTTCCATATTGCCCAAACGGTTATCTATTCTCATTATATTGTTTTCAACCACATTCATTCGAATATCAATGTTTCGTTGAAACTGATTCAACAATTCTGCCATCCTATCTTCGAAACGGTGTAATTCATTACTCATTCTTTGGTCATCCCTGTTATGATGATTTTGATTCCGTGGCGGTCTCCCTCTTGGTCGAAGATTTTGGCTTGGCGGCATATTTTCATTTTCATCATGTTGACGTCTTTGTTCATTTTTTGAATTATTTAATTCCATATTTGATTCATTTTCGTCATTTCTATGTTGTTCAGCATTGTTTATTTCGTTATCGACATGTCGGTTTCCGTCTGGAGTTCCATGTTCTTGTTGATTGGATAGTGAATTCCTTCTGCCTCTATTATTACTCCCTCGCCCTCGCATTACTGGGCTATGTAGTACCATTGTCTTCTGGATATTTCACCAATTATTCCTACTTGAAACAATTATGTCACGTTGAACTTCTTTATTATATATTCATTTTTTTAAATGCTCTGTGACGGATACTCTGTTTCACTTATTGATTTTCACTTTTATATTACGACGTAGGAAAATTGTTTTGAACTCACGCCGGTCCTGTCACGGTCGCCACTTTGAAACGGTACTATGTTATTAAATATTACCATTCACATATAAATTGCAGATTCGTATAATGGCCAAATCATTGATTTGACATCAGACTTGAATGACTTTTTAATTATTAAAATTTCTCTTGTTAGAAATACGGTCGCCAGCTATTTTTTGTCTTTAAGGGTGAATCAGCAAACCTTCATTTTATATTTTTATATATGCACGAAATCAATTCAGAAAAATATGTATTTGAATTCTCCTGAATTCAAAATTTTTCAAATAGTGGTTTTGAAAAAAAAACGTTTTTGAAATGAGAATATTTATTCCAACAAAAATTTTTCATAAAAATTATTTCATTAATTATACAAAAAAAATTGTTTGGATACAATTTTTAATGACAATTCTTTTAGTTTTTTTATGTTCACGTATCGACTCATCCGAGTTCTGTTCTCTGTCGCGTGAATGCCACAACTACTCTACGACGATAACCACGCTCCTTATATAGGAGAGATAGCTCCATCCGAAAAATCATGAATTCTTTGATTTTATTCTTTTTGTTTATTATGGGTTATTAGTTTTGCTCAGAACTCATCTCTGAGCATAGAAAAGTAACAAATTTCCTGAATTATCGTTATTTCCAAGATTTTCCGGTGTTGCTCTTTATACATTATCGATTAAATAAATAATACTAAATCTATTCAACCTTTCAGATATGAACATGTAAATTCTTGCTCGGTACATTCTTCCGAGCTAACATTCACATGTTCTGATATTAATTTCCATATATCAATGGATTTCATCATTATGTTCCATCACAGAGGTACCCCACATACACACTTGTTAGAACTTTGTCGTTCATCCTCACAAGTGTCGGTTTAGCTCAGGTCGGTTAGGCATAGGTTATGTAGGTCAGATTATAGGTGGGTTCTCTAGAGGTTTGATTCCTTCAAAGATGGTGCATGATTCCTCTCACTGCAATGAGTGATTCAGGAATATGTAAAATCAAAAATGTGGTCAGTTAAACACAAATTCTTTTTCTTTTATCCTCTCCACAAAAATAATAAAAATTCGTAACAGATTTCACCTGAAAAACATTACAAAATCACTCGTATTCGGAGTGAGCTTTCTCACTCTTAGATACGCGGTGAATATTGTCAGTCTAATTCAGAGTTGATGAAATCACTCTTCCCAGAGTGAAAAATCACTCCAACATAGAGATATGTAATATCACTCTCAAAGAGTGAAATTTCATTCCAAGAAATTTAGAGAGAAAAGTAGAATGGTGAGGTTTTTATGTTCTGCATGTGCTTGATAACATGTTAATTACATGATATGAATCAATTTATGAAGGGTTAATACATTCCCAAACGACAGCATATATCTGATGCATATCTATGTGTGTGCGTGGGTGTGGCTGGGTGTCAGTGTGTATGTTTGTCTGTGGCGTTCGATGTGTGTGTGTGTGTGTGTGTGTGTGAGTGTGTGTGTGTGTGTGTGAGTGTGTGTGTGTGAGTGTGGAGGGGTGCATGGTTCGATCGTATGGGCCTGTGTGACCCAACACAACCACCCATACTCACACACACCGACGCCTACAAACAACCATACACACGCACGCATACGCACACCCACACTCACACACACACAACCACCCACACACACCTACTCACACATCCACACGCACATACACGCGCACACACAAGGAATCAGGTTCCCGACACGTCCACGCCGTTGATTCTGAGTAATGCAAAGATTGGGATTGAAAAACCTCCAATTCAAAGGAATTTGATACAATTATTATGCATCGTTTAAAAGTTATGGGGGTGTTCCCAGACTTTGCCACATCAGAGTATTAAAATTACAATGACTCAGCGAAAAATGATCCGTTTCCGAAGAACGAGAAACCGCTGGATTTGGGTTGAAAAACCCTACCGAATGGCATATCACAAGCCCCCCCGTCACATTTGAGATTCTCGTCCCCTCTCACCCCCCCCCCCCATCGACCCCCACAGGGCTGAGAAACTCAAAGTCCCCCGTTAAGATAGCCCTTGATCCCTCCTTTAATGCGAAGAAAATTTGATCCGATTATCATGCTCCGTTCAAAAGTTAGAGGGGTGTCTTCAGATTTTTGCACCACCATGTATGTATATATACAGGGTGTCCCAGAATTCGCGAATCGGATTCCACAGGTATATTCTGCAGCCAAAATGCAATAATTTCGCGTCTGGAAAATATTTTTTCGCCGCTTAGTTTTGGAGATATAAGTATTTTCAGATTTCTTTTCGAATCCAAATCATTCAAAAACACTGGATGCTACATACTTCAGCTTAACACCATTCGCTAAGTTGGGGAACGGCGGATTTGTTGTTAAAAAAAAATTCAACTATTCTATCATCGATATTTCCGGAGCTATAGCGATTTGAAGTTGCTGAATTCTGATTGGTTGAAAGCTAAGAAAATTTCAAATCACTATAGCTCCAGAACTATCAATGATAAAATGGTTTGATTTTTTTCCACAGATCCGCCGTTGTCCAACTCAGCGAATGGTATTGAGCCCAAGTATGTAGCACACAGTGCCTTTGAATGATTCAGATTTGAACAAAAATCTGAAAATGCTCATATCTATAAAACTAAGCGTCAGAAAAATTTTTTTCAATGAGAAATTATTGCATTTTGGCTGCAGAATACACCTGTAAAATCCGGTTCGCGAACTCTGGGACACCCTGTATACATATATACATATATAAATATATACATACAGGGTGATTCAAAATTCGCGCACTCTTTTTTGGGAGTAGATTCCTGATGAAATTCTAAAACGACTTGTCCTTTTGCACAATGCTCTCCGACGCATAATTTCCGAGATATAATTAATTAAAGTTGACTAATTATGAGGTGGATCCATCGGTCATTCAGGAGCGTCATAACAGAACAAGAGAGGAAGGTGCTTGCAGAGGGCGCTCATACGATCAGCTGATCGGTATAATCGATACGATTTACCAACATACGAATTGGTAAAATTGATTATTGTCATGAATTCTTATCACGATATGCTGTAGGTGAAAGTTGTAATTTCAGTAATGATTTTTATTACGCAGACGGATGTAAAATAGTGTTATTTCGTAGGGATAGGGATTCAAGTGGGAGAAAAAAGTATAACTACTCGTTTTCAATCAGGATTTTCATGTAAAGAAGAAAACATGAGAATTTTCATTCATCCGATACCCAATTTGAACGGTTTGATTAGTAAGTTTAACACAAGAGATTGGATTCCGAATCCTGTATTCTGATTCGTCGAGGATCAATGTATGTTAGATCAATCCTTGGCCATTCCAAATGATTCTCCTGAAGAATAACTTACTCCAACTTCTACGTAATTAACGTTCGATAAACCCTTTATAATCATCGAATGATGTAAAAAGGGTGAATTCGAATAAATTCATCATTGTTCAATGTTGTGGTTGGGATAAGTCGAAAACACATTCTTCAGAAGAATCATTTGAAACGGCCGAGGATTGATCTAACATACATTGATTCTCGACCAATCAGAATACAGAATTCGGAATCCAATCTCTTGTGTTAAACTTACTAATCAAACCGTTCAAATTGGGTATCGGATGAATGAAAATTCTCATGTTTTCTTCTTTACATGGAAATTCTGATTGAAAACGAGTAGTTATACTTTTTACTCCCACTTGAATCCCTATCCCTACGAAATAACACTATTTTACATTTGTCTGCGTAATAAAAATCATTACTGAAATCACAACTTTCACCTACAGCATATCGTGATAAGAATTCATGACAATAATCAATTTTTCCACAGTGTCGACGAATTCAATCGTTCTACATAGAAAATTTACCAATTTGTATGTTGGTAAATCGTATCGATTATACCGATCAGCTGATCGTATGAGCGCCCTCTGCAAGCACCTTTCTCTCTTGTTCTGTTATGACGCTCCTGAATGACCGATGGACCCACCCCATAATTAGTCAAGTTTAATTAATTATATCTCGGAAATTTTGCGTCGGAGAGCATTGTGCGAAAAGACAAATCGTTTTAGAATTTCATCAGGAATCTACTCCCAAAAAAGAGTGCGGGAATTTTGAATCACCCTGTATATACATATATATATATACAGGGTGTCCCATTTCAATCTTTAAATGCAAATATCTCAAAAACATGCATCCTGAACCAAAAGCACTTCATACCACAGTTGTTATACGAAGAGGGGGCCACAGAACTACGATATCAGTTTCATCATAGATGGCGTTATGATCGATTAAAATGAGGTCAACATCATTTTTTTAAACGGGAACCCCCACTTTTCATTGCATATCTTGATTGTACGCAAAAAACTGAGTAACTTTTGCTTGGAACGTTTTTCTAAATTTTTGAAGATCGCGCCACAATCGATGAAAACTAAAGTCTATGAAACAATAGCTAAGTTCGTTTACCGATGTCCCAAGTTACCCCAACTCGCTCTAAGTATTTTGGATTCGCTACTTCCAGTTTAAGCAACGAAATGATTGGTTTGGTACAAGTTGGAGCAACTCAGAGCAGGTAGAACGAACGAACCTAATATGCGGATATCTTGAGGAATGCATCGAATAGCCGGAATATCTCATTTGAATGTTGTTATTAAGAGAGGGGACGACACAATGGCGATATCAGTTCCATAGTAGATGGCGCTGTGGTCAGTAAAACTGAGGTGAACTTCAATTGTTCAAATGGAAACTCCTACTTCTTATCACATATCATGATTCTACGCGAAAAAATGAGGAAGTTTTGTTTGAAACATTTTTCCTAAATTCTTGAAGTTCAAACAGTGGAAAATTAGGTTGATGGAATAGTTCTACTGCATTAGGAGAGTTACATTGAATTGAAGTCATTCACAATGTTTTGGACATGACATTTGTTGTGTTTTGTGTTCGATTCCTTCTCTGGAATTATTATTGTTTCGATTTGTTTGTTGAGCGTTGCTTCACACGTAATGCAGTAGAACTTTTTCATCAACCTCATTTTCCACCGTTTCCATCTTCAAGAATTCAGGAAGAGTGTTTCAAACAAGAATTCCTCATTTTTTCGCGTAGAATCATGATATGCGATAAAAAGTAGGAGTTTCTATTTGACAACTTCAAGTTAACCTCATTTTTCCCGACCACAGCGCTATCTACTATGGAACTGATATCACCATTGTGTCGTCCCCTCTCTTAACAACAACATTCGAATGAGATATTTCGGCTCCTGGATGCATTCCTCAAGATATCCGCATATTGTTCCATATACTTAATTTTTCATCGATTGTGGCGCCATCTTCAAAAATTTAGAAAAACGTTTCGAGCAAAAGTTACTCGGTTTTTTGCGTAGAATCAAGATATGCAATGAAAAGTGGGGGTTCCCGTTCAAAAAAATGATGTGGACCCCATTTCAATCGATCATAACGCCATCTACGATGAAACTGATATCGTAGTTCTGTGGCCCCCTCTTTGTATAACAACTTTGGTATGGAGTACTTTTGGTTTAAGATGCATGTTTTCGAGATATTTCCATTTAAAGATTAAAATGAGACACCCTGTATGAATCTGAGGGGGACATCCGATGATGAACTTGGCTTTGACCTCAGATCTCACTTTCAAGGTCATTTCGAGGTCAACTCATGTTTTTTGAATGGAATCCCCTATTTTTTACTACCGGTTCAGATTATACGCTAAAAACCGAAGAACTTTTTTCTCAAACGTTTTTTCGAAATCCCCATAGATGGCGCTCTAATTGATGAGAAAATGAGGATTCTCAAACCCTCGGATTGTATTCTGTCTAACATGATGCTCAACTGTTGAGTGTTCCTCATCTCCCGGAAATTGCCGTCGGTTGTGATTGTTTTGGTTTTGTTCTTGGAAATTGTTATTGTTTTGATTCACGTGTGAATACCTTCGAAATTTAGCATTCCCAAACTGCTCAGTTCTCTGTTATCATGTGGGGGAAACACATTTCTAAATATCATGTCTGATTACGCGCCAAACGATATTGTTGACGTTTTGTTGTGTCTTGGTGAAGCGCGGGGAAATTATGTTGAAGCTGTGAGAACGTTTCAACGTCGTTTTCCGGATCGAAGGTGTCCAAATCGCATTACGATCCGATTTCTTGAACAACGTGCTCGTCATGGTCTCCTCAAACGACAGAGGAACGAGAAAGTTGATGCGGATAACAATAATCCTGATGTGAGATCGCTGGCTGTGCTGGCATTAATTCATATTAATCCCCATATCAGTCTTCGGGATATTGAGGAAATGACCGGGATTCCTCGATCCACACCTCAGCGTATCTTGAAATCGTTGGATTATCATCCGTACCATATCACTTCGGTGCAATCTCTAACAGCTGAGGATTTCATAACAAGATTGAACTCCTGCACGTGGGCCCAACGGAGAATTGAAGAAGATCCTAATTCCTCTCATCACGTTATGTTCTCTGATGAGGCAATATTTCACAATGTTGGAATTCTCAATAGGCACAATTGCCATTATTGGAGTGCTCAGAATCCTTACTGGGTCCGTACAATTAATCATCAACACCGTTGGAGTGTGAACGTTTGGTGCGGAATTGTAGATTCCAGGATCATAGGGCCGTATTTTTTTGAAGGAAACCTGACTGGCGCGGAGTATCTTCGTGTTTTGCATTTTGAACTCCCTGCTCTTATGGAAGACGTGAGTCTTGACGTGAGATCAAGGATGTGGTTCCAACAGGATGGAGCACCTCCTCATTACATGCGAATTGTTCGAAAATTTCTGGACGAGAAGTTTGCCAGAAGGTGGATTGGCCGTGGAGGACCTGCGCGATGGCCATCTAGGTCGCCAGTTCTGACGTCGCCTGATTTTTTCTTGTGGGGTTACATAAAAAATGTTGTATTCCGTGAACCTCCAACAACACGGGATGACATGAAAGATCGAATAAGAAGAGCATTTTTTTCAAGAAACTCTCATAAAAGAATTGCGCTTTGTCAAAGGCAAAACGGCGCTCATTTTGAACATCTTTTGAATGCCTAATGCGTCCCCGAAGATACACCTCCAGTTCAGACAATCGGCCCTTTTCAGGGCCACAATGATGTGTAAAGTCCGATCGCGCAACCTCCTCGTGGTGCACATTGGGTAACGCTGATGCCGACGGCAATTTCCGGGAGATGAGAAACACTCAAGAGTTGAGCATTATGTTAGACAGAATACAATCCGAGGGTTTGAGAATTCTCATTTTCTCATCAATTAGAGTGCCATCTATGGGGATTCCGAAAAAATGTTTGAGACAAAAGTTCCTTGGTTTTTAGCGTAGAATCTAAACCGGTAGTAAAAAGTAGGGGATTCCATTTAAAAAACATGAGTTGACCTCAAAATGACCTTGAAAGTGAGATCTGAGGTCAAAGCCAAGTTCACCATCGGATGTCCTCCTCAGATTCTTACATTTTTTCCCGGAACATTTTCTTCTGAATCTATTCGTTTTCGAGATATTTTAAGTGACAGATTAAAATGGGACACCCTGTATATATATATTCTTATACATATATATTCCCATATACATACACATATATTTAATAATCTATTTACACATAATCACCTTTGTATCATCAACTAACCTTTCAAAAGCCGGTTTATGAAAATAGATTTCTCAGTATTGTAGCTGGCCTATTTTATGTGAATGGCTACAAATAATTACAGGTTCAAGTTATATCTTGATAGTGTGTGGCATCAACTTTCTTCCCTCAGCCTTGTTTTTTTAAAAGGTAAGTCATAAATGCCTGTTATGTGCGTTTGAATAATTTTAAGTTTCATGTCCTCCCCGTTACCAAAAAACAACAAATATTGCTTCAAATGGTATGCATAATTTTTCTCAGTGATATTGTTCCGCATGCAAAGTTAACCTGAATCAATCGATGTTGTGTAATTTTCTCGGATTTTATAATAAACGTGAATGCTGGAAACAAGATAACAGAGAGGACGACGAAACACTACGTTATAACCTGTGAGCATTAGCAATCTATTTGCAACGATCGAAATGCAGAAATTTGTATAAGATGAATATTGTTGAAGAAACAGATTGAAATTCCAATGGGAATATGCAATTGAAGAGGTCTCGAGCAACTTATCATCTATCTTTCCTGCTGAAAATGCCTGGAAAATCTGGACAAAAAATAGCTGTCAAGCTTTGAACGGCTTTTGTCCCAGGATATCCAGTCAAAACTGACTGAATTTCTACCTGGTTTCATCTCAAATCACCAAACATCCCAAGCAGCACCAGAATATACTATGAACGTTCTCCGAATATCCGAAATATATACTATGCACATGCAAATGAGATCGCTTCATAGGTGGGTTTCATAGGACTCACCACCGGAGTCCCTCTCTCATCTACAGCCAATCTACAGCCAATCAGAAAGTAGAGAACGGCTTCTCTATTCTCACCCTCTCTCTTCAATCGACGAGTCAAGAGAGAGGAGGGAACCCTATCCACCAAGCAGCCATTCATTGAAGTTGCGGAAAAGGGAAAAAAAGGAAGAGAGAGACAGCCTCTACTACTGTACCCACCACCACCCTCATCCCGAAACAAACAACGGAAATAGAAAAAAATGACAATACCCGCACTCGAAGGAATACCCGCAACCCACATAGCACCGGTTGTCCCAGCAATATTGTGAGAATATTACATTTGGAATGTGTAATATTCTGGAGAATGTTTCAAGAAAATTGTCAGAATGTCTGCAGGGTGTCTTATGTCACCATCTTTGTAACATTCTGGAGATATTCTGAAACATTGCTGAAATCATTGAGGTAACGTTCTGGGGACATTCTGAAATATTACTGTGATCATTCCGGCGTTATTCTGTACGGAAAAAATTGTAACAATCACATATATCAGAAAGCTTGAAAAATATGACTTTGGATTGAAAAAAAATTTCTTCACAGTTTACTTCCACAAATGCTGAACGAGCTTGGCCAGAATCACTTTAAGTGGAAAAAAAACCTGCTTCGAAGTTGGTTATTAGGAAGTTACGCCAGTGAGGATTGAACCTGGGTCTTGTGAGTGGGAGTCAAGGCTTCTATCACGTCAGCGAATCTCCGAGATGGCAGTATCACTATCAAAGGGCCATTTATTGTAATCATCTTGATGGGAGTTTCAAAAATTCGTTTCCGTGACATATCAATCAATCAACTCAGAATCTTCTGACATTAAAAATGAGTAGATCGTGGGAGAGAGGTTTTTTTACCTCAATTTTGAGATTTTACAGAGTGCTGAGTGAGATCAACGGGAAAACTTCGAGAATTTGTTGCCGTGGGACAAAGACTGATCGATTCAGAATCTGCTGAAATAAAAAATGAATGACACTCAAGAGGAACGTTTTTTTGAAAGTTCACCTCCAAAAATTCACCAAGTGCTTGAGTAAATTGATGAAAAAATTTCAAAGATTCGTTTTCGTGGGATATGGACTAATCGATTCGAAATTTTCTGAAATGAAAAATGAAGAGCACTCAAGAGAAATGTTCCTTTATCAGTGCACTTCCAAAATTGACCAAGTCCTGGGGAGCAAATTGTTGAAGAATTCTCAAAAATTTGTTTCTGTGGGATATAAACCAATTGATTCAGAATCTTCTGAAATGTTAGATGAACACTACTTGAGAGACACATTCTTTGAAAAACTCAGGTGTCGAGATGACTTGCGTTCATATACCGAAAAACAACGTGCAAGCATTTCGGATCGGCGTGCGAGCATGGTATAGTACCATGTATATATACACCGTGAAAGACGGTGCGCACGCACCATACAACACGAGGCAACCATGTCATTTTACAATGCAGACTAGCATTGGGTTTGTGAGGGTCGGGGCCGAATCAACGAAAAACCAAATCAACGAAAAAAAATTTACTAGCAGTATGAAGTTGTCATTTTGTTGCAGTATGAAATTGAATCAGTCATAGATCATTGATTAAATTAAACGAAAATTCTTTATGTTAACCTATTCACTGCACCCGTTTATTACAGTAGACACGTAATTGATCATTCTAATGAAATTATTAATGATCTTTCTAATCGATCGGTACAATCAAACTGTTTCAAACGTCTGTAGAGAACGAAAATCGGTTTGTTGTTATCATAAACATAACCATACCATAATCATGAACATAACAAAGGGAAATTAAGTTTACCGTGGGGTTGTGTTAGTAAATCGATGTTTTTTACTCTTCGTTTAATTTAATCAATGATCTATGACTAATTCCATTTCATACTGCAACAAAATGACAACTTCATACTGCTAGTAAATTTTTTTTCGTTGATTTGGTTTCTCGTTGATTCGGCACCGACCCTTTTGTGACGATAGGTAGCACTGTCTTCCAACGTGATTTGTGTCTTCCGTGTGGATAGAGAATACGTAAAAATCTCTGTGACGAATTGATCACGATAGAAGACTCTGAGCAGATGTTTTTTTTACCAGCTATATGATCATTTTGTGCGGCAAATTTAAAGTTCATAAATACATTCCCACAGAAATATATTTTATAGTATATACTCATAAGATCATAAAATTATTAATTTATTCTTGCCAATCGTTCCCGGTATCATTGTGACTTTATTTTATATCATACAAAATTATGTACTGTTTTTCATCATTGAGTTTCCCGAGTTTGGAAGGAAAAAATTATACGTTAAACCATTAAAAACTTTTAATGCATCAAACTATAATAAACTATTCTTCCGAAGAGTCTTTCATCACACCGAAAAATAATAACGAAGAGGATTTGAATAATATTATTATATTTTACAACCCCACTCCCTGGTGGAAATGAAGCATATACACAAAGCGAGAAGGGAATGTATACGAAGCGAAAAACGTTTCAACTCGCTTTTTCTGGGGCGTATGATACCCGCTTACTGGAAAGTCATCAAATCATACGTTCTGTATACGTTTCATAAACTTCCGATCCCGTTTCGCATATGCTTCATGTAACGTAATAGTAGGGTATATGAAGCGTATGCGAGTCATACCTATTCTGACTTCAAATAACATCTTCCAGCAATCGATGTCAACGACGATCCATGGCTCAATGGATAAGACCCTACCATAGTGAAAGTCTTCGGTTCGATTCCATCACAGGGTTCAATGTTTTTGTCTAGATTTTTTGAATTTTCCCCGCTTTCTTTGTTTCAATTCCTGTTCCATATACTCTTTGTATCCTTTCCATAAACGTTTCTGTTACCCTTCAGCATACGCTTCGTTTACTCTTTCTTCTCGCTCCCATTTTCACCAGGGCTGTAAATTCCCAGTTGGTTTGCATCCTGAATTTCCCATGCGAATTTGGGACTGGATCTATTTCGCATGTGATCATGTCCCATAGAAACTTTTCACATGGGTGTCCCATGCGAATTCGGGACTGGGTCTGATGCGTATGGTTATCACCCATGCGGAATTTTCCCATGGGTTACCCATGTCGTATGTGTGTACCTATGGAATGCTATCGCACGTATCCATGGGTACGTCACGTGTGCGTACTCATGGGAAAATGTCACATGTGTGACCAATGAGGAAGTGTCGTATGTGTGACACATGTGGAAATGTCGCATGAGTGACCTATGGGGAGATGTGGTATGGCTGTCGCGACCCTTTAGAATCCCATGCGACAACCCGTGCCACCCACTTGATTCTCATGGGACCACCCGAATCCCATGTGGAGACTCATGCGACCACTTATGTGACCCACTTGATTCCCATGTGACTGTCCATACGAGCCATCTGATTCTCACGTGACCCACTCAAATTCAATGGCAAGATCCATGCGACCCACTTGTTCTTAATACGGAAACCCATGCGACCTACTTATTCCTAATACGGAAACCCATGCGACCCATTTGATTCCCCTGCGACGCCCCATGCAACCAACTCAATTCCCACGTGACGACCCATGTGACCTACTTGATTCCCATGCGACGACCCATGCGAACCAACTGGGAATTTACAGTAGGGAAAACATATCGACAAAATTCAACTTTGTCGCACAAAATGACGATTTAGTCGGAAATACAAATGGCTGATATCGCGTCCAATTCGTCACAAGAATTATCTACTGCAAGGTGTTGTGTACCCTATCTAGTGGATATCAGAAACCAGTGTCCTCGTGCTGCTTCCCTTTACTTTCCCTACACCTCTTCCGTTTCCGATATTAGATTCTCGTGCGTTTCTGCCCTCCCTCGAATGATTTTTCATGGTCGCGGTTTCCCCCTTCCTCCCTTCGCTGAATACATGTAAACGGCATGGAGCGCGTAGATATCTCCGGGAAAGACTTTCTTAAGATATGTTTAAGAAGATATATATTCTCAACAGTTTCAAAGTTATGTTTTCATGCTCATATGAATAACATTTCAAATGTCCCTGTTATTATAATCGAATTGCAAAGGAGGTAAATTCATTCACTAGTTGGAAGCTTCAATGATCTATAAAGATGCCAAGAAATTTTCAATTCTGTGAAAAGTACGATTATGTAACTCTGTAATGCCCGCGCTAAAATTAACGCATCTCCGCGTCACTATATTTGGTAAATTACTGAACTCCTTACGCTGAATTTCATGTACATCCTTCAAATGAATTCGTAAAACTCTCAATTATATTGTACTTATCAACAAGTTATCATGCGATAACAATGAAAGAGAAATAATGGAGCAAAGAATCTATGTCATTCGTGAGATATTGATGATCATAGAAACAGGAAATTCATTCAAATATGTTAGCCCAAATTTCTTCAATTGCCAACTCATTTGATATTTGTTTATGTAATGACACTTTGTTCCAAAGATTACTTCCATTCTGAAAACTTACACTAGTGACATAACATTTTACTGTGTCATATTGATAATTATCAGCATCGCAATCAATTTGTCGATATGTGATAGACCCCGTATATTTTAATTTATATATATATATAAATGGGATAAAATATTTCTTGTATCACAAATTCATTGAACTAAAAGAGTTCTCACTAAACTCAAGTGAGAAAATAGTTGGTAAGAAAAAAAAATTCGAAAAACAATACTACATCGAACCTTATGAATCATCAAGCCTTTTCAGATGAATTTCTCTCAAGTCCTATAAATTGTATTACAATACCTCAACTGAATTCTCTAAACAGAATTGATGAGTCACCAATTCCCAAAACTCTGTACAAAAGAGCTAGGCACGTATCGACACCCTGACGGCCGCCTGAACGTCGCGTCAGGCAATAAAACAATTCAGGGTAAAACCCTACAAAGACATTAGGCTTGTACAGCAACAAAATATATATATATATATATATATATATATATATATACAGGGTGGGGCATTTAAAGTGTCGCGGGCGTTTTTTCCAAAAATAAAATGAGATACGAGAAAATTTTTCGGACAAAAATTGTAGGGTATCGAGGGGGACATCAGATGGTGGCCTTGGCTTTGACCTCAAATCTCATCTTCAAGGGCATTCTGAGGTCAACTCTTGTTTTTTAAATGGCATCTCATATTTTTCACTGCAGATTTGGATTCTAGGTCAAAAACCAAGAAACTTTTGTCTGAACCATTTTCCTGAAATCCGCAAAGATGGCGCTCTAATCGATATTGTTTCATACTGAATCTGACATTAGATTGACTCGAAAACGAAGGGTCTTGGAGGAGAATGTTTCGGACAAAAGTTGTCTGATTCCAAGGGGGACCCCTTGAACTGAAACGGAGGTGATGGGGTATAACAGACAAAACACAACACATTTCAATCGTCTACATCACTTGGATAATTTTAATGCAGTAGATGCTCAAAATGATGGCCTTCGACTTCAATACACATTTCAAAACGTTTCACAAAAGATTGCTGAACTCGTGCTAAAATATCTTCATTGATGCTCGCGCATGCATTGATGATTCGTTGACGCATATTCTCAGGTGTAGTCGGTGCTTGTTGATAAACTGTATCTTTCATGTATCCCCATGAAAAAAAATCTGCAGAAGTAATCCGGAGAACGGGCAGGCCAATGAACTGGTCCACGACGTCCTATCCATCGTCCAGGATAATCTCTGTCCAATATTTCTCGAGCTGTGACTGCATAATGGGATGGACAACCATCGTGTTGATACCACATATTCAATCGTTCCTGAATAGGTATGTCTTCAAGTAATGTTGGAAGTACTTGATCTAAGAAATGTCTGTACTTCTCTCCATTTAGCGTATCTGCAATGAAGTACGGTCCAATTACTCGAGATCAAAAAATACCACACCAAACATCCACAGCCCATTGTCTTTGATGCTCTACTTGACGTAACCATCTTGGATTTTCTGTCGCCCAGTAATGCATATTATGTCGATTTACTTGACCATGATTGGTGAACGTCGACTCATCAGGAAATAATATGTTGATGAAGTTGTTATTGTGCATTTGCGCTAGACCCCATCGACAAAACTGTACACGATTTTCGAAATCATCACCGTGAAGGTCTTGATGCAAACAAATGTGATACGGATGGAATTTGTGACGTTTCAGTATTCGAAGAACACTTCTTCGAGAAATTCCCGAATGGAGTTCATTTTCACGAGAGCTCACGTGTGGATTATTGGCTACTGCAGCTAGTACATTAACTTCCGCATTTTCTCCGCTAACAGTTCTCATTCGATGTCGTTTTTCCCTTGTAACACTTCCCGTTTCTGAGAATAATTTTGTAATGCGTTGAAAATACCTAATGGATGGCGTTGTTCTTTCAGGAAATCGTTCTGCATACAAGTCATATGCTTGTCTGGGGTTCTTATGCACTTCACCGTGAATGTAGATCATATCGATCTTTTCAGAAACCGTGTATCGGATATCCATGATTTTCAATTTGTCATAAACCAAGTAATAATCAAATGTAACTGACAAACTGACTTTCAAAATCGTGAATTTTCACTGAACCCCGTCGTTTGTTTACATCGCGTGAGCTCTGAATGGTGGTAATGTAGACGATTGAAATGTGTTGTGTATTGACAACTTTTGTACGAAACATTCTTTTGCAAGACCATTCGTTTTCGAGTTATTCGAATGTCAGATTCAAAATGGAACAATATCGATTAGAGCGCCATTTTTGCGGATTTCAGGAAAATGGTTCAGACAAAAGTTTCTTGGTTTTTGACCTAGAATCCAAATCTGCAGTGAAAAATATGAGATGCTATTTAAAAAACAAGAGTTGATCTCAGAATGCCCTTGAAGATGAGATTTGAGGTCAAAGCCAAGGCCACCATCGGATGTCCCCCTCGGTACCCTACAACTTTTGTCCGAAAAATTTTCTCGTATCTCACTTCATTTTTGGAAAAAACGCCCGCGACACTTTAAATGCCCCACCCTGTATATATATATATATATATATTATGAACGTATTTCCCATCTATTTCTTTGAATAATTAATTAATTAAATAAATAAAGTTACATGCACCAACAGAGATTAGAAGAATAAATCACCAAACAAACTCAGGCAAACAAGCATGTAAACAAAATGAATAACCAAGATTTCAACATGCAAGTATTTAAGACACAACACGAATAAATAAATTATGAACATTTAGAATTGGAATCACCACTTTGAAACATACATTTGATGAAAGTAGATAGAAATCTACTCATGCAAATACTAACAAACACGAACGATAAGTAAACAAGTTAGAAATAAGATAAGTTAGGGATAAAACAAAAATAGATACATAGGTCATAGATAAAATGAATAGACAAACAAGCATGCATTAAAAGTTGAACATTCAACGTCAAACCTTTACAAATAAACCAAAATTACTGAACGAAACGTATGAAATCGAAAACAATAATCCAAACATGCAAAAGTCAATACAAACATACATGCAGAGTGAAAGAAAACGAATATTATTCAAACAATTAATAAATAGATACAAATGGACAAAACACTGGTACATGATCACAAATATTAGTTAGGACATGTTATGAACAATTATTAAAATTATAAGAAATATGTCAAACATAAACCAAATGAATCGTGCACGAGGGTTGAACGCGTGCGTGGCTCTGTGAATCGAGACGAAAGGGCATGTGAAAAGGAATGAAAGAGAACCGGTGAGGGTTCGAAGACACGCGTCAGGAAAACAACGTGCATCGATCGGAAACACCCTCGATCGATGACCAACAGCACGCGCACGATACCACGCACCAACCACCCGGGAAGGAAGGGATGCAACCCCTTCTACTAGAAGGAGTACCTATGCGCACCAATAAGGAAAATCCATCGATCTTAGATCAAAGCTTCGATCGATATTAATTTTTGATTGGATGTCCATGGTACCCAAAAATTGCTTGAAAGAGGGTGCATCCATGGACAAATCGCCAATTAATCGCCAGGCTCTCTAGCCATCAACATTTCCTGCTCTTTAGCAAAAATCAAGGAACTCTCCGCTAAACAAAAGGTACTACGACCATACAGCCTTCAACAACAACGCTTATACCTCGCAGTCAGGAATCTTCTGGTGATCCCAGTATAGAACGAGATCCATCTTCTCTTACAAGCATCACGCTTGATTTGAACGAAATATAGAGAATTCTTCTTCTCTTACAAGTATTACGCTTGTTTTGAACGCAATACAGAGAATTCATCTTCTCTTACAAGCATTACGCTTGATTTGAACGAAATATAGAGAATTCATCTTCTCTTACAAGCATTACGCTTGTTTTGAACGCAATACAGAGAATTCATCTTCTCTTACAAGCATTACGCTTGATTTGAACGAAATACAGAGAATTCACTTTCTCTAACAAACATTACGCTTGTTTCGAACGCAGTGTAGAGAAGCTACATGCACTAGTAAACATTATATTTTCAACAACCCCAAAGAAGGACGAAATATACGGACGTCGGTTGGAGGTGAGAACATTCATGAATACGGGAACAGAATTTCGGTGACTGATACCAACGATATCCATTACTCCACGACAACCCCAAAAGAAGGACGAAGTCTACGGATGCCATCTGGATGTGAAGACATCCACAGACCCGGAAGCAGAATTCCTGTGGCTGATATCAACAATCACAACAACAACAACACAACAAATTTTCTGCCAGTGAGTATTCCCTAATTCTCCGTGTTTACACACGGTCCCCTTCGGATAAATGCTCTGTATGTTCATACATCATTCATCCAACCCTTTGAATGTAGTTTACATTAAATTCGAAGGCTAGGCACCCTATACCCATTATTTTGTTCGTTGAATTTTACTCTCAAGGATTTGCTTATTTCCAACCTTGTTTTTCATTCAAAAAAGGGAAACATTTAAAAATTCATATATTGATTTAGAACCTTCATTGACATAATTCTATCACCCCCGATATGCAAAGAAATTCAAGAATAAAAACTAATATAATTCTTTCTTTTATTTCTCATTCTTTCAATAGTGGCATTGATTCACGAAGTTGAGGAAAAACTACGGAGGGCTGAAGAGAGAGTGATTGAAAGAAGAAAAATCTTTCATTCCTCATCAGCTGATTCCCATCCTCGGATAAATAAAAGATAAAAAGTTAATTTTCACTTTGAAAAATAAATTAAAAATCATAAATTGGAATGCTCAATCTATTCATCATACTGTTAGGTGCTTAAATTGTATTAGATTCAATATCTTTTCTTTACTTGTGGTTTATGTAGAAGCTATTTACCGCGTTATTTGCAATATACGCAAAATCAGTTATTGAAAGCTGGTTTAAGCCCAGAAGAAATTATAGAATTTCACTTGAAGTACAAACAAAAATGTAATCTTAATATTAAGAATAAATTAATAATTTTACCAGATTTCCAGTTTGGTCATTTTCAAAACCTTTCATATTTAAGAAATCCTCAATCCTACCCCTTCCTTCCTTGATTGATAAATAGGGGAATAAATTCTTTTGCCGTCTTGGATGAAAAACATCCAGGACGTGACAGATATAGCTTCAATCAGTGAAGCGTAGGCGAGTCATGAAACAAGCGAGTGCAAATCCCGCAACCTCAAGGATCGAGATCGAGTGAGAATCGGGGGAGAAGGGAGGCGGTAAAAAAGGGGAGAAAAGGTTGGGGATGTTCTCATGATCGAATTTCCGAATTTTCAAAGACATTTTTATGAAGTCTCCAAGGAATTTTCAAGAAAACTTTGAGAAATCTTGAAGACCTTTTTTAGAAATTTTGAAGATATGTTTTCGCAAGCGAAGAAACGTCTTTTGGATAGTTCTTGCAAGAGTTCTTGCAACATCGCAAGATTTCTTTGAGAATTCTGAAAAATGTCTTGTTATCTGTGTGGGTGTATTTTTAGGTCTGAATGGAAATCCGCGCAAGTTGATCAGAACACATCACATGGCAAACAGTTCTTAAAATTCCATTTCCGATTCCTCATAAGTCAACCTGAATAAATTGGCATCTAAAATGTACCTAAGTCATTGAAAGTCAGCTACGGGGTCAATAAACGTAACTACCCTCAAGTATATTCGCGTGAGAATAAATCGGAATGCATGGAAACAGTTTTCTTGCATGTACACGGAAATGACCCTTGTAAAAATGAATCGTATATGTGGCATATATGACCACACATGGTACATATATGATTTCACAGACTCATATATGATCCCTATTGTTTGAAAGTCATAGAAAAGTGTTAACTAAGATTCACCGAATCAGAACTTTTACTAGAATGTTGAGAACAATGAAAAAGAAGAAGGAAAGAGAGAGCAAAATGGACTGTATAAAGCGGAGGACTCTAGTGCGATTACAGGAAAAGGGAGTTCCGCCTCGTGCAAGATTCTGAAAGAAGTGGAAACAGATTCATAAACAATAGATATAATTATCAACTACTGAACAGAATGTATACAGAATTACAGAATTGTAACGAGAATAGAGAGACCCGTGTCTGAGACAACGGAGACCGTTTCAAAAGTTCTTGAATGGACAATAATAAAGAAATTTGTCTGGCCAAGCAATCATACAAGCATACTACACTCACACATCGATGTTTCACGGTGGCCACCTTGTCGAGAATCAGCGTAGTCGTCGTAGGAGGAGAACCCAATCGATGACATCCACGATGCGAAAGCGAAAAACGGAGCACTGCTTTATCTGGCACTTCGCGAAGAAACTTGCGAGGATAATTTCGAGTTGAATGTGTAACTTATATGCATTATAGGATTTGGAAGAGAATCGCGTTGACCACGTGTGAAATTACAGAGGAGAGAAGTACGAGTTGCGATGAGCCTCTAATCAGAGAGGGGGTCAAAGGTCTCGTGACTCGGGAGGAATATTGTCCCCTTCCTTCCATCCCCTGGAAGAGATACTAGATACAAGAATTCATGCAGTGGTAGTACCAAAGGTAGAGCTACCTCAGGCTCGAACACCTATATAATTTATGTATGGTCCATATATGATTTCAGATATTTATATATGGGCCATATACATTTCATATATGGCGTTATGTTCCCTATATATGGGTCATGTTTGGTCCGGATATAGATTGAACAATCGTATATGAATTTTATATAGTCATATATGCCACATATATGAATCACATATGATTTATATATGACCATATATGATTCGTACCAAGTCCATATATGAATCAAATACAGTTTATATATGGGCCATATATGAATCATTTTTACAAAGGGAACTGGCACAGAATCACGCACGCCTGATCAAACTCTCGATCAGCTGGACAATACCTGTGACAATGCTTGCCCTGGAAGCAGCGTATTAGGGAAGCCTAGAGGTTGAGTGAGTGGGTAGATAAGTTCGGTGGGACTTCAAATCTCCTTTAGGTAGGAATAAATTCATCCTCATTCCCAAGTGGAATGCGAAAACATAGGTGTTAACAAATTCACAGAATATATCGAACGTTGAATCGATTCGAAAGAATTTCCATTTTATTTCCCTTTTAGTTCTTGGTAATTCGAATGTTCAATTTTGAATAAATTGTTTTTCAAAATGCAGAACGGAACCTAAAAAATCTAATTTTTTTGATTGAGGAAGGTTGATGAAATAATTTGTCCCATTAAAGCTTGTAGTTGACCTGAGTGAGTCGATTGATGTTATACAGGAACAGTAACTCAGGTCATTGAATGCGTTTATCCGGAAAAGATGCATATGGATCATATTCAGTTTCATCCTTGAAATCCAAGGAACAAAAACACATCGTAGGTTGGAAGTAGTCGTGGGTAAAATTTTTCCTTCGGGTTTACCAAGGTTTCGACCAGGGCAGTGTACATTTTCAGAGTCAATGTAATCTTTTGAACAAAGTGTAATTATATAAACAAATATAGAATGAGTTGGCTATACTTAACCCACGTAGTACAAATATCGCAGTAATATTGCTATAACATTATTGTTACCACAATATTTCAATATAGGTGTAACATTACTGTAATATTACTATAATCTTATATGCTGGATAGGAAAAATAGAGGAGTGGAATAGGTTTGGTGTAGTTGGATAACATGGTATAAAGTCGGTGAATGAATTTCATGTTCCAATGATCATTGATATCCCTGTTGGAAATGACGAAAATAAACGAAAAGAAAATTTTTCTTTCCGTTTGATATCGGTTTTTGTCCCGTAAAATACGAAAGGAAATGGAGAGAAAATTTATTCTTCCGTTAGGACTTGGAAATGCGGACAAAAATGTTGATGGTATTGATACGAATTTCTCAACGTATTATTTTACCGATTTCAAACGTATCGCTGAATCGAATGAATGGGAAATTCTTTCCGTTTTCAACTGGTAATGCAAACTATAAGTATTTGTGGTATTGATCTGCATTTGTTGACAATATTATTTTACCGATTTCATCCGTATCGTCGACTGGAATGAAATAAAAATCCTCTCCGTCGTCGACGGGAAATGCGGACGAAAATTTCAGCGGTATTAGATCTGGATTTTGAATCACTGAATTTTGTCGACTTCGTCCGGATTTCCGGATGAACTGTATTGTACAACAAAAATTCATTGAGGAATCACAGTATTGTACTGGAAGCAATTACCCTGTACAAGGATCTTTATTTGTATGTTCTTGTTCGAAAATCGTTCAGGAACCTTGTCCACTCATGTAAATTGAGAGAAAATCATATCCTACTACAGGGTTCGAACTTACATTCCTACCGTTCTACCGTCTGAAGCCTAAGACCTAACTGAATGAGCTATTGCGCGACTTCACAGATAATCAACTTAAGAAAGTACATGTGTACGTTGGAGCGTTTTTCCGTTTTCATCCGCACACGCGAAGAATTTCCATGATATTGACCTGGACAGTCATCAAATCATATCGATTTCATTCAGATTTCCGGATAAATGGAGTTGGAAAGTCTTTTTGTTCCCATCCGCATATACGGATGAGAATTTTCATGGTATCTGTCCGGATTTATAATCATGAAATCATATCGGTTTCATCCGGATTTTCGAATACACGGTATTCGAATATTTTTCCATTTTCATCAGAATACCGTACTGTAAATTCCTAGTTAGTTCGCATGGGTCATTGTATGGGAATTGAGTGGGTCGCATGGTTCTTCGCATGGGAATGAAGTGGGTCGCATGGGTCTTCACATGCGAATCAATGGGATCGCATGGGTCTTTGCATGGGAATCAAGTGGGTTGCCTGTGGCCCAATTGAGTTATATGCGTCTTAAGATGGATTGATGACCGAAAATATTGAGAAATAGATCACTCTAAAACATCAAACAATTAATTGAACTTGAAACAAAAATACATATCGCCTTCCAACTGTAAATCACATTCATATTAATTGAGTTCGAATATGTCAATCATTCATTTGACACCCCGATGTACCTTGCTTATTCATCATGTTGAACTCATGCGAATATATCACATGGGTTACTCATGGGGTAATATTGCACGGTTTACCCCTACGAGAATACCGAACAGGACAAAAACTTACGTGAATGTGAAACAATAATGGAAATGTTCATTGTCTCAGGTTCATGTGAGTTTTTGTTCTGTTTGGAATTCTCATATGTACTGAGAAAAAGGTTTTCTTCTGGCAAATTAACGCATTTCGTTGAGCATTCTCAAGAATTATCATTTCATACAAATAAGACATATCGATTGTAACCAAACATTGTGTTGAGTCAAGAAATTCATATTCATTAACTATAACCAAATTATTCATTTGATTCAAAGTGATTGAAGTTGATGTGAATGAATATGAATTCTTGTCAAATTTAGATCGATCGAATCATAATCGGTATGAAGTTGACTCAAAGAGGTATGTGGTGTATTCAACAACTATGTGATAAAATGAATATCAGTGAATATTTCTTTGGCCGTATTCAAATATACGATTTATTCACTGTAAACAAACCTCATTTGAGTCAAAGAATCCTTTTTCTCAGTGTGGGTAACCCGTGCAATATTTCTCCATAGGTAACCGATGTGATATATTTACAGGAGTAACCCATGTCACGTGATTACATGCGAAATAAACCCAGTCCCGGATTCGCATGGGGAATTTCCCTTGCGGACCAACTGGAAATTCACAATGGGATACACACGGGAATATTCGAGGAACTCTTGAGGATACTGAAACAGTTCTTTCACTGTTCGAATCAGTTAATATCCCAAGAAGTGAACTCTTTTGGACCTCTTTATGATTTCATGAATTCGAAAGAATTTCTCCTGGCCATGGCGATTTCTTTTTCAAGATTTAATTCATTTTTCAGTTCATGTGAAACTCTAATGTTTGAATCTTGAAACGCGTCCATATTCTGTCTTTAACAATGAGTTTGTCTTGTACGTATCGTACCGCTTACTCGTCATGAGAGAGAATAATTATTTGACACGTTTCGAGATATTTGGAAAAAGTTCACCTCTTTCTTTCTAATCACATACTCTGAGTGAGGAGTTGTGGTTATTAGGAACAAGGATCCGTTTGTGTGTTTAAATTTGCTGTATCAGTAACACACGCATCGATTATTTTCATTGATCGATGTAAATATGTTTTCTTCGCTCCTAGCAAGGCACTAATCGTATTATGATTTGAATTCTATTCATATTCTTGAAAAAGAATTCTCCAACTGCTGTATGAAATCACCCGGCTTGTCAGACTGGATTTTGACGCAATGAAATTATATCCGTGAATCCAATCTAGAACTGAATGAAATGTGCATGCAGTGATTACTGAGCACAAACAACATTTGTTTGTTTTGCTTCTCCGGGTGCAAACTGGGAACTTTCGTTCAATTCTTCAATCCGTCAAAGTGGATTGGAAAAGAATAAATTTTCTTCCGAAAATCCAACTAAAACGGAACCAATTCCCCATGTGTTAATCACTCAACAAAACCATAATTTTCCATATCCGCATATGCAGATGCGAACGAGGACTTTCGCTCAATCACTTGGCTTATCGAGCCGGATTTGACCGCAATGAACTCGCATCCTAAAACCAACCTGAAACGGAAAAAAATGTCAGTGCGGTAATTACGGAATCATAACATCATTATTTTGTTCAGCATTTGCGGATGCAAACTGAGAACTGTGATTCAATCATGTGATTTGTTGGCGCGGATTGAAACGTAATCAACTTCTCTTCGCAGATCCAACTTGAAACGGAACCCATTTGGCATGTTTTGATTACTCAACAAAACCACCATTTCTTATGTCCGCATTTACATACGTAAATGACAGCTTACGATTAATCAGTTGACTTGGCAAGCCGGATTTTAACGCAATAAAATCATATCCGTAAGTTCAACTTCGAACGGAATGAAATGTCTGTGCGGTAATGACGGAATGGAAACACTATTGTTTTATTCAGCACTTCCGGATGCAAATTGGGAATTGTTATTCCATCATCCGGCTCGTCGAAGCAGATTGAAACGCAATAAATTTCTCTCCGCAGATCCAACTTGAAACGGCATCAATTTGGTCGTCGTTTATGCTGATCAAAGCGGTGATATCTTATACCCGTCATTCCGGACAAACTCGAAGGATTTGGTCAAAATTGCAATTCCAGCTCAGAACGGATTCATTTTGTTTCCGCTGTTCCAGTCACACTCCTTCTCCAATACGGAAAGTTTTGTAAACATTTCACTTACGTCACAAAATCTTACTTCTGCCCTGCGGAATGAATCGTAAAGATTCGCATCTAAGTTCTTTCCGTTTCTTCCCGTTACTTTCAGCAGGGATCTCACGGATACCATAGATTTTTTTCTCAATTATGTCCATATCATCGTTATCGGAGGATAATTCATTTTTCATTATTGAGGGTTGTATATGAAATTCAACGTCAGAAGTTCAGTAGTTCACAAGATATTTTGATTCGGAGGTTCATTATTTTAGCGGGAATTACACTGAAAAAAATCATTGTGTTGAAATGTGATCAACAGAAGAATTTTATTATCCCAACAAAATTTCTGTTGCTTCAACCAAATTTTTGTGGCTTCAACCAAATTTTTGTTGCTTCAACCAAATTTTGGTTGTTTCAACAAAATTCTCTCGTTGGGATGATAACATTTCTTTATTATGACCGCAAATAGATGTTATTATCCCAACGAATGAATTTGGTTGAAACAACAAAAATTTGGTTGGGATAACAAAATTCTTTTGTTGATCACATTCCAACAAAATAATTTCTTTCAGTGTACAAGGTTACATAACCGTACTTTTGCAGGAGTGAAAATTTCTTGACATCCATACAGGGTGGTCCATTTGAAGTGATATAGTCAAATATCTCGGAAACTAGTGGAGATGGAGGAGAATGTTCCGCATAAAAAGTTCAGGGTTTCAAAGGGGAAGTATGATGCTGACCTTGAAAGATCCCTCAGAGGTCATTTTGAAGGTTATCTAGAGGTCAAGATGGTTTTTTTGAATGGGATCCTCATTTTTTTATCATGGCATGAGGAAGCTGGTTTCAAACCCTTCACGAAACACTGGTCATGAACCCCTTTCCGCTCATTGGGGTGCAAGGTATGGACCGTCGAAGTTATTGATGAACTACTCTTTTAGCGCTACCCAGGAACAACGACGTGGACGTGGTAGTTCTCTGTTCCCTCCGGAGTGCGTGATTTTTTGAGTCCCCTTGCCTCTCACATGAGGGTGGCTTGATGCTGTTACAATAATTGCTCGAAGTTACCCCCCTCTGCTTGGATACATAATCCTGGTATGTTGGCACAAACAGTGCGGATGCGATCGATCATGTCCTCCCTCATTCACAAAAAAACTTCCAAATTTTTTTGGTAAATTTACAAAAAAATTTTTTACAGTGTCACTCTCTTTGGTGAATTCTCTGGAAGCTCGAAGGATTTTTGTATCCGTTCGAATGTGCATCCTAATCGACGTTATGTGGTATGGTCAATACTTCCAATGTTTCCAGCAACCATTCAACATCTTTTAAGAGTCGATACTCATTTATAACCCTTATTGAATCAAATGGAATAATTCATTCGATTTGAACCGCAATAATCGTAATAAATCGTACACATTACTGCCAACCATAATGAGCAGAGACTCGGTGTTCCCGTTTGTTCAGGTTGAAGTTTTTTTTTCCAATGGAATGACCTCTAATCTGCATTGAAATCAGTCCCGATCTCCGGAGAAAAGCGGTGAACAGGAATACATAAACAAACAGAAACATCGAATTTCTGTTCATTATGGTTGGTTATGTGGATGATTACGGAAATACGTAATGATTTAAACACTGGTTCTAACCTGAGACCATCACAATCGTTCTCCTCCTCTGTATATTCAATTATCTACACTTATCAATTTATTCCATCCAATTCAATCGAAGAAATGAATCCTTATCCACCCTCTGAAATCATTGATATGATGCTTGTGCTTGGCTCATGTCACAATAATTACAACGAAGCCGCAAGAGTTTACCGGGATCGGTATCCCGATCGCCGCATCGCACACCCCACGACCATCCGTCGACTCGGATTGAGGGCTCGACCAGGAGTATTGCAGCGAGATCTAAGACATCACCGGTACGATGAGAATGATATCTGTGCACTCACCATATTGGGACTTATCCACTTGAACCCTCATGTTAGTAGCATATCGTTGGCACGAATAACTGGTATACCCCGGACTACTGTTTTGAGAATCTTGAAGCATGTCAAATATCGACCATACCACATCACGTTAACTTGCGCTCTTACTCCAAACGACATGAGACTTCGAATTAGATTCTGCAATTGGGCACGAGCAAGGCAGGTTGACGATCCTCAATTCTTCGACTATGTAATGTTCTCCGACGAAGCATCTTTTCAGAGCACTGGGCATTTGAATAGACACAACTCTCATTACTGGTCGGATGTTAATCCGCATTGGTATCGAGCAATCGACAATCAACATCGTTGGAGCGTAAATGTGTGGTGCGGGGTTGTTAATGGCTATTCAGTCGGTCCACATTTTTCCAACGGCACTTTGGACGGCCCCATGTTTCTGGAATTTCTGGCGGATCATTCACCAGGCTCGTTCGAGGATCTGGATTTACAAACAAGGCAGGAGATGCGGGTCCAATTAGATGGAGCGCCACCCAAGGTGGATTGGACGAGACGGGCCAGTTGCGTGGCCTCCACGCTCACCCGACTTGACATCTCCCGACTTTCTCTTGTGAGGATTTCTGAAAGACGAAGTATTCAAGGCCCAACTTACAACGAGGGAGGACATGATCGATCGCCTGGGCACTGTTTGTGCCAACATACCGCGATCAGTGTTTCTGAAGACGGTTACAAATTTTCGACGGAGCCCGGGATCATGTATCCAGGCAGAGGAGGGTAACTTCGAGCAATTATTGTAACAGCATCAAGCACCCCTCATGTGAGAGGCAAGGGGACTCACAATAATCAAGCACCCCACATGTGAGAGGCAAGAGGACTTAAAAAATCACGCACTCCGGAGGGAACAGAGAACTACCACGTTCACGTTGTTGTTCCTGGGTAGCGCTCAAAGAGTAGTTCATCAATAACTTCGACGGTCAATACCTTGCACCCCAATGGGCGAAAAGGGGTTTTATAAAGGGTTTGAAACCAGCTTTCCCACGCCATGATAAAAAAATGGGGGTCCCATTGAAGAAAACCATCTTGACCCCTAGATGACCTTCAAAATGACCTCTGAGGGATTTTTCAAGGTCAGCATCATACTTCCCCCTTGGAACCCTGAACTTTTTATCTAGAACATTTTCCTCCATCTCCACTAGTTTTCGAGATATTTGACTATATCACTCCAAATGGACCACCCTGTATAGATTGTTGAAGCTTTTCATTTGTGAACAAATTCACCTCATCTACGATTCGATTATAATAACAGTCACATTTGGAATGTTATTTTTATGATCATGGAAACATAACCTCAGAATTGCTGACAATATATCTTCTTAAACATATCTTATTGAAGTCTTTCCAGAAGGTATCTTTCAAACGCTCGTAAAAAATTTCTTAATCGAGTGATTCTCCGGATATCCTTACGAACCCTAGTGGAAATGAATCATATATGACCCATATATGACTCATATATGAACCATATGTGGATTATGTATGTGATGAGTAATCCAACCACTTATAAACCATACGCGGCCCATATATGTCGCGTATATGTTACATATATGATACATCCTCTTTTATTAAGGCGTATGAAAAAAGACTCTCACGAGAAATGAACGCGGGTCATTGGGACCGGACACCATCGCACAGTGGTGGAAATCAGGAATTTAGTGTTCATAATCTACCACAGGTCGTAATTCTTGACCGATTTTGATGGATTTTTTTCAAAATACTCAGAATTAAATTCTTGAGAGAACTGTCGATCCCAATTTTTGAATTTTCTCTTATCATGAGGATAAATAAACAAATAGTTAAGAAAAATCTTCAATTTCAGGTATTTGAGCTTGTATCTTTCGGAAAAATCTTGGGATGACGTTACTATTCAGCGAGATTATTGCAGGTATGCTCGTTGAACATGAATAGTTTAAATAATTGCGAATCCGATTATTATAAACAATTTCCATGAGGAAGTCAGGAATTCTAATAATTCTGGTTGTAAAAACCTGTTTTTTCGATTTTAATTACTTGGAATCATCATGAGAAACAGTGTTCGTAGTGGGGCAGGGGCAAAAGTTAACATTCATCATCTGTTATGAACAATTTTATAAACAAACTCTGACCTGAGAGGTTTTTAATGGGAAAAGAGTGTTTCTCTACCATATTCATTCAGGGTCATCATTAGAGTCACAGTCAGTCGTGAAATTTCAGCAACATTCAACAATAATATTATTGTTATAAACAATTTTACAAATAAATTCTGAACTGAGAGGTTTTTTGATGGAAAAAATTTGTTTTTTCCGTATTTATTGAGAGTTATCATTAGAGTCACAGTCAGTCATGAAATTTCAGCAACATTCAACAATAATATTATTGTTATAAACAATTTCATAAAAAAATTCTGAACTGAGAGGTTTTTTGATGGAAAAAATGTTTTTTTTTTCGTACATATTGAGAGTTATCATTAGAGCCACGATCTGTGATAAAATTTCAGCGACACCCAACAATAATATCATTGTTATTAACAATTTATGAACAAATTCTGACCTGAGAGATTTTTAATGAGAAAAAAGTGTTTCTCTTCCATATTTATTCACGGTTATCATTGGAATCACAGTCTGTCATGAAATTTCAGCAACTTCCAACGATAATCTTTGTCATCAATAGTTTTATAAACGAATTATAAATTCAGAAATTTTCGAAAGGCAGACAAATTTTACTTCGTCGTATCTAGTGAGCATCACCATGAATATTTGTAGGCTATGAAGGCATTTCAGATGAAATTGATATTCATAATTATTATAAACAATTTATAAACGAATTCTGTACTGAGAAACTTGGTGATAGAGACCTGTATGGGAAATTTTCTTCGAAGAATCTCTGAAAGTTGGAATTTCCTTTGGATATTGCTGGGAGCTTCAGAGTATTTCTGCACTGAGAGAAAATGCTGTACATGGAAATGAGCCCAAGTACAGTTTTTAGTCATTGTAGCTATATTTTCATTATCACCCCGATTTCCATAGCTATTTCAATGGAAGATATGGCTACTGTAACTAAAAAAATGTTCTTGGGCTGAATTTCAGCTACACTCTTCTCTCAGTGTGTAAGGTTTTGAGAAATTCCGAAAATTTTACATTTTGAGAAGAGAAAAAAATGTCTGCTTTACGTATTCAATACTCATTATAATAAAACTGACGATTTTTAAAAAGATTTTTCCAGAAGTTAGCACCAAACTGTTTGTTCACAGTTTTTCGATGGAAGAAAGATATTCTTCCTTCCGTAAATATTGGAAATCATTGTCGTATAAATGAAACTCAATGGAAATTAACATTTCGTATTTCGAACCCTAAAGCTGACCCTCCTGTGGATGGTAGAATCAATCTTTGAAAATCAAAATAAAATTCATGATTGATAAAAAGTCATATTGATATTGAGTGTGCTAACAATTTTATGGCTCATAGTCCGGAAAGAAAATTTAGATTTGATCAAATCTAACAACTTCGTGTATCTTTCTTATATCATCAGACATGATGATACATGAGTATACATGAGTATACATGATTATACATGATTATACATGATGATATATGATAAAATCTGAAAATTTTAACATTCATAAATTAACGATGTGATAAATATATAAAGGTAAGTTCCATTATATATTTATCGAATCGTTAATTTATGAATGTTAAAATTTTCAGATTTTATCATATATCATCCTGTATAATCATGTATAATCATGTATACTCATGTATCATCATGTCTGATGATATGAGAAAGATACACAAAGTTGTTAGATTTGATCAAATCTAAATTTTCTTTCCGGACTATAAGCCATAAAATTGTTAGCACACTCAATATCAATATGACTTCTTATCAATCATGAATTTTATTTTGATTTTCAAAGATTACTATGAGAAAATGATGATTCTACCATCCACAAAAGGGTCAGCTTCAGGGTTCAAAATGCGAAATGTCAATTTCCATTGAGTTTCATTTATACGATAATGATTTCCAATAGTTACGGAAGGAAGAATATTTTTCTTCCATAGAAAAACTGTGAACAAACAGTTTGGTGCTAACTTCTGCAAAAATCTTTTTAAAAATCGTCAGTTTCATTATAATGAGTATTGAATACGTAAAGCAGACATTTTTTTCTCTTCTCAAAATGTAAAATTTTCGGAATTTCTCAAAACCTTACACACTGAGAGAAGAGTGTAGCTGAAATTCAGCCCAAGAACATTTTTTTAGTTACAGTAGCCATATCTTCCATTGAAATAGCTATGGAAATCGCGGTGATAATGAAAATATAGCTACAATGACTAAAAACTGTACTTGGGCTCATTTTCATGTACAGCATTTTTTCTCAGTGCAGTAATACTCTGAGGCTCCCAGCAATATCCAAAGGAAATTCCAACTTTCAGAGATTCTTCGAAGAAAATTTCTCATACAGGTCTCTATTACCAACTTTTTCAGTACAGAATTCGTTTATAAATTGTTTATAATAATTATGAATATCAATTTCATCTGAAATGCCTTCATAGCCTACAAATATTCATGGTGATTCTCACTTGATACAGCGAAGTAAAATTTGTCTGCCTTTCGAAAATTTCTGAATTTATAATTCGTTTATAAAACTATTGATGACAAAGATTATCGTTGGAAGTTGCTGAATTTTCATGACAGACTGTGATTCCAATCATAACCGTGGATAAATATGGAAGAGAAACACTTTTTTCTCATTAAAAACCTCTCAGGTCAGAATTTGTTCATAAATTGTTAATAACAATGATATTATTGTTGGGTGTCGCTGAAATTTTATCACAGACTGTGACTCTAATGGTAACTCTCAATAAATACGAAAAAGAAACATCTTTTCCATCAAAAAACCTCTCAGTTCAGAATTTGTTTATATTATTGTTTATAACAGTAATATTATTGTTGGATGTTGCTGAAATTTCATGACTGACTGTGACACTAATGATAACTCTCAATAAATACAAAAAAAAAACATTCTCTCCATCAAAAAACCTCTCAGTTCAGAATGTGTTTATAAAATCGTTTATAACGAATGATGAATGTTAACTTTTGCCTCTTCCCCTCTACGAACAACGTTTTGATGATTCCAAGTAATTAAAATCGGAAAAACATGTTTTTACAACCAAAATTATTAGAATTCCCGATTTCCTCATGAAAATTGTTTATAAAATTGTTTATAATAATCGGATTCGCAATTATTTGAACTATTCATGTTCAACGAGCATACCTGCAATAATCTCGCTGAATAGTAACGTCATCCCAAGATTTTTCCGAAAGATACAAGCTCAAATACCTGAAATTGAAGATTTTCCTCAAGTATTTGTTTATTTATTCTCATGATAAAAACAAATTCAAAAATCGGAATCGACAGTTCTCTTAAGAATTCAATTCTGAGTATTTTGAAAAAAATTCATCAAAATCGGTCAAGAATTACGACCTGTGGTAGATTATGAACACTAAATTCCTGATTTCCACCACTGTGCATCGCCCTTCCACTTAAGCCGCCACCACCGCACAATGGAGAGTTTGGCCTCAAAAAATATAAGATGTCATGCCGTTTGTTTCAAACTTGGTAAATAGAGGTTTTTGAGGTCGTTGAATTCGAAATTGATAAAAAAAGTACGAAATTCAAAGTACCTGATCCAATATCGCACTCAGAATCATAAAATTTCTGCTGATTCTTATGAAACTCGATGAAGAGGGATTTTTTGGGTTACTCGACTGAAATTGCATGTAAGCAATACGGAATTCACAAAAAAATTACTTCTCTGGAACACAATACCAATCTGTGAAATTGTATTCAGTTTCCAAATTTACAAAAAGTTGAAGGTCATGTAATATTATGCACATCTCGTTACTTTTAATATTCAGAACCGCTGCTTCTCTCGTGTTCTTCGACAAATGTGTTATCACTGACATCTGAGTTCGCTTGCCACGTGAACAGGTCTGGTAATTCTGAAAGCAAGAGGCTTGAGGTTTCCTGAGGAAACGTTTGACCTCTCTGTCTTGGTTTGGATCTTGAGCAACTTATTAAAGGATCTGAAGTGAGCAGAAGTCTGTTCAATGCATCTTTTAAGCATATTTTCCTGGAGAATTTTCTGGAGAAATCCTGCCTATATCTTACATAATGCTTACTCCTGACTTCAGCTGCCTCCTCTGAAAGTTGACTCGTGCGCAATATTGCGTGATTCATGACTGTAGCTCCATGTATTAGGATTTTATGCATTGTAGGTGACATAAGATACCATCCATATAATTCCACATAAACTTCTGCAGTTTCCTCCGCGTATTCACCAAATTTTTGAACATCAATTTTGTGTCCACTCGATGAAGTTTCTGAAATTGTTCCTAATCGTTTCAAGAAATCAACATCTGCTCCAGGGATTCTAGAAGCACTCTCGGGATCCGAAAAAAATCGTCTCGAAGTATTTCCATCATCAGTATTCCCGAATCCAGCTTTGGGGATATCAAGTGGAAGGAACATTTCTTTTTTCGAACTCTCTTGAATTCGTTTTTTAGTTTCCGCTACAATAGTTTTTCCTGTGCTGTTGTTTTCCGTATTTGACATTCTTTGATGGGTATCTTATGTGAGAGATGTGAAAGTGACTCGGAAAGCGTGATCCTGGCGTGAATTGATAGTCCATACTTCAAGGCATCGAGGTTCACTTCAGCATCTTTTGTCAAGTTATTGAACATTTTTGAAGTTTGCCCACATATACAGGGTGGTGCAGAAGTCTGGATACACCCTAATAACTCCTGAATGGGTGGAGATAATGGGATGATTTCCTTTTTGAATTCAACGGGGGAACAGAATCTACCATATTAGGAGGGTGAGAAGTCTTCAATTTCGGAGGGGCGATGAGGGAGGGCGAAAATCTTGAATGAGGTATGGAGGCTTGCGATACCTCATTTTATGGGAATTTGCAGCCTGAATTCAGCCGTTTTCTGTTCTTTTAAATTGGTCAATTTTTTGTCGAATTATGACCCCTTGAACATTGTTCTGGGAGCAGTAAAAGCCAGTGTGAACCTTCCTAACTCCCCATCGGATGGAGATCTCTGGATGTTATTTTTTAATTAAATGAGGGGGCGGGGCGTATGATGTATCATCCTAGGGAAGTGGATTCCTGAAAACAATCGGAAATGATGAGTAATCATGGATCCATCAACAAATCAAGATGAATCAAAAATAAGTGTAGAAGGATTGCACGTTGTTGCGGATGATGCCGCTATATTTGAAATTTGCAAGAAAGAAGGCGTCGAGAGAGAGTTTTGCACGCTTTGCTCGCTCGCACAGCCGAGTTCAATGTCCTCTCTGGTCACCTGATCTCAAGAGATACGTTTGGAGGTGTGAAATTAGGAGTATGTGTGATGTAAGTCAGTCGCTTCGGTACACTCGTTACGACACCAAGAAGTCCTACGCCATTACGATTCTTTGAAGTGTTTTCCCGCGGTTTTCCATAAGTCGATCCAACTGATCAATTCGTTCGTTTTTCTCACCCTCTGGTGTAATCTGCGCGTCTGCTAATACGAAAACGTAGAATTTGTATATCTTCGCTACTCAATTGAGATTTCTTGTGCGGTCGTGACGGACGAGAGTGTGGAAGTGTGCTACTTGTAGACAATAGAACTGGTTTCATGTACACCGCTTTAGTTCCTCATATATTCATACTTTTGAAAAACTTAGTTGCGCTATGTAAGATTTGCAATCTCGCTTGATATACGAGGCCTTCAAGGCAGTTATGTGAACCAGTTTTTTCTCTTGTTAGGCGTCTGCTGTACAGCCTGATTCGAGATTGTGTTATTCAGTTTTTTCCTCTCCTTTTTTTGTCTGATATCATAGGTTATCAAAGTTATATGTTCTGCCTTTTTCTTCCGATTCTTGTAATCAGGAAACGCACGATTCATCGAATACGTTATTTTCTTAATCTATTTTTTTTCTCATCTTTTCGTATTACACATATTACGTAGCCCCCCAGCCAAAGTCCCCCCTCCAACTTGCTAATACCAGCGTTCCACGCCACACTTGCCTTATAACGTCTCTAGAACTGTTGATTCAGGATTTTTCACAAGTTTTCCTCACCTGTTCATTCGAATCATAAATTTCATTTTTCTTCGTGTTCCTCACCATTTCTGGCTATTTTCGATCATTTCGGAATGTTTGTTAATATTTCCTAATGCATCCCGATTCAAGGTGATAACCCTACCAACAATTCAAGACACATCTCATCAATGATCGGGATTTTTAACCAATGCTTTTTGACCGTTTCTACAGTTGGAAGCATGATCGTCCAAGTTTTTCTCAGTAAACAATCGTGACAACTAAGTAGGAATTTTTTGTCACTTCTGCAAATGCATTGTTTTGAAAGATAATAACCCCACCCACGGTTCCAGACACAATTCATCGATTTTCGCGACTGTGAACTGATATTTATTAACGATTGCTTGACGTGGGAGCGCGGCATTCCAAGTTTTCCTTAGTGAACGATTATAAAAATAAAGCAGCAACTCTGACAAGATTTACCAAAAAATGAACAAGAAACAAACAAAGGGCCTTTCCATTTCAAATCGACCGGTCCATTCTGGTCATAATTTTATTTTTTAATGAAACTTAAATACATTGTTTTTTGGTGGATTTCATGAGACCCGTATGTTTTTTTTCGACCAAAGAAAAATTTTGCCGCGATTTATTGAGATTTTTGTTTTGAGAGTAGAAATTGGTTTTTTCTGTTGATAAAGTGAATTTTTTTTCAAACTTGCATAACTTCTTCAAAAATCAACCAATTTTGATGGATTTTTTTTCGAAATCTTCAACAAAGTTCCTACTTCCGAACAACCGTGACCGGAGAGAATTATCCATAGTCATTCATTTTTTATTTAACAATAAACAAAGGGTCGAAATTTTTTCAAAATTCAATATCTCGAAAACAGTGTTTTTTTTTAATAAAAATTTCTTGCCCAAAAGTAGAGAGTTTGAAATATATTCTGGCCAAGTGCCAAGTAGCTAAAATTTTTTCTTCCGGAATTAGGATTTTTTGAAGAAAAAGGTGTTCTTTCCGTCTAGTTAGGTTTATCTAGGGTGCTCCTGGCCATATTTTTCACTCTCTGAAATGATAATTTATAGGAATTTCCAACCTGGGAATGTTTTCTACATTCTATATGCATTATATATAACATGGAATACAAAAGCAAAACTTTTAGTCTTGGATCATCATATTAGTATTTCATGATAATAATACTAAAAGTAATAATTTAATACAATGGAAAATGATAGAAATAATGATTCAATGCAGTGATAATAACGTGAATATCAGTACATATTTGTTTTTATTTGACAAGTTCTCACTCGTGTTCACACGTCCTCGCGGTATACATGCTGCTTTCAGTTTCCATTCCAATTACGTTTTTCCATACATGCGTTGTACGAATACCTTTGATTTTTGGTGCCTTTTTCCAATCGTCAGTCTTTTCTTTTCGGAAAGTCTCTAGTTTGTCCATGGCAAGAAGGAGATGTTCAATTTTCGGAGTCATTTTCTGTACCTTTTCAACGAATGTCTCTGCACTTTCTATATATTCTGTTGCATCCTTCGTTAAACTGTGCTTTGTGGCAAAATGTTCAACTACTGCCCCAATACCGTCACAAGCACCCTTTCCATGTCCCGTTGCTGGAAAAATCCATTTCTTATTCAACGACGATGTTTTGAGTTCGCTGAATTGAAAACGGTTTTTGAAATGACTCGCAGCTCCGTCCGAAATTATCGTTATATCCTCAATTACTAATTCTGAGTATTTTTTTTTTCAAGTCATTCACAAGTTCATTAATTGCTAATAGTGCATGTGCTGAGTCGTGTGATTTGTCATCGCTTATGACGACGTAACTTCAAGTTCTTTGACCAGAATAACACACTGCTGTGAGAATCGAGATTTGTTTTGATTTCCAATAATAGGATTGTATTTCGTCTTTCACGATAACAGACCAATCCTCTGCAAAGTCAATGTGCAATAAGAGGTGAGATGGATTATTTCTTCCCAATTTTTTTTCTTCCCCAATGGCCTTTTGTTGGATTTGCTCACATCTTAAGTGAGTGTTCACAGTCAATGTCCATTGAGCTAATGTTCCGACAAACTTTTTTACCGAAGTTGTTTTTTTTATCAGTTCATTACCCTCTCAAAGAGCGAACGTTACTTCTTCTTGCATTCCTGCTTCTAAAAATTCATTCAATTTTTGGATGACATCTTGAACTCCGGGACATTTTTCACAATTTTTTAAAAATGCACAAGTCATTTTCAACGGAACAAACTGCAGCTGATGGGATTTTTTCGCGCATATTCAGAGCAACTACGCCAAATTTATCCAAACAATTCTCCAAACCTACCAACATTAATTGGAAATTAGTGCAGTATATACAGAGACAAACTTGCTGTGTTGGACATTGAACCACCCATTTTGGTCGAAGAGAATAAAATTTTGAATGACCAATTTTCATGTCAGGATGATCGCACTTGAACATTCCATACACTCCGTGAGTACTGCGGGTCATGAATCGTTTGATTTTCGTAACTTTTTCGCTGTTTTCGTGACAGTTAATCTTGTCATTTTTATCAGGGCATTGGATTGAACAATTCAGATCGTCATTCAAATACTATTCAATTACGATATTTTTAACATTTTCATCAATTGGATGTCCTACATATGGATGAGGCAGAAAGTAATTACCTTTTTCATTGACAATTTTCCTCGCTTTTCTTAGCATGCAATCAGTTACTTAAGGCCATTGGGATGAAATGAAATTTTTCGGCATTTGAAAGATAGGTGCTGCTGTTAGCAATCTAATGTTTTTTGAAATTGATGAACAATTCTTCAAACTTGAATGAAAATTCATCAACCAATTCTCACACGACTGACAATCCAATCGTGTTGAAGTAAATGAAGGAAATGCTTCTTGATTTTTGGGGATATTGTACAATTCCTGTAGCTTAACTGTAAGTCGATCATTTTGTAGTTCAGATATCTCTTCCCGTTTCCTTGCTGCGTACAAAGTCCGCATTTTTGGATCAACTTCCTTCACATTTTTCAGGAGAGAAACCGTTGAATTATAAATTCGAAGTTCCTCATTTAGCTCATCGGAATTTTCGGAATATGCATATGATTCGTTCGATCCATCGCTGGAAGGTGGTGGGCTGCTTGATTGATTCAATTAACCCAATTGTGACGCTTCAGATTCTGATGAGGAAATGACGTCTGATTCCGAAATTTTCTCCAATAGTCTGGTGTAACAATAATTACAAACTCCATCATCGCATTGGATAATTTCATTTGGAAAGAAGGGTTGGAGTTTTTTTGCGTTCACTTCTAATTTTCTGAATTTATTCTTCGCAGTTTCATACACGGCTCTTTTGTGCACAGATTCCAAATTTTTGCATTTTTTCTTTGGTATGAACACATTTTTTGACATCTTGTGAGATACCTAGGGAAATCTGTGATGCAATGAACAGTATGTATATATGCTCATGTTTTATAGGTTATGGAAATATAAGATAACGAACTGTTAATTCAGGACTATCAAATAAGGACTGTTAATTATCATCAAGATCGTCTCAAGAAGAATCATTATATCTATGAAATGCTTTCACAGAGCCATATATTCATAAGTATTAATCCCGCATTGATCACTATAAATGTACCTACGAGGAATTCCCATGTACAAAGAGTAGCAATCAAAACAATTCCCCAATCCAGAATTGTAATAAGACCACAACCAATGAAATTTATTCTATCCCAGTTTCACGAATGAATCCAGTAGTGACACAAGAATCGAACACTCTCTCACAGGGAAATTATTTGAACAATTTGTCGAGCATGGACCACTCTGATGCGGGATACTACCAAATTTCGCCGCTTTTTCTCGAAGTACCTTCCAATCGCGCCGCAAGACAGCAGCAGCAGTGACTGTTTGTGAAGAGTAGAAAGATTATTATTTCAATCAAACGATGATGATTTCAATTGTCCGAGTCATATGATATGGATCCAATTCAATTGACAGCAGGTGAATGTCAAGGAGAAAATTTATTATAATCTCATACCGATGATTTGGATGCTCAAATCGCTCAGATAAATAACTCTTACATCGACGAATGAACAAGGGTCACCATTTAGCGGCATCGGTCTCATACAGCGTTGGATTGAACAATGGTTGTTCATACACTGGGAAAAATATTTTGTTCAATCAACATGAACTTAGTGAGTAGCTAATATCTTGTTGTTTCAATTTAGAAACAAGTTATTTCTACATGTTTCACAAGTGGAAACATGAGAGGTTTCCATGTGTTTCCCTGTCACTTGAACTTGCCATCCATGTTAGATCTACATGTTCCCATGTCGATTCAACATGGTCCTCTTCCCAGGGTATAGAGAAAATAGAAAGTGTTATACCACCGTGAACGTTAATTGAATGAAAAATATGGTCACGATCTTCCACACAAATTATAGTTTGGTTAATATCGATGGTCGTTAAACGGCATGGAAATGTGACATCAAATCACAAAACAAAATGAAAATTTTTATTCATGGGTCAAAGATTTTATCAACAACAATCTGAGAGTATGAAATATATGAACAGGGACACTTTGGTGAATTTTTTGGATACATTTTATTCCAAATGTCAATTGTACATAAGACATAACCCTAGCTTAACGAGAAAAAAAAACCTTTCTCTCTGAAAAATCATAATTTCGGGAAAAAAAATCTTAGCTACCCGTCACTTGACTAGAATGTAGTTCAAACTCCCTACTTTTGGGTGAACAATATCTATTGAAAAAAAAAAAATTGTTTTTGAGGTATTGAATTTTGAAAAAATTTTTGACTCTTTGTTTATTGTTGAATAAAAAATGAATGACTATGGATGATCCTCTTTGGTCACGGTTGTTCGAAAGTAGGAACTTTTTTGAAGATTTCGAAAGAAAATCCATCAAAATTGGTTGATTTTTGAAAAAGTTATGCAAGTTTGAAAAAAAATTCACTTTATCAACAGAAAAGAACCAATTTTCACTCTCAAAACAAAAACCCTAATGAATCACGGACAAATTCTTTTTTGGCCAAAAGAAAAAATACGGGTCTCATGAAATCGACCAAAAAACAATATATGCATTTCAAAGTTGATTCAAGCAACCAGTGGAATAATAAAAAAAAAAAAATACAGCCTTTCAGAGCTCATCAAACCACACATTTTTCCTGTGAACAATTTTTTTCTACCGTCAATAGTTTATAAGATGAAAATTGAAATGTGGAAATTTTCATTTCTTCAAAATCAATTAAATTCAAAACATATTTTGCGATTACTCAACGAAAAGTTCCCGGATTGACTTGGAATTTGGTACACGGCTTCATCATTGATCCATGAACATGCCTAGTCAGTTCCATATGTTGAAATATTTCATTAACCAATGAATATTCAATAATAAACAAATACTGTTGAAAACGCGCGCTTGTGAGTGTCCATGAAAAAAAGTATCGAGGGAATTTCCGATTTGGAAAAACTCGAAGCGACAAAGTTGTTTGTCAATAGGGGTGCACGAGACGATATTCTCGTCAATATTCTAAAGGTATCGTCTCGGTATCGAAAAATATGGTAAGACTTGGGTATCGTCTCGGTATCGTTAGGCATAGTATCGGTATCGTCTCGACGGTATCGACAAAATATATGTTTCTGAAGTTTGAATCGTTTATTGAAACAAATTAGTAATTGAATAACAAAACACTCGATAGCTCGAAGCCTAAGATCTTTCAGTGAATTCTTGAAACACTTTCTCCTGCTCAAAATAGTTTATTTGAAAAGATGGATTTGCGGTATTCATCAGATTTCATCAGATTGAATTTTCATTCCATTCCAAAATAAGGATTCAAACTTCAACTAGGTACATGAAAATATTCTGTTCAACAATCACTCATAAAATGAATAGTTCAGAGGACTGCAGTTCGATTCCCAACAAATATTCATAAACTTCGAGATCATTAAAGTATTCATGAATTCAAAAGGATGCAAAAAAAAAAACTAAAGAATTAATGGAGCATTCCATGTTAGAAGTTTTTCGAAACCAAAGGATTCATTCTATTCATGTTCATATATAATTGCATACAATTAAATTTTAGTAATGATAATTTACGATCATTTTTGCTGACACACTTCAGTGAAAATATTCACATCTGAAAAAATTTTTAAATTGAATAAAAATTTTAGTAATGAAGTGAATCGTCTTCAAAGTGTCGGTCATAAAGACTGCGAACTGACAATTCACAAATACTATTGGACTAACTCAACTTAATTGACTATATCAAGCAATACTAAATCTAGATTTATGAATCTTGGATTAAGGGTACTCGAGCGTATCATAATTTTATTCGTCGCTAATTCACATATTAAAAAGAGACGGAGTCATGTATGGAAAAATGATGAATGATTGTCGCCCGAGACCCTTTAAGCATTTATATTCTAGTTACATAAGTACATTCGTATTAGATTATCAATTCTATCGAAGCAGATCATTAAATCTCGAATTTACCACAGAATTCAGCATGAATAGGAACATATATGATTCTATTCTATGAACGTCAATAACTATAGTTAGTGACGTTTCCATTTCAAGATTGGAACCATGCCCACACAGAACGAAAATTCGAAAAGCATTCATAATGAGTTCTTCAAGTCTCAATTGATTTATTTATAAACTCTTTCTGATTTGGTATGCCGTATGGGCATTATTTTTGTACGTCTTAGAAATGAAATTCACTTGATTTCATTTAACATCAATATAATACCCCATAAATTACAAGAACTCTAAAATAGTTCAAAAGAATCCATGAAGAATTCCGAGACTTCCCGTGTGGAAAAAAATTCGTATGGCAACGATCTCGCCCAAAATTTGGCATCAAGCTTACTAAAATATCGGATTCATTTGGCAAAGATCTGGTGAAAGTCTTTTCACAAAGTATGGCGTTTGGGACTCTCCCATACTCCCAACATACTTTTTTCAGTCTCTCAAGAGTATGGGACAGTCCCAAACCCCATACTTTGTAAAAAGATCTCTCCGCGATCGTTGCCATACTAATTGTTTCCACGCGGGTTTATAAAGAATTATTTTTGGATAGTTTTAATATATGGGATGACTCCTTGATCACAAATTTGATTTATATCACATACGATTATTTTTTATTGAATGATTCAATTTCATTCCTATTCTACGACGCAATTTGTCAATTGTCAGTTTTCGATCTTCATATCGACTCTCAACTTCATTTGTTTTATTAAGAATTTCAACTTTGCATCGATTGCTGGGTACGATCCAGTCTTAAGTTGAAGATTTGTGAAATTGATTTCTAAGACTTGAGAATAGAAAAAATTGGTTGAGTTTTTTCAGAGGTGGATTGCATTTTTTCCAGTTTCCATTATGATAATTGTTGAATTGATTTTTATATTAGTTATTATTCTGTCATTATAATTATATCATTATTGAATGATTTGATATTCATTTATTTTCTTCAAATGTAGATCGAGAGTGAAGGAATGTAATGCTTAAGAAAATATAAATTATGTCATATGTAAAAATTCTAATTAATTTTTTTCATTTTCTTTTATCAGAAAATATTTCAAAGTAACGACGATATTCTAGAGTATCGAGTTCTCAGTCTCGGTATCGTCTCGTATTTTCGAGACGAGACCGAGACGAGACCGATACTAATCTCGGGTCTCGTGCACCCCTATTCGTCAATGTTTGAAGAAGTTTTCCTGGAAGTTTGAGATCAATCGAGTGAAAAATGTGGGAGATATTGCACATTCTTTACAATTACTCGTCTCGTTTGCCGTTACGCCAACTACGATACACGGACACTATGCTCGATGGTTCATAAGAGAGTCGTGTCACCGTGGCAAATATTTTATATTTTGCACACTTTTCACTCGATTGATCTGAGAATTTAAGGAAAACTTATTTAAACATTGACGAACTACTTTCTCGCTTTGAATTTTTCCAAATCGAAAGTTACTTACATAGGTTTTCGTATCAAGATTTAAAGGTGAAACAAAAGCATTCTGATTTATGCAAATTTTCCACCTATTGATGAATTTCAATTGTAAGAAGGAACATGTGATATGATGGAATATGAGTTCCAAACAAATTTTTCTCCTGTTGTCAGTGTATTATTGTTCCGGCGGTATTTATTTTTCGCTCAGTAACTGAAATATTGAACAATTTTCCTTACATATAAATTTTGTATCCCTTACGCAGACATTCATTCTGTCAATGCGACAGAAACTTTGGTATGTATGGTTCCAAGAAAAAGACGCTTGAAACGATCGAAACCGACAGTGGATATATTGAATTAATAAGAAATGCACGAACCCCTCCTTTCGGAATAATACAGTTTGAAGATTGTGAGATGAAAGATTTTGAGAATCAAATGAAAAACAAGTATAAAATACCAAAGGAGGTTCAAATCAGCAAGGTAGTTAAGATCTAGTATTTTGCCAATTGTAGAGTTGATGTATTCCAAGATTATACAGGTGAACCTTAGACTTTTTTGATTGAAACATCCATATCATTTGATGATTTTGAGAATATCAGGAAAAAATTAATGATTTAAAGACTCTGATGCGATATTTATCCAGTGATAGTCATCAATTTTTTGAAAACTACATCAATGAGATGACAATCCGGGTTGAGAAACGATGAACAAATGAGAAAGATGAAAAGCAGATTTATCAAGTAGAACAAAACACCCAAGAATCCTGTAAACATTTCAAGTTGATAGAGAATCAGTTTGAACTATTACTTGTTTGTACTATTAATTGATTATGATTTGTGTTTGTGTATATTTGGCATATGTATATTATGAAGTAAATAAATCCAATAATGTAATAATATTCTCTGTAATACTTGAAACTCGGAGGACTGAATAAATTTTAGAACATTTGTATGTAAGAAAAATTGTTCAATATTTCAGTTACTGAATGAGAAATAAATACCGCCGGAACAATACACTGACAACAGAAGAAAAATTTGTTTGGAACTCATATTCCATCATATCACAAGTTCCTTCTCACAATTGAGATTCATTAATAGGTGGAAAATTTGCATAAATCAGAATGCTTTTGTTTCACCTTCAAATCTTGATACGACAACCTATGTAAGTAACTTTCGATTTGGAAAAATTCAAAGTGAGAAAGTAGTTCGTCAATGTTTGAATAAGTTTTCCTTAAATTCTCAGATCAATCGAGTGAAAAGTGTGCAAAATATAAAATATTTGCCACGGTGACACGACCTTCTTATGAACCATCGAGCATAGTGTCCGTGTATCGTAGTTGGCGTAACGGCAAACGAATTCACTGAGAGATCTTAGGCTTCGAGCTATCGAGTGTTTTGTTATTCAATTACTAATTTGTTTCAATAACCGATTCAAACTTCAGAAACATATATTTTGTCGATACCGTCGAGACGATACCGATACTATGCCTAACGATACCGAGACGATACCCAAGTCTTACCATATTTTTCGATACCGAGACGATACCTTTAGAATATTGGCGAGAATATCGTCTCGTGCACCCCTATTGACGAACAACTTTGTCGCTTCGAGTTTTTCCAAATCGGAAATTCCCTCGATACTTTTTTTCATGGACACTTTCAAGCGCGCGTTTTCAACAGTATTTGTTTATTATTAAATATTAATTGGTTAATGAAATATTATAACATATGGAACTGACTAGGCATGTTCATGGATCAATGATGAAGCCGTGTACCAAATTCCAAGTCAATCCGGGAACTTTTCGTTGAGTAATCGCAAAATATGTTTTGAATTTAATTGATTTTGAAGAAATGAAAATTTTCACTTTTCAATTTTTATCTTATAAACTATTGATGGTAGATAAAAATTGTTTATAGGAAAAATGTGTGGTTTGATGAGCTCTGAAAGGCTGTATTTTTTATCCTCCATTTTGATGAACTTTTTTTTTTATTATTCCACTGGTCGCTTGAATCAACTTCGAAATGCGTTCGAGCGCTGAGGCTGTTATTGCATCCGCGGCCTCAATTCTGGATGTATCCATCTCACCTGCAGTTCGCTGACTCATTTGGGCTGCGAAAGTTAATCCTGCACGAGATCTTTCATCTCGTAACTGTTCCGTCTGGCGTCTCTTACTTTGTTCACTTCAGTGATTGAATCCTTTTGGAGGTCTCCCAGGTTTTTGTAGCTGCGAAATTGAGAATTCAATTCCGTGATTGACCCACTTTTCATTTTCCTTCAAGAAATACGCTTCGTTATTACTGGGTTCTGCCCATTTTCGTTTGAAATTGGATTTAAAATATTTTGATGCGGATTTCAATTCTCTTGGGTTTTGGGACATTTGGTGATCTCTCTAAATTTTTTTCCATATAACGAAACTTATCTACAATTCTCTCGCCTGAGCACTCTTCAAAGAAATCGTCAAGTGATTTCCTGAGTATTTTTTTCTCCATGTTGATATCTTCCGAAAACAATCATCCTGGATATAAACACATCCCTGGTTGAAAAAATTAGTCATTGGTGATAATCGATCTCTGATACCTTGATTTTTTTCCAAATCGATATGATATTGTATAAATATGCACGTATTCAAATTCATCACTATCCCCAGCGAACTCGCATAGGTAATAAGCGGATAGTAAAATCATGCACTTTCTACCACACTTCGAATATTTGATTGTACAGTCAAATTCAACTAGCGATAATGGTTATAACATCAATTAAACATTCTTTATGTGACCCTAGCATAGTTTAACCTATGTTTTCAGATTGCAAACGAACTCTTGAAAAGAGACAATTCTCATGTTCAACTAGGATCACAAGAAGGATGTTCAAATAATGTTATGACCATTATCGCTGGCTGTATATGGGGTAAAATTCGCCAAGAGTTCCCACCTGAAAATTTCAATCTCATCAATGTTGATGAAATTCCATGAATTTGTTGTACCAGTGACCCTATCCAAATTGTGTTAACACCAGGTTTCTAGGAAGTCAGGTTTTCGTGGTACAGGGGTTTAAATTTTCAAGATTTTTTGATCTGCGTTTCTTCGAAAAATCATCATCCTCATTAATTTTATTTAATGAAAATATGTTATCATTGATATTGTTAGGATTTTTCCTAAATTTTACGATAAAAATACTTTCATCCATGCAGAAGGAATATTTTACATAGAAATTCGATTTTTAAAAGTATTTTTGCATTTTTCGGTCACTGCGCCCCTTTTGATATTGATGAAACCTTGATAAATCGAAACCTTGATTCCTTAGCTTCAAAATTATACAGGGTTAAAAATGGGACGGAGGAATTTCCCCAAGGTACAGAGTTCCAAGTGTGTACGTATCGTACCTTAAGTACGTGACGATCACACCATCGATTTTCAGTGTATTGTTTTATGAAAAAAGTAATTATCAAATTTATTTTCTCAATTTTGCCTACCACATTGCTCAATACAACCATCTAGATTACCCCTTTCAAATGAATAATTGATTCACGACACACGGTTCAAGAAAACACGTCATACTTTATTAGAACATTATTGTAATAATTAGTCATACCAATTTGTCATCTTGGACCCATTAAATTTCTTTTTATTGATAATCAATTTTTCAACGCGGCTACTGTAACTGGTAAAAGTAACTGTGAGTAGTGACTTTTTTTGTGCAGGTTATAGTACTCTGATTATTTACAAAATTGAATTATTGCTACATAAATGTACAGAATGATATTAAACAATTTGCAGTATTTATAATTATCAATCTTCTGATCCTTCTGAAAGGTTGTTCCTATACTCTAACTTTTATGCCTTCTTCGGGTTTTTGGGAATATATCATATTGCATTGCCGAAGAGTGAGTTTTAAGAATAAACGATGAATGTTCCATAGGTATTACACAATGGTATTTGAGAGTCCCTGCTATCGTTTTTGCAGATGCAAATCGTTTTTCAAGTGCTTTCGTAGCCTCTATATGAGTACTCTTTGGACTGAAAAAAATTACAGTTTCTTTCAAATGTTCTTTAGCCCACTGATAAAGAGCATCCGCAGTCAAAATTTGATTTCCATTTGATGATGCTTGCAGACTTGCACGTGCTGCAAGTCTCTTCAAATTTCCACCAATACCGTCGCAAGGTCCTTTGCCATTTGCACTTGCATGAAAATGCCACTCAGCCACGATTCCAGAATCATGTTCATGATATAGAAGATTTGCAAAATTATATTCATTTTCAAAATGTTGCGATGCTCCATCAGTGAAGTAGAAGATTTTTTCACATTCAAAATTATCTTGCAAATACTTTGTAATAATTTTTTGAAATTCATAAACAGCTACCGTATCATGAGTCAAATTATCAGACAAAATTGCTATACTGCGATGTCTTAACTCATCTGTTCTGTAATAAATTACTGTTGTGAAAATAGTAACTTGGTTGTTACTCCAATGAAACGATTGAATAGCATTCTGAGCAATAAATGCATAGTTTTCAGCAAAATCACATGTAACTATGAATTCTCCGGCCTTCAAATTATCCCTGAGATTCTTAAGAAAGGATGATTGCTCCTTTGCTATAAAAGCGTGAGATTTCAACCTATGTAACCGTTCACAGAGATCCTCCACGAAATCTCCTGCGTCTGCTATTTCAATTCTCAAAGTGCTGCGATCAGTTTGTTGCCAAATTTGATATTCTACTCTCTCAATGTACTGGTCTGTAAGATTCGATTGAAGAAAATCCTTAAAATTGTCTATTCCAGGACACGCTAAACACTTGTCCAGATAGCATTCAGGAGTAGGATTATCACATACAAGCATTTTAATAGCATGATGGTGAGAAGGCATGGGGAAATCTGTCGCAGACGTTAGTTTTTGTAAACTTATGGCATCTAGCATTAAATTCACGTTTCCATGATAAACACACACGCATACGGTATGAGTTCCAGAAGCTCCAGCGAGTACACAATTGCGAGGTCTCAGCTGTGAAAATTTCGATGAGCTCACATCAACTGTAGGATTCTTCAATTTGAATGAAGAATACAATTCGGCAAGATTGCATCTTTTTTGAACATGTTCACGCGTTCCATCATTAGTTTTGATCGGAACATAATCCTTCATGGCTATTTTCATCATCCAAGTAAAATGCTATGATTGAATTTTCAATCTCGCAAGATAACCTTCGTCCTCTCTTTGGATTTGGTGATGTTAGAATCCCGTTTTCAGCTACCAACTGTATGGCTTTCCTAGCTTGACGTTCCGAAGCGTTGAATTCAGTAGCCAATGTCCTTCGTCCCCATGATTTTGGAGCAAGGGTTAGAAGCAAAATCTTTTCTGAGTAACTGGAAGACTGTTTTAATTTTTCTTTGATTTGATCGAGAACTTCAATAGCTGATTCATGATGTTTTATTTGACACTTTCGATTTAAATTCTCAGACATTTTTGTTGATGGAACGGAAAAATCTTCTTCATTTATATCAAAAGTTTCCTCCTCGTTAATTTCCAGGTGTGAGACATCATCCTCTTCTTCAAATAATGTTTGATCCTAAGAGATAATAGAAATTTCTCAATTATCCCAGTTTTCTCCTCATTAGAACATTTTGGGGCTGCACTGAGAAGAATGAATAGTGGACTCAACTACGCACGACAGTTGGATACGTTCAAATGCAATACTTCTTTGATTCAATTAGATTTGTAGTTGACTCCATTACGAATACTTGAATTCAAATTGAATTGACGAAGGATTGTATCTGAACGTATCCAACTGTCGTGCGTAGTTGCCTCCATTACCTTTTTTCTCAATGTATACTGTGTACTTTTTTGATGAATCGAATAATAAAGCGGAACTACCTCAAGTGAATTATTCTCGCATGTATCCATCTGAACAGATTGGACATCGTACAAAGGTGACATTGAAGATAGTACAGTCATGTCTTTCCTGCATCTACTACATATTCGAGTATCAGAGGGTAGATGATGATATTTTTTTTCTCAGATTTGAAGATAAGGTTCGAAGATCTGAAGATTTTTTGTGACAGGGATATTGAAATGCATTGAAACAACGATCACCTGAACTCCTTCCTTTACATTGTGTTATTACATGTAGGAAAAAGTCCTCCCTCAATAGAATAATTCAGCAGAAAATCAATCACAAAAACTTCATAAACAAGAAAGTTTCACTGATTTGATATTTATCTCTGTACATTCAAAACGACACAAAACCGTTGATGAGTTCAGATTGGAGAGAATGAGGTTGGTTAGGTTACAAATAAAAAAGAATCAGGTTGCCCTGGAAACATCCACAGTCACTATTCAATTGAAGCTTCAGGGCAGAAGTTTATATGATTGATAAGGATGAATTCAAATCCTCAGTGAATTAGAATCAGAGAATAACATTAAGAATCAGAGGATATTTGATTTCTGGAAGTGATTCTCACTGATAATGATACAGAAAATTACGGCAGAATGAATTATTCATTAGCATGAAATATTATTACACAATGTTGGCGTAGTGTTGTATTTATACACGATGGTAGCGGATGGACGTGTGAGATCTGAGCACTTAAACCCCTCTGTAATTTCAAGGAATCTTCTCATCCCATCTCTTCATCTGTATGATTTTGAAGCTAAAGAATCAAGCTTTCGATTTATCAAGGTTCCATCAATATCAAAAGGGGCGCAGTGACCGAAAAATGCAAAAATACTTTCAAAAATCGAATTTCTATGCGAAATATTCCTTCTGCATGAATGAAAGTATTTTTATCGTAAAATTCAGAAAAAATACTAACAATATCAATAATGACATATTCTCATTAAATGGAAATCACGAGAATGATGATTTTTCGAAAAAACGCAGATCAAAAAAATCTTGAAAATTTAAACCCCTGTACCACGAAAACCTGACTTCCTAGAAACCTGATGTTAACACAATTTGAATAGGGTCACTGGTACAACAAATTCATGGAATTTCATCAACATTGATGACATTGAAATTTTCAGGTGGGAACACTTGGCGAATTTCACCCCATATGACTCTCCTATCAGATATTCGAAGGTGGATATGAAGTAAATGATTTCACAGTCAACCGAGTTTACTGGGGGTGTACTCTGATTATTATAAATGTACATGCGCTGCTTACAACAAGAATACCCTACGACATAATTGATATGAAACAGAATTTCAAGCTTATGGGAAACAATGAATTGTGGATATTATGGGTATTTTCTTTCACAAATTTTTTTATACAATATCTCCGTAGTGAATTGGAACAAAACTTATAAGTCAACTTGATCCGACACTGAATGAAAATGATCGATATTGCATAGAAACGACCAGCAGTATCACTATACAGGTTGGTTGAAAAGTTTCTGCGCTCGAAATGAAAGAATACTGTTTTTAGTACGAAATATATTTTTTTATTCAATATAATCTCCTAGAAGCTCAATACACTTGTTCCAATGATCTTCCAATAGTTTTATCCCATCCTTATAATGGTTTTCCGGAAGCTCTGCAAAATAACCGTCTACGGCTGCTATGGCCTCTTCATTCGACGAAAAATGCTTTCCACGAAGGGATTGTTTGAGATTTCTGAAGAGATAGTAGTCGCTAGGAGCCAAATCTGGGGAATACGGTGGATGTTCAAGCAATTCGTACTTGAGTTCTTTGAATTTAGCCATCGTCAAAACACTTTTGTGAGCAGGTGCATTATCTTGATGAAAAATGATTTTTTTCTTCTTTAAACCAGGTCTTTTCTCACGTATTTTTTCATTCAGCTGGTCCAAAAGGCTGCAGTAATATTCGGAGCTGATTGTTTTACCTTTCTGAAGATAATCAATGAACAAAATTCCTTTTGCATCCCAAAAAACTGATGCCATAATCTTCTTTGCTGATCGTTGTGACTTCACCGGTTTTGGAGCTGAACAACCAGCTTCAGTCCACTATGAACGTTCTTGTTTCAATTTAGGATCATGGTGGTAGATCCAAGTCTCATCCATAGTTATAAAACGACGCAAGAAGTCGATTTTATTCTGCTTAAAACGCTCCAAATTACGCTGAGAAATTTGTTTCCGATCCAGTTTTTGTTGAATCGTTAACGTGTGCGGCACTAACTTTCCAAACAGTTTTTTCATACGTAATTCTTTATGTAAAATATGGAGTACTCGTTCGTCTAAGATGCCTATGGCATTAGCAATTTCACGCTTGGTCAAACTTGGATCTTCACTAACCATATTATGTACATGCTCAATGATTTCTGCTGTGGTTGCAGTTTTTGGTCGTCCTTCGCGTGGATCGTCTTCAAGGCTAGTACGACCACGTTTAAATTCACCAGCCCGAAATTCAACGGTGCGTTTTGAAGGTGAGGACTCCTTATACACTTCTAAAAATTGTTCATGAATTTCCTTCGCTTTTAAACCCTTCAAAACAAAGAATCTAATGACTGCACGATATTCAATTTTTTCCATATTAAGAAAAATCAATGACACGTCAAGTTCAAATGGCTTGTAAACAAAGAATGAATTGACAGAATGACTTGTAACTTTTCATGTGTTCTCAGGACAGATATACCAACTTGAGAAAAAAGAAGTTCCGAGCTAGCAGTGCTATCTCTTGGTGAGCGCAGGAACTTTTCAACCAACCTGTATTGTATGGAAATCTTTGATGCCGTGTCAATAACTCTTCATGTCGTACACAAGCTTTCAACTATGTATCGATGATGATTATTCAATACTCAATACTGTGGAACTATCCACACTTATTGTGCTGTATATGAATTTCGAGGTTTTGAAATTGATAACGCGTTACAACAACATGTGACCATGTCACTACAAATGACAATGATCAATGGCATTCACAATGGGAAATGGCGGGAATTAATGCGTATGAAAGGACAAATTTTGAAGGGTTTTAGAGAATTCCACAATTTGAATATCCGACCAAGTGTCTCGTATAAACTTCACTTTCGTATACTCCACTATGCGCCGGTCGCTTGAAAGAAGGTATGCATAAACGTAACTTCGATTGCAAAATAGTCCTCGACTTTCGCGATCTCTCCTTGTTGATACGTTCATATATCGATACTCACGTTCTATCACGTAGTATCCCACCAAATTTGAGAAATCGATTTTTGCTTCCTCGTTAGAGGGCGGCTTTGTGATCGTTCCCGGGGGCCGAAATTTTTTTCGTCTCCAAAACGGAAATCTCTTACACCGCACGAATCCCCAGAACTCAGAGAACACATTTGGTTTCGTGCACGGGGAAAAATGACTTCACTGTAATAGAAAGAAATATATGGCTGATGGAATACAGCCAGACTCACAATAAATTCATTTACAACTGCAAGAAGGAATAATTATAATGCATTCACCGTTTAGCTGTCATTCGCGACAAATTTAAAAAACGTATTTATGACTGTTTGTAATGCAGTTTATTAATCACGAACAAACAGCATAATTCCGAGTGGCTCCTATTATTATATCACTCACATCGCTTCGTGGTTTGGGAACTACACCGAAACGAGGATCGCTAATGTTTGAATGTTTCTTTGGTTTCTACCACTTTACGCCAGTAATACACGAAGATTGTATCGCGAAGTGTTCAATTCTTATATGTCGATATCTCAGCTCTACATGGATGGAATATCTTCAAAGACATTACAATCGAAAGTTTATTTCCATGTTACTTGATCAAACTTATTATCAAACTTTGAATATAATCAATAAATTCCGAGATATTCTTGAATTGGAGTTCCTTCGAGGTTAGGTATTTCGTTGGTCGTCATGTGAAAACTAAAACATCACGAATCATGCAAAAATATGTTTCAGAAGTTTGAATCATTTATAGAGACGAAACGAAAATTCGAACTCACAAAATTTGATAAATCATCGTCGTTTATCTTCTCGATTTCACTCCTTGGAACCCCTAGTGGAAAAGCACCATATATGACCCATATATGACCCATATATGACCCATATATGACCCATATATGGCCCATATACATAGGGGTATAATAAAAGTCTCTCCTACGAGAATTGAACGCGGTTCGTTGGGACCGGACTCCATCCCCCTTTCACTGGAGCCACCGCCGGTCGCTTGGAAGAAGCGACTTCTTCCACGTATATGAACTCCCGCTTATTTTTCAATACCATATATGGCTCATATATGAACTCTGAATTGGTAGATCAACAATTGTGGATCACATATAAAACATATATGAGTTATTGCAGGTCAGATTCACAATGAGTTCCTCAATATTTTTGGAATAATTATTTTTGAATTCTTCGTTGAAAAATATGAGATATTCGTCAAGTTTGTTTGTTTGCTCTTTTTTATTTTATTGCGTTCACCGGTTTACAATGTGTCAGAGCTTTTAGTTTTGACAAATCCAGTTCTTCTCAAATGCGTGTATCTCGAAAAGGTCTCAACACACTGAATTACTAATAAGGCATAAAAGTTGGGATTTTTTGTGAACTTTTCAAAAATTTGAGTGGAATTTTTTTTTCAATTTGTGTCTAGTGGAATTCCTACGGTGGAAGTAAAAATGGTAGTTCATTCGAATTTGGACATTTTCAGCCCTTTGAGATCACCAGGAGTCCAAAAGCTATAGAGGGAGTCTGTGGTTCCGTACCCTGACGAAAATTTTTGTCATAATTTCTCATAATTTCTCATTGTCCCAATTCATGGAGAAAATATGGGGAATTCTATTGTTCTTTCCCATATTTTCTCCATGAATTGGGACAATGAGGAATTATGAGAAATTATGACAAAAATTTTCGTCAGGGTAACTTACAGTGCTTGTCGTGAATTTTAATTTGTGCTGCCTTCTGTTATTGTCAAAGACACCGAGATGTGAATTTTGCCGAGAAATCTGCAACAATATTTGAAAGACTGCGTGAATGACATCTGCTGCTTTGGTTTGGGGTCCGAAAGACCCTGTGTAACCTTTACGTAAGTACTTTGAAGTGTGACCTCAACGGGTTGATTTTTTTATTTAACAAACACGATCGATCTATGGTGCATAGCAATACTTTTTGTTCAGTTCTGAGAATGGTAATTTTCTACGACATTCAAGAAATATGAATGAAACAAGACAAAAAGGATAACTCAATAACTTGAAATTACACATCAATCCGTCCATGAAATGTCTCGTATCTATGCTGCATTATAAATCTTGAATAATCGAGCACGCGGAGTTCTCAGGCCGCCCTTGTTTTGTCCAGATCTCTCGAATGCCGTGGAGTAACATTTTCAGAAACGAAACGAAAATTATCGTTATGTTCCAGAAATTAGTTTTGCTTGTGGAATATGAAAATCAAACGTATTCGAATTTGAATGAAATACTCTTTTCACTTCCATCGTCGAATTACGGCAAAATACGTCATTGGAAAGAAATTTTCTCTTGACTTTGTGGAAAGTTGAGGCAAAATCCTGAGTTCCATGCCTTGGTAATAATTTTTTGTATTCAAAGCTTTCCAAGATACAGGCATTCGAAGAAAAGTGGGTTTCAGAGACCAAGAACTTCGACATATGTTGTAAACCTGAAATCATAATAGAATAAGAAAAAAAGAAACAAATGATACGTATCTCACATTTTTCAACAGAGAATTCGGGATAACCATTTCAAAAATATTTATGAACTCTTGGAAAATCCGATATGAAATGATCCATACATAGCAAATAATTATACCAAATTTGAATCATATATGTTTTTGAGCGTTTCTTGCAAACATAGATGTTGCGCAAGGTACCATATATGCTTTATATGTATCACTGATGAAGCTTCGGCCACATATATGGGTCATATATGGGACATATATGGGGCATATATGGGACATATATGGGGCATATATGGTCATATATGTTTTGTGGGAATCATATATGGATCATATATGATTCATTTCCACTATACTGGGAATATCGTTCAAAGATTCACCGCAAGATTCTTTGATCTCTAAGATCTGAATATTGTGTTATTCGATTATCAATTCGTTCCAATAAACGACCCCAACTTCAGCAAAATGGGAAAATATAATCTAGAAAGAAACCTCATTCACCAATATTTCGGAATTCATTGAATCCATTCGAAATATGTGGAATCCTGCGAGCAGTATAGGAATAAACTTCCGATTAGGAGTAAAGAAGCTTTTGTCTCGAATGATGACATTCCAAATATGATATTAACGTTTTGATATTCAAAAATATCATTCCAAGATATCCGGAGTCAAGCCGACCGATAGCGTTTTGACACGATGGAAGAATGCTGCAAACAGAATGTTCATACTCCAGTGGAAACTCATGATCACTTCCCACGTAGCGATAGGGGTTAGGCAGTTCCAAAAGTATTCTAAAAAACATTTTCAAGATGTCTTATGCAACATGGGAAGAACAAGATTTGAGAATGATCCGTTCTTCAGAAAGAATCCTTCTCGAATTGTTCTTTTCATGTTGCATGGAATATCTCAAACGTCTCTTCCAGAATACTTTCGAAAATGCATAACCTCTACTGCCATGTGAGCTCACTTGGAAACATCAGTGAAAAATTCTATCTGTTACAGCTCAATTAGTTAGCTAGACTGTGCAGCTAATTGTGTTTAGGTGTCGCACCCGTACAATCCAGTCGCTCTTTTGGAGTGAAAATGTAGACGTCATCGCTGAATATTTCAGTGGTTAAAACTGTATTCCATCAGCGATGAAGTTCATTTCCTACAGCTAAACTTCTATCTCAACGAAATCCAGTGATATCATTTAGCTGGGATACCAAGAAATCTCCGTAATGAACCTGACCATTCTTTTCCGCGTGTGTGTGTGTGTGTGTGTATGTGTATGTATGTATGTGACACAAATTGTAACCGCGCATAGCTTCCGTTCCTGTTATCCGATCGTTATGAAATTTTTCCCACAGTTATGTGCAACTCATCTTTTACGTTCAGAAAAATTTCTATGGTCACTGTAACTAAAACGTCTCTACCAAATATCCTTAGAATAATGGATCATCAATACTTTTTCGATTGAATCAATCAAATTTCTAGTGGCTTACATTAAGAATGTTCAGCTCAGATGTTTTAGTTACAGTGAATATATAAATATCTCTCGGTGTAATCGTTATTATTATTTCCTAATCATTTTTTCATCACGAAAGAAATATATGACTGGAAGAGTAGAGTCTGCACAAACTAATATAGAACAAAAATTCGAAGAAATCAGAAATGTGAAAATTACTCACGGCCATGACGATGAAGTGGAAGCTTACGAAGAAGTCATGAGCATGTATCAAGAAAAGTTCCGGGCCGAAGATACATCCCAGTGATGTTCCAAAGCTGAAAGTTTGAAATATTTTTGAACGATAAGTACATGAAATGGCAATGTATCGAATCTCAATGCCTTGCTTAACTATGTAGGTACGTCCATTTTTGATTCAACAGTTTGATTAATAAAATAAATTGTGACTATTTCAGAGATGATAAGTCCCGAATTTTGACATCTTTGCCATCTTTTTCCAAAGTCACTGATGTGACAAAACAATTCAACTGTCCTGGATACATGGCCAATCAAGCGATAAGATTAGGAGATGAAAAAGGAGTGCTTCCTGTGCCTAACACACAAACCGGAAAGAGACTTCCAAGTGAAACGATCGCTTCGATAAAGCAGTCTCATCTGGGTGATCAAAATTCAAGAGAACCACCAGGAATAAAAGATTATGGCTTGATTAAAAATAGTCATGGTATCAAAGAAAAAACCCAGAAAACACTTCTTTATTGCAACTCACAAGGATTATACCAGTGTTTGGAACTTGAGTTTCCGGATGTACAAGTTGGATTTTCCAAATGTGTCGAACTTCACCCAACCGGATGCATTTGAGCAGGAGCTAGTGGAACTCACACTGTATGCGTTTGCATCATGCATCAAAACGTTGAACTCGACGAGTTGTAATTCACGCGCACGGTGCGATACCGTGCTCCAAGCGTCAGGTCATGTCGCGTAGCGTGTTTTGGAAGATATATATCCCATAACGCAACACTGAGATCACCGTACTGCGCCACGCGAACGTGAAAAAAAAGTAAAATTCCACGAAACATACAAATGTCTCACAAAAACCCCTAAAAACTCCAACACGGTGGAAGTAAAGAGAGGACAGTTAAGGACAGACGAACAGGTGAAGGAGTCGGGGTCGAGGATAAGTCAGACCTTAGAAGTTGAGAAGTTAGAAGAGGAGAGGAGGGAGAAGAATCAGGAAGTAGAAGTCTGGATGACTCCAACAGGCAGTGTTAGGGAAGAAAAAGCAGGGGGAAGGAGGGGAAGACCTATTAAGGCAGAGAGTCTAGGGAGAAATAGAAGTGGAAGTACAGGAGGGATCCAGGAGTTCTGGGAGAGGAAAAGAGAGGAGGAGGAGGAAGGGGAAAGGCGGAGAATATTTGGGAAGGGAGGATTAGTAGAGAGGTCTCCGGAGGGGAAGAGGTTAAGGGAGACGGACGAGAAAAAAGAAATTCTAGTGTTGATGAGAGGGTTGAGAAATCATATGAGGAAACTGAATGAGAAGGTAGATAGGGTAGATAAGGGTAACGAAGTGGTGAGAAATGGGGTGAAAAAGATGAGGGGAAGCCTATGCAGAGCGGAAGAGTTATGGAAAGCAGAAATAGGGTTAATTAAGGATAGGATGGACAAAGTGGAAGAGCAAAACAAAGTAAGCAAAGAGGATAGGAAGAAAGTGGAAACTCTGGAGGGTAAGGTAGAAGAAATAGGTAGATGGATAGTGGAAAGAGAGAGAAAAGAGGAGGAGATAGATGGGGGGGGGGGGGAAGGATATAGATAAGGGCTCAAGATACAGATAACGGAACATTAGAGGTGAGAGTAAAAATGATAGGAAGAAGGATAGAAGAAATGGGAAGAGGGATGGGAGGAAAGATAGATGGAGGAAATGATAGGGTGCGCAGTCACCCGGAAGTCGGGGTGGGGGTTAATAAGAGAATAGGGGAGATGGAAAAGGAAATGGAGTATAAGGAGAGGGTAGAAAGGAGAGAAATATGGTGGTAAAGGGTTTAGAAGGAAAAAAGAATGTGAAGGAAGAGGTGAGGGAATTGTTGGAGGAGTTAGGGGAGGGGGGGCGAATAGAGAAAATAGAGGAGATGAAAGACTTGGATATAGGTGGGGAGGAAAAAAGAAGGATAGTAGTTATGAGATATAGGACGATAGAGGATGAGGAAGAGGTGATGAAGAAGGAGGGAATGCTAAAGGGCAGAGTGGAGGGGGTAGAAGAGGATTATACGTGGAAAGAGAGGAAGATAATGGATAAAATGGGGGAAATAAGTTTTAGGTTGAAGAAAGAGGGGAAGAGAGTAGGTACAGGTTATGGAGGTGTCTGGATAGAGGGAAGATGGTGGAAATGGGATGAAGAAGAAGAAAAGTTGAAAAGTAGGGGAGAGTGCTTTGGAGGGTTAGGAGAAAAGGGAGAGAGGGTAAAGGAAAAGGATTTTTAGGGGATAGGGGGAAAGAGAAAGAAGTAGAGACAGAGGAAGTGAGAGGCAAGAAAGATGGGAGGAAGGAAAAGAAGGAAAGGGGGGTAAAAGTTGATTTTTGGAACGTGGCAGGTTCAGTAAACAAACGAGAGGATTTCTGGAAGGAGATAGAGGGATTGGATGTGGTGGGACTGGTAGAGACGTGGGTGGAGGAGAAGAGTTGGGGTAAAGTGAGGGGAAACTGCCAAAGGGATATGTCTGGAAAACACAATGGGCAGAAAGAAAGCATAGGAAGGGGAGGGCAAGTGGGGGGATTTTGATGGAAATTAGGAAGGAGATGGAGACAAGAGAGGAGAGAAAGGAGAGGATAGAGAAGAAGGGCATGCTGATGGAAGAAGTGCTTATGGGGGGGGGGATGGAGAGTAGCAACAATGTATGTGAATGTACATATGAAGGGAATGTTGGAGAATTTGAGCAAAGGGTTGAGTGAAAGGGATGAAATTGAAAGGGTGATAATAGGAGGAGACTTCAATGCGAGGACGGGGGATTTGGGAGGTCTAGTATGGGGAGAGGAGGGAGAACATAAGGGGGATAGAAAAAGCAAAGATAAGAGGATAAACAAGGAAGGGAGAATACTACTGGAGATGATAGAAGAGGAAGGTTGGGGAATTCTGAATAGGGCGGTTTTGGGGGATGAGGAAGGAGAACTAACATACGTAGGGGTGAATGGGCAGACAGTAATAGATTACGTGATAGGAGTTGGGAAAGCGTGGGAGGGGTGTAGGAGGTTGAGAGTGGAAGAAAGTGAGGACTCGGATCATATGCCGATTGTTTTGGAATCAGAGGGGGCAGAGGTGGGAAGGGAAAAGGGCAAGGAGTGAGTGGGAAGGTGTGATTGGTCGGAGGAGGGTAAAGAGGAGTATAAGAGAAATATGGAGGGGTGGAAAGGGGGTGGGGTAGAGGGTGAGTGTCTAAGAAGGAGAATAGCAGAGAAGGTGAAAAGGGCGATGAAGTTGAAAAGAGTTAGAGTAGGAAAGGGGTAAAGAAAGAACAGTTGGTGGGATGAGAGGTGCAGGAATAAGAAGAGGGAGGTGAGAAAAAAGATGAGGGAGTGGAAGAAAGGGAAAGGCTCGATAGAGGGGATAATGGGAGCGAAAAAGGGTTTCAGGCAAATATGTGAAGAGAAGAAGAGGGAAAAGAGAGAACGAATGATAGAGGAGATAAAAGAGGTGAAACATCAGAGACAGGTGTGGGTTTGGGTTCACAGGGAGAGAAAAAAGAGGAAAGAGATAAATGAGGAGATTGGGATGGGGGAATGGAAAGAGTATTCCATGAATCTGCTAGGAGGGGTAGAGAGGAGGGTGAGAACAGGGAACAGGGGTGCAAACCGAATTCGGGGAGTTATGGAAGGGTTCAAAGAAAGGTAAAGCCGCGGGAATAGACGGGTTACGAAATGAATGTTGGATGTATGGGGGTAGACGGCTGAGAAAAGAGGTGGGAAAGGTGATAAAGGGTATTTGGGTGAGTGGAAGGATACCGGAGGAATGAAGAGAGGGGTGCATAATACCAATCGTGAAAAAGGGGGAGGGTAAGAAGGTGGAAGATTGCAGGGGGGTGACGCTGATGTCGACCATGTATGGGTTGTATACGACGCTGCGGACGAGAAGGTTGGAGAAAGAAGTGCAGGAGAAGGGTATTTTGGCAGGTAATCAAACTGGGTTTAGGAAGGGAGTAGGAACAATGGACAATATATACGCCTTGAATTATTTGATAGGGAAGGGAGATGGAGAAGGGAGGGGAGTTAGCGGCGGTGTTTATAGACTTGGAGGCGGCTTTTGATTCGGTAGGTAGGGAAGTTCTGTGGAAATCAATGGAAAAGGAAAGGGTAGATAAGCGTTTGATATACAGGGTGAAAGAGATTCTCAGGGAGACGAAAGTGAGGGTAAAGATAGGAGATAAGTATACAGAGGAACGGTGAGTCCGTTATTGTTCAATTTAATGATTGCGGACTTGGGAGAAGAGATGGCAAGGAGTGGGATAGGTGGGGTAAAAGTAAATGAGGGGGAAATATGGACGCTGAGTTACGCGGATGATGTGGTAGTTTTGGCGGGAGAGGAAGATTTGCAACTGGTGCTCAGAGAACTGAGGAGATATTTTAGGATTAAGAGGCTGGAAGTCAATGTGGGAAAGACGAAGATTATGAGATTTGGGAGAAGAGGGGGGGGGATGAGGAATAGAAGGTGGAAGTGGGGGAAGGGGAAATAGAGGAAGTAAGGGAATTCAGGTACTTGGGGTATGTATTTAAGAGCAATGGAAAGCAAGAGGCACAGATGAAGGATAGGGTTAGGAAGGCAGGAGAAGTGATGAGGGTGATTTGGGGGATAGGGGAGAGGATTTTTAAGGGACATTGGAGGAGAAAGATATGGTTATGGGATAAACTGGCTGGGAGCGTGATTGAATATGGGGCGGAAATTTGGGGATGGAAGGAACGGGAAGAGGTGGAGAGGTTGCAAGGAAGGTATATGAGGTGGTTACTAAAGTTAAATAGGGAGACACCAGGATACATGGTCAGGGAGGAGTTGAAGAGGGACGAAATGAGGGTAAGGTTAAAGAAAAGGGCAATAGAGTTTGAGAGGGAATCAAGGGAAGGTAGGGCGGGAGAGGTAGCATTGAGATGTAGGAAGGAGATGATGAAAGAAAGAGGTACATCAAAGTGGGAACAAGGAAGAAGGGAAGGGTTAGAAGGTGTGAACTTGTTGGAGGAGGTGACGGGGGATTTGAGGGATACGGGGGTGGGGGAAATGGGATGGATGGAAAGGGACAGGGAGATGCAAGCAATGGAGAGATGGGAAAGGATAGTGGGATCGAGATATAATAGATGGTATAAGGAGGTGATAGTGGAGGGGAAACCTAAGTATTTGAAAGAGAGAGGGAGAATGGGAAGGGGAAGGAGAATAGCGAGGTTTAGGTTAGAAAATGAGATGAGGAGAGGAAGATACTGGGAGATAAGGGAGGAGGAGAAGAAATGCAGGGTATGTGGGATGGAGGGAGAAAACTGGGAGCATGTGTTAGAGGTGTTGTTACGTCGTGAACTCTACCTCAACAATGCTGACCTACACTCGCAAGAGTGACTCTCGCGTGAACTCGCGACCACGACGTATCACCCTCCGTTGGACTCGCTTTTTTTCGCGATACAATGAGAACGCCGCAGTGGCAGCCGCTCTCTCTCTCTCTCTCTCTCTTCCTCGACGATAGCCCCGACTATGCGGTCAGACCGCGGAGGCGGTGTGGGTTATCGGTATCCCGTCTCCGACAGGCAGAAGAATAACACGACCAAGTACACACACCACAGAATTTCTTTATTCACGGAATGAATCGACAAATATAGAACGGTTTCCACCCCGGGAGAACTCGACAGGCTCGATACGATTCAATAATTGAGGATGCTGGGGGCGTGATTCCCCAATACTACGGCCACACGGTGGTCGATACACCACTTACCGGAACAGCGTGGTAAGAACGGTAATCTAGACACGTTTATAACGACAAGCGTAACGGCAACGATACGTTCGTATCAAGTGACAAGAAGACTCTGATGCGAGGCCACTTCCCGCGGCATCACGAGACTTTGGTAACCCCTCCAAGCGGGACGGTGAAACAGCGCGGCGATCCGGGATTGGCCCTTTGTAAATCAGGCGAGATGATGCAACAACTCCCGTTGTTGCTACGTAGGCGGTCAGAATGAGTTCCCTTAGGTGGAGCCCGCTGTCCGTGACGGTAGGTCCTCAAAGGTGCAAGGCCGTCATTTCAGAGGGGCCCGGACATTAGGACTGCCCTGCATCCTGGGGAATTGCATGTGAGCGCGGGCACTGGGGCCCCGGGCTTGGAGGTTCCGAAGAGAAGTCCCTTGCGCCGGCGGACTTCGGTGCTGTCAGTGATCCTTGCAAGAATACCGGATGTGGGTGTGGTCGTGTTGCAGGTAGCTTCGCTGATAATGCGCTTGCCACCATACGCCTTTCTCCACCTCCATGGTGGTGGGGACCGGGCAACGTTATTGCGCCAGCTTTCTGGTGCGGAGCGGCTGACGGGCTTAATTGGGAGCATGATGGGCTAGATCCCGGATCCTCCTGCAAGAGGCCGAGCTTTGCTGGCATCCCACCTCCACGTGGTCCCCGCTGGGCAACACCTGCCCGACTCACCGTGTGGGTCGGTCAGGTGGCTAATTTGGGATGCTTCCTCGCGAGGGGAGGGTCTACTCCATTTGATGATGTGACTGATTTGGTGAAATCGAGAGCCGAGAATAGGGGTTTTTCCAGGTCTGTCATCGAACGTGAGACCTGAGTCGGTGCCCTTGGCAATCGTGGTTTAACAGTTCGCAAGCTGAACGAGGGGATTGCGGTGTCACCGGTCCCCGGCGACTGGACCGCGCATTGTACAGTTCGGGTGCCTCACCTGCATAGCGAGGTAGGGTTTAGAAAGGACCCGCCGCCACCAGTAGGGGAACTGGACTGAGAACGCTTAAGAAGGGCCGAACTGGTGGGTCGGCCAAAGGGGTCGGTGGCACCGGCTGGGCGTATCCCGGTCCTACGCTCCATGGGGAGCCGTTGCGGGTAGGCCCTAGGGCAGGTATCGCATCGATAATCTATAAAAGGGGGTGACTCACCCTTCGTGCTCATGTCCGTGGCGGTGACTCTCGGTGGTGTCTCTCACACCATAGTCCTTGGAACTTGGAGGTGGTAGATCGACTGTCGATAATGGATATCGCCGTATCAGGCTTCAATGCGTGGCAGGGACGTTAGATGGCGACCCTCGTGATAAACAGTGTATCTCGGCATTATTGATACATGAAATAATTCAAAGCCTCAGAGAGAAGCCTTGTCGCTTCATTCTTTCTATATTCGCTAATCGTGACGATCTGAGGAAGACCGTCACAGTGTGTATGGGAATGGATGACAGGCAAATAGGGGAACAGATTAGGGAAATATAAGGAGAGGAGGGGAATGGGGAGGAATGGATGGTAAGGTTGGAGGAAAAGAGGAAGGAAGGATTTGGGGGGGAGAGGGAATGCGTGGATGTATGGAAGGGTGAATGAAATGATCTCTATCTCTCTCTCTAAAGAATGATGTGTGGTTAGTGATAAGTAGATTGAGGAGATAAGGTTAAGGAGATAGGTTAAGTTGAATTAGGTTAAGATAATTGTAACAAGAGTGTAAGGAGATGTAATGGAGGCGCCTGTAAGTTCTGTAAACATAGGCCGAAAAGAAATAAATATACATACATACATACATACATACATACATACATACGAAACATACAAATGTCTCACAAAAACCCCTAAAAACTCTAACACAGTAAAAATAACGTCAAATCCCAAAAACCATACAAACGTTTTACAATAACATTTGAAAAAAAATCCTTTAAAACAATAGTCCACTCCTTCCGGAAGATTACTTGATATAACAAATATACCATCAAAAGGAAAGATGTGCAAGGCAACCCTGTTTCGGAATTCACATCAACCAGGAACACTTGGCGTGGCCGAAGAAGATTTTATGAAATTATATCATTCAAATTTCTTGTTCAATGTTCTATAGGAATTCATTTGTATATAACAAAGGCTGAAAACTTCTACCATCGGCCACGCCAAGTGTTCCTGGTTGATGCGAATTCCGGAACAGGGTTGCCTTGCACATGTTTTTTTTCAATGGTATATTTGTTATATCAAGTAATCTTTCGGAAAGAGTGAAGTATTTTTTTCAAGGATTTTTTTTCAAGTGTTATTGTAAAACGTTTGTATGGTTTTTGGGATTTGACGTTATTTTTTACTGAGTTTTTAGGGGTTTTTGTGAGACATTTGTATGTTTTGTGGAATTTTACTTTCATTTCACGTTTTGGTATTTATATACGGGCAGAACGATACGCTTGTTTTATTTATTTCTTTAATACAATAATGCTTTTTTGAAGATCATAAATTACTCACAATAATGTTTGAACAAACTGAAGTTACAATATACCAAAACAGATCTTTCACATATCCTTTGGATGACCAATGCACTTGGTCGCTCATATTGATTTCATATCTTTTTTTTCCAATGCAGCATATCTTTTTATATCCCCTCGAAATTCTGAATGCCGTGAAATTTTCCTTCAGAATGTGTTTTTAGATCTTTTGATTCTTTGTTTTTGGGATTTTCATGTACTTGGCGTGATTTTTCCACTTTTTTGGAGTTTTTTGGGGGGATTTCACTTCTTTTCCTGAATATACTTCCAACTGAACCCAAATGAAAATGAAATACCCCTGTCGAGTTCATGGCAATCTTAGGAATGAAGGAAATGTCCTCAGATAACTTAGGTGATATCAAAATCCACTTGGATTTCCATCAGTCATTTCATCATTGGACGGCAATAGATTATCGAGATGAAGAATAAAGGAAAGAAGGGAAGAAAAGCGAATTCCCATAAACGAATAAACGTGTGAAGAATTCCGAAAACTAAATTTTCCTTGACTGATAAGTTGGCGCTCAAAGCGCTCAAAGCAGTTCACAGCGCTCAAAGTAGCTCACGCCGCTCAAAACAGCCCACGATATTGTGCTGAATATGTCTGGAGCGGAAATTTCCAGTGTTTTCAAGAAATCATTGTAAGAAAATCGAAACAACATAGATCTCACAGACAGAAGAAACTTGCGTACAATATATTCAAGGTATCCAACAGAAATTTTGTTTGCAAGATAGAATTCATACTGTTTAGCATGAAGCTAAAAATACCTTCCCAGCAAAAATTTTTCGGTCACTCTTTTGAATCATTGTGAAAAGTAGCAGATAGCAAAAGTTCCAAAAAGTAGATCTCAATGAATTCTTTCGTGACCACAAAACGAACTACTGAAATGTCAGCAGAATAGGGTCCTTGGAGAATTCAAATCGCCTTCTGTCATACTGTATATTGCACTGTATATAGTATGACAAAAGGCGATTTGAATTCTCCAAGAACCCCATTCTACTGACATTTCAGTGATTCATTTTGTGGTTCCAGAAGGATTCAATGGGATCTGGTTTTCGGAACTTTTGCTATCTGGGTAAAGAGATGTCAAATATTTATCATGCAACAAGAAGATATACCTTCAAGATATCAGATTGAAGACATTTTTTAGTACTGAACCAGACATTGTTCAGAATTCTGTGGAATATCCATTGAAATCATTTGAAAAAATTTTTCAAGAATATTTGGTTCGTTATTGTATTATGAAGGTATTCTATATTCTTCAAAACTGTACAATATTACAGTAGTTGAATTCTAATTTCATGATGAAGTGAAATTATTGCTTTTTAAAGAAATATATATACGAGTCTTTAGCATTACGTGGCCAATGTCGCTCTTCAACTTGCAGATCTTGAATAAATATCCACTTTGTAACTTTACTTCGTAACATGCATGTGAAATTACCTTCAGAAATATTTTTACCCTGATGGAAAACAACAGCTATAACTTTATAAAAGTGTTGTGCAATTTCAATTTTTGAAATCGGTACTGCTTCAATGTTCATATTTTCTACCTTTGTTGCTTCAACATTATTGTGATTAAATATCATCAATTGCACAATTACATGTCGTTCTGACGCTGTTATAAATTATTTTTCAGTTTTATGCAAGTTAATACAATTGTCACAAGAATCTCCAAAAATTTTCCATGTTGAAAAATTGAACTTGAATATTTCTCGAAACTCAAATGATGTTTGTGAAATTGGAGGTAGCGCAAGACGTATAACACAATTTGTACCGACAATATTTTCGGTATATTCACATTTCGTACATTCCATTTTGGTAGTTATTCGGTGCTTCACTAAATTTTTAATAGCCATTGAATTTCCGCAAATAGAAGCGATGAATTCTCCTGCATCTTGTGATTGATTATGCAAGTATTGTGGACCTGCAAGCTGTTTTAAAGCTATGATATCAAGGTTTTTTTGCGAATTGTGGTTCTGAATTGAAATATTTATGATGTAATTGGGGTAAGATAAAAGTAATTGTTTTGTCTTAGAAGCACAGTACAATATACACTGCATTACTGCATCCAAATAAGAAGAAACACCGTCAACATTAGGGAGACCCATTACGTTTAATGCGTGAGTTTCTATTGATTTTTCATCAACATTTTAGCCCCTGGATTATATATTATCCGATATCCTTATTCCTGAGTACCCAGGTGAACAGTATTTTCAGTGAGTATATTCTTTGAGTAAAATTACAGGTGGATCAAGAAAAAGTAGAAAGGATGCAGGTATACTATAGATCTGTATGTTACTTATCACCACGATCAATATCATCAGGTAGCGTAGAAGGAAAATGAAGAAAAGGTAGGAGTGCAGTGGATATACCACAGGTCCTTGCGTTAGGTACACTATCATCAGTCTTCCAATAGAATCACAGGTAGATGAAGGAAAAGCAAGAAAGATGCATGTCACCATACATCTTCATGTAACGTACCACAACGATCAATGTCATTAGGCAGCGTCATAGGAAAATGAAGAAAAGGCAGAAGTGCAGTGGATATACAAGTCCTTGCGTTGAATAATACCACTATCAGATTCTTCCAACAGAATCATAGGTGGATGGAGAAAAAGCAAAAAGGATGTAGATGTACCATACATCTGTACGTTAAATCTTACCATGATCATTAGGTAGTGTTGAAGGACAATGCAGAAAAGATAGGAGCACAGTGGATATACCACAAATCTTTGCATCGGGTGCATTCCACTAACCAATTGACGAATGATTCGAGAGACTGTTTAGGATCAACTCGACGAAAATTGAGCAGATACAATATTCTGATTATAGAAATTGTTGCAGAAGAACTACAGGTCAACTGGACTGATGTCACTGGATGTGACAATTCATTCTGAATGTTTTCTCCCAAAGTTCCATCTTTTCAGTTGTTTCATTCAAGCTGGATTATATTTGTGTTCTTACAAACCTCCATTTTTATGTTTACTTATCTTGGTTTTGGAATGATTCAATTCTCGAATATCATGGATCTTATTATATTGTCATAGAGTATTTTGGGTTGAGAGATTTAGTAACTCTAGGATCTATGAAATGTTCAAAATGTGTTCAAAGTGATTCATGATCATTAGAAAGCAATATTGTATCCAATATTCGAACCATTTGATATTCATGATATTTGAGAATTGAATCATTCTGAAACCAAGATAAGTAAAGATGAAAACGATGGTTTGTAAGAACACAAATATAATCCAGCTTGAATGGAACAACTGAAAAGATGGAACTTTGGAAGAAAACATTCAGAATGAATTGTCACATCCAGTCACATCAGTCAAGTTGATTCTGTTGGAAGAATCTGATGGTGGTATCATTCAACGCAAGGACTTGTATATCCACTGCACTTCTGCCTTTTCTACATTTTCCTATGACGCTATCTGATGACATTGATTATTGTGGTAAGTAACATACAGATGTATAGTATACCTGCATCCTTTCTACTTTCTCTTGATCTACCTGTAATTTCACTCAAAGAATCTAGGGAAACTATTTTGTACATAGTTCATAATTTTGATTCAGGATGTCATATTTCAGTATACCTGAAGTGCTCGGTGACTAACCTTATTTTCGAATATTTTTCAAACTTGCTATAATTGAATTCACATTCATTATCTATCCACTATTCTGTTTCATTATTTGTTCACGATTCTGATTGCAGAATGGTGGATACTAGCAGACTGTCCATTGGATATTATGGTATATCCATTATACTTTTGCCTGTAAAAAAAATAGCGAATGAACTCCAATAATCACCCTTGAGTAGGCTCGGTATGATCTTTTCCATCGATTGTCTACGATCCTAATTAGAGAAATCGACAGTGGAGCCTTCCGAAGTAGCTGGTCATCTGGTTTTGATCAGCTACTTCGGAAGGCTCCAGTAGTTGACTGTCCGTCAGAACTTATGATATATCCCTGACTTTCTGGTATGTGGAGGAAATGCAAATGAACTTGAATCTTTTCCCTTGAGCATGCTCGATATGATCCATTTGATCATTTCCCAACGACTCTAGCAGGAGAACCTGATAGTAGATTGTTTGTAAGGGGGTTATGGTATATCCGATAAGATTTCACCCAAAAAGTAATGTATAAATTTGAATCATTATTCTCGACTAGACCTTGTATGATTCATTTGATCATCAGCCTGTGGTCTGGTGGTAAGAACCAACAGTAGCAGACTGTTCATAAGGGATTACGGTATATCTGCTGAGCTGTTGTCTGTAAAGGAATATTGTATATTTTGAATAATACATCATACAGAGCTTACCTGTGTATATACCAATTTTCTGAATGTAGCAAATAGATTTATTCATACCTTTCTCAAACTTTTTCTGTTTTTTTTTACAAATAACCTCTTCATCATTTATTCCTTAATTCATTCGTGAATTTTTCCAAGTCATATATAAAAGTATATATAATTTCAGGTCATTTGTATGCGTTTGATCGTTGTTATAATGACCTGTAATACCTGTAATGTAGTAAGCTGCAATTCATCCATTTTTCAATTATGCTTAATATTATAATAACCTATCGACACATGGTCTCATTGACAGCTTTTTTGTTCATGTTTTGACAATGTATAGACAACACTACACTGAAATCAACGCTATTGGATGTCTGGATTATATGGTGGAAATGTATTGAAAACCTGCCTTAATGTACTGAAGAATTTCATCGTGTTTAGAAGAACCTTATGGAAAAATCGAGATATTTTGATCGCATCAAAATTTGAATTGCTTATATCTCAGTATCGCGTGGACTGATTGAATTCGTAGTGTGCTCAATCGAAAAGGTATAATCGAATTATATGGAAAAAGTTCCATTATTTTTTCGTTACATGCAATATGTATTGAGTCATTGTGGTTTGATTTTTTTTACTATAGGAAATGTTGATTTAGGTGTAAAGATACACGGTAGCGCGCGACTTCTGCTTTTTCGTTTCACATGTTTTCTTTTGCGGTTTTTTCATATCACATGTTTTTTTGCACGGTTTTTTCATATACTTGGCGTCGAGATGCTACCGCGTCTCTTGATAAAACTCACAGAATTGAAAGCTAGGGAAAAAATGCTAACTTGCATGTCCGTGATAGTTCGCGACACATTCAGAAGATGTCAAGTAACAAGCGCTCGAAAACTAGAAGATTTCCAGGATGTCAGATTTTCAAGGAATCATATTTCCGAAAAAAGGCTTTGAACAACATAATCCAAAAACGCGTACCTAATATTTTCCGACCAAGAATCGAAAAAGAATTACTTCACTAAATTCTAAAATTTGGGTATAAAAACCACGTAGACTGACCCATATATGTCACTGATGAGTCTTCGGCCACATACATTGGTCATATATGGGGCATATATGGGGCATATACCCAGATAACATGTAGGCTTGTCATAACCCTGTCACACTTGTCATTTGATTGTTTTTGGCTTGTTATTGACAACCTTTTCAGTGTAAGGTTGCTACAGCCCTGCTGCAAGGGTTTTGTAAGCTTGTACCCTTGTCGTGTGTTAACTAGGAGGCTTATATCAACCTTGTCACAAGCTTGCTTGACAACATTGCAGCAAAGTTAAATTGCTATCTGAGTATGGGTCATATATGAGGCATATATGGTCATATATGCTCTGTTGGAATCATATATGGGTCGTAAATGAATCATTCCCACTAGGGAACTGCTTGCTGTGTGGGGAATTGATGCAAAGTGTTGTGAATCTCGTACACAAGGATGGAATGAAAAGCACAGCTGCTGCAAGATTCAAAGGCATTCCTTCCACCACCTCACAGCGTTACTGTAGGAAATCCCAAGGTTCCGTGAGTCTGATCTGCAGAATGATCCACTGTAATCCTGATGTGGGTATACTACAGTGAAGCAGTAGACAAAATTCCATAAGACAATAAAAACTTGTTGTTCCATTCACGCTCATTGACAATATTGTTTATTCATTTGATGGGAACCAGACAATGATTCGGAATAGACAAAGTAAAACTCAGTATTAATAAGCTCTGCATACGCACCAACAACTTCTTCAGGAGGGACAAACCCAGTGTTCCCAACATTTTCCCCTCCATCGTGACGTTTTTGTCGAAACCGTACTTACTCAACAATTCACGATGACTTTGAACCTGCCGGTAGAAACACTGGTTCTAGGGAATACTACACCAACTGCACAGAGATGTCAAAAATAGGTTGAAAAACCTATTTTAAATAGAAAATACAAAATAGTTTTCAAAACCTATTTGAAATACAAATTGTAAAATAGTTTCATCAAGTCTATTTAAATACAAAATATAAAATAGGTTTTTGAAATAGGTTTTTAAATAGAAAATAGGTTCAAAAAATCTGAGTCTACTCAGTAGTTTATTGAATCTTTTATGTTCAATTATTATTTTTGTACAGATTACACGAATTAATTTTGTGGCCCTTTTCATCTAATTTTCTCCTATATTTTATTCATCTGGTTTAATTATAATTACTCATATGAATGAATTATGCTTCAAATGTCATAATTACTTATATAAAATGTATAATTCATTTATAGAAGACAAACTAATCAACTAAGCCTGCTCGCATCATTCATCAAACACTTATATGAGCGTTTGCCTTTAGTAACAATTGATATTCAAAGTTTTTGTCTGCCATTTTGCGACGATGAGGTCGCATAATCATATCACAATAAGAAAACAAACGCTCTACCGGCGCAGAAGATGGGAGTGTGGTGTTGAACCGTATAAACATTTCTGCGATACTAGTATATTTTTTCGACATTTCCAAGTGTTCTGAACTGTCCTTTAGATACTGCATACACTCTAACTGTGTGTCGCTCATTCCTTCCGAATTATCTGAAGACTCTCCAAATTCATCGTCATCATTTTTGTATAATTCTCGGGCTTGGCTTTTTTTTCATTTTTTTTGCTGCCATCATTTGGTTTCTTAGGTTTTGTCCTACAGGCTTCTTGTATAAAAAGCGGTTTGACCATTTCTTTCTTATCTTTTGGAACCCATATCAATTTGAAGAAAGGGTGTGACACAGGAGCTAGAATGACATCATTCACCATTGGTGATAAGGATAGATGACCGCTAAAGTGCTCTTCGAGGCTTGCCAACAGTTCTTCTCAAATGCGTGTATCTCGAAAAGGTCTCAACACACTGAAGTACTAATAAGGCATAAAAGTTGGGATTTTTTCTGAACTTTTCAAAAGTTTGAGTGCAATTTTTCTTTCAATTTGTGTCTAGTGGAATTCCTACGGTGGAAGTGAAAATGGTAGTTTATTCGAATTTGGACATTTTCAGCCCTTTGAGATCACCAGGAGTCCAAGAGCTATACAGGGGGTCTGTGGTTCCGTACCCTGACGAAAATTTTCGTCATAATTTCTCATAATTTCTCATTGTCCCAATTCATGGAGAAAATACGAGGAATTCTATTGTTCTTTCTCATATTTTCTCCATGAATTGGGACAATGAGAAATTATGAGAAATTATGACAAAAATTTTCGTCAGGGTAACTTACAGTGCTTGTCGTGAATTTTAATTTGTGCTGCCTTCTATTATTGTCAAAGACATCGAGATGTGAATTTTGCCGAGAAATCTGCAACAATATTTGAAAGACTGCGTGAATGACATCTGCTGCTTTGGTTTGGGGTCCGAAAGACCCTGTGTAACCTTTACGTAAGTAATTTGAAGTGTGACCTCAACGAGTTAATTTTTTTATTTAACAAACACGATCGATCTATGGTGCATAGCAATACTTTTGGTTCAGTTCTGAGAATGGTAATTTTCTACGACATTCAAGAAATATACATAAAACAAGACAAAAAAGATAACTCAATAACTTGAAATTACACATCAATCCGTCCATGAAATGTCTCGTATCTATGCTGCATCACAAATCTTGAATAATCGAGCACGCGGAGTTCTCAGGCCGCCCTTGTTTTGTCCAGATCTCTCGAATGCCGTGGAGTAACATTTTCAAAAACGAAACGAAAATTATCGTTATGTTCCAGAAATTAGTTTTGCTTGTGGAATTTGAAAATCAAACGTATTCGAATTTGAACGAAATACTCTTTTCACTTCCATCGTCGAATTACGGCAAAATACGTCCTTGGAAAGAAATTTCCTCCTGACTTTGTGAAAAGTTGAAGCAAAATCCTAAGTTCCATGCCTTGATAATAATTTTTTGTATTGAAAGCTTTGCAAGATACAGGCATTTGAAAAAAAAGTGGGTTTCAGAAACCAAGAACTCCGACATATGTTGTAAACCTGAAATCATAATCAGTAGCGTGGTGAGAACATTTCTATCCTCTTTCAATTCGCGTGAAAACAAGGATCAGAGGCGGGATTCTCCCTTATCCTTTGTTCCGTGTCGATTGAAGAAAGACAGACAAGCTCTCACCCAGCCACTGATCATAATAGAATAACAAAAAAAGGAATGAATGATACGTATCTCACATCTTTCAACAGAAAATTCGGGATAACCATTTCAAAAATGTTTATGAACTTTTGGAAAATCCGATATGAAATGATCCATACATAGCAAATCATTATATCAAATATGAATCATATATGTTTTTGACCGTTTCCTGCAAACATATATGTTGCGCGCGGTACCATATATGCTTCATATGTATCACTGATGAGGCTTCGGCCACATATGCGGGGCATATATGGGGCATATATGGGTCATATATGGGTCTTATATGTGTCATATATGGGGCATATATGCGGCATATATGGGTCTTATATGTGTCATATATGGGTCATATATGTGTCATATATGGGTCATATATGTGTCATACATGGGTCATATATGTGTCATATATGATTCATTTCCACTAGGATAGCTAACCCAACTAACGATAAGACAAATCTCAATCTATGATGAAATTCACATGTCAATGAATACGAGAGTTTGTTCTTTTTCAAACATTATTCGATTCTTCCTCAATATTCATTTATATTTATTTACCCTAGTGAAAATGAATCATATAAGAACATACATAAAGCATATAGAAACCATATATGGTCATATATGACCATATATAATTCATACGCGATTCATATTGAATCCGTATATGATCATATATGGCCCATACAGAATCCATATATGACCTCTCGATGCAGGACTTTCCCATACATGTGAACAAATTCTGTCACATATGAAATATTTTTCGTATATGGATTTTATATGGATTATATGTGAGTCATATATGATCATATATGGATCACATATGGATTAAATATGGATTGTATATGATTCTATGCATTTTCATATGTGAATCATATATGCATTTCATATGTATTATGTATGGATTATGTATGGGTCATATATGTTCGTTTTTTACTAGGGTATTTATTTATTTTGTTTATACGAGTATAAAAGACCCTTTGGTACATAGAATATACATTATTTGAACCACATTATATATATCATGCATCAAAGCATTAAGCATCATGTTAAGCTCGACTACATGCATCTTATATTACAACAACAGTCAACGTGTATAATTATAGGTGAAAAGGACAATTAGATATCAAATTTGACAAATAAGAGAAAGAGAATTTCTAAGATCAGGATGAGATGAAAATAATTCAATCACATCACTGTGAGAATTAGCTAGGATAGATATCCGATTTACCGGATCAGAATAACCGTATCTCGATTTATAAGAAATTGGATTGAACAATCTAGGGCGTGTTGATAAACGAGAAGGGACATTAAAACGTACAAGTCCAAGCAGTTGAGGGCAGCGAATTTTCCCATTAACAATTTTATACAACAATGAAAAATCATTGGACAAACAACGTGATTCCAAGGAAGGCAAGTTAAGTAGAGCCATAATCAATGAGTAATCATGAAGAGTGACGCTCAACGGACGGCCTATCTGATAGGCAGCAAAACGCAGGAACTTATGCTGAACTCTTTCCAAGTCTGTACAATTCCGGATTGAATGAGGACTCCAGATTTGAGACACATACTCAAGATGAGGTCTAACTTAAGGGGGGGGGGGGGGGGTATGGTTATTTCAACGGAAAAAAGACATGTTTTTAAGATTGTTTTCTGCTTATACAGATGTTGTAAGTTTATTGAGTCAATCTCCATATGTGAATGTAACATTCCAACAATACTTTACTAAATTTCCATCGCAAAATATTGGAAATTGAGCGAGTGATAAGGTATCTCCGGAGGTGCCTCGAAAAAAAGTTGTTTTGCGGTGTTCACGATAACTCGAAATCTACTGGACCAATCGTTTTGAAATTTTGCACAGTACTTTTTCACATGATTTCCCAGGTAACATCGAGGGCTTTTTTTTTTAATATTTGTTGATTTCACAACAACAAATAGGCTGATTGTTTGATGCGAAAATCGGTTTTCTTGCTTCAAAGTGTCGCGAAAAATTCAAAAATGAAGAAAAAAAAATCCCCTTGTCATTACCTCGAAAAACATCTCCTTTAACGAATGCATTTCGGTTTTTTCGTTTCAGATGATTCTGTTACAAGTTATCGTGAACACCGCAAAACAACTTTTTTTCGAGGCACCTCCGGAGATTTCTTATCACTCGCTCAATTTCCAATATTTTGCGATGAAAATTCAGTAAAGTATTGTTGGAATGTTACATTATCATATGGAGATTGACTCAATAAACTTACAACATCTGTATAAGCAGAAGAAAATCTTAAAAACATGTCTTTTTTCCGTCGAAATAACCATACCCCCCCCCCCCCCTTTAAGTACAATACAGTGTTCGAAGTGTAACAGGATCACGAAAATCTTTACAAACGCGCTTGATGAATCCGAGAGATTTCATGGAAGTACCAACTATGTAATTGTAATGGTCTGAGAAGTTAAAACGAGAGTCAAATGAAACTCCAAGATCACGAACAGTATTTATAGGTAATAACAGAGAATGAGACAAGTTATAAGGGAATTAAATAGCATTTTTACCTCTATAAAATCAGATCACATGGCATTTAGTAAGATTTAATGACATATTAGATATTTATTCCATCAGAAAAAACAAAGAAATAAAAATGAATCATTAGGCCTACTTACTTTTAGGTGAAGGAGAAAATTAGAAGTAGCTTCTAACCTTCCTCGAATAATTTCTTGACATTTTACGCATTTAGCACTGATGTCTGTGTTCCGTTCCGTACTTCCTGCATTCGAAGAAACCATCTCAAAAAATTTTTCATCTAAAATTAATGGGAAATTTATGTTGTCCATGACTTGTTCTTCGCCTTCCGCCATGATTCCGTATTCCGTGGTTTGTTTACAGAAAATGATAAAATGCAATAAAAACCGAAGACGAAGTGATCGCGGTGTGAGCATTGACATAGAAATCTAGGGATGGATCCTTATGCTCTTACTTGACATAGGAACTCTACTCGTACAAACGCAATAACAACGCCCTCTTATCGGACGGAGTAGAGAAACGGATGATATCACCACCAGAGGGCCAGTAGAGCTCTTTCAAGTTTTCAAATTCGCAGTATCAAACTGCGAATCTTAATTGGAGATCAAAATTTTGTCCTTGCATGTGCAATTTGATTAAAAACATTTGCCTGGAAACTATTTCCTATTTGGAATTATGGTTTCAAATAGAAAATTGGTCAAATTATCTATTCAAATATAAAATACAAAATAGGTATTTTAAATAGAACTATTTCAAATAGTTGACATCTCTGCAACTGCATTTATTGCTACTCTTCCAAAGTCTGACAGCACTGTTCTCGGCGCAACCCTTGAATACAACCTTTTTATATTTCCAAAAACTCTAACATACGTCTCTTGCTTCTGATTCACCATCAATGCATGAACAACTGGTATACACAGTTGCTCTGCGACGGCATATATACGACTGTTGGAAGGGGATGCATTGAGATCATCATTACAAAACCACTGCCCATTTCCCGTCAAGAACTTGGAATTATCCATCGTCGAAAATCCTCATATTCTATCACTCCTGGCATTACTATAACAGATCCTCCCCATTGAAGCTTCCAAATTCATCAGGGATTTCTGAATCTCGTAACGACGAAGGATTGGTAGGACAATGATTATTTTCCTTAGGTTTTAGTCGTATCATTCTTTTTAAAACATCAGACTGCATGCAATTTCCAGACGACCGCAGAACCAACATTGATACATTCCGTAGCAATTATACTTCGCGGATCTTCTACGGTGTCAGACGCTCGACTTTTAATTTTTCCCACCACTTCAGCAGTCAAAACTGCGCTACGATCGGCAGTATGACTATGCCCTACCACCTTCACAGTAATATTTTCACACGACTGGCTCGTGTTATGGAAGGAAATCATTTCAACACTGTTGGTTACTGTAGTAACGCGAGTCAGTCGCGTCCCCGCAGTAGAGAATAGTGTAGAAAAACGACTCTCTATTGCGAAGACACGACTGATTTGCATGACTACAGGTACCAGCAGTGTTGAAATGATTTTTTTCCATAACACGAGCCAGTCGTGTCGGCTACAGTACTCAGTATTGTTGGATTTTCTTCGTGTAGATGGGAATATGAACATAGAGATATAAGAAAACAGAAGAGGATAGCAAATCTGTAACTGGAGATGTGATGTTGAGAAAAAGGGAGAGTGATATACAAACTCAGAGCCTAGCCAACTCAGGGTGTCCACAGACTTTGAGAAAAACAATTCCCTGACTTTTCCCTGACTATCAAGGCCAATTTCCCTGACCGAAATGTTTGACTTCTAATTGTGACCGTCCATGATGATTGAATCTCAATTCCGCGGAGCTGGCTCGTATATGGCACCGTATAGTCTGCCGGTCGTCAATCGATTTGGTTGAAGGGTAGATCGATAAATCCCTGTATCACAAAATAAAGCAAAGTTCCACACGAGATTCAAAGGTTATAAGTAACCCACAAGAATCTGTGTGATTTATTCTGTTTGAATATTCAGAATAATATCTCTGGATAGAGATTGGTGATGTCGCTGAAACAAAAGAAAAAAGTTTCACTCGACAGAGTGAATTTACTTCTTTGAGCCAACTCGCTCAAATGGAAGTTATATTGTGGAAAATAAAACTTTTGAAATGGTTTGCAAAAGTTCTTCATTTGAGCTTATACCCGTGTCTTCTACGAGAGATGTAACACCAATGCCGCTAACGCTTGTGATGCGTCGCTATTTATACAATCTTTCCTCGCGCACCACCTCTTACGCACATTCGAGTTTTACAATTAAATAAATAATTATTAAAATTCTAACCATTGGATTTTCCTTAGAAAACTAGTCTGAGTAACGTGTCATTGTTACTATCGTCAATTTTTATTTCTAAATATCGAAACTCGAATTGATTTATGCAGTACGAGAATGTTAAGAATATATGAACGGTCATCGTGCGTTTTCCAGGTTCTCCTTCTGTCCGATCACATATCCCCACCAATCTTTTGATTTTAGACCGTCGAGAACAAAATATTTCTCTCGTGATCGTGACTTACAAAACTCGTCGCTTTTCATTTCACAAAAATAGCAATAAATAAATAAAACAAAATCTCTTTCATCTCGTAAAACCCAAAAAAGGAAGAAAACACTTATAAAATCTTATGATAATAAACTTCTCAATATAACAAAATAATAAGACATTTCTTCACTTTCTTTTCACTTGGCACGCAAAACAACTAATCAATCTCATAGAATCTTAATAATCGTATAAAAGCTTACAACATTAAACGTCATCATATCTTATTATGATAATCTTCTCAAAAAAAAAAACATCTCTTTACTTTCACAAAACAGCCACTTAGTTTCACAAAAATTCTTATAAAATAAAAATATCACAATATTCCATCACTATAAACCTCTCAACACAGTTAAAAAAAAAAAAATAATAATACGTCTTTGGCACAAAAACCATCCTGCATTTATTTGCAGTTTCCTTCTGCGGTATGCACCAACTCATCAAAAATGACTTGGAACGCACTTGCATCATAGGGTGTTGTCAATGTTGTATCCGACACGATGTTGTCAATCATTCCTGCAGGAATCTCCGGTAGACCGCAGTTATTCGTGGATCCGGTTGATGAAACACCAACAGATGGCATATTTAACTGTTTTATCGGTGTTGGTACATATTCAATGTTATTTTCCTTTGCAGCGTTCCTTTTTGCTTTCTTCAATTTATCCCTTTCAATTCTCTCTTTTCTTTTCGGATGAATCACTCGTTTCGGTTTATACTCCGGTGGTGAATTTGGAATAATATCCCATCTCCTAATCCTTGGTTTTTTTTTAGGTTGATCTTGTGCGTTTGTGCGGTCATTCATCACGATTTCCTTTTCAGTGTCCTCCTGCTCTCGTTGATTCATTCGTTGATTCTCCTCGATTACTATATCATTGCACGCAGGCCTCAGGATTCTCTCTCCGCTTGTGATCTGCGCTGGTGGCTGGATGGATTGTTGATTCTTTTCTTCCATCTCGTTCTTTCTAGGGTGGTCAAACAGTCCGTTATTTTCAGGTACAAAATTCAGCGGTTGTCTCTCGCTCTGTTCGCTCTTTTCTTTATACAAGTTATTGCCTTTGGAATGGTCAAACAATAACTCCACTACCTGGTTGAATTGATTTGAATCCACGGAATCACTTTCAAAAAAACGTAACAATTTCCTTAAATATTCCTTTTTGGAATCACACACATAATTGAACGCCATCACTTGGATTTTTTCCAATTGGATCATCCACTGTTCCACTTCTTTAAAGGAACTTGGTTGAGTTTCTAAACATTTTCTTATCAATTTTCCAATCTCTCCTTTGTTGGTCGCCATGGTTGTTGCGTCTGCAGAAACTGCGTCGTTTTACCGTTGTTCGTGTACTGCTGCCTCGTGTACTCTCCCCACAACCACTTGCTTCGTCGGTAAAGATAGAAGTTCCTTTTACCACACCACTAGACAAGAAATTTTTTAAAAACCTTGGAATCGTTTTTGGTTTCAACAATGATATCCTACATGGTTTCAATTGGCGTATATTGACAATATGTTTAATTTTACCCTTTTCCTTTGTTATCTCATATACATTGTAAGATATTACTTTCGAAACGTAATACGGCCCTTTGTACCTGATGTGTAATTTCTCACAAAACTTCTTCTGTCTAGAGGATAGCATATGCGTACGCATGAAGCATAAATCTCCGGTTTTGAATTTTATTACGTTAGTTTTGGTTCTGCAGTTTTTTCTCTTCTTCAGTTTGTCTTCTAGCCTTTTCCGGACTGCGTTGAATTCTTCTTCTCTATTCGTCTTCTTCGTACGTACTGACACGAGTTCCTCTGGCCATTTGATCTTTTCGACCCCATCTTGTAATTCTATCGGGGATTTTCCAGTACTTTCATGTCGAGTGTTGTTTATTATCAACTCTATGTCATTCACGAAATTTGTCCAGGCTGCATGCTTCTTCTGGCAATACACGCGAAGAATCCGACCTATTTCTTTCATAACTCGTTCTACGGGATTGGATTGTGGATTATAAGGAGTTGTAGTACATAATTTTATACCGAATTCTTCACCGAATTTTTTCCACTGGGTTGATCGGAATTGAGCTCCTTGGTGAGTCAAAATTTTCTGTGGCACTTTGTTTTTTTTTATGTAATCTTTTACTAGTTTGCCGACGATTGGTTTGGTTTTAATAGATCTCATTGCATATAATGTTACCTTCTTAGAAAAGACATCCATTATAACTAGTATATACTTCAAGTTCCCTTTTCCAGCAGGTAGCGGACCAAAAATATCTACCGACAGCATCCCATCTGGGAAATTCGGATAACTATATGTTGGTGGCTCTTCATAATTCTTGTTGCTATATTTCGTTTTCTGACATGGTATGCAGCTTGTTACTATGTCACGACTTATTCTTGACAGGTTTTTAATGCGGAAAAACCTCGTGCAAAACTCTATCACCTTTTCAGTACCAAAATGCATCAAGTATTCATGTATTTCTTTCACCAAATACCATGAAATGTTATCCGGGATGATTATTTGATCAGAATCTTCTGTCTTTATTCTTATTATATCTTGATGCACGAAATACTCTGGTTTGCATAGCAATTTCTCCAAATTTCCATCCATGCTTTGAGCGATTTTGATTATCTTTATTCATTCCTGAATCCTAGTAAAATTTTGATCATTTATCAAAGCTGCGACAATACTATTCTCTGTTTCTTCCGATCCATTTTTGGTCAGCATTCTTGATAGAGTATCAGCTCGTTTATGTTCTGAACCTTTTATATACTCTATTTGAATGTCGAATCCTTGTAAAAAAACTGAGCCATCTCGCTATTCGATCACTTGAAAATGTACAAGATTGGATGAATTTGAGAGCCTTATGATCTGTTCTTACGATCACAGTGCGCCCCCACAGCAAAATTTTCAATTTTTTAAGAGCCCAGACTATACTCAAAGCTTCCTTTTCGGTGATAGTATACCTGGTTTCAGCATTTTTTAGTTTGCGACTTACATAAGCTATCGTGAGTTCGTTACCTTCTGAATCTCTTTGAGCAAGTCTTGCTCCTATTCCATACTGAGAAGCGTCTGTTCCCATTACGAATGTGTGGTTTTTATTCAACAAAAATAATTCTCCTGCTGTTTCAAATGCTTTCTTGATTTCTTCGAACGCTGTCTCCTGTTGAGGTCCCCATTTGTATTGGCTATCCTTACGTAGAAGATCTTCCAGTGGAGTTGTGAGCGTTGCCAAATTGGGAATAAATCGCCGATCCCAGTTTATCAGTCCGAGGAAAGCTCGTAGCTGACGAATTGTGGTAGGCTTGGGAAACTCGATGATAGTTTTTTTTGTGTCATCATTCATTCGAACAGTCCATTGGTTGAAATGATGACCCAAGAAAGTAATAGTATTCTGAAAAAACTCGCATTCTTCTATATTAAGCTTAACCCCAGCACGTTGTAAGGTCTGTAAAATTTTATCCAATATTTCCACATGATCTTCTAAAGTTTTTGTAGAAATTAGAATGTCGTCGAGATATATAATAACGTCATTTGATGTTTCACATCGAAGAATTTTTTCCATGACTCTGGTAAAAACTGCCCCTGGAATTTTTAAACCAAACGGCATTCGACGAAATACAAACGTATGACCTTCAAACAAGAATCCTGTAAATTTACGGCTTTCTTCGTCTAATTCTATTTGCCAAAAGGCTTTCCTTATGTCCAATTTCGAAAAGAACTTTTTATTTTCCATTTTAGAAATAATTTCATAAATTGGCGGAGGTTGATCATGGTCATTTTGCATATTTTTATTTAATCTTCCAGCATCAAGGCAAATTCTGAGATCTTCTTCATTTTTACGGGTTACCACTACCAACGGGTTGATGTACTCCGTTGGTGCTCTTTCGATAACGCCTTGATCTTCTAAATCTATCAGATAATTCCTTACTTGATCTATATATTTTAATGGAATTGGATATAATTTGCACTTGTATGGGGTAGTATCTCTCATTTTTATGTGACATTTCTCATTGATGATATTTCCCAAGCATGGTTGAAACAACACCTCATACTTTGAAATTAATTTATCTTTCATTTGGTTCACTTCTTCCAATTTTATACATGATACGTCAATTTTTTCAGGATCTTTGGTAAACTTGAGTTGTATGTGTTCTCTCGAAAAATTGATGATCACTCCGTACTTCTTCATAAAAGTCATTCCGAGAATGACAGGTATAACAATTTTATTCACAACGTAAAAATATTCAACAAGCTTGTTATTTCCTATTATCAGCTCGAGTTCTACCATCTTATTAATTGGGATACTTTTGTCGTTGAATGCCCCTAATAATTTGATAGATTTAACTGGTATCCACCTTATCTCTTCCTTCATTCTTTGGATAACTTCTAAAGTATCTTCTGATATTACTGATACACGTGCTCCAGTATCTAACAATGCTCTGGTATGGATCCCATGCACTGTTGTGTCTATAAAAGCTGAAAGATTTCTGCAATTAGCATCATATTCATACTCCTCTTGTTGATTTCCGTTAGGCAAACAGGAATCTTTCGTTCGGACCACTGGAATCGTCGTTTCTGAGGTTAATGATTCTTTTTCGCCTTCCATCCCATTAATCCTGGTTATTTGTCCATTGTATTGGAATTCCTTCTCCTGAATTGAATCTTCGTGGTCTCCTATGAACTCTTCGATGTCAACATCTTCAAAGTCTTCGTCGTTAGATTCAGCTTCCTCCTTTTTACTCATCGCTTCCGATTTTTGAATTATTCCAACAATGTTATAGGTCCGTTCTTGTATCTCAGGCGGGTCAATTGATTCGTCGTTTGCTTCATCCTGATGTATCATAGCTCATGTCTTCCTTTGCGTTGTTGATCTCGTCATATATCTTGGTTCGATGATTTTCTTCTCATGGGCATCTTTGTTTATCCTGCTCCTGTCGTCATTCAACTTTATATTTGATTCTTCAATTTTGCTCGCGTTACTGAATTTATCCGAATTGTTTGGAGCATCTTGTGTTCTGAAATATTTTAGTGGTTTGTTTCGTCGCATTCGAATGTAAAATTCTTGCTGATTCTGTATTTCTTCAAGAATTGCGGCTGCTTCGTCCAAAGATCGTGCAATACTTGGTCGGAGTTCTCTTGCGATGCTCTCATCCAAATCTCTTTTCAGATTACGAATGATTTCATGGGACCCCATGGGTGGTTCAAGCATTTGTGCTTCTCTGGCCAAGCGTAAAAAGTACTCTGCCATTGATTCTCCACTGCTTGAATGATATAGCCCAGTTAGTAACTCTTCTCTAAACCTTGCTTGACGTTCTTCTCCCCAAAAGAACGCGATGAATTCTCGTTTAGCGTGTTCGTATGTTCTGAAATCATGCAAATCATACCAATTACGTGCTTACCCTTTCAAGCATCGAGCGAATAGGAATTTCCTTTCTGACTCGTGTACTGCTTCCAGATTGATAATTTCTTCGAATCTTTCTAAGAACTTCTTTGGATTAATTTTATCTTTCTTGCCCGAGAAACAAACGTCGTTTAAGAAATTACAAGCTCCTGTATCTCTGAAGCTCCGAGTCCTTTCCATGGAACCACTGTTCACTGCTGCTTCCTGCTGACGTTGCCCTTCATCAGAATGGATGTTATCGGGTCCCGATTGCTGATTGGAATTTTCTACAACTAATAGTCTTTGACTCATCTGCTGTATACTTCTTTGAAGGGTATTGAATTGCTGATCTATTCTGTGTGTCAACATATTTTGGAATTGCTCCATCATGGTTGCCAAGTTTTTTCCCTATCCCACGCCTGACGCATCTTGGCCCACGTTCGATACCTCCTCATTCTCGGCAATTTGGTTTAAAGGGTTGTTAATCCTCTGTGTTTCCTGTCTTGTCCGCGGCCTTCCTGGACCGCGATTCGCTGGACTGCGGCCTGTATTCTGTGGACTACGGCGGAGCATGATTATAGTTTGCGGAGACTTTTGTTATAATTGCAGCGTCTGAAAGATTCTATAAGAACGCTGGTCCTGTCACGGTCGCCATATGTGACCGTCCGTGATGATTGAATCTCAATTTCGCGGAGCAGGCTCGTATATAGCACCGTATAGTCTGCCGGGCGCCAATCGATTTGGTTGAAGGGTAGATCGATAAATCCCTGTATCACAAAATAAAGCAAAGTTCCACACGAGATTCAAAGGTTATAAGTAACCCACAAGAATCTGTGTGATTTATTCTGTTTGAATATTCAGAATAATATCTCTGGATAGAGATTGGTGATGTCGCTGGAACAAAAGAAAAAAGTTTCACTCGACAGAGTGAATTTACTTCTTTGAGCCAAATCGCTCAAATGGAAGTTATATTGTGGAAAATAAAACTTTTGAAATGGTTTGCAAAAGTTCTTTATTTGAGCTTATACGCGTGTCTTCTACGAGAGATGTAACACCAATGCCGCTAACGCTTGTGATGCGTCACTATTTATACAATCTTTCCTCGCGCACCACCTCTTACGCACATTCGAGTTTTACAATTAAATAAATAATTATTAAAATTCTAACCATTGGATTTTCCTTAGAAAACTAGTCTAAGTAACGTGCCACTATTACTATCGTCAATTTTTATTTCTAAATATCGAAACTCGAATTGATTTATGCAGTACGAGAATGTTGAGAATATATGGACGGTCATCGTGCGTTTTCCAGGTTCTCCTTCTGTCCGATCACATAATATTGATATTATATGATATCTTCACGTTTCAATCATTTCTTATTTCCTATCCATTTTAATCATTTTTCATTTCCTATCCATTTTAATCATTTTTTATTTCCTATCCATTTTAATCATAGATTCGGAAACCGATTGTTTTTGAATCGAATTCCTGGAAACCGATAAGCGGTATGGATTCCAAGTGTAGAAGAAGCCTATCCAATTCAATTCAAATTTCATTTCCAATACAAGTCTATTGTTGAAAATTCAATGGAATTTGATTTATTTGTATATATTTGAATCTTCAATTCTTTCACATCCTGAATTCTGTATACAATGGAATCTCGTAATAACACAACTTTTCTTCTCTTTCATTCACGGTTTCTGCCGTGCGTTGCAGGGAGCGGGGTAACATTTCTATTGCGAGGTTCTATAGTGTATACTTTTTATTCCATGTGATGAAATTCAGGATTGGGAATGAATTGAAGACTCAAATGAATACAAATGTAATCAAGTTTCTTATTCTTTCAAGAATGAAGTTATATTGGAATCAAATTTTGATTGAATTGTATAGAATTTTTCTTCATTTGGAACCCATACCGATTGGAAGTTTTCAGGAATTTGATTGAAAAACAATCTTATTCCGAATCTGTGATTTAAATGGATAGAGAATTAGAAATGATTGAAATGGATTCAATGTCTATACTGTGATCAGTATAGAAATGGATTGAACGATGACGACTTGAAAATTCATTACATGGATCAAAAATTATATGCCGAATTTTGGATTAAGGAGGATAAAGATTCAAATGGATGGAAATGTATTAAATTTTGTTACACGTTCATGAATAGTTATATTGGAATGAAATTCGAATTGAATTGGATAGGATTTTCTCTTCACTTGGAATCCATGCATATCATCGGTTTTGAGGAATCCAATTGAAAAAGAATCGTATTCCGAATCCAAGATTGAAATGAATAGGGAATGAAAAATTATTAAAACGGATTCAATGTCTATATCGTAATCAGTATGAAAATGGATTGAATGACCATGACTTGGAAATTCATAACATGCGATAGAAATTATATACTGAATTCAACATTGAGATGGATTACAGATTCGAATGGATAAAAATGTATTGAATTTCCTTAAACTTCCATGAATACGATTATATTAGAATTAAATTTGGATTGTATTGGATAGACTTCTTATTCATCTTGGAATAGGCGTTATAGAAATGAATTTGGATGGATTCAGTTGGATGGAATTCCAATCCATTCCTATTCTCCATTTTCCCTAGGAATATACAACTCAATGTCATAATTTTTGGCATTTACGCTTTTTTATTAAAACGTCGTCAATAGGTTATGAGAACCTTCCACTTCAATTTATTCTCTTTGCTTGTACCATTCAATTCAGGAAATATTCCTGCAATGGATGACCAAAAAAACAGCCAAAAAAAAATTAAATTAACGACTTTTTTGCTCTGTACAGCAGAATTAGAGAGTGGATAGAAAGGGTGTAGGATGTAATAGAAAAATCATTTGGAACATTCATACGCTTCCGTCACTTTTTATCACACCCTTTCCTTTCACCAAGGATATCTTATTTTCTATACTCATGTCAAACGTTTTGGAAAGCAGAATGAATCACATGGAGTTCTATTCAATGATTTATGATATAGAGAAATTACATAACTGATTTTTAATTCATTGTGAAGAAATTTTCAAAGTGATATCCGACATGAAATTTTCGATTCAATGTTTTACTTTAGCTTATGGTGAATTAAATCATCATATTTTTACTAAAATATACAGTGGGGATTGCGAATTGAATATATAAAGAATATATTTTCCACGATGTATGGAAGTCGTACTCAATCGACGGTTTTGGCCGAAAAACTTACCTGTTTAGGGGATTCTAACCTCAACATAAATGTGCATATCATTTATATATATCAAAATCACATTTTTGATAAACTACATAGTTCTTTTATTATTATCAAGAATAATGAAGGAGTTCACTCTTTTTGGAAAATCTGTTTTGAGTCAAATTTCACGTAGTTGTATTGACTTAGTCGTTGCGAGACAGAATCATAAACCAGGGGCTGTAAACTCAGTAGAGCACTGTGGAATTGTTTGAAGCGCCTCAAGTGTGGAGTAGCGGAAATTATGGAGTTTTCAAACCAATGAAAAGGCTTTCAAAATAACATTAATAAACATGTACCTTAGTGTTGATATATGTGTGATATATTTCCGCTACTTCACGCTTGGAGCGCTTCAAACAGTTCTACAGAGTTTCCCATTGAGTTTCTGGACACTGGCGAGACCTTTTGAAAACAAATATGAATATGGACTATAGTTCTCTTTTAGCACTGCGCTGGGGCGCGTTTTTCAGTATATTGACAACACAATGCACTCTTCATCCACAGAATAATACACAGAGAAAAATTTCCTATTAAGAATTACTAGACTCGCTAGTATATTGAGGATATACTTGCATTTTGAGGTTATATACTAAACCTTCTTCTCAAAAGTACCATACTTCCTGTTATAAAATGCTATTAAGATGTGAACGTATGGTGGGTTCAGCATCAAGCGTCAACATTGGAAGAAAAGAGCGATCCGACATGGTCTCTCTTTTCTTTTAATGTTGAAGCTCCTATGTATTCACATCTTTATTGTACCATCAAATCAAAGGAAGTCTAGTACTTCTGAAGAGAATGTTTAGTATATAACCTCAAAATGCAAGTATATTCTCAATATCTTGGCGAGTCTAGTAATTTTTAATAGGAAATTTTTCTCCGTGTATAGTTTCATCAACAGCACCCGGGAAAAAATAATTCAATATGGTCGTATATGAATCATATAATTATCGTTTAAACAATTTGTAAAAATTTTTTCTCTCCGTGGATGTTCATCCTCCACCCAAATATCCTATTCCCAATAGTCACTTTTCCCGTAGGCCCAGCAGTTTCACCGTGGGCACGAACGGGTATGGAGTATTTGAAATTGTTGATAATTGTTATTTACAAACAAATGCGATGGTTGAAAACTCTCCAAACCACCTATTCTTATATGAGATTTTCCGTAGAACACGATCCTGGGGTTTTCATCTACGTGAATTCATATTTTCAACACATTGTTCAAACAAATTGTACAAATTTTTTTTCTCCGTAGATGTTCATCCTTCACCCAGATATCCCATTCCCAACAGTTACTCTCCCCGTAGGCCCAGCAGTTTCGTTATGGGCATTAATGGGTTAATTTCAGCGGAAAACAAAACGTGTTCCAACCAAGGACAGTCTCCCCTACCCCTGGTGGAAGGGAAGCGTGTCATGAAGAGTAACGGAAGCGTAAGAATGTTTCAGATGACTTTTCTAATACTTTTCACATGCTTCCTATCCACTCTCCAATTACGCATCCGTGTGTAAGGCCCGATTTCTATGAAATTGGTGTTTTTGCCCATACGCTTCGCACTCTTCAAATATATGTTCGAACTACTCTTAACGTCCCACTTGACGCTCGGTATACGCTTAAATCCACGTCCCAAATACTTTTCAACTACGTTCCTGACACTCCCTAATACACGCTTCCCTTTCACCAGGGACATGTAATGGAAGCAAAAGTTATTCACGTAACTGAAAAATTTATTGGAATTTCAGTTACAAAAATACATATTAATGTATGCTATAATATAGCAAAATTGAAAATTCAGTTACGTGTAGATGAATTTTCATTTCAATTACTAAGAATTGGAAATTTCATTTACAAATGTACATAAAAAATATATTAAATTTAATGACATTTCTAACAGTTTAGTTAACGAAAATTCGGTTGACTAATTTCTTCCGTGTACGGAAAGTGTTCATGCGATTTGCGTTGGTTTTCTTTCCGTGTAATAATAAATTTTGTATCTGGAATTTAGTCTTGAATACACAATTTTATTTTTTGACCAACTTTGGAAGTTAAAGAAATATGATTGAAAAGTTTTATTTCATTAAAATACAAAACTACCAGAAAAAATGCTCTCTTCTTCTTTTTTTAATAATTCCCTGACTTTCCGGGATTTTTTGTTAATTCCCTGACCGATTTTCACTTCCCTGACTTTTCCCTGACTTCCCCTGACTCTCTAGAATGTGGACACCCTGCAACTGAATGTTTTCGACCCACTTTCCTCCTCTATTCTTACATTGTTATGGATTTCACACATACAGACACAGAATAGAGGACGTGAGCCAGGGGTTTTACATAAGTGGGGACGTGAACTGAAAAGAGAGAGGAAAAAACAGGCTTGACATCTGCTCCCTTGTTTGTGATGACATGCGCAGTAAATTATAACCTACGCATCAACATGTGTCAAATGGTTTTAGTTCAGTTGTAATCCTATGCCACTCAATAAATAATTATACGATGTGGAGAATAGCTAATATATCAGAATATGCCGCGTGGAATAGATTATTGCTTTCAGTATTTAATTATTCGAATTAATTGAAGGTTAGGATATGAATTCAATTTCCTGCGCATGTATTATTAGACAAGGAAGCCGATACCAATTCCATTCTCTTCCTCTTTCTAAAGAGTTCACGCAATTTCAGCTGAACGCCCTCACACCCTCACCTATATCTCTATGATTCTACTCGACAGCTATAGTTGCGAGAGTAAATAAAGTGGAGTGATCAGTGAACGCACTCCGAACATCCATAGTTTCATCCAGGAAGCATAATCTTCAAGGTAAAGTATCGTAACCACTAATGAGCATAGTAGTAGACCGTGATTATCCCGAAAGAGTGTTGGTCCGCAATTTTATATCCCGAATACGGCTAAGCTCCCATACAGCTGGATTGTCCGGAACGGAACGCTAACAATTGGTGGATCCCTAGTATTGTTATAGTTATATTGGAATAAGATTAGTATTCCACCAATTGAGATCGTTCCGTTCCGGACCATTCGGTTGCATGGGAGCCCTGCCTAAGGTAATATAACTACATTACCTTAGGCAGGGCTCCCATGCAAACGGACGGGGTGATGAATGTTATGAACCCTTATTTAAAATGATGTTATCATTTTGACGCTTCACCAGTAACGTTCATCCAACGATCCTTATAATGGTGAGTCTGGAATTACCAATGCTGGCTACTCTGTCACTAGTACGCAGCCAGTAGTGGGTCCTGTTTCCATTTCCACATGGGATGTTATGACCCTCGTTCAAACCTTGTCTACACACTGCTTATAACTGCGATTTTGACACGCTGTTCATGTGTCTTTTCCCACCTCTTGCACACTGCTGTGAGTGATTTTCAACCCCGATCTTAGTATGAATTGCATATAATTCTTTCAAAGATTCGAACGTTGTTCACATGTTTTATTCTTATCAGGATGTAAGCTTATGACAAGTTTGTCATTCATTCAACCAGGTTAACAGTGAAAATGTTATGAAAAATTCATAACAATATGCTTGCCGACGAAAAGAGAGATACATGTTTGTTCACGGAGAGAAATGTATGGTAATATTTACCATGCTAACATAGTATTCGTTCTTATTTTATTGAAAATCGTAAATGTTACTATGTGAGAATAGAACCCTTCGCCATTTTTCTGGTAATGATTACTATACTACATAGAAATCAGACAAATAGAACTCAAAGCAATGTGAAATGGTACTGATTACCAAGTTACAATAGCTGTCATTCCAGTTCATGAAAATATGCACGCTGTGGGCAATATCGACACGACGTGTATAGACATACATATATCATACGTATTATTACGGTAGTCAGCCCACTATTAATAATCAAGTAAAAACACAGTTATTATTTAGAAGACTGATATAATTTGTTTCTGACTGTGTGCTCCCTTTTCTTCACTGCAAAAATTGCCGTCGAAGATGTGTCTCAAAATAAGATATGATGTGTTTGATAATTCAAATCAAACACTTGACTGTTTTAAATGGCAACATCAGTATCTCATTTCGCGACACTGACATTTATATATGTTTGTTTTTAAAGCAGATCATAGAAGTGTGATTCATGACATTTGAATTGAAAAAATGGATTGAATTGATGATTTTTCATCAAACAGTTGATTAGAATCTCGTGCAGTTTTGTTTCAAAATGGCACAATATACATTCCGTATACATTGTTCCTGTTCTTCACTTTGACGATGACGTGATAGTAATTCGAGATTATGTCCCTACATACAGCTTTCAAACATTTTTGTTTGCCAATCAAACACGTCATGTTTTGAATGAAAACGGAATTTTGTGTTTCGAATATGATTACAGTAACATTTTGAAATGTTTTAGAAGTCACTACAAAAGTATCTTAGACTGAGATATCAGTTTTTGCAGTGTTCCTATTAACCATTCCATAACCTAATGTATTTATTGATAACCTCATTCACTGAAAAGCCTTGTGTGTATGTACATGTCAATAGTTCAATTTAGGTTATAATCAATGAAAAAATCATGGTCAATATTACTTTATAGCATTGGATTCATGTTTAGTTGCATAGTACTGTCTTCAATGTAACATGGTAATCATTACTATGTTAACAGGGCTAATGTTACCACATAAAATCGGGAGCATCACTATGTCAAGTGACTCGCACCATCTAAAGATTTTCATCTCCATGTAACACAGTAATCATTCCCATGCTACATTGAGAATATAACTATTCTTTTCTCTCCGTGTTCCTCGTTAATCAATAATGTGACATTTTCTCTGTAGGACAAAATTCGAAACATCATTTGAAAAATTGCATTATTTTTCATACACCCAATAATTAATAATGAATAACTGAAAATGTATTTTCATTTGTCATCAACTATTCTCACGTTAGACACGGAAAAAATTGGTGATCCAAATTTTCGTTGACTCGTATGTCACTTTTGGACGAGGCACGAATCCGAGAAGAATTGATGAGCTGGATCGGATAACTCGCCGAGCGCTCAAACCGCGTCACAAGTTTGATGCAAGAGGTCCCGTCGGAGGTCGAAAAAACAGGCGGAATTTTGGAAATGTAAAAATACTGAGTGATAGAGCTTGAAAAATCAATCCAAGTTTCTCTTCACAATTTTTTTCTATGATTGATGATTTTCGAGGAAAAAATCACAAACCATCAATTCTTTCACACCAAAAATGATTATTTTTCAACATTCAACTCGCTCTAACTCGGTCAGTTTTCAATGAATCGAAATGAATCTGGCGAATTTCGATTCGCGAGACTTCCCCGAAAATGCAAATGTAGGTAGGGTTCGTAAAAATTCATAACAAATGAATAAATTTTTAATACGAAGTAAAAATCACGTTTTTCATGCTTTGTATCAAAAAAGTGGTGGAGGAAGACGAGGTACAAAAAACTTCCAGCGAGAAAGTTGTTCGCTAGTGTTTGAACTAACTTTGTGGAAAATTTCAGATCGATTCGACTAATAGTTTGCAAAATACAGCGATTTATTCATTAGCGCTGTTACGTCAAAACTTGGTTGCAAGTTTTTCCATGACAGATGAGGTGCCGAAGGACCTGTCAAATCTTAGTTTGACAAACCCTTTAATACCCCACTTCAGTTAGACTATAGCTAAACAAGGACTGGGGAGAGAATGCTTTAAATGAATGAGGCTTCAACAAGTTTTTTTTTTTTATGCTGAAAGGTAGATGAGATATATTTTCAATCAAATGTACACAATCCTTGTGCATTACACAAAATTCAAAATGAAGCATTTATATATTTATGAATATACACATATATATATTTATCGGTTATTGATCACTTTAGATTTATTCCTTTTTTTTTACAATGGTATGAATTATACGTGTATGTAGCGATTAACTTTTCAGATTCTAATCAGAATTATTTCAAATTAACAGGCAACGAATAGAAAGAAGAAGGGAAAAATCAGTTTAATTGAAAATTATCAGACGAGAGAAACTCGAATAACCCGTTCTTCTGGGGGTTTCCCAGTAAGCAGAATTACTTTTATCTCTCAACTAGAACAATTCCCAATACTTAATTCACTCAGATTCAAAGTCTAATTATGTGGAATAATTCCACAATACTCGTTTTTCATCACAGTGAATTAAGGGGATTGGAAGTTTTGTTTTAAAATAGCTTTCTTCAAGGATCGTCCTTTTGGTGGTAGTGTTTTAACTCTAATGTCCTGATGTTTTTTCTTTATTCTCTTTAGACATCCGTCTATTCTTGCCTGAATGATTTGAATGTTCTGGTCAACTCTATCTCTCACTAAAAGAAATTAACAATTTTTATAGATAATATTCTTTTCCTGAGAAAGCACTGAAGGATAGTAGGATGTGAAACATATATATATATATATATATATATATATATATATGTAAATATATCACTGAATACTATAATCTGTTCTAAAATAATGAAAATTCGATTTGTAGATTATCTGGAGAAACCACATAAATTTTGGAAGAATCTTTATGAAGGGATTATTTTAATTAGGGGAAGAAAAGAAAAATTGAATCTATAAAGAAAATCACACAAAATTTATCAATACTCACTCTTGGTTAATCGTAGATTCTGGAGATTTGTGCAGATTTAATTATTTGTGTCACCTTTTAGCACTTATTAACCATTAGGGTCCAACAGTGCCTGTAGTAGTACACTGTTTTAGAACTAATGGTTTTTTAGAGCAAATAGTCTTTCACTAGGATTGCACTTCTATACTTTAACTTTTGAACTTGTTGAGTAGAACTTTTAAAAAGAACTGGAGTATGCGCGACTTGTTGAGGAGCGAACTGAAGTTTTTGAAGACTCGAACGATTGTGTGTCTGTTGGCAATTTTACCTTTTTCCTCAACTCGGTTTTTGTTAGAGCAGGAGGAAATTTAGTAGTGGTGGAATATGGGGTTTGGTTAAAGAAATTAGGAAGTGGAGGCATAGGTGTTGAGGGTGGAAAATGGGTCTGGTTAGAGAGTTTAAAAAGTGGTAGTATGGACATTGAGGGTGGGCCTTGTCTCATAATTAGTAGTGATTTGCGAATACCTGTGGGAAGGGTTGTCTCAGGTGAAATTTTCCTCCATTTTCTTTCTAATCGGTAACTCCCACTAACCCTCCAGTGCTTACTACTGACCATCCTCCTTTTATATTCCCTTTCTCCTATTTTAGTGAAGATGCTAAATATTTCTTTCTTTAAGTTTAGCAATCTTTTAAAATAACTTCTTAGATAAATGGAATATAATTACAACATTTGCTATGAATGTTGTGCAAAAATTAAAAAATTAGTATGTGCATTTTATTCTTATATTCAAAGGTGTTTATAAAGAAAGAGAGAAGAATTTACATATCGTCAGGATTTGTTCATAGTGGATTGCAAAAGTTCATTTTGTTTATCTTTTATCTTTAAAGAAAAAGAGTGAGAGGAAAAGAGGAGACAGTATTGTTGCTGAAAAGGGAGAGTCCGTATTGAATTATGGAAATTCCAGTTTCATAATTATTCCAAGTCTTCCCGTTAAATATTTATTGAAACGGAATATAAAGGACTATTGTGAAGTGCGATATAGTGGCGCGGTTTAATCCTCTTGTGTTCTTTTTTTTCAAAAGTATTTTAATAGCAGGCGGTTTATGATGTACAGCCGTTAGAAATAAGACAATGGCTAGGATGTGAATAAAGGTTCGGGTTTTTCAGAATTTGGAGTGTAAATAAAATATAATAGTTATTCTCGAGGTACTGATTCGACAAGGTTTCGTGTACCCGTGATATTTTAAGGTGTGATTCATAGCCATGATTGAAATTTTACGAGAGAAAAAAAAAAGGAAAGTAGTAGAAAAGAAAAGAGGAAGAAAAATTTGAAAAGTTTTGCGTCCTCGTCACAGCGCGCAGCAAAAATTTTTCATAGTTTCGCGTCGTTTGTAGGATGAATCTCCGCATCCGCGAAAAAGGTGGTATTCGCTCGATTTCTGAACGTAGGTTCGTTTTTTGGGTCGGAGAAAACGAATATTGGAATATTTCAGAGAATAAAATTCATAATCGATGCCGTATTACAAATAATTTAATTGTTCAAAAGGTCTTTACAAATCAACTATTGGTATCAAGGGAAAGCTGTTTGGACGAAAAAAGTTTCTTCTCTTGCGAGAAATAAGTTTGATGCGGAACATTTTCCATTTTTGTTTTTTATTCGAATATATGTATTTATTCACATAATCTATTTTCCATATGTACATTTGTTTATTTTTTTTCTCGTTCACTACTACGGATTCACACACTTTTTGCTTTTAGGCTTATCTTCAATTTGTTCTGCTCTTCATCTTCATCACAGCTTTCTCAAAAAAATCGTGATACATTTTTTTTCCTCGACTACAGGCGAATTTCTTAACCAATACAAATATATCCTATCCTGTCTTTTGTTTAACCTATGTAAATCAAATCAAGGTCATCCAATCCATTGGTAAATTGCTATTCACAGAATAAGAGAAGGAGTTTGTATTAATTTCCAAGCAGAAAATGTCTGTTGATAAGTCTTTAGCAACCAGTAAAAAAAAGATACGGGAGGAAAATAATTGGATTGCCAATAGAAATAAGCGTGCAAGAAATGAAGTAAGTTGTCCGTGTAAAATTTTCCGTTGATACAAGGTTGAATTCTCTTCACTGATTTAATTTGTGAAAAAATAATTTTTAGGGAAAACAATATTTCTCAGATTCGAAAAAAACAATTCCACCCAAGATATTCCAGCCTGTCATCTCTTGTTGCAAAAAAAAATGCTTCCTCAAAACCGATGTTGCACAGCAACAAGAATTCTATGATTCCTTCTGGTCTCTCGGTGAGTATAACTCACAAAACGTTTTACTCAAAGGATTGATGACGAGGAAACCTTCAAGCACAGCTCAAGACTCAAATAGGACTGTCATTTTATGGGAATATTGTTTTCACTGTATATCTGCTCGTGAGATTGTTTGTCAAAATTTTTTATGTAAGTTATTGAATATAAAAAAAGGAAGATTTGCTAGTATACAAAAGAAGATGAATAATAACAAACCATTAACAGATAATCGAGGTAAAACTAATCATCACGTCATTTTGAATAATGCATTGAAAAAAATGATATATGAACATTGTTTGTCAATACCACATTCTGAGTCTCACTACGGCCGTGAAAAATCGTCTCTAAAATATTTTGATCATCCGGATTTGACTGTAAAAACTTTATACAAGTTATTTTGTGCATATTACACTCAGAAAACGAATAATCCCAATCCTCCGATAAAACAATCTACTTACACAAAATATTTTAATCATCTCGAATTCGCTTTTTCAAAACCCCGTACTGATGTATGTAATTTTTGTTATGAGAATAGGAATAATGAAACGATGACTGCAGAATTACAAGATCATAAAGACAAGATAGATGATTACAATGAAATGAAAAAAAATGATGTCAGAGAAAAATGTATTATGTATAGAGTGTGATTTTGGTCAGAACTTGCCATTGCCAAAGATTCCAGTATCTGATCAATTTTACCGGCGACTTCTTTGGCTTCATGTTTTTAATGTAAACGTATTCGGCAATCACAAAAGGAGTTACATGTATTTATCCATGGGAGGGAAATTAAAAAAGGGTTCCAACACCGTATGTAACTTCCTTTTAGATTCAATAAAGAAAGAATTGGCATTCGATTATAATCATAAAATATATCTATTTTCTGACTCAGGTGGAGGACAGAATAAAAATTATTTGATGCTTACGTTTTTGTCAATGTTATCTGAGAAACTGGAACTCGAAATACATCATTTGTATCCAGTTCGTGGTCACTCGTATTGTTCTTGTGATCGAAATTTTGGTTTGTACGGTCAGAAAATAAGAAAAAAGGAAACTATAGAAACACAAGAAGAATACATTCAAATTATAAAAAGTGCAAGAAATCCTCCGTTCACAATTATTGAAGAAGCGGAGATGATCGTGAAGAACTTTGAAATTTATGTGCCGAACAAAGTTATTATTCCAGAAAGTTTGCAAATAAGTGAAGGTGTCAAAATAATTTATTTCCCTAATCATCGTATACACTTGCACACTACTTACACTGATGCACCAACAGAGTATGTGTTGACATCAGAGATTGTATTTGATGATTTACTTCAAACTGGACGGGCAGAAGCAACTGGACTGAGCAAAGAGAAAATAAATGATGTCGAATCGTTGATGCAATATTTGAGTAGTGAAGGAAAAAAAATGTATCACGATTTTTTTGAGAAAGCTGTGATAAAGATGAAAAGAAGAACAAATTAAAGATAAACCTAAAAGCAAAAAGTGTGTATATCCGTAGTAGTGAACGAGAAAAAAAATAAACAAATGTACATATGGAAAATAGATTATGTGAATAAATAAATATATTCGAATAAAAAACAAAAATGAAAAATGTTCCGCATCAAACTTATTTCTCGCAAGAGAAAAAACTTCTTTCGTCCAAACAGCTTTCCCTTGATACCAATAGTTGATTTGTAAAGACCTTTTGAACAATTAAATTATTTGTAATAAGGCATCGATTATGCATTTTATTCTCAAAAATATTCCAATATTCGTTTCCTCCGACCCAAAAAACAAACCTACGTTCAGAAATCGAGCGAATACCACCTTTTTCGCGGATGTGGAGATTCATCCTACAAACGACGCGAAACTATGAAAAATTTTTGCTGCGCGCTAATGAATAAATCGCTGTATTTTGCAAACTTTTAGTCGAATCGATCTGAAATTTTCCACAAAGTTAGTTCAAACACTAGCGAACAACTTTCTTGCTGGAAGTTTTTTGTACCTCGTACTTCCCCCACCACTTTTTTGATACAAAGCATGAAGAACGTGATTTTTACTTCGTATTAAAAATTTATTCATTTCTTATCAATTTTTACGAACTCTACCTGCATTTGCATTTTCGGGGAAGTCTCGCGAATCGAAATTCGCCAGATTCATTTCGATTCATTGAAAAATGACCGAGTTAGAGCGAGTTGAATGTTGAAAAATAATAACTTTTGGTGCGGAAAAATTGATGGTTTGTGATTTTTTCCTCGAAAATCATCAATCATAGAAAAGAATCGTAAGGGGTAACTTGGATTGATTTTTCAAGCTCTACCACTCAGTATTTTCACATTTCCAAAATTCCGACTTTTTTTTTTCGACCTCCAACGGGACCTCTTGCATGAAACTTGTGACGCTGTTCGAGCGCTCGGCGAGTTATCCGATCCAGCTCCTTAAGTCATACACTGGATTTTGATAATTCGTTGACTTTGTCCATGATTTCGTCGATGGAATTCACTTTCCACTTTGATCGTCGAAATAATGGAAAGAGTCAACGGATTATTAAAATTCAGTGTACGAATTCTTCTGGAATTTGTGCTCCGTCTCAAAGTGATATACTAGTCAACGAAAATTTGGATCACTAATTTTATCCGTGGAAAATTGAAATTTTTTGCGAAATTGAATATCAATTTTTGAATAATTGATGATGGATATGACGGATATCAATGGGACTATCATCTCACTGTCCTCTGGCACGTATACTACTATCGATTGATGAATTTATTACATAGGTTTGGGATGAGAGGAATGATTTTTTTCTGAAACTATGATCATCAAAATGTGGAATCATATAGTTGGGAAGATTAGTTGAACATTATGTGAGAACATGAAATCATAGCTGAGGACCTCTTGATCCTCAAATTTGGAATTGAGTTCTCATAACTCAATTGTCTTTCTGTATATCGCTATGCCTTCAAATATGACATTTTTTGAAAGAATTAACATCAGATTGGTGGACTGATATACACACCGAAATTCTTCGGAGATTATACTCAAGTTGATGTTGATTCCCACAGTACAACACAAATTTGACCCGGAAAAAAATGTTTAAGTTCATTACAAAGATTTCTTGGTATTTTAGCCAGAGGTATGACACGCTGCATCTTTCCGTACACGGATAGTGAAAGACGATTTATAATGAATGCTGATTCCCAAAAATTCCGTGCGTAGCGTTGACTGTATGAACTATATGGCCACATGACCGACCCACGTGATCTGGTTTGATATATATCTATACATTATATATACCCACTGAGAACCGAATTTCTTAGAACGAAAGAAAATTTCTTTGCCCTCGTTCTGATAAGTCTTTTTTCCATGGAGAGGATAATTCATATCATTGAAAGAATTTTCTAATTAAATCGAAGTAATTTTTCTCGAATTTGAGAAGGAGTATATTTTTGTTTCAATTTTGAAATTCTTTGTTTTAATTTGATGAAACCTTTTTCCATTCAACAGAATTTTCTTTAATTGAAAAAAAGATTTATTAGAATGAGGGCAATGAAAAATTTCTTCCAGTCTAAGGAATTGAGCTCTCAGTGTAATCATTCTTCGCAATATTTTGATTCGTCCGATCTATATTATTCATACGAAAACTGTTGAATAGATAAATACTATGCAATACTCTTAGGACGTTGCAGGTTATCTCAAATTGTTATTGTTCTCATGGGTTACTATGATCAAATGTCACGTGACTGCACAGATCATGATATCAGTGCATTTTACGGAATTTTTGGAGATTTGTGGCATTTAGGAAATGGTTTGGTGTTTTCAGAGCTCGTGTCATACCCCTGATTTCAGCTGAATGACATCGCTGAATTTGGTTGAGATAGAAGTTTAGCTGTAGTAAATAAACTTCATTGCTGATGGAATATGGTTTTAACCACTAAAATATTTAGTGATGACGTCTATACTTTCACTCCGAAAAAGCAACTGCGTTGTATGGGTACGACACCTAAACACTATTCACTGCACAGTCTAGATAACTAATTTAGCTGTAACAGATATAATTCTTCACTGGTGTTTCCAAGTGAGCTCACATGGTAGTAGAGGTTATGTATTTTCAAAAGTATTCTGAAAGAGACGTTTAAGATATATTATGCAATATGGAAAGAACAATTTGACGAGGATCCTTCGTAAAGAACGAGTAATTCTCAAATCTTCTTCCTTCATGTTGCATAAGACATCTTGAAGATATATTTTAGAATACTTTCGGAACTACCTAACCTCTACCGCTATGTGGAAGGTGGTAATGAATTTTCACTGAAATATGAACATTTTGTTTGCAGCGTTCTTCCATCGTGCCGAAACACTATCAGTTAGCCTGATTTTGAAAATCTTGAAATGATATTTTTCAATATTAAAACGTTAATAACGTATTATAATTGAGAAATCAAAATAATCATGAATTGAATTTCAAAATAAACTCCACTTGTTGGGTGCTTAGGATAACCTCGATTTGAAATGTCATAATTCGAGCCTAAAGCTCCTGTACTCCAAATTGGAAGCTTATTTCTACATTGCTCGAAGGATTCCACATATTTCGAATAGATTCCATGAATTCCGAGATATTGGTGAATGAGGTTTATTTCTAGATTATATCTTTCCATGTTGCTGAAGTTGGAACCGTTCATTGGAACAACCTAATACTCGAATAACACAATATTCAGCTGTTAGAGATCAAAAAATCCTACAGTGCATCTTTAAACGATATTTCCAGTTCCAAGAAGTCAAATCGAGAAGATCAATGACGGTGATTTATCAAATTTTGTGAGTTTGAATTTTCGTTTCATTTCTATAAACGATTCAAACTTCTAAAACATATTTTTCCATGATTCGTGATGTCTCAGTTTTCACATAATGACCAACGAAATATACTTAACCTCGAAGGAACTTCAATTCACGAATATCTCGACATTCATTGCATATATTCAAAATTTACCCAGCCAACAAAATCAAGGCAGCGCTTCTGGCAGTGGTGCTACCATTCGCTTATGCAGTTAAAAATCTTCTGTACATACAGGGTGGGGCATTTAAAGTGTCGCGGGCGTTTTTTCCAAAAATGAAATGAGATACGAGAAAATTTTTCGGACAAAAATTGTAGGGTATCGAGGGGGACATCCGATGGTGGCCTTGGCTTTGACCTCAAATCTCATCTTCAAGGGCATTCTGAGGTCAACTCTTGATTTTTAAATAGCATCTCATATTTTCACTGCAGATTTGGATTCTAGGTCAAAAACCAAGAAACTTTTGTCTGAACCATTTTCCTGAAATCCGCAAAGATGGCGCTCTAATCGATATTGTTCCATACTGAATCTGACATTAGAATAACTCGAAAACGAAGGGTCTTGGAGGAGAATGTTTCGGACAAAAGTTGTCTGATTCCAAGGGGGACCCCTTGAACTGAAACGGAGGTGATGGGGTATAACAAACAAAACACAACACATTTCAATCGTCTACATCACTTGGATAATTTTAATGCAGTAGATGCTCAAAATGATGGCCTTCGACTTCAATACACATTTCAAAACGTTTTACAAAAGATTGCTGAACTCGTGCTAAAATATCTTCATTGATGCTCGCGCATGCATTGATGATTCGTTGACGCATATTCTGAGGTGTAGTCGGTGCTTGTTGATCATCATCATGAAGTCATCAGTCTTACGACTGGTTTGATGAAACCCTCCACCCCTGTCTATTATCCGCCAAACGTTTAATTTCTACATATCTACTACATCCCTTGTCTTGTACGATTTGCTTCATATAACTTGCTCTAGGTCTACCTTTACCAGTTTTACCATTCATTTTCCCTTCCAATATTGTTTTCAATAAACTCTCATGCCGTAATGTGTGTCTCATGCCATAAGATTGCTTCTCCTTTTCACGATGTGTTTCAAAAGATTTCTTCCTTCATTTATCTGCTCGAGTACTTCTCCATTTTTGACTTTGTCTATCCATTTTATTCTGAGCATCCTCCTATAACACCACATTTCAAAAGCTTCAAGTCTTCGTTGATCAGTTTTCCCCATTGTCCAAGTTTCGCAACCATATAATGCTGTGCTCCAAACGTAACTTTTCACGAATTTCTTCCTTACTTCCAAGCTTATATTTTTTTAGCATAATAACTGTCTCTTTTGATGAAGAGCCTGTTTCCCTTGTGCTATTCTTGCTCCTATATCTCTTTCGCTTTTACCGTTCTCTGTAATTATGCTTCCTAGATATTTGGATTCTTTCACCTGTTCAATTGTCTCGGTATCTATTTTGATTTTCGTTCTTCTAGCTGTTTTCGCTGCTGTACACATCATGAATTTTGTTTTGTCTTTATTTATATTCATACAATAGTTTTCCAATAATATTGTTCTCATGGTGTTGAGAATATTTTCTAACTCAGTACTACTCGTGGCCAATATAGCTATGTCATCCGCGAATCTCAACATACTTATATTTTCTCCCTGAATCTGTAATTTCGATTGAATTTCCTCCTTCACTTCGTTCATTGCTTCTTCTATATATAAATTGAACATCAGTGGCGATAATGAGCATCCTTGTCTCACCCCTCTTCTTATTTGTGCTTCCCCTTCCTGACCCTCTGTGTCTATCATTGCACTTTGATTCTTATATAATTCGTATATTATTCTTCTATCTTTATAATTCATTCCCACCTTCTTCAGGATCGCAAACATCTTCTCCCAGTCCACATTATCGAAAGCCTTTTGTATATCTACAGAACCTATGTACACAGATTTCTTCAGCGCTATCCTTTTCTCTATTACTGCCCTGAGTGCTAAGATTGCTTCTCGCGTTCCCCTATTTTTTCTAAAACCAAACTGATCCTCTGCCAATCTACTCTCTATTTTATTTTCCATCCTCCTGTATTTCATTTTGGTCAGTATTTTCGAAGCATGTGAAGTTAAACTGATCGTTCTGTAGTTCTCGCATTTGTCTGCCCCTTGTTTTTTCGGGATAGCGACAATTTTATTCTTTTGGAAATCTTCCGGTACTTCTCCTTTTTCGTACATATCTCTAATCAATTCAAACAGTGCGTCGCGAGTCCCTTCACTGGAGGCTTTTATAAGGTCCGCACTTATGCCATCTATGCCTGGCGCTTTATTATTTTTCAATTCTTTCAAAGCCTTGTCGAATTCTGATCTCAATATCGAATCTCCCAATTCTTCCTCATCTACATCCTCCTCCTTCTCTAATAGTGCTATATCATCGTTTCCCCTATACAAGTCTTCCAAATGATTGATCCACTGTTCTATTTTCTCTTCCGTTTTTATCAATTGTCGTCCTAGAGAGTTTCTAATCTTATTGCTTCTAGATTTCATTTGTTCGAATATCTTTTCATAATCCTATATGCTTCATCTATTTTTCCTAAATGCAATCTTATTTCTATTTCCTGACATTTCTCTTCTAGCCACTGTTCTTTTGCTTTCCTTGATTCTCTTATTATTTTATTTCTCAATGATTTGTATCGTTGCTGGCCTTCTTGACTATCATTATTCTTGTATTTTCTTCTTTCATTTATCAATTCTAAAATTTCTCCCGTCATCCATGGGTTTTCAGCTTCTACTCCATCATTCTTCAAAATCTTATCCGCACATTCTCTTATATTCCCCTTCATCTTTGTCCAACTCCTCTCTATTCCCAAGTCTTTCTCTTTTTGATCTCCCAATTTTTCATCGAACATTTTCTCGAATACCTCATGTGTTTGTTTTTGCTTGAGGTTCTTCAAATTCCATCTTTTCTGCATTTTCCTTTTCTTCTTCAGAGATTTGAATTTCAGAGAACATTTCATCATCAACATATTATGATCACTATCTATATCTGCACCGGGATAAGTTTTACAGTTTTTCACTTGGTTTCTAAATCTTTGTTTCACTAATATGTAATCAATTTGGTATCTTGCTGTATCTCCTGGCATTTTCCAAGTGTGAATTCTTCTTGGATGATTTTCGAATAGAGTGTTTGTGATAACCATCTTATGATTTTCACAAAATCCGACTAAACGTTGTCCTCTATCGTTCCTCCTCCCTGACGCGAAATCTCCTATAATGTTGTCCTCTTTTCCTTGTCCTACTACCGCATTCCAATCCCCCATCACTATCAAATTCTCTTCTCTCTTCACATATTCTATCACTTCTTCTATTTCTTCGTACGTTTTTCCAATATCTTCCTCCGAATATGCAGATGTGGGCATGTATACTTGGACTATGACTGTGTCTACCGGTTTTGTTCTGATTCTAACCATCATCACACGTTCATTATGTTGCAAATAATTTTCTATTCTATTTCCTACTCTTTTATGCATTACAATTCCTACACCTGCTTGACCGTTCTTTGATCCTGTATGAATTATTCTATAATCCCCATTCCAGAAATCGCCCTCTTGTGGCCATCTCATTTCGCTAATCCCCATGACGTCTTTATTCAACCTATTCATTTCTAATTTCAAATTCTCTAATTTTCCCGCTTGCCTCAGTGATCTAACATTCCACGCTCCGACTCGAAGAATGTTGTTTGTTTTCCCTATCCTATTCTTCGGTTTTCGTTCCTTGCTGATGAAGCTTCCTCGAGCAGCCTCCACCCGGAGATCCGGACGGGAGACTAGTTTACCTCCGGAATATTTTACCTGAGAGAGCGCCATCATGTATTTATTAATTTGTTTGTTTGTTTTTGTTACATAATATTCCAGGTTAGGAAAAAGGTTTCATTTCCTCGGGAAGTATTGAAACATGTCAAGGAAGGTAGTTTCCCCTTGCTTTCCTTCCGTTTGATTTTGCCGATGTTTCTGGCATTAGGATGATTTCGTTTCTCTCAGTTTGTATTCTTTCTCTTGAGTAGTTTATTCCACTCAAAAAAAAAGATCCAACTCTGAGATACTTATCCTCCCCACCACGTAGAGGAAGCAGATACTACCAGGGATGGATAAAAAGGATATCAAGGACAGGTATCATGAATATCCCCTGGAAGACCCGCAATCATCCACGGGAGGGCTTGTTGATAAACTGTATCTTTCATGTATCCCCATAAAAAAATCTGGAGAAGTAAGATCCGGAGAACGGGCAGGCCAATGAACTGGTCCACGACGTCCTATCCATCGTCCAGGATAATCTCTGTCCAATATTTCTCGAGCTGTGACTGCATAATGGGATGGACAACCATCGTGTTGATACCACATATTCAATCGTTCCTGAATAAGTATGTCTTCAAGTAATGTTGGAAGTACTTGATCTAAGAAATGTCTGTACTTCTCTCCATTTAGCGTATCTGCAATGAAGTACGGTCCAATTACTCGAGATCGAAAAATACCACACCAAACATTCACAGCCCATTGTCTTTGATGCTCTACTTGACGTAACCATCTTGGATTTTCTGTCGCCCAGTAATGCATATTATGTCGATTTACTTGACCATGATTGGTGAACGTCGACTCATCAGAAAATAATATGTTGATGAAGTTGTTATTGTGCATTTGCGCTAGACCCCATCGACAAAACTGTACACGATTTTCGAAATCATCACCGTGAAGGTCTTGATGCAAACAAATGTGATACGGATGGAATTTGTGACGTTTCAGTATTCGAAGAACACTTATTCGAGAAATTCCCGAATGGAGTTCAATTTCACGAGAGCTCACGTGTGGATTATTGGCTACTGTAGCTAGTACATTAACTTCCGCATTTTCTCTGCTAACAGTTCTCATTCGATGTCGTTCTTCCCTTGTAACACTTCCCGTTTCTGAGAATAATTTTGTAATGCGTTGAAAATACCTAATGGATGGCGTTGTTCTTTCAGGAAATCGTTCTGCATACAAGTCATATGCTTGTCTGGGGTTCTTATGCACTTCACCGTAAATGTAGATCATATCGATCTTTTCAGAAACCGTGTATCGGATATCCATGATTTTCAATTTGTCATAAACCAAGTAATAATCAAATGTAACTGACAAACTGACTTTCAAAATCGTGAATTTTCACTGAACCCCGTCGTCTGTTTACATCGCGTGAGCTCTGAATGGTGGTCATGTAGACGATTGAAATGTGTTGTCTATTGACAACTTTTGTACGAAACATTCTTTTGCAAGACCCTTCGTTTTCGAGTTATTCGAATGTCAGATTCAGAATGGAACAATATCGATTAGAGCGCCATTTTTGCGGATTTCAGGAAAATGGTTCAGACAAAAGTTTCGTGGTTTTTGACCTTGAATCCAAATCCGTAGTGAAAAATATGAGATGCTATTTAAAAAACAAGAGTTGATCTCAGAATGCCCTTGAAGATGAGATTTGAGGTCAAAGCCAAGGCCACCATCGGATGTCCCCCTCGGTACCCTACAACTTTTGTCCGAAAAATTTTCTCGTATCTCACTTTATGTTTGGAAAAAACGCCCGCGACACTTTAAATGCCCCACCCTGTATATGGCTCCATTCATGTATGAAAACAGGAGCGACTGGTAGTATTTTCACTAGGAGCACTACTTGGTAGCGCTTCCTGATAATACTGGTAGCGCTGAGGTAGTGCTACGTTATAAATTGAATCATATATACGAGGGTGGATTGATAAGTTTCCGGCCTGACCAAGAGATGGCGCCACTAGGCCTACCTTGAGGTGGCGTTCTATAGTACCATCCTTAGATAGCTTGTAGCTATAGTTTCAGCCCGATCGCCATGTTAGTTTAGTTTTGAGAGCACGCTGACCAAGACCCCTCTGTGTTTTTCGTAAAAATGGAAAAGCTGGAAAATCGTGCTGTCATCAAATACTTTTATTTGAAGGGGTTAACGCCGAAGGAAATTAAAGAAGAGATGGACTCAACACTGGGGACATCCTCCCCATCATATTCAACCGTTAAGCAGTGGTTTCCCGAGTTTAAAAAAGGTCGTGTGAGCACCTCTGATGAGCCTCGCTCAGGACGCCCCATTGAGGTCACAACTTCAGATATGATCGAAAAAATCCATCAAATAGTGCTGAAAGATCGCAGATTAAAAGTTCGTGAGATAGCTGAGACCTGTAAGATGTCATATGAACGTGTACGAAATATTTTGCACCAACATTTGTATATGGAAAAGCTCTGTGCAAGATGGGTGCCGCGTTTGCTAACAGTCGACCAAAAATTGATTCGAAAGAACATTTCTACCGCCAATTTGGCGTTGTATAAGCGTAATCCAAGCGAATTTTTTCGTCGATTCGTAACCGTTGACGAAACTTGGGTCCACCACTACACTCCTGAAACCAAAGAACAGTCTAAACAGTGGATTGGACCAGGGGAACCAACTCCAAAGAAGGCAAAAACAATTTTTTCGGCGAACAAGGTTATGGCTACTGTTTTTTGGGATGCAAGAGGTATTATATACATTGATTACCTTGAAAAGGGTAAAACTATCACTGGTCAATACTACGCAGACTTATTGCAACGTTTGAGCAACGAAGTGAAAATTAAACGACCACATCTGGCGAAGAAAAAAATCTTGTTCCATCACGATAACGCACCAGCGCACACGTCAATCGTTGCGATGGCTAAAATCAACGATCTGAAGTTTGAATTAATGCCGCACCCTCTCTACTCTCCAGACCTAGCCCCGAGTGACTATTATCTGTTTCCTAACCTCAAAAAATGGCTTGGCGGTAAGAGATTTGCGGACAATGAAGAAGTAATCGAAGCTGTAAATGGGTATTTTGAGGAGCTTGACGAATCAGTCTATAGAGATGGCATTACTAGACTAGAACACCGCTATGAGAAATGTATCAGCCTTGGAGGAGATTATGTTGACAAATAAAAACAAAAAAATTCTTATAAACGTTGTTTTTCTTGGTCAGGCCGGTAACTTATCAATCCACCCTCGTATATTATGGTAGCATGCAGTCTCACGGTAATGGAAAAGCTACTACGTTGCTACCACTAGCACTGCTAGTAGCGGAAACGTGAATTTGGAAGCACTTTGCTGGCCGGGTAATAATAAGTTTGATCAAGTAATATGAAAATAAACAATTGATTGTAATGTCTTTGGAGACTTCGCGATACAATCTTCGTGTATTACTGGCGCAAAGTGGTAGGAACCAAAGAAACATTTGAAACGCTAGCTATCCTCGTTTAGGTGTAGTTCCTAAACAAGGAAGCTGTGCGAGTCATATGATAATACGAGCCACTTAGAGTTATGCTGTATGGCCGTGATTGATAAACTGCATTGCAAACAGTGATGAATACGTTTTTTAAATTTATCGTGAATTATAGTTGAACGGTTAATGTGTTATAATTATTTTTTCTCGAAGTTGTAAATGAATGTATTGTGAGTCTGGCTATGTTCCATCAGCCATATATTTCTTTCTATTACAGTGAAGTCATTTTTTCCCGTGCGAGTAAAATAAACAAGAACTGGTAATAAAATTTCAATAAAGAATTGATGGACGCATCCATACAACAAACGGTGGTTACGGGAGATCAAATTCCTAACAGTGTACGGATGTTTTATAATTGTTCAGGTGACATTTAGGACGTCGTCCTGAATGAACATAATGTAGAAAGTGAAAATATATCACCTACACTGTTGAAAATGTCTTTAAATTCAATATATTTTTCAAGTACATTTGTAAATGAAATTTCAATGAATTCAATGAATTGAGAGAAAACAAAAAGTAAAAAACATTCTATTACTCCTATTTACTCCATTTCTTCTGAGGTAAACACAAATAAAAAACATTTTGTTAAGAGATCAACATCTTGAATACCATCAGAAGGAATGGTTTCATCATAGAGTATCTTGAAAGGTAACTCATTATTTGGCTAACGAAATTCCGAAGATTCAGAATGTATATTCTTATACCACTCGTTCACTGCAAGAATCCCATGCATTGATATTTTAATCACTAAGTATGTATCATATTCACGTGCTCAGTGACAGTGGTACCTACAAAATCCATATTAACGTAGCACGGATGAAGCCGTAAAAACAACGTGCTATGTTGCGTACGCTGTGTCCCAGACAGCACCGAAAGTCCTTGGAACGTTCAAAAATGTGTTCATAGTCCCGCAGAATTTGATTCCCAAGAGAATGTACTATGGAGATTTTTAAAACCTCCCTTCGTGCGCCATTCAGGAATGTTTTGATAACATCATATCTATATATTTTGGTATGTCCTTAGAACGTTTTTAAAACGCACCGCGAAATAGGTTTTAGGAACATTTTTGTACAATACCCTGAAACTGATTCCAAACTCACATTGAACATCGACTTTAATGAAATGTTTTACCATTTTCGAAATATGATGAGGAACTGAAAAATCAAGATTTCATGGTTTTTGCCACCTTATTGATATACATTTAGTAATAGTATCAAAAAGTTTCAGAATTCAGTTTTATAGTTTTGAACAACGTACCCAATCAAACAAAAAGACATCTTTTCAATATCTAAAAGATATCTCGCAATTTTGGAAGATGTCTTGCAAGAAGTTCTCGAAGATGTCTTTTAGAAATCTAAAAGATGTCTTACGCGACTGATTCCGACAAGTTTAAGATATCTCAAAAACGTCTTGCGGAAGATATGCTTCAGACGTATTCAATCAAGTCTTAGAAATGTCTTGAAGAATTCATAAAAATATCTTGGAAAAATCTTGAATCGTGCATAAAAAAAATTCTCCCCTCTTTTCCTTCTTCTTCCTTCTTTTTCTTCTTTTGATCCCTCCTCTCAGTCCTACAAATTTTACTTCATTTCGGATTTTTGGGGTTGCGAGATTCGAACCCGGACATTTCAGGACGTACCCACGCTTCGATGACCTGAGCCATACGGACAATTTGATGACGGTGCTCATAATTGTCAATATGACATGGTGAGATATAATGTCAGCGGTGTATATTTTCAGAGTAAAAGTCATCTTTTGAATAAAGTGTTTATGACATATACAAATATAAGATAAGTTGACTGTGCATAAAACTTGAACAGCTTAATGAATTTGGTGAAATATATTGAAGTACATGATCCAGTGATCATTAGTGCCTGACAGTGATGTGAGCCCGTCACATGACCAGTCTTTTGACGAGAATAATTTTTGTCAGTTTTGACAGTCAGGTCACACTGACTAGTCAGAAAAATTTTTGACGGTCAAACTAACATCTAAAGTGATCTAGTGCAGCGGGACATACTTCAATAATGTTGTAAGGTTTTAAGAATATATTGAACTCTGGAACGTCGATGGACAATTTAATTTTGAGTTGATATACTTACACGAAAAAAGGAATAGCTGTAGCAGCTACTCACGTAGACGATTTTCGACCATCTACTAATAAGCAGTTGCCGAAACTATTTTACGTAGATGGTCGAAAATCGTCTACGCGAGTAGCTGCTGCAACGATTCCTTTTTTTCCGTGTAGAACTACATATGAATATCCATTTTATTATCATTATTTTGTAAACAGATAACCATGATTTGTAATAAAACATATTCGAGATTTTTATTAGAGAAAGTTTAATAAAAATTATTAATTGTCTGGTCATGACCAGTCAGATAATTTTTTGACGGTCATTTTCACTTACAAACTGTGAAAAATCTGACCGTCAATGGCGTAAAAAGTTCGATAATTCGCAAAATATTGTGACTCGGAGATTCGTTAGTTTCAGTGCTAGCACTGCAAGGTTACAAAATCGGACTTTTCACAGAATTTGTTAGTATTTACATGGATTATTCAAGCTTTTAATTTATGAACGAATTCACCTTCTTTGCAATTTGATGGTGAACAAAGACATTTGAAGTGTTATCCATATGCACTCATAACCTCAAAACTGCTGATCTTAGAGATACATTTGGCAAAACATCTTAAACATATCTTTTGAAATACATCTTTAGATGTCCTTCAGATATCTTTTCGATATGTCTTCCAGATGTCTTTCAAAAGATATCTTCAAGATGTCTTTTTGATATGTCTTGTAGATGTCTTCCAAAAGATATCTTCAAGATATCTTGAAGATGTTCATGTTTATTGGGTAGTCAGCGTGACCAACGAAATCTTGCTAGATTCCGCTGATTGATCAATTCCTATGAAGATGATAACACAGGCCTGCGAAATTTGACTTTTTTTTTCCCCCTCAAACAATAATATCTTTTTCCGAAGCATTTTGATCCGCTGAATCCGAATCTGGCTGCAGAATTGCTCTATCACGTCAGGTTTTTGAGATATTTCGACCTAAAAATGTGAAAAACACTGTTTTTCGACATATTTGGGGTTACGTAAAGTCGAAGGGTAATTTTTTTTCTCAAAACCAATACATGCACCTCAAAGTATAAGTCCTCCTCTTCTAAATGCCGTTGAGTTTGCTCAGATACCTTTTTTTTTCATTGAGATACGACAGTTTGAAAATTGTGTCTCCACCTATTTATTGAGTACATGAGCGCACAAATTTAAAATTGTCGTATCTCAATGAAAAAAAAAGATATTTCAGCAAACTCAACGGCATTTGGAAGAGGATGACTGATACTTTGAGGTGCATCTATTGGTTTTGTGAAAAAAATTACCTTTCGACTTTACGGAACCTCAAATATGCCAAAAAACAGTGTTTTCCACATTTTTAGGTCGGAATATCCCAAATACCTGACGTGATATAGCAATTCTGGAGCCATATGCGGATTCAGCGCACCAAAATGCTTCAGAAAAATGTTGAATGAATGAAGGGGATTGACTTTGGATTGTATTCTACATGAAACATCTTGAGTAGGCCAGGCGCATCACAACGATACGCTAAATTTTTTTCTTGAGCGAAATACGGTAGAAAATGCTTATAGCATATCACATAAATATATATTTATGCAATATGCTACACTATTATAATCGGACGCCTACAAAATTCTCGCGCCGGGCGGTAATATCCTTCGAGCCAGCACTGCTGAGATCGTAGATTGTTTGTTGCTATGTTCAGACATTATTCCACTAATTCACTCGGAATGTACTGATTGTTGTTCTAATTTTTTCCTCCGTGTACAAGTATCGAGTGTCCAGTAATTGTTGTGAATTTCGTGTATTTAAAAAAGTTTCACAAATGGCTTCTCGAAAATGTATCAATGCTCCAGATAACTTCTGCTACATATGTGGAAATTATGTAATAAAGAGACAGCAACAAATAATTTCTAAATGTATTGAAGAACTATACGATAGCTATTTCAAAATCAACATAAAAAACCAAGACAAACAATGGGCGCCTCATAAAGTGTGTTCGACATGTGTACGTGAACTTCGGAAATGGTCAAGAGGAGAAAAACATTGTTTTAGTTTACAGACTCCAATGATTTGGATGGAACCGCAAAATCATATCAACGATTGTTACTTCTGCTGTTCAAACATAAAAGGATTTAATTCTAAAAATAAAGCAGCGATAAGTTATCCTGATATTCGTTCTGTGATTTTACCTACGTATAAAGATCCTGATAGCAAAGAGTTATGCCATCCTGCCCAACCATTTTCATCTGATCCTAGTTTATTTCAAGAGGCTATAATGAATACTTCAGATCCTGACGATGAATATTACGAGTGCAACGAAACACCACCACTGTTTTCTCAAAGTGAATTGAATGATTTGACAAGAGATCTTAATCTTCCGAAAGATGCTGCGGAATTACTCGGTTCCAGATTGAAGAAAAAAACATGCTGGATCGTTCAACGAACTTTTATTTGTATAGAAATATAGAGAAGGATTTTCTACCGTATTTTGCTCAAGAAAAAATTCAGTGTATTGTTGTGATGTGCCTGGCCTACTCAAAATGTTTGATGTAGAATACAATCCAAATGATTGGAGACTTTTATAGATTCTTCGAAACGGAGCCTCAAAGTAGTATTGTTACATAATGGTAATAAATTTGCTTCTTTGCCTATTGGACATTCTACTCATTTGAAAGAATGTTATGAAAATTTGGATTTCGTCCTCAAAAAAATAAATTACTCCAATCATAACTGGACTATATGTGGTGATCTCAAAATATTAACTATGTTGCTTGGTCAACAAGGAGGGTATACAAAATACCCCTGTTTTCTATGTGAATGGGATAGTAGGAATAGAGCACGACATTGGATCCAGAAAGATTGGCCACAGAGAGCATCATTGAACCCTGGAAGTAAAAATGTTGTACACGAAACACTAGTTGACCGCTCCAAAATTCTGCTACCTCCGCTTCATATCAAATTAGGCATTATGAAGCAATTCGTAAAGGCATTGCCTAAAGATGGTCTTTGTTTCAAATATTTATGTGATAAATTCAAGCATTTATCGGATGCGAAGATAAAAGAAGGCGTTTTTGTTGGTCCAGACATAAGGAAATTGATGCAAGATCCTGACTTTGAAAAAACTATGAATAAAACCGAGAAGCTCGCTTGGAAGTCATTTAAGGAAGTCGTACAACATTTTTAGGGAACAGAAAAAGCCCTGATTATGAAAATATAGTCAACAGCATGCTTAACAATTTCAAAACCCTGGGTTGTAATATGAGTATAAAACTCCATTATTTGCATTCCCATATTGACTTTTTCCCGAGAATCTTGGTGCTGTCAGTGAAGAGCAAGGAGAGATTTCATCAAGACCTTAAGGTTATGGAGACCAGATATCAAGGAAGGTGGGACGTTAGAATGATGGCTGACTATTGCTGGATGTTAAAGAGAGATGAACCGAATCATGAGTACAACAGAAAGAGATCAAACAGAAGTTTTGAAGAAACTAGAAAAAGATATCATAAGTCCTTTTGATTTATCTAGTATCTTAGGTCTTGTTTGAAACCAGTGCAGCCCCATGTCTGAATTTTATATAAAACGTATATATTTTTCGTTCATACAAATTGTTTAAAAACTGTAAATATTCATATCTCACATAAAAATGAATCTCGATGTGCTGTAAAAAACTGGCGTTATATTTTAGTTCCACAATCTGAATACCTGGAAAGGAACCATTATTGTTCGAAGGGAAAATAAAACTTATATTCCGCAGGTCTGTGAATTATCAACCCTTTGGGGAACCCATTTTTTGAAGGGAAATTTTCCTTGAATATGTGAACATATAAGTTTTTGGGTCGCTGAATAAGAATATCATATTAGAAAATTAGAATTTTCATTCCCATACATCCTGGCAGCACCCTCAGGAGATCCTAGAAATATTATAATCTTGGGGATATATTTCACAACTTGGAATACTCGTAACTCTGCAAGGAGAAATTGTAGGTAACCGATTAATAGCTTATCTTGAAGAGTAAGAGTAGTACTGGATGATGCAATTAGAAGAAAAGACTAAAAAAAATTGTGCACTCAGTACATGAATTCCAAAGTAATCAAAAAACCCATTTTTCGTGGACCTAATCTTAAATATCTTGAAATGCTTACGCGATGGCCCAATCCTGACTCCGGATTTGGATTCTACGCAGAAAATTACTTCAGAAAAGAGAATTTCATTTGAAGGAGAATTTCATTGTCGATCAGTGTAATAAATGCGAATACTCATTCTGTTGTTGGGACATATTACACAACTTAGAATGGTCGTAACTTTGCGAGAAAAAATCGTACATGAACGTTCAATAGCTCATTTTAAACGGGAAGAGTATTGCAAATTGATGAAGTTGAGAGAAAAGATCAAAAAAATTTTATGCGTCCTGTACATAACCTCAAAAGTAGCGAAAAACCGCATTTTTCGCGTATTTACCCTCAGATATCTCAAAATCCTGACGTGATAGCCCAATTCTGGCTCCGGATTCGGATTCTACGCAGCAAATTACTTCGGAAAATGGTCACCAGTTCCAAGGGGGAAAAACCTCGCAGGCCTGTGTAATCGGATTGGCTGACTATACAAGAATCAACCAATCATTATCATCTAGCAGGATTCACTAGTCACGCTGAACTTAGTATTCATCTTTGAGTACCATCAGGTTGCGTCCATCTTTTGTCTCCTCCTTCCTTTCACCGACTTCCATGAGTGGCACGTGAATCGGAGAATAATATAAAGTGCTGGAAAAACTATTATTCATCTCAAAAACAAGTAAGTTATGAATATACAGATTTTATGTGACGTATCCGAGCACTAAAAGTAATTGTACTGATTTTTATCTTGAAATCTCTTGCGATTTTATCCAACCTAACCTATTTGAGTTATGTGTATGAGAATTTTTTATGTTATGTTAAAGTGGTGTATCAATTCGCTAATAAATATTCATTTCTCCATTGAATCTAATCTCTATGCAATAAATACAATTTGCAATGTTAAAAATTTTCAAATGTTTTAATTGAATCGAAATACCTTTCAGAAAAAAATCTGTGAAAAGTGACGATAGCTGTCCCTTGTATTCTGCAAACAATATTAATTCTTGGGAAGGAAACAGGACTAGTAGTTCATTCACATTCAAAGGAAACCAGAACCAGATCGTTCGTGTTGGGAGACAAACAGGATCAGTTTATTCGTATCTTGATAAGGTAAACGTAAAGATTCGATTGTACGAATCTTTATTACTCAAAAATGAGCTAAATAATCCAGGTACACGCAGTCATAATTTTACAATTCATCATTTATTGAGTGGTAACAAATTGATATTCATACTCATGATAATTTATGACGGGAGAGGGTTATATATTTTCATCTCAACAAAAAAATTTGTGAATGACTGTAGACAGTGATGTGGGCTTATTCTTTTCTTCCTCCTCATCAGAAATTATCCATCAAATATAAAAAATATGTCTGTATTTTTAATATTGAGTCTGTATTAAACCTGGTAATAACACTATATGTCTGAAAGGCGTACAAATATGCTAAATTGACACCTGTATATCTGATGTGTATAATATCAATTGAAGGTTAACAAAAATGATATATCAAATAAATATCCTTCCTGTGTTGATTCATTAATTTCTATGCAGTGAATAACATTTGCACTGTTGAAAATTCAAAAAGTTTCAAAATTAAATGAAAATATGTCCCAAAAGCAAATTTGTGAGCCGTGACAGTAGCTGTGGCTTGTATTAATCTAATCACTCCTGAAAGGAAAACATAACCGGTTCATTCAAATCTTGATATAGTAAGTGTAAAAATTTCATTTGATGAATTTGAATTAGTCAATAATGAACTTTTTTGAATTCGTAACACTGTCAATTCGTTTTACTTTACAGAAATTAATGAGTTGATAGAGAAATGAATATTTATTAGCGACTTGATACATCATTTTAGTTAACTCTGCGATTAACATCATACGCATCAAAGATACACACGCACATGTTCCTGATTTGTACACTTCTCAGACATATAGTGTTATTCGCAGGTTTGATACAGGCTCAATATTAAAAACACATACTTTTTCCCACATCCAATGCATCATTTCTTGTGAAGAGGAATAAAAAAGGATAAGTCTAATATGTTGTCTATAGTTATTTTAAAGTTCTGTGTTAGGATGGGAAGAAATAACCCTTTCTAGTGGCAGATTATAGATATCATGAGTGTGAATTTGAATTCATTTCAACTCAATAAATGATAAATTGTAAAGTTATGACTCTGCGTTCAAGTCAACTTTTTCAATGATTCTTGAACTTTATATTGAATTATTGTGAGAACATCTAACCTTGATGTTTTATACAATACACGGAGAAAAGTTTGTAGTTCAATTTTTTTATGGGATTATTACGGCCGAGGAATTGAGTAACTTTCCAATGCAATTTACTGTAAAACATTGTAAAGTTGTCCATGCTTCTATTGTCTTCTTATGGTTAATTTCATTGTAAGTTTAGTCTGTTCCTTGGTTACAAAGTGCCATATTGAATTCCACTCTAAATTCCTCTGCGTGTATATTTTCTGAATAAATCATTCAAATAACCCTCCTTCACAAGTATTTCACACTGAAGAACTTCGAATTTTCTTCTTTATTCGAACTTCTCTTTTTTATTGATCATATACATTTTCACAATACATGAGTCACAGAGATTATTTGTTCATATTTCAAGAGTACTTTTCTGAGGTGAGGATCAGTAATTTTATTTTCAAAGATTCTTCATGTATAATGAGGGACCATTCACAATAACTATTTATATGAGTATGTTTCAAATATCTGTATACACTGCTGGCCAAAAGTTTGGAATCACTAGTTGAAAAAAGCCAAATCTTTGGAGCTTCGTATTTCAACGGGAACATCTTATAGAAAAAGTGAGAAAAATCATTTTGAAGAGGAAGCTATTATTCAATACATGTGTACATATTTTTCATTCTATTTCAATTTCTCAATGAATTATATGAGATTATATTGTAGTGTGTGACGATTTTCGATGAATGTATGATTATGAAAAAAGTTGGCGTGAATGTTCTTTAGGGGGTAATAATACCTTTGTGGTAAAAATCAAGAGTCACTTCCTTGAATTTATTGTGGGAAAACAAATATTTATTGAATGTTGGTTGTTTTTGCATATGAATATACATCTCTTACACATTAATATTCCGGTATACTTGCCATATACGGTCTACCAAGGTAGATCACATATCGTATGCGGTCTACCCTGGCAAACATAATTTTCATTTTTCTCCCATTTCAAATTTTGTGGATATTTTACACCCAATACCCAACCCGAACCCCAAACGGTATACGCTCTATTGTAATGGAGTGATTACAACATAATTATGTTATATTATGTTATATAATTGTTAGGGTTATTGTCATTATGTTATCAGTGATATAATGTAAATAATCATTACATATAAACACCATGTTCGGCAGTCGGGGTAGGGTAGAGGTGTTAAGAGTACGCCCCTACATTTGATACACACCTCGAACCCCAAACGGGTGCGTTTTACTGCTACAGAATCAGTATAATATGATCATACTGATAAAATATAATATGATGTGATGTGATGTGATGCAATTGTTGATGTAATTATTACATATTACCCACAACGTTTGGGGTTTGATTAAGATGGCATGAAGATGTCAAGAATACGCACGTACATTTAATATTCACCCAGAACTCCAAACTATTGTATTATGCAATATGACATAGTTACCTATATTATAATAGAACGCATACTGTTTGGGTTTCAGGGTGGGTATTAAATGTGGGGGTTACTCTTAACACTCTAAGGATGGGCGATGTTACATCGATTATTGCAACATCGATGCTTTTTTCATCAATAATCGATTCTTTTACTCGATGTTTTTGAAGACCGATACATCGATGTATCGATACTTTCACATGAAAACATCGGAAAATTTATTGGACGTTTGACTTAACACACAAGCTACGTAAACGTGAACCTAACTGATGAGAGACTGCTTAAAGTAATAAGAAAAATAAATAATGAGATAGATTCTGAACTAGGCGACAATCAGAACGAGGCGCCAGTCGATGAACATGTTTCGAGGTATGAGTCTGCTGCTGATAAGCTTCGGGCGGTTCATAAGAGTATTATTGCAGTCCAAGCCGAACTAAAAGATCCTGATGAAGAAAACGTTGAGTTGAAACAATTTCCAAGCCAATCCGTGGTAGAAAGATCGACTGATCCACTTCAATATTGGAATAAGATGAAAAACGCATACCCCAAATTATACCCAATTCCGATCAAATATCTCTCAGTCGTAGCAACTTCTGTACCAGCTGAACGCTTGTTTTCGACAGCAGGAGTCGTGAGAAACCAATTGAGGAACAGATTAACAGGAAAAAGATTATCCAAATATTCATTGCTCGGTTCTGTAGATGAGGAAATGTGGAATTTAACATAAGATTGAACCTTTATTATTAAAGGTTAGCAAACTTCACCAAAGTTGATGTGATTAGTCAATAAATTATTATCGTTACATACAGATGAATTAAAAAATTGATGTAAATTATTATGGAGATAAAAAATATAAAGTAAAAAATATAATACATGAATGTGAAGACATACATTTTTACTTTTGTTACATATATGTTATCGTTTCTTCCGCTACATATTATTCATTTACAGCTCATTTGAAAAAAAGACAAAAAAACATCGATTTTTGTTAAATCGATGTTTTTTTTGTCGATTAATCGATTGATTAAAATCGAAAGAAAGAAATAATCGATGTTTTTCTCCAACATCGCCCATCCCTACTCTCATCCCACTTCACCCCACTCTATCCTGACCCCAAAACGTTCTATGTTGTATGTAATAAAGACATTATATTAATCTATAACATAATGATCACACCAATAGTTACATTATATTATATCGTACACATAATATATTGATATTATAATCATTCTGCTGCAGTAGAACGCACACCGTTTGGGGTTGGGGTTGGGTATTAGGTGTAAAATACCTACAAAATCAAAAATGGAGAAGAAATTGAAAATAGAAATGAAAATTATGTTTGCCAGGGTAGACCGCATACAACATGCTCCTTCCGTTTTATATGCGATGTACCCGGGTAGACCGCATACGACACACCATAGAAGAGCAGTATGCGGTCTACCCCGGTAGACCGCATATGGCAGGTATACCAATATTTCTTTTCATGTAATCTGAAAACAAAATGTCGGCGCAACAGCTGTTGGAAAGAAAAAAAGTTTTGTCTGCTTATCGTACCACCAACACCTACAATTTTTAACTGATAAATTTGAAACTTTAACTGAAGCTCAAAAATGACATTTTGTAGTGAACGTCCGTAGAACTTTCCGATGCATGGAAATTTACAGATTTATCGATTTTATACCCGATTTACAACCGATCTTTTATAGGAAAACCCCCATACTCGCATCTTATTGAAATTTGATCGTGAAATCATTGATTATATTGGATTTTTATCGGACTTGTCCGATGATGGAACAGATCGATGGATCTCCGATATTGTTATTATATATACGATAATTATTTATTTATTTATTTATTTATTCAACGGGCAATAACGCCCTTTAGTGACCAAATTATTGATACAATACAGTGAAAATTTAACAGATAAAATAAAAATAAAAAAAAAGAAATCATATAAAGTGAACAGACGGATTACAAAAAGACATAGTACAAAATATAACATCCTGTACAGGATAAATAACGAGTATAAGAATATTACAATCTCACACACCTACTAGAACATGCTCTAGAGACAGAAGTCTTGAATACTGAAACTGATCCAGAAAAGAAATCCAACTCATCTCTATAAGTATTTGCTAAACAACAAATTCGATTTACTGGGTCAGTATAAAAGAATTGCGACTTAAACATAGGAACATTGATAAGTAATGGGTTCCTAAGAGACCTGGAGGGTACATTGAAATTTAAGAGAGAGAGAAGTTCAGGGCAATTGATTTGACCATTGATTATTTTGAAAATGAATACCAAATCATTGATCATTCTACGAGTTTCGAGAGTGTTCATGTTGAACAACCCCATCAACGGACCATAATCATGGCAGGATATAGCCATGGGGGTATGATTTTTGAAAGCCAAAAATCGTAAAAATCTATGCTGAACTCTCTCGATAAGTTTACAATATTTGTCATGATGAGGAGACCAAATGTGAGTCGCGTATTCTAAGTTAGGTCTCACGAGAGCATTGTATAACGTTATCAATGTTGAGGGCTCCTTGAAGTCAGCAGACATACGCTTCAAAAAACCGAGCTGCTTCATAGCTGTGTTCACCACATTATGATAGTGAAAAGTAAAATTAAGCTTGGAATCGAACGTAATACCTAAATCGAGCATATTCTGCACAACCTCCAAGCTTGAGCCACTCAACTCATAAGAGAAGGTAATGGGCTGCAATTTGCGCGACAGTCTCATAACTTTACATTTCACTATATTCAGCTTCAATTTATTCAAGGAACACCATGATTCCAATTCATACAAATCCGACTGCAGAGCAATGGCATCAGCGTATGACGAAATTTTCATGAACAATTTCAAATCATCCGCAAAATTAAATGCTTCGCAAATTTGAAGTTGTTGCCAATATCATCAATAAAAAGTGTAAAAGCAGTGGTCCCAAATGCGACCCTTGCGGAACGCCTGAGCAAACATTGATAGTCCTTGAGGTAAAGTTTTTAATTTTGACAGTTTGGGTTCGATTCATCAAATAGCTCCTTATCCAAATAAGAATATTACCACGGAAACCAAGATGATTTAATTTAGATAAAAGAACGTTATGATCAACAGTGTCGAAGGCTTTGGTGAAATCCGTATAAACAGTATCAACTTGACTGTTATCATCCAGAACCCTCGAAACATAATTACAATAAATAGACAAATTGGTGCCTGTTGAGCGACCAGGCACAAAGCCATGTTGCATGTCAGAGAAGATGCTAGAACATAGAGGAGATAATTTATCAGTTACTAAAGATTCAAATAATTTTGGAATCACGCTTATAATTGATATTGGTCTATAGTTTCTCACATCAGATCTGCTGCCAGCCTTGAAAATCGGTATAATCAGACTATTTTTCCAGCGAGATGGAAAATGACCTGAAGATAAGGAAGCATTGAAGATTAGCCATAAGGGTCGTGATAATATATAGCTGCAAGATTTTAGGAATAAAGGAGGAATACCGTCATCCCCAGGTCCTTTATTGATGCTTAGAGAATTGATCCCAAGAAATATTTCCCCAATGTTAATATGAAGATCGGAAATATCCAATTGAAAATTAGATACGAAATCAGGCAACAGATCGTTGGGATAAACATAAACAGATTCAAAGTGAGTAGCAAACAGATCTGAAATTTCACGCCCAGAACTAACTGAAACGCCATCTAGAAACATGTTGTTAGGAATAGCATTATCGGATCGGTGTGAGTTGACAAAGTTCCAAAAGCCTTTTACATTATCAGCGATCTGCAATTCAGTTGACCTAACGTAGTCATTGTAACATTTATATACTAGATTTTTACATTGAGAACGCAAATCGGAGAAAATAATGTAATCTTGCAACAAATTAGAGATTTTATACGTACGATGCGCCACTTTCTTTGCTCGTATTAGATCAATCAACTGGGGTGAAAACCACCTAGGATAATTAGATCCGCGATAATAACACTTAGGAACATACAAATCAATAGCATGGTACATATGTTCATATAGGCACTCAGTCGCATCATCAACAGACAAACCTTCAAGTAGTGAGTCCCAAGGAATTTGATTAAAATAATTACAAATAGCAGTATAATCACCTAAACGGAAATTATAACGAGAAACACTGTTACTAGGAAGAAACTTAACTACATCCATACTCAGCGTAGAAACAATAGGAGGATGATGAATATCACAAGCTAGAAGAGATTCAGTAGATAACCTCGTAACTAGAGAAATATCATTTGTGAACAGCAGGTCAAGCATGACCCCGAAAGCATTACAAATATCACTTTTTAAGATTAAATTAGAAAAATTAAAATATTCACAAATAAACTGAACTGATTGCACTTCATTACAAGATGCTCCAGGACGTAAGTCACACGATAATTCAGCGCAAGACATACAATTATCTGATATAAAACCAATACAGCCACTCGATAATGTCCTGATAGATATCTATGTTGGTTTGATATTGAATAATTATCGCATGTATTGTAACAATATCGGAAATCAATCGATTTGTTTCATTGTCGGACGAGTCAGAGAAATATGAATTATAATTAGCACTTTCCCGATGAAATTCCGGACAAACACCAGTATTGGATTTTCCCATAAGGCAGTTTTTGTCCAACAAACTTGTCTCCGTCTCTGAATTGACGCCAAATTTTTTTTAATCAATATTTGAAGAAGTTCTACCGGCATTCACTAAAAAGTATCATTATTCAGCTACAGTTGGAAATCGAAATCGGTTAATTGGAAAGTGTGGCCGTATAGTAAGCAAATAGTACATTACGATAAGAGTGCGGGATGACCTACGTTTGCACGAGTATCGTATACTATTTTTCCTGACAAGGTGCGCGAACTTCGGTTTTCCAAGCCTGTGTTGCGTGCGTAAAGTGAGTGATTCCCACACGGCAGTCAGACCAGTGCGGGAATCACTCACTTTACGCACGCAAACCAGGCTTGAAAAACCGGATTTTGCACACGCTGTTAGGAAAAAACTGTTTTTCATTCCGATAGTTGTACGACCATCATTCTGTGCTTAAATGACATGAATAATATTGATATGCAGCTTGAGAGATTTATAACAATGTATGCAAAACCAAAATTTAATGAAGTATATTATTTCTTCACAGCAAATTCGAAAGCGTGACTTCTGATTTCAAGGACAGTGCAAGGTGGTATTACCTTTTGAGGAAATTAGTATTTTCTTAGTTGGAAAATAAGTAATTCGAAATTCAAAAATCATATTCCGTTTAAGAAAATACCTAATCCAATTATAAATCCAATTATTATTATCAATGATTCCAGATTCATTAATTGAGAATATTTTGTAATTTTCAGAGAAACCATCGAGTTCGAAGAAACTTTGGAGACCAGTGCATGCCCACTTCAATTTTCACAAGAACATCATGAGAGTTTGGTCAGGTTCGATAACGAAGATAAGGGAGATGCAGAGGCATAAAATAATATGTTTATAGATTCCTTATTTTTCAAAGAAATTATTAGTCTGCTACACTGAAAAAAAAAATTTCTCCCAGCCATATGAATGGTTATTTGTCCTGTACCAAAGAAACCTTTATTAAGATCAACAGAATTTTCTTTGGAACCAAAATAATTTATTTGAATAAAATAAACGGTTATACTCATTCACTTGATTCGGATAAATTATTTTGGTTCCAAAGAATATTCTGTTGATCCTAATAAATATTTCTTTGGTACAGGAGAAATAACCATTCATTTGGCTGGAAAAAAGCTTTGTTTAGTGTATTATAGTCCCATTTATCATGTGATAAGTACATGTGATGAATTAAGAATTCAAAAATCTTTTTTCTATGTAATAATAATATGAAATTGATTCATTCAATTTAATTGAGGATGAGAAGTTTTTGTTTTTGAGTTTCTTGGATTCAATTAAAACATTTTTATATATTAGGGATTTCATAAATGGGAAAAATGCATGCTGTTATTCAAATGTTGAAATGGCATTTCGAATTCTATTTTACATAATTTATAATTTATGCTCAAATAAGGGTTGGTTGGTTCCTCTGCATCAATTTCAAATAATTTGAAAGAAACATGTTTTGGCACGAACAACAACAGTTTTTTTGACCTGATCATTGAATAAAGATTTTGTTCACCGATATTCCTTTCTCCAATTTTTTTATTCCCACTTGACAACGTCTACAATGCTACACAAATATTTCAATGGTTTCTCAAATATCCATATCACTTCAATAATCTCAAATTACATAACATTTAGAGAATTATCTCCCTCATTTTTTGCATTCCCATCTTCATGAGAAGGTGAATATTTCTTAGCTTCATGTATTATTTCAAATTCAAAATCGGAAGTTGAGATGCTGTGTTTTTCTGATTTCAAGAATCATTATTATAACATCATGAGGGACATATTTTTTTCAGTTCTGTGTACTGTTTTAGTTATTAAAATCAATTCATTGATATTTTGAAGGTTGGAGATCTTATACATATGTTTGCTGAATTTTCTGCTCATTCATTTATAATTTGAAGCAATGGTACATTTATTATTCACACCGATATTGTTTGATCAACCAGGTTGGAATAATCCACTACCTCGTCATTATTTATGGGTGATGACATATCAGAACTTTTGAAAAATACATAAAATCACACCATCAGTATTAGAGAAAATTACGAATTTAAAACAGCAAATTCAATGACATGCGAGAATATAAATATTCATGTGAATAATGAACTGTTAAAGTAGCATATCATAAAATAATCGAATTAACATCATATTGGCACAATATATTGTACCATTGATTTTCCTAACCTAACACGAATTGTATATTTCGCAATACATACATTGATGGTATATCATTATGCAAATTGAGCCTATATACTTCATTATCAAGTTTATTGTGCATAAGTGAGAATCGTAAATGAAGAATTCATATAAAAAGAAGAAATAAGACTCATATCAGTATACCAACAGCCGCTTGACCTAAAAATTGCACTTTGCTCTTCCATTGAAAGATTTATGTTGAATTTTTTTTTCATTCCCATATTTTAACCATACTTCACTTGCACTAACCGCACTTCGAAAGCTATAAGTTTTATTGAGATTTTGCCATTATAAACACTATTCAATTTTCTTTATTATCATTGCCTTGTCAGTTCAGACTTCAGAGGGGTTTCTAAATTGTTGTGAAAACAATGTTTCCGAAACATCTCGAAGATGTGCACCGAATTTGAAGGTTGTGACATGCTTTAAACGTTTAGGAAACATACACAAAACCATGATCTTTGGAACGTTCTGCTGAGACCTAAATAGAACATCATTGGACATTTGTACGTCCCTGGAATGTCTATGCGACATTTTTAAAACGTCCTGGAACATTTTTTTGATGTTCTTCTTGTGACCAAGTACGTTTTCTGAACGTTCGAAAAACGTCGCAGTGCTGTCTGGGGTAGATCTGCACTGTAAAAAGTTTTATCGGAAGATTTCTATGTATTTATGTGAAATAATCAACACATACATGCGTTAGGAATTTTCCCAATTTGTCCGGAAATTTACTGTGAAATGTTGGGAAAAATCCCATAAAGTTTCGAATTTTCAGATAAATGCATGGGAAATTCCATATAAATGTACCGGAAATTGGATTTCTAATCAGTGATTGGAATTCTCCGGTTGATGTACACAGGACAATTCCGATTATTTTTTACAGTGTGAGCTATATATTGAGAATTAAGTAACGGTGGATGGTTGACATATCTGTATTCCACAATGATGACAGACAAGTACGTATATCAAATAATTAGATTTCGGTCCTGAAACGTCAATAACCATGTCAAACTATTACCCGTGCAAGACCCCGTCGCCGCGTTGTCTGGTTACACGGCCAAATGCCTAGCTGCCTGGTTGGTTCGTTGTTCACAAATTTAACTGAGTTAGCATACAACTCATTTAATGAAATTAGAGTCACGTATCTCGCTTAAAACCAGAGGAATAAAATTACGTTTTGGAGTCTGCTGAGAGGTATGGAATGGAAGAAATGATTGAGAGGGGAAAAATATTGTTCAGATAAGAAGAATTTTGGAGCCTTTAAAACACACTGAAAATCATTGAATGCAATTGCAACATCGAATAATGAATAGGGTGGATGGAATTAGTATTTGAATGGAGAAAGAGCAATTTTAATACCACTCTTATGTGGAAAAAAAATTGATCAGGAGTTAAATCTTGTTGACGGTCTTTAAAAATTTTCCAACTTTCAAAATGAATGAAGTGTATACACTCACAGGAATGATTTCTTGTTGTCGAAATCATTTTATTCTTGATATTGATTTTCTTCTCCGGAAACGGTGTTCGATCAAAAAGTGGGTTTATTTGAAAGTAATCATATTATGGATTGTCAGTGGAAAAAAATATAATTCATGATGTTTGTTTAACGTAAGAATCTTTATTTTTTGTGAGAACCATTGTTTTTCGCAGTGAGAAAAATTCTCGTATGCTGAAACTACATGAATATTCTTGAAGGCGACGCTTGACGATAAGCTGCGTTCCCCTCAATTGACAGCAGATCGATCAGTAATAGAGTTTTCAAGATTGATTCCAATGTATATTATAGGAAGTATAAACTTCAAAACAGTAATAATCAAATGAAGCAGTGTACTGTTGGTTGTTTTGTTACAAATTACAGAGATACAACGTCTTGTTGGTTATTTTAAAGAGAAGTACAAGAGTACCGACCAGCATGAAAATAAAACCAATGAAAACGACAGATTTTGAAAATACACCGTTTCTTTAGAAGCTTCAGTAATGTAATGTAATGTAATTGATTATAAGAATCATCATTATCTGGGTTCCAGTGTATAATCTATCTCTGCCATCACACTACAATTGAGATAAATCAACACTGCAACTCCTGTGTAACGATCTTTTGATCTAAGCAATAAACACACTACCACTACTAATTTTCTTGATCTAAGATTCAATATTCCAACGTCAAAATGATCAAACTTTACTTGAAGCGAGAGGATTTTTTCTCACCAGAAGAAAAATTAGGATCATCCCTGGGTGATTCTCAGTTAAGAGGTGATTTCTGCGGCAACAAAAGAAATAACTAAAATTGAAAATTACATCATTCCAGAAGGGATAAGATAATACACAACTTTGTAATCTGTCCGATACATCATGTTTGAGGATAAAATTTCAATGATATTTCTGAAATTCACGATAAAGTGCAAGAAATGTATTCCCCCTGGTCTATCCCTTCCTCGTTTGTCGTACGAAATCATTGACGAACAAGATCCTATTCTGATCTTGGTTTTGATATTGTTACAATACTCCGTGGATATTCACTTTCATCGATAGAGAATCGTGTTGTAGGGTTCAGACTACCTACATATTCTTCAAAAGTGATTTTCTCCAGTTCAAATCAGGTCTCTCAATTGTGATGTATGCTCCCTTGGTATATTCTCATACTCATGAATAATCATCTGATGTTTCACGCAAGTTCTCATCCACCTGCAAGGTGGAGGAGTGATCTTGAGTTGGTAACAAACATTTATGAAATCGATCTACGATCTTCATTGATTACTTTTTCCGATGTATCAACAAGGTTCATGTACTTGGTTACGTAATTGCGGTATTTCCCCTGGTGAATTAATTCTTACGAGGAATGATTGGTGCATTATTGTCGTTAGGGGAACGGCAGGTGGTATGTATGGCCCTTTTGAGGGAATACTGAGATAAAATCACTCCAGAGTAAAAGATAGTCGCTACGGTGTGGGATACAAGTTTTTGGAGAATTTTTCCCACATACATCCTGAAGAAGAAATTTTCATTCATGAAATAAAAGATTAGGAACAATTTTAGTTTATAGATGAATTTATGAAAAATTTCTCGCTGTCGGATGGTATGGCTCACCATTCAAAAACCGGTCAATTAAAACGACAAAATATTTTTCAACACAAAATTATTTGTTTCAAACATTGAATATGGTTTGTTCAACTCGGACTGTGGACTGGATGATTTATATATATCGCAATGATAATATAATTTGTTCGCAATATTTGCACAAAGTTCATGTTTCCATCCTCCAAAGGTATAGCATTAACCCATAAGGGCCAAGGTGAAACCATGGGAGATATGGTCACCCATGAAATCTTGGCATAGCATCAAGAAACGAATTCTCATATGAAACACATGCTTATGAACATTGTTTATGAATAAATTGTTTGAACAATTCTTTTAAAAATCAGTGTCCGGTTAAACTGATCCCACCAATCGATTATGAGAAAAAAATACATAGAAAACATGTAGCCTGAATCGACATTGCGATTGTTTGTTATAAAAAAGTGAAACCCTTATTGGTTTGTTATTTTTTTTCCATCACAATGAACGATCGCAATATGGATGTGGAAAATTTTTTGATCAATATATTAATGAACAATTTCTTTACACATGTTTCTTACTTCACTTGGCATAGCATGGGTTTGCCAAGATTTCATTTGCGACCGAGAACATATCCCCCATCATTTCGGCATGAGCTCTAATGAATGAGTTAATGTGGGCCATACCACCCGATCGATATCTTTGACGAAAAAGTTGGTTCATAACCAAACAAACAATCAATACCAGTTAAAACGCATGGAACGTGTTCTATATATAGGTGGGGTTAACACTTGTATGACACATTATTTTATGATCTGAGCTACTTCAATACAGAACGTCTCAAAGTTTCACCGATACAGTACACCAAGAACAAGTGAATAGAAGACGTTAGATTTCTCTTAACACACTGTATTGACAACAATGAGGTTTCCACACATGATAGACAGAAACAGTCTCTCCGTGACTGAAAGTGTGTAGTGCTGCCACCTGGCATCGGATCCTGGAAACACGTGGTGGGCCATACCGACCGTCGGGCTATACCACCCACCGTTCCCCTATTCGTGATACACTATAATGAGTGGAGTTTCCAATTTGTCAAATTTTCAAGTCAGTCAGAAGTCCACTTTTCTTTTATTTCCAAAATTTCTCTCGAAAAGTATTTCTCCTGGTCGTATTTTCCCTAGCCAACTGGTCAACCACCGGGGAGAATACAAACTACCCAGAGGGATACAAGTGTGTATTGGAGATTTCACGCAATACGTTCAACATTATTTCATACTATGGATGTCAAACTATGGATGTCAACAGCTGAATTCGATTACAGATCATGTCTATACGAAAAAATTGAGTGGATCAGGAAGTTTGTATCTTGTATCTCCCCTGGTCCAAGTATTTCCCCTGGCTTCCTGTGAAATCATGAAGAATGAATGAATCGGTTGGCCATCTTCTGGACATGAATAAGTTACCATTACATAAGCTAGTCAATATGAAATATCGTGAATCAAATATGTTCGTCTGTTCACCACAAACCTGTGGATTGTATCCCTCTCAACTGAGAATCACTCCCCTATATGTAGAAAAAAATTTTCTCACAATAATAACATTTGTTTTACGATGAGGAAATATTCCTGTAAGGGGACGCGTCTTTTGATTGCTTGTGGAAAGTAATTAACATGGAAGTTTATTGCAATTCCATCCTCATTACTCCTGTTCCATTGGATTAATCTCGACTGAATTGGAGATTTAGATGACCGTATGAAGAAGCACTTCTTCTGTGAGTAACTTTTCTCAAAACTCATGAATTGAGTACATGATCATGAAATCGAAATTCTTGAATGATTTCAAAATTCATGATTGGAGCCCGTACAGGACATGACGAAGGAACGTGGTTTCCACCCGCTTGGCATGAGGGTGGTCCTTATGTGTGAAAGTCGGAACATTTCGCATGCTACTCCATGAAAAGGTTCCCCGACATGAAGAAACAACCGTTAGCTTCCTGTGACAACATTAATCCTTGTGAACGTGCAATTGAGATTTAGGAAGCGTCCGATTCATTTGAAATATATAGGACAGTGTCAAAAATGTTATACATATAACATATTCGGCTCGATGACGCATAATTAAATTCGGGAACGTTCTGAAGTCTAAGGAGGACTAAATTTCTCCTCCCAGTTCTGTTGAGAATGAGCAGATAAAATCAAAGAAGCTTGGTACTTGCATCTTTTTGATGAATACAAAGATGAACGTGACAAGCCTTTTTGATTCTATTCACTGAATCTCGAAAAATTGGGGGGGTGGGGTAGGGGGGGTAAAATTTTCGGGATGAATGATGAAACATCGTAATTCATCAAGAATTCGATCACATTTCTTACTTCAATTTTTCGTCTACTCCATTGAAGGCTCCTTCTGCAGGGAGAAGTATTATGAATAAGGGCCTGGATGCAATAACCGGCTGTGCGCTTGAACTGGGGTAAAAGTATTGTCCAAGCCGTACGAAAAGTAAAAAAAATTAAAAGTTGAAATTTCAAAAATCTAAAAATACTGGATGATAGGGCTTGAAAAATGAATGTGAGAACCTGTTTACGATTTTTTTCTATGATCGATTGTTTTAGAGAAAAAAAATAAAAATCACCTATTTTTCCATACTGAAAATCAATATTTTTGAACATTCAACTCGTTGTAACTCGGTCATTTTTCGACGTATCGAGATAAACTTCACGGATTCTGATTCGAAAGACTCCCCCGAAAACAATAGCGTTGGAAAAATTTGTAAAAGTTGATAACAAATGATTAATTTTTTAATCCGAAGTGAAAATCTTATTTTTTATGCTTTGCATTGAGAAAGTGTCGGGGGAAGTTTGAGCTACGAAAAACTTCCAGCGACAAAGTTGTTCGCCAGTGTATGGACAAACTTTTTGGAAAGTTTCAGATCGATTGGATTATTAGTTCGCAAGGTACAGCGATTTATTCATTAGCGCGCAACGCAAATTTGTCCATTGGGCGTGATGTACCAGTTGTATAGCGAAGTTCGTAGGAAGGATTGAAATCACGCTATTTCTCATTGTAGGTTTATGTTTTTTGGGTCGGAGGACCCAAATTTCGTACTATTTACGCAGGATTCTTTATCCATTTTTCATTTATAAACAATTCAATTGTTTATAACGTTTTTATGGGCAAACTGTTGACGGTTTGGAGGAAAATCGTTTTGACGAAAAGAGTTTCTCACCTTGTGACGAATAAGGTTTATACCGAACATGTTCTCCATGTACGTGGAGGAAAATTTAATTGCAAAGATTACCATTTTAATCGCAAACTAGAATCATTCGGGAATATCAAACAAAAACGTGTGAAATAGATCATAATCATTGCTGGTAAAAATCAAAATCAATTTCCACACGTAATTAATGTCGAACTTACACGTTATTGTTTGATGTTTACGAATGATTCTAGTTCGCGATTGAAATGGTAATCTTTCCAGTAAAATTTCTCTCCGTTTACAAGAAAGACATTGGCTTCAGAGCGGAATTCCTTCTTATCTTCTCACAAATAAATTTTGTACAAACCAGTTCTTCAACATCAGGCTCATTTATTCCATAAATTATTATTTTGTTTATTTGAATAACATATTTTATCAACGTCAATATCTCTTCGATATATACATTTTTACATTTTCAATAAAATTTTATCCAATAGAATTTACAAAATAGACTTTATAAACAGGGGTGATCGAATATTCTTAAATGAATTACATACATTAAAGTTAACTTCCTATTTCCAATGTATTCGTTTTATTATGTGACTTTGGTTTAATGATTTGATTCGCAAAAAAATTATCAAAAAACTCTCGACCTCTAGGACTTAAATAGCGCATCAATGTCTTCAAATCTGTATATTTTTCTTTAGAAATTCCTGAACGTTCTGGTTTTGGAGATTTACTGAAATCTTCGTATTTTGAAGATACATCGAGTTTATGAATGCTGCATGTATTATCGTATTTTTTATAAGACTGTATCTGACCATTTGGATAATATATGATTCTCACAGTCTCACTTATTAAAAAATCTTTTGGTTTTATTTTCCCTGCTTTTTGGATTGTAAATTCGAAATCTTCCATTTCAGGAACTTCTGGAATCGTTATGAATTGTGGATTCCTTGAAGTTTCAATTAATTCCAGATATTCATCGACAGTTTCAATTGACTCTTCAACTTTTTCTTTATTCCCATATAATCCAAAATTTCTATCGCATTGGCTAAATGAATGACCTCCTACTGGATATAAATGTTGAATTTCTATTTTAAATCTTTGAGATAAAATTGACATGAATGCAAGAAGAATGTAATTTTTATTTTGACCAGGGCAATTATCCGAAAACATATAAATTTTATTATAACAGTTCAAGGCCAATTCTGTTTCAATTGCGTGCAACAAAAAATTACAAACGGTGTTGCCACCTTTCTTGAATTCTCCTTCTAAAAACGTATACATATAGCTTCTCTCTCCTTTATCATTGTATATGTTTACATTGAAAACGTGTAACCGAAGTAAACGTCGATAAAATTGTTCATTCACTGGAATTTTTGGAAGGGGAAGATTTTGACCGAAATCAAATTCAAGAATTAAAGCGTCTTTTTCTGACATCAGAGATTTTTTCAATATCGTATAATTCTGAATATCTATTTCATGTCCTTCTTGTTCTATGCTTCTATTCTTTGTTTGTTTGTATTGATAGCATTGATTACATACATCTGTTTTTAGCTGCGAAAAAGTATAATTGAGATTGTGGTTGAAAAATTTAGTGTACGTTGAGAGACTAATCAATAATGCGGAGTTTTCACTGTTCTCATAGTAATAATCAACAAATAAATCATATAATATTTTTATAGACAACTCTGGATTATCAAAATATAATAATGAAGATGATGTATAATGAGACTCTGATGTCGGTAACAATTTGCGAACTTCGCTATACAACTGGTACATCACGCCCAATGGACAAATTTGCGTTGCGCGCTAATGAATAAATCGCTGTACCTTGCGAACTAATAATCCAATCGATCTGAAACTTTCCAAAAAGTTTGTCCATACACTGGCGAACAACTTTGTCGCTGGAAGTTTTTCGTAGCTCAAACTTCCCCCGACACTTTCTCAATGCAAAGCATAAAAAATAAGATTTTCACTTCGGATTAAAAAATTAATCATTTGTTATCAACTTTTACAAATTTTTCCAACGCTATTGTTTTCGGGGGAGTCTTTCGAATCAGAATCCGTGAAGTTTATCTCGATACGTCGAAAAATGACCGAGTTACAACGAGTTGAATGTTCAAAAATATTGATTTTCAGTATGGAAAAATAGGTGATTTTTATTTTTTTTCTCTAAAACAATCGATCATAGAAAAAAATCGTAAACAGGTTCTCACATTCATTTTTCAAGCCCTATCATCCAGTATTTTTAGATTTTGAAATTTCAACTTTTAATTTTTTACTTTTCGTACGGCTTGGACAATACTTTTACCCCAGTTCAAGCGCACAGCCGGTTATTGCATCCAGGCCCTTATTCATAATACTTCTCCCTGCAGAAGGAGCCTTCAATGGAGTAGACGAAAAATTGAAGTAAGAAATGTGATCGAATTCTTGATGAATTACGATGTTTCATCATTCATCCCGAAAATTTTACCCCCCCTACCCCACCCCCCCAATTTTTCGAGATTCAGTGAATAGAATCAAAAAGGCTTGTCACGTTCATCTTTGTATTCATCAAAAAGATGCAAGTACCAAGCTTCTTTGATTTTATCTGCTCATTCTCAACAGAACTGGGAGGAGAAATTTAGTCCTCCTTAGACTTCAGAACGTTCCCGAATTTAATTATGCGTCATCGAGCCGAATATGTTATATGTATAACATTTTTGACACTGTCCTATATATTTCAAATGAATCGGACGCTTCCTAAATCTCAATTGCACGTTCACAAGGATTACGGAACAAGTAATACGGAACATTTGACTTGTATACCCACATGAATCCATGCTTGCATCCAACAGAGTTGTATACACTCTCTAATAGATAAATGCCTTAGGCATTCACGAGTTCGTAACGCTTGCGTTAGTGAGAAACTAGTCAACTCACAAAATACTTGCGGGGCACTTACAAGTGTCTAGTGCTTTTCCAGCGCGAGCATTACAAAACTCATGAATATTTGAAACATCTTTGCTAGTTTTATGTCTGCATGCCTGAATTCTGAATGAGGTTTCGTATGAATCTATGGGGTTTTTATGATCTCACTATGCGTATGTACCAGCGATGACGCTAGATGTATAGACCAACAGTTTGTATCTGCGTTGTACGTGTATCAGAATGTAACTACTCCTATTTGGAGTTACAAGAGTTACTCCATCGGAATTGATCTGAATTCCAAAGATATTACATGCACAGAGAAAAATAAGATTCTGAAAATTATTTGTTATGTTAAACCATGTTATCGGAAGATTGGCTTAAATCAGTATGAGATCGAAGAGAGAATGAGAATTTGCCCATCATACAGAATGAAATTGTGCCAAGAGAGACAAATGTCTTAGGATACCGTAGAAAAAGTTCAAGAGATCAAAGAAAATATAGCGGAAATTGATGAAAACATGGAAGTAAAAACAAAAATGTTGGCGAATTTTCACTCTCTCTTCGATCTCGTACTAATTTAACCCGATCATCCAATCACATACCATTCTTGAGTTCTCATTCACGCGGCGAGAATGGTTTCCGAAAGGTTGACAACAATGCTTGTATCCTTTGTTATTCATTATGATGAGAATATTTGATGACGTTTATAATCACGCACTGAAAAAAAAGTAGTGGACTAACCTCGGGGAGAGTTTAAATACGGTGAATCTCACCATGAAGTTGAATCAACTGAATATTAATTGTGTAGTAGCCCGGACTACAGGGTTGCCCGATTGTAGCATGCGGTGTTGCCACAGTGTCGTGGTATCGATGCGATGAGACGCATACCAACAGTGAGTAGTTGCCGAGGAACTGTAGGATTAAGACTTATGTGCAGCGATATACATTAAAGCCTACTTTATATAATCAACTAATTCGTTTTTTGCTCTTACCCTTTCCCCTTCTACAATTGAAGTAAATGTTTATTCGATCAATTTAATGGATGTTCAGTTGACTCAACTTCATGGCGAGATTCACCGTATTTGACCCCGTCGCGAGGTTGGCTCCAATACCTTTCTCTTAAGTGGAATTATATTGCGTTTGTTATGAAATGTTATACTCTACCGCGCAAAGCAAAAAAAATGGTTAACTCAATTTTTCTCTTCAAAATGAGATCCTTGTACCATTCGATTCGGAAAATTTCCCATAATCAGATTATATGAAAGAATGATTCCCCCAAAAAAATGGAATCAACCACTTTTTCATCCAGTACAGCAGTACTGTGTTACGAGAGAGCAAACCATCTTTTACCGTGCTAGGTTAATGTTTACGCTCCGAAATGTTATGGTTTGTTCACATCCCCAGCTATATAGAGCACAATTTTGATTCCAACTCAACATGATTTTTTTTCCCGGTCACTCCCGACGAAATCCAACAGAGTCGCACGATGAGTATTTAGCGTTACGGTGCGAATATCAGACAAATTGATTTTTTTCGATATGGTGCCATGGAGTTCCCACATTGAAACTTGGTATGTACATTTTTGATCAATGTATGAACATTAAATATTTTTTTGATGGAAAAAAATTTCCGCCCTGAAGTTATTGAAAAAATAATTGTTTATTTGTTCATACCTTTTTTGTCGTTCATGTATCATGGTTGTATCGTATGTTGCAATGAACTGTCATTGTTAGAATTGTCAATAATCAACATTTCGGAAACCACGGGTGATAGAGATTCAATATTTGGGAGTTCTCATGTTTTCTAAGGGTACTGCCAACATGCGAAGTATTGAAAATTTCTGAGAACCTCAGTTCCCGTTTGCCGTGATTACATAGACTCCCCACCCGTATGAACAAAAATCACGGTACGAAAAAGATCGATGGATTTTCCTTCACGTTTGATCAGCAGGATCATCAACACTCAAACATTTTTTTGCTCCCTGACGTTTCATATGTCCCAGTTCGAGCTTTATTCACCAATCGTAGAATTGTTTCATAATCTGGATGTCGTCTGTCTGGGTACAACCCTATAAATATGTACAGATTCATTTTTCTCTATCTTTTCTAAATCCAGAGTTATTTGCCTGCACAGAAAAAAATACTCCGGTTAATATATGGACAGCAAGAATTACTGCTATTTTAACCGGAATTCTAGTTAAATGAATCAAGTCTCCGGCAAATTTAACAAGAGCTCCGGTAAATTCAACAAGAATTCCAGTAAAAGTCACAGATATTCCTTGCTGTCCATATAGTAACCGGAATTCTGGTAAAATTAACAGTTCATTTTTTTCCGTGTGGGGCTCTTAAAATAAAACACTCTGTACAAGACCTGGCTTGTACATGATACATGGTATTTTCACACACACATATAGATGGTGTATACAAATCCGTGTATAAGCTTCTAAAGGTATGTGATGTACATAGGGTGTATAGGTACATGACCCTATTTGATAAGTGTACTCTATGCATAAAAACAAATAACATTTTCCTCTGCCATGCCTCGATCTGAAGCTCAGATTCTGAGTTATGAACAAAATACGTTGATCATTCAGTTGACCAGTACATTGGTTAATCCAATTATTAGTGCATGGAAAAGAAAGAATAGTTGCAGCAACTACTTGAATAGTCGATTTTCGACCATCCACTTAAGAATTTTCTGCAGCTACTTAGTAGTCTTCACAAGTAACACGTTAGCTGTTTCAACTAATTCAAAATACCTCAGGTATTTACGTTAGTTAGTGCAACTATCAAGTCACTTGTCCTGACTACTAAGTAGCTGCAGCAACTACTTAAGTAGATGGTCGAAAATCGACTATTTAAGCAGTTGCTGCAACTATTTTTTTTCCGTGAGTATACTCATACACTGTAAAAAAAATTAGTCGAATTCCAAACAAAAATGCTAGGAAATTTACAAACTTGGTTTGGAAAAATAATTTCCGAACCTTTTTTGTAAATTGCCGAACAAAAGTTTGTGAATTCTCAAAAATCTTCGTGAAATCACAAAATTTTTTGAATGTTACAAACTTTTGTTTGGTAATTTACAAAAAAAGTTTGTGTAAAAAACTGCCAAACTTCTTTGGCAGTTGAGGGAGTATATTTTTTACAGTGTATGATGTTTCCTTCCATTGGTTGAATTCAGTTTTGAAATTCCGCTTTATCTCAAGAACTGTTCGAAGAATATGTCTGTTTTCATGCGTAAAATACGTCGGTAGAACATTGTATGGGAGTCATGAATCAGCCTTTATATATATATACATAGATTTGATATGGACACATGATAAAATTCTCCTCATAGAGATTATGAAAAGTGTACTCCATACACAATAAAATTCATTCCATTGTGATGTAACTCTTCTCTGATTCTGCACCATGAATTCTCTTTTTTTCTCCATCTGACACATCATTGTTGTGATGTTCTGTCCTTATCATTTCATTATCTTATTCAAGTATTCGGCTTGTAATATTCATTGAAGTGACTGTACAATGAGAAGCCTGTTTGGAGCGAAAAGGAAATATTGCTGTTGACGTCAAACATCAGAGCTTGACGAGACAATGCTCTCGTTGCGCCTTCCGTTCGAGATATGATTCGCCGCTCGTTCGTAGCAGTCTCGATGTCGTCATCGGCAGCACTGCAAGAGTATGAGTTCAGTTCCTACATAAAATCAATTCACACAGACGAATCTATTCGTATGCAGACTCTCTCTATCACAGCCCCACTATCTGACATCCTTCCTTCGCATTGTCCTAACCTTATTGTCTCAATATTGTATGTATATTTGCTGATGTACCTATACTGGTTAATTCTATCTCATGTGTTTGAAAGTGTCGAAGAAGTTTTGCAAGCAATGTCCTTTCTGATGTTCCTATTCACATGACTATTAAACTTGGTGAATTGAGGAAAATTGGACCAATCGCATTCCATCAATCCGAATTCCAAACACAAACAAAGGGTTGTGTGAATATTCTCTCATAATTCTACCGCATATTCTTCTCATATGTTGTTCCACAGTTATGGGAGGAGAACTTTAATGCAATCGTATAATTTGATTTATTCGGAATAGGCACAGAAGTATATGGCCCTCTCTTTTATCGACTTCATCCTTATTCAACCGTGTATCAATTGAACTTAGTTGATATAACCTTGTTTCTTTCCAAACAATGTGCTGGGTGATGGAGGTATCAATGATTCCCAGATTACTGACGGAAGTGTAGGATGTATTCTTAGCGGAAAAATGTCCAAATCCTTTGATAACCAAAAAAAAGAATTTAACATTAGAATTTCTTGGAAAACAAATTATACGTGATTGAGGAGTAACATAGAAAAAGGAGGGAGGTCAAAATTATCCTCTTTCGGGAGAATAGTGTATATGATAGGTTGGTCTGTCATTGCCTTAATGTCGTTCAAAAAAAAGTTGATATCTCATTTCGTTCCCGAAAGACAGCTGATTTTGTGATGTGTTTTTTGCCGTTTTTTCATAGACTGTGGAAAACTGGAAATCTACATCGTCTGTGTACTGGAGAATTTCAGTACTTTTATTTTCCAGTACATTCACTGAAATCTCACTGATTTTGTACTGCGGAATTCCAATTTTCGCAGTTCCCAGTAGATGTACTGGAGTATTTCTGCAAGTGTACTGAAATGTCGAGTCCAACGTATTGGTGACTTGCAGTGCGTTCTGGAATTTTCCAGTAAACATCTTTTCGTAGCGTAAGTCAAGTTTCACATTCTTGTTTTATTCAAAACCTCGAAAAGGAATTTGTTAACTATCCTTGAATCATTCATATTCAAATGGCGTACAGAAAAAAAGGAGAATAATGGCAAATTCTGAAGTATACTATAATACATTACACTAAGACTGGTGTAATTCTCCCATTACGAATATATAAAAAGCGTACCCTATTCACTATCATCCAGACTGGGTCCCATTCCCAGAATATGCCGTCATAGTTACAGGATGAACATCTACGGGAGATTGAAATTGATAATATAAAACCTTAATTATAATATGTAAGCTCGATCGGGGAGATTTGTCTGACGAAAACGTTTTTGCGACCCAGTGATATGCACAGACTCTTTTCATTGAATCGTCATTTTGTTCAGAGATTTCCATAAGCATACACGGAGGAGAAGGGTAGTTAGAACAATTGATTAAATGAATGCATATGCACTTAAAACTTCAATACTCATTCTAATCAACTAGTTGGTTGTTGTTGATTGACCAGTTAATTTTTTCAATCATCATGATAGTTGAAACAACCGATTAGTTAGTTGAAATAACCCAAGCGGCACACGGATGTTTCAGATGTGATATGAACATGCTTGGAACATCCGAATGAGACGGTTTTCGATAACCACCTTCTATGCGTGTCCACAGGATACTGTACGCATCATAATTCCTCCTGGTGCTGCTTGGGAAGTATTCAACTTGTAAGCACATACGTACTCATTCAATTAATTGTTTAAACCAGCCTTTCTTTGTGTATATAAGAGGAATAATGTTGAAAGAATCTTCTTTCGCGATTTGTGCCCTCAAAATACAGACAAATGTGAAGAAACATATGCCTGAGTTTTTTTTCTGGTGCAAAAAATTCCTGTGAAAATCTGGGAAATTTCTCTGAGTTTCACTGAAAAACTCTGAACTTGACTGAAAAACCCTGGAAAACTTTTGCTCGTTGGACACCTTTTTCCCTGAAAATTTCTCTGGATACCTCAGAATATTTCTGAAAAATGCCGAATTTTTCAGAAAATCACTGAAACTCCCTAAAAAATCATGAGCATATGTGAACTCCTCTGGGAAACTCTTCACTGAGAATCTGAGAATTTTTGAGATTTTCAGTGAAAGTTTTCCACCAGGGTTATTACTTGGTCCATGGAAAACGGACAATTGTATCGTTCAACGATTTGTTCATTATCCAAATATCTTACTTCCTCAACATCCATCATAATAGATGAGAATTACAGTCCTAAGACTGTATTCATATCATTATATTTTGATGTCATCAAATGTGTGATTCAGTGGAAAACTTTTATTCACAACGAATGGAAAATTCCAATTGTATTTTTCTGAAAACTTTATTTGAATACAATCGCCCTTCTTCCACGGGACTTCTTAATTATAAAGAAATGGTATTAGAAAATCCAGAGTGGCCACAGACCGGGAAAACCGGGAATTATCAGGGAATTTTATTTAACCGGGAATTATCTGGGAAATTTCAGGGAATCTTCCAAGTGATCAGGGAATTTTTCATTTTCATAGAAATCTTATGTAAAACGCTCTACTTTGATGATTTTTTTCATATAAGGGCCAGAATTTCTAAAATCAGCTTGAATTAAATTTTGATTCTTATAATTCAATGAAATGTACCAAAAATGATATTGATATGAGCTCTTTATGTGAGAAATGAGTCTACCAAATTGTTATATAACGGGTTTTTCCGTAGGGGAAAGACGAAAAATCTCGTTATATACGTAAAAGAAAATGAAGCACTTTCCCAACCGGAGTGGCTCGATTGGAAAAGCGAGTGGGTACCCGCTCCTGGTTTTAAGCTCTCGATAAGATATAGATTCTCTTATCTTGCACTCTCAGTGTAGTGGTTAAGGTTAACGTGAAAGAAATTTAGATGTGGAGGAATTCGTTTAACGAATACTCTATTCCGTTCAAAGAATCTATGGAAAACATGAAACAGATGAGATTTTGTTTATACACCTTTCTATGAGAATTTCCGAAAATGATCTGAATTGTACAATGAGTAAATCAGATATAATCTTGATTAACTGATATTTCTACAAGAGTTCCCGAAGAGGAACTCGTAATGTACAAAGGTGAACAGATATAATTTTGATTACGGATGTTTCTACGAGTTTTTCGGAAAGAAACTCGTAATGTACAATGAATGAAAAACCAAATATTTACTCATTTCAGATGATTCTGCGAGAGTTTTTGAAAGGAAACTCGTAATGTACAAAGATTGAACGTATATAATTTTGATTACGGATGTTTCTACGAGTTTTTCGGAAAGAAACTCGTAATGTACAATGAATGAAAAACCAAATATTTACTCATTTCAGATGATTCTACGAGAGTTTTTGAACAGAAAACTCGTAATGTACAAAGATTGAACGTATATAATTTGATTACGGATGTTTCTACGAGAATTTTTCGAAAAGAAACTCGTAATGTACAATGAATGAAAGAAAGAAAATTCCCTTTGAGTCGTGTATACCGTGCGTATAGAGGAGGAGGAAGAAAGAACTAATGTATTTTTTTCTCTTTTGCTCTTGACTCACCGTGGTGGAAAAGAAGAGTACACGTTAGGTACTTCTTTCCGAACAAAAAGGCAACGAGGTGATGGTTGCTTCTGATGGTCCTCCTGTCTCTCTCTCTTGGACGAGGATTGAAGACGTGCTGGTTCACGATTGATTTTTAACGCGATTTGAATGCCAAAAATTAATTAATTACACTGAATTTCACTGATTTTTTATTATAACAAAAAAACTGATTCTATTCGCGAATCTCGGTTGGAGTATAGACTTATTCTACAAAGTCACGTTTCACTACGTTGTAATCGTGATTAAGGCAAAAGGAATAATTTTTTTTGAGAAACGTTGCGTTGGAAAAGATTATCGAAACATGAATTTCCTACAAAAGACGCCGTGGAACCTTCCAAAGGGACACACTTTTACGATTTATTCCGAACTTGAAGTATGTAATCGTCAACTTGGCCTCAATCGTATCCTCGTTTCTACCCTCTTGCGGAAAAGGACGGACTTGTCTTCGCGTATGGAAAATCGGCTGTTCAACAAAACTTTCGCGTAACGAATCTCCCGATTTTTCATTGTCCGTCCTATTTACGTGTTCTCCATCTGGGTGATGGAACACGCCAGGTCCTGGCAAGAGGGGTTTTTCTGCCGACTCAACTGCCTGATCAGCAGTGATTAGTCAATTTGGTATTCGGGAAGAGAGAGAGACACGGGCACTTGGGTACCGTGAACAAAGACAGCGAATCCGCGGGCGTTGGACTTTGGTCCCGCGTTGGTATGTTCCCTCACGGTGCCTCGAAAATATGCATCGATGTGGACATCGATGCGAGCTCTGACCTAGATTTCTTTCTTCCTGCTCAGCGTTTTGTTTGAGCGTACGTTTATTTCTTACATACTATGGGTCGATATATGTATATATTTAAATATACATATATTTTGAATAATGTTTGGGACCCGACTTCCTTTTGATTTGAAATAGTCCACGCACGGGAATACAGGCGGGAATAGGGGTTGTATTCTTCTGTATTCCAGGAGCGAGATTCATCGTCACGTAACAAAATAATTTAGCAGAATATTTTTTTCATTTTAAAAACAGGAAACTTGATTTACACTCAATTCCCATGCGATGACCCATGCGAACTAACTGGGAATTTACAGAAGGGTACTTACTAGAAGAATGGGGTATATATTGATTCTTTATATACAACCTGTATCCTGAACAGAAAACTTGCAATAAAATCCCGACATCTTGCGAGGACTAACTACAATTCGTAACAGCGGAAAAAGTATCCGGAGAGAAATGTTATATTACAAATTACTATATTGCTAGCAAGTACGAGACAGACTTTCCTTTATGATGACATTTACTCCAGTACTTTATGAAAAATTACTATATCCGATAGTAGAATATGCAAGGATTCTTCTGTATTATACTATCAGATACAATTATTTTTCAGACAGTACCGGAGTGAATATCGGTGTGTTTATAACATAACATTTCTCTCAGTGTATAACTTCGTTTTAAACCCACATTCCTTCTTCTCAATGAATTAATGAGTTCAATCAATCTATGTATTTTTTTATTTGACTCAACATTTTCTTCAAAACGACATTCAAACAAAGAGAAACGTCTAAAATTCTCAAGAATATAAACATCTGAATAATTTTAATCCACAGAATACTTTTCTACAGAAATATGTTTGGGAATCGGAAACTATCTTTGAGATCCGAATTCAAAGCAGTGAATAAGATTATTCCTTTTCATTGTCATAAAAGGTGTTTTTATACCGACTGAAATTGTTATTGTTCCTGAAAACAATGAATCACTCAAAAAACGATGCTGAAATTAGCTCGAGGAAGTAGCTCAAGTACAGGGCCGCGACATGACGGAGTAATATAAATTTTAAACTCCTGCTTATGAATACAACAATCGAGCTATTTTCTCGAACTAATTTCAGCATCGTGTCAAAAATTGTTATATTTCTCCCCTCCTGATTCGCTTCAAAATAGAAAATAATAAGTACCTGCATTTTCTTTACAACTGGAATGAGATGCAAGTATTGATTATTTTTCATTTTATTCACTCCTATCTGAAAATGATAGACACAGAAATTTGGGATATATTAATTTCTGTATAGAGAGAAATGAATGCCGTTGAGCTGTACACTGAAAAAAAACACTACTTCAGATAAAGAAACCGTTTCTTCCAAAAGAGACAAAGGAATATCCTCCCAATTTTTTTGTCTAAAGTAATTTTCTGTCACAAGTCTACAATGAGATATTGAAAGCGAAAAACCTACCAGACAGCGCAAGAATACTTAAAGAATTCGGAAGGATTCATTTGGCGTTTTTGAATGGTCCCCGTTATGTCTGCACCCAATGAACGCTTTGAGAATTGATTCCATTCAAGCCAGTGTTTCCACAAAGGGATTTCTCTCTTCACTTGATTGGGCTATCTAGTCAATGCAAGGTCGTGATTGGTCAATTCTCTTAGAAAGAGAAATCATGTGGAAACACTGATTCAAACTGAATTTTCGATGAATTCTCTTTGAGAATAATGAGTTCATAAGCTGTTCATTTGGTGCAGCCATTAACGGAAGTTCATATGGAATTATAGCGTGCTGTTTGGACCTGTATGTTGAAATGAATGTTAATCGTTCAGCACATGATTCTCCAATTGACTATGTATAGTATGATATCCGCAAAAAATACTGAGGAAGTCGAATTGTTTTTCATTTGGATTATTCTAGATCCAATCACTGATTTGTTTCCAATAAATAATTAGAACTTGAAGAGAATATATCATTCAAGTTACACTGGAAAAAATATTTATTTGTCCTCTCTTCGTAAAATTTATTTTTACACGGAGAAAAAGGTATCTTAAAAAGTACCATAATTTATGGATTTTCTGCGCTGGTCTGACCGAGTCTAAATATTTACCTGAAAAAGCCTCTAAAAGTACCATAATGTTTCGGACTTTTATACGGAAGGTACCATACTTATTTCAAAAAGTCCAAGAAATTATGGTACTTTTAGAGATTCATGCAAGTGAATATTCCGACTAGGGTCAGACCAGCGCTGAAAATCCATAAATTATAGTATTTTTCAAGATATCTGTCTTCTCAGTGTAGAAATCAAGTATTCAATTTGATACAGAGATTGATGATGTGTGGGGAATGAGTTCTTTATTTAGAAGATGAATTTATTTAGGGCAAGCATTCTGTTATTTGATTTAATTGAATATTTCATCAATCCCAAAAAATGTACTATGGAGAGAAGAAAAATGAACTATTTATTTGGCGAGGAGGAATTATTTCAGTGAATATGAATATGGATACATATTCCAAACGATAATTACCAATGTTTAGTTTTATTCCAAACTTCATATAAAGAAGTAGAAGAGCCTTCGAATCAATTTTATTGTAGGAATTCAAAGAAATCGTTTCTTCCGTCATAATTAGTGACATTAGAGAACTAAACTCAGGGCATTAATAAGTACAAATGTGTATCACAGATTGATAAGGATTTGATCAAATATTTTCTGTGATGAATTAATACACTGGTTCTGATCAAAGAATCTTTCTGTCAGTATGATATTTTCCTTGGTCCCCTTGAAATAATATTTTTTCCTCAGTACCTATATGCGTAATATCTCCATGAATCAACTTTCATCGATAATGGTGTACTTGCAACAATTATATAATTCTCTCAAATATAAGTCTCCATACTTCCACCCGAATCAGACCAATTCTTATATGGAAACCGAATAATCTTCCATTTCAAGAAATCCATTGCTATTCATATCCTGTGTTTCATTAATTCAAGCAAAGGCATTATAACATCGAAGATCTTGTGATGGATATTTGCATTTTTTCTAAAATAATGTCTTCTGATTTTCTTTATCAACATCATGTCATAATATTTCGATTCCCGATTCTGGGGTAGTGGAATATTGTATACAATCACTATTGTATTGTATTGTATTTTTTGAACTATGGTTCAATTTTATTTATCATTAATTAAATGGATAATATGATTTCTTGATGGGAAACATAAGAGGTATGTCTTATTCTTACTCTAGAACTGGAGAAAGACTCAGTGTACTCAAATGGGTCCAGATTATGGTGAATAACTTGCAAAAAAAGTTGAATACCGAAATATCAGGGAAAAATGTGCGAATAGTCCTGGAAAACCTGGAAGTATCAGGGAATTTCGTCAGCCTTTTTTTGTGGGCACCCTGAAATCGAACTTTTATATGAAAATAAAATGATCTACTGACTTTGTCTACTAGAAAATCATGCGAAATCTTGAGAAATATCCACCGCGAAAAGCAACTAATTACAGTTCATCCCGATACACATCTCATTTTACACGGAAACAGAAAAGTTATTCACGGAAAGGAATTCCGTGAAAAATTCTCCTCTTTGGCAAAAATCAAAATTTAAATTCATAGAAGAATTTCTTTACTGATTCTAATTGACAGGAAATCAATGGACCGCGAGAAACAGGAGGTGAAGGGTTTTTGGATTGAATTAATCAGATTAACATTCCTTGGTGGAAAAATTTTATTAGATCTTGTTCACTTTGGACACAGAAATGTTTCAATAAAATTCGATGAAAATTCTAAAACCTAAACGAACTTCGATGAGAATCCACAAATTTCACGGAAAGTCATTGAATTTTGTGGACAATTATTGAATTGTACTGAAAGTTCGTTGAATTCAGTTCAATTTTGCTAATTTTGAATGAAAAATGAATCGGTCAAAGATGAACGGAATCCACAGAATTCAACGACATTTTTTTCACTAGAGTTATTGAATAGATATTAGCCTGGCCGCGATTCGGAGGGAATTTCCCAAAATGGCGATATGAATGATTGCCGGGCAAAAAAAGTTTCTTTTAGACCTGAAAAGAATATCTGAAAAGTTTGAGACCGATCTGATAATAATTGATGGACCCAAAAATCAATTACAGTTGAAAAAAGGGAATTTTATTGAAATTTTGCATTTTTTTAGTTGTATTTATTTTACAAATTATTAAAATATGCTGATATTAATACAGAATTTTGTATTCAATATTTCAATTAAAGCAAGGAACCAATTACAATGTTTGAGATTGGTTAATTAACGCCGATTTCGTATGCGACGGATATTTTTTCCGGTATGAGTCGACAACTTGTAATATAAACTGAGCTTCGTCTTCGTCGCGTGTTAAAATACGGTTATAATCTTTCATAAATTTAACCCCACGCTCCGCAGCGTCGTTAACAACGAATAAGTTTTTGAAGAATTCCGAAGCAGTTTGATATTCCTCATTGTCTTTCCATATGGATGGTTCGAGCTCGAGAAAATCAGTTTCAAGGTTGAAATTGGAAAACAAAGTTTTCGTTTTATACGACACGAAATCAGATAAATCGCATTTTAACAGATGCTGTACATTTGGATATGTGCGGTGTTTGACAAAAGGTACAGCAGGATCCTTTGCTTTCAAACGATCCACCATTTTTCGTTTGATTTCGAGTGAAACGTTCGGATCCAAAAATGCCAACCCTACCATTTCTGGACTCAAATACCACAAGTGATTCTTCATCTTTTCAATTACCGCGTTAGATACAACTTCATCGATTTCAGAAAACTCGAAAGCGGCACGCAAAAAATTTAAATCCTGATTGGGACATTCGATCGAATACGTACATCCGTACCAGACTTTGATGTAAAGTTTAACTACAAAAATTGAGATATCTCGAATACAATTGAGCTCTCTCGGAGTTAAATTGAATTGGGTACGGAACATGAAAATTTTAAGACAGTAAATTGCCTTCGACATAAATCTGGCGTGAGATGTTGCACCACATGTGCGAAAAGCCCCACCGTCATCACCAAGAAATGTGATCGTGAGCTCTAAAAGTTCTTTATAATCGCCGCGTATTTGAGTATGTTTGAGCTGGTTCCGGCAGAACTGCTTGATTTGCTCACATTCGTCATCGGAAATTTTCGAGCGAACAATTGGATCATCAAGGCCGTAATTAAATTGATCTCGTTTGACATTGGGCCATATGTCAGCGAATCGATTGAAAATGAGAGTTTCAGGTGCACTGCTGTTCTGGTACTTCTTCTCGAAGACATTTTTGAGGACTATCTCATAGATATGATGCCGGCATCCTAACTTGATGAGTTTCCGACCGAGAAGGTCATCCAAGAGAATACAAGCACCTCGTTCAAGACCAGTGTTCGAAGAAGTAGTATCGAAGCTCGATGCTACAACTTTCTCAGAAATTTCCCATTCGACTAAAGTATTATAGACAGCTTCAGCAATGTTTTTGCCGGTACCTGATTCAATTTTCGGAGCTCCCAAAAACTTAGCCGTTCCATTGTAGCTCACTAGAACCGCTATACGATCTACACTGGATCTGCCGACTAAATCAGCCAAAATTTTTCCATCCCAGTGGACCACCAAACGATCGTTGGTACTAAGCTATTTGATAGTGAAGAAATAAAAAATAAATTAAGTAATATACAATTATACATTATACAACATAATATATATAATGATGTTGCTGAAGTTTGAATCGTTTATAAAAACGAAACGAAAATTCAAACTCATAGAATCTGATGAATTATCTTGCTTCGAACTCCTAAATCCACTCCTTAGAATTAAAAAAATCCCTCAAAGAAGAGACTGCAAAATTTTAGAGATTTAACAACAAAATATTTCGTTATTCGATTGCCAATTCGTTTCAACAAACGATTCAAACTTCCGCAATATATATAATGAATGTTTAATCCGTACGTTATGAATGAATTCAGATTTTGCTTCATCAAACTGATAGTGTCGATTGTTTTCACGCAGTTGCTGTAAGGAAGTACGATTCAAAACCAAATTATCGGCAGGAATTTCCAAAGCTTCTATCGTTGCCATCAAAATATGCATTGCCATTCTGTCCGATATCTAAACGTAAAGAAGGAAGAAAGGATGATTTGAAATAATCTCAATTCTTCTATATCATTCTTTTTACCTTTGCTTTATCAAGTGCAGCGCATAACCGTGGCGTAATCCATTGTTTTTTCGAAATGAAACGACGTTCTTGGGGTTGGAGTACTTCAAATGTATCGTCGAAACCAACATCTACTTCCATGAGCTCAGCATCGATTTCGGTTTCACTTTCATAGCAAACTTTAGAGGAGAGAGGACTTATGAATAAAGGAAAAGGAAATATGAAGGAAGAATAATAATTGTGGAGCAAAATAACTCGTTTCCGACCGTTTCATCCAAACCTTCTGACTGTCTCATATTTTTTCGAATAATTATTCATGTAGGGGAGCCGGGGGTAAAATCACCACCCTTTGTCTTTAAAACTGTAAGTCTATACACTTCTTTATATGCGAAGCTATCACAATGTTGGAGATACCGTTGAACATAGAACCTAAATGTGCAACTTTTTTCTATAGTCACCTACACTGAAAAAAAAGTCTGGTGCGTAAAGCGATAGTATGGCTGGCAGACCCAAAGTGAGGTTATAATACAATACAATATAACCTCAGTTTGGGTCTGACAGCCATACTATCGCTCTACGCACCAGACTTTTTTTTCAGTGTATCTATGAATCTATGAGCTTTTCTTCATGATCTTTATTATTGAAAAAATCCTCGAATACCTATCCCTATGTAACTGTTAAAATTTCTGACGTGATAATAACAACAGACACAGATAATTCAACAATGCTCAAAGTTATTGTTTACAATCGCAGTGATTGGTGGATTTACCCCGGTTTCCCCAACATATGTCTGGACGAATCGGATTTACTTGTAATGTGCAAACTAGATGTTGATGTATTTCCCCTTGTTCATTGAATACAAACGCGTGCGATTAATTTTTTCAATATAAAAGAGTTGGATTCAGAAGTGTGATCGGGAATGGGTAAGGTTGCATTGTATAATCAAAATCCACAGCTGCACCATACTGAAAGACATTTATAGTTGAATTTACAATGGTGCTTTGTAACTAAGAAACAGACTGACTTCATCATAAAATTTACTATGATATGACGTGATAATAGATACCGGATAAAATTTTTTATCTAGTTTTAAATGTTTCACAGTAAATTTCTTTAGAAAGGCAGTCAGTTCTTCCATTCCTATAATCCCATCGTGAAATTAAAATGCAAAACCCATACAGATAAAATGAACCATTAGTGAGTACTTGCCCAATACGACTGGCTCGTATTATGGAAAAAAAAGAGTCCAATGGCCAGGAGTTCAATGCACCTCTATTGAACATTCCTTGAACCTTCAGGTTCTCTTGGTGAATTCGTCTCAATGTAATCAAATCACTCACCGGATTTTTGTAATGTCGATGTTTGTTCATGTCTTTATTTCCGTGCTTCTTCCTTTTGTTTCCGTAATTTAGACCTCTCTTCTTGAGAGGCTAATTTCATATCAATGCCCAACATTGAACCAGGCCGTCCTTTCTGTCGCTGTTTCTTCAAAAATTCTTTGTCCTCCTCGTTTCTCATCGTCGTCAATGCATCAACAGCCGCAATATCGAAAAGATCATCCAACATATCCATGAAACTATCAAATTTTGTTTTCATTCCGGCTACCATTTTCTCCACCTTTACTTTGTTTAAAGTTTTCCAATCCTCGTATATTTTGAGAAGCTTGCCAGCACATTTATAGGATTCGCGAGTTGGAATACGCGCTTGTTGCCAAAATATTAAAACGGCGTCAATTGTTAGTCTTGCACTTTCCTTTGAGGTTAGTTTCACAAAACGCATATTGTAAAAAAATACTTCTAAAACTTGTCTATTTGATGGCAATGTAGCTCCCACAATTTGATGCGATACATGTCCAATTAGAACAATCCGTCGTTGTTTTTCATCAGCTCTACGTGTTTTCACTGATGAAACAGCCGAATCGAACACTTTCGCCATTCTCGAAGCGAAATGAATAAAATAACTTACTAATGCGTAAAATAAATACTAAATGAATTGAATCACTCACTAATCGCACTTGAAATTAGTTTGCAAATGAGTAAATATGTGGTAACATTCTTGAACACAATCTCATACATATGGTGGCATCTAAACATGTGGAGGATCGTCATTTGTTTAAATAACCATGCGCGTATTGCGCATGCTCGAACGTTGTCATTTTTTTGTTATTGAAAATGGTTTGAAAATGAGAATTCAAAAGTATTCCTACACACGATAGACATTTCTTACTCATAAAGAACCAAAAAACACGCAAAATTCCAATGAAATCCAAATTTTATCTGACTTCAATTCACTTTTGGGTCCATCAAATATTCTCAGATCGTCTTCAAGTTTTGCAGGTGTTTTTTGTAGACAAAAAAGAAACTTTTTCAGCCCGGCAATGATTGATATCAAATCATGTTACAATAATGGCCAGGCTAATAGATATATCTATATAATATTTTATTACTCAGATACCCCATGTGGAAATCGCTAAAGTCGACAAATGGCCTGGTACTGGCAAGGTTATATGTGCCAAACTTCCATTGGCGCTTATTGATGTCCATTGGCGCTTACGCTAAAAAGACTCAAGTCTTGAGGCATTTTCAGATAGTTTTTGGAGAACTCCTTGATGAATCAATTACTGTATGGGTACTTTGATGTATTATAGGGCGCAAAACCCAGTGCTCACCCCGGATGCAAAAATTCCATGAAGCTGAAATTAGCGGCGATGAGCTAGCGGCGGATTGATTCAACTTTTCATAGAACTATTTTTTGGGGATATTTGAGTAGTTGAATCGTGTTATTGGAGCCACCCAATCAATTTTTGATATGAAAAATATTCGAATCCGGTGCAATCAAAAGTTACCTCAATCCGCCGCTAGCTTCGCCGCCGCTAGTTTCAGCTTCATAAAAATTACAAGCTACACCGAGAAAAAAATTAGCTTAACCATAAGAACATATTTTCTTGTTCTAAGGATATATATTCTTTTCTTATCTCAAGAAAATGTGTACTTGGAGTAAGAAAATTTTCTCCATATCACACTGTATAGTTTCTAACCGGGTGAATAATTTCTTCTTTCGAAAAAAGTTTTCTTGAATCAAGAAAATATCGGGTTGCAGTCGGTCAATCCAATATTTTCTTGGTTGAGAATTTTTTTTTCTCTCAGTGTATGGCTATAAGTATACATGTCCTTTGACATGCATTTTATCTAATGTAGAAAGTATATACAGACAGCAGAGATGCCAATGAGGTGAGATTTTTTTGAATACACGAAAAATTGAATGGGAAATTTGTTCGCAGAATCTCACCTGGACAGCAAAATTCTTGAGACATTCAGGAGATCCCTTTTAGACTTCTGAAAGAAATCGGATGCAACAGTTTTGTACGTCTAGAAGATATCTCAAATGAGGTAACTCACACAGAGAGAAATATTGACTATTGCCAAAAACATAATTTCTTGGTTCGAGAGATCCATTTCTCCAAGGATTTCTCATCCATATTTGGTCTTGATACAAGAAAATTTTTCTGGAACTAAGAATTCACTTCTCGAATTCACGACATATCTTCTCAATTTGAGAAAATTTCTCTTGAACCCACAAAATATCAACTGTAACAAAGAATGTGTATTCTTGAAAATATATATAAAAATAAGTATTTTCTTGGTGTTAGTAATTATTTCTCTCAGTGAAAACATCACGAATTAGGAGAATAATATATTATTGAGAAACATTTTAGATTCTTACACAAGATATCTCTCAGAGCATGAAAACTGTTGCATCCGATGCCCTTTAGAAATCTAAACGAAATCTCTCCGATATCTGAAAAATTTGTCTGTCTAGGTAATGAGTGATCATTTTGGAGTGTAATAGAATTTTCCTCAACCCAGTTTCAATGAAGTGAAAGGGATAAAAATGGTTTCTTGAAAAAAATTTCGAAATACTTTACAATTACCACTAATTAAGATGCCGGCCACAAATTTCGCATTGATTTATAAGGAAATGGAATATCCATAATATATAAGGAAATTGACGTATTGTGATAGGATCAGAAATCTATCATGCAGTTTGATTGATTCCGTTGGGATTTCCGACTAGTAGACTTTTTGTTACATACATATTTCGAGGGATATGATTAGTTAATTGTTATTAAATTGGAAATGAATGCTTACACCCCACTAAACACAATGTTGCGGAACAGTACTGGATCATTTTGTCGAGTGGGACGTGAGCTTTCGTTTTCACGAAAATCATTTTTGGGAATGATTTGAGACGAAGGGCTCCCCTGCTGACGAGGCCCGGAGCTGTAGACCCCATTAGCCCCCCCCCCCCCCCATAAAGACGGCACTGTATGAATGAATGAATATTCGTTAACCGAACTTTACCTGTGTGACGACTGACTTTTATTGGAGCCTCTATGCACCTACTCTCCTCCGAACATCCCCAATTGCATCATGAAATATCTTCACAGCCCTCCCTCAGTATAATTTACCGGATACTAAGAGCCGCCAGCATCCCCGCACATTCTTTCTCCTCCAAAAGTGCCGGTCCTTCGTGGCGAATACTCGATCCCCGGCTCTCCTTATCCTGAAAGCGCTGAAAGGTAACCAGAGGGCTCCGCCTCCTGACTGCTCCGCTTCGCTCAGCAGTCCGACCTCCTCCAAAATTCGCTTCGCTCATTTTGAATAGATCGTACCCCACATATGCTCGCTTCGCTCGCATTTTGGACAATTCAGATATCCGGGGATATATAAAAAGGCATTCATCGGTTTTTCCCTCAATTGAGAAACTTTGTAAATGTAATGTTCAGAAAGCCTGGAACTTATTGCCGACCATCTTTTATACCATCCCCAAATGATTCAGAAACATGTACCTGGAGAACTGTAGAATTTCAACTGTCCTGGTAGAAATGAAGCCTGGAAACAAGACGAAAGCGTAAGCTAAGAGTAATTTGAGCGTGATAAGCGTACCAAAGGGTTATTTCGGCGTAATTTAGAGATGAATCCGAATATTTTCAGGCGTCATTTGTTTCAATAGTTACTCCCTTCACTTTTGAATTCTCACTAGTGCGCAGTTGTCATAACGTCAACCAGCTCTTGAAGAGTCTTCGGATGCAGCAAAGCTTACACGGGAAGATCGAAATTATTATTTTCTTTCAACATTGGAGCCCAGAATTTGATTCAGCACCCTTGAAAATCCCCAGAACCCGTGTCACATATAATAATAAAATTTTGTTCATTAGAGCCGGAATGACTATGTTCACGTGTGCCATATTGGATTCGCCATCTTGAATTCGTTTTTTGATGTCAGATTTGAATTCTTCACCTCCCAAAACCCCTAGGACCCATGTTTCATATGAATCTGTCCACAAATACGAAGTTGACTGAATTCACGTCCGCCATCGCGGTTCCGTTATCATGAATTCGGGATTTGACCCCAGATTCGAATTCAGCACCCTCGAAGAGCTCTAGAACCCATGTTTCATATAAATCTGTACATGAATGCAAAATTGACTAGATTCACGTCTGCCATGTTGGATCCGCCATCTGGAATCCGCCTTCCGACGTCAGATTCGAATTTCTCACCCTTCAAAACCCCTAGGATCCATGTTTCATATAAATCTGTCCGCAAATGCAAAGTTGACTAGATTCACGTCCGCCATCTTGGATTCGCTACCTTGAACTCGGAATTTGACTCCAGATTCGGATTCAGCATCCCCGAAAACCCCTAGGATCCATGTTTCATAATAATTCATCGATCCGAGCCAAGATAGCGAATATTCAAAGACTGCGGAGAAAATTAGGTATATATATACGTATACAGCGGAGGAAATTTTCTCCTAGATCAGCAATTTTTTCAGAGAAAAATTGAAAAAAAATTGAAGGACTTGTCCGATTGCAATAGAAAAAAATGGTCTCGGGGGATGGGTTCGAAGAAGGTCCTGTATAAATTTCATGCAATTTGGTCCACTCGATCCAGAGTTATCCCTGGTACAGACAGACAGAGAGACATACAGACAACCCCACGGATTAACAATCAGTGTTGCATGAAATGAAAAACTATCTAATTTCCAATTGGATTACTCAAATATTTTAGAAGATACGGTCAGAGCGTACGATAGCGGGTGCAATAGGCACTCCGTGCCAGTGATGCCAGATTCGGCCGACCGACTCGGTGTACCGCCTCCATCACGCTCTACACAATCAAATTCCTTTTGTCGGTGGTTTCATTGTGTGTGTGAAAGTTCTATACAGATGGGTGTAATGGAGAGGGTAAACCGAGTCGGTCGGCCGAATCTGGCATCACTGCCCCGTGCTGGTATACTACGTATACCGATGAGTGCCTAAAAAGAGTGCAATTGCATCGTGTGCAGTGCCATCAAGCATTGAATTCCTGTGCGAATTTCACTGTGCTCAGTGTTTGCATTTTTCTCCAACAGCATGTATAACAGGCAGAACAACGTTATACATTCTAATCGCGTTTGTGTGCGTGTATCTCATCGAACATTCGAATACACCAACCAATACATTCATCGGTGTTCATGATCGACGTACACTTTTTCATACCGCTACCTATGTGTACCGCTCATCAGTATTGACGTATCTCCCCAATACACCGCTTCTCCGTCTCACACGTTAGAATCGTCGAATTGTTCTCCACGCGTGTGACATATTCATATTTCTACACGAGCTTGAGTGAGAAAGTACTCACCGACTATGGCTATGTCTCTTATCATCTCTCCTCTCTCGTACGCGTTGACAAATTTTCATTCAACGAAACGACGTATGATTTCGATTCTGATCGTGGTCCTTCTTTTCCGCCCACCGCTGGTATGAGAGCTTCTCTCTTGTACATGTTGGCAAATTTTCGTTCAATGATAGTACGCACGATATTGATACTGATCGTGTCTCTTCCTTCATGCCTGCAGCTGGCATGAGAGTTTCTCTCTTCCACACGTTACGAACTTCTTGTTTCAATCGTGTGCTTTATATCCCTAATACAAAATCGTATACCATATTTCTATCGCTTTTCTTGTTGAAGATTATCTGACATGAACTCAATCACGATTAGTTATCATCTTTTTTCTCGTATCCTTATTCGAACATACGATTATGCCTGATGAAGAACGTGATGCCACATTGACCCATATAAGAATTTGTTGACTCCGCTAATGCTGACGATAGAATATAGCATGGCACAAGGCTGATCTACCAGGGTGGGCAACTTATGTAGAGGCGAGGTTGATTGACAATAGTCTGGATATCGCACCAATGTGGGCAGTTAATAAATGAACCTCGTTGATCCATCATTGATCATAGGCTGCGCCACGGCTGGCGCATCCTTCAACCTGTATTGTCTGAAGGAAGGAACTGATTTCACACGAGGGTCCCTCGTGCATGGCGGAACACTACCTCAGACATTAGGCAACCCTGAGTGACAATGAATTCTCATGTTGCACTAAGCATTGGCGATAGCTCGGCCCAGCTTGGGCAATAGCTTAATCCAGCTTGGGCGATAGCGTAACACAGCTTTGGCAATGATTTAACTGATGGTTTGAAATTCGATTCACATTGTATCTATAATATAAATGTAATAGGTATCTGTATGAACACTTATGTTTCGAACATTCAACCGAGGAATGTAAATGTGCTACGACTTACTTATGTATTAATTGAAAACATGTTTTCAATTCGAGTAATTTGAATTCCGCGCTTTGAAGTGTACATAAATGTTTTGCACATTATTCAACCTAACTTTTAATAATTCGAATGTCATTTGTTCAGAGCGTCGAGCCGAAATCGCCCGAATTATTTGCATCAATTTCGATGTTTTTCAATATTCTATCAATTCGGATTCAAAAGTTATAAACAGCTCCATAGGTTTTATCACAAAGACGAGAAGAAGATACCTGAATCACCACTGATTGGGAGAATAATGGGAACCAGTTCAAGTAAGTTTCATTATCAATATCTATGAAAAATAAAATATAACATAAGCTCTTCGATGAGAGAATATATTTAAATTTTTGATTATTATTTGAAGACTCGTTCAGTATTGTGTATTTTGATATTCGATATTAACGTTCATTGTATACCGCAAAAGAATGCTGAATGCTTGAATAATCATTACAGCATCAATGAATTCATTCATGAACTTGCTGACATTTTTGTCCAATGTCAAATAGTATCAATTATAGGCTTTATCTATATACTGTAAGAAATCTTAAACCTTCCGTTACTCGCGTCATTTTGAGGTTGAAATTATCTTCAATATCATTTCAAATAATATCGAGAACAATAATTAACTGTTCTCAATAATATTGAGAATTATATTATTCTCAACGTCATTCACAATAATATTGTAGATCCTGAGTATAGTTCATTATTTATTACGATTTGAAAAATCGTAAATTAGCGCCGCACTTATAGCGCGAGTAACGGAGGGTCAAGAAAATTTCCCTGGTGAAAAGAACCCATTGATTCTGACTAATTCTCGTTAAATTACGATTAAACGTGGACAATGTTCTAACCAAATCTCACCGGTGATTTTTCAATGAGATTTGGTCAGAACTTTCATGTGAATCTCGTTGAATCTGGCCAAATCTCACTAAATTACGATTCGTCAGATTCAATGGATTCTCTTAACCAGGGTTACCACTCTCAGAGTGAGGACGAAAATTACCTACTCTGACAGTGACGATTTTACCGATTTCATGGTAAATTTACAGCCTTACTGTAATATGCTAACGTACATAGCAGTGTATTGAGAATTCTTTGTGATCTTATAACCTTTACTTTGTATTTAACACACATTCAAAGTAGCCATAATACAGAATCCTCCCAAAGTAAATTCACAATCAGAAATGTAAATTGATTTTCTAAAGTGTAGCCACGAGAAAGCTTCAATGATATATTATTACCAGATATGAAATGTATTATTTCATTGATACTTCAATGATAATAATATCATCATATCTGATACATCAATATATCCAATTCAACTCAATCTTTCAATGTATGAAATCATATCAAAATCAGTTGAAATTATGGAATTTGATCCACAGGCTTACGATTCACAAAGGATACAATGTACGTAATTGTCGCTTTTGAGAACATTTCGAAGAAAAAGAAAATCGAAGTTGAACTTGTGTGCAAATCTTGGCTCATAAAAAAAAAGATATATGGTACTGCAGATATCCCCCCATGAGAGATTATCAATTCATCGATAAATATCTACAACGAATGAAAGGACCTAAAGATAATTGGGAGGATTTTAAGGTGAAGATCGTTAAAATTGCAAGTATGTCAGAACTTGAGTTTTACTTGTCACAACATTTGTGACTCGACTGTCAAATTTCAATCATGATTTGGATGTTTCAAACTGCAAAATTTTTTTATTTCATCGTTTATTTTTTGAATCTTATATTGTACTATTCATACCATTGACATAAAACCCTATTTGACATACCTGATCGAAAATTTATTTTTCATTTTTCAGATACTTTAGAACAAGATAGCAGAAGGTCAAAGCGTTCATTTTATGATAAACAAGTTGAACTTACCACAACAGATATCGAAGATTTGAATATACAATCAAATTCTGATTATAGTTCTGGTGATACAATATGAAAATATTCTTCCCCTGTATAACTCTTAACTTATAGTTATAGACGTTTGCTTGATTATTTGTGATTTTGTTTTCAATTACTCCATAAAGCTGATATATTGAATTCAAACTGATGCCTTAGATGAAAATTGATTGGTTGCTGTGAATGGGTTGACATCTCTATATCAGAGAATCCACTTAATATTCTCATGTACATTTCAATCTGTATCAAATCAACTGATCATCAGGATATATGAATGTGAACTCTAATAGATAGAATGAAATACTCAACCACTTCTTATGAGAATCGAAAAATTTCTTATTCCTTTTCTTCTTATAGATTGTTTCGGAAACAAACCTTTGTTGTCCAAACCAGAGTATGTTCCACTCATCTCAAGAAAGGAAGGTACCAATCAAACATACATTAACATTGAAATTCTCGTTACATCAAATTTGATAATGATTTTCAGAACCAACATTCGAAAATTTGTCTACTAAAAAACAACGAAAAAAATTCATAATAAACAAAAAACCATCGTCCCGCTTCAACAACAACGTGATTCAATACCTGCAAATATCGAATCTGGTGAGTACAAACTGTTCATATTGAATTATCAATTCCTCCAGTGGTCAATGATAGGTATTCTTATTATTTTTTTCAGAATCATGTTGCTGTCGAGAACTGGGAGAAGTAAAACGACTCCTAGTGAAAAACAAGAGAAGTATTTTATACCAACTCAATGTTGGGTTACAAAAACTAGAGAATCAAATCAAAATGATTAATTCTAATGAATCCACTATTATCAAAGTTTCGGAATTGATGGAAGTTTCAAGGAATTGATTCACCGTCTCAAACTTCAGAACAGTTCGGGAAACTAGGAGCGTGCTTGAAAAAATCAGGTGAAGAACAAAAAGACCCGTTTGTGAGTATCATTTTGAACATACCATATTCTTTTATCTGTAAACTTGTGATGTGCCTACCAAAAACTTGCCCCCCTCATTCTCTTCTGATTATATGAAACCTTTTACCCATAAGCAAGATAAGGGTTCGAATTCATTCAGAGGATACTGTCAATAAATTTAATACAAAAATTATCAAAACATATCCAGAACATAGGTCTTAAAAACATTTAAATTATTTCCAATAATAAACAATGAATTCGGAGGCTTCTCTCGTTATATGGGATATCACTGATATCCATTTATTCATCAGATTCACTGAGTTGATACAGTTAAACTATACTTAGATAATTCAGACATTGAAGGTCTGATAGAGAACCCGCAAGGTCAAGAATGTCTTACTTCAGCAAATACAATTCCGATGAATGCGGATGAAAAATTATTAATATCACCGATTTCTCCCAATGGTTTTCTCAGAAGAAAGTGATAGCATGTAACAGAACTGGAAAAGAATTGTAATTCGAGGAAACACTTGAGAGAGTGGGATAGAGACGAAATATTGGAAACATAGAACAACTCCTCTGCATCTATCCGAAGCGAAAATGGAAGCGCGCATACATGCGAGGAAGGATTCTAAGGAACCTAAGATTCTCTATCATTGGACCTCATGTTGTCATTATTGTTGAACTCATTAAACTTTTTGTCAAATAATCATCATAACATATCGATATGCGAAAAATTTGCTGAAATTCTTCTGTTCATATAAAGATTAGGTCACTTGCAACATTTCGATGTGCGAAGAATTTGCTGAAACTGCATCGAGCTGAGTCCAAGGTGGCCCGCACACCTTCCATCCATCCCCTTCCTGATTCATTACTTCTCTCTGACACACATTCATTGATTATGGTAACTAGAGCATGGTAACTAGAGCAAATTCAAAATCGGCAAAAATCCAACCGCGTGATTCCCCACTCCCAACGACAAAAAGAAAACATTCGCTCTTTCAAATGAGAGCGATCCTGATGGAAATTCAGAGTATACTTTCGGGATCTATCGGGGACACAACTTGCAAAAGCAAGCTCGATAACACGCGGATTTACCAAGTTGAACGAGATAAAGTTCTCGTTTGGTACCGTGATCGAACTCGCGCAAGTTCTACGTGCCGGTAACAATTTTTGACGGGATACCTATTCCGCCAAACCCGTTTGTACCGCTCTTACTCTCTTATCCAAATCTTCGCACTCGGACTTTCCAAGTTAGTTTTTAAGTCAGAGTATTACTAAATTCAGTGCATCCAAACCGTATCCAAATTCCTGATCCAGTTGCCACCATCTACAAGATCTTGGTCGCTCACTTTGGATCCAGCTCGCAGCCAGATATTCAAAGGTCAGCTTGAACGGAAGTAGGTTCGTAAATTATTCTCATATACACACACACATACACACACACACATACTTTCTCCCATCAGAAACTATCTCGATGTCACTGTTAAAAATCTTGTAATTAAAAAGTCATTGTATCGGTCATCCCATCCTATTCGAATCGTTTTATTGTAATATTTTTCATCTTTTTTCTCTCTCTTCCTCTTTCCAAGAGAAATAAATGATAATGCGAATAACACTCGCCTCAAAAACTAAAGGTCAATCTATCAGTTCATTTCTCTTCCCTTTCATCATTAAGAAGGAATCATTGAACATATCTACGGGTGCCGCCTTGGAATTTGGAGTTCCTCGGCAAGCTTACAACGTGAGCAGACCCACACATTCGATTCGGTCTAGCCGCTCGGGCCGTTTCGAACAATAAATAGTTCGTGACGAGGTGATATGAACTACACTTGCCATTTCACTTCGTAACAAACTCAATTTATTTTGTGTCACTATGTAATTTTTCAGCGAAAAATTCATTTTTCATCAGGAAGGTGCTGCTAATTTGAAAGAGGCATTGAAATATATGTTAGTCTCTGTTATGACCAAAGACGTACAATTATTATAAAGTGGCCAAGGAAAAATAGTTAAAAGCCAGGGAAAATTGAACTTCTCTGCTACAGAAGCTTCCAAACTCATAAAGGGTGAGTATCTTTGTATTGAATGAAATTGTATTCACTAAAATGAATATTTATTCTCCGATATGATATATATTCAGATAAAAAAGGAATAGATCTATTTGTTGAGCGGTAATTTATTTTCATTCGGTTCAAAATTTTCAATTGTCAATGAATAATGATTTCGGAAAAATTAATGAGAAAATTTTCCATGTATTGATTCATAATATTATCCAGAAATAGTGTTCAGCCACATTGATCGCATCGATAAAGAAGTGAAAGCAGCTGTCACTAGTTTCCTTGGTTGCACACGAGATCGTTACGAAGGGAAAAAGGAGAGACTGCAGAGCAACACACTAAACACCATCCTAATTAATCAATTTTGATTCTTTAGCAAGAGAAGTTTTTTTGTCTTTTGAAACCATGCGAATATGAACAAATATATATTGTTCTGTTTTTTATTCCTCAGCTACACTGAGAGAAATTTATGTAAAAATCACACAATATATCTGATAATATTTAATCAATATAATATATTTTGGAATTTTACGTGTGATTTGTAATTGTTTTCAATGATGAATAATCTGATTCTGCAAAGAATTTTAATTTCACGCTACATAGCATTGTGAGAAGTTATAATCTTCTGTAACATTCCATCATATATCATTGGTTGAAATATTACCAATGATATATTGTATAATTTCACATGAAATTCTTTCACAGTATATTTCTCAAATACTTATGTAAATGTACATCTTTTCTTCTTGATAGAACCAAAAATAGTATTAGGTATTATCGATATAATGTTGATATTAGGAAAGAATATTGGTTTGATTCGAGAATGTTTTTTTAATTTTGTTGTTTGGTTCTACGACATATTGTTATTTTCATAATTTCAGTATTTTCATAATTCTAGTCGCATAAATGTGATATACAAATAGATCATTCAGGTATACCTCAAATGGTGATTAAAGAATGCACGAATCATTATACAACTCCCCTTTCTAGAATCTGCTATTGCTCCAGCTGGACAAGCTGGATCACCCAAGTTGGATGGCCCTTGAAAATTAACAAATCAATTGGAACTGACAAAAATAGGGCTTGAAGAATCAATCTGAGTCTCCCTTTACAATTTTTTTCTATGATCGATAGTTTTCAAGAAAAAAATAAGAAGCACCTATTTTTTTCAATCGAAAATCAATGTTTTTCAACATTGAACTCGTCGTAACTCGGCCATTTTTTCATTTAACGTGATAAATTTTGCGTAATCCGACTTGTAAGACTTTCCCGATGACGTGTATGTTGGAAAAATTGGTGAAAGTGATTAAAAAATTATGAATTTTTTGATCCAAAGTGAAAACCATGTTTTTCATGCTTTGCGTTGAAAAAGTATCGGGGGAAGTATGAGCTACGAAAAACTTCCAGCGACAAAGTTGTTCGTTAGTGTATCGAGAAACTTTGTGGAAATTTCGAGATCGATTGAACTATTAGTTTTGAAAATACAGCGATTATAATATGAACGCGCAACGAGAATTGTTCATCATTTCGCGTCGTGTTACCGGCTGAATATTGGAGTCCATAAAAAAGATTTTATTCATTTGATTTTTCAATGCGTGTTCATGTTTTTTGAGTTAGGGAATTCAAATATTGAACTATTTTGGCACGATTCGTTATTTGCTTTCTTTACAAATAAATTCATTGTTTATAATACTTTTATGGATACCCTAGTGGAAGGGAAGCGTGCTATCAAGAGTGACGGAAGCGTAAGAATGTTTCAGATGACTTTTCCAATACCCCTTGCATGCTTCCTATCCACTCTTCAATAACGTTCCGGGCGTAAAGCCCGGTTTCTATGAAATTATTGTTTCTTCCGATACGCTTCACAGACTTCAAATATACGCTCGAACCACTCTTGATGTTCCACTTGACGCTCGGTATACGCTCCAAATACTTTCCAACTACGTTCCCGACACTTTCTATTACACGCTTCCCTTCCACCAGGGTAAACCATTCACTTTGAAGAAAAATTGTCCTTCGAACAAGAGGGGTTCCTTTATTCTTTGAAACGAAAAACTTTGTACACATTATTTTTTACAGAATGAAAAAAGTTTTGTTGAAATAATTTTTCCATAAAACCAATATTTTGAATAAGAAATCGTTTCAAATGAATGAAATTCACGATTACTCAGCCAAAACCGCTCGAAATTCTTTGAAAATTTGCATACATATTCTGTATGCACTGAGAAAGTCATTGGGTTGGTTATAACGATGGGAATATTAAGTATATTATTCAATCATGTTTAGTAATAAATTTATACTAATCAAAACCGTTCTGTGTCATTTCATGGAGAAAAAGTATCAAGGAAACTCCCAAGTCCGCAAAATTTCAAGCGGCAAATTTGTTCCTTCATCTTTTAAGAGGTTTTTTACGGAACTTGAAATTATCCTGTGAAAAATGTAGAAGATATCGGACAAAGCGTCAGCTCCGTGTCTGGGAGCAGTATCACATGGAAAGTATACGCAAAAAAATTGGCACAGCACGATTTTGATTAGCATAAATGCATTATTGAACGTGATTGAATAATACACTTAATATTCCCATCGTTATAACCAACCCAATGACTTTCTCAATGCATACAGAATATGTATGCAAATTTTCAAGGAATTCCGAGCGGTTTTGGCTGAGTAATCGTAAATTTCATTCATTTGAAACGATTTCATATCCAAAATATTGGTTCTATGGAAAAATTATTTCAACAAAACTTTTCTTATTCTGTAAAAAATAATGTGTACAAAGTTTTTTGTTTCATAGAATGGAGGAATCTCTCTTGTTCGAAGGACAATTTTTCTTCAAAGTGAATTGTTTATCCATGAAAACATTATAAACAATGAATTCATTTGTAAAGGAAACAAATAACGAATCGTGCCAAAATAGTTCAATATTTGAATTCCCTAACTCAAAAAACATGAACACGCATTGAAAAATCAAATGAATACAATCTTTCCTATGGGCTCCAATATTCAGCCGGTAACACGACGCGAAATGATGAACAATTCTCGTTGCGCGTTCATATTGAAATCCCTGTATTTTCAAAACTAATAGTCCAATCGATCTAAAAATTTCCACAAAGTTTCTCCATAGACTAACAAACAACTTTGTCGCTGGAAACTTTTCGTAGCTCATACTTCCCCCGATACTTTTTCAACGCAAAGCATGAAAAACATGGTTTTCACTCCAGATTAAAAAGTTCATAATTTTTTAATTACTTTCACAAATTTTCCCAACATACACGTCATTGGGAAAGTCTTGAGAGTCGGATTACGCAAGATTTGTTACGATACATGAAAAAATGGCCGAGTTACGACGAGTTGAATGTTGACAAATATTGATTTTCGATTGAAAAAAATAGGTGCTTCTTATTTTGTTCTTGAAAACTATCGATCATAGAAAATAATTGTAAAGGGAGACTCAGATTGATTTTCCAAGCCCTATCACCTAGTATTTTCAGATTTTCAAAATTCCGAAATTTTTTTCGAACCTCCACGTGGCGGCTTGGACAATACCTTCACCGCTTTTCGAACACATCGTCGGTTATGCTTTCCGTGGGCTCAATTCATCATGTATATTCTTCATTTCGCGTATACACTGCGTAGGAATAAACGGTGTTGGAAGAAGAGTCACTGCTGTTTTCGGTGAATAATCTAATCCGATATTTCTGAGAGTGTGTAACAAATCGGTAATTGCACTGTGGGTAAGTTTTATGATATTTCTCAATGTCCAAGCTTTGATTTCCGTAGAAACTGTTCCACTATCTTGTTATTGTGTGTTAATTGGCTGTGTACTATCATGTTCAGAAACGCTATCAAATTCATTACTTCCTTCCGTTCCGTTCAATGAGTTTGATGCTTCGAATGAGCATTGTGTGGTCACTACTATCACTCACAACCGGGTTGTTTTCAAATTCAAGCACTGTACGATTTTCTTCTTGATAGGGCTCAGCATCACTGTCTCTCGCCTCGAGCCCTGACATCAAACGACGTTTTTTCACACGCGCGTATGAAGTCATGTCATTTGACAATCAGAATTGAAATAATTACGCTCAAAGGAAACAAGAACAGGTATTAATTCCGAGGTTAACGACTAACAACCCGCGTAAGCGCAGTGAAGGAGTCTGTTGAGGATAGAATGTCGTATAGAAATGAATTTCACCCACCGAACTTCATTCAAGCAGAAAACAGGATAAAGCCCCCTGCTCAAGCGCCAGTTCTCAATATTTCTCACCCCAACGCTGACTGCTTGTTTTTCGCAAGTGGCGAAGCAAGCGTTCAGTGGATATGTAAATCTTGTTTGAGAATGACTCGATAGGAAGAATTCTTCATCTGTTTCAGGAGGATGGAATTATTTACTTCAACATCAGGACTACCGGACCATGGATCTCATCGCAGAACATTGATACATGTATCAATGATAATTATATATATGACTCATTAAAACTCTTTTGGGCCTTTCCATTTCAAATCGACCGGTCCATTCTGGTCAAGATTTTATTTTTTAATGAAACCTAGATATATTTTTTTTTGGTCGATTTCATGAGACCCGTATTTTTTCTTTTGGCCAAAAAAAAATTTGTCCGTGATTTATTGAGATTTTTGTTTTGAGAGTGAAAATTGGTTTTTTCTGTTGATAAAGTGAATTTTTTTTTCAAACTTGCATAACTTTTTCAAAAATCAACCAATTTTGATGGATTTTTTTTTTAAATCTTTGAGAAAGTTCCTACTTTTGAACAACCAAAGAGGATTATCCATAGTCATTCATTTTTCATTCAACAATAAACAAAGAGTCAAGAATTTTTTTAAAATTCAATATCTCAAAAACAGTTTTTTTTTTTAATAAAAATTTTTTGCCCAAAAGTAGAGAGTTTGAACTATATTCTGGCCAAGTGCCAAGTAGCTGAAATTTTTTTTCCGAAATTATGATTTTTTGAAGGAAAAGGTGTTTTTTTTCGTTAAGCCAGGGTTATGTTTTATGTACAATTGACATTTGAAATGAAATGTACCCAAAAAATTCACCAAAGTGTCCCTGTTCATATCTCTCATACTCTCAGATTGTTGTTGATAAAATCTTTGAGCCATGAATTAAAATTTTCATTTTTTTTTGTGATTTAATATTACATTTCCATGCCGTTCAACGTCCATTGATATCAACTAAAGTATAATTTGTGTGGAAGATCGTGACCATATTTTTCATTTAATCAACGTTCGCGGTGGTATAACACTTTCTATTTTCTCTATACCCTGGGAAAAGGACCATGTTGAATCGACATGGAAACATGTAGATCTAACATGGATGGCAAGTTCAAGTGACAGGGAAACACATGAAAAATTCTCATGTTTCCACTTGTGAAACATGTAGGAATAACTTGTTTCTAAATTGAAACAACAAGATATCAGCTACTCACTAAGTTCATGTTGATTGAACAAAATATTTGTGCCAGTGTATGAACAACCATTGTTCAATCCAACGCTGTATGAGACCATGCCGCTAAATGGTGACCCTTGTTCATTCGTCGATGTAAGGGTTATTTATCTGAGTGATTTAAGCATCCAAATCATCGGTATGAGATTATAATAAATTTTCTTCTTGACATTCACCTGCTGTCAATTGAATTGGTTCCATATCATATGACTTGGACAATTGGAATCATCATCGTTTGATTGAAATAATAATCTTTCTACTCTTCACAAACAGTCACTGCTACTGCTGTCTTGCGACGCGGTTGGAAGTTACTTCGAGAAGAAGCGGCGAAATCTGGTAGTATCCCGCATCAGAGTGGTCCATGCTCAACAAATTGTTAAAATAATTTTCCTGTGACAGAGTGTTCGATTCTTGTGTCTTTACTGGATTCATTCGTGAGATTGAGATAGAATAAATTTTATCGGTTGTGGTCTTATTACAATTCTGAATTGGAGAATCGTTTTGATTGCTACTTTCTGTACATGGGAATTCTTCGTAAGTACATTCATAGTGATCAATGCCGAATTAATACTTATGGATATATGGCTCAGTAAAAGCATTCCATAGATATAATTAATCTTCTTGAGACGATCTTGATGATGATTAACAGTCCTTATTTAATAGTCCTGAATTGACAGTTCGTTATCTCATATTTTCATAACCTATAAAACATGAGCATATATACATACTGTTCATTGCATTACAGATTTCCCTAGGTATCTCACAAGATGTCATAAAATGTGTTCATTCCAAAGAAAAAATGCAAAAATTTGGAATCTGTGCACAAAAGAGCCGTGTATGAAACTGCGGAGAATAAATTCAGAAAATCAGAAGTGAACGCAAAAAACTCCAACCCTTCTTTCCAAATGAAATTATCCAATGCGATGATGGAGTTTGTAATTATTGTTACACCAGACTATTGGAGAAAATTTCGGAATCAGACGTCATTTCCTCATCAGAATCTGAAGCGTCACAATTGGGTTAATTGAATCAATCAAGCAGCCCACTACCTTTCAGCGATGGATCTAACGAATCATATGCGTATTCCGAAAATTCCGATGAGTTAAATGAGGAACTTCGAATTTATAATTCAACGGTTTCTCTCCTGAAAAATGTGAAGGAAGTTGATCCAAAAATGTGGACTTTGTACGCAGCAAGGAAACGGAAAGAGATATCTGAACTACAAAATGATCGACTTACAGTTAAGCTACAGAAATTGTACAATATCCCCAAAAATCAAGAAGCATTTCCTTCATTTACTTCAACACGATTGGATTGTCAGTCGTGTGAGAATTGGTTGATGAATTTTCATTCAAGTTTGAAGAATTGTTCATCAATTTCAGAAAAAATTAGATTGCTAACAGCACCTATCTCCCAAATGTCGAAAAATTTCATCTTATCCCAATGGCCCGAAGTAACTGATTACATGCCAAGGAAAGCGAGGAAAATTGTCAATGAAAAAGGTAATTACTTTCTGCCTGATCCATATGTAGGACATCCAATTGATGAAAATGTTAAAAATATCGTAATTGAATATTATTTGAATGACGATCTGAATTGTTCAATTCAAAGCAGTAATGAAAATGACAAGATTAACGTTCACGAAAACGGTGAAAAAGTTACGAAAATCAAACGATACATGACCCACAGTACTTAGGAAGTGTATGGAATGTTCAAGTGCGATCACTCTGACATGAAAATTGGTCATTCAAAATTTTATTCTCTTCGACTAAAATGGGTGGTTCAATGTCCAACACAGCAAGTTTGTTCCTGTATATACTGCACTAATTTCCAATTAATGTTGGTAGGTTTGGAGAATTGTTAGAAGAGAATTGAATTGAGTTTTTCGAAAATGTGAAAAATATCCCGGAGTTCAAGGTATCATCCAAAAATTGAATGAATTTTTAGGAGCAGAAATGCAAGAAGAAGTAACGTTCGCTCTTTGGGAGGGTAATGAACTGATAAAAAAAACAACTTCGGTAAAAAAGTTTGTCAAAACATTAGCTGAATGGACATTGACTGTGAACACTCACTTAAGATGTAAGCAAATCCAACAAAAGGCCATTAGGGAAGGAAAAGAATTGGTAAAAAATAATCCGTCTCACCTCTTATTGCACATTGACTTCGCAGAGAATTGGTCTGTTATCGTGAAAGACGAAATATAGTCCTATTATTGGAAATCAAAACAAATCTCCATTTTCACAGCAGTGTGTTATTTTGGTCAAAGAACTGAAGGTTACGTCGTCATAAGCGATGACGAATCACACGACTCAGCACATGCACTATTAGCGATTAATGAACTTGTGGATGACTTGAAAAAAAAATACTCAGAATTAGTAATTGAGGGTATAACGATAATCTCGGACGGAGCTGCGAGTCATTTCAAAAACCGTTCTCAATCCAGTGAACTCAAAACATCGTCGTTGAATAAGAAATGGATTTTTTCAGCAACGGGACATGGAAAGGGTGCTTGTGACGGTATTGGGGCAGTAGTTGAACATTTTGTTACAAAGCACAATTTAACGAAGGATGCAACAGAATATATAGCAAGTGCAGAGACATTCGTTGAAAAGGTACAGAAAATGACTCCAAAAATTAAACATCTCCTTCTTGCCATGGACAAAGTGGAGGCTTTTCGAAAAGAAAAGACTGACGATTGGAAAAAGGCACCAAAAATCAAAGGTCTTCGTACAACGCATGTATGGAAAAACGTAATTGGAATGGAAACTGAAAGCAGAATGTATACCGCGAGGACGTGTGAACACGAGTGGGAACTTGTCAAATAAAAACAAATATGTACTGATATTCACGTTATTATCACTGCAATAAATTATTATTTCTATCATTTTCTATTGTATTAAATTATTACTTTTAGTATTATTATTATGAAATACTAATATGATGATCCAAGACTAAAAGTTTTGCTTTTGTATTCCATTTTATATATAATGCATATAGAATGTAAAAAACATTCCTAGGTTGGAAATCCGTATAAATTATCATTTCAGAGAGTGAAAAATATGGCCAGGAGCACCCTAGATAAACCTAACTAGACGGGAAAAACACCTTTTTCTTCAAGAAATCATAATTCCGGGAAGAAAAATTTCAGCTACTTGGCACTCGGCCAGAATATAGTTCAAACTCTCTACTTTTGGGCGAAAAATTTTTATTGAAAAAAAAACTGTCTTTGAGATATTGAGTTTTGAAAAAATTTTTGACTCTTTGTTTATTGTTAAATAAAAAATGAATGACTATGGATAATCCTCTTTGGTCACGGTCGTTCAAAAGTAGGAACTTTCTTGAAGATTTCAAAAAAAAATCCATCAAAATTGGTTGATTTTTGAAAAAGTTATGCAAGTTTGAAGAAAAAATTCACTTTATCAACAGAAAAAACCAATTTTCACTCTCAAAACAAAAATCTCAATAAATCACGGACAAATTTTTTGTTGGCCAAAAGAAAAAATACGGGTCTCATGAAATCGACGAAAAGACAATATATCTAAGTTTCATCAAAAAATAAAATCATGACCAGAATGGACCGGTCGATTTGAAATGGAAAGGCCCTTTGATAAATCTCCTCATGTCCACTCACCTGAATGTGTTACAGTTAATTCACGTGATTTCACGAGTTTGAAATGAACAACATATATAGTAATCTAATTCATCTGAATTCTTCATTTTTCATTGTATTTTCAAACGTAATGAAAAATAGAAGTGAGCATTGGCGCACAATGGGCGCAGCACTGCCGCAAGTTTGTGACACCATTTCCGCAGGGGTGGCGCAACATTGCTGCAACGTTGGCATAACATTGATGAAATTTTGCATCATCTCAATAGCTCATTGTAGGGAGAGCTTGTAATGAACAAAGAATTTCAGGTTTCAGCAATGGTAATTTTGGCTTTTTTGAACCAGTGTTCAACACTGGCGATGAAGGGGCATTAGTGAATGCCATCATTGGCACATCATTGAAAACGTTATCCGTCAGTCCACGCTCCACTTCAGTGCCATTTCAATTCAGCCTTGGTTCATCCCTGACAAACAAATTTTTACATGGTTTGCCATTGATGGCATACGCTATCACAAACCTTCTCCCAATGTTGTGGCTTGGTTGCGGAAACTATTGGGCTGAGGCTCAAATGATGTTATCATTTCAGCCTTGCGCCATGCTTGATGGTCTAGGCTCGGCCCATCTTGGTGAGCCTTGTGCCAGCCTCACGTCCATGGTCAATTTTGACGTGGGGAAGGGAAACCAATCCACATCTCATGGTGATCAACTTAAAGAAGATGAGTAAATCAAAATAGTCGATTCCTGTGCTTAAGGGTCGTCTCACTCTTTTGAGAGAGCTTTGGGATCAATGTCATGCTCTCAACGTACAACTTTTACGGTTCTTGGATACCTCCAGCGCTGGAATTCCTGACGCTCGGCTGAAGAATCCCGTGGACGACGTCAAGGATGCATTCAACGTTATCCCATACTTCCCTGACGGGGGAATCGCCGCAAGAGCTTCTGAAGGTACCAGTGATCAGGTACCAATTGACAACGTACAGACAAGTTCCTCGACAACTTTTCAATTATCGCGCATTGAAGTTCCGAAATTCTCTGGCAGTTACACGGATTGACTGGAATTCCACGACTGCTTACATCGCTCGTAAAGGTGAAATTACATGCGTGCGTTTGTCGCATGCGATATCATTAGATGAAAAGAGAAGTCCTAGGGAAAAACAGTTTGCCTCTCCTTTCATCTAATGATGTCGCATGCGACAAACACATGCATGTGATAGAAGCTTTATTCATACTGATTCGCTGAATTTTGTTCAAGAGTTACATTATTTGAAACGTAGTTCAACCGGCGAAGAGGGTCGTTTATTAAAAAATGTTGAAATCACCGCGAATAGTTTTGATTCTTCGTGGAAGCTACCTCTGATCGTTATATCAATCCACGATCGATTATCGACGCTCATCTCAGTTTGTTCACTGACATTTCGACTGTGACATTTTCTCTCGAGTTCAAAATATTTACGAGACACTTCGTCCGAATCTTTGACCGCGTTGCGAAATCTAGGACGTCTAGTCGATGACTGAGATGATCAGGTTGTCCATCTGTTGGTCGAAAAAGTGGATCGACTTTTTCGCCGGGAAGGGGAAGTAACAGTGACAGATTGTGCTACGTATCCGATCTATGCACGATTTTTCAGTTTTTTGAATCCGCGCATGAGAACCTTAGAAATCTTAGATTCTCGTCAGAAATCAACTTCCAATTCCACCGTTTCCTCGAATAACAATGCTCGCGCTGTAGCTACCATCAATACTCATCTTGTATCAAATCCATTCATCTGTGTTCATTGTAAATCTGATCATCGCATTTATTATTGTGAGGAGTTTAAAGCTCTCTCAGTGCAACAACGTGATCCTTTCGCATGAGAACACGCCTTGTGTCGTGCCTGCGTATCGAATTCGTATCAAACTAAATAATGTGACAGTCGTTCTACTTGCTTTCATTGCCATTGAGGAGCATCATTTGTTGCTGCACCGTAGTGCTAATATTCTTCAATCTGCTGTTCCCTCGGACGAAGGTTCAAATTCGATGCAACCTTCCACTCCTCCTCCTTCTGAATCTTCATTGGTGGGAACGTCAGAGCCGACTGTAAATACACATCATCCTCGATGCGATGATAATACTACTATCATAACGAATACTTCAGATGACTCTGCATTGCTCGCAACTACTCACGCTACAATTTCCACCGCTAACGACACACCCTTGAGAGTTCGTCCCCTGCTGGACCAGGGTTCGCAGCGAACTTCCATAACCGAATCCTCGGTGCAATTACTTCACCTACCCAAGGAAAGAAATTTTGTGCAATTCCAGGTGCAGGAGGATATTGGAGTGTCATTTTGAATGGAGTGGTTACCTTCTCCTTACGACCATACGAAAAGGTGTAATGATATATGCCTTCCCTTTCTCTCCCACCTGCGATACTTTGCCCTTGTCGCACAGAAAAAGAGTTACACTGATAGTAGGTGAAAAAATCTAAAGCGTAGAGCGGCGAAAAAGTGCGAGGCAAAGCAAAAAAGGAAGCTAGCAGAAGTTCAGTGAATGAAAATAAGCGGGTGAGAAAGATAGCATATGAGAAGCATTGAAATCTTCCTGGAAAACGAACGGAATTTCGAAGGAGCACGATAGAAGCTCAGATGTCGAAAAGGGTGCCAGATGACAGTATTTTCGCCACCAAATTTCTAATGGAGTTGAATGAATTCCAGTAAAGACAAATTCACGGATTCCAAACGTTGTTTCTATCGTCCTCCTCACCAGACTAGCAAGTCGTGAGGGGTGAGTTGAGAGGAGAATGGGTGAGTACATCAATGTCAAGAGAAGATAATAATCCCAATGTGAAATGAAAGACAACATAATTAACAAAAAGAAAGAGACAGGGAACGATATAGGCGCTTCTGCACGAAGATTCTTAGCATAATTCAGAACAATGAAAATGGCTTACGGTTGAATCAACAAAAGGTATGAGAAATCCTCAACTCGCAATAATATCGATAACTCACAGTGAAAACAACAGAACGAAGTTAAACAGGGTCATCTTGGACTCAGTAATAATCGATCAGGATCGCATGAACGGTTTTCACAATTCCAAATGAATTCACAAGAAGTCACGCCAAACTCCAAACTTTATTAATTGAACTGAAATGAAAATAACACGAACCGTATGGTCCCCATGGCTTCCCGAGAACTCTGTACATCCACAGGGAATTTATATAAACGAGAGAAAAGAATTTAAAAAACCACTACTTTGCGAGAGACGAGTAGGAACAAGAGGAAAGACAATAACTTCAAGAACCTGGGCTGGCTAGAGACACTCACCTTTAGCCTCATGTGGACGTCTCGATGGCGTTATCATAGTCCATACACAAAATCACAACGAGAAAATACTTCTCCGAAGGGTTCGTTTGAGAAAAACCGCTGACGGTATACGTTCTATTGAACGTATGCTGCACACGGTTTACAATCGTACGCGTCCGGTTCGCGGAATCAAGTTAGGCTCTTCGTGAAAGCCAGTGTAGCCCAAGCCGTCTAACTAAGGAATGCCGTGGCTCGTTACGTGACAACGGGCGTTCGATATCACGCCTGCGCGTTCGCAGGCAGCCTTGACATTGCGCGCATACATTTTAGTTCGGTTCTTCATGTTTTTAGGAGAACATAATTATTGAATTATATCCTGACGATTGTTTGAGGTTTACATGCCGAGTACATGAAAATGCGACCAATACTCTCAAAACAGAAAAAATTAAAACATCCAAAAAATCATGCTGAAGAAAAATTTCAGTGGGATCCATTAGCATATGCTTCATTAAAAAAAAAGATATGAAATCAATATGAACTGCCAAGTACATTTGGTTATCCAAGTGTGCGTAAACGACTTTTGGTACATCGTAACATCAGTTTATTCAAAGTGATTCAATAATTCTCAAAAAAAATAATTGTATCGAAAAAATAAACAAATCACGTGTGTCGTTCTGCCCATATATGTAGTTGCGGGGTGAGAGCTTGTCTGTCTTTCCTCAACTGACACGAAACAAAGGATAAGAGGCGGGAAAATCCCGCCTCTTATCCTTGTTTTCACGCGAATTGAAAGAGGATAGAAATGTTCTCACCACGCTACTGCATATATGCCCTAGTAAAAAATAGGAGCGTCAGAGGGGTACAAAGCGACGGGGGAGAGTAAATGAAACAATATCTAAGCGCAAGAAAAGCGAAAATTGAAACATTTCACGTTTCATTTGTTTCAAAGGTCGCTTCCGACGAGCGGAAATTTTCACGAGGGCAAGGAAAATCAATGAGATTAGTCCTTCGAAAGCAGAGAGTTGAGGAAGAAAAGTGAGAAGGGAAATTCATTTGACGAAATGAAGTGGGTTAGAACGAAGATCAGGTTGAATCATTTGACATACTATAAACGATTGTGAGTTATTCTAAACCAAACGGTTTGATCAATTTAGGTGTATTTTGGAATCCACATCGATGTGAAACACTTGGCGTGGCCGATGATTCCGTGAAATCATATGACTCAAGTTTTCAGCTTGCTGCGCTTGACAAATTCTTTTGAATATAATCAAGGCGGAAAACTCATGCTATCGGCCACACCAAGTATTATTCCACATCGATGTGGATTTCAAAATATACCTGAATTGACTGAGTCGTTTGGTTTATAATAACTCACAGTCGTTCCTAGTATGTTGAATGATTCAACCACATCTTCTCTCTAACCCACTTTATTTCTTCAAATGAATTTCCCTTCTCACTTCTCTTTCTCAACTCTCTGCTTTCAAAGGACTGATCTCATTGATTTTCTTTGCCCTCGTGAAAATTTCCGCTCGTCGGAAGCGACCTTTGAAACAAATGAAACGTGAAATGTTTCAATTTTCGCTTTTCTTGCGCTCAGATACTGTTTCATTTACTCTCCCCCTTCGCCGTACCCCTCTTACGCTCCTATTTTTTACTAGGGCATATATGGGCAGGACGACACACGTGATTTGTTTATTTTTTCGATACAATTATTTTTTTTGAGAATTATTGAATCACTTTGAATAAACTGATGTTACGATGTACCAAAAGTCGTTTACGTACACTTGGATAACCAAATGTACTTGGCAGTTCATATTGATTTCATATCTTTTTTTTTAATGAAGCATATGCTAATGGATCCTACTGAAATTTTTCTTCAGCATGATTTTTTGGATGTTTTAATTTTTTCTGTTTTGAGAGTATTGGTCGCATTTTCATGTACTCGGCTCCATTTTTTTACTTTGTTGAAGTTTTTTCTAGGGGGCTTCCACTTCTTCTTCTGGATATTTCTTCGACTGAACACAAGTAAAAATTGAATGAATTTTCAGGATTTTCATGTACTCGGCGTTATTTTTCTACTTTCTTGGAGGTTTCAGAATTTACTAGGAAAGTTAGATCACCTATACTCATACCGTGATATGAAGTACACTGATGGATATTAAGTGATCATAACCTGTTCTCTGTTGTAACCGAGTATATAATAGAATACTTGTTGATCTACAATATGTTTAATGGTTGTATAAATACTGTACGGGAACAATGAATAAGAGTATGAGGCCGGAGACTGATACTAGCAACTGTCGCGCGTGACATCGTTGGAAGACAGAAGAAATCCACGTTGAAAACATCTTTCCTTTGCTTCCTTCTAATGGTGTCACACGCGACATCATTAGAAGACAACAGAGATCCGAAATGAAAACATCCTTCCTCTCTTTTCTTCCACTGGTGTTGCGCACAATAGTTGCTAGCATAAGTACCCGGGGTAAGACCGGAGACTCATGTTGGCAACTGTCACACGCGACATCATTGAAAGAAAAGAGAGATCCGAGTAACATCTTCTCTCTGTTTCCTTTCAATGATATTGCCTGCGACAGTTGCTAGCATGAGTTTCTGGCCTTACGTTGCAATTCCATGCAAGCGATGAGCGACGAGCGATATGTTGGCTAAATAGAGAGGTAATGTGGGACATCTCCCTTTATCTAAGGTGTTGCTCGTCGTCCATCGCTCGCATGAAATTACACCTCCACGTTGTCCTTACAGGTAGTATCTCAATGCTATGAAGATTCAATATCCTAAATGGTCTTCATCCTGAAATCCAAAATCCCAAAAGAATATGTCCCAAATGTTCAATATCCCGGAATTCTGTGATTGATGAATTCCTAGGTAACGTCTAGTATGTTACTAGGTATTGGCTAATGAGCAAATTCCGGGATATTAGACGTTCGGAACATTTTCATTTCACGATATCAAACTTCGGGACATCGGTCTTTCGAGACATTACATTCTCAAATAAGTCTATTCCTACACATGGATGATTCTAAATATCTTCATTCTCACAGATCACTCTTTATATGTATCGAAAGCAACTCTGCTTATGATATCAGATGAAGACCGATTGAAAACAAAAAACGCATAGACACCTCACATAGCATTACAGTCCCAGAAAAGTTCATGAAGAATTCTTATCAAACTGATTGTGTTCTTCCTGAATTCTTCTGGAACTGTGGCACATGGATTTTCATGTGGTTTTTATCCTTTTCAATAAGTTTCTACCTGACTTCCGAAATGAAGGAATGTAAATTGTGAAGTTGCTTCATGTGTTTCCAATATACTGAAAAATATGCACGAAAGCAGTCAAGAATCCCTATGGAAAAAATATCATAGAAACTCATACGTCTCCTAAAATCTGATAAGCGGGTTCCCAAATACCACTATAAAATCTGATAAAATTTTGTGAGAATATATGAGGATCTATAGCTGTCTTTGGCAATTTATGAGATTTTCTCAACGGGGATGCTTATTGAGAAGGTACATAAGAAGAGTCAAGTTCATTCTCCTGCAAAAGTGTTCGAACATGTCATGCGACAATCCATCACGCTTCGGAGTGATTGTTAGATTGAATTGTCTCGTTAATATTACTACCCAAACAGACACAAATATATGTTTCAGAATTCTGGAAGATATCTTCAAATGGTACAGCAAGTCTTGGAGAATTTTCTAAAAGATATTTTTTCGTATTCGGAAAGATGTCTCATGCAACATGAATAGATTTCTGAAAGATCTCTCGGAAACTTCTCAAAGATATCTTCAAGAAGAAATTAAGGAATCTAAAAAAGTACTTCAAGATTTCTCACAGATGTCTTGAAAAATTCATAAAACTGTCTTGGAAGAAGCTTGAATTTATTCACAAAAAAGATTCTAACGTCTTCTTTTTCCTTCTCCCCGCTATTTGTTTCTATCGCTCTCGCACTCCTATGAAGTATACTTTATTTCGACCCTCGAGGTTATGGGAATCAAACCTGCGCATCTCACGCCGTACTTTCGCTTCAGTGACCTGAACTATATAGACAATTTGGTTTTGATGCTTATGATTGTCAATATGCCACAGTGAAATAGGCTCAGTGGTGCACATTTTCAGAGTAAGAGTGACCTTTTGAAAAAACTGTTGTTATATAAACGATAGTCAGATAAGTTGGACGTGGATACCACAGATTCTTCTTAAATTATTTCTATCTCATCGTCATTGAAGAATAACTTATCAATTAAGATTAACTTATCAATAAGTACATATGAGAATTTTTTCAAATTTACTTGAAGACTGTACATAAAATTAAGCGTAAAAAGTTCAGTAATTTGTAAAATCTTTGTGTCTTGGAGATTCGATAATCCCAGCGCGAGTATTAAAAGGTTACAAAATCGTACTTTTTGCTGAATTTGAAGTATCTCGGCATGTATATAGATTTTTCGAGCTTCCGATTTGTGAACGGATTCATCACATCTGTGATTCGATTATAATAAAAGGCATATTCCAAGCATTATTCATGTCAATTCATATGATCAGGTACTCATAATCTCAACCTGCTGCTAATCTGTCTACGTATCTTGTTAAAGTCTTCCAAGAAGATATCTTTCAACCGCTTCTAAAAAATATCTTTAAGATATGTTGCATGGTCATCTTGGAGATGTCTTGAATCCCGACATCTTTTAGAAATCTTTTCCAAGATATCTTCAAGAAGGGCTTGCTGTGTGGGTACCTTCTTACAGGTAGGTATGAATCTATTGAGAATCCAAAGTTGCAGGCGATGCCTAGAATTAATCGATTGTTGAAATTCAAACATTAATGCAATGAGTGAGATAAAATTAACAGGAAAAATAATATTCACTATATTTCACACTATATTTCAGTCTGAAATAACTGGAGACACGACTTATGTGAACATGAACTGAATAAATCATTATATGTGAAACAATACAATGACATCTTGCTGATGTATTGGGTGCTGGAATTAATTCGTAGCGTTATACAAAGGCTGACGTGGGTAGTACAGTATTCCGTCGTTACCTACAATAATCTATTCACCGTAAAACATGTCAAAATTTATACCAAATAAAGTGTTTTTGCGGGGAGTCTTACTCCATTACTTCAACATGAATAAAAGTTTCGCTGAAGCCCATCGTATAGTATTTTAGTGGAAGTGTATGGTGAACATGGTCTAGCTGAGCAAACGTGTCGAAAATGGTTTGCACGTTTCAAAGCTGATGATTTCGACTTGGATGATAAGGAGCGACCTAGCCAGCCGAAAAAATTTGAAGATACTGATTTGGAGACGTTGCTCAAAGAAGACTCATGTCTAACCCTTCAAGAATTGTCGACGTCATTGGGAGTTGACTTATCAACGGTAGGAAAACGTCCAGAAGGAAGGACGTTGGATCCCATATGAATTGAAACCAAAGGACATTGAGAGGCGTTTTTTGATGTGTGACCTGTTGCTTCAACGGCAGGAATAAGGTTTCTTGCATAGAATTGTCACTGGCGATGAGAAATGGATCCATTACGACAATCCGAAGTGCAGAAAATCATGGGTTCAGCCCGGCTAACCATCACAATCAGTGGCAAAGCCGAATATCCATGGGTCTAAGCTCCTGCTCTGTATTTGGTGGGATCAGATGGGTGTGATTCATTTTGAACTGTTGAAACCGAATGGAACCATGACTGGGGATCGTTACCGACTACGATTCATGCGCTTAAGCCGTGCATTGAAAAAAAAAAACGACCGGAATATTCCAAAAGACACGACAAAGTCATTTTGCTGCACGACAATGCTCGTCCGCACGTCGCAAAACCGGTGAAAACATACCTCGAAACACTTAAATGGAAAGTTCTACCCCACCCACCGTATTCTCCAGTTGTTGCGCCATCTGATTACCATTTGTTCCGTTCGATGGCTCATAGCTTGTCTGAGCAAAAATTCACTTCTTACGAAGATTGCCAAAAATGAGTCGATTCATGGATTGCGTCCAAAGATAATGCGTTCTTTCGACACGGTATTCATTCCTCTCCCGAAAGATGTTCGACAGTAGTCGAAAGCGATGGACAATACTTTGATTGATGTATTCCTTGATCTTCATTCGAAATAAATAATTTTTTTCCATTAAAAAAACGCTACGAATCAATTCCAATTCCTAATATATATATGATATATTTCCAGTTTTCAATTTTAATTTCAATTCAGTTTCCAATTCTAATTTCAATTCAGTTCCCAATTCTCATTTTAATTCAGTTTTCAATTTTAATTTTAATTTAGTTTTCAATTCTCATCTCAATTCAGTTTCAATTCTGATTCCAAAGACTCCCACTTCAGTGCTTAAAGCTTGTGTTCAAGTGCTGATGAAGATTGAGACAACAATGACGTTCAAAGAACCGAAGACAGAAAGAACAGAGGGAAGCAAACTACTACGTGACGCCAACAAAACAAAAGGTAGAATCAAATCTTATCAATTGTTGAATTCCTGTTGTTGTGAATTCAAAGTTTCCTCCACTAGTTTCAAAGTGTAAATTGTCAATTGGGTAAATTCTATGTCCATTTCGATGATCAATCTTTTATTCCTACATCTTCGATCATTTCCTCTTCCTTCTCTTCTTACAGCTTCACGACCGAGCCACTTTTCTTGAGAAGTGGTAAATGTCGTGAAAAGTTGTATTTGATTCTCGAATACATCCCATGCGACAGTGCAACAACTCGTGTTCCTTGAAATCCTAACCAAATCCATTTCATAATTTTCTATTCCCAACAAGAGAATACTGGTCCCGTGGGCACAAGTTTCAGCCCTGAATCCAGTTCCACTTGAGCCTCATGCTACTCAGAGGTATTGGGGTCAAATAGAAAGAACCTATCAATTGAGACTTAGAAAATATTATGTACGTTCGACTCCCGGACGTTACACTTGCAATCTTGTGGAACAATGCTTAGAGAGTCAGAGAGGGTTCTTGATTATCAGATTTGAGTATCGTTTAAGAGGATTAATAATATCGGTATAAATCGTGTTTGCGCACTTATGAAGAATCGCAATTGGCACTGCAGGAAACTGAGGTAAGAATTGTATAACGATCGGAGGATAGGAACTGAAGATATCTGCATGAGAACGGTATTTATGGAATTTTCAAAAGTTGTTCCAAACCTTAGGTGTCACCTTTTATTCCTCCCGTTCCGATTTGCTTGGAATTTATATCACCAAATCACCACCCCGCGAATTGAGTATGCTCAAAATTCCACGAAATTCGGGTGATACGAACAGAGAGAAGGCACGCTTCCAAAACATCGTCCAATAATGCGGATCTCGGAAGAAATTTTTTTATAGTTTTCACTCAATTGGGATGGAACTCGTATGGAAGCACTGGTGGATCATAACTAAAACGTGGTACAAATTTCATGGCAATCGGATAATAGGGAGCGGAGATATGAGCGGTCGCGGAATTACGATTTTCAAAAACGTATTCCGTAATATTTTCAAAACGTGTTATCCAATCGAGACCATAATCAATAGGCCTCGTGTCCTCTCCGAGACGAACATGTAGGAAAAAATTGATCACATCGGTGCATTCTGGGGAGAGTTATCGCGTGCCAAAGAAAATTGTACACACACGCACGCACACAAGCACCGCACGCACATAAGCACACACAGACATTTCTGGGGGTAGCGTGTTTTCGATGTTCTAAGACGTTCGGCAAACGCGAAATACCCCCTTGTGCATCATCGATTTTTGACCCTATTACAATACTTCCGTTCCCTTATATATAAGGAACATGGAAGTCATAAGTATGATGAATTGAAAGATTTTCATATTCTGGTATCTATGATCATTCCTGAGAGTGCCCGAAAACCTTATTGACTTGAAAAATGCATGAGTTGGCGTTGCGTGGTTCGGTAGTTATACAGTGCAGACCCTTGTTCTCGTGTCATTTTGTCTATACGCTTTCCTCCTACGCGTTCCCTGTAGGATTGTCATCTGAATGCCGGGTTTTTAGCGGTCTCTGGAGTCCAACAGAATTGATCAATCACACTGTTCTGTTAGGTCGACCGATTGGAACACAGTTGAATGCAAGAACTGAGAACCCTACAGAAGTTCACGGTACTGGAAGTTTTTGTATGTACTTTGACGTTCTCAAGCTTGAAGTTTTGTGACTAAACAATAGGGTGGAGTGAAAAAAGCATTTCCTCCAAAATCGATTCCTCATAGCGTGGGAGACTTATGCATTGGCTTGCTGATAACGGAAGACATAACAGGAGAACATTTCATCTCCAATCTTAAGTTTGCGTAAAGATTCTGAAGTGTTGAAGAACACTGCAATTTTTCAAAGAAGCGAAACTTTTGTGACGAACTCTTCAGTCCTTAAGCGTCAAACCCATTCTCCCTGGGGGTGTGACAGGGACATTTTTATTCTAAAGTCGTACGCAAAGTGCTCACTTTACACACTGTTTTTCGTGTGCAAAGTGCCACATTCCCACACGGCCGAGAGCGTGCGTGAATCTCACTTAATATCACTTTTCCGTACGGCTGTGAGGAGAAATAGTATGTGAAACTCGTGCGTGAAGAGTCGGTGATACCCCCACTCTTGCAAAGCCAGCCGCCCTTGCTCCGCTCGCAGGGTACAGGAACAGGCTTCGCAGGGGTACGGGAATCACCCAGTTTGCGAACTCGTTGCACAATGTACTATTATCGAGTGGGGATGGTCGAGGAATGATTTTTGTCTCCTGGTCAGGTACCTGAATTTTTCGGAAACCCGAGCACTCCGGGCTCCCAATTTCAATTGAAATACTCGAAATATTTGGAATTTTCAATTCCAATGAAATTACTTTGAACGTTTCGGGGTTTTAATTTCATGGGGAAAAAAATTCTTGAAAATATCTGTCTTCGGAATGCTTCCTTAACATGAAAAGAATACTATCGGACACATTTCCGTTGAAATGACAAGATATCCACTGGACAACATACAAAAACGCCTTTGATCATGTTCAGCCCTATCCGACTTTGACTGAACTATAGCAAACGAGGTATTTTCATTGTAGCCAAAAACATTGAGCCGGTAAATGACACTAGTTGTTTCATGCAGCTCACCAAAACCGTTAGCGTCGTACTCAGAGGCGGACTTTGGTTTTTGCCGCTCCTGCGACTTCTAGCTGGCCACCCCTTATATGGCAGTGAAGATTAATTCTTCACAAAAATATTCATCACTGAAAAATGTTGTTTTATTGCTTAGAATTTATTATTCTCCTGAAAAATATTTTCAAACAATCAAAACTTGAAAATAGTACATCACGATCCAAGTGCGGGATGACCTACGTGTGCACGAGTATCGTACACTATTTCTCCTAACAAGGTGCGCGAACTTCGGTTTTCCAAGCCTGTGTTGCGTGCGCGGAGTGAGTGATTCCTACACGGCAGTCGGACCAGTGCAGTAAAGTTACCGCACTGGTCTGACTGCCGTGTGAGAATCACTCACTTTACGCACGCAACACAGCCTTGGGAAACTGAATTTCACACACGCCGTTAGGAAAAATTTTTTTCAACCCGATTGCCGCCCTTTTACGACCTGTCCACTCCTGATAGTACTGTGAATTAGTTCAGGTGGCTACAATCAGGAACCTCAAAACTGATGGAGTCGGATGGGGGTCATCTTGTCTTTCTGCCAGCCATAAAACGCGTTATTGGTTATGGTGGGTGACAGAGAACACATATGTGAATTAGGCTACAAAAGGAATCCAAAAATCAGCAGCTAGTACACCCTAGTGGTACAAGGACTTTTCAAAGATTCTGCGTTCGTTCTGTGATCATGCATAAAATGTGCAGGTGAAATTTTTTTGGAGAAATCCGAAAAAGAACTTCTAAGAATGTACATAGAATATATTGGGTATGGAAATAAGTTTCCGCCCTCTTGGAAAAAGTGTTGCTGCTGATACTATTTTTGAGTTCGCTAAAGTGCTATACTTGTGATTTGGAAGTGTATATGTGAGGTGTCGATTGTGGTAGTTGAAATTTGTTACAAGCGTAAACATCATTTCTTATCTGGTGTCAAGAATGACAACGTTTCTCCCGACAAAACAGCGTTCGCGGGAAGTTATGCTTCATTATTTTATTTCGAAGAAAAGTGCCGCTGAAACGTATTGTGTACTGTGCAATATTTACGGTGATCACGCTCCGTCTAATACAACTTGTGAAGATTGGTTTCGGCGATTCCGAAGTGGTGATTTTGACGTGAGTGATGAAGAACGCGGGAGGGGCACCGAAAAAATTCGAAGATGTAGAATTGGAACAATTATTGAATGAAGTTGCATGTCGAACCTTAGATGAGTTGTCTGAAGAGTCGGGTGTTGACAGGTCGACCGTCGGTAACCGCTTGCACAAGATGGGAATGATCCAAAAAGCAGGTAATTGGGTGCCTCATCAACTAAAGGAGAGAGATATCGAGAGACGTTTGGTAACGTGCGAGATGCTTCTTGAACGGCAGAAAAGAAAGAGTTTTCTGCATCGTATTGTCACTGGCGATGAAAAATGGATCGATTACGATAATCCTAAGCATCGAAAAAGTTGGGGGCTGCCAGGCGTACCAGGTCCATCGACACCAAAAACAAATATCCACGCTTCAAAGATTATGTTGTGCATCTGGTGGGATCAGAAAGGTGTAATTTATTATGAACTTCTTGAACCGTCAGAAACAATCACTGGCAATCGTTACAGACTACGGCTGATACGTTTGAATCGAGCTCTAAAAGAAAAACGACCGGAACGGGACGGTAGACATGATGATCTTATCTTCCTGCATGATAATGCTGGGCCACATGTTGATCCACCTGTTGAAGAATATTTGGAAGGAGTGGATTGGGAAATCTTGCCCCACCTGCCGTATTCCCCAGACACTGCGCTTTTGGATTATCATCCCTTACTGGAGAGCGGTTTACTTCTTACGAACGTGTCGAAAAATGCCTCAATGAATGGATGGAGTCAAAAGAACCTGTTTTTTTCTCCGAGGAATCCGTATGCTACCTGAGAGATGGGCAAAAGTGGTCGCTCCCGATGGTGCATACTTTGGATAACATTATGTAATAATCCATTGTTTGAATAAAAATCAACTTTGCTTGAAAAAGGGCGGAAACTTATTCCCATGTGTACATGGGATGTGTATTGGGTATACCCAATATTTTCAAATCAGTTTCCATCACTCTGTCGGAGGATATATCCAGTTTAGTGATTGATCAAGTGAGGTTTGAGAGATTCGATTCAAAACTCAAAGGGATGCTGTGTTCCAACTCCGACCCCTAGTGTTCCATATTCTTGATAATTTGAGAACACAAATGCGTCACACAAAACTTCATTCTGACTGATGATGATGCGATGTGTGAGGTAGCAATGGAATTCAAAAACAGCAGCATGCAAAACCTCCGAAAAATTGGGAAAGAAGCATGCAAGAAAAAGACAATAATGTGCAACCACTGGAAATCCACCAAGCCCAAGCAAAGGCGGATGATCAGCTTCTAACAGTGTTCCTGTTTTATATCATGAATTATCGGATTCAGAATAATTTTTTCTCACCATCCCTTCCCTTTTGAACGTCAGTTTTTTCACTATTCCAAACATAACTCATATGATTTGTCGTGCTGAGAAATATAACCAAAATGTGCAATAAAATTTGATTTTATACATCGTAAATTGCTTATTTTGAGAATTATTGGAATCAAAACACACCTACTCACTTTGAAAAGTTACAAATTCACAATGCGAAGCTTAAAAAATGGGCAGTTTGATTTGGAATAGGGATGGTTCAACTTGCGACCGCTAATTCCATTCATACTTCTTATCATCATCATCATCGATTTTCAGCCATCACTCAGAACTGATGGGGAATATTCCAAAAGGTTTTTAGGGAAACTTTGGGCAATTGAAGAGTCCTCCCAACGGTACATAATATGATTGGTCAACATTGTAGGATTTGATGCGATGAGAAGAAAAGGGGGTCCGACTTAGGCCACTCTCCCCTAATTTTTTCTCCGATTCTTGGTCGGAAAATATCCGATACGTGTTTTCGGATTTTGATTTTTTATGACTTTCTTTTGAAAATATGATTCTCTGAAAACCTGATGTTTTTGACATCTCTCAATATGACGCGTGTTATTTGAAATCTTCCAAACTCATCGGAAACTTTCCCACATATCAAAGTTAGTATGTTTGCTCTAGTTTTCAATTCCGTGAGTTTTATAATCAATATCAATTTTTCAATTGAAACTACATCTCTATGAATCGTGGCTGATTTCACTTCGATTCTCGATAATGGATACTTCGCAGTTGTTTTTGACAAAATTTTCGAGTGAGCCAACAAAACTCATGGGTCGATTTCCACACGTCTTATCAAGTAATGATGTTTTTGGCAGGATATTTCGCCAATAAAATTGTTTCATTCGGATGTATCGGATACCATCTTCTTGATTTGACACGTTCTAGATTGTCTTTATGGTCATATAATTGGGTTTTGTCGAATCCAAATGTACGGGAAAGTTTATCGTCAAAGTGCATAAGATGTATCTTTTGACAATTTCCACATTTTTTCTCAACTCGTATTCTGGTACCATTTATACATTTGATTCCCAAGTGATTGGTGATAAGTCGTTGTAATATGTCATGACATTCATTTACGAGTATTCGGATATCGTGGAAAACATCGAGTTGTATGAATGTGCCTGTCAGGTAGTCTTCGTCATGCTCATAGTATTGAATATAGCCTCCGATTTTTCTTATGTGTAGAAATGTGCGAGGGATTCGAATTTCAGATATTACTACTCCTCACCGCCCTTCCAAATCTATTTTCTGTGGTAACTCAGTGGTAAAGCGAGCTGCTTCGTTGTCGGGGAAACACACCATACTACTACTGCTAGGGGAAACAAGATTAAAGAGATCCCTCATGATTGTTTCCTGTCCTTGAGACTCGATGCAGGTATCCAAGAATTGAACTTTGAAAGATATACTTTCCAACTAACAAAGTGCTCTTTTCAATCTCCACGACCTCTAGTTTCCAAGATCTTGTCGATATGAAATTCTTCTTTATCCAAATCTTTTTTCACATTTGAAAGTTCTTCCTTGTACGAAATACCGTCAATAATTTCACCGCCTAAATCTTCAATCCCGTGAACGTGCGAATTCCTTCATTTTAAAACACGAAACATCCAGAACATTTTTTCGCTCCAATTTGCTTCGTACGCTTCCTCGAAGGTAGCTTTTGTTCAACTGATACGAACGTCATGACCAACACTGTATTCAGATTTACTTTCTTCATATCCCTGATGAATTTTGTTCAAATTCGCACGAGCCAGATCAAAAACTACTTCTGTCTTCACTTTAGTTTCCGGAGAATAATATTTCGCATCGGGTAGAAGTCCGACATACTTTTGATTCTCTTTTGTGTTGAACAAATGAAGGAACGTACCTTTTGACATCCCATTGAGATCGAAAGCTTTCGGAAATGCAGATAATTTTATTTGCAAGTAGCTCAAACTATCGATGAATCTAATTTTCCCAAAGTTCATACTTATAATCGAAGTACCATTCAAAATGAGTTCGGGTGGATTCACTATATTCCTCTCAACGAGGTCACGAAATATGAATTGTGAGTCCAAGCCTCTCGCATTATGTGCAATACAGATGATTATATTATAATTTTTCCTCTTCAGTACGGAATCAACAAATTGTTGTACAGGATCTTTCATGCATACTTGTTCTCTTGACCCACATGACTGACAGCCTGCTCTAGTTATTCTCATTCCGTTCACTTTCTCAACAGTTATGTCACTATCATCATTGTTAATACATTCTGTACACACTTGTTAAACTACACACAAAGTCGATACGTGTAAGTTTGTTTTGTCATCCCCGTCGATCGTTCCGTCCTGTCTTGTTTCAAAATCATAGAAAATGAAGGTCACTCTCCTCTGCTCCTCCTTCTTCTTCTTGTCTATTTCTAACGATAGCATGTAACATAAATGTCCAACCTTACATTTCTTGTGACAGACTTTACAGTATGTAAAACCACACTCATGTTTTTCATTCAGAGTATTCATCAAATCATCACAGGTAGAGCAGGTTTTCATTGCTTCACATACATGTGTCTTATCTGTGTAGGTACCAGGCTGACGGTGTTTTCCATAACATTCGTCACCGTGGAATGTACTTAGACAAGATTCACATTTAATGAAAGTTTTTGAAGTATCGCACTTTGGAATACTCTGACAACGTGAGCATGGTCTAGAACAACGATGCTCACGGTCGTATGCAGGATGACACGATACATAGTAATTTCTCCGACCACAAGCTGCTCTCAAATTCAAAATGGGTGAATAATGGCATTTATCTACATAGTATAATATATTCAGTTTATGTGCAACACTTGACCCCAGAAAAAAATTCCGTTTGAACTATCGTACAAAGAAGGTTCACCTTTTCCGAACGTTCGTATAGTGAGCATGACAAGAGCAAAACCTTCGTCCACTAAAGACTTTTGGAAGCTTCGAATTTCTCCTATACCACAACCTCCTTCAGGGATTTGAACCTTAAGGTTCGACAGTGATTCTAGAGCTTTCTCTCGTTGCAATTTGCCTTCCATATCTCTAATTTTTTCCGGAATATGATGGAGATCCCCACTACAAATCTCGCCTCTTTCAGTGTGAGCACGAGCAGCAACGGTTGATCTTCGAAGACGCAAGTCTTCTCTATTGGTGTTTTCAAGAATTCATTCTTTTGAAACATTTTCAAGATTCAGTTTGACTCTACCTTCCCCTGTAGGAACTTCTACAGAGGTCACAGAAACAACGAAGGAGTCTTCGATGTCAAAACCCTCGTTGCTCTGTGCTACGGAACTAATTAGATTCCATATATCAGTAAGAAGAAAATCATGAACAGGTCGAAAAGAAATTCCTGCTTCACCTTTGTTAAATTTTCCCGAGTTCAAAGAGGAACCAAGATAGCAATCGTCAGTAGCCATGCTCACTACTTTACTGTGTGATTCACGTGATACCCCTTCGGAACATATCGTGTGATTCTCCCCCTCAGGCGGATTTTTGAATTTCATATCCAACTCAAGACCGCAAATACCGAACCGTTTGAAATATTGCACTTTCTCGGACAATACAGAAATTTCCTTACCCATAGTAGACACACTTTCCTCCAACGCTACTCCATTGAACTCCATTTCTTGTTGTTGTTGCCCATTTTTTGGTTCTTGAAGTTCAATTCTTCCTTCACCAGACTCTTTTTCTCCTTCAATATTTTCTACAGCGTGCTCGTTGGATGAATTCTCTTCTTCTCCATGTCCTTCTTGGATAACATATTCTGTAATATGGGTATTATTAATTCGTCAAATCTGTGTAATTATTGAGAGACAAGATTCGTTGATAACAAAGCATTGTATATGTACTGAAACATAAATCAAGATACTGTAATCAGTTTCATTCAGAGAGTGTAAGAGGAAAAGAGATCTTACATTCATAAAATCATTCATGGCTCTCCTTTTCTTCGAGTTTTTCTCCCTTTCTTTACTTGGTCCACTCTGTGCGTTCGTGTAATACGAGATTGTAGAATTTGAAAATTAGACACTTGCCGTTCATTTCTTCTGCTCCCATATTTTCAACAACTTGGAGGAGAAGATTATCCTATTCGTCATGAGGGATTTCCATTTTGTGATCAAAATCAAGAAACCACTTTACCAAAAATTTTCACAAAAAAGTGATTATTTAAAAGTTTCCGAATTATTTCCATCCCACCAACTCGAAATTTTCTTCCAATAAATTACACCGAATGAAGGGATATAGGTAAATCGCTCAGGAATTGAATTGCGCGAAATTTGACCACTGATTCACCTTCCCTTGAAAATAATACTTGTGAAATATTTCAAGACTTACGCCGATGTTGTGACACTCGTATTCCAAATATTTCTCGCACAGGATTGAGGAATTGAATGTGCGGGGAAAACTCCCACCACTCTTTGAAAATACCCCCTATTCTCAAGAGAAGGACCAGTTTGAAGGCGAAAATGATTTCCCCAGGAAAACTATGTCCAAAGTACAGGGTTGATCTTTCCTAACTTTCTACTCGAGTCAAAACGTGATCCGAAACAAGGAAATCGCATCAGTAAATCCATCACATTCTCCTGACATCTTTTGTTATTGTATCTCATCTTGCATTCCAGAGTAATCCCTTCGGACATTGGAATACACAGTTTCATATTCTTCAGGAAACTGACCTGCATCCTTTTTGTTCGTACATCTCACGTGATCATGGGCGAGAGTCAAAGAGAAAACATCTCTGTCGACAAGGAAGCTTGACATGAATATACGAATGTGTGTATGTATGTGGAGGGTGGTGAGGATCCAAAAAAGAAAATTCTGGGAAACTTGTCTGAACAGGTGTACCATATGAAAATATACTTCGTTAGTGATTGATAAAAGAAATATATTGTGTTTCATATTATACTCCCAACGTTAGATCTGCCTTTGGTTCAGTCATCACCACCCACTTGAAGTGCGAAGATTAGTGAAGTTTTTCTCACAAAATGGATATCTAACTGTTAATGTCCACAAGCTCGAATATGAATGCGTCTGGAGGAAGACAAGTTTCAGTGGGTTTTTGAATTGCGGAGTGATGATAAACTCTATCCATGTGTAAAACTAGAATCTACGCGATATCGGAAATGCATTTTAATTCCAATTGAAGAATGAAAATGGGTAAAGAGTCAAACCAGTCATATCCTGTCATATTTTTTTGGTGAAGATACCAAGAGTATCGTTCACATTTTGGAGAGATCAAGTACAGAGATCTCACATTTGGTTCGCGACATCGTATGGATCACCTTCCATAACGTGTGGAAGGAAAAGACAAGGGAACAATATCACAATCGCCATACAACAAGCAACTTTCCAGTGTTTGAAAAGGTGAATATTGTTCACGATTTGAAATCATAAGTTCATTTCCTGTTGTAATGATTGATTTTTTGTCCTTGAATAAATACACAAATTTGTATGTTTCTCAGGGTTCTCACCCAGCATCACGTTACTCTCAAGTGAATTGGAGACCTTACCTGTGAATAGCTGTGAAGGAGAATTGAGAGAGCAAACGGCAAGAATGATATTGACCGAGACATCGAGAGGGTACGCGCACGGAAAAAAATCACGTGTGGATTTTGCATTGGTTGTTGTTATTTTGACATGACTGCTGACGTGAATTCAATCGGAGTAAAATTCACATTGGAGCCAATGTTATGTGTACATTGCTACTGAAGTAAACGACAGGCGTGTTGCCATGGTAACCACGATAATAATGTAAATCCAACAGGGCTCTGGAGTAAATTCTACATGAAATCCACACCGTAATCATGACCTCACTTTTCATGTAATTTTCACGTGATCATTTTTTTGCATGCACCAGCCTGAACTTCAACGTTTGATATCACCACGGAGTTTGTCTCGGACAATGCTGAACGTATAGTGTACGAAACACTGAAACTTTTTGGGTATAATCCATACCTTGAAATTCTCATTTACGGAATACTTGCTGTGCATAGACGTAGTTTAGCGGAAGAAATCGTAAATACCGCCAATAATTCACAATACCCTGGGAATTATACTCATTATAATGATAAATTGACGATAAATTGTGAATGAAAAAATTTGTATTCCGTATTTGTTTTGTATCGATACGTCGTGAGAAATGTTATTTAATGCGGAGAATAAATACGTACACAGTAAAAAAAATTCCGTCATTGTGTAAAAAAGAAGTACGTGTCAAAATTCAAGTGTTGAATATTTAACTACGTGTTAAAATTCAAGTGTTGAATATTTAACACTTTTGTGTGTTCATTTAACACACTGACCGAATGCTGTTCGATCGATTCATTTTCAACACATTAAGATGTTATTCGAGTTCAAATTAACACTTTATAAGTGTCACTCTGGAATCAACACGCATTGAGTGTGAAGAAAAATGGTTAACATTCGCTTGTGTGTTGAATTTGACGAAAAATTTTTTACTGTGTATGATGTGAATGAAGGTTCATTCATTCATTATTATACCTCCCATACGTCTTGCGAGAGACCCTCGACGTTGATACAAGACGAAGAACCTTTCTTACAAGGGTCGTTCATTTACACGTCTCGAATCTTTTTCTGTTTTCTTCTTGAGACCTTCATGTTCATGATGTCATCTGAACCATCTCACACAGACAAAAAGAGCTCTTTTAGATATCTAAAAGATGTCTTTGAAAACTGCAAGAGCTCTTGTAAGACCTTCCCAAAAGATCTCTTTTCGTGAACGAAAAGATGTCTTATGCAACACCAATAGATATCTTTTAGTTGTCTTCAAGAAATCTAAAAGACATCTTCAAGAAATGTTCGAGAATTCTCAATGATTTCTTGAAGATGTCTTTAAGAGCTCTTGAAGAGATCTTAAATCCTTCTTGAAGAATTCTTAAATCCCTCCTGAAGACTTTCTGAAGAACTCTCAAATATCTCTTGAAGATTTCTTGAAAGTATTATTAAAATGTCTTGATTAAAATATTAAAATATCCATAACCATACGAATTCATTCATCATTTTGATTTATTAATTCGAATAAAGGCTTACCAAAACATATGAGGTGTTTGCATATAATTCGAATGCAAAAATACTTCAAGCATTTTTTATGCATGCATATAACCTAAATTCAAAATATTTTAACATTCAATTTCATTCACTTGAATCTGAATTTCGATACATTCCATCTTGCACAAAAATGTGAAATTTGATGGAAATTTAATTCACGTACGTACATAAAAAATAACGTACAATGGATAAAATAATAAATTGATATTCCTCTAATATATGATTCTGCATAATGATAGGTTAGTTTTTGCAAATACCCAATCAGAAAAAACCGAAGTATGCCAATGTTGACAACAGGCGGAGTACAGTGCCAGTATTGGGCCCCCAAGAGTCGGCTAGCACGTACGGATTTAGTACTGGATACATAGAAATACAGTACTATACCAGTACTGATACACCAGTACTGAAAGTTTGATTTCGACCAAGTATTGATACAGTACTATGCCAGTACTGATACACCAGTACTGAAAGCTTGATGTCGACCAAGTACTGATACAATACTATGCCAGTACTGATACACCAGTACTGAAAGCTTGATGTCGAGCAAGTACTGATACAATACAGGCACTGCAGTGATTGCAAATAGGAAATCACCCAATCAGAAAAAACCGAAGTATGCCAATGTTGACAACAGGTGGAGTACAGTGCCAGTATTCGACCTCCAAGAGTCAGCTAGCACGTACCCAGTATGGAAAAGCGTTATCATTTCGGCCAAATGCCAGTACTGTTGCAGTACAGACCACCAGTATCCCACCAGTCTTAGCCGGTACTGGCGCAGTACAGCGCTAGTTGTGGAATTCTGATTGGGCGTATTGCGCCGGTACTGAAGACCATTACCGGTTACCAGTACTGTGCCAGTACCAAGTACCCAGTACGGAAAAGCGTTATCATTTCGGACAAATGCCAGTACTGCTGCAGTGCAGACCGCCAGTACCCCGCCAGTGTTAGCCGGTTGCGCCAGTTGTTAAATTCTGATTGGGTAGGATCATTCGCTACAAAACAAAATATTTTATTGTAATGTAATTGGTAACACGTTTCTTTTCTGCGGCAATACTGACTGTAAAAAATTTTCAGACTCAAGTTTCTAAAAGGCAAATTTAGATAAGGTTTTCTGAAAATTCAGATTTGATATCTAGAATATTATATTTAGATACCAAGTTCCTAAAAAATTAGAGAGAGTTTCTTCATGTTCATCACCAATACTTTGAAAATTAAGAATCTGAATAATTTAAGAAACTTACACTGAAAACATGCGCAGAATCGGTGCGCAGTGAATCGGCTTGCATTATTTTGTATGACGGTCAATGAACGGTAAGTGAAGGTGAGTTGCAAAATCGAATTCAATATCATTCATTTTAATGAACAAATACTTACTGCACCAACAGTAATTACATGTTGTGCAATGTAATTTGAGCCAAATTAATTTATAATGTGACATGAAATGTATTGTGAGATTCAGTAAAAAAAATGTTAAAAATGTGAAGTCAACCTCTTTGCCATTGGAACAAAAATCGTCTCTGAATATAACAATCAGAAAATCTCATGACGATGGTATGAATGAATGATCAAAGGAAGGATGATACATTCAGATTTTTGAATTGAAAATGATGAAAAAAACATCCAATTTCTGAATCAGATGTTCTGATTTTTCGTGGATCATAGAATCAATTTCAAGTAGATTCATATTCATTGAACCACATGAACATGTAGTAATTACTGCGATTAGTTTGAAACTCAGAGAATGTGGTTTAAAAAACTACATTATTTCCATGTACTTTGTCTTCAACTATTTGTAATAAAAGAGATAGAACTGTGTACTATGGGACCAAGTCTAATTAGGGCAAGGAACAAGCGATGAGCATGTGAAACATACAAACGTGTAATAAGTGCTCCAATGAAAAGTTTCACAAAGTATAACATTGAGTGATTTAATATGGAACAACTTATATAATTTCTACCAGATCCAATTGATGCCATTAATTTCTGTATTATGTTATAGTTTAGTGAAAATCAGTGTTTGTGAGATTGATATTCTGATTTATCAAAAACCAAAAAATTAATCATTTTCAAGAGATTGATTTTCACTGAATTATAACAAAACACAGAAATTAATTCCATCAGTTTGATTTGGTAAGAATTATATAGGCAGAGTTGTATATTGCATCATGTAGGGTTACGCTTTGTGAAATTTTTCATTGATACCCTCAGTACAAGTCTTACATACTTATCGCTGGACTCTTACACCAATTAAATGTACATCGTAGAAGACAAAACTATCTCTCTCATCACAAATAGTTGAATAAAAGTACATAAAACTATAGAAACGATATTCTTTTCATGTACTTTTTTTTAACTATTTGTAATGAGAGAGATGGTTATGTCTTCTACGATGTACATTTAATTGGTATAAGAGTCCAGCGATGAGTATGTAAGACTTGTACTGAGGATATCGATGAAACATTTAACAAAGCGTAACCCTACATGATGCAATATACAACTCTGCCTATATAATTTTTACCAAATAAAACTAATGGCAGTAATTGCTGTATTTTCCTATGCTTGAGTGAGAATCAATATTATTGAGATTGATTTTTGATTCCTTGAATACCAGAAAATATTGTTTCAAAGTGTTATGAAACTATAATATGTTATCCTTTTCATGTACTTTTTTCCAACTATTTGTAATGAAAGAGATAGTTTTGTCTTCTAAAACAAAAAGTTCAATTGATGAAAGAATCAAGCGATAAGTATGTAAGACTGGTACTGAAGGTATCGATGAAACATTTCACAAAGCGTAACCCTACATGATGCAATATACAACCCTGCCTATATAATTTTTACCAAATTAAACTGATGGCATTAATTTCTGTATTTTGTCATAATTCAGTGAAAATCAATCTCTTGAAAATGATTTATTTTTTGGTTTTTAATAAATCAGAATATCAATCTCAAAAACATTGATTTTTACTAAACTATAACATAATACAGAAATTAATGGCATCAGTTGGATCTGGTAGAAATTAAATAAGTTGTTCCATCTTGAATCACTCAATGTTATTCTTTGTGGAACTTTTCATTGGAGCATTTAGTACATGTTTCACATACTTATCGCTTGATTCTTGCATACTTGCATTAGACTTGGTCCCATAAGACACAATTCTATCTCTCTTATCACAAATAGTTGAAGGAAAATTAAATGGAATTAAAATAGTTTTTCAAACCACATTCTTTAATTATTCTTTATACATTCTTATAATTTTATACGTGCTAATTTGATTTCTCTTTTACCCAAATTTACGTTTCAGTTTTTGGAGATATATGTTCATGTATTAAAAAAATTGTAATGCTGCTTACCATAATTCTTCAATACACTGTTTTGGTAATAATCAAATAGATAGATTTTTTGGATTTCCATACCTTCATCATACAAGATGAAGTTATAGAGATGCATAAAATCCTATATAATGTTATCAAAACAAACGTTATAAATGTTCCAGATAAATGTCTTCAATTTTTTTCATTTGGGAAGTGTATAATTTCCAGATACATTCCACTTGGGTTTTCCAGACTTCATCTACGTCACTATTCTTGGAAAAAAAATCGGTAATGATATGGTATGCGATCTACTACCCACTACCGTAGACCGCATATTATACTTTTACCAAAGAATCTCCGGAATTAAAAATTCTGGCTCTTTAGTGACATAGATAAAATCTCGAAGGACCATCCCTGAAATTTCAGATTTTTTTCATGAAATCAGTTTCTAGTAATTTGGTAGAAAAAACGTGCTCGCGCATGGTAACTATCGCATCCTATTAGAATTCAATGCGCATCTCTCAAACTTGAGAAAAATATTCCTTACAGTTCAGAAACATGTTTCTTACAATTGAGAGAAAATATCTTTGAATTCAGAAGACTATTTCTTACAATTCAAACAAATATTTTCGACAATTCAGAAAAATGTTTCTTACGATTGAGAGAAAATATCTTGAAATTCAGAAGACTATTTCTCACAATTCACACGAATATTTTCGACAATTCAGAAAAATGTTTCTCATAACTCAGAACAGCATGTCTAAAAATTAAGAAACATGAATCTTGCACTTAATGTGAATATGTTTGATGACTCAGAAACATGCGTTTGAAAATCCGGAAATAAGTATCTTAAAATTCAGAACAGAAATGTTTCTGAATATTCAGACTCAGTGACTGTAAAAAATTACAGTCACTTTTTTCTTAATTTTCAGTCAAAATTTTTTTACAGTGCTTTTATTATCCAGTATTGGATCTTGAATGTTCATGTATATATAATTAATTATATATAATTAATATTGCACAATATCATCGGCGTCGTCGTTCCTCACTGCACACGTGAAACAAATGCGCGGGACACTGTGAATAACTATACGTGAGTTACTGCAATATTCTCTCTCATTCTCTTTGATCTAATTAGTCTAATGGGATTGTTCTAAAAGCGCTCTTGAAGATATCTGCAAGAAATGTTCATGAGTGTTCTTGAATATATCTCAATTACAGTTGTCTTATAGAACTCGCGCAGCAAGAGATCTTTCATACATTTCTAAAAGACATCTTTAAGATGTCTTTTAGAAATGTCTTGAAGATACATGAATTCAGGACTCTTTTAGACGTCTTGAAGAACTGCTTGCTGTGTGGGATCTTGCTTGAGTTGAACTCTGGACCACCCACTGTTACATCACTTCAGGGTGTCCCTAAAAGGGCAACTCAAGGGAGTTCCCCATTGAACGCAAGTGTATAACTACTTACGTGTCAATGGAGGAAAGAACGCCGTTACCGAGGAGTGTGAGATCGTCGCACGAGCAGAGCGGGAACGGTAATATACGCATTGTAATGGCGTACTCAACTCCCGAAATACTACTGTGGGCAAAAAGTAAGGTGAATTTGTTTGTAAAATGAAAAATCTTCATTTATTCTTCTACATCAATTTTATCTCCTCCAAAGTAATCCCCTCTCGATAAAATACACTTATGCCAACGTTTTTTCCAATCATCGAAACATGCTAAATAGTCCCTTTCCGGTATAGCCATCAGCGCCTTCTTCGATTCAGCTTTTATCTCCTCAATCGACTCGAAATGCTTTCCCCGGAGTGGTCTCTTGAGTTTTGAGAATAGCCAGAAGCCACACGGAGCCAAATCAGGCGAATACGGTGGTTGCGGAACGATATACGTCGAATTTTTGGTGAAATGGTCACGAAGAACGAGCGCAGTATGAGACGGTGCATCATCATGATGCAAAAACCAAGAGTTGTTGGCCCATAATTCTGGTCTTTTTAGACGAATTGCTTCATGCAAACGACGCATAACGCTCAAATAATATTCCTTATTGACAGTTTGGCGAGATGGGACGAATTCATGGTGCACCACACCACGAAAATCGAAAAAAACTGTCATCATGACCTTGATTTTTGCACGAATTTGACGTGCTCTTTTCGGTCTGGCCTCGCCTTTAGCACGATATTCGCTTGATTGGTCGGTTGTTTCAGGGTCGTAAGCATAAATTCAAGTCTCATCTCCCGTAATCATGCATTTGGGCTTGTCCTGATAGTCAGAAAGCATTGTCTCACACACATCAACGCGACGACTTTTTTGCAAGAAATTGAGCGTTTTCGGTACCAAAGGAGACTTGACTTTTCGTAGGCCCAAATGGTCTTTCAAAATGGTTTTCACAGATCCTTCTGATATTCCGATCATATCAGTAAGGTCTCTAACAGTCAACCGACGATTTTTGAGCACTAATTCCTTCACTTCATCGACGGCTTGGTCATCTGTTGACGTCGATCGTCGTCCGGAGCGCTCCAAGTCATCAACACGTTCTCGACCCTCTTTAAAGTCTTTGTACCACTTATAAACATTTTCCTGCGACATGGTAGAATCACCAAAGGCCTTCCGCAACATCCTCAAAGTTTCCGCAAACAAAATTTGATTGCACTTCTCTGCTCAATTAAATCAGACATTGTAAAAATCGAAAAATGTACTCTTGGTCATTTGGTAAACACAAGCGTAAATGTATTACTGATAATGACATTGACATGAAATGTGGCACAGATGTCATTCACAGTCCTGCCAACTTAAGAAAAAAAGAACTAGCCTGAAATGTCAAGCCCGCGAAGTTTAAATTATAAATTCACCTTACTTTTTGCCCACAGTAGTACGTATACTATTCTTCATGACATTCGCGCGGGGAATTCACGCAATTCGCGTAAGACAACACAAGAAACATCAAAGTGCGCAGGGACCATTTATGAGATCAACGGAATGGGTACTCTCACAGCAGAATATCAAATTCACCTGTTTTCTCTCTCCAACTAGTATTCTATGATGCTTGGCCTTGCACGGAGAAGAGAGATCTTCGAAAAATAGTGAAGTTCGCTGACATACGTAGCACACCCAACACAATATGTGACGTAGTAGATTATATCATGTCGAATTTTGATTTGTAAGTACATAAAATTCAAATTTAGTGTTGTGAATCACAGAAATCGCCAATCCCATAGTGATTCACGAAGATACTTCGTGACATTACATTTCTTTGATACCTCACATCACATAATCAGTGAACTCAATAACTCATTCTACTGAAAACATAATCAAAACATTTATTGCAAAATCAGATAGTGAACACTCCTATGTTCCAAAAAGGCTTTTCTGCGTTTGAATCACCAATGAATTATCAATTCATCTATCTTCCTGTCCTCCTCGGGATCGAGGAATGAAAGTTGCTTATTCTCCCTCCCTAGGGAGAGAAGACGTACTTTCCTATTATACGTACGCTCTACAAGCATGGGAAGTGGCACCTTCCGCGCGAGTGTTATGGAATAGATATTTTGTCGAATATGGCAGAGCAAATATTTCTTCCGCTCAACTGCAGTTAATGATTCCTCAAAGTGATATTTCTGAACCTTCCACAGACTATTCAGAATTTTGCTGGTTATTCAGAATATAGTGATGGACAAAATGAAGCATACACTACTCACAAGTATGTCCTATACACTGGTTTTCTGCCAAATTCAGTATATTCTTCGTCGTATCAGGATTCCTGTAACTGGGTAAATCCTCATTCCTTTCTTTTCTTTATACTCAACATCCCGTTCGATCGTGAGGGTAATTTAAATTTCGTAAGTAGTATATGATTTATTTGGTCGAGTACTGTACCTGAGTCTCTGAGGAATCATTGAATCTTCTAACAAGAAAATGAATTTTTCAAACATCCAGAAGACTTTGGTACATTATTCCAACATTCAGGAACAACTTTTTGAGGTTATGATATCGTAAGAGGATCTTCTACTTTTCTTATCCTTACATTGGAATCAGGAAGAACTCCAAAAGCAGAAAACTATCTTGGCCTATGCTGTTGAAGTTCGAACCGTTTATTGGAACGAATTAGTAATTGAGTAACGAAATATTCAGCTGTTGGAGATAAAAAATTTTGCGATACATTTTTGGAGCGATCATTCCAGTTCCAAGGAATTCATTCGGGAAGATGAATAACGATGATTCAATAGATTTTGCGAGTCCAAATTTTTGTTTCGTTTCTCAAGACAATCCAAACTTCAAGAAAATTCCATGTCTTTGAATCACCAGGTAGTCTGTGGAGGGTGAATAGTCAATTAATCTACATGTAAAGAGAACATGATTATATTTAATGAATCATTTACTTTTTCTCAACCTCACAAATATTTGTTCGATATGCACAAACTCCTGTTATCCTTCTTATCAATGCAGAATCACTGAAGTGGAGACAGATCAGAAGAAGCAGCGACTCCTTGCGAACAGGAATTGCTGGTCCAAATGGAGGGAGCGTGCAGAGAAGAAAAGCCTGTGCCATGTGTGCATACATGTGGGGCCGTTATCGATCCAAGATTGATTGACCTGCACCTAGGATGAACCGAAATCGGTCCCATATACATGCACACATCAGGCACGTATCCAGGATTCTCATTCGGGGGGTGCCCATCATCACTGTGAAATATCCCAAGTGGAAAAATTTTCGAAATTATTTGTAATTCATATATAATTATATGCAGTTTGTATATAAGTTATACATCATTTCATATGAATTATATATACACTGTACACTGAGAAAAAAAGTTGTAAAATTGTATTGAGTCAAGAATGTATTGTCTTGAATACTGCCAAGCACATATTTTCTTGATTCAATTACATTTTCATTTCAATTCAAAATCATTTGCTTCAATTGAGCAAATATTTGTTGAATTCAAATGAAAATGTACTCGAATCAAGAAAATATCTTCTTGGCAGTATTCAAGGCATTACATTCTTGACTCAATACAATTTTTCCCTCAGTGTATATAATTGCATTAGGGGTGTGCGAGTAGTGATTTTTTCGAGTCGAGTAATTGAAGTTTCGAGTCGAGTCGAGCCGAGTACTCGAAATTTATCGAGTACTCGAAAATTTTTCGAGTACCTGGTAGATTTTCGAGTACTCGGAAAATATATAATATACGTGAATATGAATCTGATTTATATGTTTCAGTGGATAACGATCCCTTATGTTTTCTGAGAATATTCTACTTCTTACAAATGGTGATTTATGATAATTCTAAAAAAATTGTCAAATTACTCGAAGACTTTCGAGTAGCTCGAAAATTTCGAATAGTAAAAAATACTCGAGAATACTCGAAAATTTCGAGTACTCGCACACGCCGAAATTTCATAAATTCTCCCACATGGGATATCAAAAAGAGGTCACGTGTATATCAATGGTTGAATAAACGAATGCTTATATATGCTTACCGCCTTTTACTTCAGTTCATAACTTTCGAACTCAAATTGTAAAAAATTCCATAATTGATTTACAATATGAATTTTATTCGTAGTATATCAATTACTGAACGTTCCTTATACTCGAGACTATTGTTCGATCAGTTATAAACCGTTATACACAACTACATTGCTGTGGCAGCGATGAGCACATTGAATGCAACGAGTCGTATGGATAGAGAAAAGATGTGTATTGTTGTAGAAGAAATACCATATCGTTCCACCAACTATATTACATTTGTCACACGGCTACCGTTCATTTTTTCTTTCGAATATTCGACTCAAACATCCTGCATCTCTGTAAGGACTAGATTTTTCTTCAGTGTATGGTACATCAAACTTGAACAAAAAGAAAGAGTAACCGCAAAATTCGCCTGTTTTTTTGAGACCACGAGTTTCGGGTTGAATTGCATTCTGAAAAATATCTCATTTCGATCACTTGCAAGGGGATACCATTTCCCGGTGAGCATAACATTGATTTTGGAGATGAAGAAATCGACGGAATCTATCCAGGTTTATTGATTTTTATACAATCTTGATCAAAATTTGATACTACTTCACTTGTAAAATCAGCATTATGCTCACCAGGAAATTGTATACCCTCGCAAATGATCAGCACAGAGTATGTTTTAGAATAACATTCTAACCTAAAATTCGTGGTCCCAGAGAATAGGCGGAAAAATACCCTTTTTTGCGGTCACTCTTTGGATTCCAAAAATTTCGGAGGGTGCTGCAGCACTCTCAGTAGCGTCCCTGGATATGTGCCTGACGGACATGTCCCTGTTTAGAAATTCTCATTCATTCTCATTGAAAAAAATTCAATGAGAATGAATGAAGTTTCTGCATCGGAAATTTCTTATTGAGTGAGCTGATTTCACTTGGAATTTTTCTTTGAGAATCAATCGGCATTATCTTACATACTTTGTGGAAAAAATTAAAAGGAAATGTCGATTGAATCAATCGGTTTTAATCAGATTTTCCTACACTGAAAAAATTTACCAAAAAATCCCAGCGAATTTGTTGCTGAAGTTAAAAAATTATAATTTCAATTTTTTTCTTCTTTTTTCTTGATAGAGATTTTGTAGTAGTGATTCTGGACATTCTCCATGTCAGAAGGTCATCCAGGAACTTAATAACTCATGTAGGGAAAGAAGAAATGATATCCTACCCAACGGGGTTTGAACTTATATTCCGACCTGCCTTCAATTTGAATCAGACTCTATAAGATTCTATCAGGGCTGTGGCTGTGGAGTCGGAGTTGGAGTCGGAGTCGTGGAATGATGGATGGAGTCGAAAGGGGAGTCGGAGTCGAATGTTATTTCATCGACTCCGACTCCACTTTCGACTCCTTATAAAAAAAGTTAGTTTTCATGAAAGTACGTTAGAAAAATATTACGAGAACGTCCTGTAGTATATGAAAAGAACGTTTTCAGAACGTGGTTTGCTGCATTAAAAGTGAAAATGCTGTAAAAATATATGCTTTTGGAGGTTAAGACTCGCAGAACCTAGGCTATGTTTTTAAAACATTCAGAGAACTTGGAGTGCTCTTTGGAATATATTTTCATTTCTTTGACTCATTTCTGGAAATACACATATTCAATCTTCTGATCATTCAATTGTGATAAACTCATATTACATTGAGAGAAAAAAAATCTTAAACTAAGAAAATATTGGTCTGACCGAGTCCGATCCGATATTTTCTTGATTCAAGAAAACTTTCTTTGAAAGAAGAAATTACTCAGTTTGAAACTATACAGTGTGATATAGACAAAATTTTCTTACTCCAAGTACACATTTTCTTGAGATAAGACGAAAAATATATTCTTAGATCAAAAAAATATGTTCTTCTGATTAAGCTAATCCTTCTCTCAGTGTAATAGATTCCAACAGTGGTTCCATAATGAACTAGCTCTTATGGATCTCAGGTGCATCAGTTGAGAGATGAAATTTGCATGCGAACAATTTTTTCAATTTTTCTCCAACACAAACGAGGAATCCATATGTGAATTTATGGACAATGTATTTCCACACGTTGATTCGAAGTTCAAAGTGTAATGTTTCGAAATCAAATGCATAGAATTCTCTGTTGACATAAATAAGATAAATCAAGAAATCAGAGTAGGAATTGATGTGTTTGTTTTCATGATCTGTTCGGTCAGAAGGTGCTATAATTCTTCATATCAATGGAACTATCAAGGTATGAGAATGGAGAAAGAGAGTCATAGAACATCTCTAAGTGGGAATGTAACGTCCCCGTAAAACTGAGATCATTCAAAGAATTCCCAGCAAAAAATCTTGAATTGAAACGAATAGAAAAGAATTGAGATTGAAGAATTTGAATTCGATTTTTGAAGTCATAGAATTCATTTTGAAAAAATTCTATTCTTGTCTATTCTAACATATTCCAAGTGAAATCTTATTCCAAACGTGCTATTCAATTTTAATTTTTCTAATGTCAAATTCAGAATACAACTGCTATGTTGTGAATGAATATGTTGTTGATGACACTGGTATCGCGATTTTCAATTCTAGGGCAAGACTTCAAAGAAGAATAGCAACTGAATTCCAGACACAGAATTACAATCCAAATATTTCTATTTCTTTCTATTCTTTTGATACAAACCTTGAATGGAAAAGAATTCAAAATAGGATTTTCCTATTCTTTTCCAATTCTTTTCCATTCCAGATTTTTTGCTGGGTTGATTCTTATCAAAATTAAATTTTTCCAATGAGAAATGTACAAATTTCGAATTAGTACATTTCCCGTTTCAGACTCAAATGATTCTAAATAAGTTCGAATCATTTTTCATCGGAGATTTGCACTATCAATCGTTCTGAATGATTTCGTTCCTGCAGGGAGAGCTGAGGTCGTTGCAGCACTGAAATCCCATATAGGTATACGGCATAGGACTAGGAAAAGAATTCTTAAGAATTCATATTGACTTTAAATTGAATTCTCTTTGCACTCTTTCTGAACTGATTTGCTGTGTGGGATTTATCTCTCTTTTTATCAGTATTACAAGTTTGCAATCCACTCCCCTCCTTTACACTGAGAGAAGTTTTTATTACATGCATAATACAAATAGGAATAGCTATAATAAATAGTAAGAAATATCATTTATGTAGTTGAACTTATTATGCCTTCAAACAAATTCATTACATTATATACACACAAAAAAGCATTTTTTTGAATCTAAGAAATTGTTATTTGAATACGTCCAAATGAATGTTTCTTTGATACAAACAAATTTGTTACTTGGGAGAAAAATCAAATAATACATTTTTTTGATGAAAAAAATATTCATTTCCGTCAAAGAAATATTTTTTTGAACCTATTCAAATAACAATTTGTTAGATCCAAAGAAATACTTTTTCCTGTGTAGTAAGTGAGTGTGTAATCTATACAATAATCTTCAGTATACATATATCTCATAGGTTTTATTATATGAATCTATTGCTATTTCTATTTTTTTATTATGTATTTCCCTCTGCGTATTCTTATATTCCTACGGATGAAACCCTAGCCTAGTTCTGCTTGTGAACTGTGCACCAATATCGCCCATTTAATTTCAAGTTTCAAATGAAAGATAAGTCCTTAATTATTACCTTATTATTCAAAAAGCTCCATACTGCTCATTTCCAACGAATCTTGCTATCACTCCATGCTAATTTGCTTAATAGATTTATATTGGACTTATTCTTATTACCAGAACGGAAATCGTTTTGGAGTTGTTTGAGAATCATTCGCAGATTGTGTTGATTTACTGATGTTATCAGAAATGTGACAGATTTACAAACACTAGAGGAAATATGGGGAGTTAATCCTCACTTTAATGGCGGATTCCATCCCCTGGTCGTAAGAGAATTATTTTTCCATCAAAAATAGGGGATTTTTCCTCCATTTTGAGGAACTATTCTGTTTTTTGGGTGTTGAATCCTTCAAAAAGTGAGGGCAAACTCTACCAAATCAGGATGTCAAGTTCCCTATTCATGGTGGAATATTTTTGGTTAAATATCCCACATTCATTTTTTACAGTGAATAATGAAAACATTCAGAAACAAAATATTTTTCGCTTATTGATGCTTGTGTTGATTATATTTTGAAATAATCAAGAAACGTGCTTTTTCATCCACCCTGTTGGTTCTAATTGTTCAATAAGCTGCTGCATATGAAAACATATAATTATACATTTATGTACCGCATCAGATCAACGGTTCATGAATGAAAGTTTTAGAGGAAATTGTTTGTCGAAAGTTGTTGACGAAGTTTTTTCCTAATATTTGGAATATTTATATCTGTCGAACAATGTTGATGGGAGAAATAATTCATGCATACAATTTTGTGATAGAACTTTGAATTAGTTACGACTTGGAAGTCTGTTAATTGTTTGCATTTTAGCCTCGACATATTTAGCGAATCGAACTTGAATAATGTAAAGATTTTCGTGATCCTGTTGCACTTCGAACACTGTATTGTACTTTAGTTAGACCTCATCTCGAGTATGCGTCTCAAATTTGGAGTCCTCATTTAATTCGGGATTGTACAAACTTGGAAAGAGTTCAGCATAAGTTTCTGCGTTTTGCTGCCTATCAGATAGGCCGTCCGTTGAGCGTCACTTGTCATGATTACTCATCGATTATGGCTCTACTTAACTTGCCTCCCTTGGAATCACGTCGTTTGTTCAATGATTTTTCATTTTTGTATAAAATTGTTAATGGGAAAATTCGCTGCCCTCAACTGCTTGGACTTGTACGTTTTAATGTCCCTTCTCGTTTATTAAGACGCCCTAAATTGTTCAATCCAATTTCTTATAAATCGAGATACGGTTATTCTGATCCGGTAAATCGGATATCTATCCTAGCTAATTCTTACAGTGATGTGCTTGAGTTATTTTCATCTCATTCTGATCTTAGAAATTCTCTTTCTCTTATTTGTCAAATTTAATATCTAATTGTCCTTTTCACCTATAATTATACACGTTGACTGTTGTTGTAATATAAGATGCATGTAGTCGAGCTTAACATGATGCTTAATGCTTTGATGCATGATATATATAATGTGGTTCAAATAATGTATATTCTATGTACCAAAGGGTCTTTTATACCCGTATAAACAAAATAAATAAATAAATAAATAATATATCAATAAAGAAAATATTGAAACACAGGTCGAAAAACCTCGATAACGAATAACGTCTATCTTATGTCCAAGTTTGGTTCTTTTGAAATTTTTATTCATGGGAATAAACACTAGAGCCGGAGTCGGAGCCGGAGTCGGAGTCGGAAATTTTAAGTGGTCCGGAGTCGGAGTCGGCTGTGTGAAAGCTTCGACTCCACAGCCCTGGATTCTATGAGATATTTTAAGCAGGGGTGGTCTCATACAGCACAACCTGCCACTTGAACATCCACGGAATGTTCATCAAACGTTAGGAAGCTTTTGATTCAGAAATCGTCCCCGAGACACATTTTGCTCTCACATCCGCGTTAACCCTCTTCCGTACAGTTCGGAGTGTTCACGGCAAATGATCGGTTGAGATTTATCCCTAGATGATGGTGCTCAAGCACGAAAATTTATAGAATCGATCGGATCAGTGATCCTGCCCTGTCTTGCAAGTCAGCGTCTTATGCACTCTATGGTTCCCGTGAAAAAAGTTGGAAACTGCGAGTGAACGATGATTGGATGAAATCAATCGATATTCCTCAAATTTAAATCACCTAATCAGATCAAATTATTATCCCTATGCTAAAATCTGATTCCGATATGTTTTGTTGAGTCAATTATTATGAAAATAATCAATTGAATGTTGTGAAACGAATTCTAACCTCTAAATCAGAAAATGACAACAATCACAATAATGAAAATTGACAAATTATTCCAAACATCATTTCACATGAATGCTCATAAAGTTTTAAGCACTAACCAAAGATCAAAAGTTTTCACTAACATATTTGATCTGAGACTATTGTCATAGTACACATGAATATGAAATTTGATTTTTCATGGTAGCGATTTCTTAATATTTTGACTTTTGAGAACAATGCGCTGATTTCTTCCTTGCATTAGATAGAAGTTGAATTATTGTAATGCAATGAATTTCTATAGCTTGAATTCATTCTTTGAAGAAGACTCAGGAGATGAATTTGATGAAAATTTCCATTTAATGAGATATATCCACCCAGGCAGCACACAAGAATCCCAAATTCATTCTGAAAGAAGAATTCTAGAAGAACTCTTTCAGAATACAAAGTGTTCTTGAAGAGTTCGAAAAGAATTCGATTCGTCAGATATTTGCGGGTTCCATTAAAATTCTCAAAGAAGTTTAATAGGATTTAAACGGAACTCGCAAATGTCTGACGAATCCAATTCTTTCAAAACTCTTTTGGAACACTCCGTATTCTAAAAGAGTCCTTCAAGAGTTCTTTTTTCAGAATTCATTTGAGATTCTTGTGTGCTGTCTGAGAATGCAAGGATAATGAATTTCTATGGAAACATTATGCCTCTCTACTCTTTAAGAAGCAATGCAATGCAGCATTATCATTTAAATCACAAACTCACTGTAAAGAACACGAACTATACAAATTCGAATCGTATTATTACAGAGGAAATTTTTATAATATTACCACGCTAAGCATACAGAATTGAAATTTCAAGGATGTGGAATTGTATTGTGTTATTGAGACTTGTACGAGAAAAGTACATATCATTTCCAAATTTGATTCATGATATTTAGTTCTATTCTCAGTGTAGACATTTTACATGGGGTTATAAAAATCTCATGCTCAGCGTAGGTCATAAGGTTACCTACACTGACCATGATCAAATCACATACTGTAAAACAATCACAATTTTGGTATAAAAGTCCGACGCTCAGCGTTTCCCTGCGCGTGTGAATTGGTATTCGTTTCACGGTATTCAATTGATTATTTTCATAATAATTGACTTAATAAAACATATCGGAATCAAATTGCAGCATGAGGATCTGATAAGTTCATTTGAATTCGAGAAATATGGATTGATTTCATCCAATCATCGTTTACTCGCAGTTTCCAGCGTTTTTCACGAATACCATATAGTGCATAACCTGCTGACTTGCAAGACAGAACAGGATCACTGATCCGATCAATTCTAAAAAATTTTTGTACTTGAGTACCATTGTCTAGGGTACCGGTAACAAAACCGGTAGACACAGTCGTAGTCTAAGTATACATGCCCACATCTGCATATTCGGAGGAAGATATTGAAAAAACGTACGAAGAAATAGAAGAAGTGATAGAATATGTGAAGGGAGAAGAGAATTTGATAGTGATGGGGGATTGGAATGTGGTAGTAGGACAAGGAAAAGAGGACAACATAATAGGAGATTTTGCATTAGGGTGGAGGAACGATAGAGGACAACGTTTAGTCGAATTTTGTGGAAATCATGAGATGGTTATCACAAACACTTCATTTGAAAATCATCCAAGAAGAATCTACACTTGGAAAATGCCAGGAGATACAGCAAGATCCCAAATTGATTACATATTAGTGAAACAAAGATTTAGAAACCAAGTGAAAAACTGTAAAACTTATCCCAGTGCAGATATAGATAATGATCATAATATGTTGATGATGAAATGTTCTCTGAAATTCAAATCTCTGAAAAAGAAAAGGAAAATGCAGAAAAGATGGAATTTGAAGAACCTCAAGCAAAAACAAACACATGAGGCATTCGAGAAAATGTTGGATGAAAAATTGGGAGATCAAAAAGAGAAAGACTTGGGAATAGAGAGGAGATGGACAAAGATGAAGGGAAATATAAGAGAATTTGCGGATAAGATTTTGAAGAATAATGGAGTAGAACCTAGAAACCCATGGATAACGGGAGAAATTTTAGAATTGATAAATGAAAGAAGAAAATACAAGAATAATGATAGCCAAGAAGGCCAGCAACGATACAAATCATTGAGAAATAAAATAATAAGAGAATCAAGGAAAGCAGAAGAACAGTGGTTAGGAGAGAAATGTCAGGAGATAGAAATAAGGTTGCATTTAGGAAAAATAGATGAAGCATATAGGATTATTAAAAGATTTTTCGGACAAATGAAATCTAGAAGCAATAAGATTAGAAACTCTCTAGGACGTCAATTTATAAAAACGGAAGAGAAAATAGAACAGTGAATCAATCATTTGGAAGACTTGTATAGAGGAAACGATGATATAGCACTTTTAGAGAAGGAGGAGGATGTAGATGAGAAAGAATTGGGAGATTCGATATTGAGATCAGAATTCGACAAGGCTTTGAAAGAATTGAAAAATGATAAAGCGCCAGGCATAGATGGCATAAGTGCGGACCTTATAAAAGCCTCCAGTGAAGGAACTCGTGACGCACTGTTTGAATTGATTAGGGATATGTACGAAAAAGGAGAAGTACCGGAACATTTCCAAAAGAATAAAATTGTCGCTCTCCCGAAAAAACAAGGGGCAGACGAATGCGAGAACTACAGAACGATCAGTTTAACTTCACATGCTTCGAAAATACTGACCAAAATTATATACAGGAGGATGGAAAATAAAATAGAGAGTAGACTGACAGAAGATCAGTTTGGTTTTAGAAAAAATAGGGCAACGCGAGAAGCAATTTCAGCACTTAGGGCAGTAATAGAGAAAAGGATAGCGCTGAAGGAATCTGTGTACATAGGTTTTGTAGATATACGAAAGGCTTTCGATAATGTGGACTGGGGGAAGATGTTTGCGATCCTGAAGAAGGTGGGAATAAATTATGAAGATAGACTAATAATACCCGAATTATATAAGAATCAAAGTGTAATAATAGACATAGAGGGTCAGGAAAGGGAAGCACCAATAAGAAGAGGGGTGAGACAAGGATGCTCATTATCACCACTAATTTTCAATTTATATATAGAAGAAGCAATGAACGAAGTGAAGGAGGAAATTCAATCGAAATTACAGATTCAGGGAGAAAATATAAGTATGTTGAGATTCGCGGATGACATAGCTATACTTGCCACGAGTAGTACTAAGTTAGAAAATATTCTTAACACCATGAGTACAGAATTATTGGAAAACTATTGTATGAATATAAATGAAGACAAAACAAAATTCATGATGTGTACAGCAACGAAAACAGCTAGAAGAACGAAAATCAAAATAGATACCGAGACAATTGAACAGGTGAAAGAATTCAAATATCTAGGAAGCATAATTACAGAGAACGGCAAAAGCGAAAGAGATATAAGAGCAAGAATAGCACAAAAGAAACAGGCTATTCACCAGAAGAGACAGTCATTATGCTCAAAAATATAAGCTTGGAAGTAAGGAAGAAGTTCTTGAAAAGTTAGGTTCGGAGCACAGCATTATATGGTTGCGAAACTTGGACAATGGGGAAAACTGATCAACGAAGACTTGAAGCTTTTGAAATGTGGTGTTATAGGAGGATGCTCAGAATAAAATGGATAGACAAAGTCAAAAATGAAGAAGTACTCGAGGAGATCAATGAAGAAAGAAATCTTTTGGAACACATCGTGAAAAGGAGAAGCAATCTTATAGGACACACATTACGGCATGAGAGTTCGTTGAAAACAATATTGGAAGGCAAAATAAATGGTAAAACTGGTAAAGGTAGACCTAGAGCAAGTTATATGAAGCAAATCGTACAAGACAAGGGATGTAGTAGATATGTAGAAATCAAACGTTTGGCGGATAATAGACAGGGGTGGAGGGTTTCATCAAACCAGTCGTAAGACTGATTACTTCATGATGATTGTCTAGGGATAAATCTTGCACGATCATTCGCCAGAAACACTCTCGGAATCATCACAGCTGCGTACAGTTCGGGCTTCAGAGGCCTGAATAATAAAATCCCAACAAAAAAACTCTCAAAAAGTAAGAAAAAAATAACGCCAAGCACAAAAGATTCCATCACATACCAGTTGGCTAACCAAATGTACTCGGCACACATATTGATTTCACATCTATTTCTCCAGATGGGGCATATCCTGTTGTGTTGCATCGAAATTTGGAATGTCATAAAATTCACGTTGAGGATGGGCTTATACATTTGTTTTTGTACATATTGATCGCATTTTCACGTGCTTGGCGTTATTTTTCTACTTTTTGGGAGTTTTTTCATTGGGATTTCCATTCTTCTTCTGAATATGCCTTCAACTGAAAATAAATGAAAATTAAATACTCATGTCGCGTTTGATAGGAACCATAGCGATGGAGAAAATGTCCTCAGATTATTTCTGTGATATGGAAAACCAATTGGGTTCTCATTATTCATCTCATCATTGGGCATCTATAGATTATTGGAATTAAAAAAGAAGAAGAGGAGGGAAGGGAAGTGAATTTCCTTGAACAAGTATACATGTTGAAAATCCTGGAGACTAGATGTTAGGTGACCGATGAGTTGACGCTGAAAGCAGCTCGGAGCGCTCAGAGCAGCTCATAATTTTGAACAATTCATTTTCTTCCCTCACAGCACCGCGGTCCTAGAAGAATTCGTCAAGAATTCATAAAGGATTCAATCAATTCAATAAGAATTCTTTATGAATTTTTCTGGGACTGCGGTGCGATGTGGGTACCTTTCCATCCTCATGTATAAATCCTGGATTCATCGGTCCCAGTCAATTGTAGAGAAGATCAAAAAGTATGAACATATTTATTGTGAATTCTTTCAGAAATGGACTTTTTCCTATATGGACTTTAGGAATGGAATCATGAAGCATACCCAGATAGCACGAATGATCATTCATATTCAATATAACTCCGAAGAATTCAAAATAAATACATTTCGAATCTTCATAAAATTATTTCCGAACTTGTCGTATAAATTCTTCCTGAACACCAAGGTGTTGGTAAGGAATTCAATTTGAATCAGAAGTATTTATGATGAATTCTTTTTCTACTATCCAACTGGAGCCCTTTGTTGAGACTCTGGCGTTATCTGGGATGAAGTGAGAATGGAAATATAATTCAGCTTGAAGAATAACAAGAGTGATTAAATTGTTGGAAAGATCATTTCAAAATCAATCGCATTTTCAGTCCTTTCAGTCAGACAAAGCTGTCCTGATAAAACTGACCGTTGGGAACGGACAGACCCTCTATCCGAACCTAACGAAGTCAATATCAATATGTGTTTTTGAAAAACACATATTGATTCCGTTAGGTTCAGCTCAAGGTTCTGTTTGTTTCCAACGCCTATTTTTATCAGGGTGTAGTTATGCTATATGTATCATCATCTTGATAATAATCTCATTTATAACGTATATATACATATGGGATGCTTCCGATTGCAGGCATTCATAGCCCCTGCGGCTTTGAGAATGGATTCACATTGACTAATTCATGGCCCCTGGGGACAAGGGCTTTTGAAATCGGAAGAATCCATAATATTCCGGAATATCCTTACTCTCAAATACTTCATTTTTCATCAGATATCTGTATTTTGAATGCTGTTCCATTTCAGATCATTCTCCTCTTAAATATCAAAGATGATGAATATCTCATCACACATCCCACACAACGCCATATTTTCAAAAGGATTCTTATTGAACTCATTTTGTTCTTCATGAATTTTTTGAGAATTCTTCTGAGACTGTAGTGCTATGTGGGATATTTCTATTCCCACAGAGCCTCATTCTTGAACATATATTGAAAGGATGAGAGGGATATGTTGTTGAATGAGATTTTCTTCCATTCTCAATAATACATATTCACAAACCAAGATCTGTGAGAGTGCGAATACGTGAAAAAAAGTGATTTGACTTTGATCCCAACCAGCACAAATGATCAATTTGAATGTCTAAAGACTTCCTTAAGATCTCTTGAATATTTCCCGTTATGCTAATCAATATGTATTCATCATGAATATTTTGAATTTGAAATGAAAACGTCTTGAATGCCCGGACAATTTGTTATGCAATCTCGATATGAGTCCTTTCTGAAAATTAAGTTGTTCATTGATAGTTCATTTTGAGTTCAAGAGTTTTATAATGAAAACGTATTGATTAGCATGACAGGAACTCTGCAGGAACTCGTGTGCTGTATGAGATGATACCCCAGGTAACATAGAGTTTATTGATCAATTCTCAAATAACTTTTTGAGAACTTTGGTCTTCAAATGGAGTTTTTTGAGGATTCTTTGTGAACTCCATGTTATCTGCAATTTGAGAACGATGAATCAAGTAAGAAACAAAGAAACAAGTATGATTGTACAAAAATAGGGTTTGTAAGAATAGAAATATCATTCAGCTCGAATGTAACAACAGGAAAGATGAAACTTCTGCAGAGTGCATTTTAGAATAAATCTTATCTTCAGTCACACAAGTCAGGCTACTGATAGTTATCCTACGACAATTTTCATGATTTTGAACTCATTCATAACATATATGATATTCCGAAATGGATTACTTTCAAGTACTTGGTTTTTCGTAAAATTTTCGTATTCTGATTTTTGCTTATTTTCAAAAGATTCTTCTCTTGATAATGAATTTCGACCATAAATATCTATTTCTACATATTTGTACACTGACAGGTCTTTATTGTTGAATGTAATGTAACAGGTCTTCATTCGTTAGTACATATTAAAGAGAGAAAAATTGCTGTTGAATGGAATTTCCTTCCATTTCCGACACATATTTGGGAATACAGACCTGCAGAAGTGAAAATATGTGGAGATGAAAATATTCAACGTTGATGATATCAAAGAATAGAATTATTTAAAAATAAACGTAATTAAAACTAAAGATAGGAGTTCGTAAGAAGGAAATACAATTCAGCTTGAATGGAACAACTGGAAGGTTCAAGCCTTTAGAGAGAATGTTTTAGAATCAATTCTATCTCCAGCTACATCAATCAGGTTGATCTTCAGTCATTCAAAAACAATATCCGTAATTATGATATCATTTATGACATATATAATACTCCGAAATATTCTTCTTGTCAAATAACATACTTTATGTTCGATTAAACATATTCCATTGGAGATCTGTATTCTCAATCATCTTCATTTTCAAATAATTCTTTCCTCCATATCACTGGTGAAAAATATCTATTCTCATGTATTTCCACTCTCACAAATCCTCATCATTGAATATATGTTGAAATGAGGAGAAAAATGGGGGGTTGGATGAGATTGTTTTCATTTGTGACACTTATCTGGGAATAATGATCTGTGAATATCAAAATATATTGTATGAAAATCAAGATATTTAATATTCATGATATTCGAGAATTGGATCATCCGAAAACAAAGATAATGAAAGATGAAAATAAAAGTTTGTGAGAGTAGAAATATAATCCAGCTTGAATGGAACATTTGGAGGGATAGAACTTTGGAAGAGAATATTCAGAATGAATTGTATCTCCAGTTATATCCAGGGACCGGGACGAAAGTGACGTTTCATTTTGTTTCGTTACTATGGAAATAACGAAAAATTCCTTTCCAATCTCGTTTCTTTTTTCAAGAACGGAAACGATAGTCAAAATACATTCCGTTTTTGCTCTTAAGGAATGTGACGGAACGAAACATATCGCGAATAACGCTACTCGCAAAATGACCGAACTAAATATGTAGTCGAAGAACCAAAACCGAAAGTATCGTTCCATTCTGTTCCGTTACCATAGATATAACGATGATTGCGTTTCCGTCTCATTTCGTTCTGTAAGGGCTTAAAAGGGTGAAGTGGGAGAAATAATTAATGCTGAAATCCGTGTTACAATGTCGTAAATATTATTATAAGAGAATTATTAGTAGTACAAATACACGCCAGAATCGCGTCCTTTCGTCACCAAGGCTCGTGACCAACTGCCCTCTCACGCCCTTTCTTCCCATACACCCTCTCGCACATGCGCACTCGCATTACCGTTTGTTACGCAAACTCTTTTTTTCTTACAGTCGGCCATCCTGTTAGCCAGTACGTCCTGGACTGCACTTTAACCCACAACATAAACATGAATTTTCAAAAATGCTGAAACTTAACATCTAAGTGATACTTAGAATCTTAAACATCTAAATATAAACTCAGCGATACATAAAATCTTATGCATGTAAATATAAATTCAGCGTTATCGTAAACAAACTTACACAAACTGGAATATTAGCAATAAATCCTGATACACAAATATACTGGAAATTCTTCTTATACATCCATCATAAATGTTTCGCATAGATCAATCGCTTCTGACTCATTTCGCATCCAAAGTTTCGTACGGTCGGGTGACAATATGTTTTCGTATGGCTTCTGTGAATATGGATGTCTGGGAATATCCTCAACCACATAACGATTCCTATCTAAGACCTCCTTAACTACATACGGCCCTCTAAACTTGTGTTGTAGTTTTTGATTTACCCCTGGAGGGTGGACATGAGTTCGTATCACAAGGTCATCTTTTTTATATTTTCTCGGCTCCGGTTGATCATAAATTTGCTTATTATAAGACTGTAGTCTTTGATCCGAATCGATCGCCTGTTGTTTCTGTGAATTACGATCCGCTATAAAACCACGATCAGAGTCTTCTAAAGAACGAAAATATTTACATAAATCAGTATCGGAAACATTTCTTTGTTTATAACCCAATAATAATTCGCTCGGAGTGAAGTTAATAGCTTTATGAAACGAGTTATTTATTACATATTGTACTTGATTTGGAACTCCGTACCAACCATTTGGCTTATCAACAGTTTTGGCTAATGTGGACTTGAGAAACCGATTGACGCGCTCTACTATCCCATTAGCCCATGGAGCTGCAACGGCTACATCAACATGCTTTATATCTCGTTCAGCTAAAAATTTTTGTGAATCTTCCGACGTAAAGGCCAATCCTCCATCGGTGATAATTTTATTTGGTAAACCGTACAGATGGAACAATTGTTTTGAATGCTTGACAACTTCTTTAGCGTTAGTTGTCTCAGTGGTGAATGACCAAGTGTATCGTGTGAACGCATCTACCGCCACTAATATGTGCTCGGTGCTGAAAGTAGATTTCTCAAGTGGTCCGAAATGATCTAAGTGCACGGTGTTAAACGGCACATATTCTTTCTGAACGATTTGCATTTGACCCTCAGATTTACCTGATTGGGCAGAAAAGGACAAGCACTTTAGACAACTTTCAATTTCCTGAACTTTATCCTTCATACATGGAAACCAGTATCTTTCTAGAATAACACGCATAGTTTTTTCAGGTCCAATATGCCCCAAATCATCATGTTTAGCTCGAATGATATTATTAATCATATTATGCGGCACTACATACAACAAACGATCATTAACCTTACGAAAAATCAAATTATCCTTTTTATCAAAATGTTTGTGATCCTTACTATCTAAAATTTTATTTACATTTCGTATGAACGGATCATAAGATTGCCTGATGGCCAATTCTTTCTCTATACTAAAATTATGCAACGTATGAATCTGCCTGCTCAACGCATCTACATGCTGCATTCGCGATCTTGCACGATGTTCGGTTACGTATTTGTAGTTTTGTAAAATCGAACTCCATCTAGCAATTCTTGGATTGAGTTCAATCTTTTCCATAGAAAGAGCTAACGCGTTGCGGTCGGTGATTATCTTGAACTCTAATCCATATAAATAAACGTGAAATCGTTCAACTGCATATACTATCGCTAAAAGTTCGAGTTCGTAACTATGCAAGTTTTTTTTCAGAGGTACTCGTCGTTTTGCTATAAAATGCAATAGGATGCCACTTGTTGGTGTCCGGTTGTAATTGCATCAATGCCGCACCAAAACCTAGAGAACTCGCATCGCAGTGCAGTTCCATTTGATGATTAGGGTTATAAATTCGTAACGTAGGGTGTGATGTTAACTCTCTTCTAAGAATTTCAAACGCTTCAATGCACTGCTCGTCGGAAATGAATGGTACATCCTTACGCAAAAGCGCGTACAAAGGTCTTGCTTTATGTGCATATGACTCAATAAATTTTCGAAAATAATTCGTCATGCCTAAAAATGATTGAAGTTGTTTCAAATTCGACGGCCTCGGGAAACTTGTAATCGCGCTCGTATGTCTGTCACTGATTGATACCGAATTTTTCGATATGACGTACCCTAGATACATGACTCGAGTTTCCAGAAATCCACACTAAGCATAGTTAATTTCCCATTGATATCGTTTCAAAATAATCAATACCTCTTTTGAAGTAGCAATGTTTTCCTCATACGAAAGCGAAGGGATCATAATGTCGTCAATATAAATCATTACTTTACCCTTCCTTATCAAAGGATCTAAAATCTGCAAAATTCTCCTCTGAAACTCTGCAGGAGCTTCACAATAGCCGAAAGGCAATTTCACAAATTCATATTGACCTTTGTGAGTCGAAAAAGCGAAGTATTTTGTGTCTTCAGGATGGACTGCAATTTGATGGAATCCATCTTTCAAATCTAAAGTAGTGAAGTACGTCTTCCCTTGTAATTTAATAATCAAATCCTCTATAATGGGAAATTGATAATTTTGTTTAGCTACTCTTTTATTTAAGAATCTAAGATCTAGACACATCCTATTATGGTGTCAAGGTGAAAATACATGCGTGCATCTTCTGCATGCGATATTATTAGATGAAAAGGGAAGTCTCAAGGAGAAGGGTAGGGGGTCTTTTTGTCGAAATGTTTTTCGCCGAATACACTATAATTTGACAATCGATAGTCACCTCTAGAAATCACGAGGAGATTTCGTAGTGATCTCTAGAAATGACTAGCGATTGTCGAATCCCTAATAGCACCAAGGTCCCTGGACGTTTTGAAAACGTTCTGAGAATGTTTCAAACACGTCCCAACGTTCTTGGAACGTTTTAAAAACCTCCCAGTGCTGTTAGGGATCAAATTTATTCGGCGAAAAACTTTTTCAGCAAAAAGACCCCCTACCAAAGAAAAGTATGTCACGTCTTCGTTCAGCCAATCATGTCGCATGCAGTAAACGCACGCTGTAATAAAAGTCTTATGATAATGCATGCAGTCAACGCAAGCACGTATTTTCACCTCAAGTCTCCAGAATTGTTGTGTTTGGAGGAAATTATCGTGTTCTTAGGTTGTTTCTCCATGAACCGAAAATTCTACGGGGTTTTATCAAAGGATTCTGAGAGAAAAGAATCAAACAAATTGGGTTCGCTGCGATTTTGCTTTGTATCTCTTCCTCTAAAAACTTCAACCCTAACGAATCACGGTATATTGAAAAGGAACCAAAAATTGCGATTTCCCTTTGGTTACATTCCAGTGAGAAAAGTTGGTTTGGGTAACTTGATGGTCGTTCGAGACGTTTTTTCACTACAAATTTACCGAAGTCTAACCAATAATGTTTCTTTGGTGATTTTTTGCATTTTTAATAGTTCTTTTTCATTAATTTCACTTCAAAAATACAAAGAAAATTTCAAAACCAAACCAAAGATTTTTGGACAACTAGTGGTAACGGTTTGGCCTAAGTGACCATTATTTCCTGATCACAAATTAGTCATTATGTGATAAAAGCCACCCTGATGACGATTTTCTAACCAAGTTTTCACCAATCCGAAAAATAACCGAAAGTAAACCACAAAAATTGGTCAATTTAGAATCGCCAGGAAGGTCATGGGAGTGTTTTGCTCATGGTCTAAAAGAAAGTTGTCGCAACTAGACCGTTTGTTACTACATTTTGTGAAGCCCCCGTGTCATGTTTCCGAACTGGATCACCAGATGTCTTCGAAACAAAAAGTGGAATTTTTGACCTTTTTTATTACAAACTGTTACAAACATTGTATGTTTATGATTAATACCCAAGGGATTATGAGAATATTTATTTGAAATTCCATGAATTTAATGGAACTAACAAATGATCATATCAAGCCCTCATATCAGATTGTTCAAAGAAGAATAAAAACGGTCAATTTTCATTATTTACGATTCCTACAAATTTGAATATTTTCAAAAAATCAGGGTTGAAAAAAAGCCGGTGGTTTTAGATTTTATCCAGGCCAGTGGATAAAATTGATTAAAATTGGTCAAACTCGGTAAAATTTGGTTGAAATTGGCCAAAATTGGCTGAAATACTCAAATTTTTCATTTTATCTGTTTATTCCATTATAATGTGTATAGAATAGGATAGAGGCGTGCGAATCGTGTTGTTTGACTCATGAATCGAGTCGAATTGGATCAAATTTTCTGAATCGAATTCCAACACCAAAAATGCATCAAAAGTATTCCACGAAGGCTTTTTTCACCTCTGCTGATCCGAAATCGAATTCTTCGATTCGACATTTCCAAATATCTCGTATATGAATTCTTGATGTTCGACAACGAATCGAATCGAATATTGCGGATTCGATTTGATTCGATTCGATTTCGAATGATTCGCACAACTCTAAAATAGGATGAAACAGATTACCCTGGTCAAAGTTGCATAACGATTCGTAAGAAAATGTTCTTGCTATGAAACATTATGGATTCTGCAACAGGAGGATATTCATAACGTTTCATAGTAAATAAGTAAGAAGAACACGAGTAGAGAGTTCCCACTGTAAAAATAATTTTTCATTAGGTCTCAATCTGGTGAAAAAAGGTATCGATAGCACGATAGTTGAGTCAATAACACGGTTTGGAATGAGTATATTCCTGAAATAATATCCAATATATTATAATGAATACATGTTTTATTACATCAAGTATATTGGCACGTATTTAAGATAAACATATACACTAATAACTTTTTTTCAATCAAGCCGTCCTAATATCACAAAAAATTGCAAAAATCATAGAGAAAGACCTTTGGTTCCATCATAATTTGAAAGTTACAATATGTCATTTCTTAGATATGGATAAGTGAATATTGCGAAAATAAATAATTTGAATTTCAATCATCATCTTTTCCGTGGTTGATATTTTCATTCAATGTTTTATAAATTGATACGAGTTTGGACGTTTCTTCGTTTCCCAAACGATTCCGTGTCTGATTCTGAATATAGCTCAAATTGAAGAAAATTCGTTCAATAGAACCTGAGCTTGCTACACTAGTCATTACAATTGAAACGAATCCACTTTTCATTTTGGTCGTCGAAATAACAGAAAGAGTCAACGAATTATTAAAATCCAGTGTACGAATTCTTCTCGAATTTGTGCCTCGTCCAAAAGTGACATACTTAGTCAACGAAAATTCAGACCAATTTTTTTTCCGTGTAAGTCCACGTTTTACTGAACTTCGGGTAATCTTTTGTTAACATATTTTCTCCGTATGATTGGTTGAAGTGAGAGACTTCTCTTTGCGATCCACATTATCTGACAATATTCTGGAAGCGTTCTCTCCTCGTTTCTATATCATCTTAATTCCGTTGAAACTCATATGAAACCATCATAAAATCATCCATGAAGGATAGTGATGATGATCATGTAATTAAGAACGAAGAAACAGTGTGCTGATTATTAGCAGAGTATTTTTCCACATGATCTTCACCCTTTTAATTGTCTGGAAATTATAGGACCTTTCGGATGCAATTTATTCGCGTGGGAATTTTTTACCAATTTTGACCACAAATTTTGGAAAAATCCAGACCGGCAGAAATTGGTTAAAACCACAATAAAAACCAGGGGTTTCAACCCTGCAAAAAATAGGAGAATGTTCCAGAAAACATCGAGTCGAAGTTGAAGTTCCTTTCAACGCATCAACAAAACATTTTATTCGGGATTATTTAAAAAATGAAGTGATATTATTGAGCCATGAACCCACACAGTACCGTGAGGTTTTCTGAACATTCGAAACACGTGCTTAGTTTCACAGAGAACGTGCAAATAACGTCTCAGAATGTTCTGAAAACGTCGCGTGTATGTCTCAGTTGGACCTCTGTTATCCAAAGGTCTGTTTGCCCGAATTTTTTCGATTCGTTGAAAACTAGTATTTTTCAGTAATTTCCCTGAAAAGTACTATTACTAGTACTACTACTTGTTTTCAACCAATCAGAAATTTTCGGGCTAACAGACTTTCGGGTCAACGAAGGTCTACCATCCCGTTCAGGCTGGCCTCCCATGGACCGGAATTCGTTCCGGCGGAATGAAAATTGAACCAACGCACAATTTTTTATAGATTTCTGATAGAACGCTCTAAAAGAAATTGTGAAAGCGATTGGTTCAAAGTCATTCCGCCGGAACGAATTCCGGTCCATGGGAGGCCAGCCTCAGTCATATCAATGTCCTTTGTGCTTGTAAAGGTTAGTTTTCATGAAAGTACGTTTGTAGGAGGTAACGAGAACTTCTCGTAGTGGATGAAAAAACGTGCTCAGAACGTACTCAAGGAAATTAGGAGGAAGAGTACTCTCAACGTTTGAAAAACGTACTTTGAGGGTACCAAAACACGCAGAACCAAGAGCACGTTTCCGAAACGTGCAGAAGACTTTCTGTGCTGTCTGAGAACAAGGAACTACTTCTTTTCAGGGCAGTATAAACATTTATTTCACCAGTTCCTTTGATTAGGATTGACTGCATGGAGGTTCATGTCAAGAATTTTTTGACAGAGAGGCATAAGTGCCAAAAAAAATACGTAATGAAGTTTTATAATATCAATCGAAAATTCTTGAAAAGAGCTATTGCGTGATATGTGATATTGGATTTCGTGTTTTTTTGACAATCAAACCTTTTCCTCAAAACTTCCTAACAAGCACAAAGATATCTTTTAGAATCTAAAAGTTGCCTTAAAATCATGTCTTGAAAGACTTTCGTAAAGATATCTTTCCGACATCTAAAAGATGTCTTATGCAACAAATCCTCCCCGTGGATGATTGCAGGTCTTCCAGGGGGATATTCATGATACCTGCCCTTGATATCCTTTTTATCCATCCCTGGTAGTATCTGCTTCCTTTACGTGGTGGGGAGGATAAGTATCTCAGAGTTGGATCTTTTTTTTGAGTGGAATGAACTACTCAAGAGAAAGAATACAAACTGAGAGAAACGAAATCATCCTAATGCCGGAAACATCGGCAAAATCAAACGGAAGGAAAGCAAGGGGAAACTACCTTCCTTGACATGTTTCAATACTTCCCGAGGAAATGAAACCTTTTTCCTAACCTGGAATATTATGTAACAAAAACAAACAAACAAATTAATAAATACATGATGGCGCTCTCTCGGGTAAAATATTCCGGAGGTAAACTAGTCTCCCGTTCGGATCTCCGGGTGGAGGCTGCTCGAGGAAGCTTCATCAGCAAGGAACGAAAACCGAAGAATAGGATAGGGAAAAGAAACAACATTCTTCGAGTCGGAGCGTGGAATGTTAGATCACTGAGGCAAGCGGGAAAATTATAAAATTTGAAATTAGAAATGAATAGGTTGAATATAGACGTAATGGGGATTAGCGAAATGAGATGGCCACAAGAGGGCGATTTCTGGAGTGGGGATTATAGAATAATTCATACAGGATCAAAGAACGGTCAAGCAGGTGTAGGAATTGTAATGCATAAAAGAGTAGGAAATAGAATAGAAAATTATTTGCAACATAATGAACGTGTGATGATGGTTAGAATCAGAACAAAACCGGTAGACACAGTCATAGTCCAAGTATACATGCCCACATCTGCATATTCGGAGGAAGATATTGAAAAAACGTACGAAGAAATAGAAGAAGTGATAGAATATGTGAAGGGAGAAGAGAATTTGATAGTGATGGGGGATTGGAATGCGGTAGTAGGACAAGGAAAAGAGGACAACATTATAGGAGATTTCGGGGTAGGGAGGAGGAACGATAGAGGACAACGTTTAGTCGAATTTTGTGAAAATCATAAGATGGTTATCACAAACACTTCATTCGAAAATCATCCAAGAAGAATCTACACTTGGAAACTGCCAGGAGATACAGCAAGATACCAAATTGATTACATATTAGTGAAACAAAGATTCAGAAACCAAGTGAAAAACTGTAAAACTTATCCCGGTACAGATATAGATAGTGATCATAATATGTTGATGATGAAATGTTCTCTGAAATTCAAATCTCTGAAGAAGAAAAGGAAAATGCAGAAAAGATGGAATTTGAAGAACCTCAAGCAAAAACAAACGCATGAGGCATTCGAGAAAATGTTGGATGAAAAATTGAGAAATCAAAAAGAGAAAGACTCGGGAATAGAGAGGAGATGGACAAAGATGAAGGGGAATATAAGAGAATGTGCGGATAAGATTTTGAAGAATGATGGAGTAGAAGCAAAAAACCCATGGATAAGGGGAGAAATTTTAGAATTGATAAATGAAAGAAGAAAATACAAGAATAATGATAGCCAAGAAGGCCAGCAACGATACAAATCATTGAGAAATAAATTAATAAGAGAATCAAGGAAAGCAAAAGAACAGTGGTTAGAAGAGAAATGTCAGGAAATAGAAATAAGATTGCATTTAGGAAAAATAGATGAAGCATATAGGATTATTAAAAGATTTTTCGGACAAATGAAATCTAGAAGCAATAAGATTAGAAACTCTCTAGGACGACAATTGATAAGAACGGAAGAGGAAATAGAACAGTGGATCAATCATTTGGAAGACTTGTATAGAGGAAACGATGATATAGCACTATTAGAGAAGGAGGAGGATGTAGATGAGGAAGAATTGGGAGATTCGATATTGAGATCAGAATTCGACAAGGCTTTGAAAGAATTGAAAAATAATAAAGCGCCAGGCATAGATGGCATAAGTGCGGACCTTATAAAAGCCTCCAGTGAAGGAACTCGCGACGCACTGTTTGAATTGATTAGAGATATGTACGAAAAAGGAGAAGTACCGGAAGATTTCCAAAAGAATAAAATTGTCGCTATCCCGAAGAAACAAGGGGCAGACAAATGCGAGAACTACAGAACGATCAGTTTAACTTCACATGCTTCGAAAATACTGACCAAAATTATATACAGGAGGATGGAAAATAAAATAGAGAGTAGATTGGCAGAGGATCAGTTTGGTTTTAGAAAAAATAGGGGAACGCGAGAAGCAATCTCAGCACTCAGGGCAGTAATAGAGAAAAGGATAGCGCTGAAGAAATCTGTGTACATAGGTTTTGTAGATATACAAAAGCCTTTCGATAATGTGGACTGGGAGAAGATGTTTGCGATCCTGAAGAAGGTGGGAATAAATTATAAAGATAGAAGAATAATATACGAATTATATAAGAATCAAAGTGCAATAATAGACATAGAGGGTCAGGAAGGTGAAGCACAAATAAGAAGAGGGGTGAGACAAGGATGCTCATTATCGCCACTGATGTTCAATTTATATATAGAAGAAGCAATGAACGAAGTGAAGGAGGAAATTCAATCGAAATTACAGATTCAGGGAGAAAATATAAGTATGTTGAGATTCGCGGATGACATAGCTATATTGGCCACGAGTAGTACTGAGTTAGAAAATATTCTCAACACCACGAGAACAATATTATTGGAAAACTATCGTATGAATATAAATAAAGACAAAACAAAATTCATGATGTGTACAGCAGCGGAAACAGCTAGAAGAACGAGAATCAGAATAGATACCGAGACAATTGAACAGGTGAAAGAATTCAAATATCTAGGAAGCATAATTACAGAGAACGGCAAAAGCGAAAGAGATATAAGAGCAAGAATAGCACAAGGGAAACAGGCTTTTTATCAAAAGAGACAGTTATTATGCTCAAAATATATAAGCTTGGAAGTAAGGAAGAAATTCTTGAAAAGTTACGTTTGGAGCACAGCATTATATGGTTGCGAAACTTGGACAATGGGGAAAACTGATCAACGAAGACTTGAAGCTTTCGAAATGTGGTGTTATAGGAGGATGCTCAGAATAAAATGGATAGACAAAGTCAAAAATGAAGAAGTACTCGAGCAGATAAAGGAAGAAAGAAATCTTTTGAAACACATCGTGAAAAGGAGAAGCAATCTTATAGGACACACATTACGGCATGAGAGTTTATTGAAAACAATATTGGAAGGGAAAATGAATGGTAAAACTGGTAAAGGTAGACCCAGAGCAAGTTATATGAAGCAAATCGTACAAGACAAGGGATGTAGTAGATATGTAGAAATTAAACGTTTGGCGGATAATAGACAGGGGTGGAGGGTTTCATCAAACCAGTCGTAAGACTGATTACTTCATGATGATGATGCAACAAATTTCAACAAGTTTCAGACATCTCAGAGATGTCTTGCAAAAGATATCTTTTAGACACATTGATCAAGATATATTTGAGACATCCTCAAGACATCTGTTAGATGTCAATGATCACAATGATTATTCAGTAAAATATCTACGCTTTTGTTCAAAATGTTTTCAAGGGTAAAAAAAATTACATGTTGAGCGGAATCATATTTCGGAATAGTGTTATCAATTTCACCACGTTCACTTCATTCCAATCTTATCGAGCGGAAATATTGGACCTCGACAGGAATCGAACCCTCCCTACAACACAACCTACCTATGATTATTAAACGTAATGCTACGCTGCCTAATATCCTAACACTTTTACGACCTGAGCTAAACCGGCACAACTGTGTAAAGTATGGGAGAAGATCAATATAAATGACGTGCTCATCTGATTCAATGATCTATCGATTGAACATGACAATCAATAGATTGATAGATTTTACTAACCCGTGTGAAGATTGCAACTCGGTTCTTTTTTATGTATGGTGTTTGTGATTACAATGAATGCCAACTAACTAGTACAACTCGGTCGACAGATGTGAGGTTAGGTGATTGACATCAAAACATAAATGTGAATTATTTTGATAAAATCCGTGGTCGTCCTTTAGTCATTGATCAGAATCAATATCAAAAACATTTATCATTGAGTCCAAAAGGAATTATTGAATCAGTTATAGTTGTTGTGAAATGGTAGAAATCATAACTTGTGGGTTCGTTGACAATGATCCTACACAGCAAGCAGTTCCTCAAGACGTCTAAAAGTGTCCTGAATTCATGTATCTTCAAGACATTTCTAAAAGACATCTTAAAGATGTCTTTTAGAAATGTATGAAAGATCTCTTGCTGCGCAACTTCTATAAGACAACTGTAATTGAGATATATTCAAGAACACTCATGAACATTTCTTGCAGATATCTTCGAGAGCACTTTTAGAACAATCCTAATAGACCAATTAGATAGAGGAAAATTACAGAGGACATTGCAGTAATTCACGTATAGTTATTCACAGTGTCCCGCGCATTTGTTTCACGTGTGCAGTGAGGAACGACGACGCCGATGATATTGTGCAATATTAGTTATATATAATTAATTATATATACATGAACATTCAAGATCCAATACTGGATAATAAAAGTATTGCCGCAGAAAAGAAACGTGTTACCAATTACATTACAATAATATATTTTGTTTTGTAGCGAATGATCCTATTTGCAAAAACTAACCTATCATTATGCAGAATCATATATTAGACGAATATCAATTTATTATTTTATCCATTGTACTTTATTTTTTATGTACGTACGTGAATTAAATTTCCATCAAATTTCACATTTTTGTGCAAGATAGAATGTATCGAAATTCAGATTCAAGTGAATGAAATTGAATGTTGAAATATTTTGAATTTAGGTTATACACATGCATGAAAAATGCTTGAAGTATTTTTGCATTCGAATTATATGCAAACACCTCATATGTTTTGGTAAGCCTTTATTCAAATTAATAAATCAAAATAATGAATGAATTCGTATGGTTATGGATATTTTAATATTTTACTCAAGACATTTTAATAATACTTCCAAGAAATCTTCAAGAGATATTTGAGAGTTCTTCAGAAAGTCTTCAGGAGGGATTTAAGAATTCTTCAAGAAGAATTTGAGATCTCTTCGAGAGTTCTCAAAGACATCTCTAAGACATCATTGAGAATTCTTAAACATTTCTTGAAGATGTCTTTTAGATTTCTTGAAGACAACTAAAAGATATCTATTGGTGTTGCATAAGACATCTTTTCGCTCACGAAAAGAGATCTTCTGGGAAGGTCTTGCAAGAGCTCTTGCAGTTTTCAAAGACATCTCTTAGATATCTGAAAGAGCTCTTTTTGTCTGTGTGGAATTCTACTCAAGTACTGAAATCAATATTTCTAAAAGAAACTCAAAGGTCTAATTCATTCGGTAATAATACGAGGCATGAAGAACTCATTTGATTGAAAATATTCCAAATGGATAGAGGCAAATGAATCTCAAAAACTTAGATTATTCACTTGGAGCGCATCGGATGGGTCCACTCTTCAAGTTGAGGAGTACTATTGAAGTTGAAAATTGGAAATTTCCAGAAAAATTCTTATTTTCTCAGGTGAATTTCTGGTTTGAGTGGTGATATACTGGTGGCAAGAGTTTGAGGTTTGGGTGGAATCTATAGTGATCGGAAAAATCCAAACCGTGCTAAAAAATTAGAACATCCGCCAACTTTGCTTGCGTCTTTTGGATAAGGAATTCAATGTTCTTTGTCAAACTAAATTGATGTAAGAGACATCAAAATGAGTGAATTTGCGTTGATATGAAGTGAGACAAGAAAAAATATTAATTGGAATTTATTGTTTATCATGAAAATGTTAAAAAATAAAGAAAGATTATAGAGGATCTAACTGGTTGTCTTCCAACATTTTTGTCTCAACAATCTTGTATTATGTGCCTTTGTGTATTTTTTTACTGATGAGTTCAAAAACATGGGTTTTGAACCTGTTCTGTAAACATATTGGTATGAAATAATATATATTCGTAGAAACATCATATCAAATTGTTGGAACAAAAATATTGGAAGACAAGTTAGATCCCCTATAGTCTTTCCTTATTTTTCAACATTTTCATGGTAAACAATGAATTTCAATTGATACTTCTCCCTGTTTCACTTCATATCCACTCAAATTCACTAATTTTTATATGTGTCTCTTATTACCTCATTTTGGTTTGATGAAGAACATTTGACTCCCTACCCAAGAGACGCAAGCAAAGTTGGCAGATGTTCTAATTTTTTCAACACGATTTGGATTTTTCTGATCAATATAGATTCCACCCAACCCTCGAATCTTCCCCACCAGTATATCACCACCCCAACGAGAAATTCACGGGACAAAATAAGGATTTTTCCGGCAATTTCCAAATTTCAACTTCAATAGTACTCTTCAACTTGAAGAGTGGAACCATCCGATGAATAATCTCCAAGTGAATAATCCAAGTGTTTGAAATTCATTTCTCTATTCTTCTGAAATATTTTCACCAAATGAGTCCTTCATGCCTCATATTATTACAAAATGAATTATACCTTCGAGTTTTTTCAGAAATATTGATTTCAGTACTTCAGTAGAATCATTGTCAACGAACCCACAAGTTATGATTTCTATCATTTCACAACAACTATAACCGATTCAATCATTTCTTTTCGACTCAATAATGGATGTTTTTGGTATATATTCTGATCAATGACTACCCAGACAGCATTGAATGTCCTGTGGACGTTTTAGGAACATAACCTTAGATTTGCGCGCTTCGTCTCCGTGGAGTAGGTTTAAATAAGTTCAGAAAACGTTCATTTTTGATACGCCTGAATACGTTTCCAATACGTCTTCATCTACCACGGGACGTTCTCGTTACGTTCCCCAAACGTACTTTCATGAAAACAAACCTATACAAACATACGCGTAGTATCGCAGAACGTCATTGACATCTCCATTGAACACGTCCCCAGAACGTTGCATGGGGGACATAAATTGAACATCACAGAACATTTGTATGTTCCTGGGACGTACATGCGACGTTTTTAGAACGTCCTGGGATTTTATTTGGACATTTTCTGTGAGAGCAAGTACGTTTTATGAACGTTCAGAAAACCACCCGACGCTATCCGGGTAAAGAACGACCGCACATTTCACTAAAATAATTCACTTTTTTGTTTCTTAATGAGAAACCTAATTATTCACATTTATGTTTTGATTTCAATAACTTAACCTCACATCTGTCAACCAAGTCAAATAATTTCATAAATCCATCATGAACTTCCAGTCGCAAATTCCATAGCTTGTGACATTAAAATATTTTATTATACCCAACTATAAATTACTATTTCACCTCAACCCAGGTTTGTTCCAATAAACGATTCAAATTTCAAGAACTTCACCTCTCTAAGTTTTTCTAATTACATGTACATTAATTTTACGTTTCATGTACCAAGACGTGAAATTTCAATAACATGTGCACGACAAGTCATTTCAGTTGTAAAATATTGAAAATTCATGTACATGTGTACATGAAAAGTACATGAAATTTCAAGAAATTCTTAACAGTGTAGTTAATTTTGGCTTGTCGTCGCGCAGAAAGTGAAACAACGGGAATGGACCACTCCGCGTTCCAAACAAGGAATATGGTGTGATATTCACGATACCTTTTACATAATTTTCAAGACATATAAAAGATATCATCTAGAATTTGTTCCAAGATGTCTTTTAGACCATGCTTGATAGACACCTCAAAGATGTCTTTTCGGAATACCTTCGAGACATGTTTTCGACATTCCTGAAAGATGTCTAAAAGGTATCATTTCGATATATTTTGGAGATGTCTTTAGTGAGATGTCTTTTAGATATCTAAACGTTTTCGACGTTTCTAAAAGATGTCTTCCTAAAGATATCTCTTGGATGTCTTCAAGACCTGCGGTGTTTGTTGGGTTTGTCCGTGTATTATTTATTGTAAGCAAATCAACCAATTTCAAAACAACCAGGATGTCAGATGTTCTTGTTCATTGCACATTTAATGAGTTTGGACTTTACATTCCGTTGAATTCATTCCAATCCAATAGAATTTTGACATCATATGATATTTTCCATTCGAAATAGAAAAATTCACGGATGCAAATTTGAGGTTTGTATTCCATAATTGACGTTTCCTACTTTTCAATGTTACTTTTCAATTATGACCCTGGTTAAAAGAATCCATTACTTCTGACAAATGAAATTAAATGAGATTTGGCCAGAACATTGTCCGAGAATCAATGAGATTTGGCCAGATTCAGTGAGATTTGGCGAGAATCGACTGTTCTTTCTGACCAAATCTCATTGACATTTGCTGCATGAGATTCGGCCAGAACATTGTCCAAGTTCAACTGTAATTTAGTGAGATTTGGCGAGAATCAATGGTTTTTTCGAATCAGAGGAGACATCTGGTGGATAATTTGGGTAACATGACATGAAAGGCTTCAACGTATGGCCCCTACTTGCCACACCTTCCTTTTACACCACGAAGTAAGATATATAGGAGACCAATCTTTGAAAGATGGAAGCGGCAAATTTTTCTGTTCAAAGTTCAGTTACATGAATGAACACTTGAGGCGCTGCTGTTTCATCAGTCCATAATGGCGATCATGAAAAAGCGCGGGATTTTAAAATGGTTTAAGATTGAAATATTTGTAAATTTGTATGCCATTAGACTTTGATCGCTTAAATTGATGACTTATGGGAATGTATTTGGGTAAATTACAGATCATCAACAGTAGTCAAGTTACACAAGTAGAAGAATATATTTTAAAAAGTGCCATAATTTATTGAGGATCAATGCCAGTCTGTGGCAGATAAGAGTATATTGTGCGACGAGTGGGAAAAGTAGTGGATTCCCAACGAGCATCAATTGCTGCACGAGCAAAGCGAGCGTGGCAAAAATGCGAATGAGAATTCACTATCTTCCACGAGTTTCACATATGGTTTTGTCCAACAAGAAAGTGGAATTTTATTCCATAGAAGTGAACGAAATAAGCGATTTCGCAATTAATGACGTAGCGTTGAGGAATGTAATATTCCTTCACTAGTGAGGGAAAGTGATGACGTAGTGTTGGGAAATACATCATTCCTTCACTAGTGAGACAAAGTAATGATGTGAGTTTGAAGAATAGCATCATTCCTCAATGCTATGTCATCAGATGAGGAATCAATGATTTTGCCCACGTATTTTGGATGGATAAAGTCGTCTTTTCCACGTACGTGTTGGACAAAATCAATTACCTGAATATACCGTAGAAAGTTTATAAGAAGTTTATAAGAAGTTTTATGAAAAGTTTGGAGAAAATCAAAAAGTTTGTCATAAAAAAAAAATTCGAAGTTCTCCAAACTTTTTTTTTGGAATCCAACGAAAAAAAGGGTATGTAAAAAACTTCCAAACTTTTTTTTGTAAATCCACAAATAAATTTTTTCACCGTGCACACAATGCTTTTCAGTGGTTTGGATTTGAAAAAAAATCTAAAAACGCTTATATTTCAAGAACTAAGCTTCAAATAAAGTTCTTCCAAACGGGAAATTATTGCATTTCGACTAAAGAATAACGCCTCTGAAGTATTTTCATGGAGTTCTGAAACACTCGATATATTTAAAAATTTTTCGATGACAAATAAACGCGTTGGAATTTCCTCCAACTGATTAATATTTTTTGAAAATATTCCAACAAAAAATATAATTTACATTATAAATTATTCATACATCACTTTTAATCATATCACGCATGAGAGCGATTATCACAAGAAAACACAATTATCACAGAAATATTATATTCTATGTTGAAACCAATTGCTTTAATTTCAGAGATATTCTAGAGTATTTTATTTCAATATATTCGTTTTTTTTTCAATATCTCTCCTTATATTTCTTCTTCTTGTATCTTGCTGAATATTTTTGTGATCTTCTTTTTTCATATTCTTTCGAGTCAAAGTTTTAGTATTTTTTGCACGATTGGTTTTTTCGGATGATTGATATCCAGAACAAAGGTTTGCAGCTTTTCTTCTTTCTTTAGTTTTTTCTTTCTCGCTGTTTTCATTTATATTAACTTGTTTGCGAATAAAATACATCCTCATAGTTAAATAAAAGCGAATAACATTTTTCGTTACAATCAGATAATGTTCTTCACATCCAACGAATGGGATAGATGATTGTTCAAGACTTTGTGTGATGTTGAATAACAAATCTTCACGTGGTTGTTCGTGAGATAATATTTCCAAAGTCGCTCTCTCTAGAATTGAAATTAAATCAATCAATTCTTGTGAAGGATGTAAGAGGCTTCCTCTGCTTTTTATGTCTATCAGTTTATGAGTATCAGGAATAGGATCATCAGAAGACAACTGCAATGCTCTAATGCAATCACAACATGTAGAACGACGAATTTCGAATGTAAAAGTTGCAAATCGAGGACTTTTTCTTGCAATATACCCCGCAATGTATGCTGGTACATAATCAGATGTCGTATGTAAATGGTAATCTTGTGCTTGATACATTTTTGACAAGTTTGGCTGATGATTAAAATAGTCATGTTCTTTTAAAATCGTCATAGCATTCGATAAAAATCCCATGTTGAGCCCCTTATCCAGAATTGTATCTAGTTGAGCTTCCCACTGATGTTTTTTTCTCATCAAGATCCTTAATATCCGTTATATTCAACAAAATACTCAAGGTATCACCATCTGCCACATTGCTACCTTTCAACGGTTTGATCAATGAATACGTGGATATGAGCTTATACATTTGAATAAATAACGTTGAATCTGGATGGTCGTTCTGTCTACAACTGTGGCGCGTAAGTCCTAAAAACCGCTGCAATAAAATAATTTTCATTATGTAAATCATCATTAACTGTTCAACGAATACCGCTTTTCTCCAAATTCACCTCTAATGCACGGAGAAAACTGAATAGTGATATCAATCAAACCAATGGTATCTCGTACTTAACGATTTAGTGAAATATGAACAGACCAAATGTTTAGTATGAGAAACCGAATACACATACATGTCACCATAACAAGTCAAATTAATTTTACTAAACTTGTATTTCATTCGATTACCCAAGCATTGTTATTCGTACCAAACAGTGGATGGTCGCATAATTGATTCCACCACACAAATCATCTATTCCGCGGAATGGGCATGATAATTTTTACTAAACAACAATATGAGTTCGATTAAACAATAAAAAAGGTTCTGTTATATTATGAAGGTTGTTAATGTTGTCTTTAGAAATAATTTCCCAAAGCAGCAAAAATTTTGATTGCTTGACATTTATTACTGTTTAGTTGAGTGTGAAGTTGTAGCATCGAACATCGATTGCACATGACATTTAGGGTGCTGAAAGCGGGAATCGAACCTCAACATCCTAACTACCTACCTACCTACCTACACCTAACGCGTAAGGTAACTGACCCCATTAGTGAACATTTAAGAACACAAGCACTCTGAATATAAATTATTTCATGAATAATTTCTTTAAAATGAATTTCCACGAGTAAATAAGGTAGATTGAGCATTTCAATTTTCTCTTACGGTGATTTTTTATTCATTTTCCAAGTGATAACAATAAAAATAATGAAATTAATGAAATGTTAACAATACCCCCATTAGTGAACGGGTCGCATGAATTAGTGAACGCTGATTGACCCCATTACTGAACGCGTAGAATCTGAGGCTGCTCAGATGAGTTATTATCACTTTCCTGATGATATTCGAAATATATTCTGTGCACATTCTAATGAGAGCTTTTCATAGGTGCTATGCATATTCATCGAACGTATGTAATCGAATATATGACGGGACGTCAGTCGAACGTCGATTGAATGAATATCGTACATTTCAAATGTACTATGTACGTTGTGAGTGTATTTAAAACAGTCCCATTCGTATATTCTATGAACTTTCATGATATGTTCTTCGTATCTCATTCTCAAATTCTACCAACGTTTTTATTTCATATATACTTTGAACTTCTGTTGCTGCTTGAGTTACCTTGGCGAAAAAAATTGAGAATTTCAAGTAGAGTTTATAATTTTACATGTTTATTCCAATCCTTGGAGGAATTTATAGATTGATTGAAAAATTATGCGCATTATGAGAATTCATGAAAAAATTTTCCTAGAGTAGATACCTATGATACGTTTATTCGTTCAGTAATAGATTCACCGATCATTTTCGTGTGTGTATTTCTGAACGCGCAATTTTCTAAGTTAGCGACTGACAGTTATTGAAAATAACCCTATATTATCTTGATCTGAATAATATCACAAGATTGGATACATAAAATAGTTCAATGGTCGCATTAATACTTTGAAAATGCACAATTGAAAAAATGTCCATTCTTAACTCACCTTCTAAGATTCACGAAGGCAAAGCTCGTAGTGACACTCGGCATGAATCTTTATTCATTTCGTGAATTACATTTTTCTTTCTTCCATTTGTTTTCGCGTTAATCACGAACAATAATGTTTGAAGATTGGAATAATCTTCACAGCACGTAATAGGTAAACACTTCTTGTTCGTAAAAGAGGTTTTATTATCTCGAGGTTCACTAAAGGGGTCGCGTTCGCTAATGGGGTCAGTTACCTTATACCACTTGAGTTAAACTGAACATATAATTTTGCTAGCTTTGCGTATCTCTTATAAGTGTTTGGAGAACTTATGATTAGAGGATACTGTTGAAACAATTTTGGATTTTCTAAATAAATTGATTTTGTGAAGTGTTGATTATTAAGACGAGAATCATGATAGCCATATTCCATATACGAGTTATCATCAACTCCTTTCCTGCCATTCACACATTCATGAGAAAAAAAATCGTTTATAAACAAAACAGTGTCGGTAAGCGAGGAGAGTTCGTATATTCGGTTATGTTCGACTCGTTTCGGTTCACTCCGCTCGAGCGCGAATAAAATAGTTATTATTACTAAACAGCGTACACGGAGATAAATTTGTAGTTAAATTTACTATGTTATTATTGTTCCCGAGGAACAGACCGAATTCTGTCAGATTTTACTATGAAGGGCATATTTTTACTATGGTACAACAATAGAATGCTGATCATATTGACTATGTTTTATGGGGGAACCCGTCATAGTTCAGTCTGTTCCTCGGGAACAATAATAACACAGTACATTTAACTACAAATTTCTCTCCATGTAGTAAAGGCAATTGAGTCAGTCAAACTAACTATACCATCCGTAATATTGATCACACATGGACTACTATACCATTTTGTTGAAATCACGAATCTCTACTGACTTATATTTAGTAGAATCAAATGATTGCTTAGTGCTTTCAGCGAAACAAGGTTTTACTGAACGATAATGGTGAACGTCACTTTTCCAGTTTTCTCCGTGTGCATCTTGATTCAATCTACCCATCATAATATAATTGAATTCACATGGAGATGTGAGATACTGACAGATTTCCAACGTAGCTTGCAGTGATACTTTCAAACCGTGACAAGTGGAGTCTGACAGAAAATGATAGTTTTTCTCAGTGGCTTCTTTCTCCCATTGCCGTAAGTATTTTAGAAAATCTTCGGTGTCCTACAAATTTGATAATTAATTTTGACCTTTCCATCGTGGTTCTCTAAATCCTGGATTTACGAATCCAGCCAATTGTAAAGAAGATCCAAAAGTAAGAACGTATTGGGGTGCCACTTCTTTTATAAATGGACTTGTAAATCCCGGACTTAGCACAAGTGGAAATGCAGTCAATATGTATACGGGGCATTCAACGTTAGATCGGCCGAAAAAGAAGTGACATGTCTCCGATTTGGACCAAATTTGGAGGGTTCAAAGAGGTACTCGAACAATAACGAAACCCAAAATATTAGCCTTTTTTATGCAATTTTATGGATTTTACCAAATAAACAAAAAAAATAACATTTTCGTTCATTTCCAATTATCTCAACGGGGAGTTGAGATGAAATTCTGAGAAAATTCACACATCTCCTCAACTGAATTTTCTTTTTGGGGAAATTTTGGAAACTTTTTACTCCCAAAATTTTTGGGTAAAAAAAATTATTTCTTTTCAAAAAAGTCGATTCATCTCGAAAGTTCCGGTCCTTGATTTTTTTCAAAAAAATATATGTTGTAGCTGCATTCTCCACGAACATTTTCCATTCTCCAAATTTGAGGAGCCTTAAAAATTGTAGAAGTTATGAACGTTTTGGTGAAGAAATTCGCGTTATGGCATGATTTTGGGCGAGGCTAGAATTTCACACTGCGAGGAAGTTATACAATTTTTGGCATATTTTTGGATAATCTTCTTGGGAATGTTTTTTTATGGTTTGTTGCTGTGTAAATTATTATTTAAGGACATACCAATAAAATTTCATAACCACGAAATACCTTGTTTATACAACTGTATGCATTTTAGCAGGGGCTAGTGGAACTCACACGGTGTGTTTTTGCATTATCCACCAAAATGTTAAACTCATGATTGAAGGTAAAGTGAGTCAATTGACTGAAACTTGGGACGTTCCTATTGATGGGAAAAACTCATAAAAATTTCTCCTTCAATACTTGGTGTGTTTAGTACCAAGTGGCAAATGTTACGGAGGCCAATGCAAATTGTGTCCGAACAAAAATATTTTATACAATAAATTGATCGAAACTTTTGATAATGCAGAACTTAATAATGTTACTTACAAACAGTGGATTTCCACCGATAGGTAACTTTTTTCCGCACATGAGAATAAAGTTATTGATTCTTGTCAACACATATCTCAATTATTATAATTTGATCTTAGATGCACTTTGAAATTGATAACTGACAGCGGAGAAGAATTTATTTCGTCACTCGTGGAGAAATTGATGAAACTAAGATTACATGATTTCGTCGCTACAGAACAATCTCGGGACCTTAAAAATATAAAAGAAAATTTAGAACCGGGCGAATTCGTGGTGACGCTTGATTTTTCAGAAAATTTCGCATTTGTTGTATAGGAAGCCGTTCAAGGGTTTCATTGGAATAATCATCAAGCAACAGTTCACCCATTCGTCATATACTATCATGATATTCAAACCAATAAAATCAAGCATCTATCCTACGTTGGAATATCAGATCGTCTTGAACATGATACTACTGCTGTGTTCATGTTCCAAAAAAAATGATCCAGTTTCTGAAAGAGAAGTTTACAGTTGTGAAAAAAATCATCTATTTTTCTGATAGTGCACCACAGCAGTACAAAAATAAGAAAAATTTTTCCAATTTGAGTCATCATCAGAAAGATTCTAGTGTGGAAGCGGAATGGAACTTTTTCGCTACTGCACATGGAAAAGGGGCTTGTGATGGTGTTGGGGGTACATTAAAACGCTTAGTAAGACGATACTGCCTACAGAAAGGGACAAGAAATGAAATTCTCACAACGGAAAAACTGTATGAGTGGGCTTCAGATAGTTTAAAAAATTATTACCTATGCTTCTGTTCTCAGGGCGACTACAAAGTCGCGAAAGAGTATTTGAAATCCAGGCATGAGAAGCGCAGAACTGTAAAAGGAACAATTTCGGTCCATCATGCATATCCGATCAGTGAAGATATTATTGCATTCAAGACGACCTCAAATGGTGTAAAATCGACAATAAAGAAGTTGTAACTCCAACATTTTTATAAACAGCATATTTGGTAGTTATGAAATTTCATTGGTATGTCCTTGAATAATAATTTACACAGCAACAAACCATGAAAAAAATTCCCAAGAAGATTATCCAAAAATAAGCCAAACGTTGTACAACTTCCTCGCAGTGTGAAATTCTAGCCTCTCCCAAAATCATGTCATAACGCGAATTGCTTCACCAAAACGTTCATAACTTCTACAATTTTGAAGGCTCCTCAAATTTAAAAAATTTTAAATGTTCGTGAAGAATGCAGCTACAACATATATTTTTTCGTAAAAAATCGAAGACCGGACCTTTCGGGATACATCGACTTTTTTGAAAAAAATAATTTTTTTTCTTCAAAAATTTTGGGACAAAAAAGTTCCAAAATTTCCCCAAAAAGAGAATTTAGTTGAGAAGATGTGTGAATTTTTCCACATTCCATCTCAACTCCCTGTTGAGATAATTGAAAATGAACGAGAATGTGATTTTTTTTGTTTATGCGGTAAAATCCATAAAATTGCATGAAAAAGGCTAATATTTGGGGTTTTGTCATTGTCCGAGTACTTCTTTGAACCCTCCAAATTTGGTCCAAATCGGAGACATGTCACTTTTTTCTCGGCTGATCTGACGTGGAATGCCCCATACATTAGTAATTACTTGGTTCTCCGAGCAAATTCAATATTGAAGATTTTCAATCATTTAAAGGGAGAAAGATGAAGACATTTTGTCCTCTTCAAATGAATAGACTACCTTATACGCTCCATTTCCAACTCTTAAAGCGTCAATTGGAATTCATGGCCTTGATCAAATTTTTTACTTTTCGGCAAAATATTCGGGCGCTCTTGGAATTTTGTAAATCATCATGTTCATCTTGATATAATTCCATGGCATCAGCTACAACAAAAAATTGAAACGCTAAAGCGACGTTCATTTTTTGATAGTACTTTGGTCTCACATGATTGAGTGTCAACTTAAAATTAGCTTCCAAATTGAAACCTGAATAATTTTCTATTTCCAACACGGAGAGAAATTTGTAGTTAAATTCACTATGTTATTATTGTTCCCGAGGAACAGACTAAATTCTGTCGGATTTTACTATGAAGGGCATATTTTTACTATGGTACAACAATAGAATGCTGATCATATTTACTATGTTTTATGGGGGAACCCGTCATAGTTCAGTCTGTTCCTCGGGAACAATGATAACATAGTAAATTCAACTACAAATTTCTCTCCGTGAATAATGCGTCCCAATGTTTCAAAGTGATTATTCCATCGGATGTCCAAAAATGATAAATAATTCATGAATGAAATCATAATAATGATTTGTGTCGAATAATATAAAAAAAATAGGAGAATAATGATTGGGATTGATTATTAGAATGTGATATGGAAATGAATACTCATACAGCACCAGGAGGTTTTCTGAACGTTTGGAGAACGTGCAAATAACGTCTTAGAATGTTCTAAGAACGTCGCATGTATGTCTCAGGGACATGCAAATGCCTCGTAGGAAGAACGTCTCCTGGTGAGGGAAAAGAACATACTCAGAACGTATTCAAGGACATAATAAGGAAAGATAATCTTAATGTTTGGGATCTACTCCATGGGAATCAAAATACGCAGAACCAAGAGTACGTTTCCGAAACACTCAGTGAACTTTCTGGCTGTCTGGGTATGGGATGTTGTTCAAAAAGAAAATCGTTGGAAAATCATCCTTACCCAACTTTCTCCTAGGATTGATCTTAGGCTTCTGAGACATTTAATGAGGGGTGGGAAATCGGAGAGGAACCAAAGGCAGCGGGATGGGTTTATTACATGCACACAACTTACTGTTTTTTCATTTATTCCGAATAATTTCCACATGGAACGATTCCATGCAGCACCATCCAAAGTTACAGCATCCACATATAACCCCGCACGTTCAGTTAAAATCATACATTCTGTTATTATTTGATGTAGAATGGTACTACTTGCACATCCTTTGCTCAAAAAGCAACCTAATGTTTGAACCCATTTCCCTTGGAAAGGTTGAAACATAAAAACCGGGGCATGATCTCCTTTTTTGTTCTTTTGATGCGAAGGTGTACATTCACCCAGATTGACGAATCCTCCAAACTTGAGTTTACGTCGATTGAAAGATATAGTTTGACTTAATTTCATCTCATCAAGTAACAGGACACCTGAAATTAGATTCGAAAAATTAATCAATTCATCATGAATCCAGTCAATCCACAGTGGGCCAGGAATCTAGTTGCGTGGCCAAAAACGATTCTTTTTCAAATTGATTGAAATTAAATAAGAAACATCATCATCTGTTTCCATACACTTTGACACACTGAATGACGAAAAATTGTTGCATTTGGTAGCTTAGGTTCCTCATAAATGACATTATTATTTCAAATTTATGTTGAAAAATGAATGCATTGACATTGAGTTTATACATGCTCCGTACTCAATATCATTTCTCTAGAGATTGCAGCAGTGCATATTTATCTTGTAATTGCATGATTCTAATCCCCAAGAGAACACGAACCTCAAAGAACGTCCAATAGACGTACTGGACGTCCAATGGAGGTTCAAGTACATCCGTTGGACGTATTTGGAGGTTTGTGTTCTCTTGGGGATGATATTTGTAAAGAAATAACATTTTCCATGCTATATTTTTAGTCTAATCATTCCAGTTTGTCTCATTTCATTAGGTTTTACTGCACTTCTGTACCTTTGAATTGAATTTTCACCGAGCTTTCACTTCCAAATGAACTAAAAGATATACCAAACTCTTCATGAGAGTTCTCAACACTATGAATATGCCCCCTTTTGCCTGTTTTCATTCAGAAGTCAGAAAAATCGTATTTAATGCGAATGAAAACTCGTTACGTCAATGGGAGGAATATTTAAACAAGTGGTAAACATTGAAAATTTCATTAGAACCGTCTGAATTCTGATGTACAGAGGTTTTTAGGGTTGCTGATTATGAATCTGAAGTCAGATTTTACAAATTCAAGATGGCGGATCCAACATGGCGGAATACAATTTGAAAATTCATCAAATTTCCTTAACCCCACAAATACCAATTGTTGCCGTTTTGATGGACCATCAAAGGTCCAACGATGCCGATAGCGGCCCTTTCATGGTCCTCTGAAACGCCAGTATTTGTGTGTGTTGGGAAGGCTCTTCGCTAGTGTTGCCGCGAGCCGCAAAACGAGCCGTAACGAGCTTCAGACTTCAACTGGATTCAATTAGGACTATGAGACGTGAAAATTGTCTGAATACTTGGTTGGATGGTCCTATAGTCTCATTCGAAAGTTCATATAAACTCACAGTCCTGTGAATTTGAATTTGCAACCGATTTCCACATCCAACAGCATAGGTCCAGCTCGAGTATAGATTGATTTAAAACTCGTTTCAATGAAGATATATCACAGTTCGAACTTCCAAATTCAGTTGAAGGTCTGATAAATTGGATTTTGAACCAATTTCGTTGACTAAAGAGCAGGTCACTTTGGATTCAGATAATTTGGAACCTGGAATTCGTTACGGCTCATTTTGCGGCTCGCGGCAACATTACTCTTCGCTTATGACTCTGATGCGTTATACGCTATATAAAGATTATCTGAGGAGTTCGGTTAATGACACTTAATTTATCACATGAACCTCATCTTTCAGGATAAAGTGAGCATTTCATCAATATTCAGTCTTTTCCATCTTTGTAAGAGTCGATTCAATTTATAGCAGCTGGTGGATGTGAAAGTTTCGTTTCATGTGCATACAATGAAATTCACCGAAAGCAAAATTCTTGAGCTGCTTTCAAATCCACCAAAAACAGATTCAGTTGTTACATACATATTGAATAAGCTCAATAAAAACGTGAATGACTTTGATGAAAAAAATATAGATTGTCTTAAGCTTGTTTTATCAACTCTCAAAACAAGACGTGAAATAAAATTTAAGGCTGCAAATAGAATTACTGATAGATTTCTTTTGAAAAATAAAAAATGGCTTGATTCTGAATTTTTTCACCTGATTTTATATTCAAATCCTCAGTAGCAGGTCCTGGTAGAAAATCTCTTGATTACCCGGAGAAGTCTGATAGATCAAAAAGACGATATGTTTCAGCTATTAGTGCTGCCAATGCGAATGATCTCCAAAGACTTCTATTGGCCGCACGCCATGCAGTTAATGTACCTGGACGAAATGATGTGCAGGTAATACTAAATGAAATAACAAAAAGTCCCTCCCGTGCTTCTAAGGTGATGAAATTAATGAATGTGGCACCGTCTTCAATTATAAAGAGAACTCCTTCAGAAGCTCTAGTTTTTCTATTAGATCAATCTTCATCAAAGGAAACATACAATGTTATACGTCAAGAATCTAAGAATTGCGGAGCTGACATATGGCCAGCTTACAATAACTTAAGAGAAACTTAAAATCTTTTGAGACCACCAAAAGATGACATTCTGATAAATGAACATATAGCACAGGTTTCCGTTCAATCATTATTGAACCATACAAGTAAACGAACAGTCGAAATGCAAGAAAAAGTTTTACTGAGAGTGATGGATACATATGCATTAACAGAATCAGAATTTGTTTCAACATGTTCTTGGGGATTCGATGGTAGCAGTGGTCATTCAAAGTATAAGCAATGTTTTAATACTGGTTCAGATAATGTCGGCTCAAATGATGAAAATATTCTTGCAACCACACTGATTCCTACACAATTAAGATGCCAAAATGGAGAGGTAATTTGGGACAATAATGCTTCACAATCTCCAAGATTTTGTCGTCCAAATAAATTAGAATTTATCAAAGAATCAGCGGAAGTGATTTTGTCCCAAAATCTTCCGCTCAAATTCCGCGAAATTCAAACTCAGATTGATCAATTAAATACCTTGAGTATCGTGGTGAGCAGTGGCCATGGAATAAGAATCCATTTTTCTATGCATTCAACTTTGATTGATGGAAAGGTATTGCAAATCTTAACAAACATCAAATCCTCACAGAGCTGCCCTATTTGCAAATCTACTCCAGAACAATTTTATATTATAGAGAATATTCTTGGGCAAACAAACATTCTCCTTCCTGATCAGAACTCACTTCAGTATGATGTTAGTCCGTTACATGCATGGATTAGATTGTTCGAATGTTGTTTGCACATAGCCTATCGAATCAATATTAAAAAGTGGCAGGTCAGAACGTATGAGCAGAAAAAGCTGTTTGCAGATCAGAAAGCTTAAATACAAAAATCCTTACATGATAAAGTAGGTCTAATAGTCGATAAACCAAACCAGGTGGTAGTGGTAGTACTAATGATGGGAACACAGCGCATAGAACATCTCAAAATGCAGATGTTTTCGCTGACTGCTCGAACATTGATTACCAGTTGGTGCATAACTTCAGAATCATTCTCATTTCTCTTTCTTGCCAACTTCCTGTCAACGTAAAAGAATTTCAAAAGTTCTGTATGGATACAGCGAAGTTATATGTTTCCCTTTATCCATGGTACCCTATGCCATCCACAATTCATAAGATATTAGTTCATGCTGGAGATATAATGAAATACTGTGTTCTACCAGTAGGTATGTTTGGAGGAGAGGCATCTGAATCTCGTCATAAAGACTACGAAAGTTTCGGACTCAACCCCAGTAGACACTATAGCAGGGAAGCGAATTTGAAAGATTTGTTTTATCGCATAATGGATTCCTCTGCTCCAATTGTATCCACCATGAGTATCATATCTCGAATTCGCAGGAGAAAACGATTGCCATCACCAGTGGAAGTCAGACAGCTACTTTCGATAGATGACAGAGATGGTGATTATAATGATAATGATGAGTGCGAAGCAGGAGATGTGTAACAGACTGAATTTGATTCATTCAATGAATTGTCAGATGGGGTAGAATTATCCGATGAAGAAATCAGTGATAATGATTGAATAAATGTTAATTATCAATGATTAAAAAATGTTCACGAAACCACAAAAAAAACAAAAAACAGAAAAAAATGGAAGAAAGACCAAAAAATACAAAAAAATAAGTCAATAGAAAAAATACAAGAAAAAGTAGATAAAAAAAAAATACGGGATGTAAATTCGGACTAGGAGCCTCCTTGTCGCATCCTGGGTGCATAACTGCAGCGAATCTCAGCCGTAAATCAAGTTGAATAACTGAATTGTCGTTGCTTCAAAAAAGTAAACTGTGGTATTTGGAAGGTATCTTATAGAATTTTTTCTATAAGCAAAAGAGAACTTTCAACAGAAAATTCGTTAATGTACAGAATTGGTGATTTTAAATCCTTCAATTGTAATAATCCGATTTATAATTCGTAATTAGCAGCCTCAAAAACTCTAAATAACATTGTTCTCACAAACTCCATGAATTTCAATAATTTCGGATATCATATCGATTCCATCATCTTGAATTTCGAATTTTTCGAAACACAGGATTTTATTTCAAATCTTCGGAAATCATGTAGGTCTCACCATTTTAAATGAGAAATTTCGACGTCGAATTCGGAACCAGCGATCCCAGAAACCTTTCAGTGAAGAGCTCAAAGGGAATTCAGTAGATTTGAAGATGAAAATCTGTCGTGTTGGAACCGCTATATGGAATTTTCAAAATCTGAATACAGATTTGAAATCAGTGACCTTGAAAACCCTTCAGGAAAGAATTTTCAGGAAATTCGGTGGAATTGAGCATTCAAATTCGCCAAATTGAATCCGTCATGTGGAATTCCCAAAATCTGACAACAGATTCGTGATCAGCGACCCTGAAAACCCCTAGAAAAGAATTTTCAAGGAATTCGGAGAATTTCAACATTTGATTCCGCCATATTGAATTCGCCATGTTGAATTTTCCCAATCTGACTGTAGATTCGTGATCAGCGACCTCAAACACTTCCATACACCAGGTTTAGAACAATTCTGACGACATTTTTAATTTTGGCCACTTTTCCAGCTACCTGGCCCACTGTGCAATCACCAAAACATTCGAAAGGGAACAACAAAGTTCTCAACGTCTCAATTATGGAATATAAATTGAGAGGAAAATCAATTAACATTGACGAAAACTTAGAAAATCTCAATGCTCAAGGAATAAAAATTGCTCCACTAACGACAGAAGATGTGCATAATTTGAATACACCTCATCTGACGTCAGATCCCTTGAAAAAATGTACACCATTTCGACCAAAACGCTTCAGGAAACGCACCCATACTACGTGACCCATGATTGACAATTTTTCATCCTCCTCTCACCCCTTGGTGACCATCCGCATTCAGAGATGGGCATTTTTGTAATGGGGGAGTACTTTTGGTTTAAGGGGACTCTCTACTGTGACACTCCCAAAAATCCGATGTTTTTTTTGCATTTTTCGATAGTTCATAATCATAGAATTGATATCCTGTAGTTGCTATGAGCGATTCCAACCCTTTTGAACAGTTGCGGTGCCTAGAACAAACTTTGAACGTGAATATCTCGAAACGACATTTTTGCACCTGGCGGAAGTGATTTCTAAAAAACGGCTGAACATATTGACTTGAAAATTTCACACAATATCCAGCACACTCGTGGCTATCGCCCGTACTCTGATTGTGTTGGAAAATCGATTACAACATATTTTTTCACTCAGTTTAGTGAGTAAAAGTGTACGAAAAGACCCGTTTTTTTGTACACTTTTACAAAAAACGCCGCCATTTTGTTAATTTTCAATAAAATATTTTGTTTGAGTTATCGGCACTAACGAAAAGATCACAGATAAAGTGTCTTTCGAGTTTTTTTTGTTTCAGAAATCCTGGAGTGGATACCCGCTAGTGGAGAGTATTTTTTTCACCGCCATATTCAGAATTTTGTAATCGAATAAATAATCATTTCTTTTCAAACAAACAAAAATTTTTCTGTTCTCTAAATACATACCTTGTTAGGAAAAGAAGTTCGCCCAATTATATGCATTAATCTCTGAGAAAAAAAAATGTTGGAAATAGGCTTTTTTTTGGGCTGTGACAGTAGAGGGTCCCCTTAAGTCCTTTTTTTGACTCCATATTTTACTTTTAACACATATTTTACACACAAAAAGAAGTACTTAAACTAAAAGTACTCCTCCAGTACAAAATGCCAATCTCTGTCCGTATTATATGAGACGACCCCCTCCCCCTCTAGTTCTCACGTATTAATTCATAAATACGGTTTTTAATCATTTTTTGCGAACAGAAAGTTGAAAAAAAATCAATCCGGCTCATAGTTGTCTCCATTAATACATTGCTCCCTAAAAGTGATGAACGCTGCGTACAAAATTTGAATATAGCTCGAAAAAGCGCGAGATTTCCTTTGGAGGATATCGACTACCTAACAAAGACCTGAGCCCCCTTCTCCCCTGTGACCAAGCATGACACTTTGAAGACCTCCCCACGCCCCTGAACGAGTCACGTAGTATGGATACGTCCCCTCATTTTCCTTCCAAAAAATTGGAGGACAAATGAAGTTTTTTGGGAAGAATGAAGTAAATTCCCCTAAAATAGTGTCAGCAAAATAATTTCTCTTCAAAATACCATGCTTTTCCCGTTCGTCCATAGCAGTAGTCTTATTTTTAATCAACTCAAACGTGCTTTGTTGAAATCCGTAAGCTCCTTCGATTCTTTCGATGTATTTATTCAATGTTTGGGTCCTTGGAATTGAGAGGATTTTTTTCTTTCGCAAATGTTGATACGTTTTGTACTTTAATTCGCAGTAACAAGCATTCCGAAGCCCATTGTTCTGTGTACCGCATTCCCTTTGAATTCTTCAACTGAGATGCAGCAAAGCATGCTCTCACAGCCAGTTGTTGGATTTCAGGGGGTTTCGATATTGCTTTCTCAATGCTTTCTATATTTGCTTTAGCACACTGATTCTTCAAATCTTCAATCCTGCTTTTTGATTTTGTTAACTGCATGATGGATTGTCATGCTTTAAAAATTGACATCAAAGAAAAAACATTCGAATGCAAAAAACACACGTAACCACACAAGACACAAATTTAAAATTCCAAGACATTCGGATAATATGGACAAGGGGAAGGCATGTTTAAAAAAAAATCATCATCATGAAGTAATTAGTCTTATGACTGGTTTAATGAAATCCTCCAACCCTGTCTATTATCCGCTAACCGCTTAACTTCTACATATCCACGACAGCCCTTATCTTGTATAATTTGCTTCATATAACCTAATCTAGGTCTACCTCTTCGAGTTTTACCATTCATTTTTCCTTCCAATATTGTTTTCAATGAGTTATCATGCCTTAATGTGTGTCCTATCAGATTACTTCTTCTTTTCACGACCTGTCTCAAGAGACTTCTTTTTTCATTTACCTTCTCAAGTACTTCTTCATTTCTTACTTTCTCTATCCACTTTATTCTGAGCATCTTTCTATAACACCACATTTCAAAAGTTTCAAGTCTTCGTTGGTCCGTTTTTCCAATTGTCCAAGTTTCGCAACCATACAATGCCGTGTTCCAAACGTAACTCTTCAAGAATTGCTTCCTAACTGCTAAGCTAATATTCTTCAGACATAGTACCTGTGTCTTTTGGTGGAGAGCCTGTTTCCCTTGTGCTATTCTTGCTCTTATATCTCTTTCGCTTTCACCGTTTTCTGTAATTATGCTTCCTAGATATTTGAATTCCTTGACTTGCTGAATTGTCTCTGCATCTATTTTGATTTTCGTTCTTCTTGATGTTTTCGCTGTTGTACAAATCATGAATTTTATTTTGTCATTATTTATATTCATACAATATTTGTCTAGTAATATTTTTCTCATAGTTTTGAGAGTATTTTCTAACTCAGCACCACTCGTAGCTTATACAGTTATGTCATCCGCAAATCTCAACATGCTTACATTTTCACCTTAAATCTGTAATTTCAATGGCACTTGCTCCTTCACTTCGTTCATTGCTTCTTCTATATACAAATTTAAAATCAGTGGCGATAGTGAGCATCCTTGTCTAACCCCTCTTCTAATTTGTGCTTCTCCTTTCTGACCTTCTATTTCTATTATTGCGGTTTGATTCTTATGTAATTCATATATTATTCTCCTATCCCTGAAATTGATTCCTACCTTTTCCAAAATCGTTAACATCTTGTCCCAATCAACATTATCGAATGCTTTTTGTATATCTACAAAACCTATATACACAGACTTTTTTGACTCTAGACTTTTCTCTACTACTGTTCTCAGAGCTAATATTGCTTCCCGCGTTCTCCTATTTTTCCTGAAACCGAACTGATCTTCTGTCAATCTACTCTCTATTTTATTCTCCATTCTCCTGTATATGATTTTTGTCAGTATTTTCGAGGCATGTGAAGTTAAACTAATCGTTCTGTAGTTCTCGCATTTGTCTGCTCCTTGTTTTTTTGGAATGGTGACAATTTTATTCTTCTGGAAATCTTTCGGTACTTAGCCTATTTCGTACATATCTCTGACCAAATCAAACAGTGCGTCACGAGTTCTCTGACTGGAGGCTTTGATAAGGTCCGCACTTATGCCATCTATTCCTGTCGCTTTATTATTCTTCAATTCTCTTAAAGCCCTGTTGAATTCTGATCTCAAAATTGAATCTCCCGATTCTTCTTCATCGATATCTTCCTCCCTCTCTAAAAATCTTATATTATCGCTCCCTTTATACAGATCTTCCCAATGATTAATCCATTGTTCTATTTTTTCCTCCGTTCTTATCAATTGTCTCCCTGGAGAATTTTTGATCTTACTGCTTCTAGATTTCATTTGTCCAAAACATCCCATAAACATCCTATATGCTTGATCAATTTTCCCTAAATGTAATCTCACTTCTATATCTTGACATTTTCCCTCCAACAATTGTTCTTTTGCTTTCCTTGATTTTCTGATTATTTTATTCCTCAGCGCCTTGTAGGTCCGCTGGTCTTGTTCATTATTCTTATTCTTGTATTTCCTCCTTTCATTGATTAAATCGAGAATTTCTTCTGTTATCCATGGTTTCTTTGGCTCTATCTCATCGTTCTTCAAGATTTCATCTGCATATTGCTCTATGTTCCCCTTCATATTTGTCCATCTACTCTCTATTTCCAAGTCCTTCTCTTGTCGATCCTCCAATCTATCGTCCAACACCACTTTGAATACCTCCCGTGTTTTTCCTTGTTCGAGATTCTTCAAATTCCATCTTTTTCGCATCTTCCTTCTCTTTTTCAGAGCTTTGAATTTCAGAGAACATGTCATCAGCAACATATTGTGATCAGTACCCTAGTAAAAATGAATCATATAAGAACATACATAAAGCATATAGAAACCATATATGGTCATATATGACCATATATAATTCATACGCAATCCATATTGAATCCGTATATGATCATATATGGCCCAGACAGAATCCATATATGACCTTTTGATGCAAGACTTTCCCATACATGTGAAAAAATTCTGTCACATATGAAATATTTTTCGTATATGGATTTTATATGGATTATATATGAGTCATATATGATCATACATGGATCACATATGGATTAAATATGGATTGTATATGATTCTATGCATTTTCATATATGAATCATATATGAATTTTATATGTATTATGTATGGGTCATATATGTTCGTTTTTTACTAGGGTATCTATATCCACGCCTGGATGAGTTTTACAGCTTTTCACTTGGTTTCTAAATCTTTGTTTTACTAATATGTAATCGATTTGATATCTTGCTGTATTCCCTGGCATTTTCCAAGTATAGATGGTCCTTGGATGATTTTCGAATAATGTGTTGTTAATAACCATTTTATGGCTTCCACAGAATTCGATTAAACGTTGTCCCCTTTCATTTCTTTTTCCCAACGCAAAATCTCCTATTATGTTGCCCTATTTTCCTTGCCCTACTACCGCATTCCAGTCGCCTATGATCATTAAATTTTCTTCTCCCTTTACATATTCTATCACTTCTTCTATTTCATCGTATGTTTTTTCGATATCTTCCTTTGAGTATGCAGATGTGGGCATGTATACTTGAACTATAACAGTGTCCACCGGTTTTGTTCTAACTCTGACCATCATTATGCGTCCACTATGTTGCAAATAATTTTCTATCCTATTCCCTACCCTTCTATGCATTGGAATTCCCACACCTGCTTGACCATTCTTTGATTCTGTATGAATGATTCTATAATCCCCACCCCAGAGATCCCCTTCTTGCGGCCATCTCATTTCACCAATTCCCATCACATCGATATCTAACCTCTTCATTTCTAATTTCAAATTTTCTAATTTTCCTGTTTGTCTCAGTGATCTAACATTCCACGCTCCGACCCGAAGAATGTTCTCTTTCTCCCCTATCCTGTTTGGTTTTCTGTCTTATTTGATGAGGCTCTCTCGAGTAGCCTCCACCCGGAGATCTGAACGGGAGGCTGTTTCACCTCCGGAATATTTTACCCGAGAGAACGCCATCATGTTGTTGTTGTTGCTTTTTTTTCAATTAATTAAAATTGAAAATTCTAGGCTTGGAGAAAAGATTTCATTTCCTCGGGAATATTAAAAGATATCAAGGAAGGTAGTTTCTCCTTGCTTTCCTTCCGTTTCTACCGATGTTCCTGGCGTTGGGATGATTCAGTTTCTCTCAGTTTGTATTCTCCCTCTCGAGTAGTTTATTCCATCCGAAAAAGAGACCCAAATCTGAGATACTTATCCTCCCCACCACGTAAAGGAAGCAGATACTACCAAGGATGGATAAAAAGGATATGAAGGACAGGTGTCAAGAATATTCCCCTGGAAGACCCGCAATCATCCCACGGGGAGGTGAAAAAAAATACAGATCCCAAAGAAAACTTTTCCACAGTTTCCATCCGATATGGATGAAACTTATGTGGGACCACTATCGGGCCATGACTAAAACATGGTTGAAGTTTGATCGGATTCGGACAACAGGAAGCAAAGATACACGCGTACGCAGAATGTTCATTTTTTGTCAGAGTCCTTCTCATCCACCCAATTCTTCTGGCTGAATCAGGTTGAAACTTATATGGGACCACTATCACCCTAGCTCACAACTGTGACCAAAATTTCGAAACGATCGGATAAGCAGAACGGGAGATATGCGCGTACGGAACTCGGGGGGGGGGGGGGCACAGACAGACAGACACGGTAACAAAATCTTTCCCCGAATTCTGAGCAACATTTCGGTCTGGTAGATTTTGAATTTCGAGACAAAAAAATTTTCTGCTCCTCGAAACGATAACAAAGCTTCCCTCTCAACGAGGAAGCAAAAATTTCTCAGGAATTGATATTAAATGATCCAAGCTTCTCTCAGCTTCTCAGTTTCCCTCTTTCGATTCTCGATATCGTTCCATCCGATAAGTTTGTTACATATTTTCTTTCAATATGATGTTCTTCAAAATGTAATTCACAGACATAATCAATTTTACGTGAAGGTTTGCCAGCACGGGTTTTCACATGTTGCCATTTACTCAGTGTTTTTTCCTGCATGAGTAAAATTATATTATGATTGAAAATATTCACACATGCGATCAAAGATGACATGAAGATTTCATATATTAGAATGAATATGTGTATATTGCTTAACAGTAAGGACGTGCAAAATAATTCGTTAGATACTTACTGTGGGAGGTAAAAATAAACTGACGTCGCGTAAACCATTTATTACGTTCATACGTCGTCTTTGAATCGATCCAGAATCACATCCAAAAACTGCACAAGTTCGCATATTCTCCTGTGGTTGATACCGAAAATATGTTATTCTACCAATGAAATTCAATATAATTTTCACTCAAATCATCATGAAGTAATCAGTCTTACGACTGGTTTGATGAAACCCTCCACCCCTGTCTATTATCCGCCAAACGTTTAATTTCTACATATCTACTACATCCCTTGTCTTGTACGATTTGCTTCATATAACTTGCTCTAGGTCTACCTTTACCAGTTTTACCATTCATTTTCCCTTCCAATATTGTTTTCAATAAACTCTCATGCCGTAATGTGTGTCCTATAAGATTGCTTCTCCTTTTCACGATGTGTTTCAAAAGATTTCTTTCTTCATTTATCTGCTCGAGTACTTCTTCATTTTTGACTTTGTCTATCCATTTTATTCTAAGCATCTTCCTATAACACCACATTTCAAAAGCTTCGAGTCTTCGTTGATCAGTTTTCCCCATTGTCCAAGTTTCGCAACCATATAATGCTGTGCTCCAAACGTAACTTTTCAAGAATTTCTTCCTTACTTCCAAGCTTATATTTTTTGAGCATAATAACTGTCTCTTTTGATAAAAAGCCTGTTTCCCTTGTGCTATTCTTGCTCTTATATCTCTTTCGCTCTTGCCGTTCTCTGTAATTATGCTTCCTAGATATTTGAATTCTTTCACCTGTTCAATTGTCTCGGTATCTATTTTGATTCTCGTTCTTCTAGCTGTTTTCGCTGCTGTACACATCATGAATTTTGTTTTGTCTTTATTTATATTCATACAATAGTTTTCCAATAATATTGTTCTCATGGTGTTGAGAATATTTTCTAACTCAGTACTACTCGTGGCCAATATAGCTATGTCATCCGCGAATCTCAACATACTTATATTTTCTCCCTGAATCTGTAATTTCGATTGAATTTCCTTCTTCACTTCGTTCATTGCTTCTTCTATATATAAATTGAACATCAGTGGCGATAATGAGCATCCTTGTCTCACCCCTCTTCTTATTTGTGCTTCACCTTCCTGACCCTCTATGTCTATTATTGCACTTTGATTCTTATATAATTCGTATATTATCCTTCTATCTTTATAATTTATTCCCACCTTCTTCAGGATCGCAAACATGTTCTCCCAGTCCACATTATCGAAAGCCTTTTGTATATCTACAAAACCTATGTACACAGATTTCTTCAGCGCTATCCTTTTCTCTATTACTGCCCTGAGTGCTAAGATTGCTTCTCGCGTTCCCCTATTTTTTCTAAAACCAAACTGATCCTCTGCCAATCTACTCTCTATTTTATTTTCCATCCTCCTGTATATAATTTTGGTCAGTATTTTCGAAGCATGTGAAGTTAGACTGATCGTTCTGTAGTTCTCGCATTTGTCTGCCCCTTGTTTTTTCGGGATAGCGACAATTTGATTCTTTTGGAAATCTTCCGGTACTTCTCCTTTTTCGTACATATCTCTAATCAATTCAAACAGTGCGTCGCGAGTTCCTTCACTGGAGGCTTTTATAAGGTCCGCACTTATGCCATCTATGCCTGGCGCTTTATTATTTTTCAATTCTTTCAAAGCCTTGTCGAATTCTGATCTCAATATCGAATCTCCCAATTCTTCCTCATCTACATCCTCCTCCTTCTCTAATAGTGCTATATCATCGTTTCCTCTATACAAGTCTTCCAAATGATTGATCCACTGTTCTATTTTCTCTTCCGTTTTTATCAATTGTCGTCCTAGAGAGTTTCTAATCTTATTGCTTCTAGATTTCATTTGTCCGAAAAATCTTTTAATAATCCTATATGCTTCATCTATTTTACCTAAATGCAATCTTATTTCTATTTCCTGACATTTCACTCAAAATGCATATTTTATCAGCAATTCACATGATTCACTTTCCCTACTCGTTCTTATATGTTCAATGTTGCAAAACCTTTTTTTTTTTTCTTACAGCAAGGTATAATCTTACATCTAACCACGACTATTTCCCACCATTTTTATTTCTAAACATGGAAAAAGAATGTATATAGAAAGTGATTTTAGAATCGGTACATATGAATTACCAGCGCTAAAGTGGCAGTTTTTGGAACTGAGCTGTGCTCAGAAAAATTTGCCGCTTCTTTGATCTTTTTTGACCTAACATTGATCTCCTTATGTTACTCCGTGTTTCACACCATGCTATGTATCAGACATATTTCCTTATGTTGATTGTTTGAGTGACGTTATTGATGATAATTCTTTTGTTTCGTTACGTTTCTTAGCAACAGAACCAAAATTCAATATTATATTTCGTTTCTGTTATCTAGAACCACAGAAACGATAGTGTTTTGTCATTTTTTTCGTTACGTTCTTGTCCTCAGTTACGTTATTCTCTGAATAACGTTAATGATGATTTATTCCGTTTCTTTACGTTACCTTATCACAGAACCGAAAGCAGTGATGCCAGCATTTGGTCGACCGAGTCAGTTTACCCTCTCCATCTGACCATTTCTCGTCCCCACCATTCCAGCCGGGTGTACGCACACATTGAAACCCGTATTCATGTGATTCGGAACCGGTCGGTTCACTTCGAGTCAGCTCGGACAATCGAGAGAGAACCAACTATCCGTCGGTCTTTGTCTTCTCAATATGTTTTACGATCGGCCAACTCCGTGCAAGATCGGAAAGAGTTTGAAGCCCACGCGGTCGACTTACAGAAAAGTTTGACCGCTTTTTCTTTTCCAAGCAACAATTTTATTGTTATCAGTATCGAACTGACTTACCCGGCACCCCGGGCAATTCTCGTCCGGGGCCCTTCAATATTTTTCTCGTTTTTTTTTTCAATTGAAAAGCCAGTTCAATACTGATTATTGAATTATCACGATGAAACATAGATTTGATGCATAGCATCATTTAATTGAATTAAAATCGAATTTAAGTACATAATTTTCCAATTATTATTTTTTTTTCATAAATTTTATAAGATTATTGGTTATTCTTATGACTGATCATGGAGCTTTCAAGAACCCCTATATGTATTGTATGAAAATTTTCTAATAGTTACGCATTTCTAATCATTATTTCAAATCTTGATGATTTTTCAATGAATTTCATTAGAATTGCCAATCAATCGATGGTTGAAAAATTCTAAGATAGTTTGGGGATCTATGATAAATGTCCTGCGGTGAATTCCACAATTTTCCCTGATGAATTAATTTTCAGAGATCACTATGATATTCCAACGAGGATAATCAAATCAACATCGATTATCAGATGTTGATCAACATCAAAATAATAAGACTGAATATCCAATTGATTGAGTGCAAATTATTTCCAATGGACTGAAGAATTAGATTTCAGCATTCAAATTGATATTCCATCATTTCACGCACTATCGGTCTCTTTCCTTCGCTGCATTACTTCATAGACGTAATATGTGGATCGAAATATTACAAGACCCCATAGCCTGGCGGCAAAAGACATGGTTCTTGCGGAAGAACGGTTGGGTTCGATTCTGTGTGGAGACATTTCATTTTTTCTTGTCATCTCTCTGGTGAATAATTAAATTTCACATCCGATTATTATTTTTTATGTCATTACATCGTCATGTTATTAATAATCCTGATCTTTCAGAATTCACTTGTGGATTCGACCAAGTACAGGTTCGAGTCGATTGGAAATTTCCCAAATATTCGTGTCCATGAGATATACACTACCGGTCGAAAGTATTCGAGCACCTCTCGAGAAAACGCGAAATTTTCAAAGTTTCATATCTCAGCCGGAAATTATCGTACATTCAAAATAAAGAACCGTTTTGGAGGGTGAAGTGTGCTCTTTCAAGAAATCTTAGTCTCACTCGCCTGACTGAAGTTCGTTATTGACCGCGTTCGGTTGAACTTACAACTTTTTTCGATTTTTTTTCCGACTTTTCAAACCTTTGCATGTTCTTGGGTGATTTTTTCCTGGGAGAATGAGATCATACATTCAATAGAGCATGGATTTAGCTGCAAAATGATCTCTCATTTTTCTCCCTCGGATCATTTCTGTCAGAGTTATGTCCTTTTTTGTGAAAAAAGTGGATTTTCAGACAAAGTGCTGTGACTCTGAAAGTATCGTTCCAGTCAAAAACTGTTAAGGGGAAAAAAGTTTCGTTCCAACGTTCCCTACATGCATAAAAATTTTGGCAATTATTGAGGCACATTTAATTCCCGCCACTTTTCTCATCTTTGGTGGAACACGTTGCAGTCTCGAGATCATCAATCAATTCAAATATTCAACAAAGAATAATCGTCAGATCAGTCTACAGTGGTGAAATTTCTTCGTCCATGCAAAACGATGCATCCATCGTGGGAAACTATCGATATTCATTTTCGAAAGAAACGAATGATAAATTTCATATGCAACTGCTTCATGCAAAACAATGCGTTAATCGTGATGAATACAGGCTAGCCTCCTATAACGCGACTGTTTTATTCAATTATAACTCTACGGGTTATCAGTTATGCCTGAAACCCGCGAAACAAGTCAAGAAACACGTGCTGTGATAGTGGCATCACGTGAAGAGGGATATTCTTCAAGAGAAATTTCGGAGAGAGTCGGTGTAACTAATTCAACCGTATTGTATACCCTGGAGCGATACCAAAGTACAAAATCGAATTCCAATCGGGCTCGATCTCGCAGGTCGCGAGTTACATCGAAAGAAGAAGATAAGTTTTTGCGTATTCAAAGTAAACGACTAAGGATGAGAACAGCACCTGACTTACAACAAGAACTGAATGCAACTCGTGATTCCCCTCTGTCTGCCTCAACCGTTCAACGTCATCTGCGAGATTCTGGCCTCATGGGACGTATTGCTGCGCGAAAACCTTTATTACGTAAGCAAAACAAAATTAAACGTTTGAATTGGGCTCGCGCACATTCAAGTTGGGGCATAGAAGAGTGGTCGAGAGTACTATTTACGGACGAATCAAAATTTGAATTATTTGGAACGAAACGTCAAGTTTACGTCCGTCGGATGAAAGGTGAACGAATGCTTAATCAATGTGTAACACCCACAGTGAAACACCGGGGGGGATCAATCATGATATGGGGGTGTTTTGGAGGACTAAAAGTAGGTGATTTATTCAAAATTGAAGGTATTTTGAAGGAAGAGGGATATCATAGTATCTTAAAAAACCACCTAATACCTTCTGGAAAGACGTTAGTTGGAAACGGGTTCATTCTGCAACAGGATAACGATCCCAAGCATACTCCCAAATTGTGCACGGGATACATACGGAAGAAGGAAGACGCGCATCAGTTGCAGATTATGGACTGGCCTGCTCAATCCCCAGACCTCAATCTCATAGAACTGTTGTGGGATCAACTCGATAGAGATGTGAGGGAAATGAGACCAACGAACAACTAGGAACTATGGCAATATTTGCAAACATGTTGGAGTCAGATATCTCCTATGACATTGGAGAAATTATTATTGAGGATGCCGAGAGTCTGTAAGGTGGTGGTAAGAGCAAGAGGTGGCTATTTCGGGAAATCTGCAATTTGAAATCAGAATTTGAATTGATTTAAATTGATTTTGAATTTTAATGTTTATTGTATACATATGGATGTACATATTTTGATTCAGAAATATAATTTGAATAAGAACAATTTGATTTTCCAATTTCATGATGAGCATGCGCGACTGTTATAATTTATCCTACACGGTTTATTTTGAAATTTCCGGGATTTAATATTCACAATCACTGGCATTCTGACCAAAAAATCCACGTCACTATGGAGTTCCCAACAAAACATAATTATAACATTGATGTACAACGACGAAAAAAAATGTTCACCACTTTAGACTCATCTAACGATTATTCTCTGTTGAATATTTGAATTGATTGATGATCTCGAGACTGCAAGATATTCCACCAAGGATGAGAAGAGTGGCGAAAATTAAATATGCCTCAATAATTCCCAAAATTGTTATGCATGTACAGAACGTTGGAACGAAACTTTTTTCCCCTCAACAGGTTTTGACTGGAACGAAACTTTCAGAGTTACAGCACTTTGTCTGGAAATCCACTTTTTCCACAAAAAAGGACATAACTCTGGAGGGAATGATCCGAGGGAGAGAAATAAGAGATCATTTTGAAGCTGAATCCATGCTGTATTGAATGTATGATCTCATTTTCCCAGGAAAAAATCACCCAAGAACATGCAAAGGTTTGAAAAGTCGGAAAAAAAATCGAAAAAAGTTGTAAGTTCAACCGAACGCGGTTAATAACGAGCTTCAGTCAGATGAGTGAGACTAAGATTCATTGAAAGAGCACACTTCACCCTTCAAAACGGTTTTTTATTCTTGAATGTACGATAATTTCCGGCTGAGATATGGAACTTTGAAAATTTCGTGTTTTCTCGAGAGGTGCTCGAATACTTTTGACCGGCAGTGTACACAATAAAAAATTTTTCGTCAAATTCAACACACAAGCGAATGTTAACAATTTTTCTTCACACTCAACGTGTGTTGATTCCAGAGTGACACTCACAAAGTGTTAATTTGAATTCGAAAAACATTTTGATGCGCTGAAAATGAATCGATCGAACAGCATTTGATCAGTGTGTTAAATGAACACACAAAAGTGTCAAATATTCAACACTTGAGTTTCAACACGTAGTTAAATATCCGACACTTGAATTTTGACACGTAGTTAAAGATGCAACACTTGAATTTTGACACGTACTTCTTTTTTACACAATAACGGAATTTTTTTTTACTGTGTGGACCGATCGATGCAGAATCTTCTGAAATGAGAAATGAATAGCACTTCAGAGGAACGTTTTTGAAAAAGTCTACTTGCAAATTCCATCAATTCCTGTGACGAATTAATGGGGAAATTTCGAGAATTTGTGTCCATCGAATAAAGACCGATCGTTCCGAAATCTAATGAAATGAAAAATTAAATCACTTCGGAGGAACGGTTTTGAAAAAGTATACTTGCAAATTCCATCAAACCCTTTGACGAATTGATAAAAAATTTCGAAACTTTGTCTCCGTGGAATATAAACCGATCGATTCTGAATCTCCTCACGGAGAGCAATGGATTCTAGGGAGTATGACAAATGTCATGAAGGCTGGAATATTTGATAATATATTTCCGAGTATGAGGACAAGTATCTAGATTATGAGTGTTACAAGTACAAGTATCCATTTATGATGAAGGTGCTTGTTTTGGGGTAGATGGTACTGTCAACCAGTGATATATCAATATAATAACAGCAAGGAAAAGAAGTTAGTTCCTATTATAATATAAGATTATTACAATTACTATCTTCAGTTGCTTGAATTGGGCAGGGAATAATATGAAATCGGAAAAAAAAGATATTCCTCAGGACATGAACCCGCCAAGATAACACACGAAGAATTCTTTTTCAAGAGCGAGAATAGAACTCTTCAAGGACTAATGAATTCATATAAAGCTCTGGAGGAGTTCAATCTGTCGGACATTTACAAGTTCTTTGAGAGTACTCAAACAATACTTCCGATATTCTCAATGAGCTTGTTAATGTCTGACAGATTGAACACCTCCAGACCTCTATATGAATTCACTAGTTCGAAAAGAATTCTTGAAGAGTTCTATTCTCGCTCTTGACAAGAATTCTCCGTGTGTTATCTTGGCGGGTTCATGTCCTGAGGAATATCTTCTTTTTCCGAATTCATATTATTCTCTGCCTAATTCAAGCAACTGAAGATAGTAATTGTAATAATCTTATATTATAATAGGAACTAACTTCTTTTCCTTGCTGTTATTATATTGATATATTACTGGTCGACAGTACCATCAACCCCAAAACAAGCACCTTCATCATGAATGGATACTTGTACTTATAACACTTTTGATCTAGATACTTGTCCTCATACTCGAAAATATATTATCAAATATTCCAGCCTTCATGATATTTGTCATACTCCTTAGAATCCATTGCTCTCCGTGAGGAGATTCAGAATCGGTCGGTCTATATTCCACGGAGACAAAGTTTCGAAATTTTTTATCAATTCGTCAAAGGGTTTGATGGAATTTACAAGTATACTTTTTTAAAAATATTCCTCCGGAGTGATTTCATTTTTCATTTCAGTGGATTGCGAATCAATCGGTCTTTATTCGATGGACACAAGTTTCTGAAATTGTTCCCATCAATTCGTCACAGGAATCGATGGAATATGCAAGTACACTCTTTTAAAAACGTTCCTTCGAAGTGATATTCATTGTTCTTCTTTTCAGAAGATTTCGAATCGATCGGTCTATATTCCACGGAGACAAAGTTTCGAAATTCTTTCATCAATTCGTCACAGGAATTGATGGAATTCACAAGTAGACTTTTTCAAAAACGTCCCTCTGAAGTGCTATTCATTTCTCATTTCAGAAGATTCTGCATCGATGGGTCTACACAGTAAAAAAAAATTCCGTCATTGTGTAAAAAAGAAGTACGTGTCAAATTTCAAGTGTTGCATATTCAACTACGTGTCAAAATTCAAGTGTCGAATATTTAACTACGTGTTAAAATTCAAGTGTTGAATATTTAACACTTTTGTGTGTTCATTTAACACACTGATCAAATCCTGTTCGATCGATTCATTTTCAACACATCAAAATGTTTGTCGAGTTCAAATTAACACTTTCTGAGTGTCACTCTGGAATCAACACACGTTGAGTGTGAAGAAAAATGGTTAACATTCGCTTGTGTGTTGAATTTGACGAAAAATTTTTTACGGTGTATATCTCATGGACACGAATATTTGGGAAATTTCCAATCGACTCGAACCTGTACTTGGTCGAATCCGCAAGTGCATTCTGAAAGATCAGGATTATTAATAACATGACGATGTAATGACTTAAAAAATAATAATCGGATGTGAAATTCAATTATTCACCAGAGAGATGACAAAAAAAAATGAAATGTCTCCACACAGAATCGAACCCGACCGTTCTTCCGCAAGAACCATGTCTTTCGCCGCCAGGCTATGGGTTCTTGTAATATTTCGATCCACATATTACGTCTATGAAGTAATGCAGCGAAGGTAAGAGACCGATAGTGCGTGAAATGATGAAATATCAATTTGAATGCTGAAATCTAATTCTTCAGTCCATTGAAAATAATTTGCACTCAATCAATTGGATATTCAGTCTTATTATTTTGATGTTGATCAACATCTGATAATCGATGTTGATTTGATTATCCTCATTGGAATATCATAGTGATCTCTGAAAATTAATTCATCAGGGAAAATTGTGGAATTCACCGCAGGACATTTATCATAGATCCCCAAACTATCTTAGAATTTTTCAACCATCGATTGATTGGCAATTCTAATGAAATTCATCGCAAAATCATCAAGATTTAAAATAATGATTAGAAATGCGTAACTATTAGAAAATTTTCATACAATACATATAGGAGTTCTTGAAAGCTCCATGATCAGTCATAAGAATAACCAATAATCTTATAAAATTTATGAAAAATAAATAATAATTGAAAAATTATTTACTTATATTCGATTTTGATTCAATTAAATGATGCTATGCATCAAATCTATGTTTCATCGTGATAATTCAATAATCAGTATTGAACTGGCTCTCCAATTGAAAAAAAAACGAAAAAAATATCGAAGGGCCCCGGCCGAGAATTGCCCGGGGTGCCGGGTAAGTCAGTTCGATACTGATTACAATAAAATTGTTGCTTGGAAAAGAAAAAGCGGTGAAACTTTTCGGTAAGTCGACCGCGTGGGCTTCAAACTTCTTCCGATCTTGCACGGGGTTAGCCGATCGTAAAACATATTGAGAAGACAAAGACCGACGGATAGTTGGTTCTCTCTCGATTGCCCGAGCTGACTCGAAGTGAACCGACCGGTTCCGAATCACCTGAATACGGGTTTCAATGTCTGCGTACACCCGGCTGGAATGGTGGGGACGAGAAATGGTCCGATGGAGAGGGTAAATCGACTCGGTCGACCAAATGCTGGCATCACTGACCGAAAGTCGACATCGACTTTTGGTATTGTTGCCCAGTAACGTAACAAAAGGGCAGGATTTTGTCTTCCCGTTTCGTTACCTTTTGGTCCCTGGTTATATCAGTCAGGTTGACCTGTAGTTATTCTACAACAATTCCTATAATCAGAATACTTCTGTATCTGCTCAATTTTTGTTGAGTTGATCCCAAACAGTATGCGTGATTACTCGTCAATTAGTCAGTCAAGTGCATGTGATGCAAAAATTTGTGTTATATCCACAGCTCTCCCGTCTTCTCTCCATTTTCTTACAACGCTACCTATTGATATTGATCCTGCTGGTACATGATATACAGATGTATGATATACCTGCATCTTGCCTGTTTTTCCTGCATCCACCTGTTATTCTACTCGAATAATCTGGGGATTCATTATCAACTGAATCCACCTTTCAATCTGTAATGCAAATTGATAATGTAGGTAGCAACCTCACAGATCTATGCTGCCGTGCTTAGGAAAAAGGCAGTCAGTAAACTCAATTTACTGCCTTTTCTTGATTTTGATACCAATATATTCTTCAAATAATTCTCTACATATCAATTATAAAAAGAGTCATCAAGAAGGTTATTTCAGGAAGATATAAATTCTTCAAGTTCGTCAAATATTCCAAATTGGTTATATTTTCCATATGGTAAGTATAGAAGCAGTAAATCCATTCTTCAAAGTAAGGAAGCAGTAGTATTGAAATGGTACTGCTTTTATTCACTGGAAGATATAAGTACTGCCTTTTCACCTGTTATGATGACGTTTTTATCAGTATCAACTAAGAGGAAAAGCAGTAATGGTTATCTTACTGCTCCCTTGTGTTGGGTTGTTGATATTTCAGAATGGAACAATTGTTGTGAGCGTGGTACATTTTCTCCACGTTTTTCCGATTGATATCATCACAGGTAAGTGTATATTTGGAAGAATAATTTCATTTCACAATCTCACTGATCAACATTCATTTTGTGATCATGATACACGATAGTTTGTAGACTTTGTAAGCTTTAAGAGGAAATCTTTACATGCTTGAATATTTCTAACCTTACTCCTTTTATTCAATTGTCAATTATATTCGAAGAAGGTTTTTATCTGTGTTGAAATGGAATATAATGAAAGAAGTGTAAATATTTGTACTTATAATGAAATAATTATTGATAATGATAATAATAATTGAAAGAACAATAATTCATTTTACAGAATAATGAAAATCGTACAAGTTTTCTACGATAGAAGTTGATCTCCTTGAACAAGACTCCAGTTCACAGCAAAAACAGGGCTGTTGTACTCAAATCATTGATGAGAAGAGTTACGGAACATCCGTGGGAGATCAAACCTTACCATCGCTCTGTGATTCAGAGAATGTGACTGATCATTCGGTGATCCTTGATATAGAAGTTTCAGTTTCTGATGCTGTTGATACATTCATTCTCATTGATGAACGTCCATCAAGTGAAATTTCAGGTGCTGTATTGGATGGAGATGCCATAATACATGAGCAATCAAAAATCATTAATGATGATGATTATAGTGATAATACCGTTGAAGTTGATCCCCTAGTTGAAATTCAAGCCCTTCTTTCTCCCTAAATATGGAAGGTCAGGAAATACCTACCACTTTGAGGGGAAAAAGAGGAGCTCTATCCTTCTCCTTCGCCCTTCAAAGTGGTGAAGATTTCTGAGATTCTTTACCCACACAGCACGCTGGTCCCGATGTATTCATAAAGAATTCTTCATGAATTCATCGTGGAATTCTTCAAGAGTCCCCGTTATGACAGAAAGAGTTCTTTATGAATTCCTGGTCTTCAGAAAGAATTCTTGAAGAATTCTCAAGAATTCTCTATGAATTCTTTCGGAACTGACATAAGGGGAGTTCATTTGGGACATGCCTGTGCTGTGTGGGTATATAGGGAAAAGAGGGATTTTGAATTTTGACTCGGTCCGAGTCAAAAAGTAATTTCTCCTTTCTCCCTACATATGGAAGATCAGAGAATTTGCACCACCCTACTGAAAATGCCAGGCAAATCCGGACGAAAAATATTTGTCAGGATTTGATCGGTTTTTGTCCCAGGAAATCCGGTCAAAAACTGACAAAATTTCTACCTGGTTTCGTCCGGAATCACCGAATTGGAATATCCTGTCAAAAACTGACAGACATTTTTTTGCCAGTTTTCGACAGGATATTTCAATTTGGTGATTCTGGACGAAACCAGGTAAAAATTTTGTCAGTTTCTGACCGGATTTGCCGGGACAAAAACCGATCAAATCCTAACAAATATTTTCCGTCCGGATCTGCCTGGCATTTTCAGCAGGGCACTTTGAGGAGCAAAAGAGGAGTCATACCCTCCTCCTTTGCTGCTAAAAGTGGCAGAAATTTCCTGATTTTCCATATGGAGGGGGAAAGGAGGAATCATTTTTCGCTTCAGGAGGCTAAATAATGATGAAATAATAGAAACAGATACTGATGATACGAAAGAACTCACTGCCTCAGCACGTAAACTCAAACGAAAAGAAGAAAAAGAAGACTTACTTAAAAAAAGGAAAATTGAAAAACATCTTCTCAGACCACCTTGTGCTGATTCTTGCTTGAAAAAATGTACGACGAAATTTTCTCAAATTCATCGAAAAGCTATTCATAAGATGTTTTGGTCATTGAGCTGGATAGAACAAAAATCTTTCATATTCAATACTCGTGCAAGGAAAGAAGTGAATGAGAAATCAGAAAATTCTCCAAGAAATTTATCAATTATTTACAAATCCTCAGTCGCAGGAACAAACGAAGTAGTATGTAAAACCTTTTTCCTAACAACTCTTGGTTTTCACCCGAAAAATGATGAAGTTATTTTCTATGTTCTTCATACAGACATGCCTGCTCAAGATGGACGTGGTGAAACTTCTCCACCAAACAAAATTGATGAGACGAAAATATTAGAGCATATCAAACGCTTCAATCCGACTATATCATATTATCGACGTGAACATGCAACAAATGTAAGATATTTACCGGATGATTCAACAATTTCAATGATGCATCAATTTTTCAAGGAAGAATTCCCAGGATTTAATGTTTCATATGAAACATACAGAAAGGTTTTATCACATGAAAACATAAGTTTCACGAAACTCGGTCACGAAGAATGTGAACTTTGTGAGATGCAAAAAATGCATCAATCAGACCATTCAGATAAAAAAGTTGATGATAAATGTGACGAATGTATCAAATGGTTGATACATGATAAAAAAAGTGAAGATGCTAGAAAATATTATCAAGAATGTGCTCAAATGACTTACGGTACCAAAACACTTTGTATGTCTGCTGATCTACAAAAAATAATTATGTTGCCTCGTTTGGAATGTTTTACGTCGGTCATATTCACAAACAGGCTTACAACATAAAATGAAACATTTGTTCCTGTCGGTAAAAATCAAGTTGATGCTGTACCATTGGCCGTAATATGGCACGAAGGAATACGAGAGCGTAGTAAAGAAGAGATCACCTCAACTTATCATCAATTTTCTCTCTATCACAAAGAGTATGAAAAAATCATTCTATGGTTAGACAATTGCTGTGCCCAGAATGAAAATTGGGCTTTCATTTCTTATCTACCGTATATTGTCAATTCCTCTCTGATAAAAGGTACAGTAGTTGAAATTAATTATTTTGAACCTGGACATACATTCATGTCAGCGAACTCATTTCATCATCAAACCGAGCTGTCTATGAAGAAAAAAGGTAATATTTATGATTTTCCTGAGTTTGCTCTGGCTGTTGAAGAAGCGAGAAAAAAAGTGAATGTAAAAGTCATGGATATTGATGATTTTCGTCACTTTGTTGATCATACTCCAGTAAAAAAACAGGAAATTTAATCACGATAAGAGTGAGAAAGTATATTTAGCTAATATAGTACAAATAGAAGTTAACAGAGGAACTACTGACCTCAAGTGCAAGACCGATTACAACGGAGAATATAAAATATTAAACAATTATTTAAAAGTTAAAGCTGCGAAAAAATGTATTCCTGACCCAATTCTGTGTGGAAAAAACGGCATAAGTAAAGAGAAAAAAATGCGATTTTCAAGAACATTTGCCCTCTTATACCTGAAAATCACAGGATTTTTTGGCAAAACTTACCGGAGAAGTAGTTATGATTTTTATAACTAAAGCAACCTTATTTTTTCAGTTATTATATTCTGTTTATTCAAATTGGAATTAGTTTCCATGTTGTTTTATAAGTCTTTCTATCTGACTGAATCTGTGTTTATTTTTTTGAAAAAAATATTTCAATTCAAAATCAGCCCAAGTTTCCATAGTTTCAAAAGAAAAGTTTTTGAAAAATATTCTTTGTTGAATAAATGATAAATCAAACTGTTTTTTTTTCATTTGATTACTCAGTATATTCATTTCATTATCAGTTGATAATTATTAAATGTTATGAAGATTGATTAATCGTTATGTATTAAACAGAGATTATGAAATCTCCAGTAGTATTTAGGACTTTATGATTCAACAGTGATTGTACAATAATTTTTCTCATGTCCATTTTCATAAATTAAATCAAATTTTCATTTTGTATTCCTGCGTTTTACTTCTGACAAAATTATATATATAAATAACGCAAGCAGTAATTTTGTTTCACAGAGTATGAAGGCAGTAAATCACAAGTTACTGCTTTCTGATTTACAACTATTAAAGGCCACATATTTGAGGCATCTTGATTAATTGTGGTGTGAAATCATACCTCAATTTCTCTTTATAAAGTCATGCAATATCTCATCAGTCATTGAATTTTAACTGTGAAGGAATGATATGATTAATTCAGTTTTGAAATATCCGAAATTTAGATTTCAGTTTTCTCTGATTTCACTCTTTTCACTTCACTGCCTTCTCCCTAAGCACAGCAGTATGATATATTCCCTTCATTTTGTTCCTTCCATATCACCCTGGAACACTACGCAAAGAATCTGATACCAGCTTTGAAAAGGTATGTGATATATCCACTGCGCTTCCGCCTCTATGAGGTCACCGAATGAGATCGATAGTGACGATAGCTAGCATACAAACTTGTCATACGTCTGCTTCATATCTGCTTCTTCTCCAGTCACCTATGATTCTACTCCAAGGAACTAATGGACCAAGACCAAGGAGCCCAGCATGTTCTGAGAACCTGTGGCATATCTACTGCGTTTTCGCCTTTGAAAGAATCGCTTTGATATACTTCAATGTAACTAACGTAACTGGAGACCAACCTAAACTTCTACCATTGGTCAAACTATTCCCATTTCTTTGAGGTTTTGTCATGAACTTTACTTTCTAAAAACTTCTTATGTTGCAGCATTGGGGTTTTTGATGAATCTCACTCCCTGATTACACAGGTCAACATTTGATCTACGCTGGACCGCCAGGAACTAAGTGGATATCTATGGGTTTTCGAGGTCGCTGATCACGATGGAGGGGTCTATATGACCCCATCACGTCAGGATCAAGGTCAAATGAAGGTCAAACATCTTGAATCGAAAAATATAATTTTTTGGACCCCAGATTATGAACGAGCGGGAAATTTTACATCCAGATATACTTTCACGTTTCGATCAAAGTCATATCTGCAGGTCATGTGGAGGTCATCTGTAGGTCAAATCCTTCTTTTGAATGTTTTGTCTGATATTAGGTTGCGAAGTCTCTTGGATTAGGTGACTTTTATGTTTTCGAGGTCGCTGATCGCGATGAAGGGATTTATATGACCCCTTAACATCAGGATCCAGGTCATTCAAAGGTCAAGTGGAGAAAAAACCATCGAAAGAACCTGAAAAAATTCATACACATGTTTTCGAAGTTGCTGAATCTGAATCAGGCGTTTTTCCACACTTTGGATCTATCCTAGAGGTCATCCAAGATAATTTCAAGGTCACTTTGAAGTGTTTTCAGGATAAAAATGTGAAGTAAGATTCGAAAAACTTGAAAATTCCCCACCTATGTTTCCAAGGTCCGTGAATCGGAATCTGAAGTCGCTTGACCCCCAGAAGACGAGGTTCAAGGTCATTTCAAGAACAAGTGGAGAACCCTGCAAGTGAATTGCGACAGTTATGGGGTATGAGTGTGTTGAAAATCAAACGTGTTGGTTCCCTCCCTTGACGTTTCATCACATCAGGATGGAAGTTTTTAGACGCAAAATTTTTATCTTCACATACTCATGTTATACAGTTCATACATCTCGATGCAATTCAACAACAAATCAACGTGTGGTTGCACCCAGGACACCTCCACGTGGTGACGGTGGGCAACGGAGTTGTCTCACTATCTGGCGAAGTCCCTGGGTTGCGGCGTTTATGCCGTCATGGCAATCACACGGAAACGTATTACGAGACAGGGCTTCGGAAACCCAGAATCGGCGGCTGGTCAGGGTGGGAAAGCGGACCCGCAGGCGTCGTCATCATGCGACCGTAGCTCTACATTGGTGGGAAACTTGGCCTCTGTAGAGTCAAATGTGACAAGTCAAAGTCCTTGCAAAAACAGTCCGGACATCTCTTGTGTTATTCGCGGGCAGTACACGACGAAAATCAAATTCACATTCTCAGAAACATTGAAAAAAAAATATAATGAATGCTTCGCAATCGAAACTGATTCTTTAACTAATTCCTTCACTCCAAAAGTTGTCTGTAGTAGATGCCGCAATATTTTGGACAAAAAGAAAAGACAGATATTTTCTTTTCCGATGAAATGGAGAAAGCCATCAAATCACGCGTCGGATTGCTACTTTTGTTCAAGTAATCTACATGGTTATAATCGTCATGATGAAAAATCTATCATTTATCCGCACGTAGCATCAGTAACTTTTCCTGTATTCATTGATGCTGAATCTAATGATAGTAGTATGGATATAGAAACAAGTGAACAAGAAGTTTTAACTCATGCAGATCATACATCGGACAATGTTGGAATGCTAGATCAATCCTCCGATACATCCGAAGAAGAAGAAGAAGAAGAAGAAGAAGAAGAAGAAGAAGAAGAAGAAGAAGAAGGAGGAGAAGAAATGGAAGCTCACAAAATTCCATCAGATTCAGAAGATGAGGGCAATAGAAATCAAGAACAATTTGCCCAAGCAGATTTAAGTGATCTTTGTCGAGATTTGGGCCTTTCAAAAGGAAGTTCCGAACTTCTGGCGTCAAGACTTGAAGAAGAAAATCGCTTGGCTTCTGGAACGCACGTTACATATTACCGTTCAAGAGACAAACCGTTTAGAAAGTTTTTTACAAAAACAAGCAACTTGATTTACTGCAGTGATATCGGAGGTTTGGTTGAGCAATTTGACATTGAATACAGACCTTGTCATTGGCGTCTTTCCATAGATTCCTCGATAAGAAGTCTGAAAGCTATCTTGCTTCACAATGGGAATTTGTATGCCCCTTTACCCGTTGCTCATTCTGTCTCAATGAAAGAAGAGTATCATGATTTGCATCTCTTATTACAAAAATTGAAATATGATAAACATAAATGGGATATTTGTGGTGATTCGAAAATAAGTACCATCATGCTCGGCTTACAAAAAGGATTCACTTCATATCCATGTTTCCTTTGCGAGTGAAATAGTCGAGCTCGAGATGAACACTATGTGAGAGCAGTCTCGCCTCCTAGAAGAAATTTGACTCCAGGCGTCAAAAATGTTTTGAAAGAAAGTTTGATACCTACACGAAAGGTTCTTCTACCGCCATTGCACATCAAATTAGGTCTTGCGAAGCAATTTGTTAAAGCAATGCGCAAAAATCAAAGCGATGCTTTCATGCATATCTTTTAAATCTTTCCATCGCTTTCTGAAACTAAAATGAATGAGGGTGTTTTCACGGGACCTCAGATAAGAGAGATGCTAAAGAATGAGGAATTTGAAGGACTGATGACCGATGAAGAAAAAGCTGCATGGCAAAGTTTCAGAGAAGTGACGAAAAAATTTTTAGGAAATAACAATGATCCTGGTTATAAAGATATTGTTCCTAGAATGTTGAATGACTTTGGAGAAGTTGGATGTCTTATCAATCTAAAACTCCACTTTTTGCACTCTCATATCGATTACTTCCCCGAAAACTTAGGGGACTTCAGCGAAGAGCAAAGTGAGAGGATGCACCAGGATCTAAGAGAATTCGAAGTAAGGTATCAAGGAGTTCGGGGTGAAAATATGCTAGCAGACTATTGTTGGAACTTGCAGAGAGAGTCAAATGAAACTCACAAAACACAAACAATTAGAAGATCATTTCTCACCCAACGGAAACGTTCTCGAACCGATGAGTGATATAGCCGACATGACGATTTAGGTAAGGCTGTAGATTCACAAGGAATATCGGCTTAAACGTGTCTTCTATGTTTGCTTTCTGCGTGAGAGATCAAGAATGACAACAAGGAGGCGTTACTGCTTGAAACAAGCTACGGTATTATATTCAGTAAACACACGTATGAATTTTTGCGCATCTCTTGAAGGTTATTACTCTACTTTACATTGGATTGACTCTGAACTGGAATTGTTCGTGGTCAACCGACCTTGCATTGAAACTTAGACTAATGAATAGAAATTCACTCCTTCTTACATTTCTCCGTGATCTATACCTGTTTGACTCAGATATAACATAACTCAGAAACGACATTGGAATGACCTCGAATGTCTGCTAGAAAAACTTCGCAAGACTAAACATACTTCGAATTCAGACTTGGGAATCTTGAAAACATGTGTATGTATTTTTATGGATGTTTAGGTAGTCCTCGCTCGATTTGATCATCAAATGACCTTGAACCTGACCTGATGTAGGTTAACCGAGCTCATATTCCGATTCGTAGACCTCGGAAACATAGGCAGGAATTTTTCCAGGTTTTTCGAACCATACTTCACATTTTTATCTCAAGAACACTTTAGAATGACCTTGAAATCACCTTCAATGACTTCTAGAATAGATCCAAAGTGTGAATAAATGCCTGATTCGAATTCAGCAACCTCATAAACATGTGCATGAATGTTTTCAGTTTTTTTCGATGGTTTTTTCTCCACTTCACGTTCAAATGACCTCGATCCTGATGTGATGGGGTCATATAGACCCCTTCATCGTGATCAGCGACCCCAAAAACATAAAAGTCACCTAATCCATGAGACTTCCCAACTTAATATCAGACAAAACATTCGAAAGACGGATTTGACCTACAGATGACCTCCATATGACCTGCAGATATGACTTTGATTAGAACGTCAGAGGACTTTGATTAGAACGTCATATCTGGATGTAAAATCCCCCACTCGTTCATAATCTGGGGTCAAAAAAATTATATTTTCCAATTCAAGATGTTTGACCTTCATTTGACCTTGATCCTGATGTGATGGGGTCATATAGACCCCTACATCGTGATCAGCGACCTCGAAAACATGAAAGTCACCTAATCCAAGAGACTTCGCAACCTAATATCAGACAAAACATTCAAAAGAAGGATTTGACCTACAGATGACCTCCATATGACCTGCAGATATGACTTGGGTGAAAAGGTGAGAATATATCTGGATGTAAAATTCCCCGCTCGTTCATAATCTGGGGTCAAAAAAATTATATCTTTCGATTCAAGATGTTTGACCTTCATTTGACCTTGATGCAGATGTGATGGGGTCATATAGACCCCTACATCGTGATTAGCGACCCCAAAAACATAAAAGTCACCTAATCCAAGAGACTTCCCAACCTAATATCAGACAAAACATTCGACAGAAGGATTTGACCTACAGATGACCTCCATATGACCTGAAGATATGACTTTGATTAAAACGTGCAAGTATATCTGGATGTAAAATTTCCCGCTCGTTCATAATCTGGGGTCGAAAAAATTATATTTCTCGATTCAAGATGTTTGACCTTCATTTGACCTTGATCCTGACGTGATGGGGTCATATAGACCCCTTCATCGTGATCAGCGACCCCAAGAACCTATAGATATCCACTTAGTCCTCAGCGGTCCAGTGTAGATCGAATGTTGACCTGTGTTATGAACGATGATTCATCTATTGATTCATTGTATAATCTTCAATCATCCATTCCATGCCATTCATCACCAATTGAATCCACTTTGTAATCTGTAATTCATCCATCCAAGACAAAATTCCCACAAGACCGCCTGTATGAAATAGATAGAGGTGGTGGACGACGTGCAGGTCTATGATATATTCGCTTCTCTTCGTGTCTTCTCATACACCTGTGATCCTGACCCTGTCATCACCCTGTATCAGGGCGATGAGGAAAGATGAGAACGAAGCAAATACACCATTCAATCTGTGCATCGTCTACCACTACTATTCACTTCATTGAGGTATATTGAAGTTTATTGAATATTTTCAATCAAAACTATTAATTGAACAAAACGATTTCTCTAGAGGCAGAAGCACAGCAGATATGCCACAAATCTTGACGACATACTGGGTTCATCTGTCTCTCGGAGTAGAATCACAGGTGGATGGAGACAAAGCAGCAAAGAAGCAGACGAATCATGAATTTGTACGCTAGTTATTTAGCTAGATGATAGCTGTCACTATCAATTCCATCCGGTGGCCTCATAGTTAAGTGAAGCAAAGCACAGTAGTTCATATTGCAAATCTAACTTGACAAAAGTCCATTTTCATTTTGATTCCAACGAAATCGTGGGTTTTCATGTGTTTGTGGTTGCTGATCACGAATCCAGAGTCATATTTTTGAAATTCAAGATGGCGGATCCAGCATGGCAGACAAAACCTAAGAGATGCCTCCGAATTCGCTGAAAATGGGTACTCGGGAGTGTTTACGATTGCTTATCACGGATTATTGATGATGACAACAAATTTCGAAATGGCAGACCCAATGTGGTACAAGAATCACAGTGTTCAGATGACGAATCCAGCTGGACAAAATTAGGAATTTTATCGGATTTGCATAGGAAGTGCTCTCCAAGGTTTTATGTAGTCGCCGGGTTCGAATTCATTGTTGGCAATTGAGACTCTGAAACAACCTGGGTAATATGGCCAGGAATTTTTAATTCCAATGAATCTGCTGAAAACTCGAAATCATCAATATCAGACGAACACACACACTATGTCAAATGTTGTTCATATTTTTCTGAGACTTCTATTCTAGTTCAAAGGAAACAATCTCGAATATACATTGAAACATTCATGTTTGTTTCGGGCTTCGCCGTGTAGAAATCGGAGAAAAGATTAGAAATTTTGAAAATCAATCGAAAGATCGAAAGAGTGAAAGAACCTTGAAACGTGGAAGAAAAGCGGACTGTATGAGACGAAGAGGATATAACTTCCGTCTCGCTGTGGGATGAAGACAAGAAAGAGATCTGAATTCAATTTTCAAATAACTATATAATTAACAATGATAGAGAATCATGAAGTACAAAAAGAGATGAGGAATCATCAATGTGAAAATACATACAATGAACTGGACAGATCATTCAATTCACACATCCATCCATACCCATACGTTGCGGTGCACCGTAGAAGAAGCTGGAAGAGATGATTCGGTCAGGATGTACCTAGAAGTTGTTCTGACCCACCTCGTAGCGATCGATATTGTTCACAAGAAGCAGTGCATCTCGTTTGTGGCACTCACAAATTATATTCACCGAGGAATATGAAAGGAAGCACTGAAAATTGGAGACCAGTCAAGAAGAGAAGGAGGAGAGCGACCACGTGGTATAGATATATCAAGAACGAACGTGGTGTTGCTCTGAGACAGTGCCACCGACGCTGACTGATAGTGGTCATCGATGCTCTGGTTTAGAGAGAGTCCTGACCTCCCACCTTTCTCCTAATTAGCGCACTGAGTGATGATATACCGAAAGCAAAGTATGCCCAGGGAATATGACGTTTTCAGGCGTGGCAATCAAACAATGTTAGTCCAACAATCCACTGATTAGCACAAATATGGACATATCCAATCATATGCGTGCTCAATCTTCGTAATTTCCATCACTTCCTGGATCATGAAGAAGTTTGATATCAGGGGATATATTTTTACTTCTCTTCTGCTTCAGGGTTTCTACAATCCTTGAAAACATGGAAATCTCCTGGAATTTTATTTGATCTCCTGAAATCATGGAATTCTCCTGGAATTTATTTGTGAATCCTGGAAATCCATGATTTCTTATGAGAAAATTTTTTTTTTGAAAAACATACTTATCCCAATGAAGTTTGATGGTTTTTTTCAGGGAAACCAATCATATTTTTATGTATTCATTGATTCATTAGTCTATCCATATTGATCAATGATCCAGTGTGCAAATGGCAAATAATTTGATGCATAATAACAATTGAAATTTTATATCATGTTCCGATTCATTCGTCAGTCATAATAATTGTTTCTCCGGGTTGATTGTTTTTTTCTACTGGTCTCTATTGATTTCTATACGTATATATTGAATGTCGATACCCACGTTCCAATACGTCGTATCCCACCTCCAGGAAATTTTTCAGGAAGCGGTGCCAGTAGGTACACAGGATGTTTATGATATCATTTATGGAAAGAAAAATAGATTCTTCAAATTTGGTGGGATACGACGTATGAGAACGTGGGTATCGATATACAATTCACTGCTATAACCATGTGCCCAATTGAGCATCGAGTCGCCATAATTCAATTGCTCAAAGCAGACAAAGGATCGTGGCAGATTTAGATACCCATACCGCTCAAGAGTTCCTGCAAAGAGCTCCCATTATGCTAATCAATATGTATTCATTATGAATATTCTAAATCCAAAATGAACGCTCGATTAACAACTTCATCTTCAGAAAGAATTCATATCGAGATTTCATGATGAATTCTGCGGGGATCCAATGCGTTTTCATTCTGAATTCAAAATATTCGTGAAGGTTACTCATTGATCAACATAACGGGGACTATTCAAGAGGTTTTTACGAAGTCTTTATAAGTTCAAATTGACCATTGGCGCTGGCTGGGTATTGAATTATGTAGAAGTTCAAAATACTGACAGAAAATATGAAATGATCCTTTTTTTCCATAATATAAGAGAAAATGATGAACTATTTAGAGAAAAGAGGGAGGGTGATGTTAGTTGAATGCTTTTAACCTTTTTCAAAGTATTAAACAAAAGATCTTTTTTTCGTATGAGAAATATTTTGCGTATGCAGGATGATTGAGAACTCGAGCACCGTACTTCATACGCATATTCTTCAGTCGAAATTCAATAATTTCCCGTCAAAAAAAAATTTTTTGGACGCTTAGTTTTTGAGGTACGAGCATTTTTAGATTTTTTTACAAATCCGAATAACTCGAAAGCATTGTGTGCTACAAACCTCAACTTGATACCATCGGCTAAGTTGGAAAACGGCGGATTCCTGGAAGGAAAATTGAATCATTCTGTTGTTATGAATAAATGAAATTCGCATTTGTGATGTTCAGAAATGTGTATCAGGTTTTTCTGACACCAGGTTATCTTTAATGGGGGAAAATAACCAAATCCCTTTTGAATTCAATTGATCAAAAATCACAAGACTAGTTGAGCGGAAGGCTCCTCCCCCTACAGGAAGGTTTGTTCAATTATCAAAGGTGAATCGGATACGTAACTCATCGAAACAAAAGTTGGAAAATTTTGGAGTGCTGAACTTACTTATATTCCCAATCTCCTTAGGTACAAATCTCCTTTCTCTCTTTCTATAGGTCCCGTCGCTCACTCGTCTCTCTTCGGTCTTCGAGTGTTGCTAACACACACTCACTAAATGGGATTGAGTTCAATATAATAAGTATCGATTATCCTTTTTGGAGAATCGTTTAGGAAAATAAAATGATATTCGATAACAGTAATACTCGACGAATACACGTTATAATAAAACTAGCGTTTGGTACCTCGGAAATTTTTCTTTGATACGGCACTGACTCGCCATCTGGTGGCAATTTTAGTTTGTTCCTCGTTTCTCTGTTTCCATGGCTTTTTCGCTTGGCGTCTATCACGAGAGACAGTTGACCGGTCCACGCGTGCCGCTTTCGTTGATTTCAACATAAATTCTGTTACGAATAAACTCTAAATTATGAAACCAGCGTTTATCAATCGACTAACCTTCAGCTTATTCCATCATCAGAAGAGAGAAAACGTAGGAATACGATATTCCTAACATCGTGCGTGAATAAAATTTTTCGCGTGTACGAACAACTAGAACTTGGAATTAGAACAATGGTGTTGATGCACGTGAGGAAGTTCTAAGTCGGGCACGAAGACTTGACTCGCGTGGACTCTGTAACACCCGCGTAACTCCCAACTTGGTAGGCGGACGGAAAGTGAAGTTTTTGTGTTCTGCACCTTTGTCGTCAACTTCGACATCCCACCCTCGAACTTGGAGGCGTGTCAAACTTGACGTATTGCCCTGATGAGCGACTGCTAAGTATGCATTTTACGGAAGGCCCAACCCATGCTGGAAGGCCCGCTGCAATGGCCGACTCTTGAATTTCCTCACGTACGATGCGAGAAAGAAATTGTATTAGGATATTAGGTGCTGATGAAAGTGTAGGATGGATGATAGATGAAGAATGAAGCTATCGTACCCTGATGAAGTCCGAAGAATTCTATATGCTGACTTACTGTACTGTATACTGAATTCAGATAATGTTTTATTTCTTCGAGTGAATAAAGAGGAATGAATTTGAAAGCATATAACTATTGAATTGAGGGATTAAATTAATGCTTTTCTAAATTGCATCATATAGTATTGATCAAAGTTTTCTATGGCAATGATTGAGTACTAAAATCAAGTAATGTTAATCACGCAAGGAAGTTGAATGCAACATATTTATGATCAATGTACTTGGATTAAAATTATTGAACTTCATCAGAAAAAGCTATAGAGTGAAGAGATACGATTTTATTCCATTTCATCGCTTCTTTCGGTAAAACCCTCAATCGTGGGAAGACATTTGAAAAAGTCGAATAACGTTTAGAAATGAGAGGTTTATTATAGGACATAGAATTTACATTTCATTACCCCCCTCTGCACAGTGGGCCAGAAATCTAGTTGCGTGGCCAAAAACGATTCTTTTTCAAATTGATTGAAATTAAATATAAACATCATAATTTGTTTCCATATACTTTGACACACTGAATCACAAAATATTGTTACTTTTGGGAACTTAGGTCCCTCATAAAGGACATTTTTATTTCAAATTTATGTTGAAAAATGAATGCATTGTCATTGAGTTTATACATGCTCCGAACTCAATATCATTTCTCTAGACATTGCAGCAGTGCATATTTATCTTGTAATTGCATAATTCTAATGATATTTGTGAAGAAATAACATTTTCCATGCTATATTTTGAGTCTAATCATTTCAGTTTGTCTCATTTCATTAGGTTTGACTGCACTTCTGTACCTTTGAATTGAACCTTCCCCAAGCTTCCACTTCCAAATGGACAGAATGATATACCAAACTTTTCGTGAAAGAGTTCTCAACACTGTGGATATGCCCCTTTTTGCCCGTTTTCATTCAGTTGTCAGAAAAATCGTATTTAATGTGAATGAAAACTCGTTACGTCAATGGGACAAATATTTGAACAAGTGGTAAAAATTGAAAATTTCATTAGAACCGTCTGGATTCTGATGTACAGAGGTTTTTAGGGTTGCTGATTATGAATCTGAGGTCAGATTTTGCAAATTCAAGATGGCGGATCCAATATGGCGGAATCAAATTTGAAAATTCATCAGATTTTCTTAACCCCATAAACACCAATTGTTGCCGTTTTAATGGACCATCAATGGTCCAACGATGCTGATAGCGGCCCTTTAATGGTCCTTTGAAACGCCAGTATTTGTGTGTGTTGGGAAGGTTCTTCGCTAGTGTTGCCGCGAGCCGCAAAACGAGCCGTAACGAGCTTTAGATTTCAACTGGATTCAAATAGGACTATGAGACGTGAAAATTGTCTGAATACTTGGTTGGATGGTCCTATAGTCTCATTCAAAAGTTCATATGAACTCGTAGTTCTGTAATTTGAATTTGCAACCGATTTCTACATCCAACAGCATAGGTCCAGCTCGAGTATAGATTGATTTAAAACTTTTTTCAATAAAGATATATCACAATTTGAACCTTCAAATTCAGTTGAAGGTCTGATAAATTGGATTTTGGGGCAATTTCGTTGACTAAAGAGCAGGTCACTTTGGATTCAGATAATTCAAAACCTGGAATTCGTTACGGCTTATTTTGCGGCTCGCGGCAACATTACTCTTCGCTTATGATTCTGATACGTTATATGCCATACAAAGATTATCGGAGAAGTTCGGTTAAGGGCACTTAGTTTATCACATGAACCTCATCTTTCAGGATAAAGTGAGCATTTCATCAATATTCAGTCTTTTTCATTTTTGTAAGAGTCGATTCAATTTATAGCAGCTGGTGAATGTGAAAGTTTCGTTTCATGTGCATAAAATGAAATTCACCAAAAGAGAAATTCTTGAGTTGCTTTCAAATTCACCAAAAAAAGATGCAGTTGTTACATACATATTAAATAAGCTCAATAAAAACGTAAGTGATTTTGATAAAAAAAATATAGATCGTCTTAAGCTTGCATTATCAACTATCAAAAGAAAACGGGATATAAAATTTGAGGCTGCAAATAGAATGACTGATAGATTTCTTTTGAAAAATAAAAAATGACTTGATTCTGAATTTGTTTTACCTGATTTTATATTCAGATCCTCAGTAGCAGGTCCTGGTAAAAAATCTCTTGATTACACGGAGAAGTCTGATAGATCAAAAAGACGATATGTTTCAGCTATTAGTGCTGCCAATGCTAATGATCCACAAAGACTTCTATCGGCTGCACGTCATGCAGCTAATGTATCTGAACAAAATGATGTGAAGGTAATACTAAATGAAATAACAAAAAGTCCCTCTCGTGCTTCTAAGGTGATGAAATTAATGAATATGGCACCGTCTTCAATTATAAAGAAAACTCCTTTAGAAGCTCTAGTTTTTCTATTAGATCAATCTTTATCAAAGGAGACATACAATGCTATACGTCAAGAATCTAAGAATTGCGGAGCTGACATATGGCCAGCTTACAATAACTTAAGAGAAACTAAAAATATTTTGAGACCACCAAAAGATGACATTCTGATAAATGAACATATAGCACAGGTTTCCGTTCAATCACTATTGAACCATACAAGTAAACGAATAGTCGAAATGCAAGAAGAAGTTTTACTGAGAGTGATGGATACATATGCATCAACAGAATCAGAATTTGTTTTAACAAGTTCTTGGGGATTCGATGGTAGCAGTGGTCATTCAAGGTATAAGCAACGTTTTAATATTGGTTCAGATAATGTCGGCTCAAATGATGAAAATATTTTTGCAACCACACTGATTCCTTTACAATTGACATGCCAAAATGGAGAGGTAATTTGGTACAATAATGCTTCACAATCTCCAAGATTTTGTCGTCCTATTAAATTAGAATTTATCAAAGAATCAGCGGAAGTGATTCTGTCCCAAAAATTGGAAATTCAAAATCAGATTGATCAATTAAATACCTTGAGTATCGTGATGAGCAGTGGCCATGAAATAAGAATCCATTTTTCTATGCATTTAACTTTGATTGATGGAAAGGTATTGCAAATCTTAACAAACACCAAATCCTCACAGAGCTGCCCTATTTGCAAACCTACTCCAAAACAATTTAATATTATAGAGAACATTCTTGGGCAAACAAACACTTTTCTTCCTGATCAGAACTCACTTCAGTATGGTGTTAGTCCGTTACATGCATGGATTAGATTGTTCGAATGTTGTTTGCACATAGCCTATCGAATGAATATTAAAAAGTGGCAGGTCAGAACTTATGAGCAGAAAAAGCTGTTTGCAGAACAAAAAGCTCAAATACAAAAATCCTTACATGATAAATTAGGTCTAATAGTCGATAAAACAAAATTAGGTGGTAGTGGTAGTACTAACGATGGAAACACGGCGCGTAGAGCATTCCAAAATGCAGATGTTTTCGCTGACTGCTTGAACATTGATTATCAGTTGGTGCATAACTTTAAAATTATTCTCATTTCTCTTTCTTGCCAACTCCCTGTCAACGTAAAAAAATTCCAAGAGTTCTGTATGGATACAGCGAAATTATATATTTCCCTTTATCCATGGTACCCTATGCCATCCACAGTTCATAAGATATTAGTTCATGCTGGAGACATAATGAAATACTGTGTTCTACCAGTAGGTATGTTTGGAGAAGAGGCATCTGAATCTCGTAATAAAGACTATAAAAGTTTCAGACTCAACCATAGTAGACATTGTAGCAGGGAAGCGAATTTGGAAGATTTGTTTTATCGCATAATAGATTCCTCTGATCCAATTGTATCCAACATGAGTATCATATCTCGAATTCGCAGAAGAAAACGATTGCCATTACCAGTGGAAGTCAGACAGCTACTTTCGATAGATGACAGAGATAGTGATGATGATGATAATGATGAGTGCAAAACAGGAGATGTGGAACAGACTGAATTTAATTCTTTCAATGAATTGTTAGATGGGGTAGAATTATCTGATGGAGAAATCAGTGATAATTATTGAATAAATATTAATTATAAATGATTGAAAAATGTTAACAAAACCACAAAAAAAACGAAAAAAAAGACAAAAATGAAAAAAAGACAAGAAAAAATAGAAAAAATAAATGATAGAAAAATACAAAAAAAAGTAAATAAAAAAAATACGGGATGTAAATTCGGACTAGGAGCCTCCTTGTGGCACATCCTGGGTGCATAACTGCAGCGAATCTTAGCCGTGAATCAAGTTGTATAACTGAATTGTCGTTGCTTCAAAACAGTAAAGTGTGTGTATTTGGAAGGTATCTTATGGAATTTTTTCTGTAAGAAAAAGACAACTTTCGACAAAAAATTCATTAATAATTCGTAATTAGCAGCCTAAAAAACTCTAAATAACATTGTTCTCGCACACTTCATGAATTTCAATAATTTTGGATATCATATCGATTCCATCATCTTGAATTTCAAATTTTGTACCTAATGTGTAGAATTAACAACTTTGGCCACCACCAAACACAGGATTTTATTTCAAATCTTCGGAAATCGTGTAGGTCTCACCATTTTAAATGAGGAATTTTGACATCGAATCCGAAACCAGCGATCCCAAAAACCTCTTAGTGACACAGTAAAAAATTTTTCGTCATTGTGTAAAGTGTTAAAATTTGTGTGTCAAATATTCCACATTTGCGAGTGTTGATTCAACACAATCATTGTGTTAACACAAATGGATTCAACACTCTAGAATGTTAAATATTCAACACACAAATTTTAACACTTTACACAATGACGAAAAATTTTTTACTGTGGAAGAGCCAAAGGGAATTCAATGGATTTGAAAATGAAAATCCGTCGTGTTGGAACCGCTATATGGAATTTTCCAAATCTGGCAACAGATCTGTGATCAGCGACCCTGGAAACCCCTGGAAAAGAATTTTCAAGGAATTCGGAGAATTTCAACATTTGAGCCCGCCATATTAGATTCGCCATGTTGAATTTTCCCAATCTGACTGTAGATTTGGAATCAGCGACCTCAAAAACTCTTATATGCCAGGTTTAGAACAATTCCGACGACATTTTTAATTTTGGCCACTTTTCCAGCTACCTGGCCCACTGTGCTCTGCATCGAGAGATCCAATCATGAAACGTGAGTTTTCAAAATGCTTGCACATCGGATTGTCAAAGCTGATTCTCCCGGTGACAATCGTAACGGAATGTCAATTCGCATACTCATAGAATATCAAGAAGAAGAAGGCGGTAGTGAGTGGGAGGTTTGATATGGGGTTGTTTCACAACGGCCTGCCAACATGAACGTGACCGACCAAATGTTTCTTTTTTCAATCTTTGTTCAACTTTTTTTCCAGAGATCAGCCGTTTTCCAACTTAATCGATAGTATGAAGTTTGTAGCACACGATGCTTTTGAGTTATTTGGATTCTTTGAAAAATCAAAAAATGCTCGGATCTCAAAAACTCGGCCTCAAAAAAATTCTTTTAACGAGAAATCATTGAATTTTGACTGGAGAATATGTCTATGAAGTACGGTGCGCGAATTCTGAATCATCCTGTGTAAAAATATTTCTACATCATCGTACCACTAAGCTTTGATTCGTTTCTTGAAACGAAATCAGAAATAAGAATGAAAACACATGTTGCGTTACTTGCACTACTGTAATATAGTTAATATCCACACAGCACGCTGGTCCTGATGTATTTATAAAGAATTCTTTATGGTTCCATTGTGGGATTATCCAAGAGTCCCCGTATGACAGTTCAGAATGAGTTCTTCATGAATCCCTGGTATTCAAAAAGAATTCTCAAGAATTCATTATAAACCCTTTCAGAACTGGCATAACGGGAGTTCATTTGGAATATGCCGGTGGGGATATTCCCAGATGTAATGTATTATTTGCACGGAAAAAATTGTATTATGTAGTATGTAGTAAATTGTATTGTAGTATGGTTGTTTCAACCAACTGTGTGGCTATATTTGACTCACTCCAAACTCATGGGTATATTTATCTTATCCCAGTGGATTGTTAAAGTATTGACATTAAAACTTACAATCTCTATGATTCTGTGTTGGAATTTTTCATCATCCAAGTTTACATAAAAGCAGTGTTTTTTCGTTTCAATTAGAGAATATGCATTTTCCAAATATATAATGGAAAGGTTATAGATACGATAGATTCTGAAATACTGATTGATACGTTATACCTCCAATATAATATCTCTTTTCATGATCGATTTCAGACTTAGTAAAAAATATCTCCACAATTCTCTTGGAAAAGGCGATTGGAAATTTGTTGAAGATATTTACAGATGTCTTTTTGATATCTATTATAGAATACCCCACACTCCTGGCAGATATTTATAAGATGAAGAGTATTTTTTAATGTTATACTATTGTTCTACAAAATTGGCCCTGAGATATGCTCAGAGCACGAACTATCATGGGGTCAGTATTTGTATGGATGTGATATCCTTGTGATAAGAACATATTTTTTCAAATCAGTATTAAAATTCGATCTGTACACTTGATCATTTGATATGTCCATATTCATTATGTTTGATTTCCAACAAATGATTCCTATGCGAATTTAATTCCTTGATTTTCAAATTTTGTTTCATGAGATTTTTATTCCACAAAGAAACGCAGAATTTTTCACTAAGCTGCATGAATAATATTTCCCTCGCTAGATATGTATGTATATGAGATGTAATAAATTTTATTGGAACTGTGGATTGAAAACATGTTCCCCTTTTCGGATCATTTAAGTACTCCCAATTTTGTGGATGTGTACAAGTTCCGTGGTTCAGAAATGTGCTGAAATTAAGCACTTTGATATCAATAATATGTTATTTTTGGATGCAATAATGATATTGAATGATTTATACCACAATTCTCAATCCTACATACATATTAAAATGTAAGTTTGTCAACAATTTTCCGTGTTTGGAATAAATCCTGGAAATTTTTCTAGGAGGATTCGTAGAAACCCTGTGCCCCTTAGCTCGAAGACTGCTGATTATTGGGTCTGAAGAAATCAGTAGCATGTGTATCAAATCCGTCATCGTATCTCTTCTAGAAAATTTCCGGGTATGATGTTCCCTGATATTTTGATAATTTTTATTCTGAGCTTCTTGTGCTTCTTCTGACATCATTCCAATAGGGAGTGCAGCTTCTTCCACCAATAACGCCCCATGAATTGATATTCCATGCACACTTTGTGGCATATGATAACAATTATACTGCCTTACATGTAAGTCCGCTGTGTCGGAACAATATTTTCCAAACTCTCCTATGTTGATGCTGTACCCACTGTCAATGATTTTGAGAATTATTTCGAATCGTCGGATTAGTCCTTCATTCACACCAGTAATACTGGATGATGAAGTTGGGTCTTCCAAGAATCTTCGTGCGGTGTTACCATCATTTGTTGTACCAAAGTTCGGTTCAGGTAGATCGACCAAAAGTCCCATTTCATCACGAAAACAACTTTGAATTGATTTTTTCCGCTCATTGACTAGAGCTTTATGTGCTTGACGTATTTGCCATGATTCAATCTCCAGTCTGTATGATATATAGAAAATGCATTCAAAAGATCTTATCCATCCATGATGACTTGAGATGCCTAGGGTTAGTGCTGTTGTATTTGGAACTTTCTGTTTTACCAAATCAAGATTTTTCATTTGGGAAGGAGTTACTCCACATACAATGACAATTTTGTGACGCTTGATTTAGCAACACACTGCAAATTTTCCCATCCACCATACGAAAAACCAGGTCTTGTTTCACAATAATTTTTCGATCTTCTACGTGAATATCAGTTAGGGAAAGTGCAGCAATTTGTGATTTCATATCATCCAATCCTTTTTCCGTCAACTCTGGACTCTCTCTGTTCAGAATAATTTTAATCGGTCGACAATATTTTGTTGATTAAGGCAAAGCATTTTGCCACAAAATCACTCTTTTCTTTCTTTTAGTTCCACTTCCAATAGCAGCGTGTGTGAACATCTGTAATGGTACGATTGATACAATGACCCTAGTAAAAATGAATCATATAAGAACATACATAAAGCATATAGAAACCATACATGGTCATATATGACCATATATAATTCATACGTAATCCATATTGAATCCTTGTATGATCATATATGGCCCACACAGAATCCATATATGACCCTTCGATGCAAGACTTTCCCATACATGTGACAAAATTCTGTCACATATGAAATATTTTTCGTATATGGATTTTATATGGATTATATATGAGTCATATATGATCATATATGGATCACATATGGATTAAATATGGATTGTATATGATTTTATGCATTTTCATATATGAATCATATATGAATTTTATATGTATTATGTATGGATTATGTATGGGTCATATATGTTCGTTTTTTACTAGGGGAATACATATTGATCATCGATATTCTCTTCTGTTTCAGAAAATAATTGCTTGTATTGGTGGATGGGGGCCAAATTAACGAATACCAAATCAACGAAAAGTTGGTTGGAAAGAGAGATACGTCACACTCTTTTTTCAAACACTGATTTCGTTGATTTGGCCCCCATCCTTATTTGTTTTTGTCCAGAGGTCCCATCACAACCCCATTTGAAAACCATATGCAATATTGGAGACGTATCAATTTCCACACGTGCTTGTTGTAACACTCCCATTTGCACAGCTATCGATCGTAGTATAGTGTGATTGAGAAGGGATTGTTAATCCACTCTTGCAGAAAAATCAGTGATTCCAAGTTGATTAGGATAACAGCACTTTTTTGCTCCAAGAAGTATATGATAGTTGGGGAAAATATCAGCATTGTGGTCTTCGCTGATTTGACGCATCGAAATGTACTGGTCCTTCGTGAATTCCTCGTCTATAAAAAAAGGCTAACGCTTCGTCAGGGATCATTTCAAGGGGAACAGTATTATTAGGAGATTGGTGCGCTTTTTTCATTTTCGTTGCTCTTTCTGGAGGAGAACAAGAATTTCGCTTCACTATTCATGTGGCATCACGTATGCCAGTATTTCGTAGGCTCATTCCAGCTGCAAGAACTATTCCACTTGCACTATTTGTTCCTAGTGAAGATTTCACTTTTCTTTTTCTTGATCGATCATCACTTTCATCGGATGACTTCCGTGGATGACCAATTTATGTCCCTTTTTCAGCACATTGCTCTCCTGGAAGAGTCATTTTTTTATAGAACCAATCACTATTCCTTCGTAAAAATCGCTATGATACATAATGGCAGTTAGTCCACCGTTCTTTGAGTTTTCTCACAAAATCTTGCACTTTTTCTTCAATATTCTCACGCATCCGTTCGTTGACTTTTTTCACACCATACTTAGATACTATATAATCGCATAGGCACAATGATCTTCTCAACACATCGTCCTCATTCCTGCAAACTTCGTACAGCTTCCTCTTTGATATTCCGTGCTCTATAAATCTGAATTAGCATTACAACAAGAGTTGGTTAAAGATGGTCATGAAATTTTGATGTTTGTGTACAGAAATGGTTGACAAATATGCCCGATGCAATTTGATAATGGCCTTTCACGGCCTTTATCATAGCGAGTATAATAATGCATGAGATGTGATAGAAATACTGTGAATGATTATCATACTGCAAAGAAATAAACAAAAATACGTGTAGAATTGATGATCAATTCACAAAATTGAAGAAACGTATACTTTTATTCACTCCAAAATCCAACTTAATTGCACTGTTAGAAAAATCTGTCTTAAATTTAATAATAATTATTATGAAGTTTTTTACATAATATTATTATTAAATTTAATACTGTATTGTATATTAAAAACTGAGTATTAAATTTAATAACAATTATTATAAATTTATATACATGGAATTTCTATGAAATCCAATAATGTATTACATATTGAAATTTATAATTCTGAATTATGAATTAACAGAAAAAAATCTTGAAGTTCTCAACAGAAATCATTAAGAATTTCCTTCATATTTTGGAATCCTCGGAACTCTTCCGGAGTGAGTACGTAATCGTGAATGTAGTCAAAGTCAATTGGAGCGCGAAGTTTTGGGGGCCTAACGGGGGATCGAACCTGCTTTCCTACCAAACCTAACCTACGACCTCACGCCTCAACCAGCTTGACTACATCACGATTGAAGAAATCGACTGTAAAATACGATGCAGTTTTAGATATCACATATGCTCTGTACACACACACATATATACATACATTCATAGAAGTATTCAATTTTGATTCCGTAAATAGAGTTGCATTGATAAAAATATGAAAGAGAAAAGAACAAGACTTATCCATATTTCAAAGTTATCTTGTTATCAACTATATGTGTATAAAAACTTCGAGAATTTGTTCACATGTAACTAAAGCTAATTGAATTAGGACATATAATCATGGTATACATACCCATGAGTTATTGACCATTAGTGATAATTAAGAGGTTATGGATTCTATCACATGTCTACACGTATATACTATTATATGCTCCCAAAAACAAAGTGCGCAGTGAATTATGCGCATAGAAGCCATCTTCAATATTTTAACATGTATTATTGTGATTTTTCATTATAGATTATTAGAATGAGGAAGTTTGCATGGAATTTAATAATATATTTTGAATTTTCATAACCGGTTATTAATTTTCATGCATTTAATGTGAAAATTCATAAACATGTTGTGAATCACAGAATATTATTAATTTTAAGATGTACTTATAGAATTTCATAAGAATTTTCATATTAAATTTAAGAACTTTTCTAACAGTGTAGCGTAGAAGGAAAATGAAGAAAAGGCAAAAAGGATGTAGATGTACCATACATCTGTATGTTAAATCCTACCATGATCATCAGGTAGCGTTGAAGGAAAATGCAGAAAAGATAGGAGCGCAGTGGACATACCACAAATCTTTGCATCGGGTACATTCCACTGACCAATTGACGAATGATTAGACAGACTGTTCAGGATCAACTCGACGAAAATCGAGCAGATACAATATTCTGATTATAGAAATCGTTGCAGAACAACTACAGGTCAACTCGACTGATGTGGCTGGATGTGACAATTCATTCTGAATGTTTTCTTCCGAAGTTCCTCCTTTTCAGTTGTTCCATTCAAGCTGGATTATATTTGTGTTCTTACAAACCTTCATATTGATCTTCACTTATCTTGGTTTTGGAATGATTCACTTCTCGAACATCATGAATTTTATTAAATTGTCATAGAGTATTTTGGGTTGAGAGATTTAGTAACTCTAGGATCTATGAAATGTTCAGAATGTATTCAAAGTGATTCATGATCATTAAAAAGCAATATTGTATCAAATATCCAAACCATTTAATATTCATGATATTTGAGAATTGAATTATTCCAAAACCAAGATAAGTGAAGATCAATATGAAGGTTTGTTAGAACACAAATATAATCCAGCTTGAATGGAACAACTGAAGAGATGGAACTTTGGAAGAAAACATTCATAATGAATTATCACATCCAGTCACATCAGTCAAGTTGACCGGTAGTTGTTCTGTAGCAATTTCTATAATCAGAATATCATATCTGCTCAATTTCCGTCGAGTTGATCCTAAGCAGTCTCTCTAATCGTTCGTCAATTGGTCAGTGGAATGCACCCGATGCAAGGATTTGTGGTATATCCACTGCGCTTCTGTCTTTTCTGCATTTTCCTTCAACGCTACCTAATGATCATGGTAGGATTTAACGTACAGATGTATGGTACATCTACATCCTTTCTGCTGTTTCTTCATTCACCTATGATTCTGTTGGAAGAATCTGAGAGTGGTATTATTCACCGCAAGGACTTGTATATCTACTGCACTTCTGCCTCTTCTTCATTTTCCTTCTACGCTACCTGATGATATTGATCGTGGTGGTAAGCAGGGTTTGGTTTATCACGTGATTTTTCAATTTGTTACGTATCATACTTGGTTTCTGACAGGTAATAAATGTAAGATACTTGAACCCCCCTGTCTCCCCAAAGGCAAGGGGTTGGTCTTATGCGTAAGATACTCGGTTTCTTACGTTTCGTAAACTATGTAAAATACTTAGAAGTATATTACGTGCCAACCCTGGTGGTAAGTAACATACAGATGTATAGTATATACCTGCATCCTTTCTACATTTTCTTGATCCACCTGTCATTTCACTCAAAGAATCTAGGGAAACCATTTTGTATATAGTTCATAATTTTGATTCAGGATGTCATATTTTAGTATACCTGAAGTGCTCGGTGACTAACCTTATTTTCGAATGTTTTTCGAACTTGCTATAATTGAATCCACATTCATTATCTATTCACTATTCTGTTTCATTATTTGTTCACGATTCTGATTGCAGAATAGTGGATACTAGCAGACTGTCCGTTAGAGATTATGGTATATCCATTATATTTTTGCCTGTGAAAAAATAGCAAATAAACTTCAATAATCACCCTTGAGCAGGCTCGGTATGATCTTTTTCATCGATTGCCTACGATCCTAATTAGAGAAATCGATAGTGGAGTCTTCCGAATAGCTGGTCATCTGGTTTTGATCAGCTACTTCGGAAGGCTTCAGTAGTTGACTGTCTGTCAGAACTTATGATATATCCCTGACTTTCTGGTATGTGGAGGAATTGCAAATAAACTTGCATCTTTTCCCTTGAGCATTCTCGATTTGATCCATTTGATCAATCTCCAACAACTCTAGCAGGAAAACCTGATAGGAGATTGTTTGTAAGGGGGTTATGGTATATCCGATAAGATTTCACCTAAAAAGTAATGTATAAATTTGAATCATTCTTTTCGACTAGACCTTGTATGATTTATTTGATCATGATCCTGTGGTTCTGTTGGGAAGAACCAACAGTAGCAGACTGTTTATCAGGGATTACGGTATATCTGCTGAGCTTTTGTCTGTAAAGGAATATTGTATTTCATAAATAATACATCATACAGAGCTTACCTTTTTATATTTTTCAATTTTCCAAATGTAACAAACATATCCATAGCTTCCTCAAACTTTTCCAATGTTTTTTTTATATAGATAACCTCATAATTCATCCATTTTTCATTCATTTTTTTTGTGATCAAATTATTTTTATTCTATCGTTTATTGTTGTCCTGATTACATATTTTATTGTTCATTGTTTGAACCGCAACCACCTGCAATTCATCCATTTATCCTCTTAATATAATAATAACCTGTCAACACATCGCTTCATTGACAGATTATTTATGTTTCTGGTGAATCGATTATCGATACAATGTATACATACTACAGATATGAAATCAACGCTATTGGATGTTTGGATTATAATATAGATTAACTGAAGTGAATGCTATTGGATGTTGGAAGAAAGGAAAAAGGACAGAATATTGGATGTCCCAAGAAGGAAAGAGACAGAATATCTCTATGCCAATGGAAGAAACCCTCCCGAATTCCGAGGACGAAGAACTATCGTCGCTATCGTGATTGGAATAAATCGAAAGTCGCGATGATGAAGAAAAATCCTGATATTTTGATCGCATGAAAATTTGAAACGCTTATATCTCGGGATCGCGTGAACGGATCAGCTCCGTAGTGTGCTTAATCGAAAGTGTGTATTCGAATTATATAGTAGAAGTGTAATTATTTTTTCGTGAAATTCAATGTGTGATGAGTTATTGTGGGTTGAAGATTTTTTGACTATATCAAATCTCAGTTCACGTGTATAGATACACGGTAGTGCACGACTTATGCTTTTTCATTTTTTTTTCAGGGTTTTCATCTACTTGACGTCGAGACGCTACCGCGTCTCTTGATATGAATTATATAAGGAAAAAACGAATAGCTTGATGAACATGCATTTCCTGAACAATCGATGGAATTGAATGGATATGATCAGAGATATGAACTTAAAGTCTCATTACCCTCACAGCACTACAGTCCCAGAAGAATTTATAAAGAACAAAATCAGTTCAATAAGAATTATTTATGAATTCTTCTGGGACTGTGATGCTGTGTGAGTATTCAAGTTAATAAGGAAAAACGTTGAAAGTCCAAGACAGTTTCACTGTTATATATTTCAAAAGAAGGTCTTATCATAATGATAATTACTACATCACAATAATGTAATGTATTCATCAAGATATTCGTCGGACTTCGAAATGAAATAACTCTCGATTACATTCCTTTGAAGACAATTTTGTTGTGGAAGAACATTGATCTTTTTTCTTCGCTATATTAACATCCTTTCACACTCAATTTCTCTGACTTTCCCTTTTTCCTTTTCGATTTGGACTTCTTCTTCCTCGTTAGGGGGAAACTTTGTGATCGTTCCAAGGGGCCGAAATTTTTTCATCTCCAAATTCAAAATGTTTCTTGAAACTCGGGAAAAATTTCTGGTTCCGGGTCTGTCTGCCTGTGTGGATATAACCTCCCTAGAATTGCAATCACGAATATCTTCTGTTCATATTATCCGATCATCACGAAACTTTCACCACTGTTGCATTCAGTGTCAATAGACTGATGAGACTTGAACCATGCTCTAGTCATGACCCGATAGTGGTTACATATAATTTTTATCTCAACCGGTTGAAAATTCTGAGAACTTTATTTTTGCGATCTGCATTATTTTTGAAACCATACCTTCCCTGTGTCCATATTATCCGAATGCCATGGAACTCTGAGTATATTTGGTTCACGAGGTGATAGTTGTATGATACAAATTTTAGGCAAATCGGAAATGAGGGAAGAAAATGGTAAGCAGTAAGCTTCAAAATGCGGATATCTTCCATTCTTATCATCCGATCATTATGAAATTTTTACTACAGTTTTATGCAGTGTCAACAGTGGTTCCATATGGTGGACGGGGAGGAGAAATATGTGATCAAAAATTATGATTTTGCGATCGAGCACGATTTCGCTTCCTGTTATCCGATTGCGATGAAATTCATATGACCATTCAGTTATGGTCTCATAATGGCTCATATGAGTTTCATACCAAACAGTAGAGGAATGTGGAAAAAGAGTCTCCGGCAATCTGCATCGTTTCTTTCATTTCGTTCACCCGATTGTTTCGAAATTTTTATCACAGTTGTGGACTAGGGTGATAGTGGTCCCATATAAGTTTCAACCTGATTCATTCAGAAGAATTGGGTGGATGAGAAGGAATCTGACAAAAAATGAACACTTTGCGAACGCGCGTATCTCTACTCCCTATAATCCGATCGCGATCTCGTATAAATTTTATCGGTGGTCCCGCAATACACCGAATCCTCTGTGCACAGAATGCTCATTGTATCGGAAATTCATATTAATGTGAATACTTTTTGTAATGACGAATTCATACCGAATGAACTTATATTCCCAACAAATGCCTCTTACTGTACATGTACGACCTGAAAGAATTGAAAATCATTGATTTCAAGTTGTACTCTAACACGAACGAGGAAGAAATGTGCCAATTGGCAGAGTTTTTTTTCAGTATCATCGATTATTCCCATTACCACTCTTCTATTCTTCCCAATATGATGTGGGATGGGAAATTGTAATGAACTAATTTCTATCAGATATGAGAAAAAATGTAATAGAAGAATACCGCCATCGACTCTTAGCGTATAATGAAATGGTATGCAATGATGATATAAGAATTATTCTGGTATAATAATTGATAAATCTTATTCATCATATTCTTCCTATCTTTTTCCAGTATACCTGGAACAAATGATTGACGTCCACCCTTGAATGCATATTTAAGAGGTGAATGAGTTTGAATAGGGTAGAAAATGAAATGAAAACTCTAGAACTTTGGTCATATGTACCGGTAATTTCCGTCAACCGTGAAATACTTCCTTACCGCCTGAAATGTTATAGCGGAAAATCCATCGGTCAGAAAATCTCCATAGTAGACTACGTGATGTGATAGACAACACGCGTGCTCATACATAGTGTGTTCAATGCATATCAAGTTCATTTGGTGACTTCGGTAGACTCCCACGCGAATTCATTCCTCTCCATTTTATTGTGTAATGGAATCATATTTCATGAAATTATAAAATTCAAAGGGATATGTCATTAGAGATGATGCGAAAGTTTGGATTATGAAGAAATTAATCAAACCTTCTCAAAGAACAATGTTTTATTGAGATTATTCAATCTTTGTTTCATTCCAGTTGAAGTGAAAACAATGTATTAATTAACTTTCATCAGGCATAATATGAAGCCGGTAATAGGTTTCACTTCATTTGTGAGATGCATTATCATTCGCAATGTAGAATGAATGTTGACGTGGTCAAGTTATCTGTATTGCAATCTTTGTTGCAATGATACATGTTTCTCTGATTATCTCCTATCCGGAAATTCACATCAATCGATACAGACCATGAAACTCGAATGGCACTTGAATTCGACGAACCATAACCAATTAACCTTCGCTCGCTCATTCAGAGCACAATCAACAATTGAGGAACTGCAACATTGTAATTATATTGATGTCACTAGAGTGGGCTGATAGAGAACGAAACAAGGTCATACCAGGAGGAAAAGGACAGTAGAGTTGAGTATGAAGTGACAATCATAGTATGAAATAATAACCACACTGTGAAAAATATTCGGGATCTTCCCATACCTATGTAAAAGAAATTTTCTATAATTGTACCGCACAAGCGAATTCCCGTTCACGTATAGAAATTTTCACATGAAAATATATTCAAATTGCTGTTTTGATGGGATTTTTACTGTGAATTTATAGGATTTTCTCCAAAATTTATGGGGAATTTCCTATCCATGTATGTGTTAATTACTTCACATACATGTGTGTGAAATTTCCCATACAAATTTTTTAAAGTGCAGTAGTGTTGGAGATGTTGAAGGAGATACTAGCGTCTGTTCAGGCCTCTCTTCCTATCGTATAGGTGTGTCCTTTTCTAACCAACGTGCTCTGATGATAACGCTCGTATCCCCTTACACGGAGAGAAATGGATTATACAAATCGTATTATAGAAATGTGGATGCTAACTGTTAATATCTGTATGCTTAGAGGTATTAACTATTTCTCTAGTCCTGAAATACGAGATTCTTACGGTCAAAATATGTTTATTATAAAAGTAATATACTTACCGTTGAAATCTGTATTTTAATCGTAAGAATCACTGTTATTTACAGTAATGAAATGCAGATTTTAAAAATAGTATTATATTGACCAACAAAATATATAGTTATCATTAGAATCCATATTTTATCCATAAGAATCTCGGTTACTTGCAGTGATCAAATGGATATTTCATCAATAGTATCATAAGGACCAACAGAATATATAGTTACGATGAATAACCATCTTTCATTAATCATTATAATCTCCCTTTTCAACGAAAATCAAGTGCGAACCATAAGTTTCTCGGAATTTACATCGTTTGAAGATCTGATGTACTTGAAGTACAGCTACAATTCTTATGTACTCAAGCGAGCGTCGGTAGCTGAGCGGTCAAGGTGACCAACTGTGACGTTATGAGCCCGAGTTCACATCCGGCGAAATAATTTTTTTTGTTTTCATAATATTATTTCCTTACTGTAAGCATCCGGAGATAGTAGTTGTGAGAATCCTATATTATAATAGAAACTAACCTTCTTTCTTGTCTTCAATGAAATAGTATATTACTGGGTAAAAAATACATTTACTACCTCGAAGTAAACATCTTTATAATAAATATACACTTGTGGTTAGAATCTAGATCCTTGTCCTCATGCTTAGTACAAAATATTCTTGTCTTCATAATATTTCTTATACCCCTTAGAATCCATTTCTCTCCGTGTAAGTATTCAAGTAATTCAACAAAGTTTCTTCGATTATCATTATTGATCATGGAAATTGTATGCTATTCTGTTACTTTGTTTGTACACGAAGAAAAGTATACGGCAACGGTTACTAGAAGAATAGTAATTTGGTGACAGATGTTTTAAAAATGTAATAAGTTCCATCCAGAATCGAGTTGAGTATGCTGAACTGTTCACGTTACCATGGAAACCATAGCTTAAATTGTAATGATCAGCAAATCGCGGGGCATCACTCATTTTTCATTCTGAAGTTGCGATGAGCACTAGGACGAATGGTAATCAGTCCCGCATACCTTTCTCCGTGTATTTGGTTTCACTGAGTCTGTTGAGTGTTTTATGATGTTTCAAATCTGAACCTACGAACAATATTATCATATGAAATTTCCCTATTGAGAAGAGCTAAAGGGGATACAAGGGGCTAGACTTTCAGAAATGTTTTCGGAACGAAACTGTAGTGAAAATCCGTGTGTTGATAGATTGTCTCAAAAAAATTGTTCCGCTCGTATTACGTTAACAAGGGGATTCCTTCGGTATATGCAATATTGATTGATTCAAATGTTTCAGGGTGAAGCCAGGTCATTTTGGTGATATTGGTATTCTGGTGGTAATTTTGCAAACGTTTTTCATGATATCAAGAATCGATTTCAATGCGCAAATTGATGTTGTACGGTTGAAAGAGACTCTCGTAAGCATATGACGTGGGTGAGTGCCTTCAGACCGATTTAGAAATCTACAATAAGGATTTGAGAAACTCTCACCGAATTACCTATACCATCGAATATTCTAATTTCACCCTAATAGAAGAATATATTCCACGCTGATTATTATTAAACACTTCGGACAGTTCCTATACCTTAGTGAACATCACTGCAGTCATGATATAGGCCTAGCAAAGCCTCGTCATGCCCTTGTGAGGGACTTGCAAGGGCTGGTAATAGCCCAGGAAATTCTCAAAGTAATTTCTATGAAGGTTATTTTGTGGAATTTTCTTGAGCATAGTATTTTATAGGGATTCTATGATACTACCCGGGAAAAAATGATTCATATATGGTTGTATATGAGCGTAAATGAATCATATATGAATCATATATGAACATATATAAACATATATGAGATCATATATGAGCATATATGGATTTTGACCATATATGATCATGTATGAATGAGACTGTACATGGCCATATGTGATCATCTTCAATCATATATATGATTATTTCAATCTTCTGGTGAAGACTGAGATAATCATATATTGAGATTTCTTTTCTAGACAAATTCTAATTTCAAATCACTATCGAAATCCAAATTTAATACGATAGATGCATATAATATCCACTATTTGTATATATTAACGATTTCACCTTTGGTGAATTGACCGTGTTACAATTACACTGAGAAAACAGATATCTTGAAAAATACCATAATTTATGGATTTTCAGCGCTGGTCTGACCCGAGTCGGAATATTCACTTGCATGAATCTCTAAAAGGACCGTATAAAAGTCCAAGACATTATGGTACTTTTGGAGGTTTTTTCAGGTAAATATTTAGACTCGGTCAGACCAGCGCAGAAAATCCATAAATTATGGTACTTTTTAAGATACCTTTCTCTCCGTGTATGTAGGGATTATGTATAAAAATTAAATCAGCCAAATGTATTAAGACAAGATATAATGAGACAATATTTATTATACGAAGTAGAACAATTTACTTTTGCACTCACGTGCTGCGTTATACATTAGCTTCCTTCACATATAATTATTATCAAGTCATAATCTGATTTTGCAATATCCGAATACTATATATTTTATTCTCCAATGAATATACTTCACAAAACGTGATTATTCTTATCCGAATCGATTCGCAATTTCTAGTGAGAGAGAGAGAAATAAAGGATGTCGTTCAACCATACCATATCAAGATGTGTGGATTTTCGGCTGATATTGTCATCCATACACGATGTTGCAAATTCGTCCTTCCAGGAATGGCCAATTTGATATTAAGGGCTCAGATAAGCGAGGTTCCATATGGGTGATACCCAGAAATAGACTTCACCATCGGTTTATAACAGTCACATAATATTCCTTCACGATTTCCTAAAAGTCGAGTATAAATTTGATAACCGTGATAACTGATAATAATCACAGTGATGGTGATATGGAAAATATCAGACTTGGTGGCTCGCGAACCATTTGTCATGATCGATCAAAGTCATCTCTTCTCTATTACGTCGATGGTTAGCGTTGATCATCCCTACTCTATCGCAACTCTCCTCATTTTCAGATATCTGCCCCAATCTTGTGTCTCCCCTTTACCAATCTCTCTCTCTCTCTCTCTCTCTCTCTCTCTTATAGGGTATAGACCGTTACATCACCCCCCCCCCTTCAATGGTTTCCACCCTTTAGGGAATAAACCATTGAAATCACAATTCATTATCTCCTTAAATATCCCTAGCCTATGTTATCCTATCGTCAATTCACATTCATAGCTACTCAACTAATTCTCTCTTCACATACTTGTAACGTTTCGGTGATATACTATGCGTATTCAACTATTCAACGAACTTTCGCGTAGTCATCTTGTACAACTCTCAAGGTCTTATATTCAATTCTATATACAATAATTTATATCCATAGTTCACTTTTGAAAGAATCACATATATTCGTGAAGTCATTGATCTAATTCTTATTATTTCATATTTCATTTTTATATGATTTCACACAATACAAACTATTTTCGTCATACTATGTACATTTGCTCTCTATATCTAATTACTAAAATTACTATTATATTTACAATAGATTATTTATTTCTCAAAAGTTGCATTTATTGAGAGCCTTTGTTCTTTTACATATAATCTTCATTTCTTCTCTGCTCACAATACTTTCTGAGGTTAATTCTATTAAAGATACTTTTGATACACTTATCATCATCAACAGCTACAACAACGTAGGCGTTTTGATTGATTATCGCGACAATTTTATACGGGCCCTCATATACATGAAAAAATGTATGTGTCACCTTTTCCAACGCATTTGACAAATGAGGAACCTTTAACAAAACTAAATCGCCCATTTTCAAACTTTTTTCCAAATTTTCCCGCGCAAGCATGATTTTGATGTTATGAGAAATTTTCTTGCTTTCAGGATATTTAATGATCTTTCTAATCGCATCGTCCGGTTTACCATCAAATTGTAACTCGTATGGTGTAAAATGAGTACTATAATGGGTAGTGAAATTCAAAATGTTATTTATATATGGAATGTATTGAGCCCATTTGGAATGCTTATCGGCACATAACGTCCTAAAAAGTCGCCCCAACTCACGCATAACGTGCTCTGTCGGGTTGGACTGAGGGTGTCTTATAGAAGAATACGCAACTTTGACTCCTGCTGCTCTAAAGTTTTTTTCCAAGACCCTGCGGTGAATTGTGTGCCATGATCGCTAAGTATCTTTTCTGGTTTCCCTACTCTGACAAAATAGTCTTGAGTGAGTTCCCTCAGAGTCATGACGGTGGTCGCTCTTTTCAACGTGTACAATACTACGTATTTCAAAAATGTATCTATTACTACAAAGATGTATTGTACACCACCCACAGAGTTTGGTAATGGACCATAATAATCAACGGTGACCAATTCACCTGTTTCCCTAGCTTCTACCTTCATGTACTCTCCTTCCATACTATAGTTAAGTGTTTTGACTCGTTGACCTAAGTCACATCGTATCACATGATCCTTGATTCCCACTCTCATTTTTTTCCAATAAAAATAATTTTGGATATATTTTTACGTTTGATACGCTCCCATGTGACCAATTTTGTCGTGCATCGTTTTTATTATATAGAATTCCAAGACTTTTAGTATCACTAACTTATATTGTTCATCGTAACCTGTTTGGTAGAATAACATACCATCCTTGAACATGTATTGCTTTCTCTTAAATTCTTCTTCTTCTAAACTCATGATTTTTTTCAACTCCTCATCCTTCAATTGACAATTTTTAATTGTTTTCAATCTGCTCAGGAATTCTGTATCCATAGTTATGGAATTGATTGGGATTTTAACTAGTTTTTTGTCAATATTTATCGGTATAAGTTTTTCTATCTCTGAAACTGAGATTTTCGTCGTTGCTTGTTTGCTTTCTTTACCGTCAATATTCCGACTAAAAAAATCCGCGAGAATATTGTCTTTTCCCTTACAGTACTCGATTTCGAAGGAGAACTGCTGCAAGAAAAGGCTCCATCTAAGTATTCGAGAATTCTGGGAAGTAGTCGTATTTAGGAAAGTCAACGATCTATGGTCCGTAAAAATCCGAAATTTTTGTCCAATAAGATACGTTCTGAATTGAGTGATCGAATAAACTATCGCTAATAATTCTTTTTCAGTAGTCATGTACCTCATTTCGGTTCTAGTCAGACACCTACTCACTGATGACACGATACGTTGATCACCTTGCTCATCTATTTGAAATGATACCCCGCTAATTCCTAGATCACTGGCATCTGTTCGTAAATTGAATTTTTTGTTTGGTAGATAATGTCTAAGTGTAACACACTTGGTGAATTGATTTTCCAGCTGATCGAATGCTGTTTGATGCTCGTGTGTCCATATCCAAGATTTTTCCTTTTGGAGTAATTCCCTTAATGGAGATACATATTTTGTATGACTTATGTTGAATCGTCTGTAGTAATTACAAACCCCAAGGAACTGTTGTAATTGTCTCTTATTTTTAGGTGTTTTGAATTGATATATAGCTTGCAGTTTTTCGGGATCAGGATACGTTCCTGCTCGTGTTAGAATAAATCCTGAAAAAGACACTGATTGACAACAGAATTTTGATTTCTCTAGTCTAAGTGTGAGATTAAATCTCAAAAGCTTTTCAAATATGATTTCCAGATGTCGTATATGCGATTCAAAGTCCTTAGATGTAATCAACAAGTCATCGATATATGCTGTGAGGAAGTCATCGCAATCATTGCCTAAAGCCATTTTCAACGCTCGAATGAAGCCGCTTCTAGCTGTTTTAAGGCCAAACGGAATTCTACAGAACTGATACAGTGTGCCTTCATGCAAAAATGCTGTAAATTTTCTCGATTCTTTCCTCAGAGGTATTTGCCAGTACCCCTGAGTAAGATCGGTTGTTGTCATAAATTGCACTCCTTCATATCTCTTTATCAATTCCTCAATAGGAGGCGGGCATTCATTGTCACCTTGAACATGTTGGTTTAGGAATCTTGCATCTGAACATACACGCACAGATCCATCCTTCTTCGCAACTATACGTAACGGATTAAATAAGGACTGTTCGATTTTTCGATTATACCTACATCTAACATCGCCCGAATTTGTACCTTAGTTGCTTCTATATGTTTCAGCGGTATTGAATATGATCGTTTAATGTATGGTTTAGACGTATTCAACATAATTCCATGCTCATAAATGGACACACAGCCTGCTTTATCTGAGAATAAATCTTCATATCTTATCAACAAATGAGCTAATCGTTGGCGCTGATCCTCACCAACCGTAAGGCTCGCCACAATCGATCGGACAGCGTCCAAAAAATTTCGCCCGCACGCTTGGATTTGCATATTGCATATTCTTTTGTTTTCTCTTTGATTATTATCATAATTTCTATGACTCTCACAAATATCAAAATTTTCGTATAATTCGACATCTATAAACTCGTTATCAATATTGTCTTCCAATGATTGATCTTCATTTTTTTCATTAATTATTAAGTTTATACTTTCATTCTTATCACGTAAACTATCATTATTTTCTATATTCGTACCTTGTTTCCCCTGTAACCTCTCTCTGAAATTTTGAACATTAGTTTCACCTTTCCCTCCACTAGATATCAACTCAACAGATATATTCTTATTTTGACTTTTTTCCTTTTTATCTGATTCATCATTTTTCCTAATGATTTCGCCTTCGTTTGACTCAAAATTGTAACTAGCATTTATTCCGTCCTCAGGATTCCCTATTTCATTATAATTATTTTCTAACTCATCGATCTCAATTTCTTTTGAGTAATCACTCATATTACATACTTCAATCCTTTCATCACTTCTACGTTCATTATTTACAGTAACTTTATCATCTCTAACATTACCAATCAACGAGCTTCTAAAATTATTTGTATTTATAATCATCATCAATTCATTATCAATTCGCGTGCACCGCAATCTTTCAGGCGAGTCCCGATCGTACGAAATTAGCGAAGGATCAACAATAAGCCCATCAACTCTAGCTTGATATGATTCGTAATTAAGTATTACTCGATTCTTACTTAAAAAATCATTCCCTATTATCATTTCATTTGTTAGGCCTGGTATGATTAAAAATATTGTATTTATTACCCGATCATCTAATTTCATTTCTACTAGAATTTGTCTTTTGACTGTAGTCGTTTTGTTACCGATAGCAGTGGATACTACTGTATTATTTACCGGCAATTCATTGAAGTTATAATCATTCTTCAATATGTTATATAACTCCTCAGACATACACGTTATTTGACTGCCAGTGTCTATAAGGGCTGATACAGTTTGGCTGAATATTCTCACATTAACATATAAACTTTTACACAAATCTTCTTCATTATCATCACATTGCTCCTGATTATCAATGTACGTACTACTTTCCAGGTCCTTATCAATATCATGGAATTGACAACGCGATGTTGGACCTACTTGCATCACGTTGTTACTCAGTTCAAAGATTGAGTTGGTTGAATGCGATCGTCACTTCGCGAATAAGAACGTGAATTATTAATTTGGGGAGGAGGTCTAGAAATATCCGGTAATACAACATTTCGTTCGAATGGTCTGCGGCTATTGTCATATGTGCGTTGTTGATTCTGATTTCTTGTATTATATGAGTAATTATCACGGTTACGATCATATTCATAGTGTCTCCGATCATAATTATAATTTACGGTAGATGAAGGTGATCGATGCCATCGATTTTGGCCACTTTCCCTGTTCCTTGATCTACTATTTTCAAAAGATAAAGATCTTACATTACCGTGATTTGAATGCGGTCGAAAATTTTTTCTTGTATTATTGTCCCTTTGCTATTCATTTGAATTATTACAATCTAAGCAGGCTGACTATTTTTAGCAGGACCCTGCAATTTTAGCAGGATTCATGCCCTATTTTGACGTTGAGCAGTTTTTTTAACGGGTTCGAAATTTTAGCAGGTTTCAACAGGATTCTGATAATTTGAGCATGAATTTAACAGGATGATATAATTGGTTAGGTTTTAAAGCATTATGAAGTTATCGATTACGATTACCAATGGCTTGAGTCAGTAATAGCGTATACGACAATTTTACGTTGATTCTAAGGCTGTTCTTCCAAGAAGCGGAAAAGCAGAATCATGACTACTGGTGGGTTCTTGGTTATTTTCAAATAAAACTGGTAATTGACCAATCGAGATCGTCCCGCAGTACGCTTTCCGCTGCATGGGAGAGTAGCCTAAGGCCCGCGTCACATGAAGCTAAAAAAGAGCGGAACCCTTGGTTGAAAAGAGAGGTAACTATTTGTTTCTCTTTTCAACCAATGATTCCGCGTTGCGCTTTCCGCCCTTTTTACGCTCCATGTGACACGGGCCTAAGAAGTTATCATACACTTTGTCAAATGGCACATTCGTACGGAACTACCCTATCGAATGATTCTTTCTCCAATGATTTATCTATATATAACCTACGTTGACGTGAGAACCCTTAGGAAAATTTACTACATTTTGACCAAGACGCTACATTTTTCCTCCAAAAAATTGGTGGAACAATGGAGTGTTTTGGTAAGAATGGAGTAAATTTCCCTAAGGGAATAGATGAGCAGATCTCGTATACGATTTCTGCCTATTTGTTCTTACATTTACGTAAGTTATGTACAATGGGCGTAAAAAGTCCGTTTCCAGTTCCAACGGAAATATCTTTGAATACGTTGTTGTTGATGAATTTTTAATATCTTTCTTTGACTGTATACTATCATGAATGTTTCTTACATCATTCTGATAGTGTACAAATGTTCAAATAACAGCGATAATATATTTCGTAAAGATATTCCCGTTAGAACTGGAAACGGACGTTTTACACCGACAGTACAGTCAGTACCCAAGTAGCACCCGAACGTTGCATACATCCTTAGAACGTGCATAGTACGTATACAACATTCTGGTGCTGCTAGGGTGAACTGTATCCATAACAGGGTATATTTGATAAGTTTATGAATTATAAAAAGTCGGCCAATGATAATGACGGATGGCGGCCGAATCAACGAAAGGACAAATCAACGAAACCATTGGTTAAAAAGAAAGAGATGTTTAATGTATGATGTCTTATTCTTTCCAACTAACGGTTTCGTTGATTTGGTTTTTCGTTGATTCGGCCCCCATCCATAATGACAACCCAGTGGAATTAGCCACTCAGAACCTAGAATTCTGAAACTCATCCAAAGTACGCTCTCACTGATCAAGTTTGACGACTGCAGATAGACCTTATTGCAGAAAAATGTAAGAGTAAACGTGAACGTATGCGCAGAACCTCATTTGTGATTCCTGTCGCGTTCGTGTTCACAGAACTGTGTCGATTGTCCTTAAGGTGATAGGGTATTCCCTTTTCAAATATTTCAAACCAACCTCAAAATTTGTATTTGAGCATTACGCTTTCATTTTTCTGAGAGTACGTTCGCTTTGATAAGATGAGAAGAAAATATGAACAAGCCTATCGTGCGGAATGGGAACAAGATCCTTTGCTTTCCTCATGGTTATCCAGAGCAAAGGATAACCCAAATATAGCGTTTTGTAAAGCATGTGACACTAAACTCACACCACGACTTCCTACATCAAAAGAACATGCTTCTACTACAAAACATAAAAACAATCTTAGCGGGTAGTGGACAATCATCGGTAAGTTGACATTCAATTTCATGTTTCATTTGGGATCAATGTATGCAATATGTTGTGGTATTTTCATCTCGTAAATTGTCCATATCCAGTACACCGTTGGAAATAATACTGAATCTAGTATCAATTCCGATATAAAATTTCATAACCCTCAATAGTACAAATTTTCGTATGAAACTTCATATTGAATGTCGTAAATTGATATCGAATCCAGTATTTACAGAGGATGAAAATAATACAAAATTTCGTAACGCTGATATAACGGCGAATGATCTACCAATATTGTGGAAATAATTACGGATTTTTCTAACAGTGTATGTTCATATCATTATCAATCTAAGTTTATGTAACTGCTTCGAAAGAGTTTAAAATTAATTGTTTCAAAATTTTTCACTTTTATATGATGGAATATATTGTTTCTAGAAAACTTCATGTAGGTTTCCTTACTGTGATTTGATCAATTATTTCCATTCTTTTCCAAGTTGGAAGTTTTTCAATTATGAAGATTTTCGAACTGCCCTAACGGAACAAGATGACCGCTAAACGTCCAACAAACATTCAAAAAACATTTGATGAACTTAGGGACATTTTGACGTCCACGGAATATTCAACGAACGTATGCGAACGTTCCACGAACGTTTGGAGATCTTGGTTCTCTTACGGTGTTTTGTTGTCTGAATGACGAACTGTTCTTCCATCAGGTACTCGATGCCTCAAATCTCCGTATATAATTTACAAAGTCAATGGAACAAAGGGTATAAGCGTTGAAATTGAGGAGTGAACCACTCTAAAATCATGATTTTTCAGAATCGAAAATCTTGAAATAGCGTTGAAGTAAGCCTAGCTCTCCTCTGCTTAACGCAGTGTAACTGCCAATAAGACAATTCTAAGATCCTCATAAGAAAGCTTTTAGATACTATAATGGTACCAATAGCGAAAAAATCAGAACATGACTTCCGTTTAGCGTTGAACGTTATTTCACTGATTCGAGAGTGGTTCACCCCTTGGTTGAAGTTTTGCAACATCTGCACAATTTGTAAAATTTGAGCGTATTTTGAAAGCAGCCACTATTGAAGTTGAATCCTGATATTAAATAATTGTCACAGATACAACGATTTTTCAAGAATGAGCCCTTCGATGAGCAGGTTGAAACAGCAGAACTTAAATTATGTGCTTTCTTAGTGGAGCACAATCTACCATTTCGTGTGATGGATCATATGAGTGAAATTATTCCACAATGTTTCCCTGATTCTGAAGTAACCAAATCATTTTCTTGTAAGAGGACCAAAGCATCTACGGTGGTATATAGTGTTTTAGGACCAGAATTCGAAAATAAAATGCATGCTGATTTGAGATCACTAATCAATCCACAGTCTTCCTCGCCTTTTTTTCCATTATTATAGACGAAACTACAGACATTTCATTGGAAAAAATCTTCGCGATTGTCATTATATATTATTCTGAGAAATCATCTGTAGTCAAAACTAAATTGTTCAAAATAATAGATTTGGAAGGAGAATCGGCACAAAACTTATTCGACGCTGTATCAAACGCATTAATGAGCACAGATCTTGACATCAAACATGTTATTGGGTTTGCTGCTGACACAACCAATGTCATGTTTGGTGAAAAAAATGGCATTATAGCCAAAATTCGAAATATAAATCCACATTGTATATTCGTGAAATGTATATGTCACTCTACAGATTTGTCAGTTAGTCATGCAAGCAAAAACACATTACCAAGGGCAGTGGATCAATTAGTGAAAGAAGTTTATGGATATTATTCCCGCAGTACTAAACGACAGAGGGAATTCTCAGAACTCCAAGACTTTTTTAACACTGACAGACATAAACTTCTGCAACATTATGATATTCGATGGTTATCATTGCACTCATGTGTCAATAGAATTTTAGAACGATGGAACGCCCTACGATTGTATTTTCATAGTCAATATTTGGATGATCGAAACATTTCCACAGAATTTTTATTCAATAATTTGAATGACCAAATATTGAAACTTTATTTTTATGCTTTGGATTACATTTCACCAATTGTCAACAAACTGAATTTGATATTTCAAAGAGATTATCTCACAATTCATAGAGTTTACAGAGATATTTCGGGAATGTACGTATCACTTTTGAGTTGTTATATGAAAAATAGTTATTTGAAATGCTCAGATCCCCTTGGAATAGATCCAAGTTCTACCGTACACTATTTACCATTGAATGAAATATATATTGGTATTCATTCCAGTAAACAGATTGGAATTTTATCCAGAGACAAAAATTCCAAACCTGCGATTGATAGTTCTTTGAAACGTATTCAATCTTTCTTAATTCAACTTTGCATTCAGTTGGAAACACGTTTACCAATTGATACATTTTCCAAAGACTTGAGGTTTTTAGATCCACAAAATGTGGTTTATAATCAGTTGACAACAATATCCCACATTATGGATAGATTCCCGAATTTAGTAGATGAAACCAAGATTCAGTTGATAGATAACGAATTTAGAAATTTGAAATTGGATAAAGCTATCAGTAATTTATTAGAATCAGGCACAAGTACACAGACCACTATACTGAATGTTGATAATTTCCGGGGTAGTATCAGTAAAATTCGAAACGCAAATGGTAGTTTCAAATATAAGAATATTTCCGATTTTGTGAAAGCACTTCTATGTTTACCGATGTCAAATGCTGCGTGCGAGAGAATATTTTCACGAATCAATCTAATAAAAACTGAAAATAGCAATAGGTTCGATAACCTACACATAGCTTCAATTTTACACACTAAGGAAGGTTTATCCGAGTGCGATGATTGCATTTCATTTAAACCAAGTACTCAAATGATGAAACAAATGAATCGAAAAGAAATGTATAACAGTTAAGAATTAAGATGAAAACAAGATTTCATTTGGAATGTATTGGAAGACATGTTATTGTTTTATTTGAAAGTTTATAGCTCAAAATATATTTAAGAAAGTGCAATACTCGAAAAGAAATAGATCGAAATCACTATATATAATCATAAATATCAATGTGAAAATTGTATTCATAAATAACATCTCATCCAATTACCAATCTGAATTCCAGGAAAAAAACCCTTCCATCTGACATACTTAAAATACTTGAAGGATTTGAATTATTTTATCAATAATCATTATTCAAATATTATATTGAAATTTGTCTTACTAAAACTCAATTTTGTATATTACAAACCATATGGTACGAGAGTTTTGAGATAATTCATTAAGAGCTCTTTCCGAATTGTTGTGCCGAACGGAAAAAAGCTGTTACAATGCGTAGAGTGTTACAAGATCAAATTCTCTGCCATTGGTCCGAAGCTAGGAAATTACCAAAACATACTAGGCTATGAAACATCCATAAAAATTTGAGCTGATGAACTCCTAGGCCCATGACATCATCAAACTCTATACATCCCCGGTAAAAATATGATGTACGTTCGCGTCAGGAAGTGGTGGATTTTACATTCTGAATGCGCGAATTCCCTCTTGGTGTACATTTGCATCCATCTTATGTTACAGTTCGTTGCATCGTTGACACTTTATTTTTACCAGGGATACTGAAATTCAGACTCCCCAGAATTGTATTTGAATGAGACTAGGAATCCACCAATTATTATCGCTTCATTCTGGATAGATGGAGTGCATGAGAGAGCAGCCAATAAGTTCGCCATCTCCGCGATTGATCTACCAGTTGATTGCATGGTTTCTTGAATAAAACAACGTGAATACTAGGTTATAAAAGAACTAACCAATCGATGTAAAGGCCGATCGCAGAGTTTGCAATTACAGCAGTTTGAGGCCTATTGTTAGTTAGGTTTATTGCACATCAACTTGAATGTATGTTTTCGTCTATTGAAATAACTGTAATCGAATTTTAGGAACATTTGAAACGTTCGGATATTTCAAATATATCGATCCCCAAGCATAATTATGAGTATCTCTTAAAAAAAACATTTGGCATTTTTTTAGCATTATTTGAATATTATTTAGCGGGATTTAGCAGTTTTTCGGATTCCAATTAGCAGTTTTTCGAAAAAAAAATGGTCACCCTGATTACGATTTGATTTCCATCCAGATTGGTACCTGCTAATGCAACTTGAACATCTATTGGAAATCACCTTATAATAACGTTATTTTTTTCCGTAGGCAGTGAGATATGGATCAATTGAATCAGCTCCGCTTGATTGTTTCCAATAAAATGTGAGGAAGGGTTCGTTATTTCTACATTTTTCACTTCTCCATGCGTCACCAGCCCTGGTACGAATGTCTATGGAAAGAAATGTTTGGAAAAATGCTTCGGAAAAGTCCTCTATATTTTTTATGTACCTTTTATTCGCATCAAACCAAGCTCGAGCTCTACCTTCCAAAGCTGATTCAACGACGAATAATTTATATTCTTCTGGCACTGATTTTCTCTCCAAATATTCTTCCATATGAAAGAGAAATCCCTCTGGATTGTTGCTATTTTCGTCTCCAAATGCTGATAAGCCAATTTCAACGCACTCGAATTCTTTTATAGTATTCTCACCCATCCTATGTTGATGATTTTGTAACCCTTGCAATTGTCATCGCACCATCGATAACTGCATTTGTAGTCCTTCCATTCCGAGTTATGATACATCGGGTGTGATTTGGTCTCCCCGGTTCCCAATCAGGAAAATCCGAAATATGCCAATGTTGGCAACAGGTTCAGTACAGTGCCAGTATTGGGTCTCCAACACTAGGTCAACACGTACGGGATCAGTACTGGATACATAAAAATACAGTACTATGCCTGTACTGATAAACCAGTACTGAGAACTCAATACCGGCCAGGTACCAACCCAGTACTGGCCCTGCACTGATTGCGAATCATGGTATTAGTACTCAATCCCCAGTACTGAAAAGCGTTATCATTCCAGACAAATGCCAGTACCCTGCCAGTCTTGACTAGTACTGGTGCAGTACTGCGTCTGTTGTAAATTTCTGGTTGGGTTAAATCCTGGAATTTGCAAAAAGGGCTACCGTTGGCCTAATTTTGAATTATATAATTCAGAAGGGACAAATTCCGCTTACCAGCTCTTTCTACACTTGCTAGACGAGCCGTCTGGATCTTGGCGGCTGACGATTACATGCTCAATTCTTTCCCAAGTTCATAGTTGTTGTGCCACGGGCTACGCCGGGATTATTCCTTTTCACCTCGCCAATATACATCGAGTCGGTGAGTTCCTCTCATTATAATATTAACATTTTTTTGGAACTCGTCGTGACAAATTCCCCTCTCCTTTCTCATTTCGATTTTTCTTGTGCGGGATGCTGGAGTCCCCACCAAGCTGTATCGGAAGAATAAAGGAAAGTGCATTTCTGCCCTTCCAGTGCATGTAGGGTTTTATACTGCATTAATTAGCTGAAATTGAGAGGATTCCTTGTTAATTAAAGTGGAGGGTCTCTTTACTTGAGCAAATCATTCGTCTCTTACCGGCTACCTTTCAATGTTGAACGTTAGTGGTGCCGAAGAGCCCCACACTTTGTATCGTATTCCTTTCATTTCAAATAATTTCCCCATGAATTCGGTAATTACAAATTTATACTTCATTGAGTATGCGATTCACTCTTACCCGTCTTTATTCCACTTCTCCCTTTCCCTCACCCCGTCTACGTTGTCTGGGTAAGTTTCGGTTGAATTTAAGAGCTCATCAGTTTCTTGCTCAATTGATTGATCTTTGTTTTCTCTCTCGATTTTGATAATTCTCTCTTGAGACTATCTAGCGCCCATTCCGAGCTCATTTTGAATGCCTGTTGACATCATGAACTTGAGATATTCCTCTCTTCGTTGTACGACGAGAGGGAAGCTTTTACATGCATTTCATAACGGCTAGCAATGCTGGCATTCCCTGGATTGATTATTACTTATTCAATGTTAGCCGTTATAGTACCAAAGAATGATCTCTGTAAAACCATTATGGTGAACCCCCTTTTCTTTGAAAAAATTTGCACAACATACCGAATTTTGGTGAAAAGTTCTTCATTAAGGAGTGAGCACGAGAAAGTTCTTAGACGGAATTAGCGCAAGCGTAAGCATGAGCACAATGCGCAGAATCGCAAAATGGGGTTTTGCGCATTGTTCTTACGATTGCGATTTGTTTACGGGAGTTTGTGCGTAGTCCTTCATATGACTTTTGAAGTATGTTTTCACATTTTTTTGAGCTCTGAACAACAAAATGGCGGCTCCTCAGTGTTCTTCTCTGGACATTTTTTTTTGTATGACTGAACTAATAATTCCAGCGAATTTGAAGATGCGGTCATAAGCCAAGGAAATTTCGATTCAATTCGATATCAGCCACAGTAGTATCATATACCGTCCACTCTGGTTTTTTATATTCTGGTTCTGCTTTGATGAGCACAAATATTCTCCCGCTCCAAGACCGCTTGTAGTTTTGGTTAATACATCTTGCTATGAGCTTCTCTGGTAAGTATGACCCTTGGCCTGAGAAACTGGTTAAGTGGAGACCATGGGAAATGTTGAATTCATTCCGATATGCAACAAGCACAAAGATGTCCATATAACGGGCATCAGAAGTTGGAAATGAAAATATGTTAAATTTCCAACATATACAATTTCATATGTATATGGTATGTTCCAACATGGATCAGGACGGGGCGCATGAAGAGTAGTGCAAGACAAAATTGTTATTTGTGGTGGAGTAGACGTCGATTTCGTCCTACTGTCTCCCTCTACGACCCCTGAGCGAGGTGTATGACTAGATTGGACTGTATCTAATTTAGACTCGAATGTTCATTTTTAGATGAAACTCATCGTTCAATCATTTTTTGTTTGAATTCTTTTGTGGGCTACTTTTGGGCTCCGTCGAAAGTTTATCACTACTTTGGACTACTCTGACGCTCGCTTTGAAATACACTTGTGAATAAAAAACTGGGCACATTGAACGCTCGTATCACCCTAAGGGGTTTTTCTGGTTAAGATTTTGAAGAAAATTTTTTTTTCCAAACATTTCTTTTTCATAGAAAAAATTGAGATATCGTTCTGAAAATGTGTAGGTATGCTCATTGAACCTCAAATATTACAGGAAATTTTTTTTCATATTCTAACAAATTTTTCTTAAATTATACTAATTGAAACAACAAAAAACACCAAAACAATGATGGTGGGAGTGATTTGGGCTGACCGGATGACCTGAAAAAAATGGCAAATCATTCCTTGTCGAAGTGGCTATCGCATGAACTAGGATCGTTTTGATTGGTAAAAAATTGTCCGATTAGCAATCGAAGAAATCGATTTTTTCGAGAAATGGCCCCCATTCTGTTTTTTTCCATGAAAAAAAATATCCTAGTTCATGCAATATGTACTTCAGCAAGGAATAATTTCCGATTTTTGTTTTGTTTTTTTAGATCATCCGGTCGCCCCAAATCATCCCACCGTCAGTTTTTGGTATTTTTTTGTTCAAATCAGTATGACGAAAAAAGGAATTCTTTTTCAATCTGAAATCCTTTTTTGAAATTTGTAATGTTTAATAAACATGGCTACAAATTTTCAAAATGATATCTCAATTTTTTCTATGAGAGAAAAATGTTTGAAAAAAAATTCTTCTTGAAAATCTTACCCAGAAATACCCCTTGAAGCGTTACTAGCGCCAGGACTTTAGCCAAATCTTTCATGTAAGACTTCTTCACAATGCTTGAATATTTTCGAAATATCGCTCTATACAGCATTTCTTGAATGTCTATAGGAATGCTCTGTAGAGCGATATTTTGAAAATATCCCGAAGAGAACATGAAGCTTCAGCGAACGTTCAGATTAGATGTGTATAGATCGGGCCGAAGGTTCATTAGAGCTAACTTTTACATTCACAAACGTTTGACAAAGGTTTTACGGACGTTGAAATGTCCGGCTCGAAATACGTTCAGAAAACATAGATGGAACGTTCGCTGAAGGTTCATCGAAGGTTTGACGAAGCTTCACAAAAATATCTATACTTATATTAATTTTGATTAATTTATATGAAGAATAAATCAATTAATAAACATAAATTATTATAAATTAATCTAAGTATAGATATTTTTGTGAAGCTTCCTCAAACCTTCGATGAACCTTCAGCGAACGTTCCATCTATGTTTTCTGAACGTATTTCGAGGCAGACATTTCAACGTTCCTAGTACCTTTGACAAACGTTTGTGAAGTTAAAAGTTAGCTTTCATGAACCTTCGATCCGATCCATACAGATCTAATCTGAACGTTCGCTGAAGCTTCATGTTCTCTTCGGGTATGAAAGTATTCCGGAGAAATCTTACGCAAAAAGTTGGCTAATGCCCTGGCGCCAGGATCTCCTTCAGAGGAAAATTTTCCAAAAATGAATAGGAACAAAAATATGGATACTTCATGAGAAATCAAGTACTTAAAAATGAAGATATTATGTATGCTATGAGTAGAGTTGCCATCTCGAAAGCAGAACGCAACGTTCATTGGTCAAGTCACATGAAAACTCAAATATAATTGGCTATTCGAGAAAAATAAACCAATGAACGTCGCGTCCTGCTTCCGAGGTGGCAACCCTAGTTATGAGTGAGATTAAAATGATAAAAATTATTGTAGAATAACTATTAGTCCCCTGACTTGTGTGACTGTCAATACGATTTATTCTCAAATAATCTCTTTCTCTCTCCTGTTGTACATTCAAGCTGAATGATGTTTCTATTTTTACAAACCTCTATTCTTTCATATAATCAGACTTGTTTCTTAAGTATTTATTTGATTTGTTGTTTTCAAATTACAGATAACACGGAGTTCGTAGAAAATCCTTAAAGCACTACACTTGAACTTTTGAGTTCTCAAAAAGTTCTTCGAGAATTCACCAATGGACTCTGCGCTACTTGGGATATCATCAATATTAAATGCCTTTAGTCTCACATATTTGCACTCTCACACATCTTCATTCACAAACGTGTATCGAGAATACGAGAAATCTTATTCAAAAACATATTCCTCCTATCCTTTCAATATATATCCGGGGAAAAAAATTCCTTATATGGACCCATATATGAATTCGTATATGGTCATATATGAAAGTGGGGAATCTATCAGCATTGATCTCAGTTCCCTCTCCTTTGGTTTTACATCACGTTCCATACAAAATTGTGACATTTTTTTGTCCATATGAGGATGTATATGATAACATATGATTGAATATGATTACATATGGCCATGCACAGTCTCATTCATACATGATCATATATGGCCAAAATCCATATATGCTCATATATGATCTCATATATGTTCACACATGTTGATATGTATTTCATATATGTTCATATATGATTCATATACGCTCATATACCACCATATATGAATTATTTTTCCCCGGGATTTAAGAATGAGGATCTGTGAGATTGGAAATATATAAGAATACAGATATACAGAAATAAAGATATTCATTGAAGAATAGGGTGATTGGAGAGTATGGATATACCGGAATATTATAACATTCGGGAAAAGGGCTCCGCCCCCTGACTCTCCGCTTCGCTCAGCAGTTCCATCCCCTTCAAAATTCGCTCCGCTCATTTTGAACAAATTGTGACCCACATATGCTCGCCTCGCTCACATTCCAGAATGTTGTCCTTCGGAATTAGTTTTATACAATTCAGATATCCGGGGGTATATGAAAAGGCGCTCATCGGTTTTTTAGTTGACTAGAAAACTTTCCAGATGTAATGTTCAGATAGCCTGAAATTAATTGTTTACCATATTTTGTACAATCTTCGAATGACTTGGAAGCAGTTGTCATAATGTCAACCAGTGTTCAAAGAGTGTTCGGATCTGGTAATGCTTACACACGCGAACTTCGAACTTCTTATTTTTCTACAACACTTCATAAATATTTAGGAAAATGACTGTCAATTCAGAAAAAGAGGTAATTGGTGATGGTGACAAGTAGGCTGCATTGCATGTGATTTCCAAGTCACATTATAATTATGATACGGTGATAAACTGTGTTGGGTGGGATCTAATTCAATGTGATTTTTATAAAGTTTGTATCCAGGTTCTGTGAATTTGTATGAAATGTTGATTGAAAGTTGATACAAATCTTGTATAGAATAACATTGAGTCAGATCATAGCCCCAGCTCTAGGGCTGAGTACGAAAACAATGACAGATTTTTATAATTAGTCTAATTTTTATAATTCTATGTATCTAATTCTCAAATATAATCCACATAATTATTTATGAATTTTATATGTACATAACATATATTTTATATTATTACCTTATGAACGAATCTTAAGCTTGGTTGAACCAGTCTTGGAAAAGTTTTCAGACAGTTGTGGAACAGTTGTGGAATAATCAGCCAAAAATATTCAACTTTTATATTGAGGTAATGGCAGAAGAATGTTTGAAATGATTTGTGATGTACCCATGTCTGTCAATTGTAATGTGTTCCAAGAAATCTCCAAATGGATGTCAAAGTTTCTTGAAAAGAACTTGATGTCAGTACTATAACAATGAGGTTATGATGTATTTGAAATAATCTTACAATACCAACTTGTCACGGGAATTATCTTCGCATAGTCGTCAAATATTCTAGAAATAGTCATGAAATGATGAAAAAAAGGTCTAGACGTTTGTTGATCTTGTTCTACCAACGCATCTGAAATTGTTTGGGAAAAATCCAAGAACAGTCTTGCGATTGTTATGAAAAAATCTCAGTACAGTGTCCATAAGATATTCAATGCATTTATGATAATTAGAGATCGGATTATATGCAAAATCAATCATTTCCATATGTATTCTTTCATCCCTATTGGACCAAATTAGTTTTATTAATGACTGAGAACAAGATTACATGAAAACAATTATGTACATCCAATTGCAACTGAATCGGTTCAAAACGTGAATCGGAGGAATCTATCATAATTAATTCACAAAATGAATCATCTTTCACAATTCTAATGATTATAGAAGCAGTGCCACTCCTTTTCAACAGCTATAAGCTGGAGCCTTTCCTGGATCTACATGTATATCGGAATGAATTAATGCAGGGCCTTTCCATTTCAAATCGACCGGTCCATTCTGGTCATGATTTTATTTTTCAATGAAACTTAGATATATTGTTTTTTGGTCGATTTCATGAGACCCGTATTTTTTCTTTGGGCCAAAAAAAATTTGTCCGTGATTTATTGAGATTTTTGTTTTGAGAGTGAAAATTGGTTTTTTCTGTTGATAAAATGAATTTTTTTTTCAAACTTGCATAACTTTTTCAAAAATCAACCAATTTTGATGAATTTTTTTTGAAATCTTCAAAGAAGTTCCTACTTTTGAACAACCGTGACCAAAGAGGATTATCCATAGTCATTCATTTTTTATTTAACAATAAACAAAGAGTCAAAAATTTTTTCAAAATTCAATATCTCAAAAACAGGTTTTTTTTTAATAAAAATTTTTCCCCCAAAAGTAGAGAGTTTGAACTATATTCTGGCCAAGTGCCAAGGAGTTGAAATTTTTTTTCCGAAATTATGATTTTCTGAAGAAAAAGGTGTTTTTTCCGTCTAGTTAGGTCTATCTAGGGTGCTCCTGGCCATATTTTCCACTCTCTGAAATGATTATTTATGAGAATTTTCAACCTAGGGATGTTTTTTACATTCTATATGCATTATATATGAAATGGAATACAAAAGCAAAACCTTTAGTCTTGGATCATCATATTAGTATTTCATAATAATAACACTACAAGTAATAATTTAATACAATAGGAAATGATAGAAATAATAACTTAATGCAGTGATAATAACGTGAATATCAGTACATATTTGTTTTTATTTGACAAGTTCCCACTCGTGTTCACACATCCTCGCGGTATACATTCTGCTTTCAGTTTCCATGCCAATTACGTTTTTCCATACATGCGTTGTACGAATACCTTTGATTTTTGGTGCCTTTTTCCAATCGTCAGTCTTTTCTTTCCGAAAAGCCTCTACTTTGTCCATGGCAAGAAGAAGAGGTTTAATTTTTGGAGTCATTTTCTGTACCTTTTCAACGAATGTCTCTGCACTTTCTATATATTCTGTTGCATCCTTCCTCAAATTGTGCTTTGTGGCAAAATGTTTAACTACTGCTCCAATACCGTCACAAGCACCCTTTTCATGTCCCGTTGCTGAAAAACTCCATTTCTCATTCAACGACGATGTTTTGAGTTCGCTGAATTGAAAACGGTTTTTGAAATGACTCGCAGCTCCGTCCGAAATTATCGTTATATCCTCAATTACTAATTCTGAGTATTTTTTTTTCAAGTCATCCACAAGTTCATTAATCGCTAATAGTGCATGTGCTGAGTCGTGTGATTTGTCATCGCTTATGACGACGTAACCTTCAGTTCTTTGACCAAAATAACACACTGCTGTGAGAATGGAGATTTGTTTTGATTTCCAATAATAGGACTATATTTCGTCTTTCACGATAACAGACCAATTCTCTGCGAAGTCAATGTGCGATAAGAGGTGAGACGGATTATTTTTTACCAATTCTTTTCCTTCCCTAATGGCCTTTTGTTGGATTTGCTTACATCTTAAGTGAGTGTTCACAGTCAATGTCCATTCAGCTAATGTTTCGACAAACTTTTTTACCGAAGTTGTTTGTTTTATCAGTTCATTACCCTTCCAAAGAGCGAACGTTACTTCTTCTTGCATTTATGCTTCTGAAAAATCATTCAATCCTTGGATGATATCTTGAACTCCGGGACATTTTTCACATTTTTTAAAAATGCACAAGTCATTTTCAATGGAACAAACTGCAGCTGATAGGTTTTTTTCGCGCATATTCAGAGCAACTACGCCAAATTTATTCGAACAATTTTCCAAACCTACCAACATTAATTGGGAATTAGTGCAGTATATACACAGACAAACTTGCTGTGTCGGACATTGAACCACCCATTTTGGTCGAAGAGAATAAAATTTTGAATGACCAATTTTCATGTCAGGATGATCGCCCTTGAACATTCCATACACTTCGTGAGTACTGCGGGTCATGAATCGTTTGATTTGCGTAACTTTTTCGCCGTTTTCGTGAATGTTAATCTTATCATTTTCATTAGGGCTTTGAATTGAACAATTCAGATCGTCATTCAAATAATATTCAATTATGATATTTTTAACATTTTCATCAATTGGATGTCCTACATATGGATCAGGCAGAAAGTAATTACCTTTCCCATTGACAATTTCCCTCGCTTTTCTTAGCATGTAATCAGTTACTTCAGGCCATTGGGATGAAATGAAGTTTTTCGACATTTGAAAGATAGGTGCTGCTGTTGGCAATCTAATTTTTTCTGAAATTTATGAACAATTCTTCAAACTTGAATGAAAATTCATCAACCAATTCTCACGCGACTGACAACTCAATCGTGTTGAAGTGAATGAAGGAAACCCTTCTTGATTTTTGGGGATATTGTACAATTTCTGTAGCTTAACTGTGAGTCGATCATTTTGTAGTTCAGATATCTCTTTCCGTTTCCTTGCTGCGTACAAAGTCCGCATTCTGGATCAACTTCCTTGACATTTTTCAGAAGAGAAACCGTTGAATTATGAATTCGGAGTTCCTCTTTTGGCTCATGGAAATTTTCGGCATATGCATATGATTCGTTAGATCCATCGCTAAGAGGTAGTGGGCTGCTTGATTGATTCGATGAACCCAATTGTGACGCTTCAGATTCTGATGAGGGAATGACGTCTGATTCCGAAATTCTCTCCAATAGTCTGGTGTAACAATAATTCCAAACTTCATCATCGCATTGGATAATTTTATTTGGAAAGAAGGGTTGGAGTTTTTTTGCGTTCACTTCTGATTCTCTGAATTTATTCTTCGCAGTTTCATACACGGCTCTTTTGTGCACAGATTCCAAATCTTCGCATTTTTTCTTTGGAATGAACACATTTTTTGACATCTTGTGAGATACCTAGGGAAATCTGTAATGCAATGAACAGTATGTATATATGCTCATGTTTTATGGGTTATGAAAATATAAGATAACGAACTATTAATTCAGGACTATTAAATAAGGACTGTTAATTATCATCAAAATCGTCTCAAGAAGATTGATTATATCTATGGAATGCTTTTACTGGACCATATATTCCCCTCTCTCTCTCTCTGTGAGTATAAGCCTGCACGCTCTTGCTTCGCTCTACTTTGTCTACTGTTTTACTGCATATTTTGTGGCCCTATTGAGGTCGACCTTGTTTCAGTGCATCCCTTATCGGCTCGGGCATTTTTTTGAGCAACTAACGATAAGTAGCTGTTTCGTTGGCAGCCGATGGTGGATGTTTTGTGATTTGCATTTATCTGGTGTTGTTGGAGCATCTGCCAAGCGGGAAGACCAAGGCTGGTATATTACAAGTGCTTTTCGCGCGTGGCGCTTATCATTCGTCTCTTATCATTGATTGGTCTGTCTTCTCTACACGTCATCACGGTAACGTTGAGGTATTGGCCATTGTAGCACATCCACACTCCACAGCATAAATCTTGCCTTCCAACGGGAGCCCTGACGACATCTTTGTTGGCATACTAATTCGTATCACATCACTTTTCAACGAGGTTTTTGACACATGCTTTCTCTATCCTCATTTGCGGTCTACATAGATAATAATTCGGTGATGCATTTCTCAATAATACTTTCATTACATTCATAATTATAATGCGCGATTATTTCATAGTACTAGCGTTCGTTCGTATATACTGCGTTGTGTGTGTCACACATATACTATGATACCGAGTGTATAGATACGTGCACACTGTTGTTGTATTCTTTCTACGTTATTGCTCTCATCTCTGTCTCTCTAACTACTCGATGGTACTCTCTCTCACCCAACGTAGCATATACTCATCTTAACCGTTTCTACAACGATTTTTTTTCTATATAACTCGTTTTTTATTTGGATTTTCACACATATTAGTACCAGATTTTTCTCTTTTTCATTATTACAATGGATCACATTTGCTCAATCTGCAGAAAATCTGTCAAAACGGATGTCATTAAGTGTACACCGTGCATAAAATATTTCCATCCTGGTTGTGTGAAACTACATAAAACGTACAACCACAACAACGAGCTTGTACTTTGCAAAGGTCCCTTGGAATCCTTCAAAAAGTCTGGAGATATCCCTCCCTCATCAATGGAAGTTGATTGTCCGTCAACTTCGATGGTTGATCGCAACACCAGTGGTGGTACTATTCCTCATACAACCTTTACCATAGATGATATTATGGGAGCTATCCAAATATCCTCAGATAAACTCGATAATTTCATTGAGCGGCAAGAACGCAATAATACTGAGGTTCATGCTCGACTTCAACAACTGTCTTCCATCGAAAACAATGTCTCCTCTTTATCCAGCAAATTTGCGGGGCTTGAACAGGCTGTTATGACAGTCAATCAGGATGTGAAATCGCTCACTAAAGACTACCAGGAATCAAAAACCTCACTGGAACAGAATCCCTCTTCTATCAAAATGACTGATGCCAGCCTCATATCGCTTAGCCAGCGTGTTGTAACCATTGAAGATAACTCTCAATCTCACTCAGCACGCATCTCTGAATTGGAACAACAAAATACCAAGTTGCAAGAAGAACTTCGAGCGCTGCGCTCTCAATCAAATAGGAACCTTCTCACTCTTTCAGGATTACCTGAACTTCCTGATGAATTCATTCCGAGCCGTATCATGGATGTCTTGGCTCATCTTAATGTTCAGATCACCCAATCTAACATTGTGAGAGCATTTCGTCTTCGCTCCACCAAAACTACATCGCGTCCACGTACCATCCTTATGGAGCTTGATTCTCCTTCTCTCCGAACGAAAATACTTGAGGCCAAACGTTCTACAGGATTAGTCGATGCGTCTGATATTAATCCCTCTCTACCTAAGTCTAGGCTTTATCTTAATGAATATCTGCCGTCTGATATAGCCTCTCTTCTCGTAGAAACCAAGAAAGTTGCGAAGTCTAAAGGATTCCTCCATATTTGGTCGAGGAATGGACGTATTCTGGTGAAAAAAGATGATACCTCAAATGTTATCGTCATCTCATCTAACAGGGACTTTGATCAACTTAGGTGACTCCCGATTCGACCCTCAAACTCTCACTCTAATGCAGTTTTCCGTTCGTTAAAAATGTGTCATGTTAATGCACAATCACTTATGGCTCATTTTGATAAATTCTCTGATTTTTTCTGCACTAAGAATCCGGATAAGTACGATGTTATTGCGGTATCTGAGACCTGGTTTAGGAGTGACATGGATGACTCATTCTGCTCATTGGATGGATATGTGGTCTTTCGTTGCGATAGGGTGGGTCGTATTGGCGGGGGGGTCTGTCTCTATATTAAACAGAATCTTCAATACAAAATTATACAGAAATCTGAGTACGATGCCACTTGTCCACAACCCGAAGATCTATTCGTCCAGGTTTCCAGCACGTGTATGCGCAAAGTACTCATTGGTGTAGTTTACAGACCTCCGAAAATAGGATTTGCTAATTTGGAAACGGTGATCTCTACACTGAGTACTGACTATCACGACAAAATCATTATGGGTGACTGGAACACCGACTTGTGTCGTTCATCTCCTGATAGTACTTATCTCCGTAAAATACTCTCCAGTCTGAATCTGGCCATTGTCCCCTACGGCCCCACTCATCACACGTCCATCTCTTCTACCTTGCTTGACTTATGTGTAGTGGATGATCTCTCCAAAGTGATTGACCATGAACAAAAGGAAATGCCTTTTCTATCTCGGCATGACATGATCTCAATTGAATACTCTTTCAATCTACCCATGAGTCAACAGCAGATCGTCTCTATGCGTGATTACTCGCGTATCAATGAGCAAGATATTGATATACCATCGATTTTGCTGAACATCGGGAACTCGGGTATTACAAATATTGATGAGTGTGTTGGGGTTTTCCATGATTATCTCACTGATCTATACAATAGTGAAGTACCGATCAGAAGGTTCACTCCCAGACGTCCTCCTTCTCCCTGGATGACTCAGGAGATTCGTAATCTCATCCGTGAACGTAACACTGCGAGGAGGACATATCTCCGCACAAGAAATCCTGAATGTCATCTACTCTTCACACGACTAAGGAACAACGTTGTTACTTCTCTCAGGAATGCGAAGCGTCAATATTATAACGACAGATTGATGGGCACTCCCGACTCACGCACACTTTGGAGAGAACTTCGTACCCTGAGAATAATCAAATCTAATAGTAATCATTCGCCCGCGGATAAATGTTGTGTGAACGAGCTTAGTTTACACTTCTCTGCTGGCTTTCATCCGGCCTGTCCTCCACCGCCCATTCTCGACCAAAGTCTCGGCTACAGTGATAACCTTTTCTTTTTCCCTCACTTGACTCCTCATGATCTGCTACATTTCTATCATTTTTCTAACTCAAATACTATTCCTCCAGATGGGCTTCCTGGTCGATTCCTTAACCTGACCGCTCCGTCCATTTTTCCATTCCTACTGACCTTATTCAATTCCTCTCTCATGCCATCTCTCTTTCCTATGGCGTGGAAACGCTCCTTCATTACACCTATACCTAAAACAAGATCTCCACAAACTCCACGTGATTTTCGCCCTATCTCCATTCTCTGTGAGTCATCTAAAATACTTGAAAAGATCGTCCATCACTTCTTGTGTGATTTTTTGACCAAGAATTCTCTACTTGACCAATATCAGTGTGGATTCATCAAACACCGCTCCACTCAAACTGCTCTTTTAAAATTGACTGATGATGTTCGTGAAGCGATTGATAAGCGCATGATCACTCTTTTGGTGGGGTTTGATTTCTCAAGAGCTTTTGATACCGTTAACCACTCTTTGCTTATACAAAAACTCGCTTCTTTCAATATATCTAGCCCCGTGCTGAAGTGGTTTTGGTCCTATCTATCTGGTCGCACGCAATCAGTTAGAAGCTCTAAAGGTTGCTCCGAATGGACACCAGTTACCTCAGGTGTTCCCCAAGGCTCTCGCCTGGGCCCTCTCTTATTCGCACTGTATGTCACCGACATAAATTCGATTATTCACCATTGTAAACTCTTTAAATTCGCTGATGACTTTTATATTTATTTGCATACTTCACCTTTTCTCATAGACGAATGTATCTCGAAATTGAATGACGATATACAGAGAATTGCCAGCTGGTGCTCCACCAACTACCTAATGCTGAACCCCTTGAAAACCAATTGCATGATCCTTGGTTCTCCACGTTACGTCAACGATATTTCTCTTCGCTCCTTACCGGACATCATACTTCAGGGCACCCCTATAAATCTTGTCTCTTCGCTTAAATCGCTTGGGATTATTCTGACACCTTCTCTTAATTGGAATGAGCAAGTAACTTCTGTCTGCGGGAAAGTCTCGTGCGCACTCTACCAATTGCGACTTAATGGCAACGCACCCTCTATCCAGATGAGAACTAAACTGATTCCAACGCTAGTCATACCCTATTTTGATTATTGTTGCTTAGTTCTCACTGATCTCTCCGGAGGAGACAGTATACGTCTGCAGCGTAAACTGAATGCCTGCGTGCGGTTTATTTTCAACCTCAGGAAAGATGTCCACATCTCTCCTTTCTTCACGCGCCTCGGCTGGCTCAAACTTTCTGAGCGACGGAAATTTTTCCTGGGGTCGTACTTGCATCATCTATTCGCTTTCAAGGATCCTCCTTTTCTTTACGATCGTTTTAACTTTGGTACCTCTGATGCAATCCGTTGCACTAGATCGAATAGGGGGCTCCTTGAAATACCACTGCATCGTACTACCACATATCAAAAATCTTTTTTGATAACAGGTAGTAAACTCTGGAACACGATCCCAGATAACATCAAGTGTAGCTCTTCCCCTAACGTCTTCAAAAAGAGGTATTATGACTTCTTGCTCACCTCCACCCTTTCTCACTCATAGACATATACTCCTTTTCAAGTAGGTTCATCGTGGTTCATCTTACGCTTTTCTTGCCTTCATCTTCATTCTGCGCATTTATAACTATTGTATCTCTATTTTATATCTGTATTTTCATTTGCCTTCATCTTCATTCTGCGCATTTATAACTATTGTATCTCTATCTTATATCTGTATTTTCATTTCTCACACCTTTGTAATCTCATCCTCACTCTCATTCTCGCTTCATCTTTATTTTTAAGTTCATTCATTCTGCCTTCTTTTTGCTTTTCGGGCTGTGGGTTTAATGCTGTATATATATAAGTATTTTTGTATATAATATCTTTGTTATTGTTTATACTTCTTTCTCAATCGTTCCACAGGATGTTCATCCTAGAACAAAAATAAACATATCTATCTATCTATCTATCTATCTATCTATATTCATAAGTATTAATTCCGTATTGATCACTATAAATGTACTTACGAAGAATTTCCATGTACAAAAAGTAGCAATCAAAACAATTCTCCAATTCAGAATTGTGATAAGACTACAACCGACAAAATTCATCCTATCTCAGTCTCACGGATGAATCCAGTAAAGACACAAGAATCGAACACTCTCTCACAGGAAAATTATTTTAACAATTTGTTGAGCATGGACCACTCTGATGCGGGATACTACCAGATTTCGCCGCTCCTTCTCGAAGTAACTTTCAACCGCGTCGCAAGACAGCAGCAGCAGTGACTGTTTGTGAAGAGTAGAAAGATTATTATTTCAATCAAACGATGATGATTTCAATTGTCCAAGTCATATGATATGGAACCAATGCAATTGACAGCAGGTGAATTTCAAGAAGAAAATTTATCATAATCTCATACCGATGATTTGGATGCTTAGATCACTCAGATAAATGACTGTTACATCGACGAATGAACAAGGGTCACCATTCAGCGGCATCGGTCTCATACAGCGTTGGATTGAACAATGGTTGTTCATACACTGAGAAAAATATTTTGTTCAATCAACATGAACTTAGTGAGTAGCTAATATCTTGTTGTTTCAATTTAGAAACAAGTTATTTCTACATGTTTCACAAGTGGAAACATGAGACGTTTCCATGTGTTTCCCTGTCACTTGAACTTGCCATCCATGTTAGATCTACATGTTTCCATGTCGATTCAACATGGTCGTTTTCCCAGGGTATAGAGAAAATAGAAACCGTTATACCAAACCGAAATAGTTATACCACCGTGAACGTTGATCAAATGAAAAATATGGTCACGATCTTTCACACAAATCATACTTTAGTTATTATCGATGGGCGTTAAACGGCATGGAAATGTGACATCAAATCACAAAACAAACTGAAAATTTTAATTCATGGGTAAAAGATTTTATCAACAACAATCTGAGAGTATTAAAAATATGAACAGGGACACTTTGGTGAATTTTTTGGATACATTTCATTCCAAAAGTCAATTGTACATAAAACATAACCCTAGCTTAACGAAAAAAAACACCTTTTTCTTCGAAAAATCATAATTCCAGAAAAGAAATTTTAGCTATTCGGCATTTGGCCAGAATATAGTTCGAACTCTCTACTTTTGAGCAAAAATTTTTATTAAAAAAAAAAACTGTTTTTGAGATATTGAATTTTAAAGAAAACTCAAAAAAAGTTAAAAAAACGCCAAGTACATGAAAGTGTGGTCATGACGTTACAAAAAAAAATTCCGAAAAACATTCATGTACTGCATTTGAAAAGTGCTTTACAATCTTTAAAAGGCATTTTTCCTTGAAAGTATGAAGTGGAGTAGAACGGAAATGTGTTGGTTGTGTTTGAACACTCAAACGTTGGTTGCGTTGATGTGGAACACTCGGCGCGAACGATGATTTTGTTATCCAAGTTGATGTTTACATACCCTCGGAAGATTCGTGTGAATACAATTCAGATCCAAACTCACGACACCGGCCGCGCCAAGTGTTCCGCATCAACGTGGATTCCAAAGCCAATCAAACACAACCAACACGTTTGGTTTAGAATAGATTCTTTTCGTAAGTTTTGACCACATTTTCATGTACTTGGCGTGTTTTTTTAACTTTTTGAGTACTCATCGGTGTACGTAGTATACTAAGCACGGAGTGCCTATTGCATCCACCGTCGTACCCTCCGACTGTGTATTCTAAAATATTTGAGTAATCCAATTCGGAATTGGACAGTTTTTTATTTCATACGATACGGATTGATGACCCGTGGGGTTGTCTGTGTGTTTGTCTGTCGTGAATTCGTTTTTGGGCGGGATCACTCTGAACCAAGTCGATCGAATAGTCGATATATATATATATATATGTAAGTATGTATGCAGCGGAGAAAATTTTCTCAAAAATCACCCATTTTTTGAGAGAAGAATTTTGGAAAATAAAAAGTCTTGTCCGATTCTGATACAAATTGGATGGTCCTTGGGGGATGGCTTGAAGAAGGTCTCCTATAAATTTAAATCCATTCGATCGACTTGGTTCAGAGTGATCCCGCCTAAAAACAAATTCACGACAGACAAACACACAGACAACCCCACGCTTCCTCCTCAATGTTTTCAAGTTTGTTATTCTGACATACATGAACGGATTTTTATGAAACATGGGTTCTGGGGTTTTCAAGGGTGCTGAATTCGAATCTAAGGTGAAAAAATAAATCCAAGATAGTGGATTCAGTATGGTAGACGTGAATTGAGGCATTTTTGTATTTATAGACGGATGTATATGAAACATGTGTCCTAGGAGTTTGCAAGGGTACTGAATCCGAATCTGACGTCGGGAAATTGATTCAAGATGGACGATTTAGTATAGTGGACTTGACTTCAGTCATTTTTGCATTCGTGGACAGATTCTTATGACACATGGGTTAGAGAAGTTTTCGAGGGTGCTAGATGCAAATCTGACGTCAAGAAATGAATTCAAGATGGCCAATGTAGTATAGTGCACGTGAATGTAGGCATCTCTGCATTTATTGGCAGATTTATGTGGAATATGGGTTCCAGAGGTTTCCGAGGATGCTAGATGCAAATCTACAGACTTCTATATGATATACTAGACTGCGAACATGCTATAGTTTATGTAGCCGAAGTTGGGGCGCACATTTATTCAAAATATTTCTATGTATAAGAGGAAGCCATATTTAGCAGAGTAACATGGATAGAGCATTCACCAATCATCTTCGTCCTTACAATGTATAAGTGCACCTTATTGAATATGACTCCTTGCATCATAAATGTACTCGACAGTTCGCAATCTAGTGTATTATACAGAAGTCTGTGTGCAAATCTGACATCAAAAAATGAATTCAAGATAACCGGTTCAGATCAGTAGACGTGACTCCAGTCATTTTTGCATTTGTGGACAGATTCTGATGGCACATGGGTTTCAGAGGTTTTCGAGGGTGTTGGATGCAAATCTGACGTCAGAAGATGGATTCAAGATGGCCCATCCAGTGAAGTGGACGTGAATTCAGTCATTTTTGCATTTGTGGATAGATTTATATGAAATATGGGTCCTAGGAGTTTTCGAAGGTGCGAGATTCAAATCTGGAATCTCAGAAGGGATTCAAGATGGCGAATCCAACATGGTGGACGTGAATTTAGTCATTTTCGCGTTTGGGAACAGATTGGTATGGAACATTGGTTCTGTAGGTTCCCGGGGGTACTCAATCCAAATCTGGAATCAAATGTTCGAAAATAGATGAGAGTTTCGATCCTCCCTTGTGAGCTTTCTTGTATATGAACATTCTTCAGAAGCTGGTTGGCTTCATGACAACTCCACCCCAGTCAGTGTTGCCGCTGGAAAGCTCTCATTTTTCGGTAATTCCATTGGAGATGAGAACATGATTGATAGTTCCATGGGAATCAGCCAATCACGAAGAAGTGACAGCTTGTGAACGGCAACAAGAACCCCAGTGGAAATCAAGGAGTGACCAAAGTAGTCATTGAAACAAATCAAGCGTAAAAATCTCTCGATTCATTCCCAAATCACGTCCAGATGACTCCCCGTTACACTTAATTGACTCTCAGCTCACGCTCTCGTCGCACTTCTACGCTTCATTTTCACCAAGACAGTTTTCTGAATTCTACAGTCGTTTGGAAACATGTTTCTGAATCATTTGAAGTGGGTGTAAAGGATGGTAGGCAATGAGTTTCAGGTTTTCCGGATGTTATATCAAAAACATTTCCGATCGAACGAGAACCCGATGCGTGCCTTCTCATATATTCCTGAATATCTGAATTATTCAAGATGCGAGCGAAGCGAGCATATTCAGGCTACGATTTGTTCAAAATGAGCAAGGGAATCTCGAAGGGGTCCGGGCTGCTGAGCGAAGCGAAACAGTCAGAGGGCGGAGCCCTCTGGTTTGGAGTTCTCTATTCTCTACACTGAGATAAGAGTTAATTTGCATCCGATCAATCTTGGTTCAGATACGGCGAGATGGATATTCATTAAGGAATCTGGATCAAGATTCCTTGAAGACAATTGGAACTCTGCTGTGAGCGTCAGAATTGCAGAAATCGAGACTTCAGTTTTTATGGTTTCAGGGAGATTCATAATGTTTCATGTGGTACATGATTCCCACGTCCTCATCATCATCATCATGAAGTAATCAGTCTTATGACTGGTTTGATGAAATCCTCCAACCCTGCCGATTATCCGCTAACCGTTTAATTTCTGCGTATCTACGACAACGCTTATCTTGTATAATTTGCTTCATATAACTTAATCTAGGTCTGCCTCTTTGAGTTTCACCATTCATTTTTGCTTCCAAGATTGGTTTCAATAAGCTATTATGCCTTAATGTGTCTCCTATCAGATTACTCCTTCTTTTCACGACCTGTCTCAAAAGACTTCTTTTTTCATTCAGCTTCTCAAGTACTTCTTCATTTTTTACTTTCTCTATCCACTTCATTCTAAGCATCCTCCTATAACACCACATTTCAAAAGCTTCAAGTCTGCGTTGGTCCGTTTGTCCAATTGTCCAAGTTTCGCAATCATATAATGCTGTGCTCCAAACGTAACTCATTAAGAATTTCTCTCTTACTGTTAAGCTAATATTCTTCGAACATAGGAACTATTTCTTTTGGTAGAAAGCTTGTTTTCCTTGTGCTATTCTTGCTCTTATATCTCTTTCACTTTTACCGTTTCCTGTAATTATGCTTCCTGAATATTTGGATTCTTTCACTTGCTGAATTGTCTCTGCGTCTATTTTGATTTTCGTTCTTCTTGATGTTTTTGCTGTTGTACAAATCATGAATTTTGTTTTGTCTACATTTATATTCATACAATAGTTTTCTAATAATATTGTTTTCATCGTGTTGAGAGTATTTTCTAACTCCTGGGCATGGCAGTTTCTTTTTCAAGACTTCCCTTATAGTTCATGCGAACTTTAATTTTCGAATTTTCAAATGTGTCCGTGACATTTTTTTGTCCATATATAGATGTATATGATGATGTATGTGTAACAGCCTATACCCTATAGAGAGAGAGAGAGAGAGAGAGAGATAGAGAGAGAGAGAGAGAGAGAGAGATTGGTGAAGGGGAGAGACACAAGATTGGGCAGATATCTGAAAATGAGGAGAGAGAGTTGCGATAGAGTAGGGATGATCAACGCTAACCATCGACGTAATTGAGAAGAGATGACTTTGATCGATCATGACAAATGGTTCGCGAGCCACCAAGTCTGATATTCTCCATATCACCATCACTGTGATTATTATCAGTTATCACGATTATCAAATTCATACTCGACTTTTAAGAAATCGTGAAGGAATATTATGTGACTGTTATAAACCGATGGTGAAGTCTATTTCTGGGTATCATCGATATAGAAACCTCGCTTATCTGAGCCCTCAATATCAAATTGGCCATTTCTGGAAGGACGAATTTGCAACATCGTGTATGGATGACAATATCAGCCGAAGATCCACACATCTTGATGGTATGGTTAAACGACATCCTTTATTCCTCCCTCTCTCACTAGAAATTGCGAATCGATTTGAATAAGAATAATCACGTTTCGTAAAGTATATTCATTGGAGAATAAAATATATAGTATTCGGATGTTGCAAAATCAGATTATGACTTGATAATAATTATATGTGAAGAAAGCTAATGTATAACGCAGCACGTGAGTGCAAAAGTAAATTGTTCTACTCCGTATAATGAATATTGTCTAATTATATCTTGTCTTAATACATTCGGCTGATTTAATTTTTATACATATCTCTGACATAATGGTAACACGGTCAATTCACCAAAGGTGAAATCGTTAATATGTACAAATGGTGGATATTAAATGCATCTATCGTATTGAATTTGGATTTCGATAGTGATTTGTAATTAGAATTTGTCTAGGAAAGAAATCTCAATATATGATTATCTCAGTGTTTACCGAAAGATTGAAATGATCATATAAATGGCGCCCAACAATCAGGCCGATGAATAAAGTGAGCACAGGGAAGAAAATTTTTTTTCTCCTCTTTTCTTTCTCTCTCATCATCTTTGTGCCTCTTACGTTATTCGTGTCTCTTCTATATTCATTTGATTTATTCTTTCGTTTCTTGTTCAATACGTATGGATGTGTATGATAATTTTTTTTTGGTCTTTCTCTTTCTCCGCTCTTGCCTTAGGTATTATATCAATGACGCTGTTCATGTGAACATAAACATGACATAGAGACCGAATAATACGGATAATGCTGTGGATAGTCAACGATAAAATTATATAGGAAAGATCATCATCATGAAGTAATCAGTCTTACGACTGGTTTGATGAAACCCTCCACCCCTGTCTATTATCCGCCAAACGTTTAATTTCTACATATCTACTACATCCCTTGTCTTGTACGATTTGCTTCACATAACTTGCTCTAGGTCTACTTTTACCAGTTTTACCATTCATTGTCCCTTCCAATATTGTTTTCAATAAACTCTCATGCCGTAATGTGTGTCCTATAAGATTGCTTCTCCTTTTCACGATGTGTTTCAAAAGATTTCTTTCTTCATTTATCTGCTCGAGTACTTCTTCATTTTTGACTTTGTCTATCCATTTTATTCTGAGCATCCTCCTATAACACCACATTTCAAAAGCTTCAAGTCTTCGCTGGTCCGTTTTTCCAATTGTCCATGTTTCGCAGCCATATAATGCTGTGCTCTAAACTCTTCAAGAATTTCTCCCTTGCTGTTAAGCTAATATTCTTCGAACATAGTAACTATTTCTTTTGGTGGAAAGCCTATTTTTCTTGTGCTATTCTTGTTCTTTCATCTCTTTCGCTTTTATCGTTTTCTGTAATTATGCTTCCTAGATATTCAAATTCTTGCACTTGCTGAATTGTCTCTGCATCTATTTTGATTTTCGTTCTTCTTGATGTTTTCGCTGTTGTACGAATTATGAATCTTGTTTTGTCCTTATTTATATTCATACAATACTTTTCTAGTAATATTTTTTTCATAGTGTTGAGAATATTCCCCAACTCAGCATCACTCGTAGCTAATGAAGCTATGTCATCCGCAAGTCTCAACACACGGAAAAAAAAATGTTATATGAATTACCAATGCCGGTTTATAAACTTCCAATTAAATTTTCTGATTCCTTTGATTAGAAAAAAAATAAAGTCTATGAGTGTCCTTGTATGTTTGATAGGTTTGTAGAGGTGCGGGAACAGTCGATGTTCAGTGAATATTGTTTCGTCACGGATAGCTTTGAAGTCAGTAGATTTAATAAAACAAGCAGTTCTGAATTCTATAGTATTTCTTACTACTCAGCTCATGTAGAGTGAATGCATGTTCAATGTAAGTTTCACTTGAATATCGAATCATTCCACAACATATAATTAGTTGTATATTCATATTCTACATTGTAGTAAAGTGTACTTCATATCCATATAAACACTACCGATTATTTGTTTCATATCCACGAATTGAAATAGAACATTAAGTTCATTTCCCGATTAACTGGATCTTAGAAATTGTTGATGGCGTAAAGATCATGAACTGGATCGGTAGTTAATTATCAGTTTAATTCCCCTTGAAAATACAGGAGCACTTGGATATTTGATTTATCACCAAAATGGAATAGTGAAAATAGTGATAGGAAGTTTAGAATATATGAGAACCAAAATATTAAAAACCACTCACTTATGAAAGAAATGAAAATCTCTAATACTAAAATCAACAGCACATTCAATGCATTACATGCCAATATAACCTATGAATATGAAGCATATTTATCCGCAACATTCGTCCCTGAATTCTGATGACATCATGTTGATCATTAAGATTCAATTCTATGATCTCTCGCTACTATATCATAGTGTAGCTCAAGTCGGTGCAGGTTAGGCTTTAGTCGCGTAGGTAGGTAGGTTCGAATCCCCTTTCTTCGTCGAAAAATTGATTTCCCAACTCAATGAGAACATTGACCAACATCATCAACAGTGGTCTTGGGAAAGAAATGAGAAAATTATTTTTGATTCTCTAATATTAAAATTTTTTTTTGTTCAATATATTTTTTCATATATTTTTTATCAAATACTTAGGATAAATCTAACTGTTGATTTTGGTGAAACTGATGTATGATGATAATATTTTTCATGATTCCATTAAATATTGTATATAAGATGTATTGGTGAATTCTACTAGATAATTTTATACATCTTGTCTTGAGTGAAGGGTCATGAAAACAATAAACAGAAACCTTATTCACAAATGTATGTGGTAACTCTCAAACAAATGGCCAACTCGACTGAAGTAGTAAGAGTTACTATTGAGTTTGATAATCCCATATTTTATGAATGTCTTCAGTAGAATGGATGACAGTTCTAGTAAAATTAACCACTTTTTTCTCCGTGCATGCTTACGTTCTCACCTTGAATCTGTCATTCCGATTGCACTCGCTCCTTCACTTCGTTCATCGCTTCTTCTATATACAAATTGAGAATCAATGGCGATAGTGAGCATCCTTGTCTCACCCCTCTTTTCATTTGTGCTTCTCCTTTTTGACCCTCTATTTCTATTATTGCGGTTTGATTCTCATATAATTCATATATTATTCTCCCATCCTTGAAATTAATTCCTACCTTCTTCAAAACCGTGAACATTTTCCCCCAATTAACATTATCGAATCCTTTCTGTATATCTACAAAACCTATATACACAGACTTTTTTAGCTCTAGACTCTTCTCTGCTACTGTTCTGAGTGCTAATATTGCTCCCCGCGTTCCCCTATTTTCCCTCGAACCGAACTGATCTTCTGCTAATTCACTCTATTTTATTCTCTATTCTCCTGTATATAATTTTCGTCAGTATTTTCGAGGCATGTGAAGTTAAACTAATCGTTATGTGGTTCTCGCATCCGTCTGCTCCTTGTTTTTTTGAAACGGCGACAATTTTATTCTTCTGGCAATCTTTCGGTACTTTTCCTCTTCCGTACATATCGGAAAAAGGTGTACAAAGACATAAAAAGAATAGCGGAAGAATGTGATATATGTCAGAGGGTTAAGCATCTGAATCGAGTTATGCAAGGGGAATTTAAATCAATCATTCCAAGTAAACCGAATGGGTTGATTTGTGTTGATTTTTACGGTCCGTTACCAAAATCACGAGGAGGTGTACAATACATTTCGTGATAGTTGACGCGTTTTTAAAATTAGTAACATTATACCCGATACGAAAGGCAACCACAAAGATATGTGTCACGAAATTAATAGAAGATTATTTTACACGAGTTGGTAAACCACACACCATTTCGTCAGATCATGACTCCCAATCCACGTCTCCAGTGTGGAGCAATTCATTCGAAAAAATAGGAATAAAAGTCATTTTTTCATCGATTAGACATCCACAATCTAATCCGGCAGAACGTACAATGAGAGAGTTGAACAGGTTCTTCCGTACGTACTGCTCGGATGTACATACCAAGTGGGGAAATTTTGTCCAGGAAATAACACTATGGATCAATTCGTCAGAAAATCAAACTACCGGATATACGGCTCACGAATTACATTATGGGGAGAATCCAACAGATCAAATACGTGAAATCATATAATTCCCACCGGGAATATCAGTACAACATTATATTGAAACAGATATTGCGAAAGAACGACTGATCTATGCAAGTAAAGAACGCGCAAAATATCAAAGAACAATATCAAAAGTCGAATTATCAGTTGAGGACTATGTGTTGTTGCATATCAATCAAACACCGAAAATGGGCAGATTTCAAAGTTTCTCCATTTGTTCCATGGCTCACACGTGATAACCAGAGTCATTGATGAAAATGCCTTCAAATTAGCTGATGTAAACGATGAAAATAATATTGTTGGAATTTATAATCGAAGCAACCTTCGGAAATCTTACGGTAAGGTAAGTAAAGTTAACAGTGAATATGAAAATGATGCAGCACTATCGATTCCTGCAATCTGAATGGTTTGATGAATTACTCCTGCGTCGTGTATTTTCAGGAGATCGAACCGTTCAGAATTATTAGGATTCTATTTATAAGAGAATAGCGAAAAACAAGAAAACGATATATGTAAATATAGTTTATATAAATATAGGTGTAAGTTGTATAATATCTATTGATAATTTGAAGCGAAATAATCAGACATGAACGTCAGTTCGAAGAAATATTTGACACATTCGTAAAAAGAATCGAACGAAAGAATAATTATAAATAATTAGACACCAGTAAAGAGAACGGAATATCAAGGAGATACAAGGAAACATATTGTTATTATCAATGTTTCAATACAATGGATGTATTGAGGATTTAAAGTACCTGCCATTAGTTAAAGTTGAAAAGAACGGTAATGGTGTACAGGTTGGTTGAAAAGTTTCGGAAGCGACACCTATCAACCAGTACAAGAATCAAAATGTATACGCTATTTTTATATTTCATCCTTCATTTGAATACACACACAATTTTATTCCGATCTGTCAATTCATTCTTTGTTTACAAACCATTCGAAGTTGACGTGTCAGTGTATTTTGTGAAAATGGAAAAATCCGAATATCGTGCAGTGATAGAATTCTTTGTTTTGGAAGGTTTATCAGCAAAAAAAATTCATACTAAAACGAAGAAAGTGTTGAAAGAACCAAAACGGGTGAAGTCAGAACGATCGGCAAAAAAGGTTTTAGCATCGGTTTTTTGGGACGCAAAAGGGGTTTTGTTGATTGATGATCTCGAAAAAGGTGAAACAATTAACTCTGAATATTATTGCAACCTTTTGGACCAGTTGGATAAAAAAATCCGTGAAAAAAGACCCGGTTTACGGAAGAAAAAAATCATTTTCCATCAAGACAATGCACGTGTTCACACAAGTGTTCTCTCGATGGCTAAACTGAACGAATTGAAGTACGAATTGCTTGAACACCCACCGTATTTACCAGATTTGGCTCCCTCCGACTATTATCTCTTCAGAAATTTGAAACGATTCCTTCGTGGAAAGCGTTTTTCGTCGAATGAAGAAGCTATTGCAGCTGTGGAACAGTATTTCGCGGAGCTTCCGGAAAATCATTACAGAGATGGTATACAATTATTGGAGGATCGTTGGAATAAGTGTGTTGAAGTCCAGGGAGACTATATTGAAAGAAAAAAATCATTTCATCAAAGAATACACATTCTCTCTGTTAAACCCGTCATTAAGTAACAAGTTTAACTCTTAATATTTTAGGTTTATTGAAAAAGAACACTGCGCATGCGCGTGCTAGCGAGAAGACCCCAACTGCTCACCAGCGGACGAGTAGTCTCTCGACGCTCGAGAGGGGAACATACAGACCACAACGTTCCGATCCGGCATTTTATAATTAGAATTTCTATACTTTAAACTTCATTCATGTAAAAGTAATTAATAAATAATTTGCAACATAGTTGGCTCGATTCTATTATCAATGCGAACACTCTCATTTTTGCTTTCAAAACTTTTCAATCAACCTGTATTTTGCGGCAAGTAAAAATTGTTCTGGAACAATCTTTAGGGGGGATATTGTAAGGTACGGTGAGAGGAAGGCAATCAGACCAGCATCGCGCAGAATATACGTATTGAAAGAAGAGGAGGAAGAGGAAGGCAAATTCGTCATCGAGGACATGAAATAAGATCAGTCTGCGATTATTCGAGCTCGATAACATAATTAGTGAATACAAAAATTTATCGACAGACTAGACGTATTCGTATGACGAGTATATTGTATAACAGGAGTGGTCTCAATACGAAAACCCAAAATTGAGTTGAGTCAAATTTTTTAAAATATTATTGAATATTGACCATAGGCACTGTAACATTCCTTTCAATCTCGTCCTTGAGAGACCACGCATCCGGTCTGTGGATGATTCAATATATTGATTCTTCTTCATGTAAGAGGTTGAGGGACATTCATCGAAAACATTTTTAATAATAAGAGAGTCTGGTTACAAAGTAGCAATTTCAAATTTCTGCTACTTCAAAATGATTCGTTTGTTTCCACAACAGAAGGAACTTCTTTTGAAACCAATCGAATTATTTTGATCGAGCGGAAATTTTTGATGGTTACTTCCTTTATGAGTCGTTCATCTACTGGGTAGTTCACCTTGATACTCTCTAAATCTGAATCAGTGGAATTTCACTGGATTGCAGTGATAAGTATACCACTGCGAACCAGTGCATATACACTGCGAATCAGTGAGTATTCACTGACTTTCACAGTGAGATACGACTAATTGTAATCAGTGAAAAGAACATCCAACTGCAGAATCAGCGACTATTCACTGATTATGCAGTGGAATTCAACTGATTGAGATTAGTGGTATACTTATAACTGCGGAATCAGTCGAATTCCACTGTTTCAGATTTAGAGAGTAGGGGATAGTGATCCAAGTTGGACCGTGTTCTGAGTCGGACCTTCTTATACTCCTCGAAAACTTCTAATTTGATCACCTTGCCTGATATATACCTGGAGACATTAGGTACTGATCATTCATTGATAGATTGATAAATATCAGTATGTATTAGGCTTTTTTATGAACAAAATTGTGGTTGCAGCATTGCCAAAAGAAATTTTTCATTCCCAAAAAATCCGAGGAATTTTCATCTTATTATCCATTTGAATGAAGTGGTGAATATTTTCAAATCTGTCTCCATCAATCCTGCTGTGGATATATTCATTGTAGTGATTCATTCTTCAAGTGTTGAGATGTTAAATTCAATAGTCAAAGAGACCTTCTGTTCCAACTCGGACCCCTCATTTCTTTATATTGTTCATCATTCCAAAACGCGAATGTGTTAACTTGAGGACATAGTAGTCAACAATGAGAATTCCAGCCATTCAACTGAACACAAAAAAGTATCGTCCAATACTGAGATGGAGCTACATAATCATAAGACGATCCCGTTTCAAAATACTTCCAGACGGAACTCTGTTTCATAACAAGATAGGAACCGTCTCAAACGATTCGATTTCAATAACAGACGTCTTCTCCTGTTGGTGAAACGGGACTCTTCCCATAACAGTCTTCCGTCTAGTGATAAGCTGGCGGAAAAAGATCAAACTCACTTGGGAGCAGATTGGAGATACTTTTCTTGCCGTGAGACGGATACCGTCTTGTGAGGAGATGGGACACATTGCAAGGTTACACCATTATCGTCTGTGTATAAAACTTCATGGTCATTATATTGAGACAGCTGATTCGAATGGTAACATGGGTTCGTTTCAACAGTAAAACAGACTATGTTTGAGACGACTGCCGTCCTATGATAAAAAAAGCATTTCCATGAGTGTATCAATTCGAGTATTTCAGGATTCCTTTCAAACGTGATGCTTGAATTGATTCTAGCATTTCCCAGAGTGTCAGTACGTAAAACCTTCATTTATCAACGCCTACCCCTAGGAAGAATTTTCCTATACGTTTTCCTAAACGTTTTCTTAGAATTTTTCTTAGATTGAATCCAGGAGTGTTTGCCAAGGACGAAAAATATATAAATAAATATGTATGGTATTTACCAACTCAAAATCACTCATAAATGATGCTTCTACCTCAAGAAATCAGTGCTGATTTGAAACATGATTCAATATGAAAAAAAATTGATAATGAATTCTGATGGGTGAGAAAAATTCTGCCCCCGCCGCTGGAATTGAACTGAGCTTTCCTCAACCACAGAGCCAGTGACTTTCCTCACAGCACAAGATGTCTCAACAATATTGTCACGATATCACATTGGGGATGTGCAACATTCTGGGAAACACCTCAAAAATATTGTTGGGATGTCTCCAGAATATTTCATTTCCGCCTCTGCTAGATCTCTGGAGACATTCTGATCATTGCTGGGATAATTGCGGTAACTTTCTAGAGACATTCCGAAATATTGCCAAGATCATTTCAGCGATATTCTGTATGGAAAAAAATGTAACAATCACATATAGAGCAGTGGTCACAGATCTGAAACGCCGACCTTACTCACACGAACGTAACAGTATATACATGTGAGGACATGTACGTATCACATGTTCACATGCATGTACTGTTGGGTCTGTATGAGTGAACGTCGGCGTTTCAGATCTGTGACCACTGATATAGAGGCGGGTTAGGCATGTTTTCTCACTGTTTTTCGTCGATTTTTGTATTTCTCTCTGTTGCATATTTCAAAAAATTTGAGTTACCATCCCGAGTAGCACGAGAATGTTTGAAATATCCGATTGTACTCATCGAAGCTTCCGTTACAACCTTGTATAAATGAATTGATTGATTCCATAGGCATGTTGTTAAAAAACAGTGTTATTTGCTGTCATGTCACTCACGAAAACTTGCCCCACATACGGGGCAAGTTTTCTCACTCATTCAAAATCATCTAAAATAGATACAAAATTGTTAGTTTCACTACGAATTCAAAAACTCCAAGACCATGTTGGATCTTTGAACCATCTGTAATCTGTATAAACTTGATGATAAACCATATCATATCATACTTATATTATTGATAAATTTGGTTGTAATACGCTATAATAATTTTATTCAGACTGAGGTAAGTTTTCGCAATGAACAAATCCGCCGCATCATTGTTTTCCAATTCTAAACTAACCTAAAATAGTGAAGACTAATCAAACCATATCAGACATTCATTTGTAACACTCTACAATCACACTTGGTTGAGACGGGGCCAAATTTCTTTAGTGAGAAAATTGATTAAATAAATAAAAATTCAGTCCGTGTCGTGTTGGAAAATTTGCCCCACCATTGCTTCTAAACTTTGAACGAGACTAAAACGGTGAAGACGTGAGTGATTCGCCACTATGACATCATTCAATTCAGGGGACTCCCATTTTCAAATACATATTCTACCAAGATAATAACAATATTAATCAAAATAATAATAATATGAGTATGTTTTCTTTCAATTTGAGTAAACACACCCAGAGAAAAAAATGGTATTACCAACTATGAAAATGTGGTGGAATAGCACCTCAACTATGTAATTTTTGTTTTCAGAACTATGTAGGCTATATTTAGATGAACTATGTGAATTGGATCACAATGACCACAGAAGTTTTAGGAACTAGAAATTTTTCTTGGTAAGAACTCATCTGGCATAGTAGAGGCAACTATGTTTTTGGGATTGGACGTACTATGAGTTAAATGTAATTGAAATCGAGTCAGTAACATTATGTTCTCAAAAAAAAAGTCATTAGAACTACTGAAAATACTTGAGAGAACTATGAACAGTTAGTTTCCACAACTATTAATCAATATTTACGATTAGAAGATTGAACAAATTGTATAATGAAAAAAAAAATTAATCCAATGTACGTCATAGAGTTACAGTACTAATACTAGTATTTGTGATTCCTGATCACTCAAGAATACAAGGAAAATTTTCTATCTCACCTGACAGGGAATCGAACCTATAAATCCTACTTACCTACCTAACAATCTACATACTTTACACCTAACCGATAAGCTATACCGCGAATTCATATAAAAGCAACTTAAAAGAAGTTATTGTTTTACGAATGAATGAAGTTTGTCAACATTAGTTCTGTTGTCCATAACCTCTCCGCAATGAGAACCCTGTGCGAAAAAACCAATAGAAACCGATAGGCGAAATCCTAATGGAATCAATGATATCCTATCGGTTTCTGTGCGGTTATTGTCACAGGACCCAAGGGTTTCTATGAGATTCTAAGTGAAATCTGATGTTCCATGGGTTTCTATCAGCATGATCAGCAAAACCTGATTAATTCTGATAGGAATAAAATAGCTTATCGGTTTCTATGCGGTTATTGTCACAGTACCTATGTGAATCCATGGGAATCTATGGGACTTTTCGGACAGGGAATTCACCGATAAAAAATGACGTATAAGCTAAAATGTAACCGGAATTATTTGTAATCGTAATCGTAATTTCCAAACTCCCCATAACCACAATTAAAAGCATATTTTCATAGTCATTGAAATATGAAATCGGAATCCTTGTAATTTCGAAAAATTAAATGTCACACAGCGCAAAACTTTGTGTCATAGGAGGTCTACTCAGAGTTTGTGTTGAAAACAACATATCACATTCTGAAATTCACAGATTTTCAGTGTAAATTCAATATTTTTGTGTTGATTTGATACATTTTTTGTATTAATATTAAACATAAATTGCAAGTGGACCTCCTGGGACATACACGTGTGTTAAAAATACATAAAATGTATCAAATAGGTAAATCACTATCAGTAACAGGAAATCAGTTATGAGAAAAGTTATTTGAAAGATTGATACATTCCAGTTGTGTGCAGTTCGAAAAGATAGTTATGAAAACAAGTTGAAGTTTGAGTATTCCAACTCCATATTTATAATCAACATGACAATGAAAATACAGTTATAGCATATTAGTTATTGTAATAATATTTTTAGTTATGGAAACTACACATAGTCACAGCAACTATAAAAACATAGTTCCAAAAACAAAATTAAGTTGGGTGTCCCTTTTTAGTTGCCGCAACTATGGATATTTCTCTCAGTGCACATGCAAAGTTCACTTACCAACGACAAAATCGTAAAAATAATTCTCTTCCCACGATAAAAGAAGCTATCGACCTGATATTGCCGTGAATGCTACCTTGAACGATACTACTCACGATGATTCATCCAGTGGCGCGCTCTCCCAGCACACAGAGAAACAATAACGCATTAGAAAACGTGCCCCATCTCCAATCATTCTTGTTGAAGAAGAATTTCTTCAAGGTTTATTCATACAAATATTGGATGAGCTTGATCAGGATGACTTTGAGTGGAAGAAAACCTGCATTGGAAGTCGGTCATTAGGAAGTGAGGATTGAACCCGGGTTCTGCGAATTAGAGTCAAAGCTTCTCCCACATTAGCGAATCTCCGAGGTGACGGGCACACCACTCTCGGAGCGTCGTTTATTGTCATCATCGTCATGGGAATTTGGAAAATTCGCTGGTGTGAGATACAGACCAATCGATTCAGAATCTTCTGAAACGAAAAATGAGTAGGTCGTGGGGGAGAGATTTTTCTCCAACTCGACTTCAAAATTTTACAAAATGCTGAGTAAGATGGATGGTAAAACTTCAAAAAATTGTACCAATCGGTTCAAAATCCTCTGGGATGAAGAATGAATAGCACTTGAGAGAAACATTTTTCAAAAAGTGTACCTTCAAAACTTACTCAGTGCTGCAGCGAATTGATGAAAAAATTCCAAAAACCCGTCTCCGAGGGATATAGAAAAATTATTTCAGGATCTTCTGAAGGGAAAAATAAGTGGGTCGTGGAACAGAGGTTTTTTTCGACCTTGGCTTCGAAATTTCACAAAGTGCTGCGTGAGGTCGATGGAAATAATTCAAAAATTTGTCTCCGCGGAATATAGACCAATCGATTCAGAATCTTCTTGAACGAAAATGAATAACATTTGACGAAAACGATTTTCTAAAAGTACACCTCCAAAGTTCACTGAGTGCTGGAGCGAATTGATCAAAAAATTTCAAAAATTTGTCTCCGTGAGATATTTGTATTCTGAAAGGAAAAGTGAATAGGTCGAGTGAGAAGATATTCTTTCGATCTTGACTTCTGAATTTTACTATGTCCTCAGTCAGGTGTATGAAAATTTATTTTGCTGCATAAAATATTGCTACTGAGAATTCTCAGAATGTTTCATTTGTGAAAAATTCAGCATATTCTCCATCGTAGATTTCCAGAAAATTACAGAACATTTTATGTGCAATGTTCCAATTGCAAGATTCTCAGAACATATTGAACGAAATATCGTATCTACAACAACTATAGAATCTTGTTTAAATATTATACACAAAATGTTTTGAACGAGACATTGTAATATTCTAGAAATATTACTGACACATTGATGCTGTGTGGGTTGCCACTGAGACATGGACCATGGCACTATGAAAGTAGGGGAAAAGAGTGTTTATGAGTGCTGTGTGAATATGCTTATCGCATTGCTGTGATGAATAAATTCCCAAAGTTGATATTATCGACAAGATCATGTAAAAGAATTTGAGAAATACGAATAATTTTCCTCGCATCTAAACAATCGTCTACTGTATTGATGAAAATTATGTTCAACGGGGTACCAACGTAGCATTCGATCAAGAATTTCGTCTGCAAGATTCCTCCGAACTGAATTCATCAAACAGTCCGCAATTTCCAGGGAATATTCTCTGATACTTCATAAATCGTGGTACAGAGGCCGAACTCTGAATTTCGGAGAAACACTCTTCTCTGCAACGCGATGGATAAAGTATCAGAGCTCATTCCATGGAAATTTCGGACTATTTCATGAATTTCGTTCGGAGAAATTTTGCAGACAAAATGTTCACTCGGATGGTACGCTGGTATACCGTTGAATCTGAAAAATTGGAAAGGAAGCACAGTTCCGACGATGTGAGGCAAGATGTTTGTGATTCTCAAATCCTCGTACTCCATCTTTCCAATGATAACACGTCGTTCAATAAGTCCCGAGACTAACAACGAAAACAACATTCTTTTTCCAAAAATCCTTTTTCTTCATCAATATAATTTCCTTTTAGAGTGATCCAATGCTTCCAACGCCTCTCCAACATTTCTATACATGGTTCACACTGACCTGGAAAGTCAGGGAAAATCAGGGAAATCAAAAAAGGTCAGGGAAAGTCAGGGAAGTGAAAAATAATCAGGGAAAGTCAGGGAAACCAAGGGAGTTAGGGAACCAACTAAAACGTAGTGACAATTTTTTTTTTTGAACAAATCATTTGAAATTCAGAATTTTTGCTTTTCACAGACGTAGGTAAGGTCTTTGAGAATACCCCCTAGAACTTTTGGTTTTTTTTTTATCAATTGAATTCCGAGTAATTAAATAGAAAAAACGTCCTCGAATGTTGGTATTCTCTTGAGTTATTTGAATATCATCCAAATTTTATCTGTGCTTTCATTCTTATCTTATAAATGATTTTGTACAGTTGAACAATCGAATTGTGCACCGAATGAAACAGTTCTTATCACAACATGAGATGAAAATGAAAGACACAATATAATCGATTCATATGTTTGCATTTTGTGCTTTGTTTCTTTTTCTTTTATTTTTGGTGAATTCTACTGCTGGTTACTGTTAAAATATTTGTTCCTTTCTTCAATTTTGATATTTTGAGTTTTATTCAATATGAATCAATCAATATACATTTTAATAAAGATTGGTTATTTTTACGCGTACATAATCTTTGCATTGCAGTTAAAATTGGGAACATTTTTTCATAATCATCTTGATCTTGTCTTGACAATGCCTTGTTACGTCAAAACTTTTTAGTTTCTCTATAACAAACGGATAGTTGAAGGAAAACACCGAATCGAAGCCCGATGCTCCCTTTGAACTCCCACTTTAGCTGGGAAAATAATCCTAGACAAGGACTGGGAAGAGGATATTGTGAAATGAAAAATGTTACGTTTTTATGCTGAAATGTAGGTGGATTTATTCTTAAAACTAGGGATTACATGAATGAAGGGTCTTAGTTAAATGAATTAGATTTGATTAATTTTAAATAAATTTGTTTCTGATAATAACCTTCTTCTTTTTTAGAAATTTAGCTGATTTGTTTGTTGTTCAAATAACAATAAAACCACATGAAATACTAATAGTTTTCCACTCAAGAAAAGAGAAAAGATTTCATAGAAAAGGTATAAGGCAAGAGAAAGAACTGATAAAATGAGATTTCTACATAATATTTATTCTGAGGGTTACTCAAAATAAGTTTTGTAGTGAAACTTGGATTTTTGGAAGATAGTTTTTACTCTGGGGTTTGCCCAGTAGACAAATCTTCGTTCCAGTATTCAAAATTAGTATTACAGAGGAATAGAACATGCAAGATTTTTAGAATAAAATAAAAAGGAATAAGAAATGTTATTTAGAGAAGTCTTATCGTCAGTAATTTCAGTGTATAAGTTGTGATGAAAGAATCACGATTCTACTAGCCGAGAATTTGAAAAGGAAAATTGGAATTTATCGATTCTGTTAGCCGGGAATTTGAAAAGAAATATTTGTATTGTCGATTCTGTTGGCCCAGAATGTCGATTCTGTTGGCCCAGAAGTTGAAATTTTGACAGAATATATATGTATATATATATTGAGAGATGAGAAAGAGAGAGAGAGAGATAGAGATAACCAATTTATAAACCTGAAATACATAAAAGTAGTGAGAGTTGATAGATGAATTTCTCTAGGGTTTGCCCAGTAGTCAATTCGATCTATTCATGTAAATAATATTTCAATTCATGCAAGGAAAGTAAGTGAATATGTGAAATTAGAATTTTGAAGTGATGAAAAAGGGGATTTAGAGAAGGAATGAGAAAATTCAGTTTCGCGATGAATCCTGCTTCAAACGCAAGGACTTCATTTAATTACGAATTTCATCATTATTTTCTCATGAGAAGGGATTTTGAGGAAGAGGGAATTAGATGAATATTTTTTTGAAAGGTATTGAATCTAATAGGGGATGAATTTACTATTTTTTACAAGGGGTACAACTATTTCTATTATATAACAATTCACAAGGAGTTCTGGAAGGTGGATCCTTGATGTGTTTTGTTTGTAAAATGCTTCTAACTTCCAGGGATTGCAATAATAATTGTAGTTCATTTAATTTCACTATACTCTTTTGTAACAAATTCTCTGAAGCTTTTAGATTTGCTAAGTATGAATTTAATTTTTTTCCTTTAAGGTCAAGCGTATTTGTACGAATACGCTGATGTTTTTCAGCGATTCTACGCTTACTTGCATTTATAATGTTTTCTAAATGCAAGATTTCACCCTTGAGTTCGATTTCCACTGAAAAAGAAAGAAAAGACACTATGAATTTAACAAATAAAGACTCTATGTATATTAATTTCGGATGACTTTACAAATGACAAAAATATTCCAAATAGAAAAGGAGAGAACCTTATATCATTATTTTTTATAGAATTTACTTACTTTTGGGGGATAGAAGATATAAATCAGTTGATTATATATATCTTTTGGAAAATTTCGTTTAAATTTTATAAATCAAAAGTTTGATAGATTGTATTAAAGGTTGTTGAAGGTTTTGAGTTTTTAAACACTGCCGTTGCCTTACTAGGGTCCAATGATGACTATAGTAATCATCAATTTAGAGTGACTAGTAAGGTTTGAGGATTTTTCGTTGTTAAAGAATCGAAGACAAAGTTGAAGTGATCTCTGTTGAAAATTTAGTTAACTTGTCACCTCGGTTTTAGATGAAAAGTGGGAAATTTTGTGAGTGGTGGAAATAGAACTCGATGAAAATTTACTACAGTTCATGCAACAGTTAATAGATTGGTTAAAGAGTTCATGCAGGGAGGTCTTTCATTTTATCTTTAAAAGGATTCGTGAATGCTTATTAAAGAGGGCTGTACTTAGAGAAAATTCTCCATTTTCTTTTAGTTTAGAAACTGCCCACTTCCCTTTCTACCTACGTAGGTGTTATCTTTTTCTTGAAGGAATCCTTCTCTTTTCTTGAGTGATTCACATATTTTATTTGTACATAAGCTTCTATTTTTCAGACTTATTCTATTTTGTTTATTAGGGATTTTGTTACTTGTGTTAGCATATCTTATTATAAAAGACTATTAAAAACTATTCCACCGGGTTTTTTGAACGTTCTTCTACGACGTTTTTTAGAGAAGTTGCACTTTAAGGTTATTGTATGGGTTTTTTAAAAGAGTGTCATAAGTAATATTTGTTAATTATTGAATTCGGTAGTAGTTGTGGTGAAATATATATAACAAATAACAAGTAATTTACTAACTATCATTTGGTTCAAACACAAGTTTAATATAGAAGGTATTTAATATTTGTCATAATTCAGAAGTTTACTTTTATAGTGTCACAAACTACACATTAAAGTTGAAATATATTTCGTTTGTTAAAATCATTATGGTTCGTTAGAAATTACAAATGTTGATATTATATTATATATTTAAAATTACTTACCTCATCTTATCAAGAAGAACTCTTTCAAAGTTGAATAAGAGAGAGAGAAAAAGAAGAAAGAACGCAGAAAAGCATAATCCAGCCAATCCTGACCCAAGGCTGAGCCAACCTTGTGCCAACATTGGCATCATGTATCATGATTATACATATTGTAGGGCTTTTACATGTTGCTGTAATTGTTACAGGCATAATGGCTATTAATATGAGATTTTGAACAACCAATGGCTGTAGATCGGGCCAACATTGGCTGCCAGTATTTGACAATCCAACATTTGTCAATCCAAAGTCAGTTGGTTGTGCAATGTTTCTCATGAAAGATGCTTTGGATTTTTATATAACAATTGTCCAAGATCGGATAAACACTGGTTGCCAATGCTGAGCCAACCATGGGCCAATTGTCATATTGGTAGTCCATTAACCAGTTGGGAATATGGAATTTTTGAGAAATTTTTTATAGGATGGGAAAATCAAGACTTTCAAAGTTAGAACAGAGGCTAAGTTAGTCGTTACTTTTCCACAACGTTCTTTTGTTCTATAAAAATGAGAGAAGTTTTTCGGTTTTGTTAGTTTATTTATTTTATTCAAAGTGGAGAGAAAGAGGATAATTCTGAATGTGGATAGTGTGTGAAAAGTGTTAGGGAGGAGAAATTGTTTGTTATCGTTGAAAGGAATAAGAACTGCATACATTTATTAGGATAAATGTTGTACGCAATGTCATCTTTTACGACATGACTCATTCTTTCGTGTTTTCGAGTTTTAAATTCTCTAATTTTACCGTTTGTCTTTTATGACAATATTCGCCTATTTCTTCAAGTATGAATCTCTGCAGCAATAAAACAAGGGTATTGGTGAAATTTTGTTACTTTGGATTAACAAGTGTTTGCATTTTAAGTGTTTGGGCCTGTTTTATCTGTACAGTCTGAGTCTATGAGTATTTTATTTCAGTTTCCTCCCGCGTGGGCGTTCAAGGGTTAAGCTAAGGGTTTCTATTTGGATTCGAACGTGTAATTATAGTTGCAGAATTTCAGGGGCTGAGAGAAAGGAGAGAAAAAAGAAGAAGAGAAGAGAAATTTGAAAAATTTACGATCTCGTTACAGCCTCAAGAATATTGATCTTGTCGATAAACTTTCGGAATTTTATATGTTTAAGGAAATATATAAATATAAATATACGTTTGTATAATAAGTGAAATATAAATAGGTAATATTCGGAAAAATAAAGTTGTTATATTTATTTATATAATATGTATAAGGGGCAGGATCCATTACAAAAAATATGAGTATAATCACCCCCAACGTAGGTGCCCCAACATTTCTAAAAGAACAGACTATTGTGGCGCTGTTTATTTACTATCGTTTTTCAGTCTGAGAAAGATAGAAACTCTCCCGCCTATTTTAAAATACGGTTGGAAGAGTTTCTGTTCCTGTCTCTCTTACTCCCGCCATATACGGGCTCGGTCTATCTATACTACGTCTTTGTTATTTAACATCGTTTATATATCTGAATATACAATATATATAGATATACAAAGTTCCTAACCAATACTGCAATAATTTACTTCAAAATTTGTCCTTATTGCATTGGTGATTTTGATAATACAAGATCGAGATGTAGTCAAGATCTTGACCAACTGATCTCGACGTTACGCTTTTCTCGATTGGTACATATTGTTCTTGTCTAGAATGCTATTTTACGCAGCTCGTCTCGATATTGTCTCGATTACAGCATTAGATTTCATAGGAAATAACAAGAATCTTGCAATTTTTGCTATGAATTCAAATTCGGTAACTTGAAAAACATGAAGAGAAAATCTTTTATCCGAGATGTTACGGGCATATTAGATTTATCATCTGAAGCAGTCATGCCCGATATTGAGAGTATTGATAATGTTAATATCGAATATCTCAAACCTCAAATGAAGATAAAAATAATTTAGAGAATATATATGGGTTATAGGCAGCTCAGGAGTGAACTAAGATTTGTGAAATCTAATAATTCGAAAATCTAAGCGAAATAAATCACTCAACTATTGAAAAATCAGTATTGCAAAAAAATGCAAAAAGGTCAGGAAAAATTTGCCAACTGAGTTAGGGAAAGTCAGGGAAAGTCAGGGAAACCAAAATTAGAATTTCTGTGTGAACCCTGACTATACCATGTTTACAGAAGGATTTATCGTTTGCTTCAAAATAGGCTTCAGTTTCGGCAATGACCTCCTCATTCGAGCCAAATTTGTTTCCCTGGAGCATTTTTTTGAGATCAGCAAAGAGCCAGTAGTCGCTGGAGGCTAAATCTGGCGAATACGGGGGGTGGGGGAGCCAATCAAAGCGCAACTCGTCGAATTTTGCCATTGTTTTCATGGACATGGCATGATGCATTTTCTTCGTGAAAAAGGATTTTTTCTTTCTTCATGTGCGGTCGTTTTGCTGCGATCTCCTCCTTCAAACGTACCAACAAGTCAATATAATGATAACTGTTGATCGATTTAGCTTTCTGCAGGTAGTCAATGGAAATCACGCCATTTGTATCCCAAAAACCAGACGCCATGACTTTGCCAGCAGACTGCTGCCTTTTTGGACGCTCTGAGCGGCTTTCGCCAGCCATGCGCCACTCAGATGATTGCCGATTCGGCTCCGGAGTGAAATGATGTATCCATGGTCCATCCATGGTCACGTATCGACGCAGGAAATCCTTTTTATTGCGAGTAAATAGCGATAAACAGCTCTCTGAATCGTCGACTCCTTGCTGTTTTTGTTCCACTGAAAGCAATCGTGGCATCCACTTGGAAAAAACCTTTCTCATGCTCAATTTTTCATGGAGGATTGTAAATACGCATCCAGATGATATCTGTGTCATTTCTGCAATCTCAGGGACCTTCACTTTGCGATTTTCCATCACGATTTTTAACACTTCACTCACATTTCCCGGTGTAACGGCTTCCAATGGCCTACCCGAACGTTCCGCATCGTTTGTGTCCGTACGACCACGTTCAAGCTCAGCAAAATCGTTGGTTTGGATGGAGAGGAGTCCAGGTAACGTTTTTCGAGCCAGTTCTGGGCTTTTACTGTGTTTTTACCCTTCAAAAACAATGTTTTATCAACACACGAAACTCGTTTTTTTTCCATTTTTTAAACAAATTACAAAGTGACTTTACTTTAACCTCGATAACTCTGCTGTTTGTGGTCCGATCGACGTGAAATTTTTACACGTTTCATGTGAAGGTTCGCACTCTAGGGAAACGTGACCAGTTTGGTACTACTAGCACCATCTCTGGATTAGTCTCAGGGATCATTGAACGATGTGTTATATTTGCTTTTTGAATTCATTTATTATAGCAATACGATGAGGATGATTCATCCGATACTTGTGAAGACTAATTTTTCGTGTTTTAATAATAATTTGGTTCATGGCTTAGTCGCAAGTCACCGGCTTCGTGACAGAGAAAATCCAAGTTCAATTCCAGCTGCGCAAGCAAACTTCTCCCTTCTTGCTTTCTTTTGTATCAAATCATATATTAAATCAGCACTGGTTTTTTGAGGTATGAACACCATTTATGAGTGTTTTTCGAGGTTGAAAACACCATACATGTGTTTATATATTTTTCGTCCTGGACAAAAACACCTAAATTTTATGTGAGGAAAAATCTAAGAAAATGTATAGGAAAACGTATAGGCGAATGTCTAGGAAAATGTCTGGGAAAAAATCTAAGAAACAGTCCAGGAAAATTTTTCCTCCGGGTAACCTTTATTCTGATTGATGATGACACGATGTGCGAGATTTGAAGGAAATAAACAAATCGCAGCAAGCCAAACCTCTGAAAAAGTGATAAAGAAGCCTGGAGCGGAAAAAATGAAATTCACAACTCCTGATTCAAAATCAAACAACCATTTGCAACAAATTGATGTTACTTTCCATACTGTAGAATGTGGCTAAAATGTACAATGAAACTCTGGCTTTTATTTTTACTCCCATGTTCCTTAAGGAAATAGAAGTGTTTTGATAGGACTCCAAAACGTCGTGGAAATGCGATTTTCAAAAATGTCTGTGTGTGTGTGTTTGTCTGTCTGTCTGTAACTTTTGTTACAGTCATTACTTTTGAACACTGTTTTTCCCAAAGTTTTAACATAACTGAGGGGACTGAAATGTATTTCTTCCATAGGAATCAGATCAGAGGCTGAGCCGTTACGGAGGAGACAAAAATTCGATATTGAATATTCTATGGCGTGAGATAATGTTCATTAGAATGCATTAATAGAGATGGTTCCTGCGCCAAAATGTTTGTCTCCATGAGGAGATTAGAACTTCCTCCGCAGGTATATTCGCAGATAGGTCGAACATACACCGTCGATATTCAAAGTGTTATCAACAGGCAGACCATCGCCAATAGGGAAAGCGTTTGTATGTTAAATCAGCAGTTAACCTATTCCCTTAATATACGTCGTGAAATTCTTGGACGGTGTGGGTTCCAGCTTTTGGAGGCGCTTATGTGATGTGCCATGTATCTTGTAGTGTTCTCATAGCCTACTAGGTTTCTCGGTCGACGAAGCATATTTAAAGGTGTAAGAATTGTAGTGGTTGAGGGATATAATAATGCATACCCATTCTCCAGTACCATAAGGTACACCTTGACGTGGTGTGGGAGCACAACCGGCCGCCAAGTACCTCTACCGTATCACAATCTGTGTAGTAGTTAAAACATGTGTGCGCTATGTATTTTATATTACAGAATAACTTTGTGGAATGACGCGTAGACGAACGGGACAGAGAAACCGCGCACCTCGACTTCATGTTCTTCACGATCGGTGAGGGGGGAGGGGGGGGGGGCGTGATGGAACCAGCATATATGTCAACATATGATTCGAGTCATAGAATAATACCAGCCGGCCAAGCGTTTGAACTGGTTCCCGCAATCGTTGACATCGTCGCGTTTCAACAGTACGCGTCATGTGCCGTGGTAAATGTATACGGCCCGTTGAGTAACACGTAACAGGTCGCTACCAGTGGCCCGCATTTGGTAGGGGTGAACCCCATCCGAGTGAAAGTACGTCCTCAAATCTCGGTTACATTCACCGCACGAGTAACTTTTCACCTACAGCTGGATGAGTTCGCATCAGCACACGTTCGCAGGCTGGCAATGCCCAGCCACGCCACCCCAGTTCTCTCACCAGTGAGAGAGGGGCAGGGCCTCGCCCAACCTCAACCAGTAACCGGCTTCACGGATCCTCATGAACATACAGAGTGACTAACTGCTGCTCAACGTTTGTGTTCCTCGTGAGTGTTCCCAAAGCCCGACCATACACCGTCGATATGCATTTGAAAAACATCCCCAATATCGCTGATGTATGTTCGGGTCTGGGGGACACTCACCTGGAACACAAACGTTGAGCAGCAGTCAGTCACTCTGTATGTTCATGAGGATCCACGCAGCGGGTTTCCTCACAGCACAAGGTGTCTCCGAGACGTTTCCTGAACGTTCAAGAAACCTCCTCTACGTTCTATAAGCCTTCTATGAGCGTTCCAGAGGGACGTTGTGGTTTCTGGGTTACTGGTTGGGTTTGGGAAAGGCTCTGGCCCCCCTTCACTGGTCAAAGGACTGGAGTGACGTGGCTAGGCATTGCGAGCCTGTTAACGTGTGCCGATGCGAACTCATCCAGCTGTAGGTGGAAGGTTACCCGCGCGATGAATGTGAGCGAAGAGGTGATGTCGTCAGCTGCCTGCTGGAGATACCCTGAACATGAACGAGCGGATTCGAGGTATTTATACCAAGCGGGAACGGAACCGATATTCGAGGACGTACTTTCACTCGGATTGGGTTAACCCCCACCAAACGTGGGCCACTGGTCGCAAACAACTGCTTGTTACTCGATATACGTACATCTACTACGGCACAGGACGCGTACTGTTGGAACGCGACGATGTCAACGAATACGGAAATCAGTTGGAATGTCCGGTCGGCTGGTATTATCCTATTACTGATATTATATGCTCAAAAATGTGCTGGTTGCATTATGCCCCCCCCCTCCCCCCTCTCCACCAGTCATGAAGGACATCAATTCGAGGTGCGCGGTTTCTGTGTCTCTTTCGTCTGAGCGTCATCCTACAAGATTATTCTGTAACATAAAATGAATAACCCACATATGTTTCAACTACTACACAGATCGTAATACGGTAGAGGTACTTGGCGACCGACCGTGTCCCCACATCACGTCAAGGTGTACCTTATTGTGGGGGAAAATGGGTATCTTCATTATACATTCCCCTCAACCACCACAATTCTTACACCTTTGGAGACACTTGGTCAACCGAAAGACCTAGTAGGCGTTGTTTCTGTCCTTTCATCAGGTATTAAAACACTACAAGATACATGCCACATCACATGAGCACACCCAAAGGCCGGAATCCACATAGTCCAAGAATTCCACGACGTATATCAAGGTGATAGGTTAGCTGCTGGTGTAACACACAAACGCTTTCCCTATAGGTGATGGTCTGCCTGTTGATAACACCCCAAATATCGACGGTGTATGTTTGGGCCTGGATGACACTCGCCTGGAACACATACGTTGAATGCAGTATCACTCAGCAGTCCATCACTCTGTACATTCACGAGGATTCGTGGAGCCGGTTACTAGTTGGGTTGGGTTTGGCTCGGATCCTCCTCCACCGGTAAAAGAACGGGGATGGCATGACTGGGCATGGCCAGCTTATAAACGTATACCGATACAAAGTCCTCCGATTATAGGCGAAAGGTTGCAACTATTGTTTCTAACTGCTTATTCTCGATTTTTCAACCATAGCTCAGAACCGATAACAGATATATCAAAAGTTTTTTAGGAATTATTTGAGGAATTGACAAATCTCACCAACGGTATATCCTATCAGACGATCGATCAACATCAGACAATTTGATGCAATGAAAAGAAAAGAGAGTTCAACTTGAGAGACCCTCCACTACTCATCGTGAAAATAGTATTGAGAAGTATTGGATTTCAATACTGGTGAATTCAAGAAAGTATTGAAACTTAACATTTTCCAATACCGTTTTCGTAATGGATACCTAAGCTCATACTTCCTTGTGAGGGAAGTGGGGGCTCCTCTGATTATGGGAGTCATTGGGCGGCGCCCAGTCTACCTATACAGGTTGCCCCTGAATTCGCGGACCAGATTTTACAGGTGTGTTCTGCAGCCAAAATGTAATAATTCCAAGTATTGAGAAACTTTCTTTGAAGATTAGTTTTTGAGATATCAGCATTTTTAGATTTTTTTTAAAATCAAAATCACTCGACAGCATTGTGTGCACCAAACTTCAGCTCAACACCATTGACTAAGTTGGAAAACGACAGATCTCTGGAAAAAAATTGAATTATCCTGTCGTTCTTCGTTTTGGAGCTAAAATAATTCAAAGCTGCTAAATTCTGATTAGCTGAAAGCCAAAAAATTTGAAATTGCTTCAACTTCGGATTGAGAAATGATAGGATACTTCAATTTTATTCTAGAGATCTACCGTTTTCCAACTTGATCAATAGTGTTCAGCTGAAGTTTGTAGCACCCAATGCTGTCAAGTTTTCGGATCTCCGAAAAAATATACCAATGCCAAGCTTCGAAAAAGATTTTTCAATACGGAAAATTATCACATTGTGACTGCAGAATACACCTGTGAAATCCGGTCTGTGGATTCTGGGACAACCTGTATGGTCAATCTGGCACTGATGAATTTATCATTCGAAGTTGATGATTTATTTCCACTAAATCCGAACCTTTTCCTTTGGCCAAAACGGAAGGAATAACAATTTCAAAAACCAGCAGAAGAAGGTTTTTGATTTTCTCAATCCATGAAACTGAATATATCGCTTTCATGTTCCAAAATTCCTTTCAATGAAATCACAAGAGGTTTAAAATGCTGTCCATCAACATCGATGCTTCGAATTTCGTCGAAATTCTAATGAATTGTGAAACTAGCTCAGACTATATAAAATGGATCATCTGTCATTATGTAATAATTTGTCGAAATCAACCATTAAATTCAGAAGGCGAATCGAGAGATCGTAAATAGGATCAAATCCAGAGAGACTAGCGATGCAGTAACTATTCACCATTGAGTTCAATCGGACACAATGGAGGGGAAAGGTACAGAAATTAACACCTAAAGCTCTGGAATAAAACGATATTGAACTGCCGTTGATCCTCATAAGCTCTGAGCTTGTACCTATACATACTACCCAAACGCGTTCCATAGGTCATAGCGGTTTCGCTCTCATTTGTTTGTGTAGCTATTGATGGAAACGACAAACGTTATTTTTTTTAGAAGATCCGTGGAAGAAAATTTCAAATTCATGTCCTCGGTATCCCTTTAAATACATCTCACGTGCATATTCGAACATCCATTAAATTCCTGGGAATTAATCGATGAAAAGATCACATTGAGTGAGTTTCGATATCTTGTTGCGGAATAAAAATTGAACTTCCATTTTCTGATGGCAAAAGAATCGTTGAAAAACTTTGATCCTCTTTTTACATCATGAAATTATGATGTAATTAGCCATTATCTGGTTGTAGAGCCAATATATTCCCATATTACTGTTGAAAAATGATAGAAATTATCCGATACCGTGAGACTGATGGATTTCTGTTCATGCTGGATTGTTACTGTACCCGTACAGGAAAATTTCCGTGGTATCGGAGTTTCTCATATTTTACTTGAAATTTCATGTTTTTGATTTAAATTAAAAACGCATTATTAGAATAATTTTTTGATAGCTTATCAATCAGTGATAGACAATCATAGCCTAAGCTTGGTCCACTCTTTTGCCCATGTTAACTCTTTGTTAAAACAAAAGAACTGATAAAGCAAGAGATGATAGCATTCCATCGTTGCGGTATTCTAGCACTAGTGTTAAATTTTCCACTAGGATGGTAGATATCAGTTAAGAATTTGTACATTCAAAAAAAAATTAACAACTGATCAATGTACCAACTGATCTGTAATAAGTGGTTCGAAGAATATTCGATATATGTTTTTGTGATTTGTTTTTCAACGCTGTTCTCCGGAAATATGAATTTTTGAAAATCTAACGTTTTTTGAAATCTCCTGATTTTCGATTTCCCTGGAAATCTCTCAAACGTATCGGAAACTGTCACAGATACGGCATTAACATGTTAGCATTCTTCCTCTAGTTTTTATAAGTTTCATAATCAATATGATAAGCGTTCATTGAGCATTTTTCAATTAAAAATAAAAAAGTGGAATTTTTGAATGATAGGTAGTTTCAATTTCCTTTGTTTTTCCACAGAATGATCTGTGAACCATGAAGGAGATTCAGCAATTCCTCCTATAATGGTGAATATAATAGTTTTCGAAATATGAATTTTTGTGTAGTCACCTTCGAGTTTTGCGCTATGCGTGCGGTGAAATATGGGGTTCTAAGTGTTGGGTTGTGAAATATTTGTCTCCCAAAACATGCTTCGTGAGCATCGTAACGCTTGGAAAATGTACATGGTATTGCATCGCGTGCATGAAGTACGAATCCAAAATGGCCACAAAAATCCACATCTTGGAAACTATGATATTTACCAGTATTTATTTTCATTGTTTTTCACCGCTGTAGGGAAAATTGCCGAATTTTCATCACGGTTTACAGATCATTCTCTAAAAAAACAAAGGACATCAAAACTACCAATTATCAAGACATTTCACTTCTTGAATGTGAAATTCATTATGGACGCTAATTCTATTGATTATGAAACTTACAGAGTTGAAAACTAGAGGAAAAATACTACCTTCCATGTTTGTGATATCTTCAAGTTTCCGATAACTTTGAGAAATTCCGAGTAACAAGTGCTCGAAAATTAGAAGATTCCAAAACGTCAATTTTCGACAAATCATATTCTCGAAAAAAGTTTTGAACAACAAAATCCAAAAATCCGTATCAAATATTTTTCTGAAAATATTTGGAAAAAATCGGTCAATTGAATTCTAAAATTTGGGTGTAAAAGCTACGTGGAATGACTCACATTGATGAAATAATGTCTTATTTTCAACAATTTGTCAAAGTAATAAGTATTTCTGTAATAATCTCTCATCGAAAATCATCTGATCTAACGATTGATAAATTTGATCCAAAATACATTGCAAACACCCACAATCCGAACACAATTGGTTAATTATACGCACCATAGAAAAATGTCTATGAGAAACTTCACATAAATGTTCGGAAGTAATCAACACATACCCAAGTAGTACAACAGGTTAGAAATCCTCAGGAGGTTCTTGGAAGTTCTGAGCATGTTGTATGAACGTTCTTACAATCTTCAAATGGAATCCTTTCGGGTAAGTTTATTCCATGCACATTCTTAGAATGTATTTTTCGGATTCATCCAAAATAGCCTCATTTGCCCATTCTATGCATGATCACGGAATGAACGCAGAATGTTTGGAATGTTCTTGGGCTACTTGGGTACATGCGTGAGGAATTTTCATATTTTACCGGGAATTCATTGGAAAATGATAGTAAAAATCCCATAAAGCTTGGAATTTTCAGTCAAATTTATCTGGAATGACATCCCACATAACAATTCATGTCTTGCGATGTCTTTTAGATAAGTTTGAGATGTCTTGCGCAACACATTCAGATATCTTTCAGATGTCTCGAACTCTTCTTTGGTCTAAGAGATATCTAAAAGACCTCTAAAAGCGGTCTTCGAAGACATCTTTCGGAGGTCTCTTTCGGTTGCTGCGTACAGGATTCATTACAGTGGACGACATTGCAGTGATTTATTCTTACATCGAGTTTTTTTTCATGGAATTGAGGGCTGGGCCTCTGAATTCCAATACTTGGATACACTCCCGAGTAAAAATGAAAACTCCTGCAACACGTGTGCACTAGTCCCGCACTTATATTCACGCCCGTAACACTCCCGCAACAGATCCCAAAATTCGTGAGATTCTTGGTTCAAAATCAAACCGCCCATAACATACCCGCACCAGACCTGTACGCATATATATGTCCGCACCACGCCCGCAACAGGTATGTACGTTTTTCCTGTTCTGAAACTATATAGACGTGGTGCAAGCATATCGCAAGAGGCTTTTTTCTCATCTCCATTAAATCAGTACAATTTTTCTGAGTCTCTAATAATTTTGCGATTAGTGGAATTTCAGAATGAGAATAAAGCGGAATAAAAACTTTCGAAGGCTCAAACGTGAAAGTTGTAAGAGAAATCATCCTCGTACGAAAATTCGGTGTGTTACTGCTTTCGAACGCGTGAATATTCAAAGGAACCCAAACAACGCCGTGTGTATGACACAAATTACTTTCCCCAAAATTTATATTGGTTTTCCTCTTACATCCATTACGCAAAGAGTAGGAGTTGTAATTTGGTATAAAACATTCCGACAAACTTTGAACGTAAGGACCCAGTCATTGCATGGCGTTATAGTGTATGAAGCAATGAAATCATAATATCGCTGTATACATACACGGAGAAAATGTATCGGTGAAAGATTACCCAAAGTTGAGTAAAACGGGGACATAGTGGTATTCCCGTGAAGTTTGAAATCCGGTTGACTTCATTTTACTCGACTACAGATGGGAATAAATTCGAATGTTTTCATTATTTCAACAAGTTGCTTACTGTTGAAAAAGATCTGAATGGATTTTCATCTGTAGTCGAGTAAAATCAAGTCAGCCGGATTTCAAAGTTCGCGGGAATGCCACTATGTCCTCGTTTTACTTAACTTTGAATGATCTTTCGTCAATATATTTTCTCCGTGTACCTTTCTCAATCAATGAAGATGGTATGTATAAAGTGATATTTTGATTTTATTGCTTTATTTTCGAATAATTTGTCAGAAAAGATTTGGGTCGGGTTGCATCGTCGGAATTGCTGAGTATCCCCTTAAGGGCTTTCGAACGTGGTAGAACTATAAATATGTAGGTACACAAATACAGAATATAGGTATAGTCTAAGCGAGAAAAACTTCGCGCCAAATGTTTGTGTGAAATAGAAATTGATGTGAAATTTAAAAAATATTTTGCCATAGTGCTTACCCGGGATTGCGCCGTGAACATAAATCTAGCAGTAAAATTACTCTCCATTCCCTATAAAAAATTCGTGAATACGCGAGATGATTTGACATTTCGTCGTCACCATGTTGATATTGAAAATATCTTCAGATGCAAGTGGCAGCTGCGTTTCAAAGTAACCATTTGATTATTTTTTATTATATTCAAAATTCCAAGGTTTTCGAAATAATCAATCGATTGATGGAATTTTTCAATATTGCACGTGATTTATCGTAATAGAACTTATATGTATATACAAATGAACAGGGGCGTTTTTACGTTTTCGCCGCCCAGGGGCTGATAATATTTCGCCGCCCCCAACCCGAGTTGAGTTAATATTTTCAATCATTCCCTCAGGTGTATTCATGTTATTTGTGTGTTATTCTATAATTTTGCCGCCTCCTGAAATTTGCCGCCCTGGGCTATAGACCTTTGAGCCCCCCCCCCCCCTTGGAGACGTCTCTGCAAATGAAACTATTCCGCATGGAAAAATTACATTACACTTCCCATGAACCCTTCATGAATGTGATTGAATTGGGATCAATTAGTTTGGTTATCATCCCGCATAAAATTTGATCGACAAAATTTTTATTCATTTATAAAAAAAGAGGACCATTTGTTTAGAGAAAGAACGATCTTTGATTATGATGAACGAATTGTACGTGTGAAGGTCAATTACCGATACATCGTTTTATTCTACATACGGTTATGTAAAATATTGATTTCATACACACATGCATAGTCCACGGGAAATGCAACGCAATTTTCACACTGGAATATTTGTTTATGCGAAATAAAATCAACGATATACATTATCACTTTCACAGCACATTATGGGGTGAAATTGTAGAAAATTCACAATTGAAAGAAATTTTTTTTGTTATTCTGAACATGGTAATGAAAAAAATTTTTACTCCAAAACGTCGCTTTTAACTGCATTTTGCGATATTCTCAAAAGCAACACGGCGACGGCGAACTGTCAAATCGTCTCACGTATTTACGAATTTTTTTACAGGAAATAGAGGTAAAGCCCACACTGAGCCCATTCATTATCAAAAAATACTGGTTTTCCCATTAGTCGGGGGATATACTTGACATAACGATTTTATATACCTGGCTTGAGATCACAAATTGATGACAAAAAACAGTAATTTTTAATGATGAATTCTTCTCAGTGCAGGTAAACACTGGGCAATCCCAGGTAAGCACAGTGGTATAATATTTTTTCGTATCAATTACTATTCCGCACAAACGTTTGGCGCAAAATAGCAATTGAGATGAAATTTGAAAAATATTACACCATAGTGCCTGGAAGTACGCCTTGAATATGAATCCAGCGGTGGAATCCGAGGGCGTATCCAGGGGATGGGTCCAAGGGGTCCGGACCCCTCCCCCCAAATCCAGCATTTTTTCGTTTTTTATATATTTATATATTTCGTATATATAGATATACATCCTTAACATAGGCCCCTTCCAAAAAAAAATTCTGGATACGCCCTTAGTGGGATCATTCTCGATTCATATATATAAAGAAAAATTCGTACATACGTCAGACGATTTGACATTTCGTCACCGCCATGTTAAATTTGGAAATATCGTGAAATAAAGTTGGAGGTTGCGTTTTGGAGGAACCTAAACATCCTTCCTATGGTCAGAATATCAAAGTTTTTTTCCATGATTATAAAGCTCTTCAAAAGTTCACACTGTAAAACAAAATATGTTGTAAAAGTGTTGTAACGTATATAATTGACATTACTTATCATAAAATACATTTCAGTATCAAAATTATGTCATATTTCTCGTGAACTATACTTTTTTGAATGACATAAAATTTTAACATAAACGTACGTAGAATTATAATCAAAACGATGTATCGGTAATTGACCGTTACACGTACAATTCGTTCATCATAATCAAAGATCGTTCTTTCTCTAAATAAATGGTCCTCTTTTTCTTATAAATAAATAAAAATTTTGTCGATCAAATCTTATGCGGGATAATAACCAAACTAATCGATCTCAATTCAATCACATTTATGAAGGGTTCATGGGAAGTGTAATGTAATTTTTCCATGCGGAATAGTTTCATTTGTATATACATATAAGTTCTATTACGATAAATCACGTGCAATATCGAAAAATTCCATCAATCGATTGATCATTTCGAAAACCTTGAAATTTTGAATATAATAAAAAATAATCAAATGTTTACTTTGAAACGTAGCTGCCACTTGCATCTTAAGATATTTTCAATATCAACATGGTGACGACGAAATGTCAAATCGTCTCGCGTATTCACGAATCTTTTACAGAGAATGGAAAGTGATTTCACCGCTACATTTATATTTATGGCGCAATCCCAAATAAGCACTATGGTGAAATATTTTTCAAATTTCACATCAATTGCGATTTTGCACAAAAGTTTGGAGCAAAGTTTTCCTCGCTTTAACTATACCTATGTGCTATATGTGTGTACCTACACATTCACAGTTCTACTGTACTCGAGGGCCCTTAAGCACGCATTGCAACAGTAATTTCGACATTTACGGGCCTGGTGCGGACCTGGTACAGCTCTATTGCATGCATGTTCTAGGCTTGGTGCGGTCTTGGTGCGAACACGTTCCGGGATTTATCGTGCATCGTCATTCACTGTGTGCGGGTTTAGTGCAGCTATGGTGCAATCGTGTTGCGGGTGTACGGTTCGCCAAACGGCCTTGGTGCAAACGTGGTGCGGGCGTAATCATTTTTGTGTGCAGGAGTGTTGCAGATGTGGTACAGGCATATACGGTACTGTTACGGGCGTGGTGCGGGTGCTTACAGTATTATTGCGGGTTCAGTACAGATGCGCCCGCAACACATCCGTAACAGTACCGTATATTTTCATTTCAGCGATTTAAAAATCTTAACTCGGGCTGTTAGAAAAATCTGTCTTAAACTTAACAATCCTATTATGAAGTTTTTTACATACGAAGTTTTGTATGAAATTTCATATTTTCATATTAAATTTCATGTTTCCATATTAAATTTGGTAATCGTTCTGAAATTTGATATGGGAATATGAAATTTCATAAAAAATTTCGTATGAAACTTAATAAAATGTTTATGTCAAAAACTTCATAATATTATTGTTAAGTTTAAGACAGATTTGCCTAACAGTGTAAATAGAATATGACAAGTATTATAACAATCGCATGACGCCGCAATAATATACCCTCAAGAATTTCTGAGTTCTCTCACTTTTATTGTTATGATGTGTTTGTCTTTTTCCCAATCTCTATCTGTGTATCTCTATCTTATTCTCCCCTCACATCCGTCTAGAGCTTAACATAGGCTACACATAATTGGAGTCTCGCAAGAACTTAGATTGGTGAGAATTTCGTATCCGCTCTTTGGAGAGTGAGTAAGAGGAAATTGATGTTTGCAGCTCCAGAAACTTGGATTGCATCTTTAATTGGTGAAAATGCCAAGAGACCGGAAATAGAAGTTGATCTGCACGGAGACGAGCAACGAGTTGATAGAAAATCGTTTCTCGCCAAAACATGAAACAAAGACTCATTCTAAAGGGATTATTTTGGAGGAATAAACTTGTGTATTCATCTTCCATAGATGTATTTCAGGGAGAATTTAGTTTTCTATTGGAAGTTATATATGGAAAACATGTGGCATATAAATGTTGAATTTGTATACACTCCACACATCAGTCCAACGTGGGTATGATGAATATTGTTCCATCGTAATAATGATGCATATCTGATATTTTGAGAAAAAATATGTTTCTCAATGGAATACAATATTTCTCCTCTCACAATCATCACAGATGAAACTCTTCGCAAGTGTGTGATTTTTTTTCGTGTTCGAAATCATGGAATATGATCAACTAAACTGTTCATACTGCGTTGTACTGAATCCATCACAAAAATGTTCTGGACGAAAATAATTTCCCTACTAAGGAAGAGGTGTCGAGTGAAATTTCACAATATTAATATTTTGTTAAAAATTTGTCGAGTACCCAATTCAATTTTGTGAAACATCGATCTAAACTTGACACGAATTTCATCAAAATATCGGTACTGTAAAATATCGCCTTTCAATATAAAGAACACCACCAATGATGTATCTAAGATGGAATTCTTTTTGGTTTCCGTGTAATTTAATTCCAGCAGCATGTTTCTGGTGCTTCATCCTTCTTCAGGAAATCCGCATTTCATATGCAAAATGCGCAATTCAGAGCTTGCGATATTGATGGACAATATTATTAGATTAGAGTAGATAAGAAATGCAGAATTGCAAAAGAAACCGATTGATACCCACTAGATCTGAATCGGACTTCTGTACATTCAATAGAAATTAATCGTAATGAATAAAAACTTTTCTAACCCTTATCCGTATGGATCGAGTCCTTCAGACCCTGGGAATTACATATGCAATCTCAATATCAATTTATAGTCATTCTTATCGACCGATTGTTTGTGACATTTATCCTCACCTACATGGCGTTAGGAAAGAAATGATTGTCATTGTTGTTCCAACGTGCAGTTATCGCTGGAGTCGGAATAGCAAACACAGTGACGTGAGTGATAATTCTGGTTTCTGAGGCCCAAGTGCAAGGCCCTCTCGCAAGTGCTGAAGATGGGGCCTTTGTGATCCGAGAAAAGACTGCTTGGGGACCCCTAGTGACCCAGAGCCCCCTTGCGGTACGGGGGCTGCGGGGGCTTCTCCTACGCCACTGCTCCTCAGTGTCTTTCCCTGGACATCTTTTTTCCGTGGCTGGACGAATGACTCCTGCGAATTTGAGGATGCAATTATATGTATCAGTAGGTCCCTGCCTCGGGTCAGTAACGAACCTGGAAACACATCACATAACCGAAAACAGGTCGGCCAGCCAGCCGGAGGAAAAGGGGGAGAACGGCAGAGTGAAATTCACAAGAGGTAACTATGTACACTTCTGATTTTAATTATCAAAGTGGAAAGTGTAACGGCTCAAAGAGTTCAATATATAATACAAAATTAGATAATACAATTTCAATTGGGGTCGGGGACACACTTCACAAGTTAACGGGTTAAGGGAGGGAATTGGGGGCAGAATCCGTCGCAGACGACGGCGTGGTCCACACGGCACAATGTGCTATATCCAATATTGACCCTTCCAATATCTACGCTGGTGTTGGCGTGGGTCATAAGGTATGCAGTTTGCGACAATTTGTTTATAATTTTTTTATAATAAAGTGCATGAAATTTGAGAAAGTGTAACATATGATCCTTCAGTGATTTCTCCCGTAGAATCGAATAGCTGCATCAATTTTCGTGCGAAATCAATTTTTCAATAAAGTGTTTAAACAATTTTTTTATAAACACTTATTTTTTCAACTTTTTTCCCACCCAGACCTTTCTGCCATGTCAATGTGCTATATCCAATATTGACCCTTCCGATATCTACGCTGGTTTAGGAGTGGGTCATAAGGTATGCAGCTTGCGAGAATTTGTTGATAATTTTTTTATAATAAAATGCATGACATTTGAAAAAGTGTCATATATGATCCTTTAGTGGTTTCTCCCGTAGAATCGAATGGTGGCATCAATTTTCGTGCAAAATAAATTTTTCAATAAATTGTTCAAATAATTTTTATATAAACAATTATTTTTCCAACTTTTTTTCCACCTCAAATTTTCTGCTATGTCAATGTGCTATATCCAATATTGACCCTTCCGATATCTACGCTGGTTTAGCCATGGGCTTCAATGCGTTAACCCTCTAATCGTAACCCTGGTCTCATATACCACTGTCAAAATTTCGTTCACTGGTAATTCGAATGTTTTTGGTTATTTGTTTGAAATTTCATTCCCATTCTGTACAGAATTTTTTACTAATTCAATACATAAACCCACTATTTTACCTTTCAGACATTCCTCATGATTGGAAAAATGTTTTCTTTATTCCCAACAACTTTGAACATTGAGAAGAAGGTGATGGCGATCTGTCAGATCAGGGGTTACGGTTGATGTCATTTTGAGGAGGGTTACGATTTGAGGGTTGAATGGATAGATATAATTTCTCTCTTCGAATGATATAGTTACAAATAATTAGGATATACAGAATTATGAAGATCAGAGGAAATATTAGAAAATAAAGTATGAGGAGTTAACAAATTTCCAATGATGCTTTGTTATATTTTTTATATCAAGAGACGCGATAGTATCTCGACGCCAAGAACATGGAAAAAAAACAACAAAGGAACATGTAAGTGAAAAAGCAGGAGTCACGCGCTACCGTGTATCTTGACTCCTAAATCTAGATTTCACCTCCAGGAAAAATCTTCAATGCACAATAACTCGTCAGACATTGCATCTCACGGAAAAATGATTACACTTTTAGTATATAGGGTGGTGCAAAAGTCTGGATACACCCTAATAATTCCTGAACGGGTAGAGATAATGAGATAATTTTTTTTAAATTCAACGGGGGATCAGAATCGACCTTACTGAAAGGGTAAGAAGTCCTCAATCTTGAAGGAGGCGATGGGAGGGCGAAAGGGGCGGAAATCTTGAATCAGGTGGGGAGGCTTGCGATAGCTCATTTTATGGGAATTTTCAGCCCAAATACAGCCGTTTTTTGTTTTTTAAAATCGGTCAATTTTTCGTCGAATTATGACCACTTGAAGATTGTTCTGGGAGCAGTCAGAGCCGTTGTGAACCTTCCTAACTCCCCATCGGATGAAGATCATTGGATGTTATTTTTGATTCGAATGGGGGAGGGGGCACATGATGTATCATTCTAAGGAAGTGGATCTCCGAAAATAATCGGGGATAATGAATAACAATGGATCCTTCAACAAATCAAGATAAATAAGAAATAAGTGTAGAAGGATTGTACACATTACATAGCCCCTAGCCAAAGTAAATTGTTGATAAACATTAGGTAACAATCGGGATAATTGACCAGATGTGTCTTGAATTGTTGGTAGAGTTATTATTTTCTAAGAGAACGCATTTGGAAAAATGTGTAATTTCAACAAAAAAAAAGACAAATTTTTGTTCTTTTTTTTTTAAATTTGTTTGTTTTTCGTTAAGTTTTTGGTAATTCTTGTTGGAATTTCTGCTTCATTTTTATAATCGTTCACTGAGGAAAACTTGGAATGCCGCGCTCCCACGTCAAGCAATCGTTAATAAACATCAGTTAACAGTCGCGAAGATCGATGAATTGTGTCTGGAACCGTGAGTGAGGTTATTATCTTTCAAAAAAATGCATTTGCAATACTGACAAAAAATTCCTACTCAGTTGTCACGATTGTTTACTGAGAAAAACTTGGACGATCATGACTCCAACACTAGAAACGGTTAAAAAGCATTGGTTAAGAATCCCGATCATTGATGAGATGTGTCTTGAATTGTTGGTAAGGTTATCACCTCGAATCAGAATGCATTAGGAAAAATTAACAAACATTCCTGATTGGTTTTCATAACTTTTCACTGAGAAACACTTGGTATATCGCCATTCCAACTCAAGGAATCATTAGTAGACATTAGTGACCAATCGCGTTAATTGATAAATTGTGTCTAGAATTGTATTCGCTCATGGGAGTGAGAATTCATCACTCTGGATGGGGGCTATGAAATTTGTAGGAAAGACACAAATCTCGAATCAAATTGGGAGCTTGCAATACATCTGTGAATGGCGTTTTTCCAACCCGAATCCAACCGTCGTTGATTCCATGAAATCGGTCGATCCTTCGCCGAGATATAGCGATTCCTACATTCCAGATGTGGTTTTCCTCGATTCCTAAATGATATCCATGTTTGGTCAAATACGCGCTTTAGTGTGGGACTCGAATGAGGTGTTCAAAATGATTGCCTAAACATTCGATGCAGTGAGCGAGACGATTATAACAGCTTTCACCTACGTTCCGCAAAATTTGAGGAGTAATGAATGCTACTTCTCCTATTATTCTTTCACGCAACACTTCAAAAATTTTGTGCTCGATTTTGATGAACTCGATCTTTCAAATGTCCCCGAAGGAAAAAGTTTAATGGGGTCAAATCGGGAGATCCGAGGGAGAATGTTCGAGAATTATCAAGAATGTCGAAAACAATTGAATTTGTCCGAGAATATTCAAGAATCATCGAAAATATCGAAAATCAGCAAAGTTATCCCAAAAAAGTTTGGGAATTATCGAGAATGTCGAAAATAATCAAAATCATCCGAGAATGTTTGAGAATTATCGAAAATAAGCGAATTTATCCGTAAATGTTCGAGAATTATTAGGAATGTCGAAAGTAATCAAATTTGTCCGAGAATATCCAAAAATTATCGAAAATATCGAGAATGTTCAAGAATTGTCGAAAGTATCGTAAAATGATGACAAATGATCGAAAGTAGCCAGAAGTGGTGAGGAACCCAAAAAAATGAAAATCATGATTCGAATGAACAGGTGAGAAAAACTTGTGAAAAATCCTGAATCAACAGTTTTAGAGACGTTATAAGGCGAGTGCGGCGTGGGACGCTGGTATGAGAGAGTTGGAGGGGGGACATTGGCTAGGGGGCTACGTAATGTGTGCAATTCTTCTACACTTATTTCTTATTTATCTTAATTTGTTGATGGATCCATTATTATTCATCATTTCCGATCGTTTTCGGGAATCCACTTCCCTAGAATGATACATCATGCGCCCCGCCCCCTCATTTGAATCAAAAATAACATCCAAAGATCTTGATCCGATGGGGAGTTAGGAAGGTTCACACCGGCTCTGACTGCTCCCAGAACAATCTTCAAGTGGTCCTGATTCGACGAAAAATTGAACGATTCCAAGAAACAAAAAACGGCTAGGACTTCTCATCCTCTTAGTATGGTAGATTCTGTTCCCCCGTTGGATTTGAAGAAAAAATTATCCTATTATCTCCACCCCTTCAGGAGTTATTAGGGTGTATTCAGACTTTTGCACCACCCTGTATAATATGACTACACACTTTCGTTGGGGCACACTCCGAACTTGATCAGTGCACGCGATCTTGAAATATAAACGTTTCAAAATTGTATGCGATCAAAACATGAACATCAACATTCTCGTGCAGATTGATCGATTTCTTTTATCACGATAAATCTCATCACCATCTAAAGGTCTAGACACATAAGCTATGTGAACCTAAAAAATGTATGCGCAGAAACCATATACGAGATTTGCACAAGCTTCCGTTCTTTACATTCCCGTTTACCTAGCTGGTGTATTTAGTCCTTTGAAGTGGGTCTTCAATTTTCGCAATAGTATAGATGTATCTATCCCTTTCCTCCTTCCAACATCTAACAGCGTTCATTTCAGTGTGGTATCCTTAACGGATCCGGAATCACCAAAAAAAGCACCACGAATTGACCAAATTGTTTCCAAAAAATGACCAAAAAGTGGTCGGTGGAATGACCGGAAAATTGGTAATATTAGGGGTTGTTTTGTGAATTTTTTTGACCAAGAAGTGACCAAAAGATTATCACCAAGGAAATACAATTTATCGGTCTTATTGTGATCATGATTCGATATTGACCGAATAATGACCGTTTAGATGGAAAATGTCTTTGGTCATTTTCATAAAGGCGACCTCAAAATTACCATCATATTGCAGAGATCTTTCCGGTCATATTGTGGTCATGTTTCAGAACGGACCGAAATATTACCGTTGAGATAGAAAGATGTTTTGGTACAATCTTGGTCACTGGGACTTGAAATGACCCGATGACGGTCCGTCTTGAAACATGACCGAAATGTGACCAAAAATATCTGTCCAATATATTGATAATAATCAGGTCATTTCAAGTCATTTTGTTTTCATAAAAAAATCTTGATGAGAATTTTCTCAACAATTCATACTTGAAAATACGAAAAAAAAGACTTGTTCGAAATCTGAAGAAAATAATTTTCAGACTGGACTCAACGCACATTCTGGAGTTTAATATCGAATCCTTCGTCCAACGGGTATCGAACCCTGTCAGAAACCCACCTACCTTATTCCTAACGTACCTAACCTATGCCCTAACGATCGCCGCTAAACCGGCAACGCTGATCAGGCGGCCAAAGAAGGCTTACATAAATTTGTCATCGTTCCGATTGTGCGCATTTATAGCACATGTTCAGGGTACGATGTTATATTTAATTTTACATTTGAATGTATGAAGAACTCCCACTCTCTGACTAATGGGAATTGAAATATTCATTTCACCAGAATTTTTATATCCTTTTTTATCAATTTTATATTCATTTTATAAGAATTATGATATTCTTGAGTTCCAATGCTCTTCGTATGATGAGTATTTACTCTTACACTGTTACCTCTCCTGACAGGAATTTCCCATAGGAAACGATAAAATTCTTCCTATTGGTTCCAATGCGATTTCCGAAACGGAAATTCACGATGCTGTATCATGAATTCACGGTAGAACTCAAGCGGTTTTTATCGCAACCTATAGGATTTGGGAGAAATGATTCTGGTTTCATCGTAAAATTACTTCCCCTGGCGAATTCAAAATTACCAAAAACATTGGTAATTTTGTGGTAATTCTTTGGTTCGGTTCTGTTTTGGTAATACAATGGTCAGAAAATGGTATTTCAGAGATTTTTTACTAAATAATGACCAGGACAGTACCGAAAAAAAGGGTTACTTTGTGCGCTTTTCGAACCGGAAAGTTACCGAGAAGAAACCGTTATATTATTTCAGCAACATTAGTTTTTGTTTGAATTTATCACATTCGATAGAAAGAACATAATAGAAAATATGCAAACAAATTTGGAGAAGAAAACAATTCATTCCAATCAAATATATATTTATTTGTCCTGTACCAAATGAATACTTATCAGAATCAACAAAATATTCTCTGAAACACAAATGATTTATTTGAATACAATTCGTCTTGTACCAAAGAAATATGTATTAGGGTCATAAGTATTTATTTGAAACAATAAATTATTCGATATGTTTCAGAGAGTATTTTGTTGATTCCAATAAATGAATTTTTCCTCCACATCCGCGCGGAAAGCAGCTCTTTGTCGACTGGTTTTTGAGGGCGAAACTGATTAATTCCAGACCAATATGGTCAAGCTGAGCCATAAGACCGTGGGCAGCGGCGTGTGTTCACCTCGTAATTTCGAACGAGTGTGATTGTTTCCCCTCCCCTTTGGTTTGGGGAAATCCAACTTCACACTCGTCCGAAATTACGTACTTTCCCTCCTTGTTGAACAATATACTTCTTTTCAGTTTAGATACAAATGCTTATTTCTTGGCAACATTCGGTTTTTTCTTCAAATTGATTCCTTTCGATAAAGACAACTTTTTGAAAAATCGAAAACGAATGTTGCCAAGTTGAAGGATAAGAGTTAATATCTGAGAGTCCGCTTTTTCATTACATTGATTGTGGAATAAGCAATTCCATATATAGCGATCCCTGATTCTTCGTGGTAGCAACTCAATCATGTTCACATCGTAATGTTCATCATTTACCTAACCCTTTCCATGTACATAAAATTCAAGTCAATTCGATGAAAAATAATGAGTTCTTATTTCTCATAGTGAGTTCTTTGTTGAAAAACATTGTTCTTTCCAATTTAAAATCAAAGTAGTTTTTTTTTCTGAAGAAACTGTCGGTAAAAAATTGTTAACACAAAGTCAAATTATTTGAACGGGTACTATCTCTCTGTGTTTCATTCTCACTCCCCCCGACATAGTTTCCATAAATTGTTTCGCAGCGTGGACAATACTTCTATTGCTTTTCGAGCGCTCATCACCTTATTACATCCGACCTCACAGTTTTGGTTTTCAATGGGACCTCATTGAAATATTCGAAACATGCGCTTTATTAAGCGAAATTAGATCTTTTTCAGGAGAAGTTTTGAGAGATCTTCCAAAATTTTCAGGAATTTTTTGGGTATCTAACAGGAATAGGATTGTCTATTTGGGTTAATCCTCACGTTGGCACCTTCCGTTTTCTTTCATATTGATTCTCTTCAATAGAAAAAACGTGGTAGAAGATGAGTGCACAAATGTGTAAAGGGATCGCTATATATGGAATTGCTTATTCCACAATTAATGTAATGAAAAAGCGGACTCTCAGATATTAACTCTTATCCTTCAACTTGGCAACATTCGTTTTCGATTTTTCAAAAAGTTGTCTTTATCGAAAGGAATCAATTTGAAGAAAAAACCGAATGTTGCCAAGAAATAAGCATTTGTATCTAAACTGAAAAGAAGTATATTGTTCAACAAGGAGGGAAAGTACGTAATTTCGGACGAGTGTGAAGTTGGATTTCCCCGAACCAAAGGGGAGGGGAAACAATCACACTCGTTCGAAATTACGAGGTGAACACACGCCGCTGCCCACGGTCTTATGGCTCAGCTTGACCATATTGGTCTGGAATTAATCAGTTTCGCCCCCAAAAACCAGTCGACAAAGAGCTGCTTTCCGCGCAGATCTGGGGGAAAAAATTCATTTCAATCAAATGAATATTGACTTGTTCTGTCCCGAGTAAAAATGAAAACTCCTGCAACACGTCTGCACTAGTCCCGCACTTATATTCACGCTCGTAACACTCCCGCAACAGATCCAAAAATTCGTGAGCTTCTTGGTTCAAAATCAAAGCGCCCATAACATACCCGCACCAGACCTGTACGCATATATATGTCTGCACCACGCCCGCAACAGGTATGTACGTTTTTCCTGTTCTGAAACTATATAGACGTGGTGCAAGCATATCGCAAGAGGCTTTTTTCTCATCTCCATTAAATCAGTACAATTTTTCTGAATCTCTGATAATTTTGCAATTAGTGAAATTTCAGAATAAGAATAAAGCGAAATAAAAACTTTCTAAGGCTCAAACGTAAAAGTTGTAAGAGAAATCTTCCTCATACAAAAATTCGGTATGTTACTGCTTTCGAACGCGTGGTTATTCAAAAGAACCCAAACAACGCCGTGTGTATGACACAAAGTATTTTTCCCAAAATTTATATTGGTTTTCCTCTTACATCCATTACGCAAAGAGTAGGAGTTGTAATTTGGTATGAAACATTCCGACAAACTTTGAACGTGAGGACCCAGTCATTGCATGGTGTTATAGTGTATGAAGCAATGAAATCATAATATCGCTGTATACATACCTTTCTCAATCAATGAAGATGGTATGTATAAAGTGATATTTTGATTTTATTGCTTTATTTTCGAATAATTTGTCAGAAAAGATTTGGCTCGGATTGGGCTTAAGGGCTTTCGAACGTGGTAGAACTATAAATATGTAGGTACACAAATACAGAATATAGGTATAGTCTAAGCGAGAAAAACTTTGCGCCAAACGCTTGTGTGAAATAGAAATTGATGTGAAATTTAAAAAATATTTTACCATAGTGCTTACCTGGGATTGCGCCGTGAACATAAATCTAGCAGTAAAATCACTCTGCATTCCCTATGAAAAATTCGTGATTACGCGAGATGATTTGACATTTCGTCGTCGCCATGTTGATTTCGAAAATATCTTGAGATGCAACTGGCAGCTGCGTTTCAAAGTGAACATTTGATTATTTTTTATTATACTCAAAATTTCAAGGTTTTCGAGATAATCAATCGATTGATGGATTTTTTCAATATTGCACATGATTTATCGTAATAGAACTTATATGTATATACAAATGAAACTATTCCGCATGGAAAAATTACATTACACTTCCCATGAACCCTTCATAAATGTGATTGAATTGAGATCGATTAGTTTGGTTATCATCCCGCATAAAATTTGATCGACAACATTTTTATTCATTTATAAAAAAAGAGGACCATTTGTTCAGAGAAAGAACGATCTTTGATTATGATGAACGAATTGTACGTCTAACGGTCAATTACCGATACATCGTTTTCTCCACATTATTCTACATACGGTTATGTAAAATATTGATTTCATACACACATGCATAGTCCACGGGAAATGCAACGCAATTTTTACACTGGAATATTTGTTTATGCGGAATAAAATCAACGATATACATTATCACTTTCACAGCACATTATGGGGTGAAATTGTAGAAAATTCACGATGGAAAAAATTTTTTTTTGTTATTCTGAACATGGTAACAAAAAAAATACTTACTCCAAAACGTCGCTTTTAACTGCATTTCGCGATATTCTCAAAAGCAACACCGCGACGGCGAACTGTCAAATCGTCTCACGTATTCACGAATTTCTTACAGGAAATAGAGGTGAAGCCCACACTGAGAGATATTCATTATCAAAAAATACTGGTTTTCCCATTAGTCGGGGGATATACTTGACATACCGATTTTATATACCCGGCTTGAGATCACAAATTGATGAGAAAAAACAGTAATTTTTCATGCTCCGAAGTTTGAAAATTAAAACCAGAGAGAGATGAGAATTCATGTTGAAAAACAGTAATCTTTTATCATACAAGTTGTAAACGAAAATTCTTAATTGATGACACTGATATGAATTGAAAACCATCCCATTTTCAAGATTCATTGTTGTTCATTTCATTGTTGCGTGGCTTCGGGGAAATAAGCCAGGTTTGTGATCACGAACAATGATGTTCGATGCCGGTGAGGATAAAATTTTTTTTTCGATTAAAATAACGCTATCAAAAATTACTGATATTCCCCATCAATTTGTAATCACATGTCGAGTATATCCCTCGTCTACTGACAAAAACCAGTAATTTTCAATGATGAATTCTTCTCAGTGCAGGTAAACACTGGGCAATCCCAGGTAAGCACAGTGGTATAATATTTTTTCGTATCAATTACTATTCCGCACAAACGTTTGGCGCAAAATAGCAATTGAGATGAAATTTGAAAAATATTACACCATAGTGCCTGGAAGTACGCCTTGAATATGAATCCAGCGGTGGAATCCGAGGGCGTATCCAGGGGATGGGTCCAAGGGGTCCGGACCCCTCCCCCCAAATCCAGCATTTTTTCGTTTTTTATATATTTATATATTTCGTATATATAGATATACATCCTTAACATAGGCCCCTTCCAAAAAAAAATTCTGGATACGCCCTTAGTGGGATCATTCTCGATTCATATATATAAAGAAAAATTCGTACATACGTCAGACGATTTGACATTTCGTCACCGCCATGTTAAATTTGGAAATATCGTGAAATAAAGTTGGAGGTTGCGTTTTGGAGGAACCTAAACATCCTTCCTATGGTCAGAATATCAAAGTTTTTTTCCATGATTATAAAGCTCTTCAAAAGTTCACACTGTAAAACAAAATATGTTGTAAAAGTGTTGTAACGTATATAATTGACATTACTTATCATAAAATACATTTCAGTATCAAAATTATGTCATATTTCTCGTGAACTATACTTTTTTGAATGACATAAAATTTTAACATAAACGTACGTAGAATTATAATCAAAACGATGTATCGGTAATTGACCGTTACACGTACAATTCGTTCATCATAATCAAAGATCGTTCTTTCTCTAAATAAATGGTCCTCTTTTTCTTATAAATAAATAAAAATATTGTCGATCAAATCTTATGCGGGATAATAACCAAACTAATCGATCTCAATTCAATCACATTTATGAAGGGTTCATGGGAAGTGTAATGTAATTTTTCCATGCGGAATAGTTTCATTTGTATATACATATGAGTTCTATTACGATAAATCACGTGCAATATTGAAAAATTCCATCAATCGATTGATTATTTCGAAAACCTTGAAATTTTGAATATAATAAAAAATAATCAAATGTTCACTTTGAAACGCAGCTGCCACTTGCATCTTAAGATATTTTCAATATCAACATGGTGACGACGAAATGTCAAACGTCTCGCGTATTCACGAATTTTTTACAGAGAATGAAAAGTGATTTCACCGCTACATTCATATTTATGGCGCAATCCCAAATAAGCACTATGGTGAAATATTTCTTAAATTTCACATCAATTGCTATTTTGCACAAAAGTTTGGAGCAAAGTTTTCCTCGCTTCAACTATACCTATGTGCTATATGTGTGTACCTACACATTTACAGTTCTACTGTGCTCGAGGGCCCTTAAGCACGCATTGCAACAGTAATTTCGACATTTACGTGTCTGGTGCGGACCTGGTACAGCTCTATTGCATGCATGCTCTGGGCTTGGTGCGGTCTTGGTGCGAACACGTTCCGGGATTTATCGCCCATCGTCATTCACTGTGTGCGGGTTTAGTGCAGCTATGGTGCAATCGTGTTGCGGGTGTACGGTTCGCCAAACGGCTGCGACGAGTCACTATTCTAAGCAAACATCTGTCTTTGACAGAGCATAAATGAAGCGACATTCAATAAGAGCAATAATACGGGTGCGTGCAAAGGACATAGTAGCGCCATCCGACGGAGCGCTCGGAACCTTCATGCAAACATACGCTTGACCGAGCGCATGACGTATATCGCGCGGCGCGCCACTGCCCAAAGGAGGGGGTTAGTAGTACGAACCCGAACCGCACGGTGGAGACCCGACTCATGGCGTTGCCTAGAGTCGGGAATAACTTTCTCCGGGTATATGTGGGGGTGCCTGGTCAGTATACCAGCACTCTTGTTCGCCTAACGCAGCTGACTGCACCGAGTACTATACAAGGTAACTCAACTTTTGGAATGGGAACAAGCGTCCGGCACCATGGTTACGGGTGGTGTTCGAAAAATAGCTGTTGTCACGGCTTTGTGCATTTGGTGGATGGGTCATCCTGAAACCACAATTCAAACAGCTCTCGGTAGATGGGACATCCTGAAGCCTGAGAACAGAGCACCAGGAGTCAAGTAGGGGACTTGCTTCTGATAGGTAGCTTAGGGTTGGTGGTGGCCGAGGATGGGACATCCTGAATCGGACCAATTAGCGTAGGATCCTCGTCACGCACCCGAAGTAGATTCATTAAACGGCTCTTCTAGCCGAATTGCTGGAAAACATTTTGATTGGCGCAATCCTAGGAATAACTAGACGCAATACACGATCAAGGTTTCTCGGCTTAAATTTAACATATTAATGATCACTTGGACCACTTGAACTCTCCCTCTCTCTCTCTCTCTCTACTTAGGGAAGGGAGAATTACCACTTGAAGAAAGCTTGATCGTGATCGGCGGGGACCGAACTCCTATAGATTTCATAATCGGCAAATACTTCGGTTTCCTAAGGGTTTGTAAAATCATTAAGATTCGACCCGCGCATGCGCGTAACAATAGGTTAAGGTTGTAAATAGCAAATAATTACCTTTTCTGATTGATGTTTTTTTTCTTATTATTGAACAATCTTTTATAATAAATCTTTATTGTTCATTGATTAAATTGAACTTTGATTTTGTTTATTTAATGATCTGTAACCCGCGTTCCCCCACTCCTGAACCTTGGATCCGGCGAGCTAGAGGCATTGGGGGTGTAATTATTGTTTAATTAGGTTCGGTTAAACACCGTTGGCGCGCACATCAGATTTGAAACGTTACAGATTATTTGGCGCCCGAACAGGGACTTAGATTTCATTCGTCGGATCAGTGAGATGGATCAATTACGAGGATATCCGTATTATCCTGGACGACCCATTCAGCGTTGTCTTTCAGATTCATTTCTCACGTCGCGGTAAATTCGCGAACTAATTTACTTCATCTATCTTTCTCTCATCGAGCCTGAGTTTTCGAATTTTTAAGTTGTCCAACCGTCATGCCCAAGATGCATCACACTCCCGCGGAGAAAACTACCTGGATATGGGGTTTGAAAAAGGAACAGGTGATAGAAGAATTATTGAAACGCGGTATCTCGCACGACCTAGAGGAGGCTGTACAAGTCCTCAAGACTTTATTAAGAGATACTATAGTGGCAATGAAAACAAGTAAGGGACAAACTAGCCAGAATGACAGTCAAGAAGAATTGACCAATCAGGACAACGCCTCTCGTCAAGTCAGCCCCGACGACGGACAAGCCGAGGGTAATGTTCAAGATTTTGTATCAGTTGAATCAGGTTCTGATCAAGAATCTGATAATGAGGATCCGCTGCCTGCTAGGACAATTCGAACTAGAAGGGAGACATCAATGGGCTCCCAAGTAGATTTTAGAAAGCAACTAGAAAAAGAGCGCGAACAAATCAGGAATGAGATACAAGCGGAATTAGCTAACGATTTGAAGCAATATGAGAATGATATGTCTCAGCGAGAGAAGGCCCTAAGGGAAAAGGAAAAGACCCTAGAGAAAGAACGCGCGCATTCAGAGCGCATAATTGAGGAACTACGAGCACAATTGGCTCATTCACGAAGAGGTAGCTATGGCTCTAGTCCCGAACGTCCCTCGAGTCCCGTTAATCCGGAAGTAACGGAAATTAGTCGGTTGTTACAAAATCTCTTCCGAAATCAATCAAGCAAGGAAAACCGTATTCGGGAACAGGTTCGCAAATGGGGGGTCAGCTATAACGGGGGATCCGGCCTCCAAACATTTCTTGAACGCGTCGAAGAATTGAGCGTTAGTTTCGGTATTACCCACGAACAATTGGTCACTTGTATACCTTTGTTAATCAAAGACAAGGCCTTATTGTGGTACCGTAATAACAGACAAAACTGGACCCAATGGGATCAATTTATAAAGGACCTAAAAACTTTTTATCTCCCTGTCGACTCGGATCGCTTAATGGAAGATGAAATCCGAAATAGAACGCAAGGACCTAAAGAAAGCGCGCGCGAATATATTACTAGTCTTCAGACGCTTATGCGTCGCTACGGCGAAATGAGCGATAAAGCGCAATTGGAAAGGTTGTACACCAACTTAAGGTGTGAATATAAAATGTATGTTCGCCGTCGCGAGGTCAAGAGTGTCGCGGATTTGATTCAGTTCACCTCCGAGTACGAGAAAACCCTTAAAGAAGGGGAAAGTTATAAGCCTCCCCCAGCAGGTCAGAATTCGGAAACATCTTACGAAGCACCCCGAAAACCCAAATTCAATCAACTTAATTCGATAGATTCAGCGTATAATAGCGCAACTCATTGCTGGCGATGCGGCCAAAGGGGACATACGAGTGTAAGGTGCAAAAACCGATATGTAAAGTTTTGTTCACGATGCGGGAAAAAGGACGTCACGACACATGAATGTACTTGCATCACAGTCCGTCCAGTAGACTCAGGATACTCAAAAAGAGGTAATCCACACTCTAGAGAGAGAGGTCCGAACCCTCAACCACAATATACAGATGGGAATAATCCCTCTTACCAGTCGCGCCCACCAATGGCTAGAGAGAGAGGTCCCAATGTTAGAGTGTCTAGCCAAGGTTCCCCTAATAATCATCCGAATGATGAATCCAGGCAACAAGAACAGGCTAGCCATTCAGCAAAAGGAAGCGCTCCAGCGGTAGGGACGTCTCACAACGCATGTTCCGGTGATCTACGGCCGCGATTGGAGGTATCAATAGGAGATAGGAAACTTTGGGGTTTGGCTGACACAGGTGCAACCACCTCAATCTTGGATTTTAATTTATTCAAAGAAGTGCAAGGGTTAGGGTTATGTACATATTTCAACCCCACAAGCAAGGACTTGACAGTTTTAGACGGTCGAAGCATAAGGCTCTGCCTACGTTTTAACTAAAATTGAAGGCCACGTCGTTCCATTGGCCTATAGCCTATTGGAGAATCATCACGATAAGATTCTTTTCGGTGTTGATAACCTGTCTCTGTTGGACTCTCAGGTTGATTGGGGAAAACCCCAGAATACTCACGCTGTCAATTCCTTGCAGGAAAATTTAAACGAATCGGAGGCCCGCAAAATCCTCGAAAAGGAATTAGGGGAATTTGGTGATATCCGAGGTCCTACTATGATCACGGAACATAGAATTAAAGTTATCCCCGGCACCGAGCCAATCAAATCACGTTATTATCCGCGGAACCCTGCCATGCAGGCGGTCATCAACGAAGAAGTTGACAAAATGATCAGCGACGGTATAATCGAGCCTTCAGATAGCCCTTGGAGTTCCCCCATTGTGCTGGTGAAAAAGAAAAATCAAACCTACAGATTTTGTATTGATTTTAGAAAAGTGAATAAAGTGTCGGAAAGAGATGCTTATCCTCTTCCGCACATTAACGATACCCTTAACAAACTTAGGGAGGCCAAATATATTTCCACGATAGACCTTAAGAACGGCTATTGGCAAATTCCTCTGTCAGAGGATAGTAAACCGATCACGGCATTCACTGTACCGCGCCGCGGTCTTTTCCAATTTAAGGTTATGCCTCTCGGTCTGCATTCGGCATCGGTGACTTTTCAAAGAATGGTAAACGATTCAATTACCCCTGACCTTCAGCCATTCGTGGAGGTATATTTGGACGACATTGTCATAATCGGAGAGACATTGGAACAACACATGAGTGTATTATTGGAGGTTTTCAGACGCTTAAAAGGAGCGCGTCTCAAAATTAACGTCGAAAAGAGTAAGTTTTTGCAAAAACAAATAATTTATCTAGGCCATGTCATAGATAGCGAAGGCATCAGAACGGATCCCGAAAAAGTGAAGGCTATCAGCCAAATTAGGGCCCCATCCAACGTCAAAGAGATTCGTCAGTTGATAGGTATGATATCTTGGTATCGTAGATTCATACCCAATTGCTCTGAACTGACGAAGCCACTAACTTCTCTATTAAGGAAACGCGGTAAATGGCAATGGACTAACGTTGAACAGACTGCATTCGACTCATTGAAAAATTGTTTAACGTCCTCTCCAGTCTTAGCTCCGCCTGACTTCTCGCGTGAATTTACCCTTCAAACAGACGCCAGTCAGTTCGGGCTAGGTGCAGTCCTGACTCAGTCGTCTGATGAAGGCGAGAAAGTCATAGCTTACGCGAGTAGGACTTTGAACAAAAATGAGATCAATTACTCAGTCACTGAGAAAGAATGTCTTGCCGTCGTCTGGGGAATCCAGAAAATGAGACCCTATTTAGAAGGATATAAATTTACTGTGATTACTGATCACCAGTCATTAAAGTGGTTAGCTTCCTTAGATAGTCCTGCGGGAAGGGTAGCTCGTTGGAGCATTTATTTGCAACAGTTTAATTTTGAAATTCTTTATCGTAAGGGTAGTCTGAATGAGGTCGCGGACGCATCATCGCGAAGCCCCGCCCCAAATGATCCCTCTGATGACCCAGAGCAAACCTTAGAGGAAACCATTATCGTGGCCAGTTTAGAGCCCGAGAACTCTTGGTATCAACGAACATTAAATAAGGTCCGAGAAGACCCTAATAGATTTCCCGAATACTGCATTCGCAATGGGAAACTCTACCGGCACGTCCACCATAGCTTGAACTATGAAGAAAGACAAGATGTCTGGAAACTTTGTGTACCGGACTCATTGAGACATCAAGTGATGCAAGAAAATCACGATGCTCCAACGGCCGGACACTTAGGGATTCCCAAAACTATGGCTAGGATAGCCAGGACATATTTTTGGCCCCGCATGTCCAAAGACATTGCACGATATATCAGATCCTGTCAAAATTGCCAGGAATTCAAACAGTCCCAACAACCCATATCAGGTACAATGGGAACATCGAACGCGACCCAACCATGGGAAATAGTCTCAGTAGATATAATTGGTCTCAAACCCCGTTCATCCAATGGTCACTGTTATCTTCTAGTGATGCAGGATAAATTTACTAAATGGACAGAAATCCAGCCATTAAGGCATACTAAGGCCCCTGCCGTGGTTAAATCTTTTAAAGAACGAACTATTTTACGTTTCGGTTGCCCACGCGTAGGTATTACAGATAACGGCAGTCAGTTTGTTAGTGAAGATTTTATTGATTTATTGTCGCAATATGGTATAACACACCAGCGAACGCCAACCTACTCACCCCAATGCAATCCGGTAGAACGGATGAACAAGGTCATTGGAACGATGGTTGCTCAATTTATAGAGAAGACTCAGCGCTCTTGGGATAAACATATTCCGGAACTAAGGGAACGTACCCATACTACGTGACCTTTTTATTTGTCTCGTTCCTTGTTGCACCAACTTCAGGCATAATGAGTAAGATAGAGAAGGAAGTAAGAAAAAGGTCACGTGGTATGGGTACGATCCCTAACCTTCGCGATCAACACTGCTAAGCATGATTCGACGCAGTTCTCACCCGCGTATCTTAATTACGGTAGAGAAATTTATCCGCCGAAGACTTTACGTTCCGAATGGGAAACGCCAGGAACAACCCCAGTTACAGATCACGACAAACGATTAGAGATTCTCCGCGAGTCATTCGATCTGGTCAGGGTTAACCTCGCTAAAGCGTTCACCAAACAAAGCCTACATTACAACAAAAACAAAGGTTCTTGGAAGCCGAAAGTAGGTGAACTTGTTTGCAAACGTGAACATTATTTGTCCTCTGCTGCTGACGCGGTTTCCGCTAAATTAGCTCCAAAGTACTCTGTGGGGCACCGAATAATTGGTTTAATAGGGTGCAATATGTTTGAGTTAGAAAAGTACGGTAAAACGTACCGTGTGCATATCAAAGATTTGAAGCCTGACTACTCTTCGAATCCGGATTCAGCACCTCATTAATCAGAAAAGGTCCACGTCAAATTTTCGGTGGGAAGATTAGTAATTAGAATCCTTTAAAATTATGTTTAGTGTGATAACCATGGCTGACCAGCCTTCCTCGTCCGACGCAAAGATGACAACAAAAGAACGTCTACACCTCCTGTATGCCAACTCAACCCCGGTAGCTCTCATTCCAAAACCCCGGGTAAGGGTGCCGGTTTCCAAGCCATTCCACGCTAAATCCCGAGGGGACTTTTTACAACAGCCGGTCCCAGCACGAGTAACGACGAGCAGGAAAGTGGAGCCATACGACCCCTGTCAACCAGGTTTCGACCGTGCCAGAGCCAGTCCAAAGACAGCTCCAACTCAAGGTCCTAAGGTGACCAAAATCGAGAAGGTCCAGTTAAAAATCGCTCACTGTCTGCTGGGGCGACCAGATCCAAAGACCACTCTAACGCCTCTTACGGTCTGTTGCGCACAAAACCGCACAGTACCAACAGAATTAGCTACAACTTTGGCTGACGCTGCGCGGAAAATGGAGCGAAGGATCCAGGAGCAGCGAACAGCCTTGCTAAAGAATGCCTTGAGCCCAGCTACGCCTGAAGGGAAATTCTCTCCGGAAAAACAGTCTGCGAGCCTGCCGATTCAAAGGAACCAACAACTCCGGTTATTGTCCAGCTTGAGGCTGGAGGAAATCCGACACGCTGCAAAAAGGGTGAGGATGACAGCCCGGGATGAAGTTGGCCGAACCTGGAAGGTGAGCGGAGGATACGGCAACATCCGAGTCGTCCCTCACGAGACAACATTTAGGGAGGAAACCTAACGAGGAACCCTAACCGAAAGACTTTACTGTTTTATTTTTGTTTTATTATAAAGAGTTCCTTCTATGTCCTAATTTTAAAGTTCTTATTTTTTTGTTTTTGTATATATAAGTGTACCGGTTATGAGAAATGTTACCGACAATCAGTATTATGTTAAGGCAAACAGCCCAAAGAGGCTTTTAAGTGATAATTGACATTTTTTATATTTTTTTTGGAAGCCAAAGTTTAGTTAGTAAGAAGAGGTTGTAACAAATTGTTTTTTTATATAATTATATGGATATTACCCACCTGCGTTGTTTATTCAAAAACTATTACTTGCGTTTAAAAGATTTATACGAAAAAATACGCTAAGACGCATATTTTTTCTTTGAAAGAAAGGGGGGTGTGTGACGAGTCACTATTTTAAGCAAACATCTGTCTTTGACAGAGCATAAATGAAGCGACATTTAATAAGAGCAATAATACGGGTGCGTGCAAAGGACATAGTAGCGCCATCCGACGGAGCGCTCGGAACCTTCATGCAAACATACGCTTGACCGAGCGCATGACGTATATCGCGCGGCGCGCCACTGCCCAAAGGAGGAGGTCAGTAGTACGAACCCGAACCGCACGGTGGAGACCCGACTCATGGCGTTGCCTAGAGTCGGGAATAACTTTCTCCGGGTATATGTAGGGGTGCCTGGTCAGTATACCAGCACTCTTGTTCGCCTAACGCAGCTGACTGCACCGAGTACTATACAAGGTAACTCAACTTTTGGAATGGGAACAAGCGTCCGGCACCATCGTTACGGGTGGTGTTCGAAAAATAGCTGTTGTCACGGCTTTGTGCATTTGGTGGATGGGTCATCCTGAAACCACAATTCAAACAGCTCTTGGTAGATGGGACATCCTGAAGCCTGAGAACAGAGCACCAGGAGTCAAGTAGGGGACTTGCTTCTGATAGATAGCTTAGGGTTGGTGGTGGCCGAGGATGGGACATACTGAATCGGACCAATTAGCGTAGGATCCTCGTCACGCACCCGAAGTAGATTCATCAAACGGCTCTTCTAGCCGAATTACTGGAAAACATTTTGATTGGCGCAATCCTAGGAATAACTAGACGCAATACACGATCAAGGTTTCTCGGCTTAAATTTAACATATTAATGATCACTTGGACCACTTGAACTCTCCCTCTCTCTCTCTCTCTCTACTTAGGGAAGGGAGAATTACCACTTGAAGAAAGCTTGATCGTGATCGGCGGGGACCGAACTCCTATAGATTTCATGATCGGCAAATACTTCGGTTTTCTGAGGGTTTGTAAAACCATTAAGATTCGACCCGCGCATGCGCGTAACAATAGGTTAAGGTTGTAAATAGCAAATAATTACCTTTTCTGATTAATGTTTTTTTTCTTATTATTGAACAATCTTTTATAATAAATCTTTATTGTTTATTGATTAAATTTAACTTTGATTTTGTTCATTTAATGATCTGTAACCCGCGTTCCCCGACTCCTGAACCTTGGATCCGGCGAGCTAGAGGCATTGGGGGTCTAATTATTGTTTAATTAGATTCGGTTAAACACCGTTGGCGCGCACATCAGATTTGAAACGTTACACGGCCTTGGTGCAAACGTGGTGCGGGCGTCATCATTTTTGTGTGCAGGAGTGTTGCAGATGTGGTGCAGGCATATACGGTACTGTTATGGGCGTGGTGCGGGTGCTTACAGTATTATTGCGGGTTCAGTACAGATGCGCCCGCAACACATCCGTAACAGTACCGTATATTTTCATTTCAGCGATTTAAAAATTTCAACTCGGGGTACCAAAGAAATATTTATTGGAATCAACAAAATACTCTTTGAAACATATCGAATAATTTATTGTTTCAAATAAATACTTATGACCCTAATACATATTTCTTTGGTACAAGACGAATTGTATTCAAATAAATCATTTGTGTTTCAGAGAATATTTTGTTGATTCTGATAAGTATTCATTTGGTACAGGACAAATAAATATATATTTGATTGGAATGAATTGTTTTCTTCTCCAAATTTGTTTGCATATTTTCTATTATGTTCTTTCTATCGAATGTGATAAATTCAAACAAAAACTAATGTTGCTGAAATAATATAACGGTTTCTTCTCGGTAACTTTCCGGTTCGAAAAGCGCACAAAGTAACCCTTTTTTTCGGTACTGTCCTGGTCATTATTTAGTAAAAAATCTCTGAAATACCATTTTCTGACCATTGTATTACCAAAACAGAACCGAACCAAAGAATTACCACAAAATTACCAATGTTTTTGGTAATTTTGAATTCGCCAGGGGAAGTAATTTTACGATGAAACCAGAATCATTTCTCCCAAATCCTATAGGTTACGATAAAAACCGCTTGAGTTCTACCGTGAATTCATGATACAGCATCGTGAATTTCCGTTTCGGAAATCGCATTGGAACCAATAGGAAGAATTTTATCGTTTCCTATGGGAAATTCCTGTCAGGAGAGGTAACAGTGTAAGAGTAAATACTCATCATACGAAGAGCATTGGAACTCAAGAATATCATAATTCTTATAAAATGAATATAAAATTGATAAAAAAGGATATAAAAATTCTGGTGAAATGAATATTTCAATTCCCATTAGTCAGAGAGTGGGAGTTCTTCATACATTCAAATGTAAAATTAAATATAACATCGTACCCTGAACATGTGCTATAAATGCGCACAATCGGAACGATGACAAATTTATGTAAGCCTTCTTTGGCCGCCTGATCAGCGTTGCCGGTTTAGCTGCGATCGTTAGGGCATAGGTTAGGTACGTTAGGAATAAGGTAGGTAGGTTTCTGACAGGGTTTGATACCCGTTGGACGAAGGATTCGATATTAAACTCCAGAATGTGCGTTGAGTCCAGTCTGAAAATCATTTTCTTCAGATTTCGAACAAGTCTTTTCTCCCGTATTTTCAAGTATGAATTGTTGAGAAACTTTTCATCAAGATTTTTTTATGAAAACAAAATGACTTGAAATGACCTGATTATTATCAATATATTGGACAGATATTTTTGGTCACATTTCGGTCATGTTTCAAGACGGACCGTCATCGGGTCATTTCAAGTCCCAGTGACCAAGATTGTACCAAAACATCTCTCTATCTCAACGGTAATATTTCGGTCCGTTCTGAAAAATGACCACAATATGACCGAAAAGATCTCTGCAATATGATGGTAATTTTGAGGTCACCTTTATGAAAATGACCAAAAACATTTTCCATCTAAACGGTCATTATTCGGTCAATACCGAATCATGATCACAATATGACCGGTAAGATGTATTTCCTTGGTGATAATCTTCTGGTCACTTCTTGGTCACAAAAATTCACAAAACAACCCCTAATATTACCAATTTTTCGGTCATTCCACCGACCACTTTTTGGTCATTTTTTGGAAACAATTTGGTCAATTCGTGGTGCTTTTTTTGATAATTTCGGATCCGTCAGGGATGGTCTATACATTGTCAAAACATGAACAAATAATCTGTCGATGAGGCGATGTGTTGATGGGTTATTATCATATTGAAAGAATAATTGAAAAATGAATGAATTACAGGTTATTACAGGTCATTCAGAACAACAATCGAACACAAATAACTTGGAATTAAATATACTTTTATACATCGCTTAGAAGGATTCATGAATGAATTTGGAGACAGGTATGAATAGATCCATTTGCCACATTCAGAAAATTGGAATATACACAGGTAAGCTCTGTATGATGGATTATTCATGAAATGCATGATTTCTCCACAGGCGAAAGCATAACAGATATACCATAATCCCTGACGGATAGTTTCCTACCGTTGCTTCTTCTAACCAGAACCAGAGACAAATAATCCCAGTAAACATTTTTCCCCTCAACATTTCAAACATTCATTATGTTATCTAAATGCGAACAGAAAGTTCTCTAATGCGTCGATTTCGGAAATCTTTTTGATGCCTTCTTCATGAGGCCTGGAAGTTATCAGAAAGTTGACTTGGATCACATTCTGATAACTTCCAGACCTAATGAAATAGGCATCAAAAAGATTTCCGAAATCGACGCATTAGAGAACTTTCTGTTCGCATTCAGATAACATAATGAATGTTTGAAATGTTGAGGGGACAAATGTTTACTGGGATAGGACATCATACAAGGTTTTACAGAACAAGAAATTATCTAATTCAAATTTATAAATTCTGAGGCAAGAGCATGTTGGATATATCATAATCCCTCCACGGACAGTCCGCTACTGTCCTATCCTCCGACTAGAGTCGTTGGCAGATGATCAAATAGATCATACGGGGGGTGTGCTCAAGGGGAATGATTCAAATTGATTCGCAATCTTTCTGTAGGTCAAAACATAACGAATATATCATAACTCTTGACGGACAGCCAGCTACTGCCAATTTCTCCAATTAGGATCGTAGAAAATTGGGGGGGGGGGAAGATTATACCGAGCTTGCTTGAGAAGTATTCAAGTTTATTTGCTATTCCTTCACAGATGAAATTATAGTGGATATACCATACCCTTGATGGACAGTCCACTGGTCTATACTATGTGGCCTCAAATTTTGAGAATTCATATTTATATTGGAACGAACGGTGGTGTTCGGACCACTGGATCCTCAAGATGGCTCGGAGAGGAAAAACCCTAGTATAAATGAATCATATAAGAACATACATAAAGCATATAGAAACCATATATGGTCATATATGACCATATATAATTCATACGCAATCCATATTGAATCCGTATATGGTCATATATGGCCCATACAGAATCCATATATGACCTTTCGATGCAAGACTTTCCCATACATGTGAACAAATTCTGTCACATATGAAATATTTTTCGTATATGGATTTTATATGGATTATATATGAGTCATACATGATCATATATGGATCACATATGGATTAAATATGGATTGTATATGATTCTATGCATTCTCATACATGAATCATATATGAATTTTATATGTATTATGTATGGATTATGTATGGGTCATATATGTTCGTTTTTTACTAGGGAACAAATGAACGAACGATGCTCAGAAATGAAATACGAATTTATTTTCAATTTTTATTATAAGAGAAAATCGAAAGAAAAATCTAAGGAGTTTCTCCTCGAAAACCCAGTTGGAACTCCCTCAGAACATTAGCTTTTCCGAGAGGTTCACGAAAGTTTCTGAAAGAAGAAGAACACCGAATGTCACAGAATGCACTCCAAAACTGTTCGTATTGTAAAAAACGAACATATATGACCCATACATAACCCATACATAACACATATAAAATTCATATATGATTCATATATGAAAATGCATAAAATCATATACAATCCATATTTAATCCATATGTGATCCATATATGATCATATATGACTCATATATAATCCATATAAAATCCATATACGAAAAATATTTCATATGTGACAGAATTTGTTCACATGTATGGGAAAGCCTTGCATCGAAAGGTCATATATGGATTCTGTATGGGCCATATGTGATCATATACGGATTCAATATGGATTGCGTATGAATTACACATGGTCATATGTGACCATAAATGGTTTCTATATGCTTTATGTATGTTCTTATATGATTCATTTTTACTAGGGTTATTAATCGTTGACCTCGCTGGTTGAGTTTGATTAATTGATTTGATTAGTTTATTTCGAGCTCAGGTTTTGGTTATCGTTCTCACAGAGTGATTCGACGTCCATTTATCATCATCGCTCATATATGAAATTGAACAACAATAATAATAATAATTAAGAATAATTTTAATTACAGCGAAGAGTTGGTTCTAATTAAGTTCGTTTCGTTTTCAAGTGGAGCTGTCCTTATCAAATTCCGTGAATTGATTTCGTCCAGGTCCCGGGTTGAGGGGTTCAGCTTAGAATCATTCACGAAAGAAATAACCAAAAGAAAAACGGGAAAAAAACTGAATTTAATCGCTGCTCAACGGCCCCGCTAAGTCCCTTTTAGGGGTTCACGGAGACGATTAAGAAACGACAATATCCAAGAGTTTTCAAATCCTATCTCACTCAAGGTACCGCTTTCGCGGGGTTCGATGAGAATAGATTTAGGAAACTTAAAGGACTCTGAAAAAGAAGAAAAATAGATTTCACATATACCTCCCGGTATGTGTTGTAATACTTCGATTGATTCGAAGTTCGAACGGAAGTAATATAACTTCCTTCGATAAGAACAATTCGCTAATAAGAGGTCGAGTTGCATCAATTTTACAATATAATATCAGAAAATTAAATCTCATCGCAAGAGAGAAAGAAACACGATGACACTCCTAGTGTTGAGTAACAAAATCATATTCAATTTGAACTCCTGGTGAATCATACCACTAATTTGATTACCACGCGGGCGCATGGATGGTACCGAGCGTCAGTACACGTTATCCGCGTGATTACACTGTTAGAAAAGTTCTCAAATTTAATATGAAAATTCTTATGAAATTCTATAAGTACATCTTAAAATTAATAATATTCTGTGATTCACAGCATGTTTATGAATTTTCACATTAAATGCATGAAAATTAATAACCGGTTATGAAAATTTAAAATATATTATTAAATTCCATGCAAACTTCCTAATTCTAATAATCTATAATGAAAAATCACAATAATACATGTTAAAATATTAAAGATGGCTTCTATGCGCATAATTCACTGCGCACTTTGTTTTTGGGAGCATATAATAGTACATACGTGTAGACATGTGATAGAATCCATAACCTCTTAATTATCACTAATGGTCAATAACTCATGGGTATGTATACCATGATTATATGTCCTAATTCAATTAGCTTTAGTTACATGTGAACAAATTCCCGAAGTTTTTATACACATATAGTTGATAACAAGATAACTTTGAAATATGGATAAGTCTTGTTCTTTTCTCTTTCATATTTTTATCAATGCAACTCTATTTACGGAATCAAAATTGAATACTAATATGAATGTATGTATATATGTGTGTGTGTACAGAGCATATGTGGTATCCAAAACTACATCGTATTTTACAGTCGATTTCTTCAATCGTGATGTAGTCAAGCTGGTTGAGGCGTGAGGTCGTAGGTTAGGTTTGGTAGGAAAGCAGGTTCGATCCCCCGTTAGGCCCCCAAAACTTTGCGCTCCAATTGACTTTGACTACATTCACGATTACGTACTCACTTCGGAAGAGTTTCGAGGATTCCAAAATATGAAGGAAATTCCTAATGATTTCTGTTGAGAACTTCAAGATTTTTTTCTGTTAATTCATAATTCAGAATTATAAATTTTAATATGTAATACATTATTGGATTTCATAGAAATTCCATGTACATAAATTTATAATAATTGTTATTCAATTTAATACTCAGTTTTTAATATACAATACAGTATTAAATTTAATAATAATATTATGTAAAAAACTTCATAATAATTATTATGAAATTTAAGACAGATTTTTCTGACAGTGTACCTGATGATATTGATCGTGGTGGTAAGTAACATGCAGATGTATAGTATACCTGCATCCTTTCTACTCTTTCTTGATCCACCTGTAATTTTACTCAAAGAATTTACTCACTGAAAAAACTTTTCCACCTGGGAACTCAGGAATAAGGTTATTGGATGATATATAATCCAGGGGCCAAAATATTGATGGAAAATCAACAGAAACTCACGCGTTAAACGTAATGGGTCTTCCTAATGTTGACGGTGTTTCTTCTTATTTGAATGCAGTAATGCAGTGTATATTGTACTGTGCTTCTAAGACAAAACAATTACTTTCATCTGACCCCAATGACATCATAAATATTTCAATTCAGAACTACAATTCGCAAAAAAATCTTGATATCATAGCTTTAAAACAGCTTTCAGGTCCACAATACTTGCATAATCACTCACAAGATGCAGGAGAATTCATCGCTTAAGTTTGCGAAAATTCAATGGCTATTAAAAATTTAGTGGAGCACCAAATAACTACCATAACGGAATGTACGAAATGTGAATATACCCAAAATATTGTTGGTACAAATTGTGTCATACGTTTTGTGCTCCCTCCAATTTCACAAAAATCATTTTAGTTTCAAGAAATATTCAAGGTCAATTTTGCAACATGGAAAATTTTCGCAGATTCTTGTGACAATGGTAATAACTTGCATAAAACTAAAAAATCATTTATAACAGCGTCAGAACGAGATGTAATTGTGCGATTGATGATATTTAATCACAACAATGTTGAAGCAACAAAGGTAGAAAATATAAACCTTAAAGCAGTACCAACTTCAAAAATTGAAATTGCACAACACTTTTATGAAGTTATAGCTGTTGTTTTTCATCAGGGTGAAAATATTTCTGAAGGTAATTTCACATCCACGTTACGAAGTAACCCAGCAAACACTGCACTGATGGCCCTGTACTGGGTCTCCAATAAATGCCAGCAATAGCTTTGATGGTCCTCCATTGGCAGCCTTTGATGGCCCAGCGCGTGTATGTCCCACCGGCCAGCATTCAGCCACATAACATTCAACCAACACCGTATGCCTTCATTGCATCACTAAACTTCATCCACTGATTAAATATGAATGTCAAGACACGAATTCATTGTGAATTCAATATTATTTTCAACAAGAATCAAAAACGATGAATTTATTGAAGACTATAAAATGAACAAAAAAAATTTATTAGATGAATGGTATTCATCCGCAATGATTTTCCCATCCTCAAACATGTCGTTGTAATCCAACGTGAAAGAATCCTGAGAAATTCCTTGTGTCCACGGTGACCCATCCAAACTTCTACCGCTCCTGGGAATGCTGCACATTCATGATCACGTTCAGAAGTCGTTGACGCGCTGCTGCTGGTCCTTCGTGCTCGTTGGAGCACTAATTGGCGTTGTAGTGAATGAAAAATTATTGAAAATATATCCTGATCATAAATATATGGTACTTGAAACCACACACTGATTCATTCCTGCTTTCACACTGAATCAAATGTTAGAAAGGATATCTTCATCACGAACAAGTTTTTTGTCGTGTAAAGACGTCTATACTACTCAAAGTTTGATGAAATGTTCCCATGTGTTGTTATTGAATAGTGAATCACGTAACCTAATCACTTTGCTTATTCACATCACCCACAATATATTCCAATAAAATAAAACCTGTATGATTCACTCGATACACGATATTAGGTATGATTTTATTTTCAATTTAAAATATAGAAATTTATTCTCGAATGAATGAAGGATTCTCATAAAATATCAATTCAATGGGATGGGTTTGATCATCTGTTATAAAACCAACAACAAAGTTCATAAGAATCGTAACAGATGGCAGTGCGATAATACGGGAAGCCATTATTGGCAACATATCGGGTCATTACAATTCTGCCGTAATTTCCTGGCATCAGAAATGAACGTGATGCCATTATTGGCCCTTCGATGGAGAACAATGTATCGAGTGTCATTGCACATCCTGTGAAGGCCCAATACATATCCACCAATGCCAGCATTTCACCGGCACTGCCAATGTTGGTCCTTCAAAGAACTTGACCACAGTGTTTGCTGGGAAAGGTACAAAGTGGATATTTATTCATGATCTGCAAGTTGAAGAGCGACATTGGCCACGTAATGCTAAAGACTCGTATATATATTTCTTCAAAAAGGAATAATTTCGCTTCTTTATAATACCATGACGAACCAAATATTCTTGAAGAATTTTTTCGAATGATTTCGATGGATATTCCACACAATTCTGGAAAATGTCTGGTACAGTACTAGAAAATGTTTCCGAACTGATATCTTGAAGGTATACCTTTTTGTTGCATGATAAATATTTGACATCTCTCCACCGAGATAGCAAGTGTTCCAAAAACTGGATCCCATTGAATCCTTCTGGAACCACAGAACGAATCACTGAAATGTCAGTAGAATGGAGTTCTTGGAGAATTCAAATCGCCTTCTGTCATCCTATACAGGGTGATTCAAAATTCCCGCACTCTTTTTTGGGAGTAGATTCCTGATGAAATTCTAAAACGATTTCTCCTTTTGCACAATGCTCTCCGACGCATAATTTCCGAGATATAATTAATTAAAGTTGACTAATTATGAGGTGGATCCATCGGTTATTCAGGAGCGTCATAACAGAACAAGAGAGGAAGGTGCTTGCAGAGGGCGCTCATACGATCAGCTGATCGGTATAATCGATACGATTTACCAACATACAAATTGGTAAATTTTCTATGTAGAACGATTGAATTCGTTGACACTGTGGAAAAATTGATTATTGTCATGAATTCTTATCACGATATGCTGTAGGTGAAAGTTGTAATTTCAGTAATGATTTTTATTACGCAGACAAATGTAAAATAGTGTTATTTCGTAGGGATAGGGATTCAAGTGGGAGAAAGAAGTATAACTACTCGTCTTCAATCAGAATTTTCATGTAAAGAAAAAAACATGAGAATTTTCATTCATCCGATACCCAATTTGAACGCTTTGATTAGTAAGTTTAACACAAGAGATTGGATTCCGAATCCTGTATTCTGATTGGTCGAGAATCAATGTATGTTAGATCAATCCTCGGCCGTTTCAAATGATTCTTCTGAAGAATGTGTTTTCGACTTATCCCGACCACAACATTGAACAATGATGAATTTATTCGAATTCACCTTTTTTACATCATTCGATGATTATAAAGGGTTTATCGAACGTTAATAACTTACTTGAGATCACTCAAGATCATTCATGTTTAAATCAAAATCTAATTCAAATTGTGTGCAAGTTCGAGCGCGTTTCTACGTTTAGAAAATGTATTCGTCCTAAAAAGGACGGATTTGGTTAATCTTCAAAGACAATACTTTTTCCATTTGAAATAACAATATGCCCTTTGAAGTCATATGTGCTTTAAATGAAACTGTTTCGAGCTGTCACCTGATTGGTTGATTCGTATCACGAATGGTTGATTTAAGCTAAACAAACCGTATGTGATTACAATGTCAATCAAGTGCAATGATTGGGTCGTATACGATGTCACACCTTGTATTTTCGTCAAAATTGATGGATTCTGCAAGTTGAAGTAAGTTATTAACGTTCGATAAACCCTTTATAATCATCGAATGATGTAAAAAGGGTGAATTCGAATGAATTCATCATTGTTCAATGTTGTGGTTGGGATAAGTCGAAAACACATTTTTCAGAAGAATCATTCGAAACGGCCGAGGATTGATCTAACATACATTGATTCTCGACCAATCAGGATACCGGATTCGGAATCCAATCTCTTGTGTTAAACTTACTAATCAAAGCGTTCAAATTGGGTATCGGATGAATGAAAATTCTCATGTTTTCTTCTTTACATGAAAATTCTGATTGAAGACGAGTAGTTATACTTCTTTCTCCCACTTGAATCCCTATCCCTACGAAATAACACTATTTTACATTCGTCTGCGTAATAAAAATCATTACTGAAATGACAACTTTCACCTACAGCATATCGTGATGAGAATTCATGACAATAATCAATTTTTCCACAGTGTCGACGAATTCAATCGTTCTACATAGAAAATTTACCAATTTGTATGTTGGTAAATCGTATCGATTATACCGATCAGCTGATCGTATGAGCGCCCTCTGCAAGCACCTTCCTCCCTTGTTCTGTTATGACGCTCCTGAATGACCGATGGATCCACCTCATAATTAGTCAACTTTAATTAATTATATCTCGGAAATTATGCGTCGGAGAGCATTGTGCAAAAGGAGAAATCGTTTTAGAATTTCATCAGGAATCTACTCCCAAAGAAGAGTGCGGGAATTTTGAATCACCCTGTATACAGTACAATATACAGTGTGACAAAAGGCGATTTGAATTCTCCAAGGACTCGATTCTGCTGACATTTCAGTAGTTCGTTTTGTGGTCACGGAAGAATTCAATGAGATCTAATTTTTGGAACTTTTGCTATCTGCTACTTTTCACAATGATTCAACAGAGTGAGCGGAAAATTTTTGCTGGAAAGCTATTTTTAGCTTCATGCTAAAGTACAAATTCTATCTTCCAAAAAAAATTTCTGTTGGATACCTTGAATATATTGTACGCAAGTTTCCTCCGTCTGTAAGATCTATGTTGTTTCGATTGTCTTACAATGATTTCTTGAAAACACTGGAAATTTCCACTCAAGACATGTTCAGCACAATATCGTGGGCTGTTTTGAGCGGCGTGAGATACTTTGAGCGCTGTGAGCTACTTTGAGCGCTTTGAGCTGCTTTGCGCGTCAACTTATCAGTCCAGGAAAATTTAGTTTTCGGAATTCTTCACCCGTATATTTGTTTATGGAAATTCGCTTTTCTTCTCTCCTTTTCTTCATTCTTTATTTCGATAATCTATTGCCGTCCAATGATGAGATGACTGATGGAAATCCAAGTGGATTCTCATATCACATAAGTTATCTGAGGACATTTCATTCATTCCTACGATTGCCATAAACTCGACAAGGGTATTCCATTCTCATTTGGGTCCAGTTGGAAGTATGTTCAGGAAAAGAAGTAAAATCCCCCAAAAAAACTCCAAAAAAGTACAAAAACAAAGCCAAGTACATGAAAATCCAAAAAACAAAGGATAAAAAAATCTAAAAACACATTCTAAAGGAAAATTTTACTGCATTCAAAATTTCGAGGGGATATGAAAGGATATGCTCCATTTGAAAAAAAAAGATACGAAATCAATATGAGCGACCAATTACATTGGTTATCCAAAGGATATGTGAGAGATTTTTGGTATATTGTAACTTCAGTTTGTTTAAACTGTATTGAAGGTAATTTATGATTTTCAAAAAAGCATTATTGTATCAAAAAAATAAATAAAACAGGCGTATCGTTCTGCCCGTATATAGATACCAAAAAGTGAAAAAAAAGCACAATTCCACAAAACATACAAATGTCTCACAAAAAACCCCTAAAAACTCCAACACAGTAAAAAATAACGTCAAATCCCAAAAACCATACAAACGTTTCATAATAACACTTGAAAAAAATACTTCACTCTTTCCGGAAGATTACTTGATATAACAAGTATACCATTAAAAAAAAGATGTGAAAGGCAACCCTGTTTCGGAATTCGCATCAACCAGGAACACTTGGCGTGGCCGATGGTAGAAGTTTTTAGCCTTTATTATATACAAATGAATTTCTATGGACCATCAAACAAGAAATTTAAATGATATAATTTCATAAAATCTTCTTTGGCCACACCAAGTGTTCCTGGTTGATGCGAATTCCGAAACAGGGTTGCCTTTCACATCTTTTTGTTTAATGGTATATTTGTTCTATCAAGTAATCTCCCAGAAAGAGTGAAGTATTCTTTTTAAGGATTTTTCTTCAAGTGTTATTGTAAAACGTGTGTATGGTTTTTGAGATTTGACGTTATTTTTTACTGTGTTGGAGTTTGTAGGGGTCTTTGTGAGACATTTGTATGTTTTGTGGAATTCTAATTTTTTTTCACTTTTTGGTATCTATACGAGGGTGGATTGATAAGTTTCCGGCCTGACCAAGAGATGGCGCCACTAGGCCTACCTTGAGGTGGCGTTCTATAGTACCATCCTTAGATAGCTTGTAGCTATAGTTTCAGTCCGATCGCCATGTTAGTTTAGTTTTGAGAGCACGCTGACCAAGACGCCTCTGTGTTTTTCGTAAAAATGGAAAAGCTGGAAAATCGTGCTGTCATCAAATACTTTCATTTGAAGGGGTTAACGCCGGAAGAAATTAAAGAAGAGATGGACTCAACACTGGGGACATCCTCCCCATCATATTCAACCGTTAAGCAGTGGGTTTCCGAGTTTAAAAAGGTTCGTGTGAGCACCTCTGATGAGCCTCGCTCAGGACGCCCCATTGAGGTCACAACTCCAGATATGATCGAAAAAATCCATCAAATAGTGTTGAAAGATCGCAGAATCAAAGTTCGTGAGATAGCTGAGACCTGTAAGATGTCATATGAACGTGTACAAAATATTTTGCTCCAACATTTGTATATGGAAAAGCTCTGTGCAAGATGAGTGCCGCGTTTGCTAACAGTCGACCAAAAATTGATTCGAAAGAACATTTCTACCGCCAATTTGGCGTTGTATAAGCGTAATCCAAGCGAATTTTTGCGTCGATTCGTAACCGTTGACGAAACTTGGGTCCACCACTACACTCCTGAAACCAAAGAACAGTCTAAACAGTGGATTGGACCAGGGGAACCAACTCCAAAGAAGGCAAAAACAATTTTTTCGGCGAACAAGGTTATGGCTACTGTTTTTTGGGATGCAAGGGGTATTATATACATTGATCACCTTGAAAAGGGTAAAACTATCACTGGTCAATACTACGCAGACTTATTGCAACGTTTGAGCCACGAAGTGAAAATTAAACGACCTCATCTGGCGAAGAAAAAAATCTTGTTTCATCACGATAACGCACCAGCGCACACGTCAATTGTTGCGATGGCTAAAATCAACGATCTGAAGTTTGAATTAATGCCGCACCCTCCCTACTCTCCAGACCTAGCCCCGAGTGACTATTATCTGTTTCCTAACCTCAAAAAATGGCGGTAAGAGATTCGCGGATAATGAAGAAGTAATCGAAGCTGTAAATGGGTATTTTGAGCAGCTTGACGAATCAGTCTATAGAGATGGCATTACTAGACCAGAACACCGCTATGAGAAATGTATCAGCCTTGGAGGAGATTATGTTGAGAAATCGAAAAAAAAAATTCTTAAAAACGTTGTTTTTCTTGGTCAGGCCGGAAACTTATCAATCCACCCTCGTATATGGGCAGAACGATACGCTTGTTTTATTTATTTTTTCAATACAACAATGCTCTTTCGAAAATCATAAATTACCTTCAATACAGTTTATACAAACTGAAGTTACAATATACCCAAAATCTTTCACATATCCTTTGGGTAACCAATGTACTTGGTCGCTCATATTGATTTCATATCTTTTTTTTTCAAATAGAGCATATCCTTTTATATCCCCTCGAAATTCTGAATGCAGTGAAATCTTCCTTTAGAATGTGTTTTTAGATCTTTTTATTCTTTGTGTTTGGCATATCTTGTACTCTGAACTTTTTCAACTGTGTTCTCCGTATATCGCACACTCAGAAGAATGCAGTGTACTTTCTCACGCTTCCACGGGCTTAGATTCTGTGAAATTCAGTACAGGGTGGAATCGGTACATCCCATGTGTGCATGGACGGACGTACCAGAATCGGTCCAATGAAACGCAGATAGCGGGTCGAATTCGGGTATGATGACAACGACTATTATTCGCGCGGGCTGAATAAACCAAGAGCCGGCTGATATGGAATGATTGTGGAACAACAGACGATTTTAGATAATTACCTAATATGGCGGACACATCCTTGTTCTTATATTCATACTTATACTTATGATATTTGAAAATACTGATGAAATGAGGAAATTCTAGGGGGAAGTATGGAAACACCAAAGGCAGATGAATTTTTCAACCGTACAAGTCAAATTGGGAAATTTACGTCACCGGGAAAATCATTACAATGCACAATTGAAATAAAAAAGAAGATTTAATTTGGAATCGAACTTGCATCTTTGTGATTTAAGATCCGACTTCCTTGCCACTCACCAATCAGTCCTTTGAATATAGCAGACCTTTCTGATTCATATGAACTTCGTTTGATTGAGAATCATTGATACATATGAATTAAGTGAGTAACCTACAATGATGGATTTTCATCAATCGATAGAAGTAGAACGATACGAAGCAAATGATGAATGCGAGGGTAATTGTTAGAAGAGGAAAAAACTGATTCTCGGTGTTAAATCCAAGAGTATATTATCGCGTTCATCATTCACGGGAAAAAAAGTATGGTCATCGTAACGATCTGAAGTATAGTTAGTAGAGAAAGTGTAAGTGACGATATTGTATCGCTATGGTAACGATATAGATGGTTTAGGCTAACCATTTATATCCTCCCTCGAAGGATCTGTTTCGTCAGGGCAACGATACTGATATCCCTATACTTTAGATAGTCATGATAACGATCCCGTATCGTTATGAGAACGATACTTTTTTTTCAGTGTTGGTGTAGAATGACATTGTGGCTCCTGATGTTCTTCAGATAAGTTCTCCATGAATGCATGTAATCATTTGAATCAAACTATGTTCATTACGCTTTGGAATACGATTCTTTGTGTTCGATATTATTCCTCTCAGAGACATACAACATTCAGAGCATACAACTGGTTAAGTATGGAAGAATCAAATCTCTCGAAGGAAATCCAGGAATTATTGCATATCCGCTGGATTTTCATTCCGGGAAAAAGAATCCTGACCCACGCTAACCCTAGTAGAAATCACTCTAGTCATTCTCTAGACGATTACAAGGTCTTACGAGGCCTTGCAAGTCCTTCACAAGAGTTTGGTGAGGCTTCGCAAGGCCTAGAGAATTACTAGAGTGATTTCTGCTGGAGAATGATACGTGCGAAACAGTTCACGAAACTCGACATTCAAATATCACATGATATATGGTAATAATGTTGATTGGGAGAAAATGTTCACGATTGTGAAAAAGGTAAGAATTAATTTTGAAGGTAGAAGAATAGTATTATACATGAATTATATAAGAATCAAACCGCAATAATAGGAATAAAGGGTCAAGAAGGAGAAGAAAAAATTAAAAGAGGGCTGAGACAAGGATGCTCACTATCACCATTGATTTTCAATTTGTATATAGAAGGAGCGATGAACGAAGTGAAGGAGCGAGTGCAATTGAAATAACAGATTCAGGAAGAAAATGTGAGCCTATTGAGATTTGCGGATGACATAGTTATATAAGCTACAAGTGGTGCTGAGTTGGGAAATATTCTCAACACCATGAAAACAATATCACTACAGAGTATTGTATGAATCTAAATAAGGACAAAACAGAATTCATGATTTGTACAACAGTGAAAACATCAAGAAGAATGGAAATCAAAATAGATGCAGAGACAATCCAGCAGGTGAAAGACTTCAAATCTCTAGGAAGCATAATTACAGAAAACGGTAGAAGAGGAATGGATATAAGAGCAAGAATAGCACAATTCCTATGTTCGAAGAATATTAGCTTAACAGTAAGGGAGAAATTCTTGAAGAGTTACGTTTGGAGCACAGCTTTATATGGTTGCGAAACTTGGAAAATTGGAAAAACGGACCAACAAAGACTTGAGGGTTTTGAAATGTGGTCCCTAGTAGAAATGTGATCAGTTTTCCCTATTACTGATGAGGTACTGATGAGGAAGAACTGATCAGGAAAAACTGATCAGTTACTGATTGGGAACTGATTGGTCCAATATGGTTATTGGAATTCATATAAAACTGATCAAATTCTGACAAGTTATCGTATCTATTACAAGAAGCATTAATAGCGTCAACATTTATAAAAAAAATTTTCCGTTCAAAGAACATACTGATCGTTATCGAAGTAATATATTTCAATTGAAGAAGTGCATTGATTTGAGATATATGTATTGACCTAAATTCGAAGTATTTCAAAAAAATTGAATCGAATCGGTGCGAATTATTTTATCCTGCGTCTGCTACAGATAGATGAAACATAACCTAAATGATTCTAATTTGTCATAAAATTTCTGAATCGATTTGGAAACGTCTTAGGGATGTTGCAACTTTTTCGGAACTTCTTTACAACGTCCCCGTAATGTGTGAGAGTATAATATGCACATAGAAAATATACCTCGGAAATTACTAGATTTTGTGAGGTTACGGTATAAAAGGAGATGACGTGTGATATGTATGAATTCTTCCCTGTTGTAAGATGATACAGTTTTGTTATTTTCTACGAGTAAGTATTGTAACTTGAATAATATGTCATAATATCGTATTAATCCTACTCATCGACCATCCCTCATGATATGTATTTTCAGTGAGACAAAAATTACTCACATTTCTAGTATATTTACTATTATATATTGCATACTGCAGTGAGTATTATGAGAATTTAGTATTTGTTATTCAATGCAATGAAAGAAAAACGTACCTCAGCACGTTATCGAGTCAAAAGACATCGTAGAAGGAGAAAATTAATAGGCAAGTATAAACATTTTTTTAGAAATCGTATATCAAAATATTATGTCCTAAAATTTTCATTTGATGAGTATTATATCATCTATCATTTTGTATCCATTATTTAAACATGAGAAAGTGCCGAAAAATATGAAATTTCAACTTTTGATTTTACGAAATGAAAATTATTTTACTATATTAAGAAAGAATTTCATTTCCACGTTATTGTATACATCACATAACTTCATATAAATGCATCTCAATAAATTAAATACAAAATAAACATAAGTAGTTGGCACATAGCTTTTAACGAATCATTAATGACAGTTCAGGATATAGTCTCCCACAGCACCACATTTCAGAAAGAGTTCATAATGAATTGATTGAGAATTATAAGAGTTCAGAATGAATTCCTTAGGAACTCTTTCTGGATTGTAGTGCTGTGTGGGGCAGTGAGCCCAGAATGCGGGAGCTGACGGCCCCCACCATCCGTCCCTTTATCACTATTTCAAGCTTACTGCTCGTCTAAGTGAAGTGATAAAGATTACACTGTAGTTCAGTATCGTCACTGACTACAATCTACTTTTTCTTATTTCAAAAAAATGTCTTATAAGACTATAGTAGTCTCCAAGACGTGAATGGTGGGGGGCGCCAGCTCCCGCATTCAGGGCTCACTGGTGTGGGGTATTAAACCGGAAGATTCTAGTATTGAAAATTACAAATACTCAATCGAAATTCAAATAGATTGCATGGAGTTAGTATTACCTTAATTGGTTATATAAAAACTGAGGAGAGAGGACAAGTCGGCAATTGTATGCATGCTCCAATGATATATACTTTGAGGATTCCTCATAACCAAAATGTCTTGTTTTACAGATTCACTAACAAATTTCCATCCAGATTCAAGTTCTACTGAAACATCTGAGCATTCAAGTATGCCCATAAAATTTTTTGAAATTCAAACTGGAAAGACTAATGGTCATATTGTTGGCCCTACAGGCCCTACAATTCAATGCGCTACGCTCTCCCGTGAAGGTTCATCAAAATCTGCGTACACTCCAGACCCACTTGATTATTATAATGAATCCATGATTAATGATAAGATGGTTAGTGACGATTGTAGCCTTGAAGAAGCGCAGAAAATTAGTCATGAGTCTGGAGTCCAAAATGTTACGCGAATAGTGGACACGATATATAAATTACGCACATAGGCAATTGATTGCAAAATCCCTCATAGTCATTTAGATCAGCTGTTGACCATTCTTAGAGAGGATGATATATTACCAGACCTACCAAAAACCGCGAAGACTTTTCTACGGACTAATACTGCCCAATATGAAATCCAAGCACTAAGGGATGGGGAGTTTGTATACTTCGGTATCGAAAACGGTTTAATGTCATGCTTGAATGTCAACCTTCATCATGCCAACATCGAATTGATGTTTCATATAGATGGATTACGTTTATATGATTCAGGTCCGAAACAGTTTTGGCCTATCTTGTGCAAAGTGTTTTACAACCCAGATATCTATCAACCTTTTCCAGTGGCTATTTACAGTGGAGATTCGAAACCAGAAGATCTCAATATGTATTTAGAAAAATTTGTTTGTGAACTAAATAGTTTCGAAGGTGTTGAAATCAATGGTCTCATATTTCAGATATCATGTAAATGTTTTAGATGTGATAATCCCGCCAGGTGTTTTGTGGAAGGTACTAAAAATCATGGAGGATATTTGGCTTGCGAAAGATGTATCATCCAAGGCATAAGATTTCAGAAACGAACAATCTACCCATTTTCCAATTGTGAAGCAAGAGATGACTGTTCTTTCCGTTCACAAGCAGATCCAGAGCATCATACTAGTATAACACCGTTACTGGAAATTAAACCTCCATTAAACATGATAAATGTGTTTGTCTTGGACTTCATGCATCTTGCATGTTTAGGAGTCATGAAGAAATTACTAATGTATACGGTAGATGACATACATTACAAAGAAGGAGCGAAACAAAAAAAAATGTTATCCAACCTGATGGAAAGCTTCAAAACTCAAGTCCCGATTGAATTTCCACGTAAACCGCAGCGTTTAATTAATAATTCCTTAAAAGCTACTGAATATAGATTTATTCTGTTATATAGTGGTCCGATATTATTCAAAAATTTCTTAAACAAAAACGAGTATAAACACTTTTCACTCCTTCACGCAGCGTTCAGACTGTTATGTGATGATGAACTAGCTATCTCAAAAAATGAACAAGCAGATAATTATTTAAGAAAATTCTTTGATTTGGGACCAAGCGTATATGATATGGATTTTTCCATTTTTAATGTACATAATATGATTCATGTGGCAGCAGATGTAAAGTACATGAATTGTAGTCTCAATTCAATAACGGCGTTTCCTTTTGAGAATCTTCTTGGGAAATCGAAAAGAATGTTGAGATCTGGAAATCGTCCTTTAGCACAGATATGTCGACGCTTACATGAGCAACATTTTGCAAATAAAAACACTCCTATAATTGAACAAAGGATTCGAGTTTTGAAAAGTTCACAGGTCAAGAAGAAGCTAATCATCAAAAAACTGAAGAAACAGTGTTATTGAAGAACGGAAATTATGTAGAAATCAAACGTATTTTCCAATCACTACCAGATGTGAACTCAATACAACTACAAGGGAAGAAAATGAAGTTGAAGAAACCCATATTCCGTTATCCTTTTAATTCTACACTGATCAACATGTGGGAACTATATGACACGCCACATCCAGAACTCATAACATTTTCAGTTAATGATTTAGATAAAAAGCTTGTGACCCTTTACACTACAAAAAATTCGAAAAAGAAATTTTACACTATGCCATTAATACATCAATGACTATCACAGTTTCAAATGATTCATCCGGCATTGTCAACAAGGATTATATCCCAGATAACACAATAGTTCGTGAGCCGTTTCAAAAGAGTTCTTGAATTGAATTCTGAAAGAATTATTATTTCGAACTCTTGACGAATTCTCCAAGAGTTCTTTGAATTCTAAAATAATTATTCAACAACTCTGTAATGAATGTCTTGGGGGTTCTACGAGAGTGTTGAAAGAACACTTTTAGATCGCTTGGAGGACTCTTTAATGTCCGCATGTTAGAACTCTCATGGAGCTCTGTTCCTGCTAGAGAAGAACTTCTTACGAATTCAGTGTACATGTTGCATTCCCGCCTATTGCTATGATTGTGAAGAAGTGTTTAGTAGAAATGATCAAGGGCGCTTACAAAGTAGCTGACCTAGCGACCGCGGTCAGCTACTTCGTAAGGCTGGTCTCACATGCAACCGGATTGTCCGGAACGGAACGATCCTAATTGGTAGAATACTAGTTTCCTTTGGATGTGACTATAACAATACTAGGGATCCACCAATTATGAGCGTTCCGTTCCGGACAATCCGGTTGCATGTGAGACCAGGGTAAGCCTCTCAAGTGATGATGGTTGGTTCAAGTTCATAAAATGAAAGATGTAATAAGTGATATTGAATGAGAACACAAAACTAATTATATACATTTTGTTTTTCACTCGGGTATATTACAAACATTTTGGCATTCATTGATACTGAAAATTTCAATTATTAGTATGATCGATTTTGTAGGTTATATGGTTAAAAAGTGTCTGAACTCCGATATATTTTAATACTTTGATGAACGTTGGAAGAACAAAAACTTAATGAACATAAAGATGATATGAACCAATCATTCAATAATTGTCCACGTACACCTGAGATTTTAAAATAATTTTTATATTTGATAAAGACGTGAGTTCCGTGAGAGTTCTTCAGTCATTCATTTCAGAAGTTCGCCACGACTTCTGTCAACTAATGGACCGAGCTCCTCAAGAGTTCTATTAATGGGACATTACCCAGCCAGCACAAATGATCAATTTGAATTCATGAAGACTCCTCAAAGACCTCTTGAATAGTCCCCGTTATGCGACCAATAATGAATTCAAAATGAAATATTGTTGAATACCCGGAGAATTCATTATTAAATCTCGATATGAGTTCTCTCTAAACATCTAGTTGTCCATCAAGAGTTCAGTTTGAATTCATTGGATTCATATTGAACTCATCCTTGGTCGCATAACGGGAGCTCTTTGCGGGGACTCTTGTACTGTATGGGTAACGACTTCTTGGCGTGATTGGGGAGAACACTTGTCGAATACTTCAGAATTCTTGAATAATGCTTTTTACAAATGCCGAGTTCTTTAGGAACTCTTCAAGAATTCCTTGTGTTATCTGGGACAAAATTATAATTCCAACATTTATTCCGCGATAATATGAAATTTTATTCCATCATTATTCATAAACAATTACTCAGATTTTTTCATAGGTATTGATAAATTTGTTATGTTTATAGGAATATTCCGTTATTGATTCCATAATATCTGATCAGAGGGTTTTTATAAGTTCATTCAGTTTGAATAGATCACACCGGTTAGAACTATATAATATTCATACAATCAATATTATTATAATTATCAAATTATCGAATTATTCATATAATTCAATATTGTTCAATGATATGTTTGTTCCCATATGCTGATATTGAATGTAGTCGAAATGAATTCGTGATATGTGTGAATGTAACATATTATAATAATTTTCCCGTCTTTGTTGCCAACTAGAAGTTTTCATCTTTCTCTGATTGGTCTTTCCATCCATAAGAGAGCGTGATTGATCAATTCTATTAGATTCACAGGTTTGCTGGAAACTTCCGTTAGTACATTAAAATGCAACCTAACCTTGTTTATGTTGCATACAAAAGACCAAACATAGTCACACGACGACGCATTTTGATTGAAAAATTGATTAAAATTTGTGTATGCCAATACAGTCGTCTTAGTTGTTGAATTTGAGTGTTGGTAGCAAACAGTGTGCATTAGAAAGAACGTGAATACCAATTATTTTGGAACTATTTGTGATTGATTTTGGACAATTCATTCAGTTTGATGGATCGTATAGGTTAGAACTATTTCTTCATATAATTGAACATTTTTCAATGCTATAATTGTTCTCTTATGTTGATATCGAATGTATTCTATATGAATTCGTAATGATTGTAATTTATGGTGGTTTTTTCAATTTTAATTTTTTTATGAAAATTGATTTATAATCATTGCTCATTTATATAATATTTGATTTTATGTATACAATTTATGATTATAATTCACATTATGGGATTAATTCTAAACATTATTAGTGGTTAACAAATAAATATTTTCAAGTGTCCATTTTGCATGATTTTTTTCTATATCAAAACAAGATGAAAGTAAACCATACACACTTGTCGAATTCGTTGATGTCGATGAAAGGAATGGCAATTTGAAGGACATAGAATGTTTGCCAACAAAATGGCTTGAATTCGACGAAGAAACTGGACAATGCGTAACATTCTATCCTCCTCCGCCGTACAATGAATCTGTCCAGGAAAAAGTGCGAAATTTAGAGAATCCTAACATGCAGTGGGAAATTCATAAAGTCATTCTCAAAGGAACTGCTCGTAAGTAATTTGGTTTCAAAACTATTAAATATATTCTGCTTGTTTATTCCAAATCGTGGACAATGAGCATTCATTTTGAAACAGCTGATTGTTACCTTTATAAGAAATCGTAGATACAAAAAATATTTCCAAAGTTTCAATGTTCCTTTGTGAAGAAAATTTGATTATGTTACAGGAACTTACAAGAGCGCGATGGTTAAATTGAACCGATTGGAAAAATATCCACATGCTTTCACTGACGATGGTGTGCAACCCGATGAAAAAGTGAAAATGTTGCAAGAGATGATCAAACAAAACAAAATTCAATCCAAAGGTCCATTAGCGTTTGATGAAAATCTGAAAAAATTCAGTAGTGAAGAAAATGACACATATTCATCACACAGTAAGCGATTTTTTTTAATCAACAAATGAATTTTCAAATTGCTGCACTATTACAGTGGATTGCGATTGTTGTTGAATGTCTACGCCGTTTAAAAATTTCATACAAAACATCATAATATTTATTTGAAGTTTCCTACGTATTGGAGTTATTAAATTTGGTATCGTTTTCATCCCTTCATTTTACGACATTTTATTGTATTCATGAAATTCATCAGTATGAGAAACATCAAAACTAATACTGCATTTCTCTAAATGATACATACTGACACTGAATTTCCGAGTAATTCGAGTCAAAAAAACATTCGGAATGTAATTTAAGAGACTGGAGAAAAATTAACTCAATCCATTTTCTGTATTGTATTTTCAATTTTCAACTTCAAATCGTAAAAAATTTGATGTTCAATGACAAGCATCCCGTACAGCACAACCCCCGATCCTCCACCTGAGACTTCGATGGTATGGAGGTGGAGAATTGGTGGAGAAATGAGAGCCCTGGAAATAAGGGAGGAAATAGGGAGAGTCTCCGTTGAGGGCACGGAGAGGTGACGGGGAGATGTGCGCCCCTTGTATATCCAATAAAATTCATATTGGTGCATTTACGTATTCAAATCTGGTCATGTTCCTATTTCCTCCCTTATTTCCACGGCTGTCATTTCTCCACCAATTCTCCACCTCCATACCATCGAAGTCTCAGGTGAAGCATCGGTGGTTGTGCTGTACGAAATAAAATATAATTCAATTATTTAAGCAGGGTCTCATCTAACGATCGACATACGAGCTGAATTTTGTGAATTTTTTTCCATATCCTGAGGCAGATAGATAACTCAATTTTTTCCTAATTGTTCATGATGTCTTCAAGTACAGGAGGAATTTTTTCCAGTAAAAAATAGCATTGTAAGAATTATCTATACTGTCTCAGAGGTAATCGTCCAACGAAAATGTCAACAGATATTATTTTATCATTGAAGGACGAATAATTTCATTGTACCAAATGAGATTGTGGGTATTAATCAAATTTCATGAAAAACGATTGATAGGTCAAGTTTGAAAACAACAAACCAATATTTTTATGAAAAACTAGAACAGATGATATGCCCATGAAGGTATAATATTATCATAATGATGTTTTGGATGATTTTCATTTGTCAATTTTCAAAAAACAAGCTTCTAATTCATCATGAATTTTATACATGTTTAGATTCTGAAAGTTCTGGAAGTTCTGATTCATCAATAGAAAATTCTCAAACCAAAAAAACCAAGCAAAAAAATAAATGTGAGTAATATAACAATCAATATAATTCGACATGTACTTCGATCCGCTTTTATATTCTAGCAACAAGTCAGACAAGAAAGCGTGTATTGAGAGGTGAGTTCTTTATGAGGAAATCAACGATTTCATAGATATTTGAGGAATATGATTGATTGTGATTTCAGATTCATCAGTTTTCAACCAGGGAAACTAGAAGCATGCAACACAAGATCTACGCCAAGGAATTTTGAATAATACGAAGAAGAATACCATAAATTCAGCATCCATCAGTAAGATCTATATTGTCCTCAATTATCATTGACATTGATCGTTCACATCTAATCTACTATATATACAGGAGGTACATTTGGAATATTATATTTCAGATGAAGAGATAACATTGGCTGGAAATCTAGGTCCAGGAAATGATGAAAATTTTTCACTCATTGAAAATTGCCGCCAAGGTGAAGATTATTCAAATATATCATTTTATCTTTATATTCATGGACAAATAGCACTAGTCATTGACAATATGGAGTAATGTTCTGCATAAGCTATTTTTTCAAACATTATATATGAAGTTATGTAATTTCTACACTTATGTGCAAATATTTTGATTTCAGAAGACTGGAAATCGAATTTATGTTCAATTGATAAAATTGTTGCAACACATTGCATGTGTTTGAAGAATGAAATATTTGGTAGTCTAAAAAAAATTGACAACAAATTAGATGCTTTATTACTAGGGAGTGGGAAACACAACAACTTGGAGATGAAAATAATGAACGTCAATACTTTCAATGAAAAATATAATTGTCTCCCTATTTCTTCCATAGAAGAATTTGAAAATTTTGATGATAAATTGAAGCAAAAAGGAGAGATACTATCAGAAATCGTGAGCTATGAATCATTATTTTCATAAATACGTGATTACCAGATTATGATTCGATTCAGAATTGCCTCTTTTTCAGAAATTTGTTTTGTCGACAATATATAATAATAATGATGATGTGACAAAAAATTTGAAAAACATAATAAAAAATTTTATAACTCGGGAATTGGCTCAACAGTTCACTGCAAAACGACAATCTAAAGATAAGAAAATATTTTGTGAAACGAAATTCAACTCTATCATACAAGGTGAATACAAAAAAATCATTCGGTCTTCGATATTTTATTGCTTCAGTTTTGAATTTCTCATTATTCGTTCATCATGTTTATAGAATTCTTTGAAGCAAAATATATTGCTAACAGACAAGAACCGTTATCAAAGGCAATGTATGAAAAAGGGCTCACAGCTGTTTTGTCCAACAGTAAGGATTGGGATGGAATGCGGAAGAACAGGATTATTGAAAAATAGATGTTTTCTGCATGATTCTTTTTACTTATTTTCTGTTCCATTTTGTCATCTATTTGACGCATATATTGACAAATCGATTTCATTTTGTTTTTTCCTAATATTTTATATTCAAATTTTATGATAGTGATAGCACCGAAATTACTGAGTTTCCTATCTTGCATCTTATGTCATTAATATGTGATATTAGTATAAATGATACCAGAGATTGTTTCTTTTATATAATCCTCAAGAGTGATGATTGAATAATCCTGTGATACTTAATGTGATGATTATGTATATTTAATAACCATACAAAATTTGATACTGTGAGAACAGATATTGAGTATCAATACTATTAGCTACAATAATAATAATAATAATGATAATAATAATAATAATAATAATAAATTGTGAATTTGAATATTTTTCACCAATGTAAAAAAACACATGTTTGGATTTATTCAGTGAATATTGATGACACATGAAACAAAAATCATTGAAATAAAAATATTCAAAGATGACTCATTGAGTCCTGTATGATCTTCAGTTATTCCTTAACATCCTTATCATCATTATACGATAATCGGTCCTTTGACTGGTTTGATGAAATCCTCCAACCCTGTTCATTATCCACCAGACGTATAATTTCTACCTATCTACAACAGCCCCTGTCTTGTATAATTTGTTTTATATAACCTAATCTAGTTCTACCATTACATGTTTCACCCTTCATTTTTCCTTCTGATATTGTTTTTAACATTATTCCCGTCGATTTCCTCTAAAACTTTCTCAATGAAATGGATGAAGTTAAACGTGGTGAACTCAACAAGAACATTTCGAGATATGTTATCATCCTGTAACTTGTTATGGCAAAAATATTTTCGCTAAAACTTCACTCTGTAATCCTTGAAAACATTTTGAACGAAACCGTAAATCATTATTCTAGTGGAAAATCATTGAATCATCATCATAATTTCACATTTCCATCGGTACAATCTGCATTTTTGGGGTAGTGAATGTTTTGTTAGTTACTGATGAATAACTCATCAGTTACTGATCAGCGCCTCGTCAGTTACTCGCTCATATCTGCTCAGTTTTTCTAATCAGTTCCTCATTAGTCGAAGCGTTACACCCCTTGTCGGAAACTTGTAAGTTCACTGATCAGTTCCTGATCAGTAAAGTGGAAAACTGATCGGTGCCTCATCATTTGCTAGAGAAAATTTCTACTAGGGGTGTTATAGAAGGATGCTCAAAATGAAGTGGATAGAGAAAGTAAAAAATGAAGAAGTACTTGAGAAGGTAGATGAAAAAAGAAGTCTTTTAAAACATGGCGTGAGAAGAAGAAGTGATCTGATACGATACACATTAAGCCATGATAGTTCATTGGAAAAATCTTGGAAGGGAAAATGAATGGTAAAACTCGCAAAGGTAGACCTGGATTAGGTTATATGAAACAGTATTTTCATCAAAATTTCTAGCAATCGCACATTGACATGTACATGTAATTATATGTCACCAGTTTTGAGTATTTGTAGAATTATCTACGATTGTAGTGTAACAATTTTACACAGACATGTGGATCTAATTCCATTTCACCAGTACTTTGTACTTAGGAAATCACCATTCTAATGTCCTTCTGAATTCACAGAAAACCTGAAGATACATCACAATTGGCTGAAGTGTTGGAACAATCTATTTCAAGTTGTTGCAGTAATTTGACACTTGTTTCTTACAGTGTAGCCGTGAAATGCTACGATATCGGGGACAGGAATATTCCATGCTAGATGCCCACATCCCACGAATGTTTCAGGTATTTTCTCAGAACATCTTCAGAATGTCCCATGTGACCACATCAATTGCGATGTTCTGAAGACATTCTCGCAATCCTATCAACAGAGAAGGTGACACAAGATATTGCCAGAACATTCTCCTGGTGAACACTACATGTAAGTGTTATGTAACACAGAAAACACAAACTTACTAGAGGTGTGCGAATCGTCCAAAATCGAATCGAATCTTGGTAGATTCGATTCGATTCGGTAACGAACATTAGGAATTCGTATACGAATTATTCGAAAATTTCAAATCACAAAGATTCGATTTCGGATTGCCGAAGGTAGAAAATCTGGGTTAAAAATTTTGTAGGATCTCATCCAATTCCCACTCATTTGGGTTTTTTCCATTAGAGATCAACAAAATTCAACGGAATGTAGCAAAATTTCGGTGGAATTCAGTGATAGTCCGGGAGCAGAGCATACACGGAGAAACAGGAATTCGCTGTGGCAGCGAAATCTACTTTTGCTGGGTTCCTTTTGCCAGAGCAGCAAATTTTTCGCTGTGACAGCAAACTATTTGCTGTTCCAGCAATCTTGTTACCTGCGACAGCGAATTTTTAGCTGTGGCAGCAGAAAATGTTTGCTATCCCAGCAAAATTTGTTTGCTATTCTATATATAATACTGAAAATTTGCTGGCGGAGCAAACATTTTTTGCTGTCACAGCTAAACAATTGCTGTCGTAGCTAACACGATTGCTGTTATAGCAAATTTTTAGCTAGGTCAGCAAAAAATTTTGCTATCCTATATATAATACCTCGATTTGCTGCGTCAGCAAATTTTTTCTCTCCGTGTAGAGATATAAGACCAGAGGAGGTATGCTGGGGCTGTTCGCGTCATCGCAATAAACAGAGAGAAGAGATATGAGGGTGCCATATTCTCTCTGGCTTCTCTCTGTTTATTTCAATAACGTTTCCACTTATGTGAAATTTCCATACTTGCCTCCTTTAGTCTTATATCTCTATGAAGCAGAGTTACCAGGCAAAATCCTCAGACTCAAATGATTGGTCATTTATTGTACCACCAGCCTATCATATTCCCAATTCCGAAAGAAATGCCCAATGAACCAAGAACTTGGAGATTTTTCCCCTCAACGACAATGCCCATCTGGCAGCTCTGCTATACCCATGAGACTAAATAAATTTCTGTAAAATCGTTGACTCTCACTGAAATTCGCTGGATTGCACATTGCACTGAAAAAAACTCTTTAGTTGCAGTAACTGAAACCCACATGGAATACAAAATTTGAGTTGCTTGGACTGAAATATTGTGTACTATAAGAAACACTCCCAGTTATAGAAATTAATATTTTGTTGAGAAAACTACACTAAAAAATTTCCACTGGAAACTCCAAGTATTTCACTGGAAGTTATAACCAGTACATTGGACTGAAAATTTCCATACATTTGCCGGAATATTTCCGCACATTCATCAAAATTTCACTGCAAACAATGGAATTTTACAGCACAAAGTCCATAAAATTGCAGTGAATGTACTGGAAAAAGAGTTCATTGGAACTTTCCAGTACCAAGGCGCAGTAGATTTCCAGTTTTTTTTACAGTGTACAATTTTTTATTTGAGGTCATATTTGACTAAATTTTTAGTCGCGATGACTAACCATTTTTTTCAGTGTGTATGTAACTTTATTGAATTCCACTAAACGTTGGGCTTTCAATACACCGAATCGTTTTTGTACCGAATGCTCATTATACCGAAAATTCATGTCCCCAACGTTGATAGACCGAAGAATTATTTATTATGCCGAATGTATCTGATTGGATGAAGACTGCAATTTCTTGTGGATTATATAAGAATGAAGAATCTGATTGCTTCCGACCACGAAGTAAGAAAAGGAGTCTCATCTCCGTAAAACTGAAGCGGCACATTTTTTTGGGAAGTATTGCAAGTCAAATCTCGTCACTCGTGGCGCTGTTGTTCCCAGTAACCCTACGAAAATATATATAATATATATAATATATAAGGAAACATAGTAAAGGAAAAAAAAATAAGGCTTCTTCCCGAACACGTGAGAGAAATGATTTTTTGTCACGACAATCTTAAAATCCCGACAAATGTCGCATCAAACATTCAAAATGAGTAATGATTGGGAGGTTCTCACACATATATGTCAGTCATTGATTATTTAGCAGCATTTCCAGAACAGTGATTTCTTATATTAATAATCGATATATCAGATATTAGCCATTAAAAATGTTAAATGTTAATCCAAAAATGTTTTCTATCCGAAATAATTAAATATATCAAAACAAAATTCGAATTTCAATATCATTCCATCATATACAGTGAAATTTCTTCCATGTATCACAGCCATTGAGAATCAGATAAATAGTAGTTTCCACAACTCTTGATACTACACGGAGAGAAGTATACGGTAACCATTACCAGGAAGAATAGGAATTAGGTGACAGATATTCAAAAATTGCCATAAGTACTATTCAAAATCGAAGTGAGTGCGATAAAATGTTTACGTTGCCATGGGAACGATAGGTTAACATCTTAATGATCATCAAATCGCGAGTCAGCACTCAATTCTTATCCTAAAGTCGCGATGAGAACTAGAGCAAATGGTAATCAATCCCATACACTTTTCTCAGTGTATGCACATATATTAAATCATCTTCAAAATTTAATCTTCTCTAGTAGAAATTTGATCAGATGTTCTTTGGCTTAGGTCAACTGTACTGAGACAAGGATTCATTTGAATATTTGACAGCTAGGAAATTCAGTCACTTTGCATAAAAATTAAGTTGAACTGAATCTATTTTCTTTGTCACCGCTAACTTTTTTGTTACCCTTGGATAAATTGTTACATTCATACTTCAGACGACTAGATTTTTTATTCATGCTAGCTAAAATTTAGCTAGAACCAAGACAACTATATGGTAATTACCGCAGCTTATTAACTTTTCCACAGTGTGAAGATGTGGGAACAGTTATTGATAATCGAAGAATGATTTTCATTTGAGTGCGATAATTCATGAAATACCTTAGATTACTGAAACTGGATATTTTAAAATATTTCATGCACATTCATGAGAATCGATTATCTGGAAGCATCTTCTCAAAATATACCAATTACATTCAGAAAATGCCTCCTGAACATTTTTGGCGCTGGAATTCGATTCGATTCGATATCGACGCTCCAAATTCGATTCGATTCGGATTCGAGATAATGACGAGGAATTCGATTCGATTCGATTCGAGGGTTTAAAAACACGATTCGCACACCTCTTAAACTCACGTACCATTTTGACATATGCATGATGTATCAGTGTCACATAAAAGTTTGTTACCAGTATGTGACATAATGGTTACATACGGAATTCATCCAGTGAATTAATTCACAATTTTTATGTAATTCCTCTCATTGTTATGTAATTGAGTGAGAAATTGTGACTCATATCTGACCCTCATGGTACGTAATTGTTATTTGATGTTATGCAATTCATATGCAACATTTATATAACCATGCGCACTGGGCTGACAATTGTCTGGAGACACTTAGAAGTACTGAAGTATGTCGGTAAGATTCATTGCATTCAGCATCTCAATTTCGCACCAACCATACATCTCTGGATGACTCAAATTTCTTGTCGACCTCAACACAATCAGCAGTTTCTCAATTGGACTTGGATGTGGGAAAAATTGTATGCAATTCTTCTCAACACATTGGGAATAGGCTCAAAGTTATGATCTAGTCGGAACAGTTGATAATCACCCATTAGCCCAAAATTTCCTAGTAGGAAACTAGTACTATTCAGGAGAATGACTAAAAATAACTAGTTTTCAACTAATCAGAAAATTTCGGGCTAACGGATTCACGTATATACGGCTCGCGAGTTGAATGGATTCTCTCATTGCCTCTATTCATTGAATTCAGCATCATAATTCCGACTGAACAATGAATTGCGAATCCATCTGGGCGATCCGGATTTCTCGTAGTCTCAGCACAATCGTGATTTTTTCCTTCATGATTTCATGAAGAGGTGTAATAAGTAATTGTTATCAATAAGGAAATTTGTATGAATATCCAATATTCTATGATAAAAAATTATCAGGGATTATTTCATCAATATACTGATACATAATTAAGTATTCTCTATGGAGACCTGTATTATTTCGAGTTCCGATTTTTTCAAAATAACTGGGAATATCTGGACATCTAAAATTCACGTTACTCCATATAAATTTATGATTGAATTCCTTTGGAGGATAAGTCCTAATTTATTTTGCATTTACAATACCAATGATTCTAAAGAATTTTTTGATGAATTCACAATTAGTTTCAATATTATCAAAAATGCTCTATTGGTTGAAAATCTCAGAGCTTTCAATTAGTTCTATCAGGATTCCTCAGGTTATGTTTGGTACTCCTAGAGCATTCTTTCAAGATCCTCCCTGTTGTCTGAGTATTGACTGAGGACCTCTGAAACGGCGAATGAGAATATCTACATATTGGAAACTCAACTCAGACACTTACCCATTGTCCCTTTAATTATAAATTATATCAATTCTCAAGTTCTTGAGTTTAGTTTGGAATTAAAGTGAGAACGAGAAACTATAATCAAATTGGCACCCGCGAATAAGTTGCGCTGGTATATTTGAAAAATATGTCAAATATTTTTTTATCATTATTCTCAAAAAAGAATTGAAGAGTCATTGGGAGATGATATTTTTCTGCATGATTGGTCATACGGATATAAATGGTTTGTGCCAGATGGACTGAAATTTCTTGAGACTTGTGTCACTGAAATTTGGCGAGAGGCAATGAAATTGTCGTTGACAAAAGGTATCAAATTGGTCAAAGCTCATTGACAAATAATGATCAAATAACGTTTTGACCAGATCTTTGGTCAATTTTGATGAGATTAAGTGAGATTTAGTGGGATTTTTCGATCACGACACTTATTCCATCAATGAATTATTTTCAATCAAGGAGAATTTATACAAATCCGAAAAAATCGCTACATTTATGAAGAATCATAGATGAGCGGGAGGGAAGTCGGATCTTAAATCCCGAAGATGCAAGTTCGATTCCGAATGAAATCCTTGTCTCATCTCAACTCATGTGGTTACATAAGACATTCTGAAGATGTTCTGAGAATATTCCTGAGACGTTCTGAAACATTGGTGGGATTTAGGCATCTAGCATGGAATATTCCTGTCCCCGATATCGTAGCATTTCACGGCTACACTGTGAGAAACAAGTGTCGAATTACCGCAAAAACTTGAAATACACTGTAAAAAAATTTTGACTTAAATTTAAGAAAAAAGTGACTGTAATTTTTACAGTTACTGAGTCTGAATATTCAGAAACATTTCTGTTCTGAATTTTAAGATACTTATTTCTGGATTTTCAAACGCATGTTTCTGAGTCATCAAACATATTCACATTGAATGCAAGATTCATGTTTCTTAATTTTTAGACATGCTGTTCTGAGTTATGAGAAACATTTTTCTGAATTGTCGAAAATATTTGTTTGAATTGTAAGAAATAGTCTTCTGAATTCGAAGATATTCTCTCTCAATTGTAAGAAACATTTTTCTGAACTGTAAGGAATATTTTTCTCAATTTTGAGAGATGCGCATTGAATTCTAAGATGATGCGATAGTTACCATGCGCGAGCACGTTTTTTCTACCAAATGACTGGAAACTGATTTCATGAAAAAAATCCGAAATTTCAAATTTCGGTTCTTCGAGATTTTATCTATGTCACTAAAGAGCCAGAATTTTGAATTCCGGAGATTCTTTGGTAAACGTATAATATGCGGTCTACGGTAGTGGGTAGTAGACCGCATACCATATCATTACCGATTTTTTGTCCAAGAATAGTGACGTAGATGAAGTCTCGAAAACCCAAGTGGAATGTATCTGGAAATTATACACTTCCCAGATGAGAAAAATTGAAGACATTTATCTAGAACATTTATAACGTTTGTTTTGATAACATTATATAGGATTTTATGCATCTCTATAACTTCATCTTGTATGATGAAGGTATGGAAACCCACAAAATCTATCTGTTTGATTATTACCAAAACAGTGTATTGAAGAATTATGATAAACAGCATTACAATTTTTTTAATACATAGAACATATATCTCCAAAAAGTGAAACGTAAATTTGGGTAGAAGAGAAATCAAATTAGCACGTATAAAATTATAAGAATATATGAAGGATGATTAAAGAATGTGGTTTGAAAACCTATTTTAATTCCATTTAATTTTCCTTCTACTATTTGTGATGAGAGAGATAGAATTGTGTCTTATGGGACCAAGTCTAATGCAAGTATGCCAGAATCAAGCGATGAGTATGTGAAACATGTACTAAATGCTCCAATGAAAAGTTCCACAAAGAATAACATCGAGTGATTCAACATGAAACAACTTATATAATTTCTACCAGATCCAACTGATGCCATTAATTTCTGTATTATGTTATAGTTTAGTAAAAATCAATGTTTTTGAGATTGATATTCTGATTTATTAAAAACCAAAAAATGAATCATTTTCAAGAGATTGATTTTCACTGAATTATAACAAAATACAGAAATTGATACCATCAGTTTGATTTGGTAAAAATTATATAGGCAGGGTTGTATATTGCATCATGTGGGGTTATGCTTTGGGAAATGTTTCATCGATACCCTCAGTACCAGTCTTACATACTTATCGCTTGATTCTTTCATCAATTGAACTTTTTGTTTTACAAGACAAAACCATCTCTTTCATCACAAATAGTTGGAAAAAAGTACATGAAAAGGATAACATATTATAGTTTCATAACACTTCGAAACAATATTTTCTGGTATTCAAGGAATAAAAAATCAATCTCAATACTATTGATTCTCACTAAAGCATAAGAAAATACAGTAATTACTGCCATTAGTTTTATTTGGTAAAAATTATATAGGCAGAGTTGTATATTGCATCATGGAGGGTTACGCTTTGTGAAATGTTTCATTGATACCCTCAGTACAAGTCTGACATACTTATCGCTGGACTCTTACACCAATTAAATGTACATCGTAGAAGACATAACCATCTCTCTCATCACAAATAGTTAGAAAAAAGTAAATGAAAAGAATATCGTTTCTATAGTTTTATGTACTTTTGTTCAACTATTTATGATGAGAGAGATAGTTTTGTCTTCTACGATGTACATTTAATTGGTGTAAGAGTCCAGCGATAAGTATGTCAGACTTGTACTGAGGGTGTCGATGAAACATTTCACAAAGCGTAACCCTACATGATGCAATATACAACTCTGCCTATATAATTTTTACCAAATAAAACTAATGGCTGTAATTACTGTATTTTCTTATGCTTTAGTGAGAATCAATATTATTGAGATTGATTTTTGATTCCTTGAATACCAGAAAATATTGTTTCAAAGTGTTATGAAACTATAATATGTTATCCTTTTCATGTACTTTTTTTCAACTATTTGTGATGAAAGAGATGGTTTTGTCTTCTAAAACAAAAAGTTCAATTGATGAAAGAATCAAGCGATAAGTATGTAAGACTGTTACTGAGGGTATCGATGAAACATTTCAGAAAGCGTAACCCTACATGATGCAATATACAACCCTGCCTATATGATTCTTACCAAATCAAACTGATGGAATTAATTTCTGTATTTTGTTATAATTCAGTGAAAATCAATCTCTTGAAAATGATTTATTTTTTGGTTTTTGATAAATCAGAATATCAATCTCACAAACACTGATTTTCACTAAACTATAACATAATACAGAAATTGATGGCATCAATTGGATCTGGTAGAAATTATATAAGTTGTTCCATGTTAAATCACTCAATTATACTCTCGTTATACTTTGTATCACGTATCACTCGTTATACTTTGTGGAACTTTTCATTGGAGCACTTATTACATGTTTGTATGTTTCACTTACTCATCGCTTGTTCCTTGCCCTAATTAGACTTGGTCCCATAGCACACAGTTCTATCTCTTTTATTACAAATAATTGAAGACAAAGTAGGGGAGAGTGGGGCATGTTTTCCCACTTTTTCTTTGTCGATTTTTGTATTTTCCCCCGTTGCATATTTCAAGGCGTTTGGGGTACTATTTTACTCGTTGAAGCTTCCACTACAACCTAGTATAAATAAATGTAATGATTTCATAACCATGTTGTTGCAAAATAGTGTTATTTGCAGTCATGTCACTTGCGAAAACTTGCCCCACATACGGGGCAAGTTTTCCAACACCTTCGAATCATATGGGGGCAAATTTTCTCACCCATTCAAAATCGCCAAAAAGAGATACGAAATTGGAGTTCGATTCCAAATTGAGTATTTTATTCGATTTTTTATTTGGAAATCAATTACAATAGGGGTTACATGTGATGTAGGAAAACGAAATAACGAATGTAGTACATAAAAAGTAAGCAAAAGTATGAAGAACAAAAAGCAATTACTCAATTGAATTACATAGGGGAGAGTAGGGCAAATTTTCTATCTTTTTCTCATGTTTTCCAATGCGTTATAATTTCTTAGTATGCTGGAAGAGCGCGCTGCTGGATGAATGGTCGTGAGTAGTATCATCTAAGGTATCATTCACGGCGATATCAGGTTAATAGCTGCTTTCATCATAATAAGATAACTGTTTTTATGATTTTGTCGTTGGTGAGTAAACTTTACATATGTTCATTCAAATTGAAAAAAAAAACATGCTCACGTTATTCTGATTGTTTTCATATCAAATAATATTTGTTTATCTCTTCCGATAAATTTGTTTGTAACACGTTACAACAATTTGATTGAGACTGAGATAATTTCCTGCAGTGAAAAACATTGCTTTATCATTGTTTTCCAACTCTAAACTAACCTAAAATCGCGAAGACTAATCATATAATATAAGAAATGCATTTGCAACACTCTAAAATCACTTGGTTGAGACCGGGACAAATTCTCTTTGTAAAAAAATTTGCCCCGTGTCACGTTGGAAAATTTGCCTCATCATCGTTTTTCAACTGGGAACTAGGTTAAAATCGTGAAGACACGAGTAATTTACAAAAATTATCACATCATTCGATTCAGGGGACTTTCGTTTATAAACACATATTCAACCAAAACAATCAGAATAACGTAAGTATGTTTTTTTTTCAATTTGAATGCACACATGTAAAGTTTACTCACCAACGACAAAATCGTAAAAACAGTTCTCTTATTATGATGAAAACAGCTATTAACCTGATATTGCCGTGAATGGTACCTTAGATGATACTACTCACGACCATTCATCCAGCAGCGCGCTGTTCCAGCATACTAAGAAATTATAACGCATTGGAAAACATGCCCCTATAGAAAACTTGCCCCACTCTCCCCTAAATGGAAATAATGTAGTTCTTTAAACCACATTCTCTGAGTTTCAAACTAATCGCAGTAATTACTACATGTTCATGTGGTTCAGTGCATATAAATCTACTTGAAATTGATTTTATGATCCACGAAAAATCAGAACATCTGATTCAGAAATTGGATGTTTTTTTCATCATTTTCAATTCAAAAATCTCAATGTATCATCCTTCCTTTAATCATTTATCCATACCACCGTCATGAGATTTTCTGATTGTCATATTCAGAGACGATTTTTGCTCCAATGGCAAAGAGGTTAACTTCACATTTTTAACTTTTTTTTTACCGAATCCCACAATACATTTCATGTCAAATTATAAATTAATTTGGCTCAAATTACATTGCACAACATGTAATTACTGTTGGTGCAGTAAGTATTTGTTCATTAAAATAAATGATATTGAATTTGATTTTGCAACTCACCTTCACTTACCGTTCATTGACCGTCATACAAAGTAATGCAAGCGGATTCACTGCGCACCGATTCTGCGCATGTTTGCAGTGTAAGTTTCTTAAATTATTCAGATTCTTAATTTTCAAAGTATTGGTGATGAACATGAAGAAACTTTCTCTAATTTTTTAGAAACTTGGTATCTGAATATAATATTCTAGATATCAAAACTGAATTTTCAGAGAACCTTATCTAAATTTGCCTTTCAGAAACTCAAGTCTGAAAATTCAGACACTCCAGTATCTGAATTTTCAGAAGATTTTTCACAGTGTAGATTGTTTCAACACTTCAGCCAATTGTGATGTATCTTCAGGTTTTCTGTGAATTCACAAGGACATTGGAATGGTGATTTCCCAAATACAAAGTACTGGTAAAATGGAATTAGATCCACATGTCTATGTAAACTACAACCGTAGACGTCCGTTACGGTGGAGGACCCATATCGACAAAACCCATTGGGACCTATATGAGAATTTGTCGCTTTTTTGCCGCTAATTAGTTACCAAGAGTTTGATTTTGTCGCTCTTTTGGTTTTCGAGAAAATTGAGGGTACACCAAGGGGGCCGTTCCGCTAGAAAACCCAATATGGTTAATGAGTCGGAGCGGATTGAAAGTTATACAGGAATTTGTCGCTGAAATTTGAGCATAGTTGGAATACCGTAGGCCTAACCGTTCCCGAGTAGGAGGGAAATAACGGATTTGAAAATGCAGGATATATGGGGTACGAGAATGGTGGTGATGAACACAGGGAGGACAATTTGATGACTTGATATGTGATAACGCACAGGGAACATTTGAAGGTAGTGATGCAGGGAAAATCTTGTAATATGGATGTAACATGGATGTAACGAGGGTATAACGAACCTCAAATGGTGATTGATTGAACATCATATTGATAGAAACCGTTGTGCGACAAAATATTTCATTTACAATATGCGAGCGACAAAATCAGAATTCACTGGGAATTGGGAGGTCGAGCTGACACTGAACTTCGGTGTAGGTTTTTCTAGTCCAGTGAAGATTTTCAGGGAATATTCGTGGGTTTCGTGATTGATCGAACATTCCACTGATGGAAACCGTTGAGCGACAAAATATTCAATTCACAATGTCCGAGCCAGAAAATCGAAAGTCAGGAAAAATCGAGGGATCGAGCTGGGTCGTCACTTCTATCTAGGTTTTCCAGGTCTGGAATAGATTTTCTGAGAATATTCTCGGGTTTTGTGATTATTCGAACATTCCACTGATGGGAACCGTTGAGCGGAAAAATATTCCATTGAAATTGTTGGAGCGACAAAATCAGGATTCACCGAAAGTTGAGAAATTGAACTGGCTCGTCACTTCTATCTGGGTTTTCCAGGTCTGGAAAAGGTTTTCTGTGGATATTCTTGGGTTTTGTAATTGATTGAACATTCCACTGATGGGAACCGTTGAGCGAAACAATATTAAATCCAGGTTTGGGATAGATTGCCTCAGAATATTCATGGGTTCTGTGATTGATCGAACATGCCATTGATGGGAACCGTTGAGCGACAAAATATTAAATTCACAATATCCGAGCGACAAGATCAGGATTCACCGAAAATTGAGAAATCGAGCTGGCTCGTCACTTCTATCTAGGTTTTCCAGGCGTGGAATAGATTTTCCGAGAATATTCTTGGGTTTTGTGATTATTCGGACATTCAACTGATTGGAACCGTTGAGCGACAAAATATTCCATTGGAATTGTCGGAGCGACAAAATCAGGATTCACCGAAGATTGAGAGATCAAGCACGCTAGTCACTTATATCTAGGTTTTCCAGGCCTGGAAAACCCAGATATAAGTGACGAGCCAGCTCGATTTTCAATTTTCGGTGAATCCTGATTACAAGATTTTCCCTGCATCACTACCTTCAAACGTTCCTGTGCGTTATCACATATCAAGTCATCAAATTGTCCTCCGTGTGTTCATCACCACCATTCTCGTATCCCATTTATCCTGCATTTTCAAATCCGTTATTTCCCTCCTACTCGGGAACGGTTAGGCCTACGGTATTTCAACTATGCTCAAATTTCAGCGACAAAAAAGCGACAAATTCCTGTATAACTTTCAATCCGCTCCGACTCATTAACCATATTGGGTTTTCTAGCAGAACGGCCCCCTTGGTGTACCCTCGATTTTCTCGAAAACCAAAAGAGCGACAAAATCAAACTCTTGGTAACTAATTAGCGACAAAAAAGCGACAAATTCTCATATAGGTCCCAATGGGTTTTGTCGATATGGGTCCTCCACCGTAACGGACGTCAACCGTAGATAATTCTACCAATACTCAGAACTGGTGAAATATAATTACATGTACATGTCAACGTGTGGTTGCTTGAAAGTTTGATGAAAATACTGTTGACATGTGTGTGTGTGTGTGTGTGAATTCACCTTGGGTGTATATGTATATTTACTGGTGTGCTGAGTTGGTAATTTTATATTACCATGTATCATGTGATATGTAAATGTCGAGTTTTGTGAAGTGTTTCGCCCGTATGACCAGCATAGATCAGGATTCTTTCCCCCGGAATGGAATCCAGAGGATACCCAATAATTCCTGGATTTCCTTCGAGAGATTTAATTCTTCCGCGTATAACCAGTGATATGCTCGGAATATCGTATGTCTCTGGAATAAATAATATCGAACACAAAGCAACGTATTCCAAAACCTAACAAACATAATTTGATTCAAATGATTCCTCTTTTAACAATTACCCGAGCAGGAAAATTTTATGACAACTCTCATGTTCAATATGGGTCAGATGGGGCAGTGATAGGGCTCATCTTTCTTTGGCACACCTGATCTGGCCCTGGTGAGACCACGATTTTTTACGCCTGATTAGAGTTAACCAGACCTGATCCTGATGGGTTTGTAATTTGGCATACTCTAGTTTCAAATTGTATTTCTTCACCCCTATGAACAGCCGACCGAATTTTCGAAAACCTCTTGTTCTCTTCAGACCCCCGTGGGGTAACTGAGGGTTAATAACCTCAGCTACTTTAAAATGATCATGTTGAAAACCAAATTCCCAAAACGTGAACATGTATTGGGTATGGGAATAAGTTTCCGCCCTCTTGGGAAAAGTGTTGCTGCTGATACTATTTTTGAGTTCACTCAAGTGCTATACTTGTGGTTTGGAAGTGTATATGTAAGGTGTCGATTGCGGTAGTTGACATTTGTTACAAGCGTAAACATCATTTTTTATCTGCTGTCAAAAATGACAACGTTCGTCCCGACAAAACAGCATTTACGGGAAGTTATACTTCATTGATTTCTTTCGAAGAAAAGTGCCGCTGAAACGTATCGTGTGCTGTGCAATATTTACGGTGATCAGGCTCAGTCTAATACAACTTGTAAATAGTGGTTTCGACGATTCCGAAGTGGCGATTTTGACGTGAGTGATAGAGAACGCGGAGAGGCACCGAAAAAATTCGAAGGTGTAGAACTGGAACAATTATTGAATGAAGATGCATGTCGAACCCTAGATGAATTGTTTGGACAGTTGGGTGTTGTCAGGTCGACCGTCGGTAAACGCTTGCACAAGATGGTAATGGTCCAACAAGCAGGTAATTGGGTGCCGCATCAACTAAAGGAGAGAGATATCGAGAGATGTTTGGTAACGTGCGAGATGCTTCTTGAACGGCAGAAAAGAGAGAGTTTTCTGCATCGTATTGTCACTGGCGATGAAAAATGGATCTATTATGATAATCCTAAGCGCCGAAGAAGTTGGGGGCTGCCAGGTGTATCAGGTCCATCGACACCGAAAACAAATATCCACGCTTCAAAGATTATGTTGTGCATCTGGTGGGATCAGAAAGGTATTCATATTATGAACTTCTTAGACCGTCAGAAACAATCACTGGCGATCGTTACAGACTATAGCTAATACGTTTGCATCGAGCTCTTAAAAAAACCGACCGGGATGGGACGGTAGACATGATAAACTTATCTTGCTGCGTGATAATGCTAGGCCACATGTTGCTCACCCTGTTGAAAAATATTTGGAAGGAGTGGATTGGGAAATCTTGCCCCACCCGCTGTACTCCCCAGACATTGTGCCTTGTGATTATCATCTATTTCCATCTATGCAATCAGCCCTTACTGAAGAGCGGTTTACTTCTTACGAAAGTGTCGAAAAATGGCTCAATGAATGGATCGAGTCAAAAGAACCTGCTTCTTTTCTCCAAAGAATCCGTATGCTGCCTAAAAGATGGACGAGAGTGGTCGCTTCCAATGATGCATACTTTGAATAACATTATGTAATAATCCATTGTTCGAATAAGAATCAACTTTGCTTGAAAAAGGGCGGAAACTTATTCCCATACCTAATCGATAAATGTGTGAGAAAATTTTGAACTGCATTGTAAGTCAGAATTTCATGAAATTCTATAATTGATTGATACTTGAGGCGCAATTTTTATGAACTTATCAATGAATATATTTTCAGCTGTTAATATACGTATGTACGGGACCAAATTAGTCTGCTTCATCATGCTTTATATTATAGTATACATTTATTGGATAGAGTGTAGTGAATCTTTGTTGTTTCAAGTCCTTATGAATATACACATTGGTAAGACATGAAATGTCTAAGACATTGTTCACCACATTCAAACAACCCTTTCTACAGGTAAAAACAAATATCTTTTTGGAGGTAACAATTTTATCCAGATTTCAATTTTTAAGGCATGAATGTTTCACTCTTTGTTTTTTATTTGGTAGAACCAAAATATCTCGGGAACGCTCCATTGTATCAATTAATTGAATTGAAACTCCATCGAATCAGGAGTTACTTCAACGGGATAGGGGATGGGTTGAATGGAAAATAATTTAAATGAATGTTTTTCCAAATGGGGATTTGATAAACTCAATCAGAAGCCATCAGCACATTCCTGTTAATTTTCATCAATCACCTAATGGTATAAAAGTCGTCCAGTTTCTTCGTTCAATCTATCTCCTCCCTTTGATGGTGTTGTTCAGGGAATTTGAGGGATTCAAAATGTAGCTAAGCAGACCTCTTGATTGTCAAATGTTGTAAATCTGACTTCTCGGCTCAAGAAAGAATAATGAAGTCAGCACATTGATATTATGAGAGGTTTCGAGCCATTTAAATTCAAGAAACAATTCCAAATCAACATATTTGCGTTGAAGAAGCCTCAAAAATGGACGTAAAATATTCTGCAACAGTTTATTTACATCAGGCGTTGACCGAGAATTTTCAATATACAGGGTGGACCATTTTTAATGAGATAGTCAAATATCTTGGAAACTAGTGGAGATTAGGGCTGTGCGGTTAATCGATTAATTGTCAGAAACGATTAATTGATGAGCAATTAATCGATTAATCGACACTTTTCGATCAATTGATTTTTCAATTAACCAAATAATCGAATAATCGCTTGATTCCAATTGATTGATTCTTCAATTAATCGATTGCCCGATTAATTGCTTGATTTCAATTACTTGTATTTCAATTAATCGATTAATTGGTTAGGTGCTTGATTTCAATTAATTGAAATTCCGATTAATTGATTGACCAATTAATTGGTTCTTCGATTAATTGATAGATAGATAGATTACTCGTCGACGAATTTCAATCGATGTATCGAACAAATTTTCATTTGATCAATCGACATGAAGCTGGAAATAGTTGTTTTGCCTCATTTACTAATCGTAAAACCAAGATGAATACGACCATTCCGGGATGAATAGAATTACCCCGAAAATTACGAATTTATCTAACATCTTTTCCATACGTGATGTTGTTTACCCTGTTTCACGGTACTTCTGATGGATTTCATCTTTCAGTTCATGTATGAGAATGTGGGCTCCTGAAGAAATTCTTTGAGACACAAGGCTTATTCAGACGTAACACTGATTTGAAAAGTAGATGGAACAGCATGGGAAAGACTCGTCCGCAGAGCTGCCAGATGGGCCCCGCCGTTGAGGAAGATAATACCCCCACTATCGTCTCATATATATAAGTTACACACGTGTGTAAGTATATTTATGAGTATAGGTATTTTACATGATACGATAGTGGGGACACTATTCCCCTCAACGTTGGAGTTCATCTGGCAGCCCTGCACGTCAGAGGGATTTTCAAATGAAGTACGAATACACCTTGAGAAAACTTGAGAGGATACTATCGTTGCCGACTGAATGACGTCTGTGAGAAAAGAATGATTAGCCGTGAAAATGATACTAGCGCCGGGACTCTAGCCATTGTGTATTGGTCAGTTGATTTGAAAAATACTAAATCAATTCGTACAAGCCAAGTTTTTAAATATTGTTACCTGTGAAGCTCTTGACTTGAAACATGAAAACTTGAAAATTTGTAAAATAATACTAAGTTCCCGAAAAATCTACTGATACCCCAGACCAGAGATGTCAGATTGGCACTGCCACTGAACGGAGGTGTACTCCTACTATCATTCCATGTATATGTAGGTTTCGTGCGGAGGTGAGAGTATGTATATGAACGATGGTAGGGGTACTATTCCCCCAATGGCAATGCCAATCTGGCAGCTCTGCCCCAGACAGCAAAATGGTTCCTGATGTATTTATGAGGAACTCCTCATGAGTTCTCAGTATTCCAAAAGTAGGGGAAGAAGGAGCAATGCCGGTCACTAGTATTATCTCGATGAGTATCGCATGTATCTGCACAAAAAGAAAGTTGCGGAGTGAAATGGATATCCTTTTCACCCCGCAACATCTTTTTTATGTAGATGCATGCGATTACTCCTTGACCGGCAATGCTCCTTCTTCCCCTATTCTTTGGGAACCCAACCTACACTTTTATGTTATGTGGGACTACTAAGGAAATACTAGCGGTATGAATTCAGTGAATTCTTGTACCAAACCTCTCAAAAAAATTTGAATTTGGCTCAAATATCCCATCGAATAACACTTGTACAGACACTAAAAGAGTGAATGATGGAGATGTATTTCGATTTCATTTGAAAATTTCCGCGCATCCCTTCAAGGAACAATCGAGTTGATTTCAGCCGGGTGGGTAGACCCACCGGTTATCTTCAGTCATTCATACTCTGAGAGAAATTTGTCTGTAAAAATCATTGATTCCTGTTATTAAATGGAGGGTATACTTGACATGAGGTGATAAACTGATGGGAAACACCAATTATTTTTCATGACGTTATTTTACTGAAAAAAAAATGTTACCGTCATCAGTGTTGAACATGATTGTTGTGATTACGAACCTTACTTCTTTCCCTTCAGCCACGAAACATTCTTGAATATCTGAATGAATTTCTTAATATGAAAAATCACTGGGTTTTCTCATCAATTTGTGATCTTATATCAGGTATCTCTCCCATAAGGGGAAAACCAGTAATTTTTAATTATGAATTTCTCCCAGTTTAACATTATAAAAAACTACGTTTCAATGATAACGTCACTTGATCCTGTCGTTTCAACTGGAATTCAAATATCCATATTCGATATAAAATTTGGGAAATTCAAATTATAAATCATTGATAATATATATCAAGATGAGTATCATTAATGACTTATTGTGCATTTTCCAAATTTCAAAAATATAACCATGAATTATTATGAAAGTACACATAAAATTGTAGAATTTTCATGATTAATTATTGAATATTGTTACAATTAATACAATGAATAAAATAACGCGAGGAAAGTTAATATCACAATGAAAATGAAATTATTTTGATAAATTGCGGTTTTGATATAAAAACACTAGAGCCTCAACAATTGCGTTTGGCACTGACCAAATTACCAGCTGTTGAAAATACCCTCTCAGATGGCGTCGAAGTTGCTGGTAATGCTGAATATTTTTTAGCCAACTTCGCTATATACAGGATACAGAGATTCATGGTCTTTCCACCAACTCAGAAGATTCATATTGAAATTCTGACGAGTACAGTTGAGCTTCCGTTGTCCTTACATCCTCAGAAATCTCATCATTGGAACTTTGTTCGTTAAATAAATAATCTCAATCAGTCTGCTTTAGTTCCGGCTCGTCAATCTCTCTGGTTATCTCCTCCACCAGTCTTGATAATTTTTCTTCTTTCATCAATCTCGCATCACACTCTTCTCCAGGTAAATTTCTGTATCTAGGATCTATGAAGGGAATTGGAAGGAGTAAAATAATGAATATGTCATATGAGGAATGGTGAGTGAATGTTTGATTGAAGTATTGATATATTTTATGAAATCGCATGAATTTAGATTTACCTACAACTGTGGCCAGTTGAATTACGTTAACTCCATCTCCTTGACAGCTTATATTGAGAAATCGTTCTTGTAATTTTGTAGTGACAATGGCCTTGAATTTTTTGGTGAATATACTATCGTTCTCTTTCGCCTTGACAAATTTTGACAGCATTTGATGAACTAAAGGGCGAACGATGGATATGGTCACTCCATTTCCTGCAGACATCACTCTCGTAGCGCAATCAAATGGTTTAAGTAGTGAATTCAATTCATCCACGTTGGTCCAGTCAATTGATGTTCATGTTTGCTCTAGAACTGCCCGATTCCTAGTGCAGACTGTTTTATCTTGGATGATAGCTGCAATACCTTTTTTTTGTTCGAAGAACCTGTTGATCATGTGGAATGTTGAGTTCCATCTTGTAGGACAGCTCTGGATCAATCTATGTTTTGGAAGTTCAAATTGTTCTTGATACTTCTCTAGCTTTGGAGTAGCTGCATTTGAATGTTCAAAGTGACTGATCAACTTCTCGATTTTACCAATTAGATCTGAGATGTTGTCTTCGGTTAATGCAGCATTGATGGCACATTGTGAAGTGTGTGTGAAACATGGAACACTTTCTCCTATTACATTGGACCCTCTGACAGCAGCAGTGATATTTCTTGCATTATCATGCACTACTCCCACTATTTTATTTGACAATCTCCAACGTTTCATCACATCTTCTAAATGTGCACGTAAATTTATCGCCGTATGTTTATTATCAAATTCCGACGTTCCGAGAGTGCATGATACCGGTTTCCAATTAGTGTCAAGTCCATGGGCGGTTACGGTGACGTAAGAAATCATAGTCATGGAAGACCATGCGTCTGTTGCAAGAACAACATACGGCAAAGATTCTAGTATATCTTTCACTCTTTCTTTTGCTCACATTGTAGAACTTGACAATCCTATTCTTAGTTGCTTTCCTCCCAGGTGCGTTGTAACCAGGTATCGCTGTATTCAAGAAACCGAGGAATCCTTCATTCTCAACAAAAGATAGAGGTAGCATGTCTGTGGTTATCATTTTAGCGATTGCGTCATGCAGCATCTCATTCCGATTGGGTGTTGAACGAAAACGCAATGTACTTTTTTTTGTTTCACAAATTCGGATAGATTGATTTGTATTTTCAGAAGCGCTCAATTCTTCTCTACTCGAACTAGCCGTTACTTCAAGAACATTCGGTTCTTTATCGAGTGATGCAGGACCATCGTCATCAGAATTATTCTCAAACGATTGCGTTGGATTCGAATCTTCAGATTCACAAGCCGCGGATTCGCTGATCGAAAGTTTAGCTCTGGATTGGAAATTGTATATTTTCCTGGTATTAATTGAGAATTCATGCAAGAATTTTCAAAGAATGAAAATGAATGAATCCTGAAATATTGAGAAAAATTTGAATTAAGCAAGATCCACATTTTGCTAAAATTATAAACCACTTACTTCTTATGCGGTACCTGGGAAGAATGTTCGATCAATTTATCCTCTCTTTCAGAAATCTTGTGTTTCGTTTTTGTGAGTCCCCTCGCTTCCCACATGTGGGGTGCTTGATTATTGTGAGTCCCCTAGCCTCTTACGTATGGGGTGCTTGATTGTTGTGAGTCCCCTTGCCTCTCACGTGTGGAGTGCTTCATGGTGTTACAATAATTGTTCCAAATCACTTCTCTCTACTTGGATACACAATCCCAGTCTCCGCCGAAAATTTGCAACAGTTTTCAATAACACTGGTCCAGGTATATTCGTACAGATAGTGCGGATACGATCTATCATATCTTCCCTCGTTGTTGGTTGGGCTTCATTGTTGGGTGAACGTGGAGGCCACGCAACTGGCCTACCTCGGCCGATTCAATGGTGATCAAAGTACTCTCTCACAATCGATGTGTCGTGGGGTGATGCCCCATCCAGTTGGATCCACATCCTCTGCCTTGTTTGTAGATCCACATCTCCAAGCAAGCCTGGTAAATGATCCGTCAGGAATTCTAGAAACATGAGACCGTTCAAAGTGCCGTTGAAAAAATCTGGACAGACTAGTCATTGACAATCCCGCACCACACATCTCCGCTCCAGCAATGTTGGTTGTCGATTGTTCGGTACCAATGTGGATTGACAGTCGACCAGTGATGAAAATTGTGTCTATTTGAATGCCCAGTGCTCTGGAAACACGCTTCATCAGAGAGCATCACATAGTCGAAGAACTGAGGATCGGGAACTAGCCTTGCCTGTGCCCATTTGCAGGATCTAATCCGAAGTCTCATATCGTTTAAGGTGAGAGCTTGGGTTAACTTAATGTGGTATGGTGGATACTTGACGTGCTTCAGGATTCTCAAAATGGTTGTCCGGGGTATACAAGTCACTCGTGCCAATGATCTGCTACTAATATGAGGGTCCAAGTGAATCAATCCCAATATGGTAAGCGCACGGATATCATTCCGATCGTACTGCTGATGTCTTCTATCGCGCATCAATACTCCTTGTCGAGCCCTCAATGCGAGTCAACGGATATTCGTGGGATTCACGATGCGGCGGTCAGGATACCGAGCCCTGTAAACTCTTGCGGCTTCGTTGTAATTAGTCTGACATTCGCCTAGCACAAGCAACATATCAACTATTTTAGAGGGTTGATAGTTCATTCCTTCGATTGAATAATGGAATAAATAAACGAATTCAGGTAATTGAATACACAAGGGAAAATAATGATTGTGATGGCCTGAGTTCAGAACCAGTTTTTGAATGATCATATATTTTCGTGGACATCCACATAATAACCAACCGTAATAAACCAAGATTTGATGTTTCTGTTTGTTTATGCATTCTTCTTCGAAGATTTGAACTGATGATTTGATTTGATCGAAACTGATTCCGATAGAGATTGAAGTTAATTTCATTGAAGAAAAAAACGTGAACATAAACAAACGGGAACACCGAGTCTAAGATTATTATGAAAGGCAGTTATGTGTTCGGTTTATTACGATTCGCTATTGCATTTGAAATCCCTTGAGTTATTCCAGTTGATTCAGTCAGCGCTAAATGAGTATCGACCCTCAGGAATTGTTGGAGGGTCGCTTGGAACAATGAAAGTATTGACCATACCACGTCACGTTGATTGAGATGCGCATTCGAACAGACACAAATATCCTCCGAGCTTTCAGATAATTCACCGATGGGATGGAGGGGGGGTCATCACTAATCTTTGTCTCCTTGCTAGGATCATCATGCCCATCCACACAATCACTCCCTCGGTGGCTCCACACCGTACGCGTGGTCACCAATAAGTTCGATGGTCCATAACTCGCACCCCAACGGGCGGAAGGGGGTCCATGATCAGTGTTTAGGGTTTGAAACCAGCTTTCACATGCCATGGTGAAGAATAGGGGTCCAATTCAAATGACCCATCTTGACCTCTAAATGACCTGTGAGGGATTCTTCAAGGTCAGCATCATACTTCCCCCTTGGGACCCTGAACCTTTTATCTGGAACATTTTTTTCCATCTTCACTAGTTTCCGAGATATTTGTTATATCATTTAAAATGGTCCAACCTGTATGATAATGAAATCTACAGGCAGGATTGGACACTCAATATAAATTTCAGCATTTTACTTATGCCTAGGACTTGAAAAAGAATTTCAAAATCAATAACCTCTGAATTTCGAAAATTTTTCATAATTTCATTTTCCAGTCTCTACAAATCATGAACCGATCCAAATCAGGGGGCATAATCTCAAATGCAACATTCTCAAACGGATTTCAGCGCTGCCGTACGGTAGTACAGTGAATTATTCGCCATAGATACAACGAACACAAACAATGAACAAATCACACCGATTTTCGAATTAGTGTTAGTGTATAAATGTAAAATAGTTCACTGTACTACCGTATGGCAGCGCTGAAATCCGTTTGAAAATTTTCTATTCGAGATTATGCCCCCTGATCCAAATTCATATTTGGAGTATATTTTTAGGAATACATATAATTATTACCTATTTTGAATCCGTATTGATCATATAATTTATAAAAAGAGTTGGTACACACTTTCAGATGGTTTTTTGGATCTTCCAGTGCCCTCAAAGACATCTTGGAAATATCTTTCAGGCATATTGAATATATCTTTGAGAGGTTTTGAATAAGATGTTTCAAGAGGTTTTCAGATATCCTGAGCTGATCCAAATTGGTGGCGTAAGAAATCTCACACATTTCGAAAACATATCTACACGAAACATTCGAAAGATTTCCTTGGGTTCCAAAGCCATCTTGCATGTATCTGGGACATTTTTTTTCTATTGTGAAGTACTTGACAGCTGTACTACAATGTTAGAAATTTCTGAATGGACTTCCAATTACATGTAATGAGAGCAAAAGGTATTCATTGCCCTGAAGAATTGATTGAAATTTCGATTACATTTTAATGAAATTTCAGTTATGAAAATATCAATGTATGATATAATATAGCAAAAATCTAAAATCCAGTTGCATGTAAATGAATTCTCATTTCAATCACCAAGAGTTGGGAATTTCATTCACAAGTGTACATGAAAAATATATTAAATTTGAAGATATTTCCAACAGTGTATATATTATGGAGTTCAAATCATACAAACGAGTCTCTCTAGTGACATGTTCTCCAATCCTTTTATCATTCCATCACAAAAGTAAAATGCAACGATACATTCGTGAAAATGATCGTAATATCCAACGCTTCAAATTGCAATACATTTATATTACTATATATTATTCTATGAGCCCTAATGGATTGACTAGGGAAAAGATTAGGATAATTAGAAGACAAGTTGACGTTAGAACTTCTTTGGAATTCTTTTATTTCATGTGAATTCTCACAACAATCGAATGGCGTGTTTAAGAATTATATATTGTTCACCATTAGGCATAATATATTTATAAAGAGGAATTGGGTCCAAAAGATTTTGTATTTCAATGCAAATTCACTGACCCTCATTCAAAACTTCCCAACCGATGATGTTTCCATTATCACCTATGCAGTGAAGCGGAGTACAAATGGAAAATATTTCCTCTTCCATAGTAAAGATGAATTTCAAGGTGGCAAACAATGGAGACGTTATGTCATCTTCCCCGATGACGACAACCCTATTCTTCTGACAACGTGTGCCTTCGAATTCAATTCGATTTGCGAATGTGCACATAGAATTCCATTTCAAATCTTTCGGTAGAGGATGTTGGAATTGTTGATAAACATCCGTGTCTCCTGAACAAAGTATATCACAAGAACCTAAAATTGTTCTTGGTAAAATATTCTCATTTATTAGGAACCTCCCTAACAGCACATCCACCGATTTCCATGTCGCATCTCCGTGGTCTCCACGTAGATGAATGGTGGACGTGGATAGAACGTGGATGAACGGAGATTCCACGTGGAGGCAATGTAGAGGCAACGTAAAAAGGTCCGGTGTTGTACAGGCTACAACACATGCCACATAGCATGCAGTTCTTGAAGATGTCTAAAAGAATACTCAACTGAGAGATCATCAAGAATGTTCTTGAAGATTTCTTAAAGATATCTTCCAGAAGTGTTGGGAAGACATCTTGTACAAGATTTCTAAAAGATGTATTGATTCAAGACATCTCCAAGACGGCCATGCAAGATATCTTGAAGAGATCTTTTAGAAGCGTTTGAAAGATATCTTCTTCGAAGACTTTAACAAGATATGTTTGGAAGGATAGATTGTCAGCAAGTTTAGGTTATGAATACCTGTTCATATGAATTGACATGAATGACACTTGGAATGTGCCTTTTATTATTGTTGAATTACACATGTGATGAATTCGTTCACAAATCGAAAGCTTGAAAAATCTATAAACATGCCAAGAGATTCTGGATTCTGCAAAAATTATGATTTTGTAACCTTCTAACACCCGCGCTGGAATTAACGAATCTTCAAAACACAAATATTTTACAAACTAATGAACTTTTCACGCTCAATTTTATGTACAGCCTTTAAGTGAATTCAAATAAAAATTTTCATTCATACTCATTAATAAGTTATTCTTCAATAACGTTGGGATAAGAATAAATTAGGAAGAATCTGTGGTATCCACGACCAACTTATCTGACATTTGTTTATATAATAACAGTTTTTTCAGAAGATCACTTCTATTCTCAGAATGTACATCACTAACACGATTCCACTGTGTTATATTGACAATCATGAGTATCAAAACCAAACTGTCTCTATAGCTCAAGTCACTGAAGCGTAAGTACATCGTACGATGCGCGGGTTCGATTCCCGCAACCTCAAAGGTTGAGATAAAGTAAACTTCATAGGAGTGCGAGAGCGACTAAGACAAAGATGGGGGAGAGAGAGGAGGTGTGGGGGGGGGGGGGGTAAGAAGGAAGAAGAAGAGGTTAGAATTTTCTTTCGTGAATAAATTCAAGCTTCTTCTAAGATACTTTTATGAATTTTGCAAGACATCTTCAAGAAATCTTGAAGAACTCTTTTAGATTTCTTGATTTCTTCTTGAAGATATCTTAGAGAAGTCTCGGAGACATCTTTTAGAAATCTATTAATGTTGCATAAGACATCTTTTCGAATAAGAAAAGACATCTTTTAGAAAATTCTTCAAGACTTCTTGTACTTTTGGAAGATATCTTTTAGAATTCTAAAAGATATCTTCGTGTCTGTTTGGGATGTCAAGTTGATTCCCAGTAGCCACAGATCAAGTGATATTTTTTCGGGACATATTCACATTAGATGATATTTTCAATGATCTATGCTTGGATCAAAAACGCATTTGAAATTCTACCGTAGTGGATGAAAAATGGTGTTTAGGGTTAAGTGAGTCACCTGTGATTTCAAGATCTAATTTATGATGTTCTTGAACAAGTCGATTGGAAGAATATTCTGCAACAACTGGTAACACCTTCGCTTAAACAATATCCACAATTTGCCTCAAAAGAAGATATAGTTGCCAAAGGCGATCATCTACGTGAACCATATCAGTTATAAAAACACCAAATAATCTCACGAAACATCTCGAAATATTTCCAAAACATCAATCGCTATGTAGAATCACCCATGCAGTCATCACCCTGATAGAAATAAATAATGGAGAGCATATTGAGCAACAAACAGCGGTTTATACATTAAACATGCTGAAAATATGTCATTCTCATTCGCATACTTCAAGCATGATTACATGTTTGTATTGAACAACATAATCTGAAAATGATTTTTCTAAGATGATGAAAAATTATACGTTCAGGAGTATGGGTATTCAGAGTTATTGAAGAAATATTCAGTGGTACATCGCATAACCTTCAAATCAGTATCAACATTAGGCGTTTCCGATATTCTCCAAACGATCAATCAGTCTCTTGTAAACTACACAATGATCGGTGAATGGATTTCTCCGGCCAATAGTAACAACAACAGCCTCCCCGTGGGATGATTGCGGGTCTTCCAGGGGGATATTCTTGATACCTGTCCTTGATATCCTTTTTATCCATCCTTGGTAGTATCTGCTTCCTTTACGTGGTGGGGAGGATAAGTATCTCAGATTTGGGTCTCTTCTTCGGGTGGAGTAGACCACTCGAGAGGGAGAATACAAACTGAGAGGAACTAAATCATCCCAACGCGAGGAACATCGGCAAAAACGCAGGGAAAGCAAGGGGAAACTACCCTCCTTGACATCTTTTAATATTCCCGAGGAAATGAAATTTCTTTACAAGTCTAGAATTTTGAATTTTAATTTATTGAAAAAAAGCAACAACAACAACATGATGGCGTTGTCTCGGGTAAGATATTCCGGAAGTAAGATGGCCTCCTGTTCGGATCTCCGGGTGGAGGCTGCTCGAGAGAGCCTCATCAAACAAGATAGAAAACCAAAGAAGATAGGGAAGAAAGAGAACATTCTTCGAGTCGGAGCGTGGAATGTTAGATCACTGAGACAAACAGGAAGATTAGAAAATTTGAAATTCGAAATGAAAAGGTTAGGTATCGATGTGATGGGAATTAGTGAAATGAGATGGCCGCAAGGAGGGGATTTCTGGAGTGGGGATTACAGACTTATTCATACAGGATCAAAGAATGGTCAAGCAGGTGTGGGAATTATAATGCATGAAAGGGTAGGGAATCGGATAGAAAATTATTTGCAACATAGCGAACGCGTGATGATGGTCAGAGTTAGAATAAAACCGGTGGACACTGTTATGGTTCAAGTATACATGCCCACATCTGCATACTCAGAGGAAGATATCGGAAAAACGTACGATGAAATAGACGAAGTGATAGAATATGTAAAAGGAGAAGGAAATTTCATCATCATAGGTGACTGGAATGCGGTAGTAGGGCAAGGAAAAGAGGGCAACATAATAGGAGATTTTGCGTTAGGGGAAAAAGAAATGGAAGAGGACAACGTTTAATCGAATTTTGTGAAAGCTATAAAATGGTCATTACCAACACACTATTCAAGAATCATCCAAGAAGAATCTGTACTTGGAAAATGCCAGGAGAAACAGCAAGACATCAAATTGATTACATATTAGTAAAACAAAGTGTATTGTAATTATTTCTCCGGGCTCCCTGCTATTATATGTACACCCCTATCGTCTTCGATTGAAATCGTGTGACATCGTCTTTTTTCGTTAACTACTTCTTCTCGCCTTGCTTGTAACGGCTCAGTGCTCTTTGAGAGTTTGTAACAAACACACGCGACTTAAATTATATGAACAATATAATAATTATTAAAACGAAAGTAGCGGAGTTTCATTCAAAGATTCCCATCCACCAAATGTTCGTGGAATATTCAACAAATATTGGTCCTATCGATTCGGATTGTTCAGTCGACGACGACATGTTCAAAAGACTCGTTCAAACAAACATTGAGCGTAGCAAAATCGTACAGTGCAAAGTGTCGGTTTTTCGCATCAGGTAACGATAACAACATCAAAAACAAGAATTTGTCGCGTGTGTATCATTATCGACTCGTGGATTCGATCAAGAGCACTCAAAAGCTAAAGAAGGTGCATTCCGATCATCGTGCGCGGCCATTACAAGCGGCCATTGTTCAAGTATTTTGACGCATCCAGCCAAATTGTGCATCATATTGTAATCGCATATCATCATTCTATGCGAGTCGACAATCGAGTCAACAGCAAGTACGATTCACGCAGAATCGTAATCTGAATATTGGATTCGTGGAAAATCGAGAATTCGAGTGAGTTCCAGTTGGCGTCTTCTTTGAGCATCGTTCGTTTCAACCGAGTATTCACCTGCACCGGCGGATGGCGCTACGGTTCGAGTTACCATCACACAACAATTTGATCGATATCGACGTGGAGTTATAGCTCAGCTTGTTTACGCATGCGTTACTTGTGTGTTAGGTACGCTGTTCTGTCAAACAGAAAACGCACTATTCAAGGTTAGTTTCTTTAAGCGATGAATTGAAATGAGTTTTCTTTAAGCACATCAATATCAATATTTTCTAGCGTTTCATTGACATTCAAGTTTTTATTTCCGATCATCGCATTGTTTGAGTTATATTTAAATCGTAATTCACTCGGTCGCACAATGCCAGAAACAAGTAATGCTAACATTGTAGCAAAATTGAAAACAAAACGTACGACTATAAAGGCATCATGTACTCGCATAAAATCATTTGTTGATGGGGTTCAGGAGTTGACTCCAGTAAATATAACTCATTTGAAAAATAGAAAAAGCAAATTAGACGGATATTGGGAAAAATATGATGAGATTCAAACCGAAATAGAAATGATAGATGAGTCAGCTGCCGAAGATCGCGCTTCATTTGAGGAAGCATTTTTTGATTTGAGTGCCAAAATCGTTCAATTGATTGAAGCCGGAACCCAAGCACAGATTGTTCAACCACCTCAGGCTCATCCACAGAATGTCCAACCTTTGAATGCACCGATCGGGGTTCAGGGGAATAACAATTCTCATATTCGCTTGCCCAAGTTAAATTTGCCCACGTTTACTGGCGATTATCGAGAGTGGACATCCTTTTCCCAAATGTTCCAGTCTACGATTATAGATAATACTACATTGAATAATATAGAAAAATTCCAATATTTAAAGGGTTCTTTGGGGGGAGAAGCTGCAGATTGCATTCAAGCATTAGATTTATCACATGATAATTTTCCCACAGCATGGGATATGTTGACAGGCCGATACAATAGATTGCGCATAATCATCCAAAGTCACGTGCAAGCTATTTTGGAAATACCCCATATGAAAAGGGAAAGGTGTCAGGATTTGCGTAATCTGATCAATAGTGCTTCAAAACATGTAAATTCACTGAAAACTCTCAAACGCCCTACTGATCAATGGGATGACTTATTAGTTCACATACTGGCAAATAAATTAGATACCGTTTCATTTCGCGAGTGGGAGGATTCTCTGAAAGGGGATGTTATTCCTACACTAGCACAATTGATGGCCTTTCTCAACCATAAATGTCAGACATTGGAATCTATTTCACAAAAGGAAAATTTGAATATTGTTTCGTGCAAGAACCCTCAAGTAGGCTCTCGTAAATCAGCCGTCAATTGTGCCGCTACGGTCAAGACCAAATGCATTTATTGCAATGACGACCACCCAATATATTTTTGTAAAGCATTCACAGACTTGCCTGTTGAGCGTCGTTTGGCTGAAATTAGGAAACGTAAACTTTGTAAAAACTGCCTCAAATCTACCACTCATCACGCCCAGCAATGTAATTCAGGTCTTTGTAAATTATGTAAATCCAAACATAATACTCTTTTACATTTTAGCAAGGCTAGCAATCCTAAGCAAAATGATGACAATAGGATGTCATTAGAATCAAAACCGGAATCATCCACGTCATCAGCAGTAGTTACTCATAACTCAATTCCTTCAAATTACGAATACGTATTACTTTCTACCGCGTTGGTAAATGTTTACGACAAGTTTGGACAGAAAAAACAAGCTCGTGTTTTATTGGATAGCGGTTCACAAGTTAACCTCATTACTAAGGAACTAGCCTCAGATTTACAGTTGCCTGTTCAGCACAGATCTATATCTATTTCAGGAATCAATCAGTTGTCAACAACCTCAAGCCAAACAATTAAGCTAAAACTAGGATCGCAACACAATTCGTTTCAAGTTGAAATCGAATGCATTATAACGGAAAAAATAACTAAACTCATACCCGCGATGCCTATCAGTAAAAATTCAATATACATTCCCAAGAATATTCAACTGGCGGATCCTTTGTTCCATAAGCCTTCTAAAATTGATATGTTATTAGGTGTTGATTTATTTTGGAGGCTTTTGAATATTGGGCAAATAAAATCATCTCCTCACAATCCGACAATTCAAAAGACATCTTTGGGATGGGTTCTCGCAGGTAGCATTGCTGGATCTTCAGTTAAGCCCTCCATCGTAAAAAATTTCTTTCTATCGTCATCTAATCAGCAGTTAGATCAATCCCTCGCGAAGTTTTGGCAAATTGAGAATGAATTCAAAACTCAAACCGTTCTTTCTCCAATCGAATCAGCATGCGAAAAGCAATTTCGGGAAACGATAACTAAAAATTCTGAAGGTAGGCTTATCGTAACTTTGCCCATAAAACCCAATGGAATACAAGAACTAGGCGATTCTAGGGATATTGCGTTGAAGCGTCTATACGGATTGGAAAGGCGTTTCAAACATAACGAAGATTTGAGACTGAGGTATTCTAAATTTATGAATGAGTATTTAGAACTTGGCCACATGAAAATGGTTGATGATGTTAATCCCGATAAAGTTGTGCCGACGTTTTATTTACCCCATCATTGCGTGCTGAAGGACCAAAGTCCAAGTACCAAATTAAGAGTCGTTTTCGATGGTTCGTGTAAAACTAGTTCTGGAATTTCTCTGAACGACATTCTATTGGTCGGACCCGTGGTACAGCAGGATTTGATATCATTGATCATTCGATTTCGAACGTATAAGTATGTGCTGACTGCTGACATTATAAAAATGTATCGACAGATACTGGTTCATGAATCTCAAACCTCGTTGCAACGTATTTTGTGGCGTAACAATCAGGATGAACCTGCAAACACTTACGAGCTACAGACTGTTACTTATGGTACAGCTTCAGCCTCTTATTTATCCACGCGTTGCTTGTTATATTTAGCAGAGACCCATAGAAATATCTTCCCTATCGGCTCTGAGGCTGTTTCGAATGATTTTTACGTAGATGACCTGTTGACAGGGGCTAATTCGATATCTGAGGCTAAGTCTAAACGTGATGAGGTGATCAAAATTTTGAATTCTTCTCATTTATATCTCGATAAATGGGCTGCGAATGATCCATCTTTGTTGGAGGATATACCATCATTAGCTCAAACCCAATCTCCCATCATTTTGTCAAATGAATCAGAAACGAAGATTTTGGGAGTTCGTTGGGACCCTGTGAAGGACTGTTTTCAATTCAATATTGCTTCTGATTCGCTGAACTCTAGGATTACCAAAAGAAATATGCTCTCAGAGATCGCTCAAATATTCGACCCGTTGGGTCTTATTGCTCCCGTGACCATCATATCAAAACTGCTGATGCAAGAATTATGGCAGTTGCAAAATGATTGGGACGCATCAGTTCCTCTACACATTCATACACGATATCGAACGTTCAAGGATCAATTAATTGAACTTAAGCATCTAAGAATTTCGAGGTGGTTGATACACGAAAATTCAGAGATTGGCATAGAATTCCATGGATTCTCTGATGCAAGCCAATCAGCGTACGGCGCTTGCTGTTATCTTAGAACCATGGATCGTGATGGTAATTATCATACTAGCTTGGTAACATCAAAATCTCGCGTTGCCCCGTTAAAAGCTGTTTCTCTTCCCCGCCTCGAACTTTGTGCCGCGTTTCTTTTAGCACAAATCTACGAAAGAGTATTGAAGGCAATCAATTTGCCATTGTCAAGGCTTTATTTTTGGTGCGACTCAACCATAACTATAGCTTGGATCAAATCGCAGTCCCGTAAGTGGACCACTTTTGTGTCTAATAGAGTTGGAGAAATTCAACGACTAACCCGTTGTGATGATTGGAGACATATACAGTCTAAGGACAACCCCGCCGATATTGTGTCGCGAGGTGCAAATCCTTGTACTCTGATGGAATCTCCCTTGTGGTGGCTAGAACTTGAAGAAAGTCAGTGGCCTAATGTTGATATAGACTATTCTATTGATGATATTCCTGAACAATCTAAGAGTGCCACAGTTTTGAAAGTTACCGAGACCATTCCCTTCATTGACGAATTGTGTGCTAGGTATTCCAATCTTCGCAGATTAGTTCGGGTTGTTGCTTACTGCCTTAGAATCTCAAATAATATGAAAGTCGGCACCACGCTAAAAAGGGGAATTTTGACCGCGGAAGAAGAGGAACAATCATTATTAGTTTTGTGTTCTTTGGTTCAAAGAATTCATTTCAAGGAGGATATTGCTCAACTTGAGAACTCCAAGCCTCTGAAACTTCGTAGTAAATTGTCATCACTTTCGCCTTTCATCGATAAGAACGGCCTATTGCGAGTAGGTGGAAGGTTGAAGCATTCTAATCTTCCTTACGACGCGCGTCATCCCATTTTGTTGCCAAAAAACCATTCTCTTACCATTCTTATTATACGAAACGAACATGTGCGCAATTTACATTCCGGCACTCAAGCTACTATTTATGCTATTAGAAGACGATTCTGGCCGATATCGCTGCGTTCCACTGCTAGGAACATTATTCGAAAATGTATCATTTGCTTCAAGGTTAAGCCTGTTCATTCGGAAGTTACGATGAGTGATTTACCTGACACCCGTATTCAACCATCTAGGCCTTTTAGTCATTGCGGTGTGGATTTTGGAGGTCCATTCCTGATAAGAGAAGGGAGGCGTCGTAATGCCAAGACAATCAAATCGTATATCGCGGTATTTGTTTGTTTTTCGACAAAGGCTGTGCACATAGAAATGGTGTTCGACCTTTCTTCCGAGGCCTTCATCGGTGCATTTAAACGATTCATGGCGCGCCGCGGTAAGCCGCATAGTATATACTCCGATAATGGCACCAATTTTGTAGGTGCCAACCGCGAGCTATCCGAATTACATGAACTTTTTGTGCGGGAACAGATTGCTGATCAATTGAATGATTTCTTTAATGAGTCTAGAATCAAATGGCACTACATACCTCCCAATGCCCCGCATTTTGGCGGGTTATGGGAATCAGCTATAAAGTCCGCCAAGTACTACATGAAGCGTATCATCGGTGATGCTCATCTTACTTACGACGAAATGAATACCGTTCTGTGTGAGATCGAGTCAATTATGAATTCTCGACCTTTAACCGCTCTGTCCGAAGATCCTAATGATTTGCAGCCCCTGACACCAGGGCATTTTCTAATAGGCGACGCCTTGAATAGTTGCTCTCAACCCGATATTAAGGATATAAATATTAATAAGCTTTCGCGATGGCAAAGAGTCGAACAATTGCGGCAACACTTCTGGCAAAGGTGGAGCAAGGAGTATTTAAACCATTTACAAATTAGAAGTAAATGGAGAAATAACAAAGGAGAGCAATTAGAGGTTGGTAAATTAGTAATCATTGAACAACCAGGTCTCGCTCCACTTCAATGGCTTTTGGGACGCGTAGAAGCTATCAATCTCAGCTCGGATGGAAATGTGCGATCCGCGAGTATTAAAACTAATAAAGGACTCCTTACCCGACCTTTGTCCAGACTCGCGATTTTACCGTCAGATTCTAAGTGAGGTCAGTTGTGATATTAATTTACATGAGTTTTATTATGTTAGTAGTATTTGTATAAATGTAGAACCACATGTTTTAACATTCGATGAGCTATTATAGTTGTTAACATTGCTAAATACATATTAGGATAATCTAATTCGATTCAAGGTATCATAAAGGTAATGGAACCGATATTACTACGAATGGCCATATACACGCTATATAGTTAGAATATAATTGTTATGAGTTTGTTCGTTGAAGGACTCATTTGCCATGTTAACTTTGTCAATCACTTTGTTTCTCTCTTTTATCGTTAGGTTTAGACGTAAGGACTCATGTGAATCTCAATTATAATCCATTATGGATACAATATGTATCTGTTACAGTCAAAATCCAATCACATATCATTTGTTTCAAGTTTATTAGAAATTCAATGTATCCATTCATTTCTTTATATTTATGTTCGAGTTTACAATTATAATTATCATTAAGACAAACATAACCTGTAACAATTTGAAAACCTATGTTTTTCAAGGCGGGCGGTGTATTGTAATTATTTCTCCGGGCTCCCTGCTATTATATGTACACCCCTATCGTCTTCGATTGAAATCGTGTGACATCGTCTTTTTTCGTTAACTACTTCTTCTCGCCTTGCTTGTAACGGCTCAGTGCTCTTTGAGAGTTTGTAACAAACACACGCGACTTAAATTATATGAACAATATAATAATTATTAAAACGAAAGTAGCGGAGTTTCATTCAAAGATTCCCATCCACCAAATGTTCGTGGAATATTCAACACAAAGATTTGGGAACCAAGTGAAAAGCTGTAAAACTTATCCAGGCGCGGATGAAGATAGTGATCACAATATGTTGCTGATGAAATGTTTTCTGAAATTCAAAGCTCTGAAGAAGAAAAAGAAAATGCGAAAAGATGGAATTTGAAGAATCTCGAACAAGAAGGAACACAAGAGGCATTCAAAGTGATGTTGGACGAAAAATTGGAAGATCGACAAGAGAAAGACTTGGAAATAGAGAGTAGATGGACAAATATGAAGGGGAACATGGAACAATGTGCAGATGAAATTTTGAAGAGCAATGAGGTAGAGCCTGAGAAACGATGGACAACGGAAGAAATTCTCGATTCAATTATTGAAAGGAGGGAATACAAGAATAAGAGCAGTGAACAAGACCGGCGGACATACAAGGCACTGAGGAATCAAATAATCAGAGAATCAAGGGAAGCAAGAGAACAGTGGTTAGAGGAAAAATGTCAGGATATAGAAGTAAGATTACATTCAGGGAAAGTAGATGAGACATATAGGATTGTTAAGAGATTTTTTGGACAAATGAAATCTAGAAGCAGTAAGATTAAGAATTCCCTAGGGAGACAATTGATAAGAACGGAGGAGATGATAGAATAATGGACCAATCATTTGGAAGATCTGTATAAAGGAAGCGATAATATAGGATTTTTAGAGAGGGAGGAAGATATCGATGAAGAAGAATTGGGAGATTCAATTTTGAGATCAGAATTTGACAGGGCTTTAGAAGAATTGAGAAATAATAGAGCGCCAGGAATAGATCTGCATAAGTGCGGACCTTATCAAACCCTCCAGTCAGAGAACTCATGATGCACTGTTTGAATTGTTCAGAGAAATGTACGAAATAGGCGGAGTACCTAAAGATTTCTAAAAGAATAAAATTGTCGCCATTCCAAAAAAACAAGGAGCAGACGAATGCGAGAACTACAGAATGATTGGTTTGACTTCACATGCCTCGAAAATACTGACAAAGATCATATACAAAAGAATAGAGAATGAAATAGAGAGTAGATTAGCAGAAGATCAGTTCGGTTTCATGAAAAATAGGGGAACGCGGGAAGCGATATTAGCACTCAGAACAGTAATAGAGAAAAGTCTGGAGTTAAAAAAGTCTGTGTACATAGGTTTTGTAGATATACAAAAGGCATTCGATAATGTTGATTGGGAGAAGATGTTTACGATTTTGAAAAAGGTAGGAATGAATTTCAGGGATAGGAGAATAATATATGAATTATATAAGAATCAAACCGCAATAATAGAAATAGAGGGTCAAAAAGGAGAAGCACAAATTAGAAGAGGGGTGAGACAAGGATGCTCACTATCGCCACTGATTTTCAATCTGTGTATAGAAGAAGCAATGAACAAAGTGAAGGAGCAAGTGCCATTGAAATTACAGATTCAAGGTGAAAATGTAAGCATGTTGAGATTTGCGGATGACATAGCTTTATTAGCTACGAGTAGTGCTGAGTTAGAGAATACTCTCAACGCTATGAGAAAAATATTACAAGACAAATATTGTATGAACATAAATAAGGACAAAACAAAATTCATGATTAGTACAACAGCGAAAACATCAAGGAGAACGAAAATCAAAATAGATGCAGAAACAATTCAGCAAGTGAAAGAATTTAAATATCTAGGAAGCATAATTACAGAAAACGGTGAAAGTGAAAGAGATATGAGAGCAAGAATAGCACAAGGGAAACAGGCCTTCTACCAAAAGAAACAGTTACTATGTTCGAAGAATATGAGCTGAGCAGTGAGGAAGAAATTTTTGAAGAGTTACGTTTGGAGCACAGCATTATATGGTTGCGAAACTTGGACAATCGGGAAAACGGATCAACCAAGACTCGAAGCTTTTGAAATGTGGTGTTATAGAAAGATGCTTATAGTAAAGTGGATAGAGAAAGTGAAAAATGAAGAAGTACTTGAGAAGGTAAATGAAAAAAGAAGTCTTTTGAGACAGATTGTGCAAAGAAGAAGTAATCTGATAGGGCACACATTAAGGCATGATAGCTTATTGAAAACAATATATGAAGGAAAAATGAATGGTAAAACTCGAAGAGGTAGACCTAGATTAAGTTATATAAAGCAAATTATACAAGATAAGGGTTGTCGTAGATATGCAGAAATTAAGCGGTTAGCGGTTAATAGACAGGGTTGGAGGATTCCATCCAATCAGTCATAAGACTGAGTACTCCATGATGATGAGTAACAACAGTTACAAAACACTGATTGGTCATTTGGACAATATCAAAAACTCTTGTTGTCAGTTGCATTAATTCCAAACGTAATGAAATTACAACATAGAATGAGAACGCTTCTCAAACTGATGAAAATTCATACTCATCCATATCATTGTGATATACATACATATATGTATGATTCATTCATACATTGAGAAAAAATATTCCAAATTTATTTCAATCAAATAAGGTTTGTTAAGGGGACCCTCTACTGTGACAGCCAAAAAAAGAGCCTATGTTCAACATTCTTCTCCTCAGAGACTACTGCATATAATTGGCCACACTCTTTTTCCCCTTAAGGGTATGTATTCAGAGAAGAGAGAAAAATTTCTTTCTGTTTTCGAAGAATAATTATTCATTCAATTACAAAACTTCGAATATGGTGGTAACGGAAAATACTCTCCACTGGTGGGAATGATTCCAGCACTCCAGGATTTCTGAAACCAAAAATCCCAAAAGATTCTCAATCTGTGATCCTGTTGTTATCGTCCGTACCTTGAACAAAATATTTCATTGAGAGTCAACAAAATGGCGGCGTTTTTTGTGCGAGTATACAAGAAAACGGCTTTTTTTCGTACAAAATGGAGTCAAAAAATATGTTGGAACCAATTTTTCAACACATTCGAGGTACGGACGATAGCCACGAGTGTGCTGAGTATTGTGTCAGATTCTCAAGTTAATATGTTCAGCCGTTTTTTAGGAATCACTTCCGCCAGGTGAAAAAACGTTATTCCGAGATATTCACGTATGAAGTTTTTTTTATATGGAAATTGATAGAATAAATACTTAGTAATTTAGTAATACTTAGAACATCATTTTTCTCCGTGTATATATATATATATTCAAAGAGGTAAACATGAAAAATAGATAGGAGAGAAAAGTACTGAAGTCTCCAAATGCCACCTTTGGCGGTCGATATACGCCACCAACCAGAAGTCTGCGTACGGCTTTTCCCGATATTTGTACGAATAGATACTCAGGCTGAGCAATGTAAGTGGCAGAAACAGAAGATGCCACAACCTTAACCACAAGACCGGTTCTGACGCACAGACACACACCACCCCCGTTCTTCTCCTCCCTATCGGATCGAAATGAATAATAACCCTCAATCGAACAAGTCAAATCATGTAGTATTGGTCGAAACCATGTTCCTGAGACAGCAATCATGTCCAAATTTTGTGAAAGTATGAAAGCGAGAAATTCCGTCCAATGTGCCGGGAGCGATTGAGCATTTACATGACAGATATTGAGAGAACCATCATGGTTAGGGATGGAATCAGAACGGGAGCAGGGGGGTTGTCAAACTAACATTTTTTCAATATCAGCGATACAGGTTATCTGAATGGTCGGAGACTCATCACTCCTTTGAACTGATGTCTTACCATACATGTGCCAAGTGTGTTTATAATTCCTCACTTTCGCTGCCGTCCGCATACGTTGAAGAAGGGATGATATTTCGAGAGGCGAATACTCATCGACATAAATTCAATGGTTGGGAAAATTCTCATTGATATCAGAGGTGAGTACAGTTCCCTTCGTTTTCTTATTTCCTAGAATCAATTCCACCAGTGGAGAGGACGACAGTTCAGTAAAAATCATCCGCGGTTTGTCCGAGTCCCCCGCACTTCTAATCCCAAATGCCCGAGATATCTGAGATGCCGCTACATCAACCCCCGGATATTTGAATACTGATTCCACAAGATCACTTATTGATTCATTTGGACTCTCAGGAAGACTGGAAATAACGAGAGTGGAATTTGCTAATTTTTCCCGAAAGAGCTTCAACCCCTGATTGCAAGTTGGAATCAACCTCCCCAAGTTCAGATATCCTATTATCAATCCCGACATTTCTATGAGTAGCTTCATCCTCTGCAGTAGTACATCGCGCCTTGATGTCACCCAGATTGAATTGGATTGTGGTCAATTTGAACTCATGCAGACTCATAACCTGCTTGATGGAACTAATATCCTCGGATAGCCCATCGAATTTGTTTTTGGAATCATTGAAATCAGTACGCGAAGAATTTATAGCTCCAAGGATATCAGAGAGCGAAGGTGTATCGGAAGGAATAGTAGGAGGGACAGGAGAGGATAAATCTCGAATGCAATAAGGTGTATTAGCCAGCGAAACGCAAGACAAACAAGCGTTAACCAGGACCTCATCATGGAGGATCCTGCGCATTTTCACACACAAAGGGTGGTAAGAGCCCCGACAGATCTCGCAGACTGCAGGCCTGACTACATCCCTCCTACACCCTCTGCACGGCACTGCACAACTAGTTGAAGACGTCTTGAAAAACTTTACCCAAGAAACCGATTCCAGGGCCTGATCGTATCCACTCAAATATGTTACGATGATTCGACTCCAGAATTTGAAAAATTTACAATAGAGAATTGACAATAGAGAGCCTTTGAATCGAATACATGAGCGTGAAGGAATAGTGAAAAAGTCAAAAATTACGTCAACAATGAAAATATGAAAATAAGAACACAAAGTCAACGACAGCGATTCAAAAGCTAAGTATTGACAATGTACGCTGGAGAAAAAAAATTAACTCAGAGAGATGACAACCCTCTCTTTCTTTCCTTATAACAGCTATAGGATTTACTAAGAGAAAGAGTCGAGACACAGTGGAATGAAAAAACGAAATCAAATAAACGAGATATACAATTAATTTAATTTACTGGGCTCTGTCGCTAATCATCACGGTTATCACTTTCATCAAGAAATATTTAGCTATTGAATGACCAGAGGGAAATACACTCAATCATAAGATAATACTAATATCAACAGATGAGAGTGTACCTCAATCTACCGTCGATAAGGTAAATCCCTGAGCGGCAATAATTGTACAGCTGATCAGAACAACACATGAAAAGATACACGAAATAGAAGAAATGAGAGAAACAAGGACAAAGGAGCAAAACAGCTCTCCGAAAGAAGAATAATAAAATGGTTAGATGAAAACTTTGATGTTGGCCATATGTTATTAAGCCCACTAAGTTGCTCAATAACACAATTTTAACGAAAACCGTCTCACTGAATAATTGATGAACGTTCCAATACTAAGACCGGTTAAATGACTGCTGGATAATAATGTGAAGGAAGAATTCACCGATACCAATATAGAAAATGCATATGAAAATGAAAATGGACTTACTAACCTAAGCTAGAGCCCTTCATTAACACGTCAAGCACCATTTCACGAGGGACTCAACACTGAGCACTGCAAATCGGAAGTTCCAAGAGCATATCACAGAACAAACACGTGCTCGGTCCCTCTGATTTCTTCTAGAGTAGATCGATGACAGACATTCAGTCACCCCCATGTTGGAAGCGGTATGATTGAATGTTTCACTCATTTATGTTTAGAAATGATCCTGCACTTAGGACACGGTTCCCATCCATAAATTCAGCCTTCGATGAACGCGTGATCTTCAACAAGGTACACTGAGAAAAGTGTATGGGATTGATTGCCATTTGCAACTCTCAAGAGTAAGAATAGTATCAGTTTAGGAACTAAAACCAGAGATTGAAGTGAGAAGCGTGCTTGTACTAACATGATCACGTGGTTGAAAGGATGAGAGGGATTATGTTTTGAAATAAGATCTTTTTCCATTCTCCATAATACATATTTACAAATCAAGATCAGTCAGAATGCAAATATGTGAAAATGGAGTCATTTGACTTTGATCCCAACCAGCACAAATGATCAATTTGAATTTATAAAGAATTCCTAAAGATCTCTTGAATAGTTCCCGTTATGCTGATCAAGATGTATTCATTATGAATATCTTGAATTTAAAATGAGAACGTCTTGAATGCCCGGGCAATTCATCATGAAATCTCGATATGAGTCCTTTCTGAACATCAAGTTGTTCATTAATAGTTCAGTAAATGTGTTAAAAAATCCGTGTGTCATGAATTTTCTGTTAAATATTCAACACAACCACGTGTAACTTCTACAGACAGTCCTTGTGTAATCAGGTCTCAACTGATTTATAATGTGAAATCATTCAAACAAGTGAAAAAAGTGTCAAAATGACACAAATGTTATTCAACTCAAGATTGAACATAAAAATTGTGTTGTTCTCAACTACCAAGGGGAGATCGCCAGTGGTGGGAGCTATTTTTTTATGAAACTTCTATGTACGTGTAACTTTAGTAGTCGTCGGAAGAACTGTTCATGCATTTTGGTTTTAGCTTTCATTGTAATGGAAATTCGTTTTCTAGATATGTGAATTTGAAGATAGAGTGCGAGTCGATATACAGGGTGGGGCATTTAAAGTGTCGCGGGCGTTTTTTCCAAAAATAAAGTGAGATACGAGAAAATTTTTCGGACAAAAGTTGTAGGGTACCGAGGGGGACATCCGATGGTGGCCTTGGCTTTGACCTCAAATCTCATCTTCAAGGGCATTCTGAGATTAACTCTTGTTTTTTAGATAGCATCTCATATTTTTTACTGCAGATTTGGATTCTAGGTCAAAAACCAAGAAACTTTTGTCTGAACCATTTTCCTGAAATCCGCAAAAATGGCGCTCTAATCGATATTGTTCCATTTTGAATCTGACATTCGAATAACTCGAAAACGAAGGGTCTTGCAAAAGAATGTTTCGTACAAAAGTTGTCAATACACAACACATTTCAATCGTCTACATTACCACCATTCAGAGCTCACGCGATGTAAACAGACGACGGGGTTCAGTGAAAATTCACGATTTTGAAAGTCAGTTTGTCAGTTACATTTGATTATTACTTGGTTTATGACAAATTGAAAATCATGGATATCCGATACACGGTTTCTGAAAAGATCGATATGATCTACATTTACGGTGAAGTGCATAAGAACCCCAGGCAAGCATATGACTTGTATGCAGAACGATTTCCTGAAAGAACAACGCCATCCATTAGGTATTTTCAACGCATTACAAAATTATTCTCAGAAACGGGAAGTGTTACAAGGGAAAAACGACATCGAATGAGAACTGTTAGCGGAGAAAATGCGGAAGTTAATGTACTAGCTGCAGTAGCCAATAATCCACACGTGAGCTCTCATGAAATTGAACTCCATTCGGGAATTTCTCGAAGAAGTGTTCTTCGAATACTGAAACGTCACAAATTCCATCCTTATCACATTTGTTTGCATCAAGACCTTCACGGTGATGATTTCGAAAATCGTGTACAGTTTTGTCGATGGGGTCTAGCGCAAATGCACAATAACAACTTCATCAACATATTATTTTCTGATGAGTCGACGTTCACCAATCATGGTCAAGTAAATCGACATAATATGCATTACTGGGCGACAGAAAATCCAAGATGGTTACGTCAAGTAGAACATCAAAGACAATGGGCTGTGAATGTTTGGTGTGGTATTTTTCGATCTCGAGTAATTGGACCGTACTTCATTGCAGATACGCTAAATGGAGAGAAGTACAGACATTTATTAGATCAAGTACTTCCAACATTACTTGAAGACATACTTATTCAGGAACGATTGAATATGTGGTATCAACACGATGGTTGTCCATCCCATTATGCAGTCACAGCTCGAGAAATATTGGACAGAGATTATCCTGGACGATGGATAGGACGTCGTGGACCAGTTCATTGGCCTGCCCGTTCTCCGGATCTTACTTCTCCAGATTTTTTTTTATGGGGATACATAAAAGATACAGTTTATCAACAAGCACCGACTACACCTAAGAATATGCGTCAACGAATCATCAATGGATGCGCGAGCATCAATGAAGATATTTTAGCACGAGTTCAGCAATCTTTTGTAAAACGTTTTGAAATGTGTATTGAAGTCGAAGGCCATCATTTTGAGCATCTACTGCATTAAAATTATCCAAGTGATGTAGACGATTGAAATGTGTTGTGTTTTGTCTGTTATACCCCATCACCTCCGTTTCAGTTCAAGGGGTCCCCCTTGGAATCAGACAACTTTTGTCCGAAACATTCTCCTCCAAGACCCTTCGTTTCCGAGTTGTTCTAATGTCAGATTCAGTATGGAACAATATCGATTAGAGCGCCATCTTTGCGGATTTCAGGAAAATGGTTCAGACAAAAGTTTCTTGGTTTTTGACCCAGAATCCAAATCTGCAGTAAAAAATATGAGATGCTATTTAAAAAACAAGAGTTGACCTCAGAATGCCCTTGAAGATGAGATTTGAGGTCAAAGCCAAGGCCACCATCGGATGTTCCCCTCGATACCCTACAATTTTTGTCCGAAAAATTTTCTCGTATCTCATTTTATTTTTGGAAAAAACGCCCGCGACACCTTAAATGCCCCACCCTGTATGCAAAGAAAGTACACTCAATCAAAGGACCGGCAGTGGCTTGAGTGATACAGCTTCAACATTCGGTCCCGACGATCCATGTTCAATGCTCATTGAAGTACTGTTTTTTTTCAATTTATTCTTATGAATTGTTTCAACACGAAAAAAGTGTAATTTTAACATTTGATTGATGTAAAAAAATCCTTAAATTACACTTGTGAACTGTTGATTCATTCCTTATTTTGGATTTCATTTGACAGTACTTATCTGTTGAATTTACACCATCGGAAATTCCAATCAAAATTTTATCAACATCCTTTTGTGTTATATTATTTACATCGAGCTTGAGTTATTAGCTAACACAAATACATTATGTAATATCGACACAAAAATATGTGTGGACCATTTGGGACATGTGAAATGTGTTGAATTTAACACAAAATTTCCAACTGTGTGTGCAACAGATCTTTATGCTTGAATATGATATAACAGGTCTGTATGTTCTAGTACATATTGAAAGGAAAGAATCGGTAAGGGGAACCATAGAGTACTCACATGTTCTCAATTGAAATGAAAATACATATTTATTGCACCTTTCCGGTCATTGAATTTGAATTTGCGTCCTCATTTTTACTAGGTTCGCGATTCCCTCTTTCAATATCAAAGTTTGTCAAATCTTTTTCCCATAGATTCATCGCTTTAGAACATAGCGAATGGTGTCACGCTCAAGTATGTAGCATACAATGGTTGTGAATAATTTGAACTTGAAATAAATTTCGGAATGCTCATATCTCGAAAACTAAGTCTCAAATAATTCCTCATAAGCAATTCGAACTCTTATGGAAGTATTATGTATTCGTGACTGAAACATGGTATAAATTTCATTGCAATCGAATAACCAGAAATGAAAATACGTGTGGTCACAAATTTCCAATTTTCCACATGATTCCCCTCCTTCCGTTCTTCTGTAAGGATCAGGTTGGAATTTATGAAAAACCGCAATTAGCACTGCATGAAACTGAAGTAAAAATTGTATGAAAATCGGAGGATAGGAACGGAAGATATCTGCATGAGAACGGTATTCACGAAATTTTCAAAAGTTGTTCCAAACCTTAGTGCTCACCATTTTATTCCCTCCGTTGCGATTTGCTTGAAATTTATATCATCATATCAACACTCCGCGCATTGAGTATGCCACTTCCAAAACATCGTCCAATAATGCGGATCTCGGAACAAATTTTTTTACAGTTTTCACCCAAGTGGGATGAAACTCGTATGGAAGCACTGTTGGATCACAATTTAAACGTGGTACAAATTCCATGCCGAACGGATGATAGGGAGCGGAGATATGAGCGGTCGCAGAATCAAGATTTCAAGATCAATAGGTCTCGTGTCTTCTCTGAGACGAATATGTGAAAAAAAATTATTCAAATCGGTGCATTCTGAGGAGAGTTATCGCACGTCAAACACAAAAATCACGGTTTTCAGAAACATATTCCGCGATATTTTCAAAACGTGTTATCCAATCGGAACCAAAATCGATATGCCTCAATGCGCCTCTGAGACGAAAATATTGAAGAAAGAATCATCCTGATCGGTGCATTCTGAGGAGAGTTATCGTACGGCAAAGACTGCACATTGTAAACTTTCGGTTCTTTGGTACAATATAGTCCAATTCAACCGTTATTCAATTGCATATAAATTCAAATCGGACATAGACGCGAGGAATATATATATATATATAAGTACAAAGAACTCCTCAAGAATCTCTCACGATTCCAAAGGATTAGAAAATCAATTTATAAATCAAATAAATCGTTATTTGATATGAATTTTGTATATTTATATCGACATTCAGATATCTGTGAACAGAGGCAATTCAAATGATCCAAATTGTTCTCTTATATTCATTTCAAGGTCGAGTCTCTTTACAATTTGCATTATATATATCTCTTTACAGTCTTTTGATAAATTCCCGATATATCGGATATACCACATGCTTTCACATACACAGATACCTATTAACATCTTCATAGAATCTGATTATTTCATATTTTTGTTATGGCTAATCGAACAGTTCAAGTTTATTCTATGCTCTTTTCATTTCACATAAAATAGATCTCGAATTTAATCGTCTATATACAACTTATACTTTATCTCTTAAAATATTTACACGTATATTAATCTAAATCGATCTCTGTCATTAATTGAATTATTCCGATATATATATATGTATATACACGTATATGGATGTATCTCTTTCGATTTCCGTCAATCAAGTGGGAAACTCTCTCATCGCGAGGTTCCTCTTCTCCTCTTCTTTGGATGGGGGCCAAATCAACGAAAAGACAAATCAACGAAATCAGTGTTTGAAAAGAAAGAGTATGACGTATCTATCTTTTCAACGAACTTTTCGTTGATTTGGTTTTTCGTTAATTTGGCGCCCATCCTCTTCATCCTCCCGCCTTATCATTCTCGCTCCTCTCCCCCCTCTTCTCTTTTCCCTTCCTTATCTTCTTCTTCTCTCTCATTTCTTCCCTTGTCTCTTCCTTCTCTCTTTGCCTAGTTACAACATACATACGCGCGCGCGCACACACACACACACACACACACACGCGCGCGCGCACACACACATTTTAGCGGATCGCGTTTTTTTCACGTTCTGAAGCGTTTAGCAAAGGTGGAATACCCCCTCCTGCATCATCGATTTTTTACCCTAAAAATTGCTATTGAATGAAAGTTTCTTCCATTTCCATTTGTGGAGATGAAAATATTGAACGTTGATGATATTAAAGAATGATATGATTCGAAAACAAACGTAATTGGAACTGCAGATAGAAATTCGTAAGAATGGAAATACCATTGCAAGGTATGGACCGTCGAAGTTATTGATGAACTACTCTTAGCGCTACCCAGGAACAACGACGTGGACGTGGTAGTTCTCTGTTCCCTCGGAGTGCTTGATCATCGTGAATCCCCTTGCCTCTCACATGAGGGGTGCTTGACGCTGTTAGAATAATTGCTCGAAGTTACCCTCCTCTGCCTGAATACATAATCCTGGTATGTTATGCATGGTTTGCCAACCATAATAAGCAGAGACTCAGTGTTCCCGTTTGTTTATGTTTACGTTTTTTTTTCCAATGAAATCAACTCTGATCTTCATTGAAATCAGTCCCGGTCTTCGGAGAAAAGCGATGAACAAGAATACATAAACAAACAGAAACATCGAATTCCTGTGTATTATGGTTGGTTATGTGGATGATTACGGGAAAAAGTGATGACTTAAACACTGGTTCTAAACTGAGACCATCACAATCGTTCTTTTCCTTCGCATATTCAATCATCTACATTCATCAATTTATTTCATTCGATTCAATCGGAGAAATGAATCACTATCCACCCTTTGAAATTATTGATATGAGGCGTGTGCTTGGCTCATGTCACAATAATTACAACGGAGCCGCGAGAGTTTACCGGCATCGGTATCCTGATCGCCGCATCGCACAGCCCACGACCATCCGTCGACTCGAATTGAGGGCTCGACGAGGAATATTGCAGCGAGATCTAAGACATCACCGATACGATGAGAATGATATCCGTGCACTCACCATATTGAGACTCATCCACTTGGACCCTCATGTTAGTAGCCGATCGTTGGCATGAATAACTGGTATACCCCGGACTACTGTTTTGAGAATCTTGGAGCATGTCAAATATCGACCATACCACATTACGTTAACTCAAGCTCTCACTCCAAACGACATGGGACTTCGAATTAGATTCTGCAACTGGGCACGAGCAAGGCGGATTGACGATCCTCAATTCTTCCACTATGTAATGTTCCCCGACGGTCCATACATGGAATTTTTTTTCCCGGGCTATGTAATGTTCTCTGACGAAGCATCTTTTCAGAGCACTGGGCATTTGAATAGACACAACTCTGATTACTGGTCGGATGTTAATCCGCATTGGTATCGAGCAATCGACAACCAACATCGTTGGAGCGTAAATGTGTGGTGCGGGATCGTCAATGGCTATTTAGTCGGTCCTCATTTTTCCAACGGCACTTTGAACGGCCCCATGTTTCTGGAATTTCTGGTGGATCATTCACCAGGCTTGCTTGAGGATCTGAGTTTACAAACAAGGCAGGGGATGTGGGTCCAACTAGATGGAGCGCCACCTCATTACGCATTGATCGTGAGAGAATACCTTGATCATTATTTCCCGGGAAGGTGGATTGGACGAGGTGGGCCAGTTGCGTGGCCTCCACGCTCACCCGACTTGGCATCTCCCGACTTTTTCTTGTGGGGATTTCTGAAAGACGAAGTATTCAAGGCCCAACCAACAACGAGGGAGGACATGATTGATCGCATCCGCACTGTTTGTGCCAACATCCCGCGATCAGTGTTTCTGAACACTGTTACAAATTTACGGCGGAGACTGGGATTATGTATCCAGGCAGAGGGGGGTAACTTCGAGCAATTATTGTAACAGCATCAAGCATCCCTCATGTGAGAGGCAAGGGGACTCTCAATGATCAAGCACCCCACATGTGAGACGCAAGGAGACTCACGATAAACAAGCACTCCGGAGAGAACAGAGAACTACCACGTCCACGTCGTTGTTCCTGCGTAGCGCTAAGAGTAGTTCATCAATTACTTCGACGATCCATAACTTGCACTCCAATGAGCGGAAAGGGGTCCATGACCAGTGTTTCGTGGAGGGTTTGAAACCAGCTTTCCCATCCCATGACGAAAAAATGGGGGTCTCATTCAAAAAAAACCATCTTGACTCCTGAATGACCTTCAAAATGACCTCTGAGGGATTTTTCAAGGTCAGCATCATACTTCCCCCTCAGAACCCTAAACTTTTTACCCGGAACATTTTCTTCCATCTCCACTAGTTTCCGAGATATTTTGCTATATCACTTTAAATGGACCACCCTGTATATAATCCTCCGAAATATTCTTTCTCTCAAATACTCTATTTTCAATAAAACATTTTCCGTTAAAGATCTGAATTCTCAATCATCTTCATTTTCAGATGATTATATCCTACATATCACTGTGGATGAATATCTATTCTTACATATTTCCCTCCTCACAAATTCTCATTATTGAATATATGTTGGAATCAGGAGCAAAATCGGTTGTTGAATGAGATAATCTACATTCGTAACACATATTCAAGAATAATGATCTGTGAATATCAAAATATATGAAAATGAGGATATTTAATATTCATGATATTCGAGAATTGGATCATTTGGAAACGAAGACAATGAGAGATGAAAATGAAGGTTTATGGAAAGGATGGGGGCCAAATCAACGAAAAGACAAATCAACGACATCAGTGTTTGGCAGAGTTTGAAAAGAGAGAGTGTGATGTATCTCTCTTTTCAACCAATTTTTCGTTGATTTCGTTTTTCGTCCATTTGGCCCCCATCCTATGGAAATAGAAATGTGACCCAGTTTGAATGGAACATCTGGAGAGATAGAACTTTGGGAGAAAACTTTTAGAATGAATTGTGTCTCCAGTCATATCAGTCAGGTTGACTTGTAGTTATTCTACAACAATTTCTATAATTAGAATACTTTTGTATCTGCTCAATTTTCTTTGATTTGATTCTAAACAGTCTGCGTAATTACTCGTCAATTAGTCAGTCAAGTGTATCTGATGCAAAAATTTGTCTTATATCCACAGCACTCCTGTCTTTTCTCCATTTCCTTTCAACGCTACCTAATGATCATGATGGGTGAGTGACATACAGATGTATAGTACATCTGCGCCCTTCTCGCTTTTACTTCATCTACGAGTAATTCTTTTGAAAGAATCTGTTAGTAGTACACTCGACGCAAGGACCTGTTGTATATCCTCTGCGTTCCTGCCTTTTCTTCATTTTTCTATGACGCGACATAATGATATTGATCATGATTGATTGATGATCGATCATGCTGGTATGTAATGTACAGATGTATGTTACACCTGTATCCTCCTTGCTTCTTCTCCTCCCACCAGTGATTCTATTGGAAGAATCTGATAGTAGTATACCTGATGCAATGACTTGTTGATTATCCACTACGCTTCTGTCTTTTCTTCATTTTCTTACAATACTACCTATTGATATTGATCCTGCTGATAATTCTATCACCACCTGTAATTCTACTCGGAGAATGTAGGGAAATCATCCTGTACATAGTTTGTGATTTTGATTCAAAATCTCTTTCATGTTCCAGTATAATCAAAGTGCTCGGAGACTGACTTTATTTTCAAATGTTTCCCAACCTTCCTATATTTTATTGATGTGTACACATGAACTGCAATTTCTGATTGCAAACTATTATTCACTGATTGACATCACTTTCATCTTATGATAACCTTTAAACATCCACTTCATGCCATTCATCATTAGTTTATTCGAATTCATTCTATATAATAATAACTTGTAATTCATCCATTTCGTGTTGTAATTTTATTCTCCAATGTCTTGTGATTAGATTACAATACAATGAACTAATTCACTCACATTTCATATTATTCCGTATCATAATCTGTCACACTGTTGACATATTAAACTATACGTCATACACATATATAGATACGAAAATGAACGCTATTGGATGTTGGGGAAAGGAAAACACATAGTATATCAAGCTTAAAAAAAAGGGATAGAGTGGATGAAAGAATTCTATCGTATGAGAAGAAACCGATTGACAAGGCATCCTGATATTCCGACCGCATGACAAATGGAAATGCTGTTACCTTAGTATTACATGAACGGATCAAGTTCATAGTGTGCTTAATCGAAAGTCTATAGCCGAATTATAATGGTGAAAGTGTAGTTATTTTTCCATGACATATAATATAATATGTGTTGAGTTATTGTGCATTGAAAATTTTCTCAGGAAGTTAAATCCCGGTTTAGCAGTATAGATACACGGTAGCACGCGACTTCTGCTTTTCGATTCATATGTTTTTTCTTTCATATACTTGTCGAGACGCTAACGCGTCTCTTGATATTATAACGTGGAATGCGTTGCTATATGAAAAGACAATTCCCACAACACTTGTTTTCCTCAGTGAAATGGAAGTATTATGATTGTGAGAAAATGTGGTTCTCGGAAGCGTCTGTGTGAGTGTCTGTCCGGTGTCTCCGACATTTCTGGGTTAGAATAACTCTCGTTAGAAAGCACGAATTTGGATCATTTTCCTTCGTTGGGTTTGGCGAGGAGACAAGAATTTTCAGCTTCAACATTGTAACGGTCGATCATGTCCGATCGATTTCGAATGTCGCGTCATACGAATTTTCTTATTGTATATGTTTGAACTATGTATGCACGTCCTTAGTATAGCGATAGTTGGTTCTACCTATGTAAGTACATTATTATAATCCGCTCTCTACGAATTTGACCGTCGTCGAGAACACATCGTTCATATGTCTTATATGGTATATATAATAACATGCCATACTCTTCGAAATACGGATCCTGAAAGGTGATGTATCATTTCTTTTTGTGTAACAGTATTATTTCTTACGGCTTATATGCCTGTTACACGTGTTTTCCAAGATTTTATATAACTTGTACGTATTTCTTTTCTTGTATAGAGGGTCCGTGTATACATATATATATATATATATATATATATATATATATATATACACCATAGATATTGTATATCTTTACACACCAAGAAAAAAAATAATATTCCGTCGTTTTGACGCAATCGGGAGTCGTGGATTGTTTGTCCCGCCAATGAAAAGAAGCCATTCATCTCAACCGAAAGTGTGGCCTATCATTAAACCGACTGACTGTTTTCCTTACCTTCCTCGACATCTTCCTTTGGACGGAAGGAAAATGAAACACAACAACATCGAGCGGATAGCGCGTTTGAACAATTTCGTGGAATATTGTTTTGTTTGAAAAATCGTGATTTTGCGACCGCACATACTTTCGCTCCCTGTTATCCGATTGCAATGGAATTTATACCAAGTCCCGGTTATGATATGATTATGTTCCCAGATCAGTTCCATCTCAATCGGTTGGAAACTGTGGAAAAATGTTTTTGTGAAACACCATTCACATGTAGAAATCACGTAACATGTAAAAATCTAGCGATTCCGCCAAGTTGACCACGGGCAATGGCTTGGGCCAGGCGTGCCAGCCAAGCGTAGGGGATTTATATTGGATCAGCGTTGATTGACAATAGAGGTAATGTCGTCCCTGTGTCGGCAAAACAAAGATGAAAAGTGTTGGAGCAGTATTGGCGCAAGTTTGTGCCAGTATTCAGGGCCGTCTTTCATAGTCAAGGGGCCCTAGGCCCGAAATGCTTGGGAGCCCATGTAAGGAAATCTTTTTGCTTATATATATACAGGGTGGGGCATTTGAAGTGTCGCGGGCGTTTTTTTCAAAAAACAAAGTGAGATACGAGAAAATTTTTCGGACAAAAGTTGTAGGGTACCGAGGGGGACATCCGATGGTGGCCTTGGCTTTGACCTCAAATCTAATCTTCAAGGGCATTCTGAGATCAACTCTTGTTTTTTAAATAGCATCTCATATTTTTCACTGCAGATTTGGATTCTAGGTCAAAAACCAAGAAACTTTTGTCTGAACCATTTTCCTGAAATCCGCAAAAATGGCGCTCTAATCGATATTGTTCCATACTGAATCTGACATTAGAATAACTCGAAAACGAAGGGTCTTGGAGGAGAATGTTTCGTACAAAAGTTGTCAATACACAACACATTTCAATTGTCTACATTACCACCATTCAGAGCTCACGCGATGTAAACAAACGACGGGGTCCAGTGAAAATTCACGATTTTGAAAGTCAGTTTGTCAGTTACATTTGATTATTACTTGGTTTATGACAAATTGAAAATCATGGGTATCCGATACACGGTTTCTGAAGAGATCGATATGATCTACATTGACGGTGAAGTGCATAAGAACCCCAGACAAGCATACGACTTGTATGCAGAACGATTTCCTGAGAGAACAACGCCATCCATTAGGTATTTTCAACGCATTACAAAATTATTCTCAGAAACGGGAAGTGTTACAAGGGAAAAACGACATCGAATGAGAACTGTTAGCGGAGAAAATGCGGAAGTTAATGTACTAGCTGCAGTAGCCAATAATCCACACGTGAGCTCTCGTGAAATTGAACTCCATTCGGGAATTTCTCGAAGAAGTGTTCTTCGAATACTGAAACGTCACGAATTCCATCCGTATCACATTTGTTTGCATCAAGACCTTCACGGTGATGATTCCGAAAATCGTGTACGGTTTTGTCGATGGGGTCTAGCGCGAATGCACAATAACAACTTCATCAACATATTATTTTCTGATGAGTCGACGTTCACCAATCATGGTCAAGTAAATCGACATAATATGCATTACTGGGTGACAGGAAATCCAAGATGGTTACGTCAAGTAGAGCATCAAAGACAATGGGCTGTGAATGTTTGGTGTGGTATTTTTCGATCTCGAGTAATTGGACCGTACTCCATTGCAGATACGCTAAATGGAGAGAAGTACAGACATTTCTTAGATCAAGTACTTCCAACATTACTTGAAGACATACCTATTCAGGAACGATTGAATATGTGGTATCAACACGATGGTTGTCCATCCCATTATGCAGTCACAGCTCGAGAAATATTGGACAGAGATTATCCTGGACGATGGATAGGACGTCGTGGACCAGTTCATTGGCCTGCCCGTTCTCCGGATCCTCCTTCTCTAGATTTTTTTTTATGGGGATACATAAAAGATACAGTTTATCAACAAGCACCGACTACACCTGAGAATATGCGTCAACGAATCATCAATGCATGCGCGAGCATCAATGAAGATATTTTAGCACGAGTTCAGCAATCTTTTGTAAAACGTTTTGAAATGTGTATTGAAGTCGAAGGCCATCATTTTGAGCATCTACTGCATTGAAATTATCCAAGTGATGTAGACGATTGAAATGTGTTGTGTTTTGTCTGTTATACCCCATCACCTCCGTTTCAGTTCAAGGGGTCCCCCTTGGAATCAGACAACTTTTGTCCGAAACATTCTCCTCCAAGACCCTTCGTTTTCGAGTTATTCTAATGTCAGATTCAGTATGGAACAATATCGATTAGAGCGCCATCTTTGCGCATTTCAGGAAAATGGTTCAGACAAAAGTTTCTTGGTTTTTGACCTAGAATCCAAATCTGCAGTAAAAAATATGAGATGCTATTTAAAAAACAAGAGTTGACCTCAGAATGCCCTTGAAGATGAGATTTGAGGTCAAAGCCAAGGCCACCATCGGATGTCCCCCTCGATACCCTACAATTTTTGTCCGAAAAACTTTCTCGTATCTCATTTTATTTTTGGAAAAAACGCCCGCGACACTTTAAATACCCCACCCTGTATATATAAATTTCTTTTTCGGAAATTTTTATTGAATGACCTTCGCAGTACAATGACAGAACAGAGATTAAATAGTTTGTCATTGATGTTTATTGAATCTAAGGTACTGAATTGTATTGATGTTGAAGCAGTGATAACTGACTTTTCTCTTAAAAAAGTAAGAAATAAAATTATTTGTGATAGAAAAAATTCGTATCATTTTTTACTTCTTTTATCATTTCCCCTTCCAAACAATTCCTTTTCCTGTAAAATCAAAAAAAATGGTAGTCCGAAGAGTTGGAGGCCCCTATCAGCCTGGGGCCTCAGGCCCGAGCCTACCTCGCCTATGCTCAAAGACGGCACTGCCAGTATTGCTTCAGGATTGAAGCAAAATTGATTTTATAGCAAAAGTTTTGTATTGGCCAATCACGGCAGAACCATTGAATCAAGCGTACGCCAACATCGGTGACCTTTCACCACCGTTGTCCCAGGCGTCAAAGTTGAGGCTCATTAATTGTTGAAACGATGTTATCTTTTTAGTCTTCAGTCAGGCTTCCTCCCAAAGCTCTGCCGATACTCGTCAGGGCTGGGTCAGACTTGCGCCACTGGTGAATGTTTACAAGGGATTATTCGACAATGTTTTGAAAATCTGCCCTCCTTGTTTTTGTAACATCTGAATTCCATGGAACTCTGAGCACGGTCAATTCATGAGATTTCAATTGTTCGATATAAAGTTTCAGGCACATCGAAATTGAGATGAGAAAAGGGTTAGTACTATACTTTGGGAGAAAATTCTGAAATTCTGTAAATGTGGCTATCATGCGTATATCTTATAATTCTCATCATCCGATCGTTATGAAATTCCTATCACAGTTATATGTAGTATCCTGTATAAGTTCCAACCTGATCCCCACAGGAGAACAAGATGGGAGAGGGAAATACATTATCCACCCAAAAAATCATATTCCAAAAACTACAATCTACTATATACGAGGGTGGAGTGACAAGTTTCCGGCCTGACCAAGAGATAGCGCCAACGGGTGTACTTTTTCGATGGAGTCCTGTTGTACCATTCTCATCTAGCTTGTACATGAAGTTTCGGGTCGATTGCTATGTCAATATAAGTTAAATGCAGCACTTAAGGGAACCTCTCGATTGTTTACTGTAAAAATGGAAAAAACGGAAAAGCGTGCGGTCATGGAATGCTTTCATTTGGAAGGGTTTACACCAAATCGAATAAAAAATGAGATGGATCCAACACTACAAGACTCTTCTCCACCATATTCAACTATTGAGCAGTGAGTTTCTGAATTCAAGAAAGGTCGTACAAGCACCTCTGATGAACCACGCCGGGGACGCCCCGTCGAGGTCACAAGTCCATAAATGATTGAGAAAATCCATAAAATAGTTTCAGAGGGCTGCAGATCAGGAGTGTATGAAGAAGCTGAAACTACAAGGATATCAACTGAACATGTACGCAATATTTCACATAATCATTCTGGCATGCAGGAGCTCTGTGCGAGGTGGGAGCCGCATTTGCTAAGGGTTGACCAAGAATTGAATCGAAAAATCATTCCAACCAGGAATTTGGCAATGTATAATAGTGAATTCTTGCATCGATTTGTGACCGTTGATGAAACTCGGATCCACCATCACACTCCTGAGAATGAACAACAGTCAAAACAGTGGATTGGACTGGGTGAACCAATCCCAAAGAAGGCAAAAACAATTTTATCAGCGCTAAAGGTTATGGCGACTGTTTTTTGGAATGCAAGAGGAATGATCTTCATTGATCACCTTGGAAAGGATCAGACTATCACTGGTCAATACGACACAGAGTTATTGCAATATTCGAAGAAGGAAGTGCACAATAAACGACCTCATTCGGCGAAGAAAAAAATCGAATTTCATCACGATAACGAGCCTGCGCATTCATCAATCATTGCGCAGGCTGATTCAAATTGATGCCGCATCTTTCCTATTCTCCAGATTGAGCCCCTTGTGACTATCATATGTTCCCTAACTTCAAAAAATGGCCCAATGGTAAGAGATTTGGAGGCAACGAGGAAATAATCGATGCTATAAATCAGTATTCAGAGGAGCTTGATGAATTGGTGTATAAATATGGTATTACTAAATTAGAGCACCGTTTGGGGCAGTCTTGATGGAGATTATGTTGAGAAATTGTAACGTGACGAATGCGAAACAATAAGCCTATCTTCGAGTAATCCTTTTTCTTCATTCTTTTCTTGCTCTTCTTTGGCAGCTTTTTTGGAAACTATTTCACTAACAGCTTTCACCGCAGTATAAATATGCTGTAAGCAGTTATAATAGCCAGTTGAGGTTAATGCACTCGCTGAAATATCCATCAGTCCACAAAAATTTAATAAGCCATAAAAACCAACTACCATCAAGCGCATTGCATAAACTATTCTTCTGTTTCTTTCATAAGCATTTTTTATTATTGGACATGAAGGGATTGGTTCACTTTTATTACAATTACAGATGATTTCTAATAGAAAACCCAATCCTTTCGAGTCACTTCTTCCAAATCTCACTTTTTTATGACAGTTGAGGCAAGCAACTCTTTGCTGTAATATTGCAAATACAGACCACTGAATGATTACGTAAGTCAGAGACGGGTGGACAGTTACTTCGAGTTGGGGATCGGTGTTTTTCAGTTTTTCAGCAGCAGAACTAGTGTTTTCAGTATTATCATCTGGAGTGAATTGATTACCACAAAAACTCCTGCTCTTCAATCTTCGCCGTACTCCCCGTTTCCGTTTTCTGTCCATGATAAGTTCTGAGCGCACACGAACGAAAAATTTACCAACCCGTACGAGGAGTGAAGCGAATTATCACCAACGAAAATTCCCATTGTATTGTCGTTTACTACGCGGGACGAAACCGCAGAGGAGGAAATATTTTCGAAGAAAAACGTACATGCAATAGCTTTCGTTACCCGCGCGGCTCGAGCGGCCGGACTTACCGCTTGGCGCGCACCGCTCTCCGCTCTTCTTCATCTACTTCTCGGTCCTGCGGACCTTTGGGACTAATTCTCAACCATTTCTGAGAGTATTTTTAAGCAATTTATGAAGAAAAAAAAATTCGATTCTTTCAAAATTGTTCAGAGGAACCTGGCCTTGAGGTGGATCGGTTTGATCAATTACCTCGGTCATTGCTTTCTCTCCGTTTTTCTCTTATACTGAATGTATTCTGTCTGTTCCCTTCGATGCCGTGTTTGCCCCTCGCGTGTTTGAGTGGATTTGGAAAGATAAACCTCGTCTGGAAGTAACAAACTCATGGAGTATGGTGAATTTTGCCGAGTGTAAAGAAACAAATTCCGTTTGACCGAGTCCCGACAGGGTCGATTGCGTCGGGATAAATGGCGAGAAAGCGATAAAATCATCCAGTTCGTTAGTTTCCAAGAAAATTGAATTCAGTCTCGACGTCTGTTATAATCGCATCGCGAGGAGTAGGAAGTTTTATTTACCGTCTCTTATCTTCGCTTTGACAGACACGCGAGCCTTATTTTCTCTGCCAGGTGCAGGCGTGTGAAATTTGAGCCGGTATTCTTTTGGGCCCTATACGTGTCCTCATTGTGCATTTCAATTCCTATTGAAGTTTTCTTTGTATAATTTGATCAACGCGTTGTGATTATCGTGTGATAGACCCTTAACCCCCCTCCCCCTCTGCCCTGGGAGAGGTTCCCGAAGTGTTACGTCACTAACTATGGTCAGCTGGGGCTTGCCGCCTTGGTTTTTTTTTGTGTTTCGTGTTTTAGTTGGTTTCCGGTTCAATCTACGGGGAATTCCGGCCCCTTTCCCAGGATTGGCGCTCAACAGATAAGTATGAAAAGTCACGCGATTGAAGCAAAAAGGGACGCTACAAAATAAAACAATAAAAATCTAGCCAGAGGGTTCCGGCCCCTGACTTCTTCCCTTCGCTCAGCAGTCCAACCCCCTTCAAAATTTGCTTCGCTCATTCTGGACGGATCGTAGCCCACATGTGCTCGCTCCGCTCGCATTTTGAAAAATTCAGATATCCGGGGATATATGGAAAAGCACTCATCGGGTTTTCACTCAATTGAGAAACTTTGTGAATGTAATATTCAGACAGCTTGAAACTTATTGTCTACCACCCTTTATACCATCTCCAAATGCTCCAGAAACATGTACCTGGAGAACTGCAGAATTTCAACTGTCCTGGTAAAAATGAAGCCTGGAAGCGCGACGGAAGCATGAGCTAAAAGTAATTTAACCTTAATAAGCGCGACGAAGAGTTATTTAAGCGGAATTTAGGAATGAATCGGAATATTTTCAGGCTTCATTTGTTCCAATAGCTGCTTCCTTCACTCCTGGATCCTCACTAGCGCGTAGTTGTCATAACGTCAAACAGCTCTTGGAAAGTCTCCGGATGCAGTGAAGCTCACACGGGAAGACCGAAATTATTATTTCATTTCAACATTGGAGCGCACATTTTGACTCAGCACCCTGTATAATCCCCAGAACCCGTGTTACATATAACAATATAATTTTGTTCATTAAAGCCGGAATCACTATATCCACGTGTGCCATATCCGAATCACCATGTTGAATTCGTTTTTCGACGTCAGATTTGCATTCCTCGCCCTTCAAAACCCCTAGGGCCCATGTTCAATATAAATCTGCCCACGAACGCGAAATTGACTAAATTCACGTCCGCCTCCTTGAATTCGTTCTTCGACGTCAGATTCGAATTCCTCACCCTCCAAAACCCTTAGAACCCATGTTCCATATGAATCTGTCCACGAATGCAAAATTGACAAAATTCATGTCTGCCATCTTGGATCCGCTATCTTGAATTCGGGATTTGACCCCAGATTCGAATTCAGCACCCTTTATTTATTATTATTATCATAGTTAAGACAGAAATTCCATAGAAATCGGATAATAAGGGCGAAAGATATTCACCTAATAGCGGTGAGTCTATGAATACTCGTCAAAAACCATGGGTCAAAACCAACTTCATCGAAAATTCATTTCTCGAAAATACAATTCAGCGGCACACACAACTTATCAAAAAAACATGATTTTACAATTTCACGCAATTAGCAACAGCAGTCACATAATCTAAACGATTCTTGTACATCTTATCATCATATAATGGCAAAATGTTCCAGCCTCTCTACCAAATCACATGTCCCCTCCCGGGGGGAGGTCTCCGATGCTCTATTTGAGTGCCTTACGACAAGCATTTCGCTCCTCGACTGTTCCAACTTCATACAATCCAAAAATGTCCATACACACGGATGCTTTCAATTGATTAATTTTGAAAACCCTCTACGCCAACCTTCAACAAAGTTGTTGGTCTTTGGTACATCCATGGAAACACGAGTGGGTCATTGCATATAAAATCACCAGGAAAATAAAAGATTGGTTGCCGCACTATTCTATATTTTCGTTATACTTGGTAAAAATTTTCCCTGAGGTGAGAGAAGAGGGAATCCACGGCCCTTTGGTCTTTATATCTCGTCAGATCCATTCCAGACAAAAGAACACACTCCAAAAGTAGTGTTTTCAAACTCTTATGTTTATAACTACCTATTTTCTGGAATGAGGGATATTTTAACGTTCAGGGTGGCAATTTGAAGCTGAAAGATAGCAGTTGCTCTGAAAAATATCAAGAGTGACTCCATAGCCCAATAAACATTTGATTTCTCAAGATATGTTTTAGATATGTTTCAGATGTCTCATGCGACACTTCTAGATATCTTAAACATATCTAAAACATATATTGAGAAATCAAATGTTTATTGGGAGGTACCCCCAAAAAATAGCAGTGTACTAAAAAAATGGATTTTTTCTACTATTTTTCGTAATTTTCAAGTTACTTGTGTGCCTGTCCTATTCGATGTGAGGTAATGATCTTTTTTCCATATCAAAAATTACATGAAATGAACAAAAACACATGCCACGGACCCTTTGGCCTGCTCTTGATAAGAAAATTTTCAACTTGAAATTTTTTTTTCTTTTTTTTATCGCAATACACGGGTGAGCACCCTTTGATATGAAAAGTAAATACAGAGTCAATACAAGACAGCGTCCAAAGACGCATAAAATACAATCACAATATGGTCATGCATTAACCGACAGTTTAAACCGATTCAATGACACACCAAACAATTCCATCGACCGATCGAAATTATTTGCTAATTCACAAATGCGAGAAATCGGATCATGATTTCCAAATCTAGATTTGAATTGAACAGGTCTAAATGAAAGCGCTCTCCTAACTGGTCTACCGGAGATGTTAAAATTAACTTCACTCAGCAATGACTCGCAATCAAAAAAACCATTAATCAATTTAAAAAGAAATAGGAGATCATTCATTTGTCTCCGCTCTTCGAGGGTAGTTATATTCATTCTGTGAAGAATTCTGGAGTAATCATGGTCAGAATATCTCATAGGGCAGCCTATTCTGAAAGCAGCGAAGCGTAAAAACTTGTGTTGCACACTCTCAATCATTCTAAAATCCTTCTTCAAGTACGGAGACCAGATAGGGGACGCATATTGAAGATGGGGTCTAATTAAAGAGGAATATAGTACTTTTAATGACCTAACATTTCTGAAATCACTAGAAAATCGTTCGACGAAGCCGGAATTTCTCAGCGCAATACCACAAGCTTTCACAGAATGCTCAGAAAAATCGAAGTCATCATTTATAGTTACACCAAGATCAACATAAGATTTAACAGTATTCAATGTAACATTTGCAATCTTGTAGGAGAATATGAGAGGATTCCTTGACCGCGAGATTCTCGTTACACAGCATTTTTCCAAGTTCAGATGCAGAGAATTACGGGTGCACCAAGAATCTAATCTCGATAATACTGACTGTAAGTGATGAACATCCGCAAGACATTTTATGTTCTTGAAGATTTTTAGATCATCAGCAAATACCAGGAAATCACAATCATTGAGAACCTGCCCAATGTCATTTATGAACAGCAAAAATAAAAGTGGACCAAGGTGGGAACCCTGGGGCACTCCCGAAAAAGGTATAATCGGTTGGAGAAAAAAATTCCGAACTTTTACCATCTGCACCCGATCAGTTAAGTAACTCTGGAACCAAAGTTTCAGATGACCAGATATTCCAAAGCTACTCAACTTAGATAGAAGAACGCTGTGAGATACAGTATCAAACGCTTTACTGAAATCAGTGTAAATAACATCTACTTGTGAGTTATTCTCCAGCGCAATCGCGGTGAAATTACAGAAAGCAGCCAAATTCGTAGTAGTAGACCTCATCGACATGAAACCATGTTGTTCCGGGATAATAAGAGGAGACAACAAAGGAGTAATCTTGTCAACTACCACGCGCTCAAAAATCTTAGACATAACATTTTAAATACTTATAGGTCTATAATTCTCAGCATCCAGTTTATTACCATGCTTGAAAATAGGAGAGATCAGGCTCGTTCTCAATTCAGCAGGGAAGCATCCGGAAGATAGAGATTTATTGAAGATAACCCAAAGCGGTCGAGAAAGAATGAATTTGCAAGACTTGAACAGCAACGGCGGAAGGCCATCAAATCCTGGGCCCTTGCTCGTATCTAACGAATCAAGAACAGAGTAGATCTCTCCTATGGTAATAGGTAAATCAGAAAGCATGTTGAATGACATATCATGTCTAGAATGGTTAACATTAACCTGGTTATGTGAAGCAAAAACCGATGAAAGGTGATCAGCAAAAAGGTTAGCCATTCCAGCTGCAGAGTCCGCAACTACATTATTGACCATGATAGTACTAGGTAAGTTATTAGATGAACGCTTACTCTTAACAAAATTCCAAAAACATTTAACATCCTTTTGAATATTAGTCTCAACTTGGCGAATGTAATTCGAATAACAAGCCCGAGCTCGTGATTTACATTGAGCCCGCAAAAAAAAGAACGCTAAATAATCGCCACGACTATAAGACGATTTGTAAATCATATGGGCAACTTTCTTTCTTCTGATTAATTTTTTGAGCTCAGGAGTGAACCAAAGAGGATAAATAGATCTTTTGATCAATGTTTTCGGAACGTACAACTCAATAGCCACAGAAAGGTGATGATACAAAAAACTAATAGCAGTATTCACATCCATGCATTTTAACTCCATATCCCAATCAATTTGATTCAAATGCTGCCGTATAGAAAAAAAATCAGCCAATTCATAATTATACCGGTACGTGTCGGTAGAAGACAAAGATCTCAATGAAAGAGAATACAATCTAATTCCGATGGGGGGATGATAAGCATCACAATGTAGGAGGTAATCAACCGGACTAATAGTTTCAACATACTCATCGGTGGTAAAAATCAAGTCCGGCATACCATTGAAATCATTGTAAATATTGTTTTTTTGATATAAACCAAAGTTGTTGGAATATTGAGTCAAAATCTCCACCGAAGACCTTTCATTCAGTGTCACACCAGGACGAAACGATGCCGTTAGAGAAGAGTCGTCATTGCGCCAAACCACATGCGGAAGATTGTAGTTACCGAAGAGGAAAATTGAAGAATCATAATCCTCACACAGTACCTCGGCCAGAGAAACACAATGTTCAAGGTAAAGAGATGATGATGAGGCAGGGGGGGAGTAACTTGCTCCAATAAAAACAGACTTTGAATTAAACTGCAACTTGACAAGAATATGTTCCACGCTAGTAGGCGGCAAATCAACCAATGCACTATTCAAATACTTTTTGACCGCAATCAGCACACCACCTCCTCGAGAAAAAACACTGGTGCGCCTGCTCCTGTCCAACCGATACAAGACATAATCATTAAAGGACAATTCTTCATCAGGTATGTTATCCGTTAACCAGGTTTCAGAGAAGATAATGACATCATACGTTGAAGTAAGAGATGAAAGTGAAATTTACAAATCTTGATGTTTAGTACGAAGACCACGAACATTCTGATAGTATATCAAAGGGTGAGTTATAGGTTTTTTTCTGGGGCACAGTACATGTGTCAAAAATCGTTGGCAATCCATTTATATACTTGATTGTTTTGTTGGTATCACCACCATCGATCAGATTCTTGAGTTCCGTACGTAACGTGGTTAAATAATTTCTTTCTTGAACAGTTCGATCTTGATAAATTTTAAACGGTCCATTGTAATGAGATTTACGTCTCAAGATATTTATAACATCCTGAGACGATGGAAAAGGAACACAAATAGGTCTGTGTTTATTCGCAACCTTTTTACCGATTCTATGCAACCTAATATTATCATGAACGGAAGGATAAATGTTTCGGAGTAGTGTTCTCACCTTCGTTGCATCATTTTGCTGTTGATTGTCCGGCATCTCATCAATACCAACAATAATAACATTGCGAGATCGCTTCTGTCGCTCGTTGACTCCATGAATAATCGTTTCAAGATCACGAGAATCGCGGTCTTGTTTTGAAACGTCGAGTTTGTTCTCAAGTTCAGTCAATCTCGCAGTGAGGCAAAGAATAGTTTGACCCAGAGAAACTGTTTTGTCCTCGTAAACCCGAGTAATTTCATCACAAAATTTCGAAAATTCTTCAGAGATGAGCTCCTTTATATTTACCAGCAGAGACGAATCTTCTGGCAAAGATGAATCATTTTTATGTGAAGAAGCATCTGAGCAATCGATGAGTTTGTTCACACTCCACGGATGATTACATCTGTGCACACATCCTGGATGCGAATGAATATCACACGTGAGACAGCTCACAGGATTTGAGACAGGTTTAGTACAACCTTTACAGATTTTCTTATCTTGTTGTGACATTGTGAATATATGAAAAGATCAAAACGTAGAGCAGATGATAGACACTGGGACTAGTAACACACAACACACATACACGAGTGATGGTCTGTTTACTGTTTTCGTATCACACAACGAAGCGGCAATGTAAGTGACACTATGTATGTTAGGCTACTGTATCCGTGAGACGAAACTTTTCGACAAGTGATGATTTCGAATCAGTAAAACGTGAAAGATAAGGCACAAACCGGAAAGTGAAATACAGCACGAGATGCACAGTAAAAAACACTATACCGAGCAAACTGAATAGCAGTTGAATAGACACTTTCAAAAGCAACGGATGGGAAAATTGTCGGAGCAGCAAATGCACGTCAAACTTGCATGGCGTCTTGTTGATGATGAATTTGTAAATTTTTGAAAACAGCATATTTCACGATTCAAACTTGGAATGTGAGGCGAGGGATAAAAATCTAAAACTTGCAGGAAAATTTGTCCTCGGCTTGAACTTTGGAAATATCAAACACTCGTTCCATGATTTTCTTCAGTGTAATAATTATAGTCAGTTAAACACGGCCAAAATCACAAAAATTTATTCTCATCATTCATCAATTATTCACGAACAATACGTTAATAATATATATATGTATATATATATGAATATATATGAATATGTATATATATATATATATATATATTAGGTGTAGTGCAAAAGTCTGGATACACCCTAATAACTCCTGAAGGGGTGAAGATAAAAGGATAATTTTTTTTAAACTCAACGGGGGAACAGAATCTACCATACTAAGAAGGTGAGGAGTCCTCAATCTTCAAGGGGGGGGGGGTAAGGGAGGGAGGGGGGCGAGAGGGACAGAAATCTTGATTGAGGTGGGGATACTTGTGATAGCTCATTTGATGGGGATTTTCAGCCCGAATACAGCCGTTTTTTGTTCTTTGAAGTTGGTCAATTTTTCGTCGAATTAGGACCACTTGGAGATTGTTTTGGGAGCAGTCAGAGCCGGTGTAAACCTTCCTCACTCTCCATCAGATGAAGATCTTTGGATGTTATCTTCCAATCAAAGGAGAGGGTAGGGCGCATGATGTATCATTCTAGGGGAGTGGATTCCCGTAAACAATCGGAAATGATGAATAATAATGTATCCATCAACAAATCAAGATATATGAGAAATGAGTGTAGGAGGATTGCACAAATTACGTAGCCCCCTAGCCAAAGTCCCCCCTGCAACTCTCTCATACCAGCGTTCCACGCCGCACTCGCCTTATCACGTCTCTAAAACTGTTGATTCAGGATCTTCCACAAGTTTACTCTCACCTGTTCATTCGAATCATGATTTTCATTTTTTTTTGTGTTCCCCACAATTTCTGGCTACTCACGATCATTTCCCATCATTCTACGATACTTTCGACAATTCTTGAACATTTTCGAATAACTTCGCACATTTTCGATATTTTCGATAATTTTTGAATATCCTCGGACAAATTCGATTACTCTCGACATTCCTAATAATTCTCGAACATTTACGGCTGAATTCGCTCATTTTCGATAAGTCTCAAACATTTTCGGATAATTCCGATTATCTTTGACATTCTCGATAATTCTCAAACTGTTTTGGGATAACTTTGCTCATTTCCGATATCTTCGATAATTCTTGAATTTTCTCGGACGAATTTGGTGCTTTCGACATTCCTGATAATTCTCGAACATGTCCCCCCGATCTCCTGATTTGACCCCGTTCGAGTTTTTCCTTTGGGGGCATTCAAAAGATCGGGTTTATCAAAATCGAGCACAAGATTCAGAAGGGTTGCGTGAAACAATAATAGAAGCAGTGGCACTCATCACTCCTGGAATTTTGCGGAACGTAGGTGAAAGTTGTTATATCACTCCATCGAATGTTTAGGCAACCATTTTGAACACCTCATTTAAGTCCCACACTGAAGCGCGTATTTGCCCAAACATGGATATTATGCGCGAATGGAGGAAAACCACATCTGGAATGCAGGAATTGCTATATTTTGACGAAGGATCGACCGATTTCGTGAAATCAAAGACGGTTGGATTCGGGTTGAAAAAACGCCATTCACAGATGTGTCGCAAGCTCCCAATTTAATCCGAGATTTGTGTCTTCCCTACACATCCCATAGCCCCCATCCAGAGTCATGAATTCTCACTCCCATGGGGGGATACAACTCCAGACACAATTCATCAATTATCGCGATTGGTCACTAATGTCCACTAATGATTCCTTGAATTGGAATGGCGGTATACCAAGTGTTCCTCAGTAAAAGGTTATGAAAACTAATCAGGAATGTTTGTCAATTTTTTCTTATGCATTCCGGTTCCAGGTGATAACCCTACCAACAATTCAAGACACATCTGATCAATTATCCCGATTGTTACCCAATACATATCAACAATTCACTTTGGCTAGGGGCTATGTGATGTGTACAATCCTTCTGCACTTATTTCTTATTTATCTTGGTTTATCAATGGATCCATTGATATTCATTATTTCCGATTGATTTCGGGGATCCACTTCCCTAGAATGATACATCATGCGCCCCCCCCCATTTGATCAAAAAATAACATCCGAAGATCTTCATTCGATGGAGAGTTAGGGAGGTTTGCACCGGCTCTGACTGCTCCTAGAACAATCTTCGAGTGGTCATAATTCAACGAAAAATTGACCGGTTTCAGAAAACAAAGAACGGCTGTATTAGGGCTGAAAATCCCCATCAAATGAGCTGTCGCAAGCCTCCCCACCTCATTGAAGATTTTCGCCCCCCTTTTTCCCCATCGCCCCCTCCAAGATTGAGGACTTTTCACCCTCGTAGTATGGTTAATTCTGTTCCCCCGTTGGATTCCAAGAAAAATGATCCCATTATCTCCACCCGTTCAGGAGTTATCAGGGTCTTTCCAGACTTTTGCACCACCCTGTATATACAGGGTGGGGCATTTAAAGTGTCGCGGGCGTTTTTTCCAAAAATAAAGTGAGACACGAGAAAATTTTTCGGACAAAAGTTGTAGGGTACCGAGGGGGACATCCGATGGTGGCCTTGGCTTTGACCTCAAATCTCATCTTCAAGGGCATTCTGAGATCAACTCTTGTTTTTTGAACAGCATCTCATATTTTTTACTGCAGATTTGGATTCTAGGTCAAAAACCAAGAAACTTTTGTCTGAACCATTTTCCTGAAATCCGCAAAAATGGCGCTCTAATCAATATTGTTCCATTTTGAATCTGACATTCGAATAACTCGAAAACGAAGGGTCTTGCAAAAGAATGTTTCGTACAAAATTTGTCAATACACAACACATTTCAATCGTCTACATTACCACCATTCAGAGCTCACGCGATGTGAACAAACGACGGGGTTCAGTGAAAATTCACGATTTTGGGAGTCAGTTTGTCAGTTACATTTGATTATTACTTGGTTTATGACAAATTGAAAATCATGGATATCCGATACACGGTTTCTGAAAAGATCGATATGATCTACATTTACGGTGAAGTGCATAAGAACCCCAGACAAGCATATGACTTGTATGCAGAACGATTTCCTGAAAGAACAACGCCATCCATTAGGTATTTTCAACGCATTACAAAATTATCCTCTGAAACGGGAAGTGTTACAAGGGAAAAACGACATCGAATGAGAACTGTTAGCGGAAAAAATGCGGAAGTTAATGTACTAGCTGCAGTAGCCAATAATCCACACGTGAGCTCTCGTGAAATTGAACTCCATTCGGGAATTTCTCGAAGAAGTGTTCTTCGAATACTGGAACGTCACAAATTCCATCAGTATCACATTTGTTTGCATCAAGACCTTCACGGTGATGATTTCGAAAATCGTGTACAGTTTTGTCGATGGGGTCTAGCGCAAATGCACAATAACAACTTCATCAACATATTATTTTCTGATGCGTCGACGTTCACCAATCATGGTCAAGTAAATCGACATAATATGCATTACTGAGCGACAGAAAATCCAAGATGGTTACGTCAAGTAGAGCATCAAAGACAATGGGCTGTGAATGTTTGGTGTGGTATTTTTCGATCTCGAGTAATTGGACCGTACTTCATTGCAGATACGCTGAATGGAGAGAAGTACAGACATTTCTTAGATCAAGCACTTCCAACATTATTTGAAGACATACCTATTCAGGAACGATTGAATATGTGGTATCAACACGATGGTTGTCCATCCCATTATGCAGTCACAGCTCGAGAAATATTGGACAGAGATTATCCTGGACGATGGGTAGGACGTCGTGGACCAGTTCATTGGCCTGCCCGTTCTACGGATCTTACTTCTCCAGATTTTTTTTTATGGGGATACATAAAAGATACAGTTTATCAACAAGCACCGACTACACCTGAGAATATGCGTCAACGAATCATCAATGCATGCGCGAGCATCAATGAAGATATTTTAGCACGAGTTCAGCAATCTTTTGTAAAACGTTTTGAAATGTATATTGAAGTCGAAGGCCATCATTTTGAGCATCTACTGCATTAAAATTATCCAAGTGATGTAGACGATTGAAATGTGTTGTGTTTCGTCTGTTATACCCCATCACCTCCGTTCCAGTTCAAGGGGTCCCCCTTGGAATCAGACAACTTTTGTCCGAAACATTCTCCTCCAAGACCCTTCGTTTTCGAGTTATTGTAATGTCAGATTCAGTATGGAACAATATCGATTAGAGCGCCATCTTTGCGGATTTCAGGAAAATGGTTCAGACAAAAGTTTCTTGGCTCTAGACCTAGAATCCAAATCTGCAGTAAAAAATATGAGATGCTGTTCAAAAAACAAGAGTTGATCTCAGAATGCCCTTGAAGATGAGATTTGAGGTCAAAGCCAAGGCCACCATCGGATGTCCCCCTCGATACCCTACAATTTTCGTCCGAAAAATTTTCTCGTATCTCATTTTATTTTTGGAAAACACGCCCGCGACACTTTAAATGCCCCACCCTGTATATATACACATAACATACTTTGACGATGACATCGTGAATATGGAATTTTGAATTCGAATACCTCCGGAAAACCGATTCCTCCCAAAAACTATAATGTTTGAGCAATCAGTTTTTCTGATATCATGACATCTGATAAAAATAATGAAAAGTCATTTTCAATGAAACATGTTCATTTTACAATTGATTGCAAATTATGATTTCATATAACACAACAATGTTGCATGAAAAAATAAAAGGTTCAGTATAATATAATTGGAATAAATTGAATTGAAAGTTATCCAATCCTGTATTACTTTTCCTTTGATACTCCTGTTTTTTATGTACTCACCACATCAACGATTTCAAATTTGTCGGAAGTTGAATATCTGCGGACTTTGAACCTTCAGCTGCCACACTTTGCCAGTGTAACTCAGCTGCCACACTGGGGTCGATCAGACCCCAACTGTCAACGTACACCAAAGTCAAGCTATGCGTACAAATGTCTTGAAAAAATTTTAGAGAGTACTGGAACTATCCCCATTCTCAACGAAATAATTTTCCTAAAGAAAAATTCATTTCGAATTTGTGAAAGGATTATTTCTGCAGCACACATGCATCGCTTGTTCTCATCGATCGATGGGTATAGTTCCGCTTCTAAATGACATTATCACTGTATCATGAAAAAGAATTAAATGAAACATGGACAATCATGTCACGCTAGGGTGGAGTGAGGTGAAGAAACTCTAAAGTGGCACCAGATCGCGCGGAGAGTTCGAATTATAGAGTTTCTTGATGGTCATCCAAGGTTGAATCATGTTGAGGTCAGTCTGACCCCAGTGTGGCAGCTGAGAGTTAATCGATAGCGAGAGAGAGGAACAAAACTGTGATACGTTCTCGTATTTCCAATAGTATTTGCATTCCTGGATCTTTGGGATAGAAAATTTTCAGGGACTTGAACATCAGAATTTGATACGAAAAGAAACTGGATACCAGGAACTTCATTGCAACAAAAACTGAACATGTCACGCTTTCGTCGTGCTTCCAGGCTTCATTTTTACCAGGACAGTTGAAATTCTGCAGTTCACCTGGTACATGTTTCTGAATCATTTGGGGATGGTATAAAGGATCGTAGGCATTAAGTTCCAGGCCTTCTGAACATTACATTTACAAAGTTTCTCAATTGGGGGAAAAAACGATGAGTGCCTTCCTATATATCCTCGGATATCTGAATCGTTCAAAATGCGAGCGAAGCGAGCATATGTGGGCTACAATCAATTGAAAATGAGTGAAGCGAATTTTGAAGGGGGTCGGAATGCTGAGCGGAGCGAAACAGTCAGGGGGCGGAGCCCTCTGGTTTGGTAATAAACTGAGAATTCGATATTTTCCCACAAATGTATCTGCAGATGGAAATTTATTCTTCAACTCATCGATTAACCTTGAATATCCCGAATCATCATCAACAAAATCACATTCATTCTGAGTGTTTTCACATTCTACAACTTCAAAAGCAGTTCCTAACGTTTTTCGCATCTTATTTGATATTCCTCGCACTTTTCCATTCATTTGTCTTTTTCTATTTGATTCGCTCAGTTTTCGAATACGGGGAATGGGTGGTTCGTTTAAAATTCAGCACACACTATTGAGAGATTCTATTACAACACACTTGCGTTCAAATAATGCCTCAAGCTCAACTGAATCTTAAGAACATACTTGATGAGCATCTTCACTAGTATTATCGACATTGATATTATTATCATTTAAAATATTGATACACTGAAAAAAAAGTTTTTTTACACCCGGAATACTGAATATTTTTTAGTCGAGTTTTCTTGTACGAAGTAAAAGTCAAGTTAAATATTTTAGATTTAGGAAAACTGGTATTTTAAATCTGAGAATACCAAGTTTTTTAACAGGACTAAAACTGAAGTCTATGTTACCATAGCAACCGTGACGGTGGCGCCACCATTTCGTCATTTCCACTGATCTCTACTATACACTGGATAGCGGATTCGTCCAAATTCTTGTGCCGAATAGAAGACCACAGATACTATATGTTATGTGGGCCAAATGTTCATTTTTTGGTGGGAAATTTGAACTATATGAGCATATTTCCTACAAATATATTTCATCAATTCATATAAACGCTCGTTTAATCACTTATTCATTTCAATGTAGTTAAAATTGCATTCTGAATTATGAAAGATCGCACATATACCAAAAAATAGTGGTCGTTATGATTTATTTCATATTTGATGGGAAAAAATGATATTTCTCATTTTAGAATAGTTTTTGTTCATCAAAATAGCAATCAATTATTATTCTTGACTGTTTTTCATCACGTGGTATAAAAATAATCGTAGAGATTGAATTGTTATTTATGAATTGAATAAAAGTGTATTTATAATTTTAAAATCTCCCGCCAAGAATGAACATTTGGCCCACGTAACATATAGTATCTGCAGTCTTCTAATCGGCACAAGAGCAATATACAGGAGAGGTGTGTTTCAGCTATCCAGTGTATAGTAGACATCAGTGGTCATTTCCCTCCAATCTACAGTGTGCGCGTGTTCTTTGTTTACCTCGTGTCTGAGTCCAGCCACCTCAATATTTATTTATGTAAATGAAATAATTTATAAATAAAAGCATTATTCATTATTATTACTACCCCTTACTCCATTATTTACATGGATTCTTGGGTACAAGAGAAGTTGTCAGAGTGGAATTTATCATCTCTCCAACAAATCTTTGAAGGTAATTATTTTCTAAATATTGTTTAATTATTCATTCAATTAATTATTGATTGTATAGTTATAATAATTATTTGATTCTTTTACACTGAGGAAAATTGCCTATCATATATTACTAGACTCGCTGGTATATTGAGGATATACTTGCATTTTGAGGTTATGTACCAAACATTCTTTTCAAAAGTACCATACTTCCTATTATAAAATGTTATTATCTTACCATGTCACAGAAAATCTGTTACTTTTGTAGAAAATGTTTGGTACATAACCTCACAATGCAAGTATATGCGCAATATACCAGCGAGTCTAGGAATTTGTGATAGAAAATTTTTCTCCGTGTACAATAGCAAATCCATGATTTCATTTATAACTATCATAATTATAAACATTCAATTTATTATTTTTCATACTTGCTGTGTATCGTTTGACCTCTTTTTCTCATTTTTTAATAATATTATAATTCTCTGTGAAATTAGGCGGTTAATAAAAGTTTATAATTATTGACATTTAGGTGAAAAAATAAGGATGATTTTATTCTATTGTAGATGAAGAAGTGGATGAAATTGCGTTTAAAAATCTCAACGAAGATATAATTCAAAAACTAATTAAAAAAACAGGTCCTCGGATTAAATTTTTAACTAGATGGAAGAGAGAATTTGGAGTTATAATAGATCCTGTAGGATTATTTATCAATTTTTTTAAAACAATTATTTGCGTGTTTCAAACGGAATCACAAATTTTCTTTCTTTTTATTTATTCTGTAGGTTGTGGTTGAGAATGTTGATAGACGTCAAAGCACTTCCGAAGTTGACATTGCTAATTTTGATTTGACAGGTACTTACTCGTTTTATCGACCTTTCATGATTTAGTTGATTATAAAAAGCTACTTGTTTCATTACTTTTTAATTATGCATTGTTTTCTAATTCTCGTGTATTTTTCTTTCCTTTTTTCTTTTGACTATTCTAGTTGACGATGACTCAAGCTTCCCATTATCTCTTGAAATTGAGAAATCTTTCGCCATCGAATCTCAAAATTTTGATTTTAGTAAAATCGACAATGCAGATCTGAGTGTTGATCTTAGGAATCCCATCACAGATCTTGTTTCTGTGTTGAGAACTTCGGCGACTGGATTATCTATTCTAAGTCATTATAAATCGCATAGAAATTTACCGGAAGATTTTAGAAACGCCTTGGTAGATTTCATAATTAGCATTGGAATATGTACATCTCCTGAATTAGTGTAAGATTTATTGTTTTTTTGCAATTTTAATTTAATTTTTTTCTTTGTTTAGAAATCCCTCTTTATTCTATTGCAAATTTCATTTTTTTTCACAAACTTGAGTCGTTAATTTGATCTTTTATTTAATATTTGTTCTAATAACACATTCAATTATTTACAGGATATCTCCAGCTCGTTTCGTGGAACTAAGCCAATTGATCGTCGATCTTTTTCCTACGGAAGTTAAGGAAACTTATTACATTCCCTATAGTTACGATAAAGCTACTAAATCCAAAATATTGCCAAAGGGAAAGTTTCACTCTAAATACAACAATGGGTATCGCGCTAATTTGTTGACTAGTGGAGCTATTGTGAGAAAAACTGCTACGAAACGAAAACGGAATGAAATTTCTGGGTCTGTGCATTTAGGTTTCACAAGTGACCCAAAGTCAGAGTTAACAGATGAAGAGTATGCAGAGAAAGTGAAGTGGCTGAAGGAAAACATAGACTCTTGGGCTGAAGTGAAAAAGTTATGGGCTGATACATCTAAGAAAAGGATTTCACACTTACTCGCTGATACCTCTATGAATAATTATGTTGAGTCCTTTACAGTCCTCAAACATGTGACCAATGGTCCCCAATTGGTAAGATTTATACAATTGTATTTATTACTGTTTTTTATATATTTTTAATTTAATAATTTTATTACTAGATTGATATTGATTTCTTAACCATCCACCCGAAGAAAACCTCGGATTTATCTCTAAACTTCGATTTATTTGCAAAACAACTAGTTTCTTATTCAAGTAATAAAAAGAGAAAATCGGAAGTAATACAGCTTCTCTTAAAAAAAATTTCTTCATTAAGCCAGAGTGAGGATTGAAATTCTGCAGGTAAAAATCTATCGAACTCATATTTTATTATTGATAATAATAATTAATTTTTTGTGTATTATTTATTTAGAGCTTAAAAAAGTTTCTATTTTGAAACTCTTGCCACTTTTACTTCCTGCACCTGGACCTTTTCAAAGTGTAACTGGTACTTTGTCACCATGACGACCGAGTAAAGACGAAGTTCAAAAAGGATTTATACTGCACGTTAAAGATGAATTAAATTTATGAGCTGAATTAAAAAATCGTAGAGACAATTTAAAAAACTATGGTTTAACGGAACAACCGATTGTTTCAGTTGTTGGTATGAGTAAAATAGAATCATATAACGTCCACGTTAACAACATTACTTATCAACTTGCGTCAGTTCTTGATGCTGTAGACATTGCTATCAAAAGTTTTTACGCTTTTCAATTATCATACCCGAAAGAATCTGAGTATTCTTGGATGGTTCTTCAACAAAAAATTTATGGCATCAAAGCAGAGAAAGACGGACCAGTATTGCCGTGTATCCGTACTTTTATAACAGATTTGAATAACTGTAAAGTTTAGTCTTATTCATTATTAATTTAATTCATTTTTAATTGCCCTTATCTTCTCATTCGTTTCCAAGTTTTTTTAATAAAAATGCCTATTTGTTTTTTGTGTCGGCAAAATTTTGCGATAAATATTTTAAAGCATCATTTTGATTCTGTTCATTATATTAATAACGAAGATAAAAAATATACTTGTGGAGAAAATTCTTGCCATAGATCGTACAACAACTACTGTTCATTCCAACGGCACTGGACTAAGGAGCACAATCAAATTTTGGAACTCAAAAAATTTGAAACTAGAGCTTCTTCAATTCCTGTTAATAAGTCAAAAGTGTGCCTTTCTGGATCAGCTAGTAAACAAGAAAAATTAATTAAAAGTTCAACACAAAGTCTGTCGTTAAATAAGAATCAAAACATAAATACAAAACTACAAGTTTTTAAAAGTTTGCAAGAAGATATCTTAAATACTAGCCTCAAAATGTACAAAACTCCTACAGTGTCACGCAAACAAGTTCAGCAGTTTGTTAGGTCATCGAAATCATTAGTTACCACTGGTCTAAACACAATCAAAGAGCAATTGATTAATATAAATTCAGAATCTTCAGGGATGGTAAATTTAAAATCCGTCACGGATCTTTTTGATTCATTTACTAATGCTTTTAATGACCTCGATACAGAACATAAACGGATGAAAATATTGAAACACAAAAATTTGTACTTTGAGGCAGAAAAATTTTTAATCGGTCAAGAGTCTCAAGGTTGTAAACGTAATTTAGATGGTACTATAAAAAAGTCTTCTTTGGAGGCATATGGTTATCAATTTCCGCTCGAAACCATGCTCAAAAAAATTTTTGAACTGCCTGAGGTATATGATACAGTTCTAACGTATGTACAGCATCTGGAAGAAGAAACATCGGTAATATCAAACTTTATGCAATCTAAACTATGGAAACGGAAGATACAGAATTTCGAATCAAAAAAAGTTTTTCCTATTATGTTATTTTGCGATGACTATGAAACTGGTAATGCACTTAGTAGCCACTCAGGATGCAACAAGTTGTGTGGATGTTACATAACATTGCCTTGCTTTCCACCACATTATCAGTCTTCATTAGAAACGATCTTCCACGCGCTTCTTTTTTACTCCAAAGACAGAGAGAAGTTTGGAAATGCTGCTGTTTTTAGACTCCTTATCGATGAATTGAATGACTTGGAAATAAATGGATTGGAGCTTGATTTACCACACGGAAAACTCCAAATTTATTTCAAATTGGGCTTAATTGTGGGTGACAATTTGGGCCTTCACTCAATACTCGGTTTCGTAGAAAGCTTCAATGCTCATTATGCGTGTAGATTTTGTACAATGGACAAGGACCAACGATCAATGGCTTCTCTTGAAGACCCTGTCTACATGAGGACTAAAATTTCATACGCTAAAGATATACTTCTAAATGACGTTTCTGCAACTGGTATCAAAGAAGAAAGTGCTTTTCACCGCTTGAACGATTTTCATGTCACTGAAAACTATTCAACTGACATAATGCACGATGTCTTTGAAGGCATTTGCGTGTTTGATATGGCAGCTATGATGAAATATTATATATCAGAAAAAAAATATTTTACATTGCAGCAATTGAATCAGTTGATGAATATTCATAGTTGGGGCGAGACTGAATCAAGTATACCTTTACCAATAAATGAAATTGACTACAAAAATGAGCATCTACGAAGGTCAGCTGCTGAAATGCTTACGTTTGTTCGACATTTTGGTCTATTAGTAGGGGATTTGGTGCCTGAGGATGATCCAGTTTGGAAGATTTACTCTCTCCTTCGACAAATCATCGATATAATTACTTCTCCATCAATACAGGTTGAATGTCACTTGATGTTACGAGTTCTATTAAAAGAACATTATTTCTTAGTTCGTCATGTACTCAAAAGGTCACTCAAACCGAAAGACCATATTTCTACTCATTTGCCAACAATTTTGAGAGAATGTGGACCTCTAATTAATTTTTGGTGCATGCGGTTTGAAGGAAAACATAGAGAATCGACAGTGCCAGCTTCTGTGAGTAACTGCAAAAAAAATGTTGCTCAAACAATTGTTACTAAACATCAATTGAAATTTGCCAGCCAACTTTATGCAATGAATATTGCTCCTGTTTTTGAAGAAGGGCCTTCGTCATCTTGTGAATTGAGTGATTTGCCAATAATATTCAACGACAGCTTGAATCAGGAAACGAATTTTATAAATACTACTATACACAAGGTTAATTGGGTAACTAAAAATGGTAGTACTTATAAGCCGAATATGGTGCTATGTACGGATGAAAATCATAATGAACCAGTTTTTGGACTTATTAAATTTATTTTTACTCGAAATGATACGCCATTTTTTATTTATCAAAGACTTAGAACGATATTCCGAGAACATGAACATGTTTATGAAGTTACAGCTATGATGCCAGTTTGTTCTATTATGAGCTATGATAATTTATTGAATTTTAAACCACTAAGTTTTACATCAAAAGCTGATAAAAATTATATAATATTGCGTCATTGTTTTTAGAAGTAACCACCGCATTTTATTCAAAGTCTTTTATCTTTACTATTTATAATATAAATAACAAATGAAACTAATAAAGAAATAAAAAATTGAATGAAATAGAAAATATATTATATTACTTGTTATTATTTCAAATTTATAACTCATTTTAGTAATACATTCTTTCCTCATAATCAATTTTTATAATAGTAATGTTATTATTAATAACTTATTAGTAAAATAATGCTATTATCAAGGAATTGCAATTCTTTGACAACAAGAAGAATTGAAAATAAGGAAAGAAAGGCTTAATATACTGATTTCCATTTTTATTAATTTCAGTGTGATAGATTATTTATAAATAAAGAATTATATGAGTAAGTTATTTCATAATTATCTATCGTGAAGATTTGTGTCCTCCAAGCCGGCCAAGAGGTTAAGTCGGCCATATTGATTTTAGTATTTTAATAATAAGAATACCAAGTTTTTTTATATCCAGTAAACTTATTCCTATGGATAGTAAACTTTGGTATTCTTATTTCAAGAATACTTTTTTTTTAACCACAGGGAAAAGTTTTCTAGGAGGAAAAAAACTTTTTTTTCAGTGTACACCGTGAACAAATTGCGTGGCCAGGTACAAGATGTAGATTCTCATTTGCAGAACTCGATTCTATTGTGATTCCTTTTAAAGATTCATGAATTAGTTTTTCGTGAATATTGAACGGATTTCAATATTTGTTACCTAAGAGATGGGAAAACTTTTGCACATATTTACGATGATGATATGTACAAATATTGGTAATAGGGGCGATTTGTAACCATTTTTTCAATAACTGTTTATCAGTATCACTCAGTCCATTCGCACTAATTGACTCTTATGATCGTGAATAAGTTAATTTGTGACAATCTTCTTTCAAAAATGAACCAACGGAACACTCCATAATCATGTTTCAGTGAACTATCTATTCTGCACTCGACCTTAAAATCACAACTACATAGAAAAACGTGTTCTGATTTCACACCATTAGTAATAAAAGAACCAGTGAAAGGAAAGAGCGCAGATCTCAGAAACAAAACAGTGTCACACAAGGGATTCAAATCTGCAGATACATTTGTTGAATAATATCAAATTTTGAGTTCATTACAAAAAAATGGACAATTCCTAAAATACGGGTGGAATCCAAATGCAGCGGATATCTGGTCAGAAACGCAAGAAAGTTCCGAGAAAAATCTGACATAATACTAAAAGTATAGGGGAAAGAAAGTGGGCGGAAATGAACTAAGGAACTCACAAATACAGTTCAAAATTTTTATCAGGATGGTGAAATTACTAGGTTGATGCCAGGTCAAAAAGATTGTGTATCCGTACGTAATGGAAACGGTGCAAATTCGGAGGAACAAAAACGATTGATACTTTTGAAACTAAAAGAAATTCACATGGAATTCAAGTATCAGTCACGATGTCAGAAAAACTAATTGCTCGAACATCATAGTTTTTGGGAGAAATTGGGTTTCTGGAGGTCTACATATATATTGGGTATGGGAATAAGTTTCCGCCCTCTTGGAAAAAGTGTTGCTGCTGATACTATTTTTGAGTTCACTCAAGTGCTATACTTGTGATTTAGAAGTGTGTATGTGAGGTGTCGATTGCGGTAGTTGACATTTGTTACAAGCGTGAACATCATTTTTTATCTGCTGTCAAAAATGACAACGTTTGTCCCGACAAAACAGCATTTGCGGGAAGTTATGCTTCATTATTTTATTTCGAAGAAAAGTACCACTAAGTGCAATATTCACGGTGCTCAGGCTCCGTCTAATAAAACTTGTAAAGAGTGGTTCCGACGATTCCAAAGTGGCGATTTTGACGTGAGTGATAAAGAACGCGGAGGGGCACCGAAAAGAACTGGAACAATTATTGAATGAAGGATGCCTGTCGAACCCTTGATGAGTTGTCTGAAGAGTTGGGTGTTGACAGGTCGACCGTCGGTAACCGCTTGCACAAGATGGTGATGGTACAAAAAGCAGGTAATTGCGTGCCGCATCAACTAAAGGAGAGAGATATCGAGAGACGTTTGGTAACGTGCGAGATGCTTCTTGAACGGCAGAAAAGGAAGAGTTTTCTGCACCGTATTGTCATTGGCAATGAAAATGGATCCATTACGATAATCCTAAGCATCGAAAAAGTTGGGGGCTGCCAGGTCTACCAGGTCCATCGACACCGAAAACAAATATCCACGCTTCAAAGATTATGTTGTGCATCTGGTGGGATCAGAAAGGTGTCATTTATTATGAACTTCTCAAACCGTCAGAAACAATCACTGGCGACCCTGGTGAAAATGAAAGCGGGAAGGAAGAGTGAACAAAGCGTATATGTTGGAGGGTGACCGAAACATCAATGAAAAGGATACGAATCTTGAATAGGAGGGACACAAAGAGTATGTGAAGAGGGAATTGAAGCAAAAAAAGAGTATTCCATTCATCAATTTTCAATATAAAAATTGCGCCCCGGAGCGGGGATCAAACCGATGGCCTCCACTATGGCGGAGGAGGGTTTTATCCACTGAGCCATGAATCGTCGTTGGAATGAATCGCTTGAAGATATCATTCAAAGTCAGAATAAGTGTGATCCGCACACGTTTATTGCAACTTACTATCACTTCACATGAAGCGTGTGTGAAACGGGATCGAGAGCTCATGAAGCGTACATGGAACGTATGATTTCATCACTTCACAGCAAGCGGGCATTACACGCTCCAGGGAGAGAGAATTGGAACATTTTCCGCTCCGTATGCGCTTCCTTCGCGCTTCGTGTATACGCTTCATTTTCACCAGGGGATCGTTACAGACTACAGCTAATACGTTTGAATCGAGCTCTGAAAGGAAAACGACCGGAATGGGACGGTAAACATGATGAAGTTATCTTGCTGCATGATAATGCTAGGCCACATGTTGCTGAACCTGTTAAGAAATATTTGGAAGGAGTGATTTGGGAAATCTTGCCCCACTCGCCGTATTCCCCAGACATTGCGTCTTCGGATTATCATCTATTTCGATCTATGCAATCAGCCCTTACTGGAGAGCGGTTCACTTCTTACGAAAGTGTCGAAAAATGGCTCAATGAATGGATCGAGTCAAAAGAATCTGCTTTTTTTCTCCGAGGAATCCGTATGCTGCCGGAAAGATGGGCAAAAGTGGTCGCTTCCAATGGTGCATACCTTAAATAACATTATGTAACAACACAGTGCTACAAAAAGACAAAATTAAGGACACTTCTCAAATAACCTAGTGTAGGTTGTTGGTCTGGTTGAATACAACACAAAACCATGCTTGAAAAATTTTTGAAACCTTTAAATTTTCAAGTTATGGTCAAAAAACTGATTTTTGGGGATTTAGTACATTTGAAAATTTCTAACATGGCCATTTTTTGACAAATTTCAAAATTCCAAACGGGTTCTGGAAAAGGGATGTTGGCACTTTCGAGACATTCATATGGTTTTGAGTATTGAATAGAACTTCGTGGAAATTTTTCCTCGAGAATTTGAAATTACCACATGTTTTTCTCATTTTTTCTATTTCAAAAGCATTTTTTTGCGACTATACTTCAAGAACCGATTGTCTATCATATATGTTATGGTAGTGGGTTCAGTTCTGTGTGAAATAAGTCGTTGTTCATCCAAATCGATCAGAAATTGTCGGAGTTATACAATTTTTTCCAAAAAAGGAAATTTCGGTCTCATACGAAAATTGATGTGGAGTTCAATTAGTAATATTCTATGCATCATATGACGTATTATGGTATCGAATATGATGTTGACTTGTTCTATCATTACGCTGAGGAAAGAATATAGGCCAAATAGGTAGAACTCAGGCTAATAGAATTATATTATCATTATAATAATATAATCATAATAATAACTAATATGATTATATTTTCGTATGAGACCAAAATTTCCTTCTTTGGGAAAAATTTTATAGTAGTATAGAAGTGAATTTATTAGCTTCAGTTCATTAGAACATACAAATGAGTCTCGTCACAATCTTACAATGCTACTTAATACTAGCTAAACTAATGTACATCAGTTTCATTAATTGAATAAAATGGGATCTAGCTTATCTCATTATACTACAATTATCCTACAAACTAAACTCCTAATCATTCATCGTTTTCCTTAGCTCTGAATCCTAAATATCGAATTCATCCTATTGACCAACTCAGAATCAAGGATCATTTCTTTCTTTGTAACTTAAAGGTTGCTCGTGCTCCCTTTGGAGATCGGTGCTTTATAATTTTCCCAGATATGCTAGCTTACTCTTTTAGTAATAACACTATATTGCTATTCGGATACATTGACCAAGTCCCATGAGAGTAAGTGCTCCACACTTTCTATAACAAAATGCAGCAATTCTCACATATTCTTTTCTTTTGGATTCTCCAATATATCTGAAAAGTTTACGAGTGAATTTTCTGAATTTTGTATAAGACCTGACTTCTTTCTTTCCCCATTGAAGCAATTACATTCCACGATCCAATGGAAAATACTAACATTGTTCTGATTACAACTTAAGCAATTGCTCAAGTTTTTCATCTTATATATCCTATTCTTATAAACTAATCTAGGGGCTATTATATTTATGAGTCACAGCTGAGACGGAAAGTTTTTCAGCTCATGACTACATGCTGAATCTGAGTGTTTTGCTTTCCCATCTGTTAATCCCAAACTGGGGAAAATTGCTAAAGAGGAGGATTTGAATGCTCTATTTTTATCATTTTCTGTACCCGGGAAAAAATAATTCATATATGGTCGTATATGAGCGTATATGAATCATATATGAATCATATATGAACATATATGAAATACATATGAACATATATAAACATATATGAGATCATATATGAGCATATATGGATTTTGGCCATATATGATCATGTATGAATGAGACTGTATATGGCCATATGTGGTCATATTCAATCATACATTATCATATACATCCATATATGGACGAAAAAATGTCACAATTTTACATGGAATGTGATGAAAAACCAAAGGAGAGAGAAGTGAGATCAATGCTGATAGATTCCCCACATTCATATATGACCATATATGAACACATATGGCCAAAATACATATATGCTCATATATGAATGCATATATCAATCCATATATGGGTCCATATATGGAATTTTTTTTCCCGGGTGATGTAGGAGATATAGCTTTCTAGGACTCTCTGTTTCACTTCACTTCGTCTCAAGCTATATACGTCGTTCCATAGGTCTAATTCATCGATGGGGGCGAAAAATGTTTCTTTTAAACTACATATCCAGTTATATTTCATAATGCAATCATTTTTGGCAGATAATTCCCATAATTTCATAAAGCAGATTTTCGGGAATCTATCATATGTGAAAATTGCCCTTGAACTCTTTCTAGTGAGTCTAAATAGTTAATACTCCACGCTGGTAAGGAGTGTGGCATCATTGAGAGGACCAGCGAGTCAAACAGCCTGTTGATCTTTCCCCAGGAATTGATTTCTGTGTATTTTATAAGAGAGAGGGTTGAAGTGGCAGCAATACTAGCCTTCTGTACAATTCGCTCCGTAGCTTCACTGAGAAGGCCCGAACTCACACAGGTGATACCTAAGTAGTTTTATTTTTTCACTATATCGATATTCTCATCACCGAATTTGAATTTCAAGTTTTTAGAGGTTCTTCCTCCTTTTGAGAAAATGATGATTTTTGTTTTTTTTTGTATTTACTGTTAATTGATTAAGTGCACAATATTCTTTGAATATCTTCAATATTTTTCTCATCTCAGCTGGAGTGTCCGCTAATATGACTAAGTCATCGGCGTACGCTGATGGGATAGTCTTCTTTATTCTGGATATAGATACCCCTCTCACGCCTTTGTCGATAAAAAATTTTTCTAAATCTGAAAGGAATATCGAGAATAATATAGGACTTGAGATTTCCCCTTGTCAAACCCCTTCTGTTATTGGAATCGACTGGGAAATACCTGTTTGATTCTTGACTGCCATAGTCGCTTTCTCATATAGATTTTTTATTATATTTATAACCTTTCGACTTAGGCCAACCGACATCAACTTTTGCCACAACAGATCATGTTTAACGGATGGAAAGGCTTTTTCAAAGTCAACAAACAGCACGTAGATTTTAGCTCTAGGTCCTTGCAAATGTATTTGGATTATGGAATATAGTGAGAAAATATTGTCAATACAGCCCTTCTCTCTTTCAAATCCAGCTTGAATTCCGGGTATCAACTTGATAGAATCAACCCACAGGTTGAGTCTAGATAACAAAATCTGGGTAGAGATTTTGGTAATAACATTTACTAGTGAAATAGGGCGGAAATTTTCTGGATCGTGCCTATCTCCGTTCTTACATAGCATTCTCACATTTATTTCCGCCCATGAATCCGGCACCGATTCTTGCTCCGATATCTTATTAACCCTCTAACCGTAACCCCGGTCTCACAGACCGCTATCAAAAAGGTATTTACTCGTAATTCGAACTTGTTTGGTTGAATTGTTTGACATTCCATTCCTACTCTGCACAGAATTGCTCACTCAGTTCTGTACATAAGCCCACTATCCTACCTCGTAGACATTTCTAATGATCTAAAAAATGTTTTCTTCATTTCTAACAACTTTGAATATCTAGAAGAAGGTGATAGCGGTCTGTTAGACCGGGGGTTACGGTTGACGTGATTTTGAGCAGGGTTACGGTTTAAGGGTTAAACAACAAGTTTAGGTAAATTTTCCAATTATTTGGTAAAATTTAAGGAAATTCCCCAGTTACTGTGTCTTCTTCTGGAGCTTTGTTCAGTTTTGATTGATTAAGACTCATTTCAACTTCCTCTAGAGATATCTCAGCGTCTAGGATAGGTATACTATTATCAATCTTCATATAAAAAATCTCTGAACTCTTAGACAAAGCCTGAAAATAACTAAACCATGCTTCCGGCGTAATAACATCTTCGATACTTGAATTTCTCCTGTAGAAATTAAACTTCCGGGTTTTTTGCACTAGCAGTACATTCATTCATTCTCATTTCTTATCAAAATAGATTTTCTTCTTTTGTAATAAAGTTTTTGTATACAACTTCTTTGATTCATGATATCATGTTAGTTCGACTATGTCTTTGAATTTAGTTTTTCTGCATTTCTTGAGTTGGCTGTTCAACTGTTTTTTTAACATTTTACAAATCTTGTCGAACCAGGGTTTGTCAACCTTGAACTTTGATTTACCCTTCAGCATACCTACTTGCTTAGCTGTATCTTTAATTGTATTTATGATGTTACTATTCATGAAATTCACATCCTTATTCACTTGGGATATATTGGGTGAGTTTTGTAGACAATCATGGAGGTTTTGAGCATAATTTGAATTTCATTTCAAACATATAGAGTGATCGTCTAGGCATGCGCTGTGCAATTCTAATCCAATATGATTTATCGATAGGATAGCTGGGAAATGATCTGATGAGGTTGATATATATCTAACTTCGAAATCCGTCGCAATATCAAAACCATTTACGTTACTTCAAACCAGGTCGATAACTGAGTTTCCTAGCCTACTAGCAAAAGTAAAGTTGGCCGGGGAGTCGTTTTGAGATCTCCCATTAAATAAAACTGGACCCCTCTCTTCCACGTAATTTATTAAATGTCTCCCTCTAGGGTTCAATTCTCTATCTAAACTAGTTCTAATATTAGAAAACGATGTTAATTGGATTAGACTGTCTGACAAAGTATTCTTTCCGGCCACTCTTGCATTAAAATCTCCCTCTACTACGATCGCTTGGTTCGGGTATTTATTTTCAAGCAATGCAATTGAGGGTCCCCATGCAATAACCACGTAGGCGCTCGAGAAGCGGCATAAGTATTGTCCAAGCCATGACGTCAAGGGTCGAAAAAAAAATTCGGAATTTCGAAAATCTAGAAATACTGGACAATAGGGCTTGAAAAATGAATATGAGTCTCCGTTTACGATTTTTTTCTAGGATCAGTAGTTTCCGAGAAAACAAATAAAAACTATCTATTCTTTCGCACCACAAATCGATGTTTTCCAATATTAAACTCACTCAAACTCGGTCATTTTTCGATGTATCTTGATGAATCTTGCGGATTCTGATTCGTAAGACTTCCCCGAAGACAACAGCGTATAAAAAATTCATAAAAGTTGATAATAAATTACCAATTTTTTAATCCGAAGTGAAAACCCTGTTTTTCATGCTTTGCATTGAAAAAGTGTCAGGAGAAGTATGAGCTACAAAAAACTTCCAGCGACAAAGTTGTTCACTAGTATATGGACAAACTTTGTGGAAAGTTTCAGATCGATTGGACTCTTAGTTCGCGAAATACAGCGGTTTATTTATTAACGCGCGACCGAAATTTTTCACCATTTTGCGTCATTCTTCATCCGCAGCATGGTTGGGGCGTTGCGTTGTTGTTTTATCTTCTGCACTGCATTACTATTTGTTTTTATGTTCTATTCTATTATGGTTATACAATTTCTCAACAACGCAACACCTAGAGTATGCTGTAGATGATGCGTTATTCTCGTTGGTGTACGAAGTTGAAAACATTTTTCTGATTCAACACTCAATCCGAGCTATTCAAAGAGATTCGTGAAGACAATTTAATTGATAAGTGTGCAGGCAATTGAAATTTATACTGAAAAAACTGTGTTTAGTGTGTTTTTGTTTTGTAAAAATATGTCTAGCGAAGACCATGTCACAAAAGGTCGGAAACGAGTGAAATGCGAACAATCTTGGCAAAGAAATAAAATGAGAAGCTGTAAGAATGAGGTGAACGAAACCACCCTAGTGAAAAAATTTCACTGTATACAGTTTGCATAGAGTCAAATCTTGACATGAAAATACAAAAAAAAAAAATATATATATAAATAAAATCCAATAAAATCTTATATATAAAATAATCTTATCTTATCTTATTAATAATCTGATCTTTATCTCATATATAAAATTCCTATAAAATTTCGACAAACAATTTTTTTCTCCATCACTTTCTATGGATTTTTCTATAGAAATTCCATACAGTTCGCATAGAACCAAATCTTGACATGAGATTCTATAAAATTTTTTCACTAGGGCAATTACAAAAGAAATGATAAAAATCTCGGGAAAAAATTTAGTTATTTCTTACAGCGAGCATTTCCTTTATAAAATCAATGAACATTTGATTATTCTCAAATAAGAAAATATAGAAGAATGTTGGAATACAAATTTGCTAGTATTTCATAATTGAAAAGAAAATATTCTGATGTTTAAAAGACATGTTCTTGAAGTTTGCATCGTTTACAGAAACGAAACGAAAACTCAAAGTCACAAAATATGATACATCATCCGGTGGTTACCTTTTCGAATCAACTCCTCGGAATTGAACACACCGTTCAATGAATGGACGGGCAAATTTTGCTTCTTCAACAGCCGAGTATTTTGTTTTTCAATTACCGATTCCGTTCAATAAATGATTCAAACTTCAGCAACATTGAAAGACTGAATTGTTGCATTTCTGTTTTCAATGTATGTTTAACAGGGTGAAAGTTACGTTTCGAGAGATGGTCTAGTGGGAGCTGAAAAAAAGTACGTCCCTGTGATGACGTGTTGCAATAAAAAATGTTTCCGAAACGTTCCTAAGGATTATGGGAAGGAATTGCACGGAACGTTTTGGAAAAATGGCGAATATAATATTCAAAATACGATAATTGCTATGGGACTCATGAAGAAAAAGCCCTCAACAACACAAGATTTAAAACGAGGAGTTTGGATTTATTATTATAGTCATCCTTTATACGATATACGAATACCTGTATGCCAAAAATTTCTTATAAACTTATTAGGTATTGATCAATCAAGATTCATAACGATTCAGAAAAAAATGACAGAGTACAACACATTAGGAGATATGAGGGGTAAACATGATCAACATGACATCAAATTAACAGAAGATGTCAAATTATTGATTTTGCAACATTGTCAGAGTTTACCACATACTGAATCACATTATAGTATCGTGAGAACAAACCTTAAAACCGAAAGTAATGTTGACGCGTACAGAAAATTGAAATGTTCGATGTTGTCTGACAAACAAGCGTTATCATTGGAATTTGATTTCGGACAAAATTTGCCCTCGCCTAAACTACCGGTTGCAGAACAATTTTATCGGAGATTGATATGGCTTCACATTTTCAATATCCACGTTCATAATATGAATCGGAGTTATATGTTCCCCTTCATGGAAGGGTTGTTTAAAAAAGGTGCCAATACTGTGTGCAATTTTCTTTTATACGTAATAAAGGCGGAAACACAGAGAGATTGCTGCAATCAAATATATTTATTTTCTGACGCATGCGGAGGACAGAACAAGAATTATTTGATGTTGTTATTTCTTTCGATTGTAGCTTCCATATTCCAAATAACTATCAAGCATGTTTTTCCAGTAAAAGGTCATTCGTACTGTCAATGTGATAGAAATTTTGGTACGTATGGGGAGAAGAAGAAACGTGCGGAAAGAATGGAAACAGAAAATGAATATATTGATATGATTAGAGGTGCTAAGTCCAACTCATTTATCATAGTTAATAGTTCCGAATATAGAATGAAAAATTTTGAAGGAACATTTAAAGAAAATATCAAAGTACCGAGAAATATTCAAATAAGTAAAGCTACAAAAATAGATTACTATCCTAACGGTTCCCTGAAAATATACAACAATTATGAAAATCGGGACGGTACAACATTTTTCATAGAACAATCATTAACCGTACAGCATTTAGACGAAGCACCACTCACTGAACCAGTGGGCATTTCTAAAGAGAAACAGAATGATTTAAATTATCTTATGAAATATCTCTCTCCAAAGGGGAAAGAATTTTTTGATGCATTAATAGCTAAAGTTGGAGAAAAGGTGTGAAAATAATCGATTTGTGAAAGGCACAACATTACAAAGTTAATTTCAAACGTATTAGGAAAATGTATTATAAAATGTATTGTTTAAAAAACGATACATGTGTTGTTTGTTTGTTGTGTAATGTGTTGTTTGAAAAATTTGATACTTCATGTAATACAGGCCATGTGAATTTATTCAAATATACTTATGATACTCATGAAAATACAAGTGTTTTGATAAAAATTTTTGTGTACAAAATCTAATTATCGCAGGATAAGAAACTTTTGTTGTCAAGAAAATGTTTCTCTTCGGCCAATAGTATTTCCATAATAACGTTATAAACAATTGAATTGTTCATTCAAGAGAAATGGATACAGAATTTTGCGAAAATAGTTCGATATTCGAATTTTCTGACCCCAAAAACATAAACCCAGGTTCAAATATTGAGCGAACACAATTTTTCCTGCGGACCTTGATATTTAGTTGATGGATGACGCAAAATGGTGAAAAATTTCGGTCGCGCGTTAATGAATAAAACGCTGTATTTCGCGAACTAAGAGTCCAATCGATCTGAAACTTTCCACAAAGTTCGTCCATATACTAGTGAACAACTTTGTCGCTGGAAGTTTTTTGTAGCTCATACTTCCCCTGACACTTTTTCAATGCAAAGCATGGAAAACAGGGTTCTCACTTCGGATTAAAAAGTTGGTAATTTATTATCAACTTTTATGAATATTTTATACGCTGTTGTCTTCGGGGAAGTCTTACGAATCAGAATCCGCAAGATTCATCAAGATACATCGGAAAATGACCGAGTTTGAACTAGTTTAATATTGGAAAACATTGATTTGTGGTGCGAAAGAATAGATAGTTTTTATTTTTTTTCTCGAAAACTACTGATCCTAGAAAAAAATCGTCAACGGAGACTCATATTCATTTTTCAAGCCCTATTGTCCAGTATTTCTAGATTTCCAAAATTCCGAATTTTTTTTGCAAACCTTGACGTCATGGCTTGGACAATACTTATGCCGCTTCTCGAGCGCCTACGTGGTTATTGCATGGGGACCCTCAATTGACCTGCCCATGGGATGAAAACTCACCAAGTAAGTGTATGATATTTTATTCGTATATTCGTTAGATGTCATTGTATACTTTTTCAAAATCAGCATTGGTAAACATTACCGACATTCCTAACCCTGGTGAAAAAATCCGATTAATTCCGATAAAAAGAAATTCTATCGGAATGAATTGAGTTTCTGTATCGGAGATTTCCCACTGAAACCGATAAGATATTTTTTTATTGGATTGAATCGGTCATTTACGATTGACAAAAATTCCGATCAAATCCGGTGAAAAAATTTTATTGGAATGAATTGGGTTTCTGTATCGGAAATTTCCCATTGATACCAATAAAATGTTCTTCTATTGGATTCAGTCGGTATTTTATGATCAATCAAAACTCCAATTGATACCAATAAAATATTTTTTGGTCCAATTCGATGGGTATTTTATTATTGCTCAAAATTCTGATTGATGTAAATGAATTATTTTCCAACTGGATCCAATTGAGAATTTGCCAACACCTCTATCTCCGCATATTCGAACTATCACCGATCTACCTACCTGTAAGACCTGCCTCCTTAACCTCTAAGCTATCCTAATACGCTGCTTTGGGGGGGGGGGGGGGGCATATTGCCAAACATATCCTGACCAAGATTTTACAATAGCGAATGTGAAATATACCACAGCTAATGTCAAGTATACTTTGACAGCAGACATCGGCAGTAATGATATTCTCATTAACGATTTTGAAATATATTGCTCATTATCTTCAGAATCAGAATTTTCATCTTCCGCAGTTTCCATTTTGAGTTACGAAAATGGATAATATTCATTTCAATTCAAACGGCGGGGGAAAAAAATTTTGATTTTAGCGATAATGATGATAAATCCCAGAATCATTACCGGAAAAAATCATTATTGCCGATCTCTGTTCAACAGTTGTATAATATTTCACATTCCCCGCTGTGAAATCAACTCAAATAGTACTAACTGTAATATATACTCCAATATATTCCTTCTCCACTCATCACGACAATTCAGGAAGAATTCCTAATGCATTCATTCTGAAGCCTCATGGCTCCAAATGAATTCATTATGAATTCCTTCTGAACTGTTGTGCTGTGTGGGTTGAGAAGAAGAAAATTTTACAATCTTTTTCTTCTGGGTGTATTATTTGATGAAATACCATGAGGGAAAACTATTTGTTTCCAATATTGGTTGCATGTGAAACAATCCGATAAGTACCAATACAAAAATGGATGAGTTAGTATGGTATGTCCAAACGGATTCCATCGGGAGTATTTTGTTTTGCGTTTACACATAGGATCCAATTCAAAACTGTTACATCGAATGGCGGTTGGGAATTTCCAATAGGTTCGAATGTGACCCTTAAATTAAAAAAAATTCAATTCCTGAGGGTCCAAAATTCGGTATTTCCAAATGAATTCCGTTGAAAACACACGTTTCCTGTATTTCCGATAGAATCCAATGGATGCCAATACAAACGTTCATGAAATAACCTACTTCTGCCATTCCAGATGAATTCCATTGATAAAACTTGTTCATTTCGTCTTCCGTATAAGATCCAATGAATACCCGTACGAAAATATATCAAAATATTCAGATTAGTATTCCCAAATGAATTCCATTCAGGGACATTTATCATTCATCATTCCACATGGAATCCAATCCGAACACGCTACATCAGATGACTTTTGGGGAAATATTAACAGATTCCGATACATTTTCATACGCTCTTCATATTTCAGAAAGTTGACCTTCCATTGGTATCCATGTGGAGTTGCTGTGACAAATACACACCATTTTCCAATGATAAACCATGTCCTATCGGAAACCATTGGAATCGACTGGTTTTCTTTTCAACAGGGTGACAAAATATAAGAATCAAATGGCAGTGAATTTCCTCTTCCTACACCTTAGAGAAGATTTCTACCAAGTACGATGAAAATCTAAAATAGTGCAGCTTCAGCGATCTGGTGATTTCATAAGTGTTGCCGATGGACATTGTTTGAAGAAAAATTGTATTCAATAACAAAAATAATAAATAAATGTTACAATGATTTAATCCATAATTGAAGTCGTAATAAAAGGGATTAAGTGTTAGCAATAAGAATGATAGCGATAATAAAGATATGAATAAAGAGTCCAGGTGAAGAATAAAAAAGGGTAACGGTATGAGAACAGGTCAACGAAGCACGGTGGGTAGTGGCGGAAGGCGACAATTCGAGAATAAACAAAACGAAAAAGGAAAAAGAGAAGTGAGTTGTGCTCAGTACGCGGGATAGTGAGCGTCGTCCCGAGTTCTCCTTGGTTGATGAGCCGTGGTGAACTGTTTTGGGACCGTGTTCCGTTGTGTAAGGGTGTTGAGTGTAATAGTTGAGATTGGAAGTGTGAGTATCTTGTGCCGACTGATCGGTTTCATTCTCCGATTCGATAAGAACATCTCTGATGGTCGAATCTAAGGCTCTTGACAGCAATCAGTGATCACCTCTGGTCAGCAGAGGTGAATAGAACGTCCACCATTGTGTCATTCCATGGAAATGATGGCCGGGTTTAAGACCCTTAGCAGCAATGAGTTGAGATGGTCACTCGAACAATGGGACATAGGTGATTGAGGCCTCCATTGAATCCAAGTGCATGAAATGCGATCCGAATCCAATTATTGCAGTGGCAAAGGAAACTATTGAATTCGTGGGAGTGGTATTGAATCGGAGATGTAATATATCAGTCCGAAGCCAGTAAAACTTATTTCGCTGTACATTTAGAGTGTACAAACTGAATAACGTGGATAGAGTTCACCGCGTCCCAGCAGTCATCGGCGAATCACAACAGGGCTACGAGAATTGGAAAATTCCGTGTACATACCGCCGTTAGCTGATCAGAGTAGTTATAAAACTAATAGTTCTAGGAAAATATCAATGTGAATTGAAAATAATCGGAAATTAGGAATAGAACACCACCAAAGAGCCGATCAGTCCGCTCAATTCATGAAGTAACGGGGCCTCACTGGAGATGGGTACCACAATCTCTAGATGGGCATTGGTTACAATAAGAAATGACCCGAGTATAACTGTTCGACGTCTCGGATGAATACCTCGGTGCCTTCGCCTTCTCCCTCCTCACAAAACAAAAACAATTGTGATTTTCAATTCATGGACGAAAATACAGCGCCAAGAACATAATGTTGAATGGAAAAAAAAGCAAGGGGAAAACACTAATACCTGTCACCAGTGCCAATGAACTCCTTTTCAAATGAATCAATAAAACCATCTATATTATCGTCATCTTCTGTAAAAAAACGTTCGTATATTGCAATCAAAAACCTCCCTCACAGCATCCGGAGGAACCAAACTCAAGGCAGTCCCATTTGTATTTTGAGCACAAAAGTACAGTCATTGTCGTACAAAGACCTCAGGTGAAATACGCCTCATTTTCTAGGCACAAAACCCAATACCTAGATAGCAATTCAGCCTTGCTGCGATGCTGTCAGGCAAGCCTGTGACAAGATTGACATAAGCCTCCTAGTTGGCACACGACAAGCGTGTAAGCTTACAAAACCCTTGCAGCAGAGTTGTAGCAACCTCACACTGACAAGGCTGTCAATAACAGGTCCAAAACAATCGGATGACGAATCTGACAAGCTTACATGTTATCTGGGTATGAGTTAACAGAAACTTCCCGCTCTAAAAAAACAACTGATACATACCTGTACAGATATTGTTTGAATTAAAAATAACAGAATTTCACGCGAACATCACCAAACATCTCTTGAAGAGCATTGAAAGCAGCCAATTCAAAATCAATCATGACTTCTTTCGGATCAAGTCCACGTTTCAAATTTTTCAATGCGTCAAACAGTTCAACATACACTTCTTCTCTCTTCCCAGGAAGCGAAGCGTAAATAAGTGGTATACTTTCAAATCCCAAAATAGCATCCATATCATAAACTCGAGCAAACAAAGGCGGACTGCCTCTGGTAATTTCGATGGAATGCTTGCAATAATCTTGTGCGCACTCTCGTTAGTAGAAATGGCCTCCTCCTTAATCGCACGTCACGCAACTTCTTCCTACACATACGCAGCATCAGCACTATGAAAACGGTCACCACCACTTACGTTCACTACCTCTCCATGTGAAAAAAATGATATACAGGGTGTCCCATTTCAATTTTTATATCGGAATAACTCAAAAACAAGGAGTTTTGGAGGAAAATGTTTCGAACAAAAGTTGTGAGATTCCGGGGGGGCCATCTGATGGTGACCTTGAATTTGGCCTCGGATTTTAACTTCAAGGTCATTCAGAGGTCAACTTTTGTTTCTGAAATGAAATCCCCTATTTTTGACTGCAGATTCAGATTTGACGTTGAAAAACAAGAAACTTTTGTCTGAATCATTTTTCCGAATTCCGCACAGATGGCGCTCTAATCAATAAAAAATGAGTTTTATGAAACACTCGTATTGCTTTCTGTGTAAAACGGCATTTGACTCGCCGGTGTTTTTTCCTCAGCTTCTGAGGATTACCGTCGCCATTAGAGTCACCCAATGTGCATCACGAGGAGGTTGAGCGGTCAGATTTCGCACATCTATGTGGCCCTGAAAAGGGCCGGTTGTCTGGACTGTAGAGGTGTGTAATTTTTCACGACAAACGCTCTGCAATATGTATGAAAATTCACTGTATCAAATGTTCGATATTTGCATCGTTGACCTGTTGGCATAACCTAATTCGTCTCTGAAAATGTGGTTCTAACGACAAAAGCACATGACGTGGAATTGTTCGGCAGACAGTTCGTATTCAGCGTTTCATGTTATCTCTGGTCGTTGGTGGTCTTTCATAAACTACATCTTTGATGAAACCCCATGAGTAAAAATCCAAAGGGGTGAGATCCGGAGACCTAGCCGGCCAGGCAATGTATCCACCGCGACCAATCCATCTGTGTGGGTAAGATGTGTTTGAGAAATTTCTGACAATTGCAGCGTTATGAGGTAGTGCCCCATCATATTGAAGCCACATCCTGTTCCGTGTGTAGAGATCAACATCTTCCAACATCCTTGGTCATTTTTCCCGAATCAATTGCAGATAATTTTCCTTCCTAACAGTATGTTGGAAGAAATGAGGACCAATGATCTGACCATTCAAAATCCCACACCACACATTCAGAGTCCAGCGATGTTGATTGTCAACTTGTCGATGCCATCTGGGATTTTCAATTTACCAATAATGACAATCATGTCTGTTTATAACACCGTTACTGCGAAATGTTGCCTCATCACTAAACATCACGTAATTGAAAAAACCAGGCGGTTGCTCCGAGGCCCATTGACCGAATTCAAACCTACGTCTAAGATCATCTTCACTTAATGCTTGCACCAATGTAATGTGGTAAGGATGATATTTACCAGATCTTAGTATGCGGCGTGCCGTTGATCTTGGCATACCTAATTGGTGCTGGATTTCTCTGGTGCTAACGTGAGGATGCAGGTGCACCATTCCTAAAACGGCCACTGAGCGTGCATCCATACGATTTCCATCATGACGCCTTCTGACTCGTGGGATATTCATTCTTCTAACTCGTCTTTCTATTGAGCGTATCGCCTGAAGTGAAGGCTGGATACCTCTCTCCATACAATCTTGATGCTGCAGCGTAATTACGTCGACATTCTCCTAGTATCAGGAGAATATCAAGTATTTCACCCCAAGGATAATCCATGGTATTGAGACCTTCACAACACTGATCAAAGATTTCCTTCAAGTTTGAATCGTATATCGAAAAGAATTTGTGAATGAATGAAGGATATCAAACATTCCGTTTCACTTATGTTTGTAAACAATGCTCTAGTATGAACTTTCTTGTTCATGATGAACACAAGTATTGTTGTGTACTTGTGTTTGGCAACAATTCACAGTAACGGTACTACGAACAGACATAATTGTCAATATTGGTCGATGGAAAATCCCAGCTAGGTCTCCGGATCTTTACTGGATTTTTACTTATGGGGTTTCATTAAATTTTCAGGGCCACAAAGATGTGCAAGATCCGATCGCTCAACCTCCTCGTGGTGCACATTGGGTAACTCTAATGGCGACGGTAATCCTCAGAAGCTGAAAAAAAAACACTGGAGAATTAAATGTCGTTTTACACAGAAAGCAATACGAGTGTTTCATAAAACTCATTTTTTATCGATTAGAGCACCATCTGTGCGGAATTCGGAAAAATGATTCAGACAAAAGTTTCTTGTTTTTCAACGTCAAATCTGAATCTGCAGTCAAAAATAGGGGATTTTATTCAAGAAACAAAAGTTGACCTCTGAATGACCTTGAAGTTGAGATCCGAGGCCAAAGTCAAGGTCACCATCAGATGCCCCTCTCGGAATCTCACAACTTTCGTTGGAAACATTTTCCTCCAAAACTCCTCGTTTTTGAGTTATTCCGATATAAAAATTGAAATGGGATACCCTGTATAGATCATATATAGTATTATACATAGATTTGGAATATATGGAGTAAATATGTAGATACACATATACATAGTCCGCATATTCCAAATCTATACATAATCTACATATCATTTCTTTACATGGGTCCTCACCTCTCGTGGTTATTCGCATCGGACATTTATACCCCACAAATCAAGAGACGTGGCGGCGTCTCGACGCCAAGAACATGAGAAGAACCTGAGAAAAACATTTATATAATGATTTTGAAAAAAGCTGAAAAGTCGTATGCTACCGCGTTTCTTTACGCGAACACCGAGATTTCGTATAGTCCAAAAATCTAAAATCACTATCAATCAACATACATTTGAATATCACGAATATCTAATCAACTTTTTCATGTAATTCGAATACTTTCGATTCAGCACACTACGAACCTGATTAGTTAAAGCAATACTGAGATATAAACGTTTTTCAATTTCATGCGATCAAAATATGACGATTCTGATCCATCATCGTCATCTTTTTTCTAAACACCTCAGATCTTCGCTAGAACCAATTCAGGCCAGTTTTCAATTTTCGCTGACTTTTAGATAGGTTTCCAATGATACTCATGTCACTCTCTCTCTTTCTTTTTCCTCACAGCCAATAGCGTTCATTGTTCATGTCAGTATAGTATGGTATACGTTGTATACAAATAAACAAAGATCTGTCAATGAATGATGAGATGCTGTGTGACAAGTTATATATATATATATATATATATATATATATATATATATGTATATATATAAGTTTTGAAAAAAAACCGTAAATGTTAGAAATTATGAAATCGAGTTGTGTGTATTATTTAAAAGTTCTTTTCCAGAGCTTTCAATTGATACCAATACTAATATATCATTCAATTTCAAATTTTTCGGCATTCACACTTTTTTGTCAAATGTCAAAACGTCATCAATATGGTACGAGATGGATGAATTACAGGGTATCACATCAGTTAAATTTCATATTTTTCATTTTCAGAATTCAAAACGTATCAAGCTTAAAAAATAATTCATGTATCAATCATTTTTTATTTGAGGTTAATTGGGAACTATTTCAAAAAACATCAAACAATAAATAATGAATGATAATTATTGGTTGTTGTGGAATAATTCAAATCATCATCATGAATGACTTAGTGAATAATGGCTTGTAATGAGGAAGTGAACTCATCATGAGAAAACCCCAATGAAATATAAAAAGTTTGAAAAACAGAAGGTCAAGTTGCTCTTCGATTACTGATCAGGTTGGTCTTCGATTACTGATTACGTTGCTATTTGATTACTGATCAGGTTAGTCTTCGATTACTGATCAGGTTGGTCTTCGATTACTGATCACGTCGCTCTTTGATTACTGATCAGGTTAGTCCTCGATTACTGATCAGGTCGCTTCTTCGATTACTGAAGTTACGTGGAAGTATATAGGAGAAGATAATAAAATCAGGCTGATCTTCGATTACGTAAGTTATGTTGAAGTATATAGGAACAATCAGGTTGGTCTCTGATTAGTCAAGTTACATTGAACAATATAAGATGAAGTCAAAACTATGGATCAAACAAAAATATTTTTCTAGAGGTAAAAGCCCAGTGGATGTCACATATCCTTGTCACATTTGGACTCGTATCAGTTTCTTTACACAGAATTCCAGGTGGATGGAGACAAAGCAGACATATCATAGTTCCATATGTCGATTACCACCACTATCAATTTCATTTAGGTGGATTTATTAGCAAATAAAGATGAGGCATAAGCGTAGTCGATATACTACAGTTCATGGAATCAGATGCACTTTACAACAAATGATTCAGTGAACTATTTATGATCCACTAGACAACAATTGAGCAAATACATCAACCCAAGTAACACAAGAAGTTCTAATGATAGGAATTCATTTTGCATTGCTATAACTCAACGAGACTGAACCCATATAAAACTCCTATTCCAAGAGTTCTTCAAAAATCTTCTCAAATGCTTTTGGAGTCAGGGTGCTATGTGGGAAGTGACTAGCAATATAGAATGCAAAAGTGTCCTCTTTCCAGTTGTTTCATACAAGCTGGACTATATTTCTACTTTTACATGCCTCTATTTTCATTTTGATCATTTGTTTTCAGGGGGTTCTATTTTTTAAATATCATGAATACTAAATACCTTAATGAAAAGCAACAACTTCGATTGAGGTACAATGTATAACGAAAAATGTACTGTCATAATTTCTGGTTGAATTACTGCAGTATTGATAAGATGAATGTTGGAGTTAACGGTACTGAAAAATATATGCAAACAGGAACACTCAAGATATCCTTCATTCAGTAACGAAGGTGGAAAAAAAATCATACTTGTATGCAGCAACAATATAATTCTTAGGCATTTTCCATTGCACGTTGAAGTAGTGGCAGTTTAGATGAAAAATTCTTGAAATTTCCTGTGAAAAAACAAAGGAATCGAGAATCAATTGAGAAATCATACATCGTATGCCAATGGTTGACTTTGTTTTTCAGATTTATTTTTTAATATGTAATTTTTGATTCAACGTATAAACTTTTCACATCGATTTTTACTTTTCACATCGAAAGACATTGACAAACCATCCTGATTAAAGTCTCATAGCAATGCATATGAGAATGTTCTTATCATGAAATGTTATAGATTTTAAAAGATATTCATAAGTTAAACACGAAGTCCTATGAATTTTTACTCATGATCTAGCAAGAATGCCTATGAAAATATACTCATAAGTATTCCCGATGAATGATGAACAGAAATTCATAGGACTCTGTGGTTTACTTATGAATTTTCTGTGGTAATATCCATAACTTTTCATGATAACATTTTCTTATGAATTGCTATGATACTTCAACCATGGTACCTTATCTGAAATCACAACTTGAACAATCGCAATAAAACTCATTTGAAAAAAACACTATTCTACGATTGTTTGCTAACTGAAAAGCATCCCTGCTGAAGAAAAAACCACGTTAGTTTCTTACGTAGGAATCTTATGTAAGATTATGGCATAGGATTCCCACGTACGAATCCTACGGGGGAATTTTATGTACACTTAGAAATTCTACGTGGGAATCTTGCGCCATATCTTATGTACACCTGCAAACTTTACGTGGGAATCTTGCGCCATAATCCCATATGAGATTTCTACATAGGAATCCCATGTGGTGTTTTTCAGCAGGGATCTTTCGTACACTGGTATGCGATACGAAGATGATAATTTCAACTTCATTCTATCATTACCCTTGGGGGAATAATTCTCTGAGAAACTCTTGAAAAGTGTTCAGAACTCTGAATAAGACTTTCTGAAAGTCTTAATATTTTTATAAAAGCGTTAATAAGTCTTGGTAACTCTGTGAAACTCTTGAAAAGTGTTATTTTTGCTGAAATTTTGGACCTTTCGTGAGAGTTATTTAGAGTCGATAAGACTTATTCAAAGTTTTACAGAATGTTATGTACCACAATGATTAATGTCATCAGGTAGCTTCATAGGAAAATGAAGAAGAGGCAGAAGTGCAGTGGGTATACAAGTCCTTGCGTCGAATAATACCACTATCAGATTCTCCCAACAGAATCATAGATGGATGAAGGAAAAGTAAAAAGGATGTAGATGTACCATACATCTGTACGTTAAATCCTACCATGATCATTAGGTAGCGTTGAAGGAAAATGCAGAAAAGATAGGAGCGCAGTGGATACACGACAAATCTTTGCATCGGGTACATTCCACTGACCAATTGACGAATGATTAGAGAGACTGTTTAGGATCAACTGGACGAAAATTGAGCAGATACAATATTCTAATTATAGAAATGGTTGCAGAACAACTACAGGTCAATTGACTGATGTGACTGGATGTGACAATTCATTCTGAATGTTTTCTTCCAAAGTTCCATCTTTTCAGTTCCATTCAAGCTGGATTATATTTGTGTTCTTACAAACCTTCATTTTTATCTTTACTTATCTTGGTTTTGGAATGATTCAATTCTCAAATATCATGAATTTCATCAAATTGTCATAGAGTTTTCTGGGTCGAGAGATTTAGTAACTCTAGGATCTATGGAATGTTCAAAATGTATTCATAGTGATTCATGATCATTAAAAAGCAATATTGTATCAAATATCAAAATCATTCAATATTCATGATATTTGCGAATTGAATCATTCCAAAACCAAGATAAGTAAAGATAAAAATGGAAGTCTGTAAGAGCACAAATATAATCCAGCTTGAATGGAACAACTGAGAAGATGAAACTTTGGAAGAAAACATTCAGAATGACTTCTCACATCCAGTCACATCAGTCAATTGACCTGTAGTTGTTCTGCAACCATTTCTATAATCAGAATATTGTATCTGCTCAATTTCCGTCGAGTTGATCCTAAACAGTCTCTCTAATCATTCGTCAATTGGTCAGTGGAATGTACCCAATGCAAAGATTTGTGGTGTATCCACTGCGCCCCTATCTTTTCCGCATTTTCCTTCAACGCTACCTAATGATCATGGTAGGATTTAACGTACAGATGTATGGTACATCTGCATCCTTTTTACTTTCTCTTCATCCACCTATGATTCTGTTGGGAGAATCTGATAGTGGTATTATCCGACGCAAGGACTTGTATACCCACTGCACTTCTGCCTTCCTTCATTTTCCTATGACGCTACCTAACGACATTGATCATTGTGGTACATAACATAAAGATGTATGGTACATATGCATCCTTCTTGCTTTTTTCATCTACCTGTGATTTTATTGGAAGAATCTGATAATAGTGTACCTAACGCAAGGACCTGTGGTATATCCACTGCACTCCTGCCTTTTCTTCATTTTCCTTCTACGCTACCTGATGATATTGATCGCGGTGGTGAGTAACATACAGATGTATAGTATACCTGCATCCTTCCTACTTTTCCTTGATCCACCTGTAATTTTACTCAAAGAATTTACTCACTGAAGAAACTTCTTTACCTGGGTACTCACGAATAAGGGTATTGGATAATTTATAATCAAGGGGCCAAAATATTGATGAAAAATCAACAGAAACTCACGCGTTAAACGTAATGGGTCTTCCTAATGTTGACGGTGTTTCTTCTTATTTGAATGCAGTAATGCAGTGTATATTGTACTGTGCTTCCAAGACAGAACAATTACTTCTATCTGACCCCAATGACATAAATATTTCAATTCAGAACTACGATTCGCAAAAAAACCTTGATATCATAGCTTTAAAACAGCTTGCAGGTTCACAATACTTGCATAATCACTCACAAGATGCAGGAGAATTCATCGCTTCTATCTGCGAAGATTCAATGGCTATTAAAAATTTAGTGAAGCACCAAATAACTACCATAACGGAATGTACGGAATGTGAATATACCGAAAATGTTGATACCAAATTGTGTTATACGTCTTGCACTACCTCCAATTTTACAAAAATCATTTGGGTTTCAAGAAATAATCAAGTTCAATTTTTCAACATGGAAAATTTTCGCAGATTCTTGTGACAATGGTAATAACTTGCATGAAACTAAAAAATCATTCACAACAGCGTCAGAACGAGATGTGATTGTGCAATTGATGATATTTAATCACAATAATTTTGAAGCAACAAAGGTAGAAAATATAAACATTAAAGCAGTACCAACTTCAAAAATTAAAATTGCACAACACTCTTATAAAATTATAGCTGTTGTTTTTCATCAGGAAAGAATATTTCTGAAGGTAATTTCACATGCATGTTACGAAGTCAAGGTACAAAGTGGATATTTATTCATGATCTGCAAGTTGAAGAGCGACATTGGCCACGTAATGCTAAAGACTCGTATATATATTTCTTTAAAAAGCAATAATTTCGCTTCATCATAAAATTAGGATTAAATTACTGTAATATTTTACAGTTTTGAAGAATATAGGATACCATCATAATACCATAACGAACCAAATATTCTTGAACAATTTCTTCGAATGATTTCGATGGATATTCCACAGAATTCTGGAAAATGTCTGGTACAGTACTAGAGGATGTCTTCAATCTGATATCTTGAAGGTATATCTTTTTGTTGCATGATGAATATTTGACATCTCTTCACTCAGATAGCAAAAGTTCCAAAAACTAGATCCCATTGAATCCTTCTGGAACCACAAAATGAATCACTGAAATGTCAGGAGAATGGAGTTCTTGGAGAATTCACTCGCCTTCTGTCATACTATATACAGTACAATATACAGTATGATAGAAGGCGATTTGAATTTTCCAAGGACTCTATTCTGCTGACATTTCAGTAGTTCGTTTTGTGGTTACGAAAGAATTCAATGCGATCTAATTTTTGGAACTTTTGCTATCTGCTACTTTTCACAATGATTCAAAAGAGTGAGCGAAAAATTTTTGCTGGAAAGCTATTTTTGGCTTCATGCTAAACAGTACAAATTCTATCTTGCAAAAAAAATTCCTGTTGGATGCCTTGAATATATTGTACGCGAGTTTCCTCTATCTGTAAGATCTATGTTGTTTCGGTTTTCTCACAATGATTTCTTGAAAACACTGGAAATTTCCGCACAAGACATGTTCAACACAATATCGTGGGCTGTTTTGGGCGACGTGAGCTACTTTGAGCACTGTGAGCTGCTTTGAGCGCTTTGAGCTGCTTTGAGCGCTTTGAGCTGCTTTGAGCGCTTTGAGCTGCTTTGAGCGCCAACTTATCAGTCAAGGAAAATTTTGTTTCCGGAATTCTTCACACGTATATTTGTTTATGGGAATTCGCTTTCCTCCCATTCTTTCCTTCATTTTTCATGTCGATAATCTATTGCCGTCCAATGATGAGATGACCGATGGAAATCCAAGTGGATCTTCATATCGCATAAGTTATCTGAGGACATTCCCTTCATTCCTACACCGAGAGAAAAAGCATGCTTTAGAAGCATGACACACTTCAATGCTTCTAACGCATTTGTTACAACGTACCTTTAACGCTCGGGACTCATGCAGTTAACGCACGAGACCATGCTTTTTCGGTATGTGTCACATGCTTTCTAGGCATGGGGACCGAGCGTTGGAAGCACGTTATGACAAATGCATTAGGGATCTTAGTGCGTCATACTTCTGCAGCATGCTTTCTCTCTCGGTGTACGATTGCCATAAATTGGACAGGGGTATTTCATTTTTCTTTGGGTTCAGGTGGAAGCAGATTTAGGGAAAGAAGTGAAATCCCCAATACTTACCAAAAGAACCATGCCTTGCATATCGATTGCGGTGTTGTACAGCGTCGAATCCAAAAACTCGTCTATCTCTCTCTCCGTCAGTTCAAACAGGCAGGTTGAGAAAGGAAGGAGTGTTCAAGTGTCACTGTTTTCAGTTTTCTTGAATGTGGAATATTCATTGCATGATTCAGATAGAAATTCGAACTTGCTACAAAATTGTTGAGCAAGCTTGTGACGAACTTGACAGAAGATTGCTTGACAACACACGACAAGGATACAAGCTTACAAAATCTTTACATTCGAGTTATGGCAAAAGTGAAAAAATAACGCCAAGTACATGAAAATCCCAAAAACAAAGAATACAAAAATCTGAAAACACATTCTACGAGAAAATTTCACTGCATTCAGAATTTCGAGGGGATATCAAAGAATATGCTCCATTTGAAAAAAAAAAGATATAAAATCAATATGAGCCACCAATCACATTGGTTATCCAAAGGATATGTGAAAGATTTTTGGTATATTGTAACTTCAGTTTGTTTCAACTGTATTGAAGGTAATTTATGATTCTCAAAAAAGCATTATTGTATCAAAAAAATAAATAAAACAAGCGTATCGTTCTGCCCGTATATAGATACCAAAAAGTGAAAAAAAAAGCAGAATTCCACAAAACATACAAATGTCTCACAAAAAACCCCTAAAAACTCCAACACAGTAAAAAATAACGTCAAATCCCAAAAACCATACAAACGTTTCACAATAACACTTGAAAAAAATACTTCACTCTTTCCGGAAGATTACTTGATATAACAAGTACACCATTAAAAAAAAGATGTGAAAGGCAACCCTGTTTCGGAATTCGCATCAACCAGGAACACTTGGCGTGGCCGATGGTAGAAGTTTTTAGCCTTTATGATATACAAATGAATTTTTATAGAACATTAAACAAGAAATTTAAATGATATAATTTCATCAAATCTTCTTCGGCCACGCCAAGTGTTCCTGGTTGATGCGAATTCCGAAACAGGGTTGCCTTTCACATCTTTTTTGTTAATGGTATATTTTTTATATCAAGTAATCTTCCGGAAAGGGTGAAGTATTTTTCTCAAGGATTTTTTTTCAAGCTTTACTGTAAAACGTTTGTATGGTTTTTGGGATTTGACGTTATGTTTTACTGTGTTGGAGTTTTGAGGGGTTTTTGTGAGACATTTGTATGTTTTGTGGAATTCTACTTTTTTTTCACTTCTTGGTATCTATATACGGGCAGAACGATACGCCTGTTTTATTTATTTTTCTAATACAATAATGCTTTTTTGAAAATCATAAATTACCTTCAATACAGTTGAAACAAACTGAAGTTACAATATACCAAAAATCTTTCACATATCCTTTGGATAACCAATGTACTTGGTCGCTCATATTGATTTCATATCTTTTCTTTCAAATGGAGCATATCCTTTGATATCTTCTCGAAATTCTGAATGCAGTAAAATTTTCTTTTGGAATGTGTTTTTTTAGATTTTTGTATTCTTTGTTTTTGGGATTTTCATGTACTTGGCGTTATTTTTTTACTTTTGCCATAACTCGAATGTAAAGATTTTGTAAGCTTGTATCCTTGTCGTGTGTTGTCAAGCAATCTTCTGTCAAGTTCGTCACAAGCTTGCTCAACAATTTTGTAGCAAGTTCGAATTTCTATCTGAATCATGCAATGAATATTCCACATTCAAGAAAACTGAAAACAGTGACACTTGAACACTCCTTCCTTTCTCAACCTGCCTGTTTGAACTGACGGAGAGAGAGATAGACGAGTTTTTGGATTCGACGCTGTACAACACCGCAATCGATATGCAAGGCATGGTTCTTTTGGTAAGTATATGCATCAGTTACTCTGAAGAAAATCCCTATAAAGACATCAAAATGTTGGAGATGACTTTTCTCCGGAGCCATGGAACACTGAATCTCCAACTACCATGTCACAATCATAATTGCTACATTCAAAAAAATTTTTTTCAAGCTGCATAGATGGTTATTTATTACGTACCGAAGAAATATTTATTGGAATCAACAGAATATTCGTTTGGTACAGGATGAATAACCATTCATTTGGGTGGCAGAAGTTTTTTCCCAGTGTACATCAAAGGCATTGGATCTATTGGAACCAAAGTTTTATTTATGACAGAAAAAATGTCTCCTCTTCAAACTCTTTGAAAATGTTACAATGAATATTCTCCAGAGCTGGGTGTCATTTCAGTTACACAAAAGAGCTACGAATACGAGGATTTTTTCTCAGCGTAACCAAGAATGTGAGGTAACGATGCTAATAACAACAACACCCACATGCACAAATGTCTCCAAAATATCCCCGAATATTGCTACGACATTACTGAAACATTGCAACATTGCAGCAATATTTTGGAACATCACTTGGACATTCTGTGCCGTATGGGCAACTAGTAGCATAGTCTATTTCTCAAAAGCTCGTTATGATAGTTGGTGGATTTTTGAAAATTTGGTTCCAATTTTTTGAACGTGAAATTGAGTTGATGAAAGCAAATATGTTCCAAACCTCCAAGATTTCTGAGAAATCAGTGCCAGATTGATTGGTCATTTTCCAGATGAGTTTAGTGACTCAGCCCTGGTAGACATTTTCTCTAGTTAATCATGAGGCACTTACGAGTTTGTCCGTTCAACTTGTGAGGAACCAGTGAGGAATATTCACAAGTAGTTAGTGAGGAATATAACGCTCTAACTCATCAGATACTAGTTAGAAAAACTGACCAGTTGCTCGCTAGTATTTCATAAGGCATTTGTTAGTACATAAATATCGATAAAATTTCTACAAATTAATAAGAAAATCAAAAAGAGTTTTCACTAGATTCACTTTTATTGATTTATTCAAAGATGACGAAAAAAAAATAACACCAACCTTCGCTTCCCTATGGTGTTTGGTAGAAAGGCAATATGACACACATTAATCATTATTGTCTGGAATAACGTTGTTGGCAATGTTGAAAAGTTTTTAACCTAACGGGGAACCGAACCTGCTCTACCTACCTAAATAACCTACCGAAATCTAACACCTTGCCAACGTAGCTATTCCGCACTTTGAAATTTGGAGCTTATTTGATGAATAGATCTGCTGGTAAACAGTTCCACCAGTCCCCTGGCGGTTGCACCATGAAAGTTGACCCGCTACATTTAAACTACACATTCTTCGTATTTTTACATATCGGAATCATCCCGCTGAAAAATTGTCAAAATTCTTTCCGTACAATATATGTGATAAAATTGACAGTGCTTAAAAAAGTGATTTCAATGGACATAACATAAAGACATAACCCTACTTTTGGAATTTGATTTTGTTTTGTATCTAATAGGGGTGTGCGGGTACCCGAGTCATCGGGTTTTTATCGGGTCGGGTCGGGTCGGGTACCCGTCGGGTCGGGTTTTTCAATTACCCGAGTTTTTCGGGTACCCGATTACATTCGGGTAATTCAAATATAGCAAACGTTTTCTCAGCAGGAAATATTGTGACAGCAACTCGATTAAGATTGCTGACAAAACATGTGGAAGAGTTGTGCTTCCTCTATTCAAATTTAAAAATATGAAAAAAGAATTATATTCATAAGAAGGATATTTATTTTCATTGATGTTCAAGATTCTATATTGTGGTTACTAAATACGGAAATAGATAATATATTATTTATGAGATATAAATGTGATTATATTTTTCAATTGAATTAAAAAATAAATATAAACATTCCATGAAGCAATTTGGAGAGTTCTTAAGGCGCTGCATAATCAATTACATGGAGTGACAATGGCATTCTTCATACTAGAATTGAATTCATATGAAATCCCCTTATTCCTACAATCGCTCAAGACAATTTGTCCTTAAAATATCAACGGCAATGGCAACTTCGAATAGAAGTTGAAAATATTAAATTCAAGCGATTTTATTATATTCGGGTACCCGACTTGGAAAACCCGATTCAATCGGGTATCCGACCCGACCCGACCCGACCCGACCCGAAAAGAAATACAAATACCCAAATCCGACCCGACCCGATAAAAAGTGCTACCCACACACCCCTAGTATCTAATAAAACATAAAATTCTTCATAACAGTGATAAATTAATGTGATTTTTGTGATAAGATTATATTTTGGTTTGAATTCATTATTTTGTGCTTTCCATTGAAAAATTATTCACATTATGTTATGTGTAAAAAGTGAACTAGAAAATATTACAAGTTATGAATGTATCGTCATCACAGTAAAAAGTAAAACTTGAAGTAATCCCGCATATCAGCTTAAAAATGCAGCCAAAAGTAGCGCTCATTCGAACTGGAAGTAAGCAATGAAAAAGACTGAATTTCAGTCAATTCCATCTTACTTTGGAAATTGAGATGGAGTTCTATCTTAATTCCAAAGTGAGATGGAATTGACTGAAATTCAGTCTTTTTCATTGCTTACTTCCAGTTCGAATAGGCGCTACTTTTGGCTGCGTTTTTAAGCTGATATTCAGGATCACTTTAAGTTTCCCTTTTCACTGTGATGATTCTTCAAGTGTCCCTGTTTTTCATCAAAATCAAATCCCAAAGGAGACTTTTGTGAAATCATATTTATGGTATGTAAAAGTCACATAGATCTATTTCATTTAGATTATTCAAAGAGAAAAGCGGTCACGGTTTTTTTAATGCTTTAAAGTGAAGTTCGTGTATCATTGGCATTCATTATCATTTTGCTCACTCATATATGTGAGCTTCTGATTGAGTTACCTTAATCACTTGAAGTGAAGTGGAGTGTTTTTTGATAAGTGACGTGAAATGACTTCTCCACTCAAACAATGTGCATAATGTAAAATGAGCTGTAAGTTTGTTGGAATAAATTTCCTACGAATAAGTATGACTTGAATCGTTAAAGATATTATCTTATAGAAATATAAATCAGCAATCAAATTCACGGTTTCATCATTATTAATGGTTTTTCCCAAGCAGCAACGGAAGTTCAAAGTATATACGAAATAGGAACGTTCGTAGAATGTACGAATGAGATACGAAGAACATATAATGAACGTTAATGGAATTTTCGAATGAGACTGTTTTCAATATACTTAGAACGTGCATACCTCCCCGTGGGACGACTGCGGGTCTTCCAGGGGGATATTCTTGATACCTGTCCTTGATATCCTTTCTATGCATCCTTGGTAGTATCTGCTTCCTTCACGTGGTGGGGAGGATAAGTATCTCAGATTTGGGTCTCTTTTTAGGGTGGAATAAACTACTCGAGAGGGAGAACACAAACTGAGAGAAACTAGATCATCCCAACGCCAGGAACATTGGCAGAAACGGGAGGAAAGCAAGGGGAAACTACCTCCCTTGATATCTTTTGATATTCCCGAGGAAATGAAATCTTTTCTCCAAACCTAGAATTTTTAATTTCAATTTATTGAAGAAAGCAACAACAACAACAACATGATGGCGTTCTCTCGGGTAAAATATTCCGGAGGTAAAATAGCCTCCCGTTCGGATCTCCGGGTGGAGGCTACTCGAGAGAGCCTTATCAAACAAGACAGAAAACCGAAGAGGATGGGGAAGGAAGAGAACATTCTTCGAGTCGGAGCGTGGAATGTTATATCACTGAGACAAACAGGAAGATTAGAAAATTTGAAATTCGAAATGAAGAGGTTAGGTATCGATGTAATGGGAATGAGTGAAATGAGATGGCCGCAAGGAGGGGATTTCTGGAGTGGGGATTGAAGAATCATTCATACAGGATCAAAGAATGGTCAAGCAGGTGTGGGAATTATAATGCATGAAAGGGTAGGGAATAGGATAGAAAATTATTTACAACATAGCGAACGCATAATGATGGTCAGAGTTACAACAAAACCGGTAGACACTGTTATAGTTCAAGTATACATGCCCACATCTGCATACTCAGAGGAAGATATCGAAAACACGTACGATGAGATAGGAGGAGTGATAGAATATGTAAAGGGAGAAGAAAATTTAATGATCATAGGCGACTGGAATGCGGTAGTAGGGCAAGGGAAAGAGGGCGACATAACAGGAGATTTTGCGTTGGGGAGAAGAAATGAAAGAGGACAACGTTGAATCGAATTCTGTGAAAGCCACAAAATGGTTATTACCAACGCATTGTTCAAAAATCATCCAAGAAGAGTCCATACTTGGAAAATGCTAGGAGATACAGCAAGATATCAAATTGATTACATATCAATGAAACAAAGATTTAGAAACCAATCGAAAAGCTGTAAAACTTATCCAGGCGCGGATATAGATAGTGATCATATGTTGCTGATGAAATGTTCTCTGAAATTCAAAGCTCTGAAAAAGAAAAGGAAGATGCAAAAACGATGGAATTTGGAGAATCTCAAACAAGGAAAAACACAGGAGGCATTCAAAATGATGTTGGAAGGAAAATTGGAGGATTGACAAGAGAAAGACTTGGAAATACAGAGTAGATGGACAAATATGAAGAGGAACATAGAGCAATGTGCAGATGAAATTTTGGAAAACGATGGGATAGAGCCTGAGAAACCATGGATAACAGAAGAAATTCTCGATTTAATTAATGAAAGGAGGAGATGCAAGAATGAGAATAGTGAACGAGATCAGCAGACATACGAGGCACTGAGGAATAAAATAATCAGGGAATCAAGGGAAGCAAAAAAACAATGGTTGAAGGAAAAATGTCAAGATATAGGAGTAAGATTACATTTGGGGGAAATTGATGGAGCATATAGGATGGTTGAGGGATTTTTTGGACAAATGAAATCTTGAAGCAGTAAGATTAAAAACTCTTTAGAGAGACAATTGATAAGAACGGAGGAAAAAATAGAACAATGGATCGATCATTTGGAAGATCTGTATGAAGGGAGCGATCATATAGGACTTTTAGAGAGGGGGGAAGATATCGATGACGAAGAATTGGGAGATTCAATTTTGGGATCAGAATTCGACAGGGCTTTAAAAAAATTGAAGAATAATAAAGCGCCAGGAATAGATGGCATGAGTGCGGACCTTATCAAAGCCTCCAGTCAGAGAACTCGTGACGCACTGTTCGAATTGGTCAGAGATATGTATGAAATAGGCGGAGTACCGGAAGATATCCAGAAGAATAAAATTGTCGCCGTCCCAAAAAAACAAGGAGCAGACAAATGCGAGAACTGCAGAACGATTAGTTCAACTTCACATGCCTCAAGAATACTGACAAAAATTATATGCAGGAGTGTGGAAAATAAGATAGAGAGTGGATTAGTAGAAGATCAGTTCGGTTTCAGGAAAAATAGGAGAACGCGGGAAGCAATATTAGCACTCAGAACAGTAGTAGAAAAAAGTCTAGAGTCAAAAAAGTCTGTGTATATAGGTTTTGTAGATATACAAAAAGCATTTGATAATGTTGATTGGGAGAAGATGTTTCTGATTTCGAAGAAGGTAGGAATTAATTTCAGGTATGGGAGAATAATATATGAATGATAGAAGAATCAAACCGCAATAATAGAAATAGAAGGTCAAAAAGGAGGAGCACGAATTAGCAGAGGGGTGAGACGAGGATGATCACTATCACCACTGCTTTTCAATTTGGATATAGAAGAAGCGATGAACGAAGTGAAGAAGCAAGTGCCATTGAAATTACAGATTTAAGGTGAGGATGTAAGCATGTTGAGATTTGCGGATGACATAGCTATATCAGCTACGAGTGGTGCTGAGTTGGAGAATACTCTCAAAACTATGAAAAAAATATTACAAGACAAATATTGTATGCATATAAATAAGGACGAAACAAAATTCATGATTTGTACAACAGCGAAAACATCAAGAAGAACGAAAATCAAAATGGATGCAGAGATAATTCAGCAAGTCAAAGAATTCAGATATCTAGGAAGCATAATTACAGAAAACGTTAAAAGCGGAAGAGATATTAGAGCAAGAATAGCACAAGGGAAACAGGCTCTTCGCCAAAAGGAACAGTTACTTTGTTCGAAGAATATTAGCTTAGCAGTAAGGAAGAAATTCTTGAAGAGTTACGTTTGGAGCACAGCATTATATGGTTGCGAAACTTGGACAATTGGAAGAACGGACGAACGCAGACTCGAAGCTTTTGAAATGTGGTGTTGTAGAAGGATGCTTAGAATAAAGTGGATAGAGAAAGTGAAAAATGAAGAAGTACTTGAGAGGGTGAATGAAAGAAGAAGTCTCTTGAGACAGGTTGTGAAAAGGAGAAGCAATCTGATAGGACACACAGTAAGGCATGATAGCTCATTGAAAACAATATTGGAAGGAAAAATGCATGGTAAAATCCGAAGAGGTAGACCTAGATTAAGTTATATGAAGCAAGTTATACAAGATAAGGGTTGTCGTAGATATGCAGAAGTTAAGCGGTTAGCGGATAATAGACAGGGTTGGAGGATTTCATCAAACCAGTCATAAGACTGATTACTTCATGATGAGAACGTGCACAGTACATTCGAAATGTACGATATTCTTTCAATCGACATTCGATTGACGTACCGTCGTATATTCGATTACATACGTTCGATGAACATGCATAGTAAGGTGGGCCGAAAAAACTCAACGTTTTTTTCTCGAGTCGCTATACCGCGGAAAAGTTGCGATTTGGAATGACAAAAAAAAAATCAAAAATAAAATATCGATGTCTTCCGGTCGCGCAAAGCCCCCAAAGTTCATGAAAACAGGTGAAAATCCACTATTCCACGTGAATTTTCGAAATAAGTAGAGATATTATGATTCGAACGCTATAGCTGTAATTAATCGATGATGAAATCATCGTAAACAATTGTGGAGAATCACCGAAATCATTCAATGCATTCAGTTCACCCATTAGCATGACATTCATGCGGAATATTGAGGAAGCGAGTGCGTGCGTGCACTGAAAAAAACAATGTAGCTGAATTTGAGTCCGAGTCCATTCTTCTGTAGTTACTGTAACTGTATTATTAGCATACAAATGTGCAATAGACATGACCGAACTCATTTGGATCCCTCAGAGAGAGAAGAAAAATGAAATTAGTATTACTTTCTTCATTTAATACAATGTATAGAATAAAGAAACCTTTATTAGTCTGAGTGTTTTCTGTTAAAATATTTTATCTCTATACAGGGCGTCCCATTTGAAACAGGACAGCTGAATAACTCTTCAGGGAATGGAGGGGGAAAAAAATTGTTCAGATAAAAGTTGTAGGGTTCGGAGGGGGCCATAAGATGGTGACCTTGAGTTTGACCTTGAGGTCAATTTTGAGCATAATTGATGGTCAAAGTATGTTTTTTCAAATGGAAAACCCTACGTTCGACCTCAGAAATGGAAAGAGCGAATAATTTGACGTCCGAATATGTTAACATATCAGTTCATTTAAAGGTCATTTGAAGGTCAAAAAAACATTTTTTATGGATTTTCACGGAAAAGCCTCAAACGAGTTGTTTCTCTGACCAAAGTTATCAAAGTTGAAGTGAAACCCCACGTTTCGACCTTGAATTCGACCTTGAGAACGATAATGAATGCCAAATTTGAAACAATAATTAAAAAATTATTTATTCTTCCAGTTCGTCGTTTTATAATTACAGATGGCACAAATCCGTTGACGGGTGAGACACACTCATTGCAGGAGATGTTCGAATTGACCGCCATTTACTTCAATACATAACTCCAGCCGGCGTTGAAAGTTTCCAAGTACAGACTGAAAAACTTCTGCACGAATATTCGCAATTGCGTATCTGATGCGTTGTTGTAGATCCACAGGTGTTGTTGGTCGGTTGGTATAAACGACATTTTTCACGTAACCCCACAAATAAGAATCTAGAGGGGTGAGATCAGGAGATCTTGCCGGCCACAGTACAAATCGACCTCGACCAATCCAATGATCGGGGAAAAGGATATTTAGATAATCCCTCACACATCGAGCAAAATGTGGTGGTGCACCGTCTTGCTGATACCACATCCTCTGCCTAGTTGCTAATGTCACATCTTCCATGATAATTCATTCTGTAAAAACTGTAGATAATTAGGACCGTTAACAGTTCCATCAAAAAATACGGCCCAATAACTTGATTGTCTAGAATTCCACACCAAACATTTATACTCCACCGATGCTGATGATCAACTTGTTGAGTCCAGTGCGGGTTTTGCGCTGACCAATAGTGGCTATTGTGACGATTTAACAAGCCAGTACTTTGAAACGTTGATTCATCACTGAAAAGAACATATCGAAAGAAATCGGGCGCTTCGTTCAACCTCTGTAAAGCCCAATGGCAAAAGTTAACCCGATTCTGCATATCTTGTTGAGATAATTCTTGGGTCAGTGTTATGTGGTACGGATGATATTGAGCAGCTTGTAGAATTCTGTGTGCCGTACTGCGTGGAATACCCCAATCGCGTTCAATATCACGTAAACTAACATGAGGATTCATGTGTATTATTGCTAAAACAGCAACGCATCGAGGGTCGTTAAAGTTGAAGGTCCTTCCTTGTCGACAATTTCTTTCAACTTGGCGAATGTCTTCTGGAGAAGGATGATGCTGCCGATCTCCAAACCGCTCTCTGTACAATCGTGACGCTCTTTGATACACTTCGCGACACTCACCCAAGATCATTTAGATATCAACACATTCGTTAGGTGAATAAACCATTTTGAACCCGCACTTACACCGTAAACGATGAAAACTCCCTAATGATCATTTTCGTACTGATATGAAGAATGAACTCTGGAGGTTAGTTCTGTTTACTTTCAATTCAAGGTCGAAACGTGGGGTTTCACTTTAACTTTGATAACTTTGGTCAGAGAAACAACTCGTTTGAGGCTTTTCCGTGAAAATCCATAAAAAATGGTTTTTGACCTTCAAATGACCTCTAAATGACCTGATATGTTAACATATTCGGACGTAAAATTTTCCGCTCTTTCCATTTCTGAGGTCGAACGTAGGGTTTTCCATTTGAAAAAACATACTTTGACCATCAATTATGCTCAAAATTGACCTGAAGGTCAAATTCAAGGTCACCATCTTATGGCCCCCTTCGAACCCTACAACTTTTATCTGAACAATTTTTTTCCACCTCCATTCCCTGGAGAGTTATTCAGCTGTCCTGTTTCAAATGGGACGCCCTGTATAGAGATAAAATATTTTAACAGAAAACACTCAGACTAATAAAGGTTTCTTTATTCTATACATTGTATTAAATGAAGAAAGTAATACTAATTTCATTTTTCTTCTCTCTCTGAGGGATCCAAATGAGTTCGGTCATATCTATTGCACATTTGTATGCTAATAATACAGTTACAGTAACTACAGAAGAATGGACTCGGACTCAAATTCAGCTACATTGTTTTTTTCAGTGCACGCACGCACTTGCTTCCTCAATATTCCGCATGAATGTCATGCTAATGGGTGAACTGAATGCATTGAATGATTTCGGTGATTCTCCACAATTGTTTACGATGATTTCATCATCGATTAATTACAGCTATAGCGTTCGAATCATAATATCTCTACTTATTTCGAAAATTCACGTGGAATAGTGGATTTTCACCTGTTTTCATGAACTTTGGGGGCTTTGCGCGACCGGAAGACATCGATATTTTTTTTTTTATTTTTTTTTGTCATTCCAAATCGCAACTTTTCCGCGGTATAGCGACTCGAGAAAAAAACGTTGAGTTTTTTCGGCCCACCTTACTATGCATGTTCATCGAACGTATGTAATCGAATATACGACGGTACGTCAATCGAATGTCGATTGAATGAATATCATACATTTCGAATGTACTATGCACGTTCTCATCATGAAGTAATCAGTCTTATGACTGGTTTGATGAAATCCTCCAACCCTGTCTATTATCCGCTAACCGCTTAACTTCTGCATATCTACGACAACCCTTATCTTGTATAACTTGCTTCATATAACTTAATCTAGGTCTACCTCTTCGGATTTTACCATGCATTTTTCCTTCCAATATTGTTTTCAATAAGCTATCATGCCTTACTGTGTGTCCTATCAGATTGCTTCTCCTTTTCACAACCTGTCTCAAGAGACTTCTTCTTTCATTCACCCTCTCAAGTACCTCTTCATTTTTCACTTTCTGTATCCACTTTATTCTAAGCATCCTTCTACAACACCACATTTCAAAAGCTTCGAGTCTGCATTCGTCCGTTCTTCCAATTGTCCAAGTTTCGCAACCATATAATGCTGTGCTCCAAACGTAACTCTTCAAGAATTTCTTCCTTACTGCTAAGCTAATATTCTTCGAACAAAGTAACTGTTTCTTTTGGCGGAGAGTTTCCCTTGTGCTATTCTTGCTCTAATATCTCTTCCGCTTTTAACGTTTTCTGTAATTATGCTTCCTAGATATCTGAATTCTTTGACTTGCTGAATTATCTCTGCATCTATTTTGATTTTCGTTCTTCTTGATGTTTTCGCTGTTGTACAAATCATGAATTTTGTTTCGTCCTTATTTATATGCATACAATATTTGTCTTGTAATATTTTTTTCATAGTTTTGAGAGTATTCTCCAACTCAGCACTACTCGTAGCTGATATAGCTATGTCATCCGCAAATCTCAACATGCTTACATCCTCACCTTGAATCTGTAATTTCAATGGCACTTGCTCCTTCACTTCGTTCATCGCTTCTTCTATATCCAAATTGAAAAGCAGTGGTGATAGTGATCATCCTCGTCTCACCCCTCTTCTAATTTGTGCTCCTCCTTTCTGACCTTCATTGAATGCATTGAATGATTTCGGCGATTTTCCACAATTGTTTACGATGATTTCATCATCAAATCATCACAGCTATAGCGTTCGAATCATAATATCTCTACTTATTTCGAAAATTCACGTGGAATAGTGGATTTTCACCTATTTTCATGAGCTTTGGGGGCTTTGCGTGACCGGAAGACATCAATATTTTTTATGGATTTTTTTTTTTATATTCTTTGTCATTCCAAATCGCAATTTTTCCGCGGTATAGCGACTCGGGAAAAAAAAGTTGAGTTTTCCCGCCCCACCCTAATGCATAGCACCTATGAAACGGTCTTTTGGAATGTACATAGAACATATTTCGAATATTCTAGAAACGTCCATAGTATATTCTGTTGCTACTTGGATTCCGTATCCAACTACCAAATAACACAAAGGTCCGGTTGAGGACGACGAAAAGTTTCAATGCTACGTATGATATTGCTATTGAAATCTCATCATATTTCGTTTGCGACAAGCTCCGCATACTTTCATCATAGATTTTCAAAACATCGCAGAATATCGTATGTGCAATATTTCAATTGAAAGATTCTCAGAATATTTCTCATGGAATATTGTACACTGAGATAAATAATTACTAATACCAAGAAAATATATTCTTGAATATTCTTAAGAATATATATTTTTGAGTGCAGCTAATATGGTGTGGCACCAAGAGAAATTTTCTTGAATCAAAAAAATATTTTCTCAATTCAAGAAATCTATGCTTGGTTCCAGAAACATTTTCTTGCATCAAGACAAAATATTTTTGGAGAAATGAATTTCTTGGAACAAGAAAATACATTGTTGATGATAGTAATTATTTTTCTCTGTGTATCCGCAATATCCATGGAATTTCGTCAAAATATTGTACTGAGAATGTTCCCAGTTGTGATATTCTGGAAATATTATTGAGACGTTATATGCTGTGTGGGTATAGTTACCATAGATTTTGGTAATAATTACCGTATAAAGTCAGTGTATTGTGAGAATTGAAAATACTACCAATTATTGTACAAACTACTACAGCCACCTATTGTTTGAACAGTGTATATATACGATAATTGATCAGTTATAATAACTATGTAACTGGTATCCTTCACAGAACACGACAGTTGTGAGTACTTGATTCCTTGTTTGGTAACCGAATGTTTCTCACAGGAGTAATTTTGTAAAATTGACTGGAATAGTTTTTTCCGTGTACCTTTTACAAATGAGAATTCAAATATCGGCTGCGGAAATTATCGAAAGTATTTTTAGTAGTAATCGCCAGTGATCGCTGTTAGAAAATCTAGACATTGAGGTTAGGCATCTCTTTCTCGTCTTTGACAATATCTGTTTTATTTTTTTGGGTTTTGAGGTTGGCTATTTTTAACTAGTATAGATTGGGGAAAATTTGTGAAATTCTGACCAGCCTTATCCATCTGTAATTCATCGGGCCCACCTCACCAAATATTTGCTAATAACTCTCCAGTTTATCCCAACTAGTTTTTCCTTGCTAACCCCTCATGGGTGATCGGGAAAGACTCGTGATATTTCTACCAGGGAGTAACGATAAAACAGAAACAAAAATGTCAAGAAAAGAAGTATTGAAGTTTCTATCAAAAAGCTATATACAGAAAGTGGGATGTGACACTCACAAGGATACATACATAATCAATAATCTTACGCTGACACTTTTGTTAAGCACACATATAAATATATATACATATATATATATATATATATATACAACTATATGAGCCTGTGTGTGTGAGAATCCGTGTTCGCTTACGTATTTCTGTGGTCGAAGCGAGAGGGATTCGAAGTGTCATGAAAGGAACCATGAAGCATTAGAGAGGCTCAGTTGAATCGTCTAAGACTTGAATGTCTGTACGAGCAAGTGCAGGAATGTTGAATGCAAGAAAATAAGTAGTTCTATATAGAAATCCCTCACTAATGTTCATATTACCGTACGCAGTTTTCACATGGATCTTCAAAAATTCTAAGGCAATAATTTGCATACTCCTCTTCATATTTTGAAATCACAAAAGTAAAAATATTCATATTGCATTGTACTGAATGAATCTTACGGAATATTGGAAGATATGAATGGAACAAATTTGAAAAGATTATCTTCACAGAAATAAAAAAAGGATTTGAATGCTGAATTTCCGTATCTGTAATATTTGCTGAGATGATACAAGTACACGGAGAGAAGATTATATTTAAAATTACCAAAATAAAAATACACCCGGGGTTTCTGATAACTGCTTCAAGCAGGAGCAGAAGCAATTTTACACCAATCAAAAGATTCAAAATTTCTTTCCTGATTCTTTGATCGGTTGAAGATTGCTCTTGCTCCTGCTTGGAACAGTCATTGGAAACACCCACCAATGAGAGACCAGACTAGCTACTTGACGGAATTGTACAATCTTAGTTCAATTCACTACAACAAATTTCGAAACCAGCATCAATCTCAGCATTAACGAACACGACCACGGTATTTCATAATTCACGTTAATTTCACGTTTCTTTTCATCTTTATGAGGTATAGTCTTTCGTTACAATTTTTTCATAGTAATTTGTAACGCAATATTTTTCCCGTGTGTATTTCGGAAAATAGTATTTGAATGTATAAAAAGTCTCGCTTCTTAGACATCCGTCGGTGTAATAGTACCTCGAATATGGAGTGTCTATTAGATCGTACCATCTGGCTCACTTCTTCTGAAATATTCGAGTCATGCCAATAGGAGTTGGATATTTTCTCGCTTCATTCTATTTTAAATTCGGATAACTGTTCAAACACTGGGAAAACTGTTTTTCTGTGCCTACTAAAACATTTTATTATTATATGCCCAAACAAAATTTCCTGTTGGTATAACTGAACATTTAGTAGGCCTCACCAAAATTTGGCTGCGCTAAGCAAATTACACTAGTTTACAAAATGAAAAAAAATTGTGTGTACATTGAATGCAATTATTTTTTTGTTATGCATTTTGACTTGATGAACTCGAAAATCACAGTACGAAATTTTTTTATGGATAGGTTTTCGAGTTAGGAATTTTTTTAATTCAAAACATTTTTTTCCGATGATAGTTTCACTATTTGGGGTATATTTCAATACAAATCTCGAATTGAACATAATTGGATTGCCAATAAATATCATCACCGGTGTTACTAATCAATTAGGTAGTTTGAGTGCAACGAACAGAAATATGTGGAAAAAACCATGTTTTTTGAGAAAAATGAAAATAAATAAGTCACTTTTTTGCCGAGGAAAAATGGGAATCGTGGAAATATGTTCAGTTACAAATTTTCTACATGAAGTTCATACTCTTACGAAGAAAACAAGGTATTTACAAAAGAAAATCCATGGAACATTACCGAAGTTACAATCGTTTATGTACAAGTACCAGAATTCAGCTGTTTTTTTATCCTTGGACTCCTATCTTATTCATAGCGTATACTCAAGTTCAATTGATTTGATTCATCTCCATTTCAATATTTTGATATAATATGAGTTCATTGGAAATAATTTTGACTCCTCGATTGTCGTTGATTTTTTCTTACACCTGTTTCTCTCATGAGAAACCAAATATAATCCACCATCATTCTCTCATTCCAAAATTCCTGGTAACGTTGCTCCATGGACTTGAGTTGTTGGTGGAATCTCTCACCATGCTCGTCACTCACGTCACCGAGATTCTCCGTCAAATAATCCAAGTAGGAATGTAAAAAATGAATCTTGGGAGACATATTCACTCCTGTTGGGAAAAGTGAAGGCATACAAGACATATGACAAAAGATGGAATAGAATGGAATAGAAGAACGGTATTATTTACCTATTTTTACGTAGTTCTCAAGTTAATTGGCCACGATCATTTTGTACGTCGGATCTTTATTATTCCCAAGGAAATCAGAAACAACTGACTCGAACGAATTCCAGGCTGCAGTTTCATCAGGGGGCGAATATGTCAGAAATTTTTCATCTTCCATCAGTTTTCTTATTTGTGGACCACCGGAAACCCCTTCTTTGATTCTCGCGGTAGAGAGATTTTCGAACAGGGTTCTTACATGAGTGAATGCTTGTAAATGTTCAACACTCTCACGAAGTTTTTCAGAAGCTCCAGTTTGATGTGTAATGGTGGAAGAATAATGTTCTCTTTCTTCACGAGAGCCACATATTTGACATTATTCCCACCCACCATATGGTTTTTTCTTATCGGCCATTGTTTTTTTTTTATAATGATGTTGGCGATCACGACTATTCCAGAGACATAGGAAACAACAATATTTTGTGTATTCTTCCTGTATTCCAGATAGCATGCGCACTACTTTTAAATCAAAACAGATCTTCGTTTTCGTATCGTGTAATAAGTCGTTACCAATTTCAAGGGTAGGTGATTTGGGACATTTCGGAATGACAAGTGTATCTGAGTGTGGTATTGCAAGCGTGTCAGGTTATACATTTGCGTAATCCCATCGCATATTTTCTCCAAAACCTGTCTGTTTGCTTAGACAAAAATAGCAATCGGTTGCATGACAAAACGGTTTTTTCTACATCATTGGTACACCGAATTTTATTAGCCGCCTAATTCAAAAACGAAACTCAAATCCACGGAATAATCACAACCCTGAGAAAAATTTGGTTGTATAATTTCCCATAATTGATGAGAAATCGAGGTTATGACCTGAAAACCACAAAATGTGTTGTCAAAGCTGATTAATTTAACTGTCACTTGGTTGAATCCACAATACAAACAAGTAACATTTAGGACGGGAGTTAAGATAGCTGTAATTGCTGCATAGTTCATACACGTGGGGACAGCTAGGGGTGCATTCGAGACGATATGAGACGATATTTTAGAAAATATCGTCTCGATATCGAAAAATATCGTCAAACATCAATATCGTCTCGGTATCGTGTAATATCGTTGGAGCGGTATCGATATCGTCTCGATATCGTCTCGTTATGAAAGATTTTGCAAACATGATTTAAAATTCTCACTGCAATGTTTTGAGTTCTCAATCGAATTCTTGATATAGTTATAGTTCTTGAGAATAGTTCATATAGCATAGAATATATCGTATATTTTCCTGGTTAAAGTGTCATAGCAGTTCATAAGAAAATGTTCTCATTATAAAACACTACGGGTTTTGCAACAGGATATTCATAAGTGAACCATGAAGTCCTATGAATTTCCACTTATGATTTATCATGAATGCTCATAAATATATGTTCAATCTCATTGATTTTGAACTGGAACTCCCTGCCAGCCCATACAGCAAAAGAGTCCCCACGAAGAGCTCCCGTTATGACAGTGAACACGAATTCATTATAAATACTTTGAATTCAAATTGAATTCTTGATGAACAACTTACTCTTCAGAAAGAATTCATGTTGTGAGGTCATGAAGAATTCTCCAGGCATTCCACATATGGGGTAAAATTCGCCAAGTGTTCTCGCCTGAAAATTTCAATCTCATCAATGTTGATGAAATTCCATGAATTTGTTGTACCAGTGATCTTCTTCAAATTGTGTTAACACCAGGTCTCTAGGAAGTCAGGTTTTCGTGGTACAGGGGTTTGAATTTTCAAGATTTTTTTGATCTGCGTTTTTTCGAAAAATCATCATCCTCATTAATTCCATTTAATGAAAACATGTCATTATTGATATTGTTAGTATTTTTTCTGAATTTTACGATAAAAATACTTTCATTCATGCAGAAGGAATATTTCACGTAGAAATTCGATTTTTAAAAGTATTTTTCCATTTTTTGGTCACTGCGCCCCTTTTGATATTGATGAAACCTTGATAAATCGAAAGCTTGATTCTTTAGCTTCAAAATCATATAGATTAAGAAATGGGATAAGAAGATTCCTTGAAATTAAAGAGGGGTTCAAGTGCTCAGATCTCACACGTCCACCCGCTACCATCGTGTATAAATACAACACTATAGTGCGTATACGCCAACATTGTGTAATAATATTTTATGCTAATGAATAATTCATTCTGCCGTAATTTTCTGTATCATTATCAGTTCCAATTCACTGAGGATTTGAATTCATTCTTATCAATCACATAAACTTCTGCCCTGAAGCTTCAATTGAATAGTGACTGTGGATGTTTCCAGGGCAACCTGATTCTTTTTTATTTGTAACCTAACCAACCTCATTCTCTTCAATCTGAAGTCATCAACGGTTTTGTGTCATTTTGAATGTACACGGAGAGAAATTTGTAGTTAAATTTACTATGTTATTATTGTTTCCGAGGAACAGACTGAACTATGACGGGTTCCCCCATAAAACATAGTAAATATGATCAGCATTCTATTGTTGTACCATAGTAAAAATATGCCCTTCATAGTAAAATCCGACAGAATTCAGTCTGTTCCTCGGGAACAATAATAACATAGTAAATTTAACTACAAATTTCTCTCCGTGTACAGAGATAAATATCAAATCAGTGAAACTTTCTTGTTTATGAAGTTTTTGTGATTGATTTTCTGCTGAATTATTCTATTGAGGAAGGACTTTTTCCTACATGTAGTAACACAATGAAACGAAGGAGTTCAGGTGATCGTTGTTTCAATCCATTTCAATATCCCTGTCACAAAAAATCTTCAGATCTTTAAACCTTATCTTCAAATCTGAGAAAAAAATATCATCATCTACCCTCTGATACCCGAATATGTAGTAGATGCAAGAAAGACATGACTGTACTATCTTCAATGTCACCTTTGTACGATGTCCCATCTGTTCAGATGGATACATGCGAGAATAATTCACTTGAGGTAGTTCCGCTTTATTATTCGATTCATCGAAAAAGTACACAGTATACGTTGAGAAAAAAGATAATGGAGGCAACTACGCACGACAGTTGGATACGTTCAAATACAATCCTTCGTCAATTCAAGTTGAATTCAAGGTTCATTCAAGTATTCGTAGTTGAGTCAACTACAAATCTAATTGAATCAAAGAAGTATTGCATTTGAACGTATCCAACTGTCGTGCGTAGTTGAGTCCACTATTTATTCTTCTCAGTGCAACCCCAAAATGTTCTAATGAGGAGAGACTGGGATAATTGAGAAATTTCTATTATCTCTTAGGATCAAACATTATTCGAAGAAAAGGACGATGTCCCAAACCTTGAAATTAACGAGGAGGAAACTTTTGATATAGATGAAGAAGATTTTTCCGTTCCATCAACAAAAATGTCTGAGAATTTAAATCGAAAGTGTCAAATAAAACATCATGAATCAGCTATTGAAGTTCTGGATCAAATCAAAGAAAAATTAAAACAGTCTTCCAGTTACTCAGAAAAGATTTTGCTTCTAACCCTTGCTCCAAAATCATGGGGACGAAGGACATTGGCTACTGAATTCAACGCTTCGGAACGTCAAGCTAGGAAAGCCATACAGTTGGTAGCTGAAAACGGGATTCTAACATCACCAAATCCAAAGAGAGGACGAAGGTTATCTTGCGAGATTGAAAATTCCATCATAGCATTTTACTTGGATGATGATAATAACCGGATATTGCCAGGCATGAAGGATTATGTTCCGATCAAAACTAATGATGAAACGCGTGAACATGTGCAAAAAAGTTTGATTTTATGCAATCTTGCCGAATTATATTCTTCATTCAAATTGAAGAATCCTACAGTTAATGTGAGCTTATCGAAATTTTCACAGCTGAGACCTGGCAATTGTGTACTCGCTGGAGCTTCTGGAACTCATACCGTATGCGTGTGTGTTTATCATGAAAACGTGAATTTAATGCTAGATGCCATAAGTTTACAAAAACTAACGTCTGCGACAGATTTCCCCATGACTTCTCACCATGATGATATTAAAATGCTTGTATGTGATAATCCTACTTCTGAATGCTATCTGGACAAGTGTTTAGCGTGTCCTGGAATAGACAATTTTAAGGATTTTCTTCAATCGAATCTTACAGACCAGTACATTGAGAAAGTAGAATATCAAATTTGGCAACAAACTGATCGCAGCACTTTGAAAACTGAAATAGCAGACGCAGGAGATTTCGTGGAGGATCTCTGTGAACGGTTACATAAGTTGAAATCTCACGCTTTTATAGCAAAGGAGCAATCGTCCTTTCTTAAGAATCTCAAGGATAATTTGAAGGCCGGAGAATTCATAGTTACATGTGATTTTGCTGAAAACTATGCATTTATTGCTCAGAATGCTGTTCAATCGTTTCATTGGAATAACAACCAAGTTACCATTTTCACAACAGTAATTTATTACAGAACAGATGAGTTAAGACATCGCAGTATAGCAATTTTGTTTGATAATCTGACTCATGATACGGTAGCTGTTTATGAATTTCAAGAAATTATTACAAAGTATTTGCAAGATAATCTTGAATGTGAAAAGATCTTCTACTTCACTGATGGAGCATCGCAACATTTTGAAAATAAATATAATTTTGCAAATCTTCTACATCATGAACATGATTTTAGAATTTCGGCTGAGTGGCATTTTCATGCCAGTGCACATGGCAAAGGACCTTGCGACGGTATTGGTGGAAATTCGAAGAGACTTGCAGCACGTGCAAGTCTGCAAGCATCATCAAATGAAAATCAAATTTTGACTTTGGATGCTCTTTATCAGTGGGCTAAAGAACATTTGAAAGAAACTGTAATTTTTTTCAGTCCGAAGAGTACTCATATAGAGGCTACGAAAGCACTTGAAAAACGATTCGCATCTGCAAAAACGATAGCAGGAACTCTCAAATACCATTGTGTAATACATTTGGAACATTCATCGTTTATTCTTTAAACTCACTCTTCGGCAGTGCAATGTGATATATTCCTAAAGACCCGAAGAAGGCATAAAAATTAGAGTATAGGAACAACCTTCTAGAAGGATCAGAAGATTGATAATTATAAATACTGCGAATTGTTTAATATCATTCTGTACATTTATGTAGCAATAATTCAATTTTGTAAATAATCAGAGTACTATAACTTGTACAAAGAAAGTCACTACTTACAGTTACTTTTACCAGTTACAGTAGCCGCGTTTCCATAAAAATTGATTATCAATAAAAAGAAATTTAATGGGTCCAAGATGACAAATTGGTATGACTAATTATTACAATAATGTTCTAATAAAGTATGACGTGTTTTCTTCAACCGTGTGTCGTGAATCAATTATTCATTTGAAAGGGGTAATCTAGATGGTTGTATTGAGCAATGTGGTGGGCAAAATTGAGAAAATAAATTTGATAATTACTCTTTCCATAAAACAATACACTGAAAATCGATGGTGTGATCGTCACGTACTCAAGGTACGATACGTACACACTTGGAACTCTGTACCTTGGGGAAATTTCTTCGTCCCAGTTTTAAACCTGTATGATTTTGAAGCTAAGGAATCAAGCTTTCGATTTATCAAGGTTTCATCAATATCAAGAGGGGCGCAGTGGCCGAAAAATGCAAAAATACTTTTAAAAATCGAATTTCTATGTGAAATATTCCTTCTGCATGAATGAAAGTATTTTTATCGTAAAATTTAGAAAAAATCCTAACAATATCAATGATAACATATTTTCATTAAATGGAATTAATGAGGATGATGATTTTTCGAAAAAACGCAGATCAAAAAAATCTTCAAAATTTAAACCCCTGTACCACGGAAACCTGACTTCCTAGGAACCTGGTGTTAACACAATTCGAAGAGGGTCACTAGTACAACAAATTCATGGAATTTCATCAACATTGATGACATTGAAATTTTCAGGTGGGAACACTTGGCGAATTTTACCCCATATATTCGTTTTGAATTCATTGAATTCATATTGAATCCATTTCCACTGACATAACGGGGACTGTTCCAAGAACTCATTAAGGAGTCTTCAAGAATTCGAACGGGTTATTTTTGCTTTCTGGGAGTGATGCCAGATTGGAGGACGAGGACCGTCGAGGCTACCCTCTCTCCGTTACATTTCCCTTACGGTCCTTTTCCAATTTGCACACAAGACGTACTAGAAACCTTTTGAGAAAAATCCCGATTGAATTGATTAGAAAAATGTATTTTCAATGGTATTTTTGGTTGAAAGCATATTCGAAAAAGATTTGACTAATCGTAATCAATTGCGCATTAATTTCTGTTGTGAAATTACAATTCATGATTTCATCAGTTTATTGTCATGAATTGTTTTTAATCTAACAAAATATCATGATTTATCTATCAAATTGTGAATTCACGATGCAAATATACGATTGATTGTAATTGAGAGTTTTTTTTGCAGGGAAAGCATTATCGTAAGGGAAATGTACCCGAGAGAGGGTAGTGTCGATGGTCCTCATCCTCCATTCTGGCATCACTGCTTCCTGAAAATTCCAATTGCGTTCCTAAAGATTCCGATGATATATCACTACTATAGTAAACCAATTCGGTATTAAGGTGTACTACCATTGACTACCATTTCGATGCATGTAAAATGGGCCTAAGGCTCTTCTCTTTTTATTCGTGTAACGCTTCAACTCACAGGTTTGGCTGCGACTTGACCGCTCTAGTATAATATCTCTATGTATTTCTCTACGTTTTTCACATTATCAACCTAATCTCATTGAGTCTAATGCAAATTTGGCTGAGCGCAGCCATTGAATTGCATGTAACGACAGAGAAGACATTAGAAGAAGATAACGCTATCTATTGAAGGGTCGGTGCCAAATCAACGAAAAACCAAATCAACGAAAAAAAATTTACTAGCAGTATGAAGTTGTCATTTTGTTGCAGTATGAAATGAACTCAACTTTAGCTTTATGTAGTGTTTTCTTAACTTTCTCTTCTTCTTGGTGACCAGATGATTTTTCTTTATGTTAACCTGTTCACTGCACCCGTTTATTACAGTAGACACGTAATTCATCATTCTAATAAAATTATTAATGATCTTCCTAATCGATCGGTACAATCAAACTGTTTCAAACGTCTGTAGAGAACGAAAATCGGTTTGTTGTTATCATAAACATAACCATACCATAATCATAAACATAACAAAGGGAAATTAAGTTTACCGTGGGGTTGTGTTAGCAAATCAATGTTTTTTACTTTTCGTTTAATTTAATCAATGATCTATGACTCATTTCATTTCATACCGCAACAAAATGACAACTTCATACTGCTAGTGAATTTTTTTTCGTTGATTCGGCACAGACCCCTATTGAACAGCCACAAAAGTACACACAATCGATTCTCTCTCTCGTTATTTTGATGGAATAAACAAAGACACGTGCACACCCAATCGCCCCTCACTCTCGTTAGATGCGATTCGATTGCCACACTCACTCTGAAGTGCATTGAGCTCAATGCCTAATGTGCAGGCATTGGACTCTATAATATACTGGAATGATTACTCCCCAGATTATCGCGGTCAGAGAGAGAAGTTCGAGCCTTACATGCCAGACAAAGATAAGGGGAGTAAGGGGGGGGGAGAGAATCAGACAGAGATAAGGAGAATAAGAGGTAGAGGTTCGAGAGAGAAGAAATCTTTTCACAATAGTATGTGGCTGACTAGCCTAAACTATAGAATATGTGGGGAGTGCTCATTCCAGTATGTTCAATGTGTGCAGGTTAACTGACAGATGGCCCCTAGTAAGAAACGAACATATATGACCCCCGTATAACACGTAATGTGTAAAACATATGTTCGGCATGTGAAAAATGCATAATCTCATGGACAACGGAATATTCTAAACAACATATTCCTGGCATATATCATTCCACATCATGTGGCAATATTGTAAGAATTATATTCAATCCACATGGCAGGAAGATTTTCATGAACTCAGTAAACTATAACCTCTCATTTGCAAATAACCGATGAATTCATTGTGTTGTGTACGCGAGTCGGAATGAAATGGTGATGTTTATCTTTATGAACTTGTATACTGTCTCAAAACTTTTTTCAAAGTTTTGTCGAATGCACGGAATTATCTCAGCCTCATTTAGATTGATTTATCGGATTTTTATCCAAATCACCGAGATACAGCGTGCACTTACGAAATATAGCTCTATGATCATGCAATAGGAAATTTTGAGATTTCGTCTACAGTAACTCGACGCGTATTTTTAGTGACAATGTTGAAAATGTATAAGACAAGACTACAATTAATATTTATGAAAGTTCAATTATAGTGACGTGTAGTGTTTTTCGTCAGTCATTAGGAGCTGACAGAACTTTAGAAGTTATGCAATTGCAAAACACTTTTGAAAGATATTTCATGCAACATGAGAAAAGCTATTCAACAGTAATTCTTCTTCTGGAAAGAATTATGATTGAATTATGATACAATTATGATACTGATGCTGCATAAGACATCCTGAATATGTTGACAGAAGTCTTTTAGAAATACATAACCTCTTTTGTAACACGAAAACTAGATGCGTATGAGATGATCAACAGAACATGCCTCCCATATTCTTGAATTCAGGTCATTTGGGCGGACATTTCTATGTGCTTGAATGTGCCTAGAATATGGATGGCACGATCTCACACATGTATGGCATGTTCCTATGTTCCCAAAAATACGTTCCTCCCATGAGCTTGACACGTCATGTGCTGTACGGGATACATAATCCATACATAATACATATAAAATTCATATATGATTCATATATGAAAATGCATAGAATCATATACAATCCATATTTAATCCATATGTGATCCATATATGATCATATATGACTCATATATGATCCATATAAAATCCATATACGAAAAATATTTCATATGTGACAGAATTGTTTCACATGTATGGGAAAGTCTTGCATCGAAAGGTCATATATGGATTCTGTATGGGCCATATATGATCATATACGGATTCAATATGAATTGCGTATGAATTATATATGGTCATATATGACCATATATGGTTTCTATATGCTTTATGTATGTTCTTATATGATTCATTTTCACTAGGGGCGTTGAAGTAATGCGAAAGTCATACACCAAGTATGTGCTCTTAAAAAAACGAAGCAAAACTCATGTTGATCTGGTGAGGTTATATGAATTGCATCCTTTGATGTTGTTCAACAATTATAGTATTTTGAATAGTCAGATTCGAAACTTAAAAAAAAACGCGTTGTGAGTTATGAAGAGGAACAAAGTGGAAGCCAATTGTGCTTCTAAAAAGAGTCGCGTGAATGATTGCGTTCAAACTGTCGAAGTCGATGCTGAGGAGGTTAGATCTGTTGGAGAGCACGAACAAACGTGTACAAACATTGGAGATTGCATGTCATTGGAAGAATCTATTCAAAATCTTCCAAGGAATAAGGTCAAGGCGTCCTATGCTACTTATTTTGATTATGATAAAAAAAATAATGAGAAAATTGGGGTCTGTCTCTTGTGCAAAAACAATCAAATGAACAAAGAGATCAAAATGAAAGGTAGCAATACAAGGGGTTTGAGGAAACATTTGGAAAATTTTCATCCCAAGATATATCAAGAATTTTTCAGAACAAAAAATGGAGGAAATTCATCACAAAAGCAACAAAGAACTCTTGAGGACATGAGTAGGTTTCCACAGGTGAGTTGAGTTATTCGTTTCTTTTTCTCTATCTTGAATCATCAAACGCAAATGTAGGCTAAGATTCCAACTTTTCAAATTCAGTTTTCAAGTGATTATATGTTTTTGCCAAAATCTAATTTGTGTGAAATTTAATTTCCCAGAAATCTGAGAAAAATGTAAATATGGATAGATTACTCGTGACGTGGGTAGCTTATAAACATTTACCTCTTTCTTTTTTCGACAATGAATCCACCCAGACATCATTCCATGTGCTGAATATGGATATTCAAATGCCTACAAGAAAATTCAATGCGGAACAAAATAGAAATAAAATTTCTTAAAATGCGAAGTAATTTGAAGGAAATATTGAATGACAACGATTCTAAGTTCTCTTTCACGGTTGATGGATGGACATCTCGAAATTTTGTATCTTTTTATGGAATCACAATTCATTTTATTGATGAAAATTCGCAAATTCAATCCACTGCTCTCGATTTGGTTCCGGCTGAGGGAAAACATAAAGGCATAGCAAATATATTTTATAATACGTTACTTGACTTCGAGATTCTGGATAAAATCCAAGGCATTACACTAGACAATGCATCAGCAAACACTGAATTTATTCAAGAATTTTCCGTTTTAATGAAGGAGAGAAATCTTGATTTCAGTACGGAAGATCAACATTCCCGGTGTTTTTCACACATAATAAATTTGGCAGTACAGGATATCCTGAAAATGATAAACGTTTCTATTGATGACCACCTTACCTTTACAACATCACCATCAAATTCTACCGATTGTGAAGATTCAGAATACGAAAGTGATGAAGATGACGAACAAGTATTCTCAAAAATAATCAGTAATATCAGGAATACTATTAAAAAAATCAGATGTTCTGAAAAGCTCATTAATATCTTGAAGAGTTTTTGGACTGCAACGAATATTGAATACGTCAAGCCGATTCTTGATGTAAAGACACGATGGAACAGTACATATGAAATGTTGCACATCATTATTAGATTGAAAAATACCATCAAAATGTTATGGGACACCAATGAGGATTTGAATAAGTTCAGAATCAATGATGATGAAAGGTTTGTATTGCAAAAAATAACCAACTTTTTAGAACATTTTGAGCACATTTCAACTGTGATTGGTGGTGAAAAGTATGTCACTTTACCCATTGTAATTGTGGCTTTCAACATGTTGGTAGACAAAATAGAATCCGTAATTGTTGAGCTAGGTAATCAGCCTAAACGAACCAAAAGTGATGCACTGCTCTTATTAGCGTTTCAAGCAGGACGGGATAAACTGATCAAACATTATAATAAATGTAACTGGGTATATTGTGTTGCTCTTATACTATATCCACGTCACAAGATTGAAGCTTTTGAAGCTACAGATTGGGGTCGAAGCATGAAACTGGCAAGTATCGCAAAATTTGAAGAAATATATCAAGCACATTATCATACGGAAAATGACACTGGACTAATTGAGTCGTTGAGCAATAACGATCAGAATTCAGCTCAAACCGATGATGACTGCATAAATCTGGATTCTATTTATGCTCAAATAAATAAAACATCAAATATCACTCGGAGAAAAGAAATCGATGATTATCTACATGCTCCAAGAGCACCATCTGATACTGATATTTTAGATTGGTGGAAACGTCATACAGGATTATACCCCACATTATCAAAAATGGCGAGAGATGTATTTAGTATTTTAGCTTCATCGGTTCCAGTTGAAAGGATGTTTTCTAGAGCCACATCATTAGTAAGAAGTAACCGAACGTCTCTAAAAAATTGTTTAGTAAGGAAACTTCTGTGTATTGATTGCTGGACACGCAGTTCTCTCAAAAAAGAAATCTGTGAAGTTGATCATTAACAACTCTTCCTAAATAAAAAGCATAATTTTTAAGATTACCGAGATTTTGGAAATATTTTTTTTTTAATATATATTGAATGCTATGCAGTTAGAACATCTTCCTGAAGATTTTATTATATTCAATGAATGAAAATGATATCTTCCATAGTTTTGTAAAAAATAAACCGTTTCGAACAAGAGTTCAAAAAAAGTTCTGTAGTAATTCAATGCATTTTCAAAGAATTCGTTACGAACTCTTGGATGATATGAATTGAGATGGGTTGATCCAAATATAATGTCACAATCCCAAGGTAACAATTTGGTACTATGAATATTTTATGGACAATACAGATTTTTTGATGTCTTTTTTTTTTTTTAAATATACATTTCTTTCGAGAATATCGCCGATATCCTCGAGTCTCGAATGTGCAATATCGATATCGTTTGGATTCTGATGATGGAAATATCGTCTCGGTATCGTCTCGAACAATCGAGACGATACGAGACGATATCGATACTAGTCTCGTAGTCTCGTGCATCCCTAGGGACAGCATATTTTTTCTGGTTATAATACACTCAATTCACTATGAATGATGGAAAATTATACATGAGCATTTTTCTCATTGTGAATTAGTATATACTATACTCAAGCCGTTTTTGACATCCACTCATTACTCAATACATACCCTGTCGAGTCAGAAGCCCGTTCTATGAGATTCATAAGGCATGAGAAGCATACAATACTTGGTGTCCATGGTTCATCAAGATTTCCAGCTTCCATTTTGAAATATTGTAGATAATGATCTTGAAGAGGGTTAATGAATTTTTGGCGATTCTTTTCCACGACATAATCACCGCGTACGTAGCAAAAATTGTCTGGATGATTTGCGCACTCGAAATCTCGTTTCCTTTTACTTCTAATATATAAAATGGATTGAAAAATGAAATCCTAATATCACAGCACAGAACATTGATTCAAACAATTTCACGGGATACAATAACACACTGATGTGAAATGTCAGAGGAACAAATGCCGCAAAAAAAACCAAAGACGATTAACAAGTTGGAATTATTTCTGATTCATTCATGTTGTATCAAAATGTCATAATAAAAATGATTCAAATCGATTAAACTGGAGTATACGCTATGAATAAGATAGGAATCCAAGGATAGAAAAAAAGCTGGATTTTGGTACTTGTACATGAACGATTGTAACTTCGGTAATGTTCCATGAATTTTCTTTTGTGAATACCTTGTTTTCTTCGTAAGAGTACGAACTCCACGTAGAAAATTCGTAACTAAACATATTTCCACGATTCCCATTTTTCCTCGGCGAAAAAGTGACTTATTTATTTTCATTTTTCTGAAAAAACATGATTTTTTCTACATGATTTTTCCCACAGTTGCACTCAAACTACGTACTTTATCAGTAACGACGGTGATGATATTTATTGGCAATTCAATTATGTTCAATTTGAGATCTCATGCAACCAGATTGGCCATTTCCAGCTCGAAATATACCTCAAATAGTAAAACTATCATCGGAAAAAAATTTTTCGAACCAAAAAAATTCATAACTTGAAAACCTATCCATAAAAAAATTTTGTACTGTGATTTTTGAGTTCAGCGAGCCAAAATGCATAGGAAAAAAATAGTCGCACCGAATTTACAAAGTGCCTGTGAAGTAGTGTTATCTTACCAACCCACGTTTGATTCCCTGAACTAAAAGTCATTTGGTAGGATCTTTTGGGGTGGCATAACCAAATTCCGGTTGAACACACTAAATTTTTAGTTACGCCAAAAAAAAATTTTGGTTGGGCATAAATCAACCGAATCTCTTTTTTCAGCGTACCCGGAGAAAACAGTGTAGGAACGATTCATATTATTTCTTTGAGGTTTCACCATAATTTATGGATAATCGGGGCTGGTCTCGGACGAATAAGATTGTATTATACGCATGTTCGCGTCACTTGCGTGAAAACATTTATCACTATATTAAATAGTGAACTGTACTATTTTCTAAGGAAGCACTTTCCGAAGTGAAAAAAAATCTGACTCCAGGGAACATTCGCTCAGATGTATGCATATTTCTCATTGCAATGCATAATAACGACAGGATCTTGAGAAGTATGGCATACATTTTGATAAAATGAAAGTATACGCGAATTCAATTATTTCATGAGCAGGAAAGACCGATGTGAGATTCAGATGTATCGAATCTGTTAATGAGAATGGTTCATGAATAATTTATTGTTCAGTGAAACCGGAAGAAAATTCCGCTCCAAGATTCAACCCTTATTCGTACAGATCGAGTCTTTTTGGGCCTGGGAATTATATATGCAGTCTCAATATCAATTCCCATTCATTCTTATCGACCGATTGTTTGTGACATTCATCCTCGCTCACAAGGCGTTGAGAAAGAATGATTACTGCTGTTGTTCCAACTTGCAGGTGGAGCAGAAGTTGGAATAACAAACAAACAAAGTGAACGTATAGTTTGGGTCTCCGGGGCCCAAGTAGTTAAAAAGTTATATGAATAATTGAAACCAGAGGAATATCATACCACGCTTGGTACCTTTCAAGTTTCGAATATTATCATTGAATTAGATTGAAATAGCCGATTCCATCCAAAAATTTTTCACGTTTTCAACATAACTGTGAGTTAAGGGGGTAAATTACTCTAGAGGCCGGAAAGGGAAGAAAAATTCGGGAATTTTCTCCAAAAAGTACTGAACATATCGGAATTCGGTAAAATTCCCTATACTATATGAATATTGAAGTGTGTCTTTACATTTTTTCGAAGCTGCAGACAACGAAAAGGCGGCTCCTCAGTGTTTTTCCTTGGACATTTTTTCCGCGACCAGACAGATAACTCCAGCAAATTTGAAGATACAAGCATCAGCGGAGAAAATTTATATTCAATATGACATTAGCTACAGCACGACGTAGGATTTTTTTTTTCATAATGGATAGTTCAATTTTCATTACGATCTTCATCTGAATTTCGTTTTTTCAGATTTTCTCAAAAAAAATTTTGGCAAAAATCAATTGGAAAAAAACCTATTTACAGCTATACCCAATATTATATTCAATGGAAATTTTCTTGGTTCATAAATACATCGTGTCTACTAGTCGGGAAAAGTCGGGAATTCTGGAATAGGTCGGGAATTCCGATAGGTCGGGAAAAAGTCGGGAATGAGTAATGAATTTCGAAAGTGTATCTGCTTTTTCTGGAAATTTCGATTTCCAAAATTAACCAATCATTCTAATCATTCAGATCAGCATAAAGTTTTTGTTTTTTTTTTGAGTGAGTTCACCTTCCCATGCGTGCGATGACGGACGTACCGAAATCGGCCCAACAGAATGCAGATGACGGGCCGAATTCGGCAATGATAACAGCGAATGTTAATCGGGCCAATTGAAAAAAACAAATATCGTTGCACCGAGAGCCGGCCGGTATTTATCCGGAGATTAGTAACGGAATCTCGCAAATCATGAAACGAGAGACGATTATAGATGATAATCCAAGATCACGGATATGCCCATGTTCTCATACACTCTGAAATATAGTGAATATATGAGACGAGAGTGTTTTAATGGGAAATACTTGTGATGAGAATCCCAACCCTAGTAAAAATGAATCATGTAAGAACATACATAAAGCATATAGAAACCATACATGGTCATATATGACCATATATAATTTATACGCAATCCATATTGAATCCGTATATGATAATATATGGCCCATATAGAATCTATACATGAGCTTTCGATGCAAGACTTTCCCATACATGTGAAAAAATTCTGTCACATATGGAATATTTTTCGTATATGGATTTTATATAGATTATATATAAGTTATATATGATCATATATGGATCACATATGCATTAAATATGGATTGTATATGATTCTATGCATTTTCATATATGAATCGTACATGAATTTTATATGTATTATGTATGAATTATATATGGGTCATATATGTTCGTTTTTCACTAGGGAATGGAAGATGAATCATTTGCCCACTCATCATTCCCAAGACTCAGTTCACAAATATTGACAAAATCGTGAATTTTTTATTTGTTCATGTCAAAATTTCAACTTTCAAAACCATCTGAGTGTTTCTCAGTAGATACTCATCTATTATCAATCCATACAAACTCACGTGAAATCAAATTGACAAATTTATATGAAGATTCGCAATTTCCTATTCCATAGCTCATTGTGGATTCGCTAATTTATCGTGTTTCACTTCAAGACACGATAATTTGTGCTTGAATAGAAAAACTTGATATACAATGTGCCCGCGCAGGGAAAAATTGGCTGGCAAAAGTACCCACATAGCATGGAAGTTTTGAGAACATTCTGAGAACGTTTCTAAAACGTTTAAAGTTCTCTGAAGGTTCTGACAACGTTCAGAGAACTTTCAGTGCTATGTGGGTATGACACGAGTCTCACGAAAAATCTGGCCACAGTCTAAGAATACGTACAGGAAGATTCAGAAATAATGTTGGAAAAATATGAGAATGATCTTGGTGGAGGTTTGGCTACGGTATGAGCTGAGTATTGGGAGAGTATGGGTGGGAATTTGGGAAAAGATCTGGGGTTTGGGACTCAACCAAACTTTTCCCATATTGCCATAATCAAAATGGATGGCCTTGCAAGAGTATGGGAATAGTTTGGCAAAAATTATAACGAAAAGTGTGGCAATAGGTCATGGTACTAAAACTTCATTTCAGTGCTATGATAATAATATCCCAGGGGGAAAAACCACGTGGAAAACAATGTTGGAAACAATGTCAAAAACTAGGTTGAAAACAACGTTGCAAACAACGTTGTTTGACATGGTAAAATGGTCCCACCTTGAGAGAGAAGAAAACAACTTTGAGAACAACGTTGAAAATGTGACAACAAAAGTTACATTCCTAGATAAAAAAACAAAAAATCGATTTTCCTCGGAATCGAACTTGGATTTTTGAGATCTAAGATCCGACTTCCCTGCCTCTTTGCTACGGTTTGATATGAATGTAGAAGAGCTTAAAAATGTATATGAACTTTGCTTGAATCAAAATCATCTAGGAATAAAATAATTAATCCGATTAAAAAAAACCAATGAATTTCATTGAATATCACTACAACAATTACCTTTGATCAATCAATAAAGCTCCTACACGATGCAGACAATTTTTTTACTGGAATTGTATCTAAAATACGTATTACATGTTTCTTATACACCTGAAACGTGGATTGTTCATCTAATTTATTCAACCATAGGAATTCTCATATATTTTTGAATAATTTAGATTCATGCCCTATTGAATGAGAAAACAGATTAATTGAAAAAATGTTATCCCTTTAATCGTCGGTAAAACAGTGGATAACCACGAAATAATTAAAGTCAACTTCAAGTGATCATAACATTTCTAGAGGATATCTGAGATGATTGTTTTTAGGAAACTTGAAGAATTATTAAAAAATGATATTCTTCTGAATCATTTCTCATGATTTATTATACGAATATGAATAGTTCGTCTGAAACTCGTTGAGATTCGGCGACAGCCAATAAAATAGTTTTTAAAAAAAAGTCATGTTGTGGAAGTTCGAATCGTTCATCGGAACGAATTGGCAATCGAATTATGAAATATTCAGCTGGTGAAGATGCAAAATCTTGCATTACATTCTTGGAACGATGTTTCCAGTGCCAAGGAGTTGATTCGAACATAAAAAGAACACAAAAACATCTGTAAATCTAACCACATGTCATTGACGAATAATCAGATCGAATTCAACCAGACCTGTTCAGTTGTTGTAATAATTAATGGAATTCACTGGGGTTTTGTTAATCGGATTAATTATTTTTTTCAAGATGATTTTGATCCAAGCAAAGTTCATATCCATTTTTGAGCTCTGCTACATTCATACAAAACCGTAGCCAAGAGGCAGGGAAGTCGGATCTTAGATCTCAAAAATCCAAGTTCGATTCCGAGGAAAATCGATTTTTTGTTTTTTCATCTAGGAATGTAACTTTTGTTGTCACATTTTCAACATTGTTCTCAAAGTTGTTTTCTTCTTTATCAAGGTGGGACCATTTTACCATGTCAAACAACGTTGTTTGCAACGTTGTTTTCAACCTAGTTTTTGACCATGACCTATTGCCACACTTTTCGTTATAATTTTTGCCAAACTATTCCCATACTCTTGCAAGGCCATCCATTTTGATTATGGCAATATGGGAAGAGTTTGGTTGAGTCCCAAACCCCAGATCCTTTCCCAAATTCCCACCCATACTCTCCCAATACTCAGCTCATACCGTAGCCAAACCTCCACCAAGATCATTCTTATATTTTCCCACATTATTTCTGAATCTTTCTGTACGTATTCTTAGACTGTGGCCAGATTTTTTGTGAGACTCGTGTCATACCCACATAGCACTGAAAGTTCTTTGAACGTTGTCAGAACCTTCAGAGAACTTTAAACGTTTTAGAAACGTTCTCAGAATGTTCTCAAAACTTTCATGCTATGCGGGTACTTTTGCCAGCCAATTTTTTTCTGCGCGGGCACATCGTATATCAAGTTTTTCTATTCAAGCACAAATTATCGTGTCTTGAAGTGAAACACGATAAATTAGCGAATCCACAATGAACTATGGAATAGGAAATTGCGAATCTTTATATAAATTTGTCAATTTGATTTCACGTGAGTTTGTATGGATTGATAATAGATTAGTATCTACTGAGAAACACTCAGATGGTTTTGAAAGTTGAAATTTTGAGATGAACAAATAAAAAATTCACGATTTTGTCAATATTTGTTAACTGAGTCTTGGGAATGATGAGGGGGCAAATGATTCATCTTCCATTTGGATTCTCATTACAAGTATTTCCCATTAAAACACTCTCGTCTCATATATTCACTATATTTCAGATTGTATGAGTACATTGTAGGATAGGGAAAAGAAACAACATTCTTCGAGTCGGAGCGTGGAATGTTAGATCACTGAGGCAAGCGGGAAAATTAGAAAATTTGAAATTAGAAATGAATAGGTTGAATATAGACGTCATGGGGATTAGCGAAATGAGATGGCCACAAGAGGGCGATTTCTGGAGTGGGGATTATAGAATAATTCATACAGGATCAAAGAACGGTCAAGCAGGTGTAGGAATTGTAATGCATAAAAGAGTAGGAAATAGAATAGAAAATTATTTGCAACATAATGAACGTGTGATGATGGTTAGAATCAGAACAAAACCGGTAGACACAGTCATAGTCCAAGTATACATGCCCACATCTGCATATTCGGAGGAAGATATTGAAAAAACGTACGAAGAAATAGAAGAAGTGATAGAATATGTAAAGGAGAAGAGAATTTGATAGTGATGGGGATTGGAATGCGGTAGTAGGACAAGGAAAAGAGGACAACATTATAGGAGATTTCGCGTTAGGGAGGAGGAACGATAGAGGACAACGTTTAGTCGAATTTTGTGAAAATCATAAGATGGTTATCACAAACACTTTATTCGAAAATCATTCAAGAAGAATCTACACTTGGAAAATGCCAGGAGATACAGCAAGATACCAAATTGATTACATATTAGTGAAACAAAGATTTAGAAACCAAGTGAAAAACTGTAAAACTTATCCCGGTGCAGATATAGATAGTGATCATAATATGTTGATGATGAAATGTTCTCTGAAATTCAAATCTCTGAAGAAGAAAAGGAAAATGCAGAAAAGATGGAATTTGAAGAACCTCAAGCAAAAACAAACACATGAGGCATTCGAGAAAATGTTGGATGAAAAATTGGGAGATCAAACAGAGAAAGACTTGGGAATAGAGAGGAGATGGACAAAGATGAAGGGGAATATAAGAGAATGTGCGGATAAGATTTTGAAGAATGATGGAGTAGAAGCTAAAAACCCATGGATAACGGGAGAAATTTTAGAATTGATGAATGAAAGAAGAAAATGCAAGAATAATGATAGCCAAGAAGGCCAGCAACGATACAAATCATTGAGAAATAAAATAATAAGAGAATCAAGGAAAGCAAAAGAACAGTGGTTAGAAGAGAAATGTCAGGAAATAGAAATAAGATTGCATTTAGGAAAAATAGATGAAGCATATAGGATTATTAAAAGATTTTTCGGACAAATGAAATCTAGAAGCAATAAGATTAGAAACTCTCTAGGACGACAATTGATAAAAACGGAAGAGAAAATAGAACAGTGGATCAATCATTTGGAAGACTTGTATAGAGGAAACGATGATATAGCACTATTAGAGAAGGAGGAGGATGTAGATGAGGAAGAATTGGGAGATTCGATATTGAGATCAGAATTCGACAAGGCTTTGAAAGAATTGAAAAATAATAAAGCGCCAGGCATAGATGGCATAAGTGCGGACCTTATAAAAGCCTCCAGTGAAGGAACTCGCGACGCACTGTTTGAATTGATTAGAGATATGTACGAAAAAGGAGAAGTACCGGAAGATTTCCAAAAGAATAAAATTGTCGCTATCCCGAAAAAACAAGGGGCAGACAAATGCGAGAACTACAGAACGATCAGTTTAACTTCACATGCTTCGAAAATACTGACCAAAATTATATACAGGAGGATGGAAAATAAAATAGAGAGTAGATTGGCAGAGGATCAGTTTGGTTTTAGAAAAATAGGGGAACGCGAGAAGCAATCTTAGCACTCAGGGCAGTAATAGAGAAAAGGATAGCGCTGAAGAAATCTGTGTACATAGGTTTTGTAGATATACAAAAGGCTTTCGATAATGTGGACTGGGAGAAGATGTTTGCGATCCTGAAGAAGGTGGGAATAAATTATAAAGATAGAAGAATAATATACGAATTATATAAGAATCAAAGTGCAATAATAGACATAGAGGGTCAGGAAGGGGAAGCACAAATAAGAAGAGGGGTGAGACAAGGATGCTCATTATCGCCACTGATGTTCAATTTATATATAGAAGAAGCAATGAACGAAGTGAAGGAGGAAATTCAATCGAAATTACAGATTCAGGGAGAAAATATAAGTATGTTGAGATTCGCGGATGACATAGCTATATTGGCCACGAGTAGTACTGAGTTAGAAAATATTCTCAACACCATGAGAACAATATTATTGGAAAACTATTGTATGAATATAAATAAAGCCAAAACAAAATTCAGGATGTGTACAGCAGCGAAAACAGCTAGAAGAACGAGAATCAAAATAGATACCGAGACAATTGAACAGGTGAAAGAATTCAAATATCTAGGAAGCATAATTACAGAGAACGGCAAAAGCGAAAGAGATATAAGAGCAAGAATAGCACAAGGGAAACAGGCTTTTTATCAAAAGAGACAGTTATTATGCTCAAAAAATATAAGCTTGGAAGTAAGGAAGAAATTCTTGAAGAGTTACGTTTGGAGCACAGCATTGTATGGTTGCGAAACTTGGACAATGGGGAAAACTGATCAACGAAGACTTGAAGCTTTTGAAATGTGGTGTTATAGGAGGATGCTCAGAATAAAATGGATAGACAAAGTCAAAAATGAAGAAGTACTCGAGCAGATAAATGAAGAAAGAAATCTTTTGAAACACATCGTGAAAAGGAGAAGCAATCTTATAGGACACACATTACGGCATGAGAGTTTATTGAAAACAATATTGGAAGGGAAAATGAATGGTAAAACTGGTAAAGGTAGACCTAGAGCAAGTTATATGAAACAAATCGTACAAGACAAGGGATGTAGTAGATATGTAGAAATTAAACGTTTGGCGGATAATAGACAGGGGTGGAGGGTTTCATCAAACCAGTCGTAAGACTGATTACTTCATGATGATGATGAGAACATGGTCATATCCGTCATCTTGGATTATTATCTATAATCGTCTCTTGTTTCATGATTTGCGAGATTTCGTTACTAATCTCCGGATAAATACCGGCCGGCTCTCGGTGCAACGATATTTGTTTTTTCCAATTGGCCCGATCAACATTCGCTGTTATCATTGCCGAATTCGGCCCGTCATCTACATTCTGTTGGGCCGATTTCGGTACGTCCGTCATTGCACGCATGGGTTTCTTGAATTCCTCGGATGTTTCATATGGATCTGTATTGTCTAAGGTTTGCCAGATAGCACAATGACTCTGAAAGCATTCGAAAAGAGTTCTCGAGAACCCTTGAGGAATCTTTGACTCTTGAGGAATCAATGGGATATCAGAGAATAGTATAGAAATAGTAACCTTGCTAAAAATTCCCTACGAACTTGAGAAATATCCTTAGATTTTAAGAAATATTCTCAGATTTTAAGGAATACTCTCCAACTTTTTGTCAAAGACGACTATCCTTTCGACCTGCATTCTTCTCCAGGATACGGTAAAGCTTTACCGGTTGATATTATAGAACTTGAGAGGAATGTATCTAGTTTTATCGTAAAATTTTTATTGAAGGAATATCAGTTATTCGAAAAAAAACGGTTTATATTTTTCCATACAATTGATACTTTTTCTGTAGGAATTTTATGATAAAACCACATATATTTCTCTTGGATTCTATAGAATACGATAAGAACCGATAGAGTTCTATCGTAAATTCATGATACACCATCGTGAATTTTCGTTTCAGAAACCTCATTGAAACCGATGGAAAAATTTTATCGTTGTCTGTGGGAAATTTTCAGCAGGGCACTGGTTGTACAGTTGGACGTGTTCCTGTTCAATTGAATCAGAGATCATATTACTACTATGTGCGTTTATTGAATATTCCATGAAAATGACTTCAAGCTGTGTTATTCATATCAATATCCCTGCGATAATTTTCGATAATTTTAATTCCAGTCCTGATTTTGTGCATCCATTTTTTCAAGTTTCGATGATAATTCCTCTTTTTACTATCAACGAAATTTGTCAACTGATTCAAGGGTATTTGAGTGATGCATGGTTCAGTTTTTTCTGACTTCATCCATTCAAAAAAGATTACACTCAACGTTACATAAAGATAGAAGAAGCATCAGTTGAATGCTTTTAGAAGATTATTTATTTGGTCAGTGGCTATTTAGATGAAAACAAATTTTCTATCTCAACCAATAAGTCATACTCCAGCCAACAATACAACCCCAAGAGAACATGAAGCTTCCGGAACGTTCATTGAATGTTCCTGGAAGTTTGTGAACTTTCCTTGAACGTTTGTGAAAGTTTATGTTCTCTTGGGGAATGCATACCCGAAGAAAAATAAGGAGTAATCCCTATTCCAATTCGCGGTAGGTTTTACTCCAGCGCCCAGTCAATATATGGATGACTATTCTCGGAGTAAACGTTCTTTTATTGGAGTACTGTGTACAAATGTTCCAGGAAAATTCACTTTGTGAGGAATTAGCCGTACTAGAAATACCGTATACAAAAGCTACCAAAAAATTCTTACTAATTCTATGAAGTGAGATATACTCCTTCATTTTTGTCCGTCTAATGTATTCATCAAAAACTTTCCGCGAACTCTCACCGTTCAGAAGGTATTTATTATAAAATAATCCTGAGCTGTTGTGCTGCAGGGCTTTACTACACTGAGAGAAAAAATTTCCGGTAACAATAAAATATTTAGTTGAATAGTCGCCATAAAATACTTAATTGATTTGAATAAACTTTCATTGACTCGATTTCATTGATGAAATATTTCATAGCATATTAAATATTTGTTTGATTGAATAAATATTCAATCGAGTCAATGAAAATTTATTCAAATCAATTAAGTATCTTATGGCGACTATTCAATTAAATATTTTATTGTTCCCGGAAATTTTTTCTCTCAGTGTATTAATACTTTTATCTGCAGCTGTCAAGAATGATACGCACTCAAGCATTAAAAGGGGTGAGTAATTAGGTGCCGAATTTTTTCTTAAATTATGTGATCAATGAGAATTCAAAATGCATACCGTCCACATAGCACACAGACCTGGGAGGTATGTCGAAATATCTTGCAAATCAGAATTCTTAACCCTCATCCTGACAACACATTTTTGTATTTTTTTTGACAGTGTATTTTTCTAAATATTGCATTACTAAAATCCTGAGACTATGATTTCGAATCTCATTGATTGTGTCTTCAAAAATGCACATAGTTGGTCTGCCCTGAATTTATCATTAAAACGATGTGATTTTCATTTCTCATTCAAAGTGAGTCTCGAAGACTCTACAGTTAGGATGAGGGTTAAAGATATCCCACCGTTGTCTAGAAAATGTTCCATGCGACACAATCAGAACAATTGAAGAACTCCAATATTTTTCAAGAATGACGGAGTCCTCGAATTGTTCTGATTGTATTGTACAAGATATCGTTTCACCCTTCAAATTAGAAGGTACCTTCAAATACATACCTGAAATTTAGCTCTGGATATGTATTTGAGTTTCTTCTTGATATGTTGATATGAAGAATCTAAATTATGAAAAATTTGTAACACTTGGGGGGTAATTATTCTGAAAATTTTCTCATAACCACCGGAGATCACTGAAAGAGAGCTGAAACTCATATTCAGGGTCTAATTCTGGTCATACGATTGATTATTATGCATCCAAAATTTCCAGTGGACGCATGATTTATGAAAAAAAACTGCACAGGAATTGACATCACTTTTCCTGGTGTTCGAAAGCCTTCAAGTATTTGCGTTGCTGATCTTGTACAAATCTAGTGAATAATGTACTGTGAGAAACTTTTTTGATTAATGACTATCTTTGCTCGTAAGCCAAGGATATTGGAAAATTCCAACTACGAGTACTCTCGATTCTCAGCAATTTTCATTTTTCAACCATCAGTAATGGTGAACTTGCTAGATGTTAGTGGTTTCATTGTATAGCGAGTTACTATCCTTCATGGTAAAAATTATTGAGAGTCGAAAGTGCTCAAGAATCGAGTGAGCTTAAACTTAGAATTCTTTAATGTCCCTGACTGCCGAACAAAAATCGTAATTCATCAAAAAACATTTCTTTCAGTGTTGTTTACATGTTTTTTTCACAGAATAATCAATCGCTGATATGTCGGGAAAATCTTGGAGAATTCTTGAAAAAGTCTGGAATAGGTCAGGAATTTCATTTTCAAAATTTAGTAGACACCATGTAATTGTATCTTCGAATTTGCAGGAGGTATTTGTCCAGCCACGGAAAACACGATGTCCAGGGGAAAACACTGAGGAGCCGCCATTCTGTTGTTTGCAGCTCTGAACGAATTTAAAAATATACTGCAATAGCTACATAATAAAGAACTCTTCGCCTGCTCGGAAAGCTCAAATTTCTATGCCTGTTTAGAGGGAGGGAAAAAATGAGCGGGACGAAAATAAAGACCAAAGAACATGTTGAACATGAATTTATAAGAAGAAAGTATGAAAAGTTGACGGATTTCCAATCACGCCTTGTTATATCTTTCATGTTCCACTATCCGGGCCTCTGAAGCCCGAACTGTAAGGATCTGTGATAATTTCGACCTGTACGGAGAAGAATTAATGAGCCAAACTGAAACACACTTTCAGGAAAATTTTTATATTCAATAACAGTTTCTCTATAAAATATTATCTTACCATATGAAATTCAATAGAATTTTCGAATTCAGTATTAGTGGCGAAATTTCAAAATTTCTCTCCAAATAGTAACAATTGTGACTTTTATTCTACGAATATTTCATCAGAGTTGAGAAAAAATTTTTCTACAATAAAAATCGTATTATTGAATTCGGTATTGAATTATGAAAGTTGAACAATTGCTTTTGTAAGAAACTTGATAACATGCTCATGAAGTTTAAGGAGGTATTCTGATGTAGAGGCACGAATTTCGGACGTTTTTTCTTGAGCTGTGAACAAATGAAACAGAGAATATTTTCACAATCCGTTATTCTATCATTTGTTCATCATTTCTTTAAGAATACAAAAAAATTGAACGAAAAAACAATATTCGAAGTTGAAAAAAGTTACAAGCTGGTGAAGTGAAGGGTCTAAAGAGGAAGAGGTTGTGACGTGATAATTCAACACAAGGATTCACCTGGTTGCGCCACGCACAATCCCCGCGAAAATGGACATTTCCAGTTTGAGAACACATGACAGTTCATAGAGAGGAACAAAGTTGTCACTCGTCTATGCGAGAATTGGGAACACACTCTCCTCCCTTAAGGTTCCTCGTCCTTCTCCAATCTCCTTCCCCTTTCTTTAATTCCTCGGAGTTCACCATGGAGGAGGCAGCGCCACCTATACCGCGAGGCGAGAGAACAATCACCCAACACCGAAAGACGGTCAACCACACATCACAGTCTCTCTCATCTCCAGCCCAGCAGAGAGCGGGAAACGAACTACTCAATATCACCCTCTCTCTCTCTCTCCCTCTCTGTTTTATCGACGATTCACGAGAGAGAAACAAGCTTTATCCAGCGAACAGCTACCCGTCGAACTCTCGGGAGAGAGAGTGGATGAGAGAGGGAGGGACAACCTCCACCACAGCATTACTCTACATCCTCGACCGCACAGGGATGGAACGCCCTAATTGCACACTCACCATTTCTCAAGTCAGAGTCCTGGACCACGAGAAGAACTCACAAGAACGAGTTGTAACGGATATTCCCCGACGGAGTTCGGAGAGATATTTGATGAACTCACCCGTCGGTGAAGGAGGAGGGAGTGGCAGAGTTGCCAGAAAAAGTAGCCCAAACTCTGATCATTGGCGAATTCTTATGGAATCGAGAATACGATTGGCTGGTCATACAAGAAGTAGCCAATCATCAGAGTCAGGCTACTTTTGCTGGCAAGTCTGGGAAGTGGCCATATTAACTATCACTTCTCTCATGATTGCGCCACGGCAACGTTCGCGAGGAAAATTTGTCACGGGAAAACATGAATTACGGTGAGTATGTAGTGCCCTTTGGTTTATTTGGATTATTCGCGAGTTTGCGAAATGAGCCTCTCATTGTGGAAGTGCCAATCAGGGGCTTCTTGGTAGTAGAAGAACCTCGGAGTTACTGTGTGTCTTCGCGTAGCATCCTCCACGTGTTGTTTCCCTCTAATCTCCCATTGACCCAACTTTCATATGTTAAATTATTCACCCTCAATCACGTATCCCCTCCCTCGGACGGTTTTCATGGTCACCGGTTGTGGTTTCCTTGTACCCCCCCCCCTTCTTTGCTTGATGACTGTAAACGGTCTGGACGTGTAGTTCCCCAGTGAACATTTTTCCCCTCAACATTTGAAACAGTCATTATGTTCTCTAAATGCTAGCAGAAAGTTCTCTAATGCGACGATTTCGGAAATCTTTTTGATGCCTTTCTTATGAGGTCTGCAAGTTATCAGAAAGTTGACTTGGATCACATTCTGATAACTTCCAGGCCCCATGAGAAAGGCATCAAAAAGATTTCCGAAATCGACGCATCAGAGAACTTTCTGTTAACATTTAGAGAACATAATGAATGTTTCAAATGTTGAGGGGAAAAATGTTTACTGGGTCATCTCCCTCGTGTTCACGTCTACCAGTCATATTTCGATTCCATGTGTTCCCTTCTTCATCCAATCTGGTATATTTTTTATTTGTATTCCTTCCTGAGCGAGAAAGTCCCGATTTTTGTGAATAACGGGGTGTGAAATACACGCATGTGTTGATGAAACGTGTTTAACCTACCATTCGAGTTCAGGTATTTCTGAGTATTCACAATCGACCCATCCTCTCTCTTATTCAGTTTCCTGGTTTCCTTTCCAACCCCCTTTGAGTGTAACCCCGGGTACTCATGCTAGCGACTGTCGCGCGCGACATCATTAGAAGGAAAGAGAGATTCGAGTTGAAAACATCTTTCCTCTTTTTTCTTCTGATGATATCACGCGCGACAGTCGCTAGCGTGAGTCTTCGGCTTAAGAATTGTTTGCTATCCCTTTTTATGTTCACAGGGTCCTTACGGACATGATAAATATCGACGTCACTGTGATAGAGAGGCGCTCAACACCCTTGTGCCTTTGTGTATGGGAGTGATTTTTCTCACATCACAAAGTGCTCTGGCGTACTATATTTCAGCCCTTCTGGTCATCAGAAACAGAAGAAATCCAATTGTTGTGTCCGCGGTGGATTCCGTTTGTGTTAAATAATGGGACAGGTGTGAGGTTAAGTATTTCCTCCAATATCATATTAATACGTGTGTAAAATCTGTCTGCCTAGCACGGCATCCGGTACGCGAGAGACAAGAAGACGAGTTCCCTCGAAAACGTGCTTTGCAAGAAAATTGCGCACGCAGGCGCACGCGGAGTTTTAATAAGTACGAAGTATGTGGTCCCTAAGGGCTGTACCTTAATATCTTCGCGCCCGCAACACCAATGAATTTCTGAATAGTAAAGATGCCGCTGTGGTATACATCTCAGACAAGTCAAAACAAAATTCTTCGACAAATTGGCAGCCGTTTGAAAGAAACATTTTCCTTCAGCACGTTTTTTGGAATGATTCCAAATTTTTTAAGATCAGTGAAATTGAAGAAAATTCTCATTCCAGTTGGTTCATGCGATAGAGAGATGTGAAAAGAATGTTTATACTACATTTGGGATAAATCATTCCAGTAGAACTTGGGATATCGCGTACACCAGCTTGAGGAAAGTAGGTTCGAGAAAAACGCGTCTAAAGTTTTGAGTCAAAATCCCAGGAATTTCACTCGTTGAATAGTAGAGCATGAAAAGAATTCCAAAAAGTTCTCCCAAGAGCATATTCTTGGATGCAGTAGTAGTAGTAGTAATAGTAGTAGTGGTGGTGATTCATCTGCTCTCAAATACAAAGTTCCCATAGCGAGGGGGTCACATTCTACACAATAATTTTCTTACATTATTCGTACAACGTGAACGCTCTGATCCCACAAGCATTTTTCATAAAATCGCATGAACTTTTGATCGGTCTTATGCCATAAGCTTAGTATATATTTGTTGGTAAGCGTCTTCATGTTCACTTGATTGCATTGTACACATTCGCTCCTGAGTATATAGGCCTGTTTGGGGTTAGAAATGCGCAAGCGCTCGCCATATTGGATTAGCGGGAATATAAAAGTTTCGGACAGTTTTCATTATAATGGCTGGCAAGATACCTTTATCTTCTATCAATTACAATGAAAAAGTAATTGATGGTGCTAATTTGGTGCATGAAGATGTAGAGAAAAATCTCAATGGGTATGTTCCGTGATGCAAATGTGACACAGATCAGACGAGTTTTAGAAGCATCCTCCTTTTTACCGATACGACGAATCTGCTCATTGTCGTAAGTATCAGGTCTGATTTTTTGAAGAAGATCAGTAACTATAACATGATCAGGAGACCCATCCCTCGAAGATTCTTCAACGTTGAAGAGTGGAATGTTACATGCTCTTCGATGTCGTTCATTCAGCTCATCTATCAAATCTTCCTCATTGTAGAAACCTTGTGAAGAAGAAGGGGTAGACGATTCCAAGGTGGATAATCTCGTGGATAATTCCGCCACAGTGTTGGATGAAGAATTTAATTTGATCCCAAACGCGTTGAGCTGGTTGCTGAGTTTCGAACAAGCAGAATCAACGATGCTCTGAATTTACGATAAAAAACCTGACTGATCCAACACGCCATCAAATTTTTCCGCAAAATCAACAGAAGTATCAGAAGACGGAAGAAGCCCCTTGCAGTCAATCAGTACTCCATTATGCCATGGATGGTGACTTCTCGCTAAACACGACGAACCAGGATGAGATATAACACTGCATGAAGCACAAGATACCGGTTTATCCACAACTCTGGAACATTCTTTACACACTTTTTTAGGCATTTTGAAGTTTATATGATTTATATGATAATACAAAAATTTTTGAATTCCAATAAACGGCAAGTATGAGATCCACTGTGCCGAGGTGAACACACACGCACACACGGAGAGTGTCTTATCATACGTGAGTACACGAGATGTGTATAAGTATCATCAAATAGGATAGACCTCGTGGAAACAATATGTAACGACGAGTGAATAAACCAATGTATTAGGAATAGATTCATTAAAAATCGCGTGCAAAAACCCAGTCGTTCGGAGAAATTCACACAATAAGCCTACTAATGGAACAATCAACAATATAACAAAGAATAAGAATCAAGTGTGCACGATAAATGATTAAATTACGAAATTTTGTAGGGAGCGAAACATTTTACGTTGTCACAACTATACTGCGGTTCTCAACTACTTATATTAACTTATCTACATAATACAAGATAGATCGAATAAATGATATAAGAATTTTAATAAATTCAATGAATATGATGGACAAAAGCTTCTCATTTGGTTACTTTGTTCACACAGATGAAAAAAAAACAAGTTTCAAGATGCAATTGGGTTATAAATAGAAAGAGTGAAATTTGAATTCTTGTTGTTACAGAGTTAAAAATGCTCTGAAGAATAATATTCCTGTTGTCCCTTCAGTTGACAAAGGAAAATGGTTAGATGCCAGAGAAGAAAAATTACAAGCTATAAACGCTTCATGTGCGTTACCAGATTTCCCTACTACTTGGTCCTCTTTTCCCTCGATTGAAGCACCTAAAGCATTTTGTTATGCTTCGCTGTATGATTATTCAATCTCCTCATGCGTCACAAATATTACAGATAGCAGTGATGAAGAAAATGATGAAGATCTTTTTTTATCAAATAAGGTTGTAGATTATAGTACAGCGGAACCATTGAGACGAGAAAAATCGTATGTAGAAAGTGGTCATGTTATGAGTATATTCAATAGTTTGACGGCAGAATATTTTTACTGTTTGAAATGCAGAGTTAAGGCTTCATATAAGACTTCAATAAACTATAATGTTTTCGTTATGATAAATTCCAAGAATGGAAAAATAATTCAGGGTAAATGTGAGTGTAAAGCATCAAGTATGGGACGTTGTTCTCATGTTGCTGCACTTCTGTACACTCTATCAGAATATTGTGGAACACAAAACAGTATTGCATCCTGTACTAGACAACTATGTGTCTGGAATCAAGGTGGTAGGAAAAAACGAGCTCACAAAGTCGATGAGCAATCATGCAAAAGTAAACTGAAAGTCAACAACAGTAAATCAAATCCTCCTGAGCCACTTTTTGAAAAACCTATTGATCAGCAGGAAATCAACGGATTTATTCAGGATTTACAAATAATAAGTGCGCTAAAAAAATTACCAAGTATGTGGGAACTTCTACTTGCTCCAAAGTATGATGATTATGAACTATTATTGTACCGAAAAAGTATCCTTCGTACTTCAAGTTATGAATTAACAACAGTTTTAAGTCATGGTCATGTGGGACCTTTAGATATAACAAGTGGAAATCAAAGTAAAGATGAAAACTGGTGGAAATATCGTCGAATTTTGATAACAGCATCCAAAATAAAATCCTTTTCATCAAGCAAGACCAATGATCAAATATATAACATGATTAAATCACATTTTTGGACAGATAAAAATTCGCATACTGCAGCAATTCGCTATGGACGGAAAAATGAAGAATTATGAAGAAGATTATGCAACGTTCACTTCCAAACGATTAAGTTATAAAGTAATGAAGTCTGGCCTATGGATAAATTCCAAATATCCTGGTATAGGTGCTTCTCCAGATGGACTTGTCGTAGATCCACTAAATAATAGTTCTGGCATACTAGAAATAAAATGTCCGATGATTTTGGGAAAGGTGATGCCAACTGATTTGAACACTCTGTCACCTCAACAAAGAAATTCGTTCTGCTGTACATTGAGTGATGCACATTCAATGAGATTGAAAAGAACTCACCCCTATTATTACCGAGTCCAAACTCAAATGGCAATTAGGGATCGTCCATAAACTACGTGGTCTTTTTTTCACTTCCTTCTCTATCGCACTCTTTATGTCTGAAGTTGGTGCGACAAGGAATGCAACAAATAAAAAGACCACGTGGTTTATGGACGATCCCTTACTGAGAGGCTATGGTGTGATTTTGTGATATGGACACCTAAAGCTTTTCATATTGAAAAAATACAATATGATGAGAATTTTATTGAAACACTGTTAAGAAACGCAAGTTCATTCCACAAAAATATTTTGGCACCAGAATATTTTGAGATGCGAATTCCACGACAATTAGTGCCATTTGACTTGTCCACATAATATCAACCAAAAACTACTTCCAAAGATCATAATTTATGTTATTATTTATTTCTATCCTAATTATATTCCAGAGAATAACATACTCGATTTGTTACAATTACTCAAATATTTATATTTTACTTTAGACGGTACGAGTGTGTGAAAAGTTTTTAATATTTGGAAGATTATTCGTACGTTTTTAGAAAATTTTGAGAATCTCTTGGAAACACTTGGTATTGAATTGAAACATTTTGTGATTTAGATATTTGAATAATACTCGAAGTAATGATTGTTAATAATGAAAATTTTAATACTGCGGGTAACATCGAAGAGTATATACATACTTATCTGTTTATATATGTTCATGTTTTTAAAATATGATAATGTGATATTTTATTATTCCTCGTCATTTATATCAAAATTATTTGAAAATAACAATCCTATTCATGGTACAAATAGAAATGTGAAAATTAATGCTAGGGTTAAGAACGTAAGTATTTCGTGCAATCCACCTTTGTAAATAAATTAATGCTACTGCACAGTTGGAAATTTTGTGTTAAATTCAACACATTTCACATGTCCCAAACGGTCCACACATATTTTTGTGCCGATATCACATGATGTGTTTGTGTTAGCTAGTAACTCAAGCTTGATGTGAATAATGTAACACAGAAGGATATTGATAAAATTTTGACCGGAATTTCCGATCGTGTAAATTCAACACATAAGTACTGTCAAATGAAATCCAAAATAAGGAATGAATCAACAGTTCACAAGTGTTATTTATGGATTTTTTCACATCAATCAAATGTGAGAATCACACTTTTTCCGTGTTGAAACAATGCATAAGAATAAATTGAAAAAAACAGTACTTCAGTAAGCATTGAACATGGATTGTCGGGACCGAATGTTGAAGCTGTATCACCCAAGCCATTGCCGGTCCTTTGATTGAGTGTACTTTCTTTGCGTATATCAACTCGCACTCTATCTTCAAATTCACATATATAGAAAACGAATTTCCATAAGAATGAAAGCTAAAACCAAAATGAATGCATAGTTCTTCCGACGACTACTAAAGTTACACGTACATAGAAGTTTCATAAAAAAATAGCTCCCACCACTAGCGATCTTCCCTTGGTAGTTGAGAATAACACAATTTTTATGTTCAATCTTGAGTTGAATAAGATTTGTGTCATTTTGACACTTTTTTTTACTTGTTTGAATGATTTCACATTATAAATCAGTTGAGACCTGATTACACAAGGACTGTCTGTAGAAGTTACACGTGGTTGTGTTGAATATTTAACAGAAAATTCATGACACACGGATTTTTTAACACATTTACACAAAATTTTCAACTGTGTGTCATGGTACAAATATTTTGACAAATATTGTTATTCAGTTCTGTACCTACAATTACCGTTTTTAATACAAATATTTCCAATTGACAAAGTTTTGTTGTTAATACTCACTTTGCTAAAAAAAAACAACTCAATAAACATTCCATGTCTAAAAGATATATTTTAGACACATCCCACTGAGCATTTCCGTTAGAACCTCGTATTAATATTGCAGCGAAATTGATCCGATCTTGGAAGCACCTGTTTTTCAGCTTACAAATACAATATTACAAAAGTAACTTACAGAAATATTGTTGGAATATCACTTGACAACGTAACATCGCTGTAATTTACTTGTAATTGAATTTTGTAATATAACTGTTGTAATTCTCATGACAGGTACTTTGAATATCGCATCAATATCGCTGCAATATTAATGCAAGGTCCTAACAGAAATACTCAGTGGCATTTTATCTCTAAAAGGTGACTTTTAGGCACGAAATTTTTATTAGAAATATCGCATATCGATGTAATTCGTACTTATTTAATCCATAACAATGGGCTGTTGAAAATTCACCAGACAAGCACACACAAAAAGTATTTCTGACATGATACCACGGATGCTTAAAGGTAAAACTTTTTGAAGGAATCGAAACTGTTTAATTCTACCCATAACATGTTCAACATATATACGTTGTTTGGCTATTCGTTTTGTTTCCATCTCTTCTTGAACTGATAAACGATTTTGCCCGTTTAAAGATGGGGGAATATTCAAAAATGCTCCTTTTGATTCAACAATATCATGAACAGTGAAACCTCTATCAGCTAAAACTAAATCGCCTGGCTGTAATAAATCAACTATTTTTGAACGTTGAAATATCTCACGGTCTGTTATTGAACCTTCATATACATCAGAAACAAAACTTATGCATCCATTAGGAGTACAACCGATTGAAGCTTTATAAGTTGTACGAGCTTTATAAGAGGAATATAAATTCCCTTGGTGTTCAAAATTAGATGGAGACTGACAATAGGACTCTGTACAATCAACAATCACGCGAATATTTTCCATTGTTCTAAATGTTTTTGGTAGAGTTTCACGAATTACTTTCTGTGAAGGAAACATGAATGGTTTCAATTGTGAAGTAAATTCATTGTACAAAAAAATGATCCAAGTTGTGAATATTCTTGATACTAATGCGGTAGAAATTTCAATTCTACATGCTAAATCCTGTACTAATAAGCCTGTACGTAATCGAATTAGAACCAGTAATAACCGTTGAAGAGGAGATAACTTGGATATTGTGTTGTGTTTCTTATTTCCTTTTCCGGTTTGATTGTTCCACAAGTTTAAATTCTCACACGCAGGACTCAAGAATTTATATAAAGCTATTATTTGATCATATTCTAAACCAGTATAAAATATGCATCGTTTGCTATCAGTACGAATGGATTCTTGAAAATTATCCATTGCGACACTTTTAAATAAATTTGCTCGAGTTAATTTACATGCAGTTTTTTACTCGAGTCGTTTGCATTTCTTTATCGTGCATAACGAGTGTGGGGTTGACGTGATGAGTTATCGTACTTTCCAAATTTATGATTTCGTCAATCAAATCTTCTTCCACAGTTCTTTTGATTCCTTCCACGGAACTTGATACTGGATTTTCAGTTTGTTCTTCTGAATTAAACTTCATATTTTTGACAGATTCACAATAATCGTGTTCTGCTATAGAGATCTGCCACATAAAAATTGTGTATGATTGTTCAATTAGTAAGAATAAGGTAAAGTATTTATCTCAAAGTAAAGTATTTTTGAATGTTTATATAGTACCTGACGTACTTCTTTTTGGAGGTATACCCGATTATCCGTTGCAGTTTTCAATTTATTTACCAATTTATATTTTTGTGCCAAACTTGTTCTGGGCTTCATAATATATGAGACATATTCCAGAGATGATGTATATATATTTGAGGTTATCAATACATATTTTCAAAACATTACCTGAATAGAGCGGTTTCTTTTATTGTGATCAATTGGATGAGGATTTGCTTCAGTAGGACCACTTTCATTTTCAAAATGTAATGAACTATGGGTGATCTATGGGGTATCTTCATACTGTAAAAGCTATCTGGGATATTTAAGATCATGTGAAAATAATTATACATGGATTTCGGATGAATCAGGAGGATTTAAATGGGAAAAGTAGTGGAAAGGTAGTGGATTAGTTGGTGGTGGCATTCTCACGTTTTTTTCACATTCTAACTGTTCGATGGGTGATCTATGGGGTATTTCTATACTGTGAGAGGTATCTGAAATATGTCGGATCATGTGAGAATAATTATGCATGGATTTTGTATGAATCAGAAGGATTTAAATGGGAATGGTAGTGGAAAAGTAGTGGAGAAGTAGTGGATTGGTTGTTGATCGCATTCTAACGTTTTTTCCACATTCTCACTGTTCTATGGGTCATCTATGGGTTATTTCTATACTGTGGGAGGTATCTGGGGTATGTTAGATCGAGTGAAAATAATTATACATGGATTTCGGATGAATGAGAAGGATTTAAATAGGAAAAGTAGTGGAGAAGCAGTGGAAAAGTAGTGGATTAGTTGTTGGTGGCATTCTCACGTTTTTTTCTCATTCTAACTGTTCTATGGGTGACCTATGGGGTATTCCTATACTGTGAGAGGTGTCTGGGATATGTTAGACCACGTGGAAATGACTGAACATGAATTCCGAATGAATCAGAACGATTGATATGGGAAAAGTAGTGGAAAAGCAGTGGATTAGTTGTCGGTGGCATTCTCACGTTTTGTTTCACATCCGAACTGTTGAATGGGTGATCTTTGGGGTATTTCTATACTGGGAGAGGAATCTGGGATATGTTAGATCAAGTTAAAATGAATATACATGGATTTCGGATCTATCAGAAGAATCATCAACGATAAGCTTCGATTGATCCCCACTGTTATCAGCAACATGATCTTGTTTCCTCTGTTCTTCTGAGACTATGTTCACCACTGTTTGCACTTGCGCATTAAGAGCACTCATGATCTTGGCAAGATTTTTATGCTAATTATTACACTGAGATTACATCACTCAAATTGAGTAACCACTGTGCTCTTTACTATTCACATCCACTCACTGTATTGGAGTACACTTCCTCACTACTTTCACAGTCATAGAGTTCACTAATTTCACTGATTTTGCTGTAAAGTCACAGAGCTGTCCTAACACGTGTTCTGTTATTTACCCGTGCCAGGTGACCTCTCAGATTCTGGGATGTCCAAACATAAGAAATATGGAAAAACAAATTCGATTTTTTTCAAATTTATAGACTAGAAAATCCCCTCAAGGCAGAATTCCTCCATGGTCCACGTAACATCATAGGAAGCCCTGTTGATCTATAAAAAAAAAATCCATTTACGTCTTATGAATCGTTCGCCCGAATAAAAGTTCCAGTCGAATTGGGGTGCTTTTTTGGAGACTCACATATTTAGGTAGCTGAATTCTTTGAAAACATACATACCCCCAAGTTACCGAGGTTTCTATACCGGGTGTTTCAGGACTCATCATTCGCATTCATGCGGCATATTCTGCAGCCAAAATGCAATAATATCCCGTATGAAAAAAATTTTTCCGAGGCGTAGTTTTTGAGATAAGAGCATTTGAAAATTTTTCTTCTCATCCAAATCACTCAAAAGCATTGTGTGCTACACACTTGAGCTCAACGCCATTAGCTGAGTCGGGGAACGGTGGATCTCTGGAATAACAGTTGGAATATACTATCATTTTTCAATTCCAAGTTGTGGCGATTTGGAATTTTGTAGCTTCCAGCCAATCAGCATTCAGCAACTTTGGATTAATATGGCTCCAGAACAAAGAATGATAGAATAGGATAGTTCCATGCTTTTTCTCAGAGATCCGCCGTTTCCCAACTTAGCGCATGGCGTAGAGCTCAAGTGTGTGACACACAATACTTTTGAGTGATCTGGATTGGAGAAAAAAAATTTTTCAAATGTTCATATCTAAAAAACTACAACTCAAAAGAATTTTTCTTACACGGGGAATTATTTCATTTTGGCTGCAGAATATGCCACACAAATGCGAATGATGAATTCTGAAACACCCGGTATGCCGCACTTGAATTTCTTCCGTGCGCGATCCCCCGCCCGGCGACGGATCTTCTCACATAACCTGGGATACCCACACGGAGAAAATAAAATTTTAAGTTTTTTTATATCGGTACGAAAATCTTCACAATGGTTTGCTCCAAATTGTGAATTCTACCATTTCATCCCATGTGTCACAACATATATAACACCGAAAGTCAAGTGAGCGAAAAAAACTGGTAATTTTCAGCCGTGAATACAGTAATTCTACTCTATCATGAACGATATGACATTGTATATCTGTTTTGAAATTTTGAATTCGAAGGCTCGAGACACTCGGTCGTCACTAGAGTGGCCAGGGCTAGATTAAGGCTGGTGGGGGTCTTTGTATGTAGGTAAAATCGACTTTTTTCAAGAGGTGAATAAAAAATCTTAGGTGTGGTGCGAATAACCCATTTCTCTTCGTTTTCTTGTCTCGTACGTTAGTTTTTCATGTTTTAGAAGAGCTCTTCCAAGATCAGTTCGACGAAAAATCTTTTAGGGGCTGCTCAACATTTTCCAAAATTCTAGAAGGAGTCAAAATTCACTTCGTTTTATTCATCAATTTTTTCCCCGTTGCAGTGAAATTTGGTATCTGGAAAAACAGAAACTTCCTGAAAATTATAGTTCATAGAAAATCAATTCCATGGATAGAAGAATAATATATGAATTATATAAGAATCAAACCGCAATAATAGAAATAGAAGGTCAAAAAGCAGAAGCACGAATTAGAAGAGGGGTGAGACAAGGATGCTCACTATCGCCACTGATTTTCAATTTGTATATAGAAGAAGCGATGAACGAAGTGGAGGAGCAAGTGCCATTGAAATTACAGATTCAAGGTGAAAATGTAAGCATGTTGAGATTTGTGGATGACATAGCTATATTAGCTACGAGTGGCGCTGAGTTAGAAAATACTCTCAATGCTATGAAAAGAATATTACTAGACAAATATTGTATGAAAATAAATAAGGACAAAACAAAATTCATGATTTGTACAACAGCGAAAACATCAAGAAGAACGAAAATCAAAATAGATGCAGAGACAATTCAGCGAGTCAAAGAATTTGAATATCTAGGAAGCATAATTACAGAAAACGGTGAAAGCAAAAGAGATATAAGAGCGAAAATAGCACAAGGGAAACAGGCTTTCCACCAAAAGAAACACCCTTGTGAAAATGATCCATATATGGCCCATATATAAACTGTATTTGATTCATATATGGATTTGGTACGAATCATATATGGTCATATATAAATCATATGTAATTCATATATGTGGCATATATGACCATATAAAATTCGTATACGATTGTTCAATCCATATAATGACCAAACATGATCCATATATAGGATGCATAACGCCATATATGAAATGTATATGGCTCATATATGAATGTCTGAAATCATATATGCCCCATATATGAATTATATCGGGGTCATATATGAATCTGTGAAATCATATATGTACCATGTGTGGTCATATATGCCGCATATATGATTCATTTCACAAGGGCAGTTACTATGTTCGAAGAATATTAGCTTAGCAGTAAGGAAGAAATTCTTGAAGAGTTACGTTTGGAGCACAGCATGATATGGTTGCGAAACTTGGACAATTGGGAAAATGGACCAACGAAGACTCGAAGCTTCCGAAATGTGGTGTTATAGGAGGATGCTTAGAATGAAGTGGATAGAGAAAGTAAAAAATGAAGGAGTACTTGAGAAGGTAAATGAAAAAAGAAGTCTTTTGAGACAGGTCGTGAAAAGAAGAAGTAATCTGATAGGACACACATTGAGGCATGATAGCTTATTGGAAACAATATTGGGAGCAAAAATGAATGGTGAAACTCGAAGAGGTAGACCTAGATTAAGTGATATGAAGCAAATTATACAAGATGAGGGTTGTCGTAGATATGCAGAAGTTAAGCGGTTAGCGGATAATAGACACGCTTGGAGGATTTCATCACACCAGTCATAAGACTGATTACTTCATGATGACGATGGACAGATTTATATGGAACATGGGTCCTAGGGGTTTTCGAGGGTGCTGAATTCGTAGCTGGGGTCAAATCCCGAATTCATGATAGCAGATCCAAGATGGCGGACGTGCATTTAGTCAAATTCGCATTTGTGGACAGATTTATATGAAACATGGGTCCGAGGGGTTCCCCAGAGTGCTGAATTCGTATCTGGGGTCAAATCCCAAATTCATGATAGCAGATCTAAGATGGCGGACGTGAATTTAGTCAACTTTGCATTTGTGGGCAGATTTATATGAAACATGAGTTCTAGGGATTTCCGAGGGTGCCCAATTCATATCTGGGGTCAAATCCCGAATTCATGATAGCGGATCCAAGATGGCGGACGTGAATTTAGTCGAATTTTTGAAGGGGGTTGGACTGTTCAGCGAAGCGAAGCAATGAGGGGGTGGAGCCCTTCGGTCCCTGCTCTCTGCTCCCTCCTGTTATTTCGCGAACACAAAATTTTCAATTATCATTTGAATCTTATCAGAATTTGAATTTCTCATGTCTGAAGTGGTTTCTGATGTGAGAGATTCCATCCACGATAGTCTCAGATAGCGAAGTATCGAGGCACCCGGTAGTTAGGATTCGTGCTGGTAGACCGTTGTAGAGTCATATCAAGGAGACCTCCTTTTTCTCTCCTTACAATAGGGCTCCCCTTTGTCACTTTCTACTTCTTTCTTGAGCACATAGAAATATTTTGTTTCATTGACCTGTGTTTGACGACTTCAACCATGGAAGTTCATGTTGTCAAACATTTTGGAATCTTCTTCCATGGTCGAAATTGTTTGGCGAGGGAGCGATGAAACAAAAATTCAAATTCCGATAACATCTCCTCTTCCTTATAAGATCTCTCAGTCAATATTATTCTTCTATCATTGGGATATGTAAAGTGAATTGGATAAATTCCATCCTCATATCAATTCAGTGTTCAATTCCATCTACAAATTCATTGCTTAAATTTATTGAAAGTTTCAATCTTCATTTATTCATCCGAGTAACTGGAAACTATCCTCGAACGTAACGCGTAGTATATCTTCCAATTATGAGCATAAACTCCATAGCACAATAGTTTCATTCTTCTCCTATTATCTCGGTTAGACTTATATCACCACTCCATATCTCACTTCAATTTCTCCCTCACGTTGTACGTGAGAAAATGCGAGTATGGGCCATTGCAACGGGCCCTCCAGCGTAGGGTGAGCTTCCTGGAGAATGCTCGATCAGTATTCTGTCATGAGAGAGTTCGTGAACTTCGACACGCCTCCCAGTTCGGAGGAGGAACGTCGAAGTTGATGAGGGAAGTGAAGAATTCAGGAACCTCACTCTTGACCATCGTTCAGAGTCGTGCGCTACGCAGGTTGTCGAGGTTCACGGATTTGTTAATTCGGACGTACATAACCGGGGAACTCTAGCGTGTATAGTCGGAAATTATCTTCTTCCATCCAACATTTTTCAATCCAAGTACTATTATTATACTTGGATACCAAACTTGGGTGAGCCTGGAGCCGGAAGAGGAGAGGTCGGTAGGGATGGTGAGACCAACGCCGGCGGTCCCGAGACCAGCAGCGGTGGCAACACCACGGGGGCACTGGAGGAGTGCTCCAGAACGCCCTATTCCGGTAGCGATGAGGGATTGTTGCCGCGGTTGAGGATGTCAGCGGCCATTCTGGCACTGGTGCCCGAATTTCGTCCGGGCTCAGTCCCACTGGGGAGGAGAATGGGAGGAACGCTATCAGTTCTGAGGGACTCCTCGGTGTCCAACTCCCTGCCACTTGTGGAAGGTGAGGAAACGCCCCCGATTCTTTGATGAAACCCGTTCCCCCCCCCATGACATTAACTGTTTCCGCTTCGCATGTCCTCCCTCTCCCAACGCTTCCTGGTTCATCTTTCAGCCGAAGCATGAACAGCCCAGCCGAGTTCGCTCAAAGTGGATCAACTTCATTTAGATGCTCTCATTTGTTTTTCCCTCCCATTCTATTACTGTCTTCATTCCATTGTATTCCTTTTTGTTGGCAAGGTGCCGTGGGAACCTTTAAGATCGATCGGCAATCAGTCTGGGGGAATGAATCTCGCCAATTGGGGTCTATAATGTGAACTCCAGTATGGAACAAACCCAGACGATGCGACCAGGCTCGCCATTGGGTGAGTGCCGATTAGAGAGGAAGGAGTCGTAACGTAGAGTAAGTATAACCACGTTATTGCCCCTCGGTATCTCTCTCCCCTCTCAATGGCGCCACGATTACCAAATCGCGGGTCCAGACTTCGCTCTCTCTCTCTCTCTCTCTCTCTCTCTCTCTCTCTCTCTCTCTCTCTATCTCTCTCTTTGGATTTTCGTAATAACTGAGCACATCAACTCCCTGTACGCAAATTGTGCAGGAAATATTCGATTATTGTATTTTATAAGGAATTATAACACAAGGCGACTCGAGACATCCTTTTCGAAGATCGTTGGTTGCCACGGGAAAATACAGGTTGGTTGAGAAGTTCCTGCGCTCACCAAGAGATAGCACTGCTAGCTCAAAACTTTTTTCTCAAGTTGGTATATCTGTCCTGATAACACATGCAAAGTTACAAGTCATTCTGTCAATTCATTCTTTGTTTACAAGCCATTTGAAGTTGACGTGTCATTGATTTATCTTAATATGGAAAAAATTGAATATCGTGCAGTCATCAGATTCTTTGTTTTGAAGGGTTTAAAAGCAAAGGAAATTTATGAACAATTGTTAGAAGTGTATAAGGATCCCTCACCTTCAAAACGCACCGTTGAATTTTGGGCTGGTGAATTTAAACGTGGTCGTACTAGCCTTGAAGACGATCCACGCGAAGGACGACCAAAAACTGCAACCACAGCATAAATCATTGAGCATGTACATAATATGGTTAGTGAAGATCCAAGTTTGACTAAGCGTGAAATTGCTAATGCCATAGGCATCTCAGACGAACGAGTACTCCATATTTTACATGAAGAATTACGTATGAAACAACTGTTTGAAAAGTTAGTGCCGCACACGTTAACAATTCAACAAAAACTGGATCGAAAACAAATTTCTCAGTGTAATTTGGAGCGTTTTAAGCAGAATAAAACCGACTTCTTGCGTCGTTTCATAACTATGGATGAGATTCGGATCTACCATCATGATCCTGAATTGAAACAAGAACGTTTACAGTGGACTGAAGCTGGTTGTTCAACTCCAAAGCAGGTGAAGTCACAACGATCAGCAAAGAAGGTTATGGCATCAGTTTTTTGGGATGCAAAAGGAATTTTGTTCATTGATTATCTTCAGAAAGGTAAAACAATCAACTCCGAATATTACTGCAGCCTTTTGGATCAGCTGGATGAAAAAATTCGTGAGAAAAGACCTGGTTTAAAGAAGAAAACAATCATTTTTCATCAAGATAATGCACCTGCTCACAAAAGTGTTTTGACGATGGCTAAATTCAAAGAACTCAAGTACGAATCGCTTGAACATCCACCGTATTCGCCAGATTTGGCTTCTAGCGACTACTATCTCTTCAGAAATCTCAAACAATTCCTTCGTGGAGAGCATTTTTCGTCGAATGAAGAGGCCATAGCAGCCGTAGACGGTTATTTTGCAGAGCTTCCGGAGAACCATTATAAGGATGGGATGAAATTATTGGAAGATCATTGGAACAAGTGTATTGAGCTTCTACGAGATTATATTGAATAGAAAAATATATTTCGTAACAAAAACAGTATTCTTTCATTTCGAGCGCAGAAACTTTTCAACCAACCTGTATTGTACTTCGGGAAATAGTTTGCTTGTCACTTTCTCTCCTGCTCTCTATGTATGCCGAGCGAGGAGAATGGTAGGACAGAGACCCTGGAAGAAAAGAGTAATTATCGAGGAATCACTGACGGACGATGGACCGGATGCATGGAAACTTTGATTCTCTCCTCCACTGGGGCACCACGTTCTACCCGATCAACCTATTCCACTGGTAAACGCACAACGCCCTACGCAGCGATAACAAGGGCTTCAAGTCGAAAATTGATGCACGATGATTGAAAATGATTTACCGCGTTGATCGATAATGTCCCCGATACGTCGATCGATGTGACGATGTACGGAGAAGAATCCTGTCGGTGAGCCCACCGAATCGTGGAGCGTAGGGATGAATTCAGAGTGTTTCTGGACCTTGGGCTATACGCCACGTGGAAAGTGTACTCATAGTCCCGCGAGAGGCCTGTTTGTACTCCAGAAGGACATTGGGCAGTTTGTATTCCTCCTGGAGGCTGCCGCTAAAGGATCCACGATTCGGTGAGTTGAGATATCATTCATGGAAGATATTGTTGGTCGTAGCCTCGTGATTCTTCCAGATAGTTTCTAAGATAACCAGTAGCATCGTTCCGCTCGCTGGATGTTGGAAACGTTGTTTGAACCGCGAGATTCCCGCTTTCATTGGACAGATCCCCCACCGATTTGCCGGCAGATCTTTGAGTAGATTTTTTTTTGTATTACGAAGCCTCGAATACCTCCCGTGAGGTTTCTCGTGGCTTTGCCACTCTACAATTTGTCTCAAGTCATTGGTTCGTATAGTGATTGTACGATTATTTTATCAGAATAAATCCGTCCTCTCACTTGCAGACGTTTGATATACCCCATCTGAACGCCTTCATCCTTTCCTCTCCCTCTTCGAACCACCCCTCTTTGCGGTCTGGGCTGCTCGGGATAGACCTGGGGATTTTCATTGAAAAGGAATAGGAGATAGTAGATTTGATTCGTCTTTATTGACTGTGATATCCCTCTCCCAGGGATATCTGGCGTCTTAGGCACCCTATTCCCATTATGGGGAATAGTTTGACCGTGTGAGGGAGGAAAGTAGTCACAGTTATTGAAAACCTTGTCAGGGTAAGGTTGCTACAACACTGCTGTCAGGGTTTTGCAAGCTTGTCAGCTTGTCTTATATCAATTGGGGAGCTCATGTCAACATTGCTACAAGCTCGCCTGATCACATTGAAGCGAGGTTGTATTGCTATATGGGAGATTTGGGGTATCTCCACAGCGCTCCTTGCTCCCCTCCATTTTCTTGGATTTCTCATGGATGGTACATCTAAATTCTCCTCGCTTTTTTTCGATTCACCTGTAATTCTATTTGGAAGAATCTGATAGTAGTGTATCTGATATGGAAATGATTTAAAAAATATCGCAAATTTTTTGTGAATTTCTGATTTTTTTCGAAAAACTTGTGACAATCTTTGTTCCGTGATTTTCCTTGATTCTTATTGGTTCATTGAGGAATTGTGTTACTCATTGATGGAAATTCACCTGTTAGATTGTTTGAGATGAAAATTGTAACTTTCAGAATTCTCGCAAATTCATGCCTCAGATTTGGATCTTATGTCTATATAAGTCTACCATTCTATGACAGGAAAAAAAAAGAATACTTTCCCAATCCTAAGATATGTAGTGAGCATCATGTTAGATTCGGGTGAATTGGAATAAAAACTTCTCAGCGAAAGGAAGTTTGGGAAATGTCCCCATCTTTGTATCCTCCTCCTCAACTGATCAATCGAGGGTTCACATGCGATAACTCGACAAGCGCTCGAACACATTCCAGACCTGATCTGGGAGAACAGCAGAATCAGAAAAGAAATCCGGCCAGATCGAGAATGAGAAATATTCTGTAGTGATGATTTGTCTCAAAGATTCGCGTGTTGGTGCCGCGCACATTTCCGGAGTAGTTTGAGAGCACATAAGACTTCAGAAGATAGTGACAAGTCATCGCTCGCTTGTACGAGAAACAGGATCAGAGCACTACCCGTATCACTGGTACCACGACATCACCCGACACCTTTACGCAGGAAGACACGAAAAGAATAGGAAGAGATGATTTCACCTGCTTCCAAGGACCACCCGTAAAGCACCCATCCACACTCACCCATACATTTCGAAGTTGAATTCATGTCATGGGATACTAAAAACATTCCCTCGAGTGAGTTCTTACAGAAATTCCCCGACGGAGCTCGGAGAGATATTTTACGAACTTACCCGTCGGAGAAGGAAGTGACTATCTCACCTGTCACTTCTCGCACGACCGAATGACAGCGAAGTCTCTCACAACTCGGACGCAAGATGTCTCTTCGTAGAATGATTTGGATTACGGTGAGTGTGAGGTGCCATCGGGATCGTGAATTGGTTCTCTTTGAATAGTTGCAAGTTTGCCAAATTGATTTACCTACGTGGAAGTGCCGGTGAGGTGTTTTTATTGTGATAATACCTTTTGGAGTCACGGTGTGTATTCGCATGACATCCCCCACGTGTTCGTCCTTAGTTTTCCATTGACCCTCACTTTTGTGTATTGAATTCTTCCCCCTCGATCATGTACACCCTTCCTCGAGTGGTTTTTATGGTCGTCGAATCCTTCTGCCTCCCCCCTTTGTGTATTTGATGTAAGCGGCGCAGACCGCATAGCATACCTCCCTCGTGTTCGTGCCCTCCCGTTATATTTCGTTCCCACTAGACGTTCCTTAAATCATCGAATTGAATTCAATTTGTAATTTTGGTTGTTTTCTAGCGACAAATCCCGTATAGTATGGGAATCAATAGTTGAAATACATGTACAGCGCCGCATAGTGGGGCCAAATGCCAAAAAGCTGGCCAAAACCCCAAAAATGAAGTTTGTAGTTGGGGATATTTGACCCTTGGGATAAGTAAGGTGATGTCCCAAGTATTGAAATTCTGATATAAGAAGATCTGATCCCCTCCCCCTGCCCTTGTGTACCAGTTGCAAAATACCCTCCTTGAAGTATAATCCGCGTGATTGAAAGACAGTAAAATAACGAGCATGTTCAAAAAGACGCTGTGTCTCGAAAAATGAACCGATTTAACTTTTTCAAATTGGAGTCTATTACTGAAACTATGTAGAATACACTGAAAATTGAGAGAATATCAATTTGATGAGTGGAAAATACTGACAGAGCAATGATTGGATGTAATTTTCTATATCTATAAATGAGGAAATGTGTTTGGTTTTTGAAGGAATAGTAGAGAATTACGCCAAATTACGTCGTTTAACTTATTGGAGGTGGTAGATGGGACTCTTACCTAAACATCAGAAAAAAAAACGGCTGCCCATGTCTGCCCCTAAGCAATTCCGCCATGTTTTTGTGCAGGAAATCACAAAAAATTAGACGGAGTGATGAGGAGTCCTTAGATCCGTCTGAAACTTGATATGCAGAAGTTTGTGGGGTCGCTGATTATGAATCCGTTGTCTTCATTTCGGAATTCAAAATGGCGGATCCAGTATGGCGGACGAAAATTGAAAGAAATCATCGGATTTTCTTCAAATTCGTGACCCAGGGGTTTCTGAGGTCGCTGATTACGAATCCGTTGTTTGAATTTCAAAATTCAAAATGGCGGATCCAATATGGTGGATGGGAATTGAAAAATCATCGGATTGCCTTCAAACTCGGCACCCTGAGGTTTTCAAGGTCGCTGATTCCGAATCCGGTGTCTGAATTCCGGAATTCAGAATGGCGGATCCAGTTTGGCAGGGAAAAATTGAAAAAATCATCAGATTTCCTTCAAACTCGGTATCCGGGGTTTTGTGGGGTCATTGATTACGAATCAGTTGTCGAATTCCAAGAATCAAAGATAGCGTATCTAATATGGTGGACACAAAACTCAGAATTCAGTAGATTCGCTTTGAATTTTATCTCAACGTTAGTATGTGTTTTATTTCCAGTGTATATTTGCTACACGAGGAAAACTGTATGAGATTGATTACCATTCGTTTTTCTTCTCATCGCGAGCTTGGGGTACACAAACGCCAGAAATCATTGATATTTAGGAAGATGATGGACCATTGAGAGAAAAACAGTATTCCTGGAGAATATTCGTAGTGAATTTACTATGAGTTGATGAATTCACTATGGGGAATGACAATAAAACTACCAAAATTTAGTATTATTACTACGAATTTTTGGTAACTTCACTGCTAACATTCTTCAGCGATGCTCTTTTTCCCTAAAGTAACCGTCATTTTCCTAAATGTTTATAAATGTTATTCAAGTATTGATATCTCTTTTCTTCTCGTGAACTGAATCATGACTCGCGATTTGATGATCGTTCTGATGTTAACCTATCGTTTCCATGGCAACGTAAATAGTTGGTTGTAATCGGTCTGATTTCAAATGGTGCTCATCACAATTGTGCAATAGCTGTCACCGAATTCTTACTCTTGCTAGTAATCGTTACCGTAAACTTCTTTCCGCGTGCAAGTTTGGAGCTTGGTGAATATTTTTCGTTTTTTAAAATCATTCAATGTTAACATACAATTCCAAATGAGATGGATTCCGCTGCCATAGGTGGGTGTTTCAACAACCTATATTTTCTTAGTAGTTTAATTTGAACAGTTGACTGCAAAAAAAATTAGCTTAAGAGGGTTGAATCCAACCCAAGAAAATTAGGAAAATTTTTAGAAACATATAGGGTTTCTGTAGCAAATTTTATCGAATTCTACAACGTTTGTAGATTTCAAAGATGATTCAATATCTATGACTCGGAGAGAGATGTACAATATTTCAAGGAGCAGTCCTCTACCTACGTTGGATGGAAAATTCACTTTCCTTCAAGGAAAAATCATCGAGATAACGTGTTGTCCGGATAACAAAACTACAAAGATCTCTAACCTTTTATCTACTTTTAAATGTGTATTTAAAAAAAGATGGGAATCTTCTCAAAGGACCGAAGAACGATTTCTTGAAAATAATGAAGAATGGTTAAAACAAGAGGTAGTGTTTTGTACTTTCAGGAATCCCCATTCTGTAACTGTTCACACGCAAGTGGGAAGACCTCTTGTTGAATTCAACGAATGTTTAGAAAGAACGAAACGTAGGAAAACGGAGAATATCAGAGTAAATACTCCTATCTCAGAGCTGTCTTACGCCACACAAATGTGTTTGAGAGCGTCTGGACAGAACGAAGCCGCAAAAATTGTAAAGGATGTTACATCTTCTGATCCTGAGCTTGCCAAAATGTATATGAAAGGTTATCAAACTTTCAAGCGAAATGAGCCGAAGATGTTGAATGATGAAGATGCTCTAGCTCTCCTAGTAGATGCCGAGCTCTCAAAACATCAGTACTGCTTATTGCGTGAAGCTGATCCGCAGAAATTTCCACCTTATAAAAAAATTCAACTGGCCAAACGCATGTGTTTCCCTGACAAGGAATTTATTCAAATAACAGAAACCTGCGCTGTTGTGCAACTACAAGCACTTCTTGATCACACAGCTACACGTATTTTAAAGCTACAGAATTCGGTTTTGTCAACTTTATCTGATGAAGAGTTACAAAACCTGGTACTTATTTCCAAATGCGGGTTTGATGGGAGCTCTGGCCACTCCTCATACAAACAAACATATCAAAGTTCGGAAGCTAGTGATTCCGCTGTGTTCATTACTTCACTTGTGCCTCTCCGCCTACACTGCAATTCGAAAATAATTTGGCAGAATCCAAGGCCATCATCAACCAGATTTCGTAGGCCAATCAAAATAGAGTTTGTGAAAGGATCAACTGAAGTTTCGGTTGCAGAGAAGCTACGAGTTGATAATGAAATAGAAAATCTGAGGGCTACTTCTTTCAGAACTGATGAAAAACATGTTTCAGTGAAACATGAGATGATTTTTTCTATGGTGGACGGGAAGGTATGCAATGCCATAACTGAGACAACCTATACCCAGGAGTGCTATATATGTGGTGCCACATCTAAGGAATTCAACAAAATTGATGATATAGTATCCAGGCCGGTCAAAACCGAAAACCTCCAGTTTGGTTTGTCTTGTCTACACGGCTGGATACGATTTTTTAATGGCCTCCTGCATTTGTCTTATAAGCTACCTATTCAGAAGTGGCAAGCACGAAAACAAGATAAAGCTTTGGTGGAAGAACGAAAAAAGGTTGTACAGAAAAGTTTTAAAGAAAAATGTGGCCTCATTGTCGATGTTCCTAAGCCAGGGTTTGGGAACTCAAATGATGGGAATACCGCTAGGCGATTTTTCGCACAACCCGAAGTTTCTGCCGAAATCACAGGGGTGGATGTCAACCTAATACAACGACTTCATGTAGTATTAGCTACCGTTTCAAGTGGCCATGAAATAGACGTTGAAAAGTTTCGGAGTTACGCTTTAGACACGGCACGCTACTACGCGACAAAATATCCGTGGTACCCAATGTCACCTACGATGCACAAGTTTTTGATCCACGGACCTGGAATTATTGCATCTGCTCTTCTACCTATAGGCCAATTGACTGAGGAAGCACAAGAGGCTCGTAACAAAGATTTTAAACGGTGAAAATGATGTATATCACTTAATAATAGTCTATATTTGTCACAGTGGACTCGACACTTTGAAGGGAAAAATTTGACTTCTCAAGTACTGCAATCAGTTTGATACATTGCACAATACGTTTTTGACTACTAGGCAAACTATATATTCATGGTAACCACGAGAATATATGTTCGCGAAGATTGTTTTGTTCTGGTAAGGAATTCGGGGAATTATGAATATTCATATACTTTTTTTTATTAATAAGCCACATTGTTCATCCTCTGGAAACATGAATTCATAGACTAGAAAACAATTTTGAGAATCAAGTAAACTTATGAATTAGAGGATATATTCAAAACTTTATACTGATGACCCCAAAGTGCAGCTGCTTTTTGTTTTTCCTTGATTTTGCTTGTCATGTTGAGATCAAAAGCTTTAACGGTGTCGATGAATACATAATTATATTCAAATATCTTAACAACATTCATTTCCAAAGGTACCGAGAGCATCACTCCAGGAAATGCAGTAGAGGAAAAACGAATGAAGACATTTTTAAATGGTTCCTTTTGAGTTCTGATCCAATGTTATCGAGTAAAAGACAGTTGCCCAAGAAAAAACTAAAGTTTCCCCCTGGAGACGTGTTAAGCCTGATCAAAACTCCGGATATACTTGATAAAGACAACGTAACTTTCCCATTATCTTCCTCTGAGAGTGAAGAAGAAGACTGATCTGAGTAAAAAAAGTGTGGCAAAAGTAAAAACCATTACGATTTCAGTTTTTTATATTATTGTATATATTGTGAATGTATATATCTTTCGATTTAACACATTTGGTGTGTTAATATCATTCGATAATTATATTAATAATGATTCAATGTTGGAAATAATAATAATACTGATCATAATAGGAACAACAAAATGGGCCGTTTAGTTCTTTTTTGATATTAAGTCATGAATGAGAATTTGATTTCCGGCATCCGCCATCCTGAATTTCGGAATTCTGACAACGGATTCGTGATCAGCGATCCCGAAAACCCCTGGGTACCGAGTTCGAAGGGAATCCGATGATTTTTACAATTTTCGTCCGCTATATTGGGTCCGTTATTCTGAATTCTGAATTTCAGACCGTGGATTCGTAATCAGCGACCACAGAAACCCCTGAGTACCGAGTTTGAAGAAAATGCGATGATTTTCTCAATTTTTGTGCACCATATTGGATCCGCCATTCTGAATTTCAAAATTTTGACAACGGATTCGTAATTGGTGATCCCTAAAACTCCTGGATGCCGAGTTTGAAGGAAATCCGATGATCTTCTCGATTTTATTCCACCATATTGGATCCGCCATTTTGAATTTCGAAATGCAGACAACGGATTTGTAATCAGCGGCCCCAGAAATCCCTGGGTACCCAATTTGAGAAGAATCCGATAATTTTTTCAATTTTCGTCCGGCATATTGGATTCGCCATCCTGAATTTGTGAACTCAGACAGCGGATTCGTAATCAGCGACCCCAAAAACCCCTGATCACCAAATTTGAAGAAAATCCGATGATCTTCTCGATTTTATCCCACCATATTGGATCCGCCATTTTGAATTTCGAAATGAGAACAACGGATTTGTAATCAGCGGCCCCAGAAATCCCTGGGTACCCAATTTGAAAAGAATCCGATAATTTTTTCAATTTTCGTCCGGCATATTGGATTCGCCATTCTGAATTTGTAAACTCAGACAGCGGATTCGTAATCAGCGACCCCGAAAACCCCTGATCACCAAATTTGAAGAAAATCCGATGATCTTCTCGATTTTATTCCACCATATTGGATCCGCCATTCTGAATTTCGAAATGAGAACAACGGATCCGTAATCAGCGACCCCAAAAACCGTTGGGTACCCAATTTGAGGAGAATCCGATGATTTTTAAAATTTTCGTCCGCCATATTGGATTCGCCATTTGGAATTTTGGAACTCAAACAGCGGATTCGTAATCAGCGACCCCAAAAACCCCTGATCACCAAGTTTGAAGAAAATCCGATGGTTTCTTTCAATTCTCGTCCGCCATATTGGATCCGCCATTTTGAATTTTGAAATTCTGACAACGGATTCGTAATCAGTCACCCCATAAACTTCCCGAGTACGAAGTCGCAAGCGAATTTGAGAGCCCCTTATAATTTTGTCCAGCTTTTTGGCATTTGGCCCCACTGTGCGCCGGATTACTTCAATGTGAGGCCCTGGGCAAATGTTGGTGGGGGCCTATGTAAGGGGAGCTATTTTTCAAATCATTAAAGAATAACACGAACATAATAGATTATTCTGAATAATTTATTTATTTTATGAAATTACAAACTGTCAATAATTAACCCTGCAATGTAATTTTATATAACTACTTTTCGCGATTTGTTTTCCGCAAAATCGTTGATAATATCGTCTTAGCTGATCTCTCTCAATAAATCGCTCTCTATACTCATTAGCGATATACTATTGAGCCGATCTTGCCTCATAAAAGCTCTCAATCGATTTTCAATTAATTTCAATTTTGAAAATGCGCGTTCGCTCGTACAATTTACCGTCATCAGAACTGAATAAATTTCGAATAAAATATATACATTAGGAAAAACTCCTTGTAAGTCTTTCTCACCAAATCATTCAAACATTTTTAGCTCCGACGATATTTTTTCTTCCAGATTTGCGCTGGCACTATCGCAATCAGTTATTAATTCTTTTACAAAATCGTTGAACTGAATAAGTTCATTGATTCAATCTTCTTCCAAGTCATTCTCGTAAACGTTTATCACATTCTTCGCGTGTTCAGCAATTTGTTCGCTCGAAAGAGAGTTTCTTAAAAATCCAAAATCGCCGTCGGCAGACTCGTAAGCTGAAATTCGTTGCGTCAGTGATGTAACTATTTGATCTACTACGGTAAAAGTCGGAATCAGTCGACTGTCCTCCTTCACTTCGTGGGATAATAGTGGGAATCTGGGTGCTATTATGACTTAATGACAGAATAGGAAGTTTCCATCTTCGTTTTGAAGTTTCAAATGATGAATTAATGTCAATTAATTAATTCATCAGTTAAATGATTCTGACCTCATTGTTTTGAAATTTTGGTAAATAATTGCTCAAGTGATTTCTACGTTTTCCTCATATCCTCTTACAGGAAATAATTATGGGCATGTGAAATTTGTGTTCGAAATAATTCCGAGTAGACAAATATTCGAGTTCCAATCAAGTTCGCGTTGAGTTGAAATTTTGGAATATTCAAAGGGTTCGATGTGGACTTCTCAATCCATGGTGGGAGTATCAATTTCTGGAATTCCTAATGATTCAATGAATTAGACCCGTGTAGAAATTCCATCAGTAACGCCATAATAATAATCGGGGCCTAACAAGGATTAAATGGTGAATGTGACGCAAAAATCATTACAACCTAATTGGGTATCAACAGGGCTTCCATCGGGGCCGGAATAATTCCATTTTATACCTGTTTCTTTTCATTGATCATGGAGAGAATTTGATAAAATATGAATAAAATTGAAGAAAAACAATTTGATTCATCAGTTGAAGGGTGATTCATAGTTTTATTTACAATTCGAACTCATTCAAATTTGTGAATAATACGAATGGAGGTTATGAATCATTAAGCTAAAACCAGCAACCTAAAGCTAGCAGTTAATTGTTGTAACTCTTGATTCAATGTGGTTCCAGCTGTGTTCACACCAAAAATCAATTGAGTGGCATTCTACTAAATGTCTCAGATATTTGAATCTTTGACATAAGTTTTGTGGAAAAAGTTATGATAATCGGCTGCTAGCTTTACGGGTGCCAGTTTCAGTTTCATTTATAAGTCAGATTCCATTTCAAAAAACAAATCTCATTATTGAAAATCTACATCTAACAATGAGTATTTCCATCATTCATACTTCCAATACCAATAATTGCGTCTATTTCTTTTCGCAGAGCTAGCGAATTTTGCGTAATTGTCGGAAGCATGAGATTCTCATCGGTAAATCAATTCAACAAGTACAAGTGTAATAGGGATCAGAAATATTACTTTTTCAAATATTTCCAAGTTGAAATGATCTAGGAATTCGCGAGTTTTGTAACGCTTGACTAGCCTAAAACTAGACACTTGCAAGTGCTTCGTACATTGGAAAAAATGGTAGAGTGTCGCAGTTCCGAAGGTCCATTTTCCCGAAAGTTCGATATACCGAAATATTCCTAGATGTTACTAGCCATCTAACTATTATATTAAGGTACTGAAATTTTGTTAGATCGACCTTAACGTGAATATTTCGTTTTCCGTACAAGATTTCGTATAAAATCATTGATTTACCCTGGTGTGTACAGTGTATTAATATTCAAAATGAAGTGACTGACGAAACTGCAGATTCAACTACCAGTCGCGCGAATATGACCATGTTCGACACCATGATGAAATCAATGGGAGAATGTTTTTCTTTGCAACAAGGAATTTTAGGTATACAGTATAGGTATGCTATAGTATAGGTATAGTATTTTGATGGAAAAAATGTTCCTCTAAAAGAGTTCCTGCAGCACGTTAGGAATGGTGCTGCATTAGTGGCTCCAGAATTATAAGGAAGTTACGTTAGGGCAGTTTTGGCTAGATTACGAGGTCTCGCGCGAGATGTGTATGGCAAAACTTTCAATTCTGCAGATGATTTAATAAAGCATTCGAAGGATAGATATGCGCCTTGCAAAAATTCGAGAAAATTCGTATGAATCGCGGTGAAAGTGTCAACGATTCCTTCGATAGAATCAACTTACTATCGAGTGATGCGAAAATCCCGTTACAAGATAAATATGGCCAAAATATAGATGATATGCTAACACCTGTGGAAGAATGCGCACTAGAATCCTTTATACGAGGATTACCCGATGAATTAGCTAGAGCAGTAGATATCAGAGATCCCGGAGATTTAGATCAAGCTCTGAAAGTCGCAGTTAGGGTCGGAAATGAAATTGAAACTGGAGTTATCCCTGGAGGAGATGCCCCACGTGTCTCTTTCTCTCGAGAAAACGATTTCCATCGCAGATATAATAGCGAAGAACGCGAAAATCGAAGTTACCGAACGTATGACGTATCTAATTCTCCAGAGAATTCAAGATCCTCAAGTCCTATTCCATCTACTTCTACTGAAAAGGGTCTGACAGGAATTTTGAAACGATCATCTGATAATGAACCACCTTCAATTAACCAATATCCTTCAAACGGACCATATCAACCATTCTATCCCCCAATGTCATATCCATACTATCCTCATTTTCCACCGCAATTCCCGAATCCATATGGACCTCATTCACCGCACATGCCTCAAAATCAATATCAACATCCATATAACCAAAATCTTGACAATTCAGATGATAGAAAATTACCTTCTTCCAGAAATTATCGTTATCAGAGTAGATCCCCTTCACCTTCGTTTAATAAATCTTCAAACCGACATTCATACTCGCCGAACCATTGGTTTCCATCAAGAGATACGAGTCGCGAAGATGCACCTATTAGAACTCGTTCTGATATTCCAATTCCAAATACTGAAAGTAGAAATAATTCTTCTGATGAAAATTCTAGAGATTCTTTAAACCAAACCAGGACTCGCCATGTCGACGCGATGACGAGTCAGAACCCAAAATCAGAGCGTCTAGCAACGGTCGAATTCCTAGAAACCGAGGGATAGATGATGAAGATAACTTGTCCCCTCAAGTCCGAATGTTTTCTAAAGAATTGCGTCACGGTAATGCAAAATTTTTGATCGATACTGGTGCTGATGTCAAAATTATAAAGTTGAATGCTTTAGATGAAAATGTAGTGGTTCCCCTTCATGATTCAATTTCTTTAGTCGGAATGACGCCAGACGAAATCGAAACATTGGGAACTGTTGAGATAGAATTATTAGAAAGACCTGTAAAATTTCATGTAATAAGATCATCAATCCCGTTGAACTGTGCAGGAATTTTAGGAGAAGAATATTTAAGGCAAGAACAGACAGAAATTTCATTTGCACATAACACTTTGGTAACTCAGAGTGATCCAATAAGACCCATACGTTTCATTGGTGAAAAAGATGAGAATCCAGATTTAAATAGGAGAAATTTGAAACCACGAATTTCACATTTACAGGCTCGTATGAAACAATCAATTCTAATAGATGTTATGAATTCAGAATTGTGCGAAGATTATTCACCTCGAATCGAAACTCCAGATGGAATTCATATAGGAGAAGCGTTAGTTTCAACCAATAAAGAAGGAGTTCGCCATGTTTTAGCGATGAATACTTCAGAAGAAGACATTGAAATTGGGATTCCTCCACGAGAAATTGTACCTTTTGAATATCATTATTTAGATAATGACTCATCTGAATCCGAACATGAAGAAAGGAACCTCACAATTCAAGATAGAGTCAATAGGTCTAATGTAATTTCAAAAAAACTCAATTTGGAAGATTTAAAAGAAGAAGAAATTGAACATGTAGTCGATATTGTGGAGGAATATCCATTTTATTTCTCGTTGCCTGGTGATACAATGCGATATATAACCCATAGTGAACATAGAATTTTTGACGGGAATAAACCCGTCAACACAAGGCAGTACAGATTTCCTCCGATTCATGAAGATGAAATAGAGCGTCACATCCAAGTTCAATTCAAAAATAATATAATCGAACCATTTACTTCTCCATATAACTCTCCCATCTGCATAGTCCCGCAGAAACGAGATTCTCAGGGTCTTCCGCGTTGGAGAATGGTAATAGATTTCTGAAACTGAAATTCGCAAACAATAGGAAATGCATATCCACTTCCTAACATAAATGAAGTTTTAGATCAGTTAGGCAGAGCAAAATACTTCACAGTCATGGACCTCGCTAGCGGATTTCAACAGATTTTAATGGATCCGGAAGATGGACACAAAACCGCTCTCACAACTCCACATGGCCATTACGAATTCATTAGAATACCTGAAGGATTAAAGAATGCACCTGTCACTTTCCAAAGAATGATGGAGAATGTTTCACGGGGTTTACAAGGAATAGAATTATTTGTTTGTTTAGATGATATAGTAATTTTCACGGAGTCATCAGGAGAACATAAGAGAAAAATTCATAGATTATTCTAAAGATGAGGTGGAGCTCGGATAAGTTCGCAGCCGGATAAGTGTCAATTTTTGAGGGAAGAAGTCGTATATTTGGGCCACGTGATTACCCAAGATGGAGTGAAACCAGATCCAGGGAAAATAGAGGCTGTGAGAAAATTTCCCAGACCGCGGAATCAGAGAAATATCAGACAGTTTTCAGGATCAGTAGCATACTATAGAAGATTCATCAAGAATTTTGCAGAAATAGCGAAACCGTTAACTGAACTATTGAAGAAAAACTCAAAATTTATTCGGACAAAGGAACATACTGAGAGCTTGAGGAAATTGCGCCAAGCATTATGTACAGAACCGATTCTTCAATATCCAAATTTTGATAAAGAATTCATGTTGACAACTGATGCGTCAGATTTGACGATCGGCGGAGTACTCAGTCAAAATTATGATGATTTCGATTTACCTATAGCATATCTATCGAGAACTTCAACGAAACCTGAACAAAATTACTCTACAACAGAAAAAGAATGTTCAGCTGTTTTATATGATATAGCACACTTCAGACTTCAGAATCAGACTATATTTACATCTCCAGTAATTTCGAAACCCTTAGCTTTATCTACACCGTTAGAGGAAGATAAAACTCAAAAAGTAAAAACACCAGTAGTTCCAAGGCGAATAATTTCGTCAAATCGAAATTCCAATAGAAATTCTGCAGGAATTCAGATAAATGACCTAGTACCACCAGATATCGATCCCATCAGTTCATTGAATTTGGGACGAGCTTTGCAAGTCGCGGAATTCATAAAATATTCCAGGGAGAATCTCACATATGGAAAATCAGATATTGTGCATTTTATTTCTTCAGACTGTGTTAATCACTCCCATTAATAAATTATTGTCGGATATTGGAATCTTAGATTCAGAACAATTAAAAGAAGTTAAACCGAGATTGGTACAAGTGTTGGTAACTAAAAAAGGAAAACATAGAATTTTCAGTGTAATTTTGAAGAACAGATACTTTGACAAAATTTTGGAAAATGATTCAATCCTCGTTTCTGAAAATTTAAGAGACACATTGTCAAATTTGAATGTGGAAGAAATTAGAATGTCGAAAAATAAAGATTCCATCGACGTCATCCCTCAAGGTACGTTAATAGAAATATTAATGAATATTTTTGCGAGATGATATAGAAATTACCATCTGCTACGGTAAAGTTGAGAGACCCAAAGAAGAACTCCGTTCTAGTATAATTGCAGAATCCCACGGAGGTTTGATAGGTGGACACAAGGGAAAAGATAAAACGTATCGTAGAGTTCGTGAAAAATTCTATTGGACAGGTATGAGGAATGATATTCAAAATTATATCCGCAATTGCAATAGTTGTCAAAATCAAAAGTTGATAAGAACCAAAATTAGAGAACCCATGATTATAACTGATACTCCAATAGAAGCATTTGCAAAAGTTTCATTAGATACCGTTGGTCAGTTACCAATGACACTGAGTGGAAATAGGCATATTTGAACTATGCAGGATAATCTTACAAAATTTTGCATTGCAGTCCCCATTCTGGATATAAAAGCCGTAACCGTAGCTCATGCGATGGTAACCAATCTGATTTTGCAGTATGGAGCACCCTTAGCGGTATTAACTAATAGGGGCACAAGTTTCATAAACAAATTATTTACACAAATTGCAAAAATATTCGAAATCAGTCATTTAACTACTTCTGGATATAGACCTCAGACGAATGGTAGTTTAGAAAGAAGTCTTATCGTTTTAACAGAATATATAAGTCATTATTTGTCTGATTCTGATGATTGGGATAAAATTGTACCTTTCGCTACATTTTCATATAATACTTCAGTTAATGGAGCCACCAACTTCACACCTTTTGAATCAAATTCCGGAAGATTGGCACGAATCCCAACTTCTTTCCCCTCACAAGAAAAATTAATCACATATAATTCTTATCCGCATGATTTGATTTCACGATTGATAGAAATGCAAATAGCTGGGAAAAATTTGATAGAAGCGAAAGAACGATCGAAGATTCATGGCGATGAGGAAGCGCAACCATTTAAAGGAAAAATAGGAGATTTAGTGCGTGTCCTGGTGGGACTAAAACGAGAAAAATTCACTCCCAAATACCATGGTCCATATAAAATTGTCGGTATATTTGAGAAGGGGAATATTTTATTGAAGGATTCTAACGGAAAACTCTTTACAAAACATGCAGATGAATTGGAGTTGACACCCGAAAATGAAGGGGGTAGTGTTTTCTCTCTTTCTCGTATTCCTGATGAGAACAAATGGGAGAAGTAACTACCAAATCACCGGAGTGGACACTAGCACCGGTTCATACTGCGAAAGACTGTTCAACATCAGATTGCAACGTGCTGAGTGGAGAGTGATAATAGTGATGGACACTGAAAAACTGGAAATTAAATTTCCATCCGAAACAGAACTTTTAAATCAAACTCAGAAATTCTGTTTGAAGTACAACTCACAATTCCAGTGTAATATATCTTTGAGAAGAGAATACATAGACAATAAACTGCAAAAAGCTTTACAAATTCATGAAGAAATAAAAATATTGCTCAGTGAAGTGGTGAAGCCACGTTTAGAGAATCATCCTACAAGAACAATAGTTAAACGACCAGTACCTTTTGGATTCGTGGGGACACTCAGTAAAAATCTCCTTGGAACATCATCTACAGAAGATTTGGACTATTTTAAAAATGAGATCGATAAACTTCACAGTGATATAAACAAATAGTGCGGATCGTGACCAACCAGACTCATATAATTGCAAGTGATTTACATCGATTACAAGAAACCATTGAGAGTCACGAAATAGTCATAGCTAAGAATACTAAGAAATTGAATTCAATAATGAAAGAATTAGAAACATGGGTGATTGAACAACATTTAGCGGACCTTCAATATGTAATGAACCAATGTATAAATCAAATAGAAGAATTTTCAGATCGCTTTTTAATTGAGGGTCAAGATTTTGTAAATGCATTATATTCGGCACAAATCGGAAAGGTGCATTCGTCATTGTTGAAACATACAAAATTAGACCAAATTATCGAAGAAATTCATAGCAGTGTGCACGAATTTGAAATACCAGTACCTCATCAAAGCTCAAGCATCGAAGAAATTTCGGACATTTCTACAGTATCCCCCACACGAATGGATAAAAAACTTGTTTTCACTTTGCATATACCATTGGTAGACCGGATACATTACGATATTTTTCGTTTACACTCCTGGCCAGTAATACAAAATTTGACTGGATCCACTGCATCTGCATATATAGAGCCAGGAAATACATATCTTGGAGTGAATTACGCAAACGGACTGTACTTCTCAGCTAATGAAAAGTTTGGAGCGCGGAACGGGAAGTGATCTTGCACGGGAATAAGCTGATCATCGAAAAAGCTTCAATTTGAGACTAGAGTTCCGTGCGAAGCCCCATCTGTTTATATTTGTTCCTTCACGGAGAGAAGCAAACAGTCACCGTTACTGTCAATTACGGTGATTATCGAAAAATTGAAGGCAGTTATACAATATTGCGTTTCGCAGTGCTCGTTACTGTCCCGCCAGTAATGACAAATTTCATTGCAGTACCTATGACGGTGATCGCGATGATTAGTGTCCAACTGTATCTTCATTCGTTTTTCAGCCGATTACTGCATCTCGCAGTAACGGTTACTGTCGATTTTCCTCTGTGGTATAGACAATTGTCCACTCAAAAGGAATTCCTGAGGAATCTTGCAAAAATAGTTCGATATTCGAATTTCCCGACCCAAAAAACGAGAACTCTGTTTGATATATAGAGTGAATACAATTTTTCCTACGGCTTCTGATATTCGAGCGCTACACGACGCGAAATCTTGATGAATTCTCGTTGCATGCGGATAAATAAATCGCTGTATTTTGCGAACCGAGAGCCCAATCGACCTGAAACTTTCCGAAAAGTTCGTCCAGACACTAGCGAACAACTTTGTCGCTGGGAGATTCCTGTAGCTCATACTCCCTCCAACACTTTTTTAATGCAGAGCATGAAAAAGGTCATTTTCACTTCGAATTCAAAATTTCATCAATTGTTATTAATTCTAACAAACTTCCAAGACATTGTTGTTTTTCGGGTAGTCTCATAGATCTGAATCCGCCACATTTATTCCGATATAACCAAAAATGACCGTGTTGGAACCAATTCAATATTGAAAAACATTTGTTTTTCATGCCAAAAATTAGGGACTTGTTATTTTCTCCTCGGAGATTATGGATCTTGGAAAAAATGGTAACCGAATACGTATACCTACCCACACAGCACCCAATGTCTCAGTAATATCTCCAGAATTTTACAATGTCTCGCTCAAAACATTCTTTGTGAAATGTTTATACAAAATCTTGTAGATATTGCAGATACAATATTTTGTTAAAAATGTTCTGAGAATCTTCCAATTGGAACATCACACATATAATGATCTGTAATGTTCTGGAAATCTATGATGGGGAATATGCTAAATTTGTCGCAAATGGAATGTCCCAAGAATATGACAGTAGCAATATTTTATGAAACAATGAATTTTTATATACCTGATCCAGGAATGGGAAAATTCACAATTCAAGATCGAAAGAAACGCCTCTTCTACGACCTATTCACTTCTCATTTCAAAAGATTCTGAAACGAGCAGTCTATATCCCACGGCAACAAATGTCCAAAGTTTTTCCATCCATCTTACTCAGCACTTCATGAAATTTCCAAGTTCAGGTCGAAAAAAACCTCTCTCCCACGACCTACTCATTTTTTGTGTCAGGAGATTCTAAATTGATTGGTCTATATTTCACGGAACCGAATTCTTCAAGCTCCCATCACAATAAGTGGCACTTTGAGAGTGGTGTCGTCATTTCGGAGATTCGCTGATGTGATAGAAGCCTTGACACTCACTCGCAGAACCCGAGTTCAATCCCCACTGGCGGAACTTTCTAATAATAATCAACTTCGAAGCAGTTTTTCTTACACGTAAAGTTATCCTGACCAAGCTCATTCGACATTTGTAGAAGTAAACTCTGAAGAAACTTTTTTTCAACCCAAAGTAACATTTTGTAAGCTCTTTAATATTTGTGATTGTTACATTTTTTTCCGTACAGAATATCGCTGAAATGATCACAGCAATATTTCAGAATATCTCCAGAATGTTACACAGATGGTGATATGAGACATCCTGCAAACATTCTGACAATCTTCTTGAGATGTTTCCCAGAATATTACACATTCCAAATGTAATATTCTGACAATATCGCTGGGACATCCGGTGCTGTGTGGGTATTGATTCTTCAAGCTCCATCACCCAGTATTCTTGGATTTTTGGAATTCCGATTTTTTTTCGACCCTTGATGAGACTACTCTCACCGCTTGTCTATGATGGCTGTATTTGAAAACAATGTGTATTCATTTAGAGTTCAGATTCTGGAAAATTGGCAAGAGTTTCGTTGAAATTTTGCGGAATTTTGTAGAATTTAGTAGAGTATTATCCAGTTTTTCGCACTAATATTACTCTACAAATTTTTGCATTACTCTGCAAAATTCTACCTCATTCTCCCAATCTCAGGAATCATTCACAAATTTTTCCACAAATTCGTTGAAAACTCCGTGAATCTCCATATTACATTTCGGACGTTTCTGCATATTCGTGCATTATTCTACAGACCTTTGTCCATTTCTGTGAACTTTTGGCTGAAACAAATTTTTTATTCAGAGTTTACCTGAACCAACATTGTACGAATCCGATCTGAGTGACATTGTGGAAGAGAGACCACGGTGAAAAGCAATTACTGAAAATTCCCCCAGTGAGGATTAAGCCCGGGTCCTGCGAGTAAAAGGCAGAGCCTCTATAACATCAGCGGGTCTATGAGATGATGTAATCAATCTTGGAGTACCATCTATGAGAATCATCGCAGAGAAAAATTTTTTTAAATTCATTGTCGTGAGGTATAGACCATTCGATTCAGAATCTTCTGGAATGGAAAATGGATAGCACTCGGAAGGAAGCGCTAAAGTGAATCGATGAAGAAATTTCTCCCATAGAATATAGACCAATTGATTCAGAATCTTCTGAAACAAAAAATGAATAGGTCATGGGGAAAAAGTTTTTTGATCTCAACTCGTAAATTTCACCAAATGCTAATTCAAGTCAATGGAAAATTTTGAGAAGTTCTTTCTAGTGAGAAAGTATGATCATTCTCTGCGAATGTCATTGAAGAAAAATGTATGAATTTAGACGGAAAACTCATCTCTCCGGTACAAGCTGTAGTATTTTTGAGACAGACCAATAAAGAGACAATTCAATTTCTTTCTGCAAAAATGTGATTTGCAGAGGAGCGTATGAATCCGTGGAGAAGATTCTTTTCTTCATCGGATGATTCCACTATTCAATGTACACGGAGAGAAAAGAATAGTTATATTCTCAATGTAGCATGGGAATGATTACTATGTTACATGGTGACGAAAATTTTTAGATGGTGTGAGTCACTTGACAAAGTGATGCTACCGATTTTATGTGGTAACATTAGCCCTGTTAACATAGTAATGATTACCATGTTACATTGGAGACAGTACTATGCAACTAAACATGAATCCAATGCTATAAAGTAATATTGACCATGATTTTTTCAGTGATTTTAACCTGAATTAAACTATTGACATGTATATACACACAAGGCTTTCCAGTGAATGAGGTTATAAATGAATAAATTAGGATATGAAATGGTTAATAGAAAGAAAAAGGAGCACACAGTCAGAAACAAATTATATCAGTCTTCTAAATAATAACTGTGTTTTTACTTGATTATTAATAGTGGGCTGACGACCGTAATAATACGCATAATATCACTGCAAAAATTGCCGTCGAAGATGTGTCTCAAAATAAGATATGATGTGTTTGATAATTCAAATCAAACACTTGACTGTTTCAACTGGAAACATCAGTATCTTATTTCGCGACACTGACGTTTGTATATGTTTGTTTTCAAAGCAGATCATAGAAGTGTGATTTATGACATTTGAATTGAAAAAATGGATTGAATTGATGATTTTTCATCATACAGTTGATTAGAATCTCGTGTAATTTTGTTTCAAAATGGCACAATATACATTTCGTATACATTGTTCTTGTTCTTCACTTTGACGTTGACGTGATAGTCATTCGAGGTTATGTTCCTACATACAGCTTTCAAACATTTTTGTTTGCCAATCAAACACGTCATGTTTTGAATCAAAACGTAGTTTTGTGTTTTGAATATGATTACAGTAACATTTTGAAATGTTTTAAAAGTCACTACAAAAGTATCTTAGAATAAGATATCAGTTTTTGCAGTGATATGTATGTCTATACACGTCGTGTCGATATTGCCCACAGCGTGCATATTTTCATTAACTGGAATGACAGCTATTGTAACATGGTAATCAGTACCATTTTACATTGCTTTGAGTTATATTTGTCTGATTTCTATGTAGTATAGTAATCATTACCAGAAAAATGGCGAAGGATTCTATTCTCACATGGTAACATTTACGATTTTCGATAAAATAAGAACGAATACTATGTTAGCATGGTAAATATTACCATACATTTCTCTCCGTGTATCCTGTCATTGAAGATTCCGAGAATTCCTCAAGCAGGAGAATATCAAAAAATTCAACCTCTTCTCAACAAAGCAACTCTGATCAAAAAGTTAGAAATATGCAGAGAAACCTTTATTGGTGATAGAAATGTGCAGAAATATACAGAATTCCACTGAGTTATGTAATATGAGGTGCAGGAGTTGTTGTAGTTGTGAAGAGAAACATTTCTATTCGGGTCATTCCGTACACTTTGCACCACACCAATGTCCAGGAAATTCTGCATTCGCTTTGCTGGTAAGATTCGCGAGAAAACATACGGCTGTGCAGAGTGAACTCTACCTTCCTAAGGAAAATCGCATATTTTCCTGAACACAAAAATGAAGAGGGAATTCTGCGTTCTCCTGCTGGTATGATTTGCAGAAAAACGTACGAAAGTGTGGGGTGGACTTTTCTTCTTGGGGTAAAATTATATATTTTTCCCACCGCAGAAATGGAAGAGAAATTCTACATGTTCCTGCTGATATGGTGCCTAGGAAGACGTACGGGTTTCCTAAGTTAATTCAACCTTTCCATGCGAAATTCCACATTTCTTTCACCACAAGATTGTGTAGGAAATTCTTCAAATTTCTGTTGGTATGTTTGGCAGGAAAACGTACGGAGGCGCAGAATAATTTCAAAACATGTCAGAAACGATCAACACGTTCAGTTTCAAATAGGTCAGAGTTGTCTCTAGTATGTTAAATGGTTGAACCCAATTTTTATTCCACTCCACTGTATACTTTCAATCGAATACAACCATAAATCACTTTAAATACAATTCAAACAAACTGAAGTTACAATATACAAGAAATCGTTTACATACCATTTGGATAACCGAACATGCACATCTTCACATCTTTTTTTCTTCAATTGAAGCATATCCTGTGGTATCTTATCGGAATTCTCATCATAGGAAAATTTTCTTTGAATGTTTTTTTAGATTTTTTTTCTGAGGATTGACCGCATTTTCATGTACTTGGCGTTATTTTTTACTTTTTTGAGGTTATTTGTATGGAGATTCCACTTTTTTCTCTGGAAGTGTCCTCTACTGAACATAAATGAAATTCGAATGCTCATGTCTAATCTGATAGCGATGGTGGCAATAAAGAAAATGTCCTAGATCATTTTTGATATAAACATCCACTCGGGGTCCATCAGCCATCTCATCATCAGACAGCAATAGATCATCGACATAAAAAATGGAGAACAGGAGGAGAGAAAAGTGAATTCCTAAATCAATACATATCTCCAGAATTCCGAAAAGTAAATATCAGTTGACCGATAAGTTCGCGCTCAAAGCAACCCATGAGTTTGTGGTAAACATGTATTGTGAATTCCCATTGCTTTCAAAATGTCATTGTTAGGAAATCGGAACAAAATAGATCCTACAGACAGGGAAAACTTGTACACAATATGTTTGAGGCATCGAACAGAATTTTTCTTTGGTAAAACGAGAATTTGTCCCATTTGGCATTAAGCTGAAAACAATTTCCCAGCAAGAATGTTTCGATTACTCTTTAGGATTATTTTGAAGAGTATCTCAAAGAGATGTCAAATATCCAGTTATCATGCAACAAAAAGAGATATCTTCAAAATATCTGATTGAGATCATTTTCCAGTACTGTACAAGAAATTTTTTGGAATATTGTAAAATATCCATCAAAAACATTCTGAATAGGTATTAGGTGTACAACTTTGCTTCCGCTGTTTCTTCAAAAAATTAGAGGCTCCATTCTCAAAAAGTAAATAAATACCAGTGAACTCTATAACATACTGGAATGAGCACTCCCTAGATCAGTTCCGTCAGAAAGAGATAGCTACGTGGAAGAGAGATAGGACCACTCTCACACTTACTACTATGTCAAAAACATCGGTTATGTCAACAAAAGTTCGACTTGACCTCAAAAATCATAAGTGTTGGAGATTCTAAAGACTAAAAAAAGTTGATAATTTTTTGTTTATTTATATTAAAAAGGAAAAAAGGAATTACTTAATGAGGAACTTGGGAACAACTCAGAATGGTAAAACAATGTTGCATCAAGAACTGCAAAAGGACCTGGCATCCAAATGATGAAGTTAGTTTTCACAGGTAAGTAAATAAAAGTGAAAATTCATTCTTATAATTCATGGAAATTTATATTCCTACCTGCGAGACACTTTGTTAGATTGTCCTCAGATTGATCATAACATGAATTGATCATGATGCTAATGAAAGGAATGATTGAATAGGATTAAATATCATATCTAATTTATAAAGTTGTATGAAACACTTTTACATGAAACATTGAGTTTGTTTTTCTTACATCAATGTGTATTCTTCGGAAGGAGATTTTTTGTTTCTTTCAAATTGAGAATGTTAAATATACTTCCTACTCTTCATGATCAATAAGGGGGACATCAATTAGCGAACAGTGTACCACAAACTAAAAAAAGAGTTGCAGATACAAGACCAAGAGCCGTATAGACAAGTACTGAGCAGATCAGTGGATATGTAATCAATCAATAAGAATATGTTTGGTTATATAAATTGTTGTAGTCTCGTATGGATGTGTGGGGATATTAAAATTGTAATTAATAAAATACCACTTGACCAACAATGTAATTTAATAAGTAATGACCGATACAGTCTGGTCTTGTCACATTAAACATTAGATTGGCTATAGATTTACAAATTTCATTAAAAGTATAACGAGCTTCATTAGCTTTCTAGTGTGGGCACATTACGTGCTGCTCGTACGCTTATCTCAGATTCACTGTCGTTTGTGTCAACATTAGACACCGTCAGTTCGCGGGTATGACACAAAGCGTCATACAACATAAATAATCACATACATACATATTTATTCATTCATATGACCAAATATATTTTGATTGATTGACTATGCCTATCCACTTGTCTATTTGGTTCTTGTCTACGGTTCTTGGTCTTGTATCTGCAGCTCTTTGACATCTACCTCATTTCTATTAATAATTTATATTTGCAAACACGTTTGCACAATACCTTCATGATTATTATGTTTCCAGTTTCCCATCTCAAGAAAAAGGGAAGGAGAAATGGTTAATGGCAATACCTGCCGAACTTCGTCCCAAAAGTTCAAAATCCATATTCATCTGCAGTCTTCATTTTTCACCATCAGACTATGAAATGCCTATTTTGAGACAAAGGAGAATGTTAAAAAAAGGGCACACAGTTCCATCAATATTCCATGGGAATTATAAACAAAACATCCTGAACTCAGAAAAAATAGATCGAAAAGAAACACATGTGAGTATTACACAAAACTGAAATTTTTATAATCCAACTATGTGTCTGGTGTGAAAGTCTAAAATTTTTTAATTTTCAATGAAGAAAAAAAAATGTTTGTCAAGTCTCGGATTAAGCGTTAAAAACACAAATGATTACAAATCAACTAATTAGTAAGTTTTCATTAAAATCAATCTACCAATTGTCAGCAGTTTGGTTTTCTAATACTTTGTCTTAAATCTTGGTTGTTGATTATTCTATTTTGTACGTTTTTTCCCTAATATACTATATTTCAAAAATTTGAAATAATTTTTCTGTAGAAGTGAGTTCTATCATTGTGATACTTGCACACGCTATGACAGTATATATTCGGATATGTATATATTTAATTGAAGACATATTGGAAACAATAAATTACATCCTTGATTCATATTTTATATTTATGCTCGATGCTTGTTGGTGATTTGATAATAAAAATGATGATCTTTTCAGCTTGTGAAAATTTTCAATACATACTCTCAACAATTCTTCGTCTCGGTTCAACTTTATTATATGCATTATTTATTGATTCATTTTTCTCATAAGTTTACTTATAATGTGCATTTAGGAAAATAACAGTCCGCTTCGTGTAAATTTATCAAGCCCTGTTATTCAAGAAGAGCAGTATGTCGAGAATGAAAATGACGCCTCAGATGTAAGTGATAATTAATTTCTAAAAATGAAATACCCATTTCTTGACAAAGTTGAACTTTCATATTTCAATTTCTTTATAGGCGATTATTTTCAATGATGAAAACATACCTCAGAATCTCGGGCATTTTTATGATTATTCAGCAAATAAGAACCTTGACATGCATGAAAATATTTGTATTCTCCAACGTACTGCAAATGAATATACTCCAAAAGTAAGTGAAAATCCCTATTTGATACATAAAACAATTTGTTTTGGAATATTTCTTAAGATCTATTTTTGTTTCTTTCCAGAAAATTAGTTTGGATACCAAAGAACAAACTGACCACATCGAATGTGATGCCATGTACATAGCATATTTTGACCATTCTCCACTTCAGGAGGTATGTATTCCCTATTTGACGTTTAATCCTCGTGGTGGATCATTAATCAACATATAATATTTTATAGTTGGTCAAAGAAAACGTCTCAAATGCTGTCACTCAGACATCACCTGTCTGTGTGCACGTACAAAGTTGTAAGAATTCCTGTTTACCACCTCAAAATGTAAGTTCATATCACATTACATCAATGAAGTATGCCTTATCTATGAAACGAATACTAGTGCTGGAACTTTAGCCGAATCTTCCTTAACAAACTACTCAGAAACATTTCAATAGAAGTGAAAGATCGGTCTGCACATCAATTCTTCAGTACATATACAGGGTGGGGCATTTAAAGTGTCGCGGGCGTTTCTTCCAAAAATAAAATGAGATACGAGAAAATTTTTCGGACGAAAATTGTAGGGTATCGAGGGGGACATCCGATGGTGGCCTTGGCTTTGACCTCAAATCTCATCTTCAAGGGCATTCTGAGGTCAACTCTTGTTTTTCAAATAGCATCTCATATTTTTCACTGCAGATTTGGATTCTAGGTCAAAAACCAAGAAACTTTTGTCCGAACCATTTTCCTGAAATCCGCAAAGATGGCGCTCTAATCGATATTGTTCCATACTGAATCTGACATCAGAATAACTCGAAAACGAAGGGTCTTGGAGGAGAATGTTTCGGACAAAAGTTGTCTGATTCCAAGGGGGGCCCCTTGAACTGAAACGGAGGTGATGGGGTATAACAGACAAAACACAACACATTTCAATCGTCTACATCACTTGGATGATTTTAATGCAGTAGATGCTCAAAATGATGGCCTTCGACTTCAATACACATTTCAAAACGTTTTACAAAAGATTGCTGAACTCGTGCTAAAATATCTTCATTGATGCTCGCGCATGCATTGATGATTCGTTGACGCATATTCTCAGGTGTAGTCGGTGCTTGTTGATAAACTGTATCTTTTATGTATCCCCATAAAAAAAAATCTGGAGAAGTAAGATCCGGAGAACGGGCAGGCCAATGAACTGGTCCACGACGTCCTATCCATCGTCCAGGATAATCTCTGTCCAATATTTCTCGAGCTGTGACTGCATAATGGGATGGACAACCATCGTGTTGATACCACATATTCAATCGTTCCTGAATAGGTATGTCTTCAAGTAATGTTGGAAGTACTTGATCTAAGAAATGTCTGTACTTCTCTCCATTTAGCGTATCTGCAATGGAGTACGGTCCAATTACTCGAGATCGAAAAATACCACACCAAACATTCACAGCCCATTGTCTTTGATGCTCTACTTGACGTAACCATTTTGGATTTTCTGTCGCCCAGTAATGCATATTATGTCGATTTACTTGACCATGATTGGTGAACGTCGACTCATCAGAAAATAATATGTTGATGAAGTTGTTATTGTGCATTTGCGCTAGACCCCATCGACAAAACTGTACACGATTTTCGGAATCATCACCGTGAAGGTCTTGATGCAAACAAATGTGATACGGATGGAATTCGTGACGTTTCAGTATTCGAAGAACACTTCTTCGAGAAATTCCCGAATGGAGTTCAATTTCACGAGAGCTCACGTGTGGATTATTGGCTACTGCAGCTAGTACATTAACTTCCGCATTTTCTCCGCTAACAGTTCTCATTCGATGTCGTTTTTCCCTTGTAACACTTCCCGTTTCTGAGAATAATTTTGTAATGCGTTGAAAATACCTAATGGATGGCGTTGTTCTTTCAGGAAATCGTTCTGCATACAAGTCATATGCTTGTCTGGGGTTCTTATGCACTTCACCGTAAATGTAGATCATATCGATCTTCTCAGAAACCGTGTATCGGATATCCATGATTTTCAATTTGTCATAAACCAAGTAATAATCAAATGTAACTGACAAACTGACTTCCAAAATCGTGAATTTTCACTAAACCCCGTCGTTTGTTCACATCGCGTGAGCTCTGAATGGTGGTAATGTAGACGATTGAAATGTGTTGTGTATTGACAACTTTTGTACGAAACATTCTTTTGCAAGACCCTTCGTTTTCGAGTTATTCGAATGTCAGATTCAAAATGGAACAATATTGATTAGAGCGCCATTTTTGCGGATTTCAGGAAAATGGTTCAGACAAAAGTTTCTTGGTTTTTGACCTAGAATCCAAATCTGCAGTAAAAAATATGAGATGCTATTTAAAAAACAAGAGTTGATCTCAGAATGCCCTTGAAGATGAGATTTGAGGTCAAAGCCAAGGCCACCATCGGATGTCCTACAACTTACTCCTACGGTACCCTACAACTTTTGTCCGAAAAATTTTCTCGTATCTCACTTTATTTTTGGAAAAAACGCCCGCGACACTTTAAATGCCCCACCCTGTATATACAGAGTAATATTTCTATCATATTAAAGTACTTTCGAATAGTTTATCGCAAAAGATTTGGCTGCAGCCTTGTCGTTAATATCTGTTAAAATTGATGAAGTTGAATGGTTTTATCTTATTAGAAATTTAATGGATTTAAAGTACAGCAAAGTTTTTTGTGTAAAATTACTTAAGACGTGTTTCAAGTAAATCGAATATTCTTTAGTGATCTTCCTTTCTGTAGCATTTCAGCAAAAATTGAAAGAATGTTGAATATTCCAAGGGATGACAATATAACAATGTGCGATTTAAAGGAGACATTCTGCTTCCCATCATTCTCGGTAAAGCACGTATTCTTATGATACTCATTTTACAGAGTTCTAAGCGGAAAAATTCGAAGGATATCGAGACTCAGATTTCACCAAAACGCTTGAAAGCATCTGACGTTGAAACAGAATTGCGCAAGAAAATCCACACTTTACAGAAGAAATTGAATTATCAAGAGTCCAAAATTTCCTCTATGAAGCAACTGGTGGACTACCTGAAGGTGAATACAAAATGTGAGAATGACTTGCAAGATCCGCTAATGAGTAATTTTAACACTTTAAATGTAGACTTTATACAAAATGAATTGAAAAATGCGAACGTTGAACCAACTGGCAGGCGTTATACCAGTGAAATTAAACAATTTGCCTTGACTTTGCATTTTTATTCCCCTAGGGTTTACGCGTTTTTAAGAGAAACCATGCATTTGCCCCATCCCGCAATGTTAAGGAAATGGCTATCGAATTCGAATTGCGAAGTAGAATTTTTATTTGAAGTTTTCGAATTCTTGAAGACTGAAGTCTTGGAAAAAGAATATTTGAAAAACTGCGCATCAGTTTTCGATGGCATGGCTTTGAGGAAACAAATTATTCATGATAAGGCTGTAGACAGAAATCGTGGTTACGTTGATTACGGGGGAATAAGACCTACAGATTCGGAAGAATTAGCGAATGAAGTCTTAGTTGTAATGATGGTCTCATATACATTTGAATTCAAATGTCCAATTGCTTATTTTTTTGTAAATAAAATCCCTGTCAATCTTCAAGCCGAAATAATTAATCAAGCGTTGATAAAATTAAGCGAAATTGAAATTATTATCCGTTCTATTACCTGTGATGGCTTCCGGGCAAACATTAATACTTTGAAACTTCTTGGTGCTGAACTTGATTGTTCATCTCTACAGCACACTCTGCCGCATCCATCAGAATTGAATAATGCAAACATCGATCAATCACAATTAGAAACTGGCTTGATTAGAAACGAATGTGAAGAGAACAATACGGACGTCAAATTGAATCCTGCTTTCAAACATCCGAATAACGATTCATACGTATATACGGTATTGGATCCATGCCACCTGATTAAATTATGTCGCGGAGCGTTTGCTGAAATGCGTGTAACGTCATCTTCTGGCAGTATTGATTTTGGTTATGTTAAAAAGCTTCATGAAATACAAGAGATAGAAAATTTAAAATTGGCAAATAAAATCAGCGAAGCTCACATAAATTATCATAATAAAAAAAATGAACGTTTCACTTGCTACTCAAACAATAAGCAGTGGTGTAGCCGATGCAATTGATTTTTTAAGAGTCACAGGTCATTCTGATTTTGAAGATAGTGCAGCTACAACTGAATTCATTCGAACTTTCGATCGGATTTTTGATATCTTAAATGTAAGAAATGTTTTCGGCAAGGGATTCAAGTCACCGATGAGATCGACAAATTTGAAGGTAATTCGCGAAGTCTTTTCTTTAGCCTTGGAGTACATTTCTTCTCTGAAAATTAATGGGGTGAATGTTTTTCAACATGCCAGATCTACGTTTGCATTGGGGTTCGTCATCGATATGCACATTGCATTGAATTCACCCACCGATTTATTTAACTTGAAAGATGAACCATTAAAATATTTTTTGCCCTATAAATTCTCGCAGGACCACGTGGGATTGTATTTTTCTTGTATAAGATCAAGAGGTGGTTGGAACGATAACCCCAATTGCTTGCAATTTAAATGGGCTTTGAGGCAATTATTGTTTCAAAATAGTGTGAAGGCTAGTTTGAATGCAAATTGTTTAGGGGATACATATGAAGTTCCAACAATACTGAAATGTCACCGCACTAAATCGAGTAATTTCAAAAATACATGTGCTACATTCATTGACACTGACAATGGATTTGTTACTCAAATGTTTCAATCTTTGGATAATATCGAATTATCTTGTTTACAGAACAATATCCTGTATTATATCACGGGAACCATTATCATGAGGTTGATAAACAAACTTAATTGCGAATATGGTGTAGAATGTTTAATAGAGAAGAATTCGTCGATGAAACATAGTTATTCTATGGATGTGACAAAATTTTCCACCTTTACTGCTTATGTAAATAGGGGAAAATTATATTTCCCTTCTGAAGGGGTGTTTCGTATTGTTCAGTTAACACAAAAAGCATTCCAAGCAGGATTCCATACATTTGGCTTGGATATGAATGATTTAAAAAGTAATATTTCAACTGCTACTATTCAAAATTTGTCATTGTCAACACCAACATTATTTCCGCAACACCCAATAATAGACACATCATTCTCAGAAGAACCACATGAAACACAATTAATCAAAACCATTGTTTCAAAGTACCTGTCTTTGCGAATAAAAAATTGTCCATGCAAAAATTGGGTAAAAATGCCACACAACGGCAAAAACTTCATAAATTAATTCTCTTTCATAATGTATGAGGCTCAAGCCCACCTGAATACTTATAAATTGTTCAATTTCGTTCCTATATTTATTTTTCTCCAATTTTATTCAGCATTTAATATATCGAATATAATTCATTATCTAATCGGATATTCTATAAGAAAATTTATGCTTGTGATACATTATTTATATTTCAAGTTGAACCAAAGAAAATTTTATAAAAGATTTTAAGTTTTTCATATATTTCAAAGTATGTTTACTTTTGTTGTCATGATGGAATTTTATACTTTGTTCCATGCTTTGAATATTTCATATTCAATGTTTTTCTTTGCATCAAATCGAAGTGTGATATACTCAAAGTGTCAAGTTATTATATTATTATTTGTTAAATTTCAGGTTTTGTCATCATTTTCACATAGTCTTTATTATCTGTACATATTCATCATTCATATAAATACAATTCATTCACACATAATCATATTCTAGCAAATCAAAACACACACAATCACTCCTAATGAGTCATATAATTTGTTTCAACTAATTTCAATACGTGAATTCCGTTTGATTTCTTAACTAATCTATATGAAATTATTGCAGCTTGAATATACTTCAATGGAGACAACCTGAATCAGGATCTACACTTATCTTCCGTTGGAGCTTGTAACAACATATTATTCGATACCTCCCTGAAAAATTTTTATAGTGAAACCAATTATCATAATGCACCCAAATTTGAAATATGGAGTGCAAATTAAATCAATGGAGGACCAGAATATGATTTCGAGTGGGTAGGTATAAATGAAATCATCCACAAAACACATTCGCTCTATAATATTTTTCTCTTTGGTTCTCTTCATTAAGCTCTGTTCTCTTCACTCCATTTCACTTCACTTCTCTTTTCTTTGAATTTGACAGATGAATAAATAGTGAAAAGTGCACGTATTTTGCTGAGTAGCTCAAGAACTTCTTGAATATGCTATGATTATTCTGTAAGTATGTGTAAGTCAGACTATTTTGGATGAATTGATTCAGATATTCCTTGAAGGTGCATAGCGCATAATTATTCGAAACAGTCTCATTTCGAGGGTTCAAGCATATTTGTAAGATTTTGTAAACACTGAAGACTTTTAACCTCTTGTGTTCCTTGGGTTATGAACGATTCCAATGCATCATATGAAAAATAATCAACCACGCTGTAGGGTTTTGCAGAATTGTAGGATCTATGGAAAATATTCGGTTTGTCTCCCCCATCTATGTTTTCCATATAAAGATGAAAATGAATTTTATGAGCATTTTATCGCAATTCATAACTCTTTCTGTCAGAATGATAAGAAAGCACCTTTATCGGTTTTCCAAGTTAAACATAGGTGGAATATAGGTGGAAGGTAAGTGTATAATTGAGATCGGTGAATAGAAGGTAGAGGATCAGAGATCCTATGTGGGGTAATGGAGATGCAATCAAGAAATGTCTACTGGTTTTGTCCTGAAAAACTTCATCGAAGGGACTTTATGTTCAAATTTGCTTAGAACTACAGTTTCAAGTCAAGTACGTAACTTGAAATATGCTTTTGGACATTTTTCCACCGCATTTTCTTTGGTCCAACATAGCGTCTCCATTTTTTTAATTTGTATCCACTTCCATTCAACCGTTCACCTTGTGCGTACATTCCACTGCTGTTAGAGATGAAAAGTCGGTGAACACAAACTCACTAACGATTATTCCAGCTCAATTTGAGCTGAATTGTTCAGACTCAAGTTCACAGGAAATAATCGTGACCATATTTTATTTATACTAATTTATTTATATACGATAAAATTATCATAATCATGTTATAGATGTCTGAATTATATGATTTCAGAAAGGCAATGGATTTATGTAAAAATATTTGTAATTATATCTGCCATAGTATTTTATACGCCCAATATTTATATGTATATATATTATATATATATATATATATATACTTAATGAAAGAATCTATTGATACAATAATAAGTATATTGTTATTTTCCAATTTAATAATGTATATTTTCTCATTCAAGTGACTGATAATCATAAATGAAGAATGATCATTGATTGTAAATACAATGTTTATGCACTACATCAACATCTATCTCCAAAATTGTATACTGCAATTTCAATGAATACATTGTTTTGAGAAAATTAAATTAACCTATACTTTCGTTTTTATATTATATTACACTGCTTTCTAATAATATTCCATTGTTCACTCAATGAATATCATTTAATTTGCTTCACTCAAAACTGTTCAATATAATGTATCAAAAAATACGATGTTTTCTGAAAAGGTGATATATCCGCGCTAAAAATAATCGATTTGAATCTACCTATTGAATCATGCCAGACAAAGAGGAGAACACTCTTCAATGAGGCTTTCTCTTTCCAGTGGAACTGCCGAGACTATACCATAGAAAATTTGGGGAGTGCTCATTCCAGTGTGTATATAGAGTTCAATGATACATACTTATGATTCAAAGTATTTGCCGTCACCAGCCATCACTTTTTCCCATATTCTTGGCAATTGTCGGATCCCATCTCCGAAAAACGATGCATCTTTTGAGGCGATCCATGAATCGATCCATTCTTCAACTTTTTCATAAGAATGAAAATGCTGATCACTCAAGCCGTGTGCCATCGATCGAAATAAATGGTAGTCGGAAGGAGCGATGTCTGGAGAGAACGGCGCATGGGGTAAGACTTCCCATTTTAATGTTTCGAAATATGTCTCGACCAGTTTTAAGACATGTGGCCGAGCATCATCATGTTGAAGTATAACTTTATCGTTTCTTTCTTCGTACTGTGGCCGTTTCTCAACTGCGTTTGATATCGATCCCCTATGATGGTTTCATTCGGTTCTAATCGTTCATAATACACGACACCAAGCTGATCCCACCAAATGCAGAACATAAGCTTGGTGCCATGAATATTTGGTTCAGTTGTCGCCGTGGAGATGCGTCCGGGCATCCCCCAAGATTTTCTGCGCTCGCGGTGATCATAGTAGACCCATTTTTCATCGCCGGTCACAATGCGGTGTGAGAACCCCTTTCGATTCTGTTTCTGAAGCAACTGTTCGTAAGTGAAGAAACGTCATTCAACATCTCTTGGCTTCGATTCGTACGGAACCCAATTTCCCTGTTTCCGAATCATTCCCATGGCTCTGAGGCGTTTCGGAATGGTTTGTTGAGTAACTTCCAATGATTCTGCGAATTCTCTTTGCGTTTGGCACGAGTCTTCATCAAGTAATGCCTCCAATTCGGAATCTTCAAAAATTTTCTCCCTTCCACCGCTATGTCGGTCCTCGACATTAGAATCACCCTTCTTTAAACGTTGAAACCATCCACGATACCTTTTTTTCACTCAAAGCAGCCTCATCGTGAGTAATTGAGGGCATTCGATGAGCCTCAGCCGCAGTCTCCTTCAAATGAAAGCAGAGAATCAGAATTTCCTGCAAATGACGAGAATTCGGCTCAAAAACTGACATCTTCGATCGAGTAAAAATTTATGATGTGATAAAAAATTCACTAATATGACGATGTTGTTATTTCGACACATGTCCAACCTTACTGTGCAACATTTATTGCTCAACCTATTTCAACCGTCATCTACCGATGCAACCGTGTATTGTAAACGGCGGAAGCAAAGTTGTACACCTAATATTATAAAGGTATACTATGTTCTTCAAAATCACCTATAGAAGATTATAGTAATTTGATTCCTATTTGATGAGCAAGTGAAGAAATATATGTATAAGTCTTTAGCATTAGGTAGCCAATGTCATGCTTCAACTCGCAGATCATGAATAAATATCCATTTTGTACCTTCACTTTGTAACATGCACGTAAAATTACGTTCGGAAATACTTTTTCCCTGATGAAAAACAACGGTTATACCTTCATAAAAGCGTTCTGCAATTTGTACTTTTGAGGTTGGCACTGCTTTAATGTTTATATTTTATACTTTTGTTGCTTCAACATCATTGTGATCATCACATATTGTTCTGATGCTGTGATAACTGATTTCTCAGTTTCAATCCTCTAATTCAGTATATCACAAACTATACATATGAATTAGACTGGCATGATTCCCAATGTATCCTGTCATTGAAGATTTCAAGAATCCCGATAGCGTTTTTACATCAGCGCTTGATGTTACAACTTGTCTCATCGTCCAGGACCAAATGATGTGCGTTATGGTCGTGTTATCTTTTTTTCCGGTAGGTGGTGAGATTATGTGAGTAACTCGCACGTTAAAGGAATGCAATTAACAATAAGAATAATCGAAGACGGCCAATACGCTTATTTTGATCCGATTCGCCTCGGTTTGCCCTAAGGATGATGAAAAAGCAGTACACTCAAGAAGAGTTCGTTGATCCGCATGGGCATACCACTGAAGGTCACAATTATTGAGAATGGCCTGCATGGGACACTTCTCATTTGTTATATTCCTGAAGTTCGGATAGTTGATTGAAACGAATTAGTCATCAAATAACGAAATATTCAGTTGTTGAAAACCCAAAATCTTGGAGTCCATTCTTCAATTGATGTTTTCAGATGCAAGAAATCACGAGAAATTGATTCGAAAAGATGTTGGTTTGAATTTCCGTTTCGCTTCTACACGGAAAAAAAGTATCGCTCTCATAACGATACGGGATCGTTGTCATGACGGTCTAAAGTATAGGGATATCAGTATCGTTGTCATGACGGTCTGGAGTATAGGGATATCAGTATCGTTGTCATGACGAAACAGACCCTGCGAGGAACGATATAGATGGTTAGCATGAACCATCTATAGCGTTACCACAGCGATACAATATTGCCACTTACACTCCCTCTTCTAATTATACTTCAGATCGTTACGATAACTATACTTTTTTCCGTGTATAAACGATTCAAATTTCAAGCATATTATTTGTTCGTGTACACAATAAAAATAAAAATAAAAATAAAAATAAAAATAAAAACTTTGAGGAAAAGGCAATTCAGTCGCTTGGAATCATTAGGTTTGATACTAAGCTACAAAATGGTATCCCCATTTGTATATTCATGCACGGAAAAAAAAGGATAGTTGCAACAACAACTTTTCCGTAGTTGTGAAGTGGGTAGTGGTAGGAAATAACCACAAAGCTGTCTTGACTCATCACTTATTGAGCACGACGAATTTTGTTAGCTGGTACAACTACTTCACCTCTCTGAGATCAAAGTAGTTCCCACAACATTGTGAGAAAGCTCTGAGGTTACTTTGTGCTGAAGTAGATGGTACAGCTACGCACGCCATGTTGCAACAGCTAAGTTGAACGCTGCTCGGAATATCCGAAATGCCCCTCACTCGAATCCAGTCGATTCGCCCGCGTCATCGAGTCTATCAGACCCGACGCAAGCCGAAACAAGCCGAAGTCAAAGATCTCAGAATTCTGGATCTCGTCGGAAATACGTCGGAAATATGTCCGGCGGACATTTGAACCTCCAAAGGACGTTCGAGAGACGTATGTAGACGTCCCCTGGATGTACGCACGTTTTTGGTTCTCTTGGAGATGAAAAATTTATATTTGCATGAACTCCTAAATTCTAGTTATGATAACTACTTCGATCGCTAATGTCACGATCATGATGGATCCTAGAGGTATATCAAGTCTTTGTGGTAACTACATGTATAGTAGGAGCCATAATCTTAATCCCTGGTAGAAATGTTACAAGTTCTTCCCTATGACCGATGAGGCACTATGAAGGAAGAACTCATTAGGGAAAACTAGCAAGGGGCTAGTCAATAACTGATAAGTTGGATCCAGCTAGCATTAATTGGGACAAACTGATCAGTTACTCATCAGTATTCGATAATCTGAACTAATTGATAATAATAGAGTGAAATCTTCTCTACTGATAATTACAAGTATTCACTCTAGGTATGAATTGAATGAAGAGACATGAGCTTTCCAATCTTGGATTGAATAAAATGTTCCTTGCACTTTTCATCAGAAGAGACGACATTTTGGATGGATTAACTCTGGAAATGAATACACTGAGAAAAAAAATGTTTTGAACCGATGAATTTTTCTTTGAGTCTAAGAAATGAATTCATCCAATGGTATCTGTGGAGTTATTGCATGAACTTCATTCAATATGTGCTTCACACGGAAGTGGTGGGACCATTGATTGGAATATGAGATACTTAGGATTAATGAAAAAGTTATTGGATGGAAAATTTTGATTTTCGAATTCATGGAATAAAATTTGATTCAATGGATTATGCATTTGATGGGCAAAAGCCATTCATAACACTGTAATAACCAACTGTAGTGCCAAAATAATAAGTTCTCCTTCCAATAAAATATTCAATTATTTGAATAAAAAAAGTTTTCAAATAGGAAAATATCAATATAAATAATATAAATATTCTTTGCATTCGAAATAAAATGTTTTCATGAATATGAAATGAAAAGTTTCTGTAAATAAATCAATATTTGAAACGATGAATATTCTTTCCTATCTAAGAAATTATTTCATAGAATGTACAAAGAGATTTTCTAATCCTTCAGAGAACTTATTGATATGAATAAATCTTTCTTCGAATCAATGAAATCCATTTTGATTAGATGAATGATATTTCACAAAATTTCCAAAATAAAAAGAAATGATCAGGAGTCGGAGCATTCGCGCAAGGGTGGAGCCAACAACCTTCCTAGTTCCTGTGTAATCTGTAATTTATTTGAAACAATTGGATTATGCGATCACATGGTTATTATGGTCAAGAAGTTTGAAGAAACTGTTTTCCTCTACGATCAAGTCATATCCGTTGATGATGTTCGATGCCGGAACCTGAGAGAAATATTCATTAGGATGGAACATTACTTGCTATAGGTTAACGGTGAATTAGTTCTTTATATGCAAACTGTACTGCAGGAAGATAGCTTGTGTAAGCGCCTAGTGTGTTCGGTCTAGTATATAGGGAATATCCGTTATGAGTGTGTTTGAGAACACCATAATAGGAAGTCGGTGTCGGAGAAGAAGGAAGTTGCGGCGACACAGTTCGATACTGGCCATGCTTGCAATAAGTCACGGCAAGCGTTGCTTTTTGTGGTCAGTAACATTGGTTATATCCGAAATGAGATAATTCGGTATATGGGTATTTACGAAGAACGAGATAATCTTCGTACCGCGAAACTTCGTTAGTGTAATATTGTATCGCACTTATGAGTAATGATTTTGTGCACATAATAATGGCGGACCACGTGTTCGTCCGATCTAACAATTTATATTCTCACCTATAAACGACATCCGTGACGTGAAACGTATCAAATCGATTATTTACGTATAAAACGGATCCATGAATATCTAGCGCGATATCGTTCCGATATCTGATTGAATTTTCTTCATAATAAAGGACACGTGCTCGTAGCATCTACAATATTTGTGTTCATTTATCGAAACCCAGTTATTATTTCATCTCAACGCGCGACCGATCCTTACACTTGTGAGAAAGCATTGCCACCTTCTGAGAAGTAAACGCAATTTGTCGGAGTGAATTCAATACATTTTTATTTCAAAAACATATTCCTTTGTTTCAATGAATTCATAAATTCGATCGATCTATCCATTTTATGGACTCGATGAAACCTTTATTCGCAAAAAGCACTGGAATTTTGCAGAATGTATAAAATTTTGACCTCATCAAACGTAGTAGGTATTGACGGGAATAATCAGGTTGGCAGCTTATTGACTAGAATCCTTCTTCAATCATAAATGAAAATGTTGATTGAGCTAATTTTTTAGATGTTACTGAAGTTTGAATCGTTTATTGAAACTAATTACTCATCTAATAAGATGATATTCAACTATTAAAGCCCAAAAATCTTGCAGTACATTATTTAAACGATGTTTCCACTGGCAAAGAATTGATTCAAAACGATATGTAACGATGATTTATCAGATTCCGTGAGTTTTAATTTTCGTTTTGTTTTTATAAACGATTCAAACTCCGAGAACACATTCATTAGCATGAATAAAATAGCTTCATCCGATTTGAATTCCCAAATCATGGGTTATAATACTTCATTTTATTGATTTCAAAACTATCAAAACCATCATTGTTCATATGAAATCTGTTCTATAAGTTAGATTCCATCCAAAGAAATTGCTCTGAAGTTTGAACAGAAGTATCTCCTTGCGATCATGAATTTAGTTTTCTGTTGAAAAAATAGAACTTTCGGAATCAAAATTCACAACTATTCCGTATATGATTTGATTGTATTATCCGAACAAAACCACTTGTATTGAAATGAATGAGATTATTATACTCTCAACTGTACCGGTTTATGAATAACAGTATTCTCAGTCCTATAACTACATGTTCTTGAATATAATAATTATTTTATCAACCTGATCTTGCGTTGTTTTTCTCATGATGGAAGGAGTTCATCATTCGTAAGCCATGTCTATTCATTTTATGAGACATATTTTCACTTGGAGTCAATAATTATTCTGGTGGAGGGAACAATAATCATGTCAAATACATGATTGTTGAGAATTTCAAATACTAAGTATAATCAACCTCGATTCTCATACGAAACTTTACGTTATAAAATTGAAGTTGTATTTCATTGATTTTCACTTTGGAATTCATCAAATCAGAGTTATGAATCAGATAAAAGATGATATTGACAGGAATAATTAGTTATTCAGTCAATAGAGTGAATGTTGAATTTCAAAAAATAAATTTCAATCAGCTGATTTGATAGTACGGATGAAACGACTTTTTATGGTTATGAAATTATTTTAGAGTGAAAAAGACATTTATTTAATGCAATGAAATGGGCATCAATGAAATCAATTTCATTAATTCAAAGAATTTTGTTTCTCAGTGTAGGGATTGAGCAACAATATTGGCATGATTCATAAGTGCGGATAACTTTTTATTCATTTCAAGACTCGAGAGGTAATTTCTCTTAATCGCATCTATATTCTAAGTGAAGAGTTGTAGTTATTACTACAGTATACCCCCTAAACTTCTAAGAGTGGAATTTCCACTCTCAATGTAAAATGCATTAGCACTTCCACTCTCCAAGAGCGACAAGATCACTTTAGTAGAGTGAATCTCTCCACTTTTCAAACTAGAATGAAAAGTATCACTCGTAAGTAAAGAGTGAATGATACTTCACCTATTTGTGAATTAAAATATTACCTATCTTAGAGTAAAATATCCCAGCTTATTCATATTAAATCGATGCTCAGATTTTCTATGTATTGCAATGCTTGGTTTTGAATATTCATCTAAACTTTTGTTTACTTTCAGGATAATCATTCCCTTGGAAACTTATGGAATTTTCTTATTAAAAGTGATGGTACTGATCTGGAATACCATCAGTTCTATATGATACCAATAATTGATAATCCTAGGTGTCATTAGCCAATACCTCATGACTCACTGTGTGTGATACCATGGATTTATGAACAATAGTAAGTATACCCTGTAACAATAAACAATACTGGATATGGTTGATAAATACCGTGTATCGATGAACAATATTGGATGTAGTTGATCGATACCATGTATTCATGAACAATATTGGATACAGTTGATCGATGCCATGGATCGATGAACAAAGTTGGATATAGTTGATCGATACTACATATCCTTGTAGAAGATCATATTTCGGTTGTTTGAAGTGTAATTCCCAATTAATTCCTGCTGTTGTGTTTTTGTTGAATTCGCAATGGGACAATATATACAAATGCAGTTTTGAGCAGTGAAATGAACTTTAATCACTCAGCTTGAATTATCTTACATCTTACATATTACATATTACAATAAGATACAATACAATGTCATGTCACCTTATTATATCATTATCACTAATCGTACGCTATGGGTGGAGATTCAAGTTTTTAATATATATCAAATGTAGGAACAAACTGATACTCGCGGAAAACTGTTGAAACTGTTTGCGCCATCTTTGTGACGCGATTTTAATCATTTTGAACTAAAAGGAGTGTTACAAAGCTTCTCAGTAGTATTACCAACACAGGCGAGTAGTTTTTGCAGAAGCAATTGTTGAATACACATCAGATTGCGGTAACTGTATATTTGAGAACGAGAATAAAATTCTTGGGAAATAAATCAGATTATCATTCAAAAAAGCATGAGTAACATTTGCAACTGTACTTGTTGAATGTACATTGGATTGCTGTAGAATTGAATAAGTGGAAATGTGGTTGAGCATGCCTTATGGCATCACGTTCGTGAAAAGTAGATTCAGTCGAGTGTAATGGAAAATTTACATTGTTCGTGGTCAATAATATCATAATAAATATATTTTTGGATTGGCGTAATTTTTACAATCTTCCGAAGCAATGATTATGTACGTATCATGTGAGTTTCATCAAAATTAATGTAGAAATTACATTTAAAGTTTTATCTATGCACTGATGTTAAATTTACATTATAATTTTTCTCCGTGTGTGTATCAGAATAAATGTTTCATGATTCAAAAGTGTAAAATTACTGGGGTTTTGTAAAAATTGTTTGTATAACTTGATAAATCACAAAAAACAAACTCTTTCATGAAAAATCGACCCAAAGAACTGAAATGATTTTCAGTATAGTACATCCAGTACTGAAATATCAATTTGAAAAGCTTTCGTAAGATTCAATTCAAAATAGTTTTATGAAATTGAAAGAGATCTACAATTGCAATTTCCATGAATAAAATTAACATCAAGGTTCATATATACACTTCAAACAACCGAAATATGATCTTCTACAAGGATATGTAGTATCGATCAACTATATCCAACTTTGTTCATCGATCCATGGCATCGATCAACTGTATCCAATATTGTTCATGAATACATGGTATCGATCAACTACATCCAATATTGTTCATCGATACACGGTATTTATCAACTATATCCAGTATTGTTTATTGTTACAGGGTATACTTACTATTGTTCATAAATCCATGGTATCACACACAGTGAGTCATGAGGTATTGGCTAATGACACCTAGGATTATCAATTATTGGTATCATATAGAACTGATGGTATTCCAGATCAGTACCATCACTTTTAATAAGAAAATTCCATAAGTTTCCAAGGGAATGATTATCCTGAAAGTAAACAAAAGTTTAGATGAATATTCGAAACCAAGCATTGCAAGACATAGAAAATCTGAGCATCGATTTAATATGAATAAGCTGGGATATTTTACTCTAAGATAGGTAATATTTTAATTCACGAATAGGTGAAGTATAATTCACTCTCTACTTACGAGTGATACTTTTCATTCTAGTTTGAAAAGTGGAGAGATTCACTCTACTAAAGTGATCTTGTCGCTCTCGGAGAGTGGAAGTGCTAATGCATTTTACATTGAGAGTGGAAATTCCACTCTTAGGAGTTCAGGGGGTATACTGTAGTAATAACTACAACTCTTCACTTAGAATATAGATGTAATTAAGAAAAATTACCTCTCGATTCTTGAAATGAATAAAAAGTTATTTGCACTTATGAATCATGCCAATATTGTTGCTCAATCCCTACTCATTTTCAAAGTTAATCCATCAAAAATGTCGTCTTTTCTGATAAAAAGTGCAAGGAACATTATATTCAATCCAAGATTGAAAAGCTCATGTATCTTCATTCACTTTATACCTGGAGTGAATACTTGTAATTGAACCCACGGGAAGAAGAACTCGACGAGCGCTCGAACTGCGGTAAAAGTATTGTCCAAGCGGTCACGTGGGGGACCGAAAGAAAAGTCGGAATTTTGGAAAACTAAAAATACTGAGTGATAGGGCTTGAAGAATCAATACGAGTGTTCGTTTACAATGTTTTTCTATGATCAATAGTTTTCGAGAAAAAAATTAAAAAGTACCTCTTTTTCTCGTACTGAAAATGAATGTTTTTTCACCTTAAACTCGTTATAACTCGAGCAGTATTCAACGTATCAAGATGAGTCTTGCAGATTCTGATTCGAAACACTCCCCCAAAGATGACGATCTCGACCAAATTTTCAAAAATTGATGCAAAATTACTGAATTTTCAATTTGAAGTGAAAACTTGGTTTTCAACGAAGAGGAAAACTTTGCATTGAAAAAGTGTCGGGGGAAGTATGAGCTACGAAAAACTTCCAGCGACAAAGTTGTTCGCTAGTGTGCGGACAAACTTTATGGAAAGTTTCAGATCAATTGGACTATTGGTTCGAAAGATACAGCGATTTATCCATCAGCTCGCAACGGAAATTTCTCATGACTCTACGTCGTTTACCTGCTGAATATTAGGATCCGAATGAAAGGTTGCATTCACTCGATTTCTCAACGTAGATTCATGTTTTTTTGGTCGAAGCATCCAAATATCCAACTATTTTCGCAAAATTCGTTATACATTGTTTTTTTTATAAACAATTTTTATTCAACGCATCATTGTTCAATCCTTATTCTGCAAGATGAAAATTAAAGATTGAATATTTGTGTTCTCTCGAACTCAATAGTTTCCGAAACTTATTTCACGATTACTTGGCCAAATCTCATCGGAATGATATAAACATTGATATCCAGATTCGATGTGTATTGCCGAAGCTTGTGAAATGATTCGAATGATGAAAACATTTCGTTTTCCAATAATATTTGATAACGAATTAGTGACTCTCAGGCTCGTGTTTTCCGAGTTTCAACGACACAAAGTGTCGAGCGAAATTAAGAAAACTTCGAACAATAAAGTTATGCTCTTATGTTTGAGGAAGTTTTTCTGGAGATTTGAAATTAATCGAACAAAAAATATGGGGTTTATGATTTATGTAAAACGATCTCGTCTTATGAACGGGTCCTGTATAACATCATATTCATGTCTTGAAATATATTTCAGACAAGTTCAAACTGTGTCTCATGCAACGTGTTTGTTATCATTCACATCATATATGACACATACAAACCTCGTGATAAAAGTTCATTATTTGTACTTTTTCTTCAATCATAAATGATTTGGAAATGCTATTGAACTTTGAATTGTTTATAGACATGATTGTCGAATTGAATTCGGACAAATTTAATTCGAATTCAATGTTCCCCCAACAGCACAACTGCTTTCCGTTACCTTTCGATACCTTTCTGAAAGGTGTTACACGTCTCAGAAAGGTATCGAAAGGTAACTGAAAGCAGTTGTGTTGTGAGGGTACACGGAGAAAAAAGATTCGCTGGAATAGCAAGAATTTCGCTGTTCCAGCGAAATTCGCTCGTTATTATATGGACAGCAAGCAAGTTTGCTGAAATAAACGCCAATGATATTTTCAACGAATCAAGCTTCGCAAGACCAGCGAAGGACTGATAATTATAACGAATCAATACGTAAAAAAAGCGAATTAGTTCGTTAATCCAGCGCATTGGTTCGTTAATACAGCGAATTTCTATTCAATCCACTTAGCGAAGACGGATTCATTCAGATAGCGAAATCTTTTTTCTCCGTGTAATGAACCAAAATTGCCCCCCTTGGACACAATACACTGTAAAAAATTCATGTAAATAAACGATTCAAACTGCATACAATATATTTTGAACCAAAAAAAGAAATTATATCATCAGAGTGAATAATTATTCTTTATTTTTAGGTTTTCTAATTGATATTTTCGAAAATAAGCTTTCAAAAAATTTTACACCTTTTGGACTCAAATATTTTAATAAAGTTTGTAAATCTTTCATCTTCTCTGCACTTATGCCAGTTGGAGCAGCTGGTGGTGATTTGCATAATGCATGTAAACTCACTGAAGATTTGATGATATGAATTTTTGGTTCTCCATTGCAACTTTGGAATATATTGATTTGACCGTTAGGAAAATATTGAATCCGTACTGCTTTGCTGATTTGCAGATTCTTTATATCTTTGACATTTTCCTGTAACAGAACCTCATAATCTCGGACTGGGCAATCTACTTCTCTGATAATTTTAAATGGTGGATTTCTTGCACTTTCTATGAGATCAATGTAGTCTTCATCCGTTTCAATAGTTTCAAGTTGTTTCTTTTTTTTGCCATATACTCCAAAATTCCGATCGCAAGAGCAGTATGAATGTCCACGAACTGGATACACATGTTCAAATTCAAGTTTTGCAATTCTTGAGCCAACGATGATAAGAAAGAGACGAGGAAACGGTTTTTATTCTGACCACCGCAACCATCCGAAAATAAATAAATTTTATTGTAATAATTAGGCTCCAATTCTTTCTTCATTGCATGTAAGATAAAATTGCACACAGTATTACCACCTTTCTTAAAATTTCCTTCTAAGAAAAAGAACATGTAACTTCTGCCATGTTCACCGAAGACATGCACGTTAAAAACGTGTAGTCAAAGCAATCTCTTGTAGAACTGATCTGATACAGGAATTTTCGCTAAAGGTAAATTTTGACCGAAATCAAATTCAAGACATAACACATTTTCTTCTGCCAACATTTTCTTCTTCAATATTTTGTACTCTTCTATACTTTTTTTATGCTGTTTGAACTCATCACCAGGATTGTTTTGCCGCTCTTGTTCAAAATACATGTTACAAACATCAGTGCGTGGTATTGAGAAAGAAAAATTCAAATGACGATTAAAATATTGAGAGTAGGTTGATAAATCAATCGGAGGATTTTCACAACCTGTTTTCGCTGTATAATATTCCAAAAACAAAGCGTATATTTTTTTTAGTCTTGAACTAGGATAATCGAAATATTGTCAACTAGACGTTTGACCGGCTTGACGTTTATAATGCAACTCAGAGTATGGGATTAACAAACAGTGTTGATGGATCATTTGTTTTACATCTTCGGTCAATCGCACTACGTGATTTCCATGTTTTCCCCGACTATCTTCGATAGTTTCATTATGTAATATCTTTTTCTGTATAGTCGTAGATCGCCCTTGTCCTATGTTCAATAAATTGACAAGTCTTTATGTCACCGAATTCAGCATGCAAAAAATAATTCCACAAAACAACTTTATTCTGCGCATTTCCTGTAACATTTGGCGCTCTCTTTTTCATTCATCCAGCAAGGAAAATATTTTGAGAATCATATTTGCCATAGTTCCAAAATGTGTCATTAAATTTTTGTTGCTGTTGAACAGGAATATTTTGGAAACACTGTTTTACGCAGCACGAATTTACGGGTTTGGAATGCTTAGCTGCAATAGATTTCCCAGAAGTCGAAACATATTCTCGTCCCTGTAATACCAAATGATCGCGTTATTCAATTCGATATTCCAAACACTATCCAAGTTCTCAACATTGAATAATTATTTTTAAGTAATAATTTTGTATCGACTGTAACACACTATTTAAAAATTATTTCAGTAATGTATCAATTGTATTTCATTCTTTCATCTTCATTACATTTCAATATTGTTCCACGAGAATATATCAAAAATCTCTCGACTGAAATGTTACATATTTGCAATGTCTCAGATATATTACAAAAGAAACATTACAATGAAATATTTCATAAATGTTCTTGAAATATTTCAAAAATAATTCAGAAATCTTGTATTGCAATGTAAGATTAGCAGACATTGCAATATTTGTGAAAGGACTTTGAAATCTCAGTACGACATGCAGCAATATTACAAGAATATTCCAATATTTCAAACGTTAGATTTCTGCGGTCGTAATGAAATCTTCGATGCTCTATGGGTTGGATGACTGTTAGATACAGAAATATTGATACATCGTTGACTGCGAGAATAAAATGTATTATGTCTCAGTTATGCATGGAAAAGCCTCATTTTTAGACTTTTTATTTTTGTTCTTTATCCAGTTGTTCGGATTCCTTGTACGTTTTCGACCAGTTTTTGAACTGTTTTCATCAGACATTATTATTACACTAACCCGGAAAATAAATTCAATAATAAAATTGTTCAAAATGTGGAATTATGCACTTTTTCTCACATCGGAGGGAGCAATGTTTTCTATTCTTACGGTTGCAATTACTATATAGGCAATTGTTTTTATTTGATGTTTTGTGTCTTCATTCGTCAACACCGAATCCTGCGTGCTCGGCGGTTCCGCTTGTTTTACATAAATCATAAGCCCCATATTTTTTGTTCGATTAATTTCAAATCTCCAGAAAAACTCCCTCAAACATAAGAGCATAACTTTATTGTGCGAAGTTTTCTTAATTTCGCTCGACACTTTGTGTCGTTGAAACTCGGAAAACACGAGCCTGAGAGTCACTAATTCGTTATCAAATATTATTGAAAAACGAAATGTTTTCATCATTCGAATCATTCCACAAGCTTCGGCAATACACATCGAATCTGGATATCAATGTTTATATCATTCCGATAAGATTCGGCCAAGTAATCGTGAAATACGTTTCGGAAACTATTGAGTTCGAGAGAGCACACAAATGTTCAATCTTTAATTTTCATCTTGCAGAATAAGGATTGAACAATGATGCGTTGAATAAAAATTGTTTATAAAAAAAAACAATGTATAACGAATTTTGCAAAAATAGTTGGATATTTGGATGCTTCGACCAAAAAAACATGAATCCACGTTGAGAAATCGAGTGAATGCAACCTTTCATTCGGATCCTAATATTCAGCAGGTAAACGACGTAGAGTCATGAGAAATTTCCGTTGCGAGCTGATGGATAAATCGCTGTATCTTTCGAACCAATAGTCCAATTGATCTGAAACTTTCCATAAAGTTTGTCCGCACACTAGCGAACAACTTTGTCGCTGGAAGTTTTTCGTAGCTCATACTTCCCCGACACTTTTTCAATGCAAAGTTTTCCTCTTCGTTGAAAACCAAGTTTTCACTTCAAATTGAAAATTCAATAATTTTGCATCAATTTTTGGAAATTTGGTCGAGATCGTCATCTTCGGGGGAGTGTTTCGAATCAGAATCTGCAAGACTCATCTTGATACGTTGGAAACTGCTCGAGTTATAACGAGTTTAAGATGAAAAAACATTCATTTTCAGTACGAGGAAAAGAGGTACTTTTTAATTTTTTTCTCGAAAACTATTGATCATAGAAAGACATTGTAAACGAACACTCGTATTGATTTTTCAAGCCCTATCACCCAGTATTTTTAGTTTTCCAAAATTCCGACTTTTCTTTCGGTCCCCACGTGACCGCTTGGACAATACTTCTACCGCGGTTCGAGTGCTCGTCGAGTTCTTCTTCCCGTGGGTTCAATTATCGTGCCGTGTGACAGTATCTTTTGAAATATTTGAACAATCCAATGAGAAGTTGCACAGTTTGATTTATAATCCGAATACTGATTGATAATCCGTGGGGTCGTCTGTCTGTCCGTATATGGGATAGCTTTGGAGGAAGTGAACGAAATGGATTGAAATGTATAGGGAACTTTCCTGAAACCCTTTCCGGAATACCATTTTCTTATCATAATCGGACAAGTCCTATTTTTTCAATATTTTTTTCTTCGAAAATAGATGATCGCGGAGAAAATTCTCCCCGCTGTATACATACCAGGTGTGTAAGTATGAAACCGGAATTTGCACATGGGTGGCGCTAGATGTCGATGCAGTTACCGACACATCACGTCAGCGGTATCTTGTTATTGTATTGATATCCGACAAAGATTTCCAACTCACAATAACACGAGTTTCTTTCAGTAGCATTAGTTTATTAGAGATAGACATGTCAAGTTTTGTGCCAACAAATTACGATTTGCGGACAGCACTACTTTTATATTTTCATCTGGAGAAAACCGCAGCCGAATCGAATCGGATGCTTGTGAAGGCGTTTGGTGAGCATGCCTTCGGTGAAACACAGTGTTTCGAGTGGTTCGAACGGTTCAAAAGTGGCGATTTTGACGTCAGGAACGGAGAACGTGGAAGACCACCGAAAAAGTTTGAAGACGCTGACCTGCAAGCCTTGTTGGACGAAGACGACGCTCAAACACGACAACAACTGGCGGATCAGTTGAAGATGACCCGAGAAGCCATCTCCCTCCGGTTGAAAGCCATGGCAAAGATACAAGAGGTGAGGAAATGGGTTCCACATGGACTCGACGAAAGACAGCAGGAAAACCGCGAAACATCATGCGAAATGCTGCTCGCCAGGTTCCAAAGAAAGTCATTTCTCCATCGAATTGTGACTGGCGATGAAAAGTGGATATATTTCGAGAATCCTAAACGCAAAAAGTCATGGGTTACTCCGGGTGAACCATCACCATCAACGGCAAGACCAAACCGCTACGGACGAAAGACAATGCTGTGTGTTCGGTGGGATCAGAAGGGCGTAATCTACTACGACCTGCTGAAACCTGGGGAAACTGTCAATACTCAACGCTACCGACAGCAAATGATCGATTTGGATCGAGTTTTGCGTGAAAAACGACCAGAATACCAACAAAGACGACACAAGGTGATTGTGCTGCATGACAATGCACCAGCACACAAAGCAAAACAGGTCCAGGCAACGATAGAGTCGTTCCGTTGGGAATTTCTTCAGCACGCGCCCTACTCACCGGACCTTGCCCCATCCGATTACTACTCGTTTGCATCGATGGAACACGCACTTGCTGAGCAGCGCTTTACTTCTTACGAAGATGTACGAAAATGACTCGATGACTGGTTTGCCTCAAAAGAGCAACAGTCCTTCTGGCGCGGAATCCACAAATTGCCAGAAAGATGGAAAAAATGTATAGATAGCGACGGACAATACTTTGAATGAGTTACTTTGTATCATATCATTACAATAAACGTGTTTTTTCTGCACAAAAATTCCGGTTTCATACTTACACACCTGGTATATGTATATACAGGGTGTCTCAGAATTCACGGACCGGATTTCACAGGTATATTCTGCAGCCAAAATTCAATAATTTCCCGTTTGAAAAAATTTTTTCGACGCTTAGTTTTGGAGATATGAGCATTTTTAGATTTTCCTTCAGATCAAAATCATTCAAAAACACTGTATGCTACATACTTGAGCTCAACACCATTCGCTAAGTTGGAAAACGGCGAATTTGTGAATTAGATTCATGAAATTTAACTATTTTATCATTGATAGTTTCGGAGCTGGAGCGATTTGAAGTTGGTGAATTCTGATTGGCTGAAAGCTAAGAAATTTCAAATAGCTATAGCTCCGGAACTATCAATGATAAATAGTTTAATTTTTTCCCACAGATCCGCCGTTTTCCAACGAGCTCAAGTATGTAACATTCAGCAGAGCTGCCAGATGAGCTCCGACGCTGAGGGGAAGAGTACCTCTACCATCACTTCTTGTATATAATAGTTGTGAGTATTGGTGAGTAACACTTACAACACATACATATATGAGGTGATGGTGGGGGTACATCTCCCCTCAGCGTCGGAGCTCATCTGGCAGCTCTGGCATACAGTGTTTTTGAATGATTTGGATTTGAAAAGAAATCTGAGAATGCTCATATCTCCAAAACTAAGCGTTGACAAAATTTTTTCCAAACGGGAAGTTATTGCATTTTGGCTGCAGGATATACCTGTGAAATACGGTTCGCGAATTCTGGGACACCCTGTATAAATGATTTTTTCCACAGTCTTTGAATATTCGTCATTTTGGCTTGAATCGATGAATTATTAGGAAACATGGGTCCTGAGGGTCTTAGAGGGTGCTGAATCCGAATCTGGAGTCAAATCCCGAATTCAAGATGACGGATCCCAAATGGCTGACGCGACTTCAGTCAATTTCGCATTTGTAGACAGATTTACATAAAACATGAGTCTCAGAGGTTTTCGAGGGTGAGGAATTCGAATTTCACGTCAAAAAACGAATTCAAGATGGCGAATCCAAGATGGCGGACGTGAATTCACTCAATTCCGCATTTGTGGACAGATTTATATGAAACATGGGTCCAAGGGGTTTGGAAAGGTGAGGAATTCGAATCTGACGTCGAAAACCGAATTCAAGATGGCGGACATGAATCTTGGCAATTTTGCGTTCATGTACAGATTTATATGAAACATGGGTTCTACGGGTTTTCGAGGGTGCTCAATTCAAATCTGGGGTCGAATCCCGAATTCATGATAGCGAATCCAAGACGGCGGACATGAATTGAGTCAACTCCGCATTTGTGGACAGATTTATATGAAACATGGGTCCTAGGGGTTTTGAAGGATGAAGAATTCAAAACTGACGTCGAAAAATGAATCCAAGATGGTGAATCCAAAATAGCGGACGTGAATCGAGTCAATTGCGCATATGTGGACAGATTTATATGAAACATGGGTCCTAGTGGTTCTGGAGGGTGCTGAATTCGAATCTGGGGTCTAATCCCGAATTGAAAATAGCGAATCCAAGATGGTGGACGTGAATTGAGTCAACTTCGCAGTTGTGGACAGATTGATATGAAGCATGGGTCCTAGGGGTTCAGGAAGGTGGGAAATCCAAATCTCACGTCGGAAAATGAAATTCAAGATGATGAATTCACAATGGCGGACGTGAATTGAGTCAATTGCGCATTTGTGGACAGATTTATATGAAACATGGGTCCTGGGGGTTTTGATGGATGAGGAATCCGAATCTGATGTGGAAAAACGAATTCCAGATGGTGGATACAATATGGCGGCAATGAATTCAGTCAATTTTGCTTTTGTGGACAACTTTATATGGAACGTGGGTTCTAGGGGGTTTTGATGGGTGAGGAATTCAAATCTGACGTCGGAAAACGAATTCAAGATGGCAGACGGGAATTTAGTCAACTTCGCAGTTGTGAACAGATTTATATGAAGCATGGGTCCTAGGGGTTTACGAAGGTGGGAAATCCAAATCTGACGTCAAAAAATGGATTTAAGATGGCGAATCCAATATGACACACGTGAATATAGTCATTCTGGCTCTAATGAACAAAATCATATTGTTATATGCAACACGGGTTCCAAAGATTCCCGAGGACGCCGAATCAAAATCTGGGCTCAAATGTTAGAAAAAAAAATGATTTCGATCTTCCCGTGTAAGCTTTACTGCATCTGAAGACTCTTTAAGAGCTGGGTGACGTTATGACAACTGCGCACCAGTGAGAATCCAGAAGTGAAGGGAGTAGCTATTGAAACAAATGAAGCCTGAAAATATTCCGACTCATTCCTGAATTACGCCCAAATAACTCTTTGTCACGCTTAATACTCTCGAATGACTCTTAGCTCACGCTCCCGTCGTGCTTCCAGGCTTCATTTCCACCAGGACAGTCGAAATTCTGCAATTCTCCAGGTACATGTTTCTGAATCATTTGGAGATGATATAAAGGATGGTAGGCAATAAGTTTCAGGCTGTCTGAATATCACATTTACAAAGTTTCTCAATTGAGTAAAAAGCCGATGAGTGCCTTTCCATATATCCCCAGATATCTGGATTGTTCAAAATGTGCACGAAGCGAGCATATGTGGGCTACCTTCCGTTCAAAATGAGCGAAGCGAAACGCAGGGAAACGATCGAGGCGTGCAGTTTGGAGATGCTATTACATACGATTTACTTTTCAGACTTGACTTCGTCCGATTATCATCTTTTCACGTCAATGGGACACATGCTCACTGAACAAGGCTTCAATTCGTATGCAAATGTAGGAGAATGGCTCGATAACTGGTTCGTTCCAAAAGAGGAACTGTTTTTTTTGGCATGACATTCATGAAATGCCGGAAAGGTGGGAAAAATGTATGAACAGCAATGGAGATTATTTCAAATAGAACATTTTTCATCATTCTCAAACAACAAACGTGTCACTTTTACAAAAAAATTCCGGTCTCATACTTCTACACCTGGTAACTACAAAGAGTATAACAACCGTAATTCAGAAACCTCAGAGACAAAACAAAAATTCATATAAAAGTGAGTGAATTCTAAAGGTGCGCGGGTACTCAAAAAAGTCGAGTACCTGACTCAACCCGAGTGTTGGGTTTGTGTCGGGTCAAGTTTTCATGACTACCCAACTTTCCCTGGTTTTCGAATTTGCTGAACAAGAGGGAGGATTCGGGGTGAACGCTCGCACCAATACACAGATCAAAGCGCGTTTCCGATTAAATATGCACCGCGCTTAGAAACACTGAAAACAAAGAAAGCGAGTCTGTCTCTGTCCACACTGTGCAGCCCGTTGCCTCTCTCTCTCATTATCGAAATGAATCACCCAACGACAAGATTGCATCAGATAGTCGAATCGGCAATAAACCCTTCTGAACAGGACATGGCGTGTCCCACCCGAAAAGATGCGAACACGTGAATAGAAACGAACAAGCAAGAATCCACAGAATCTGGGCTGGCAAGTCGGAATGAATTTTTTTCTCCAAAGAAAGCCGTGGTCGGGAGATTCCGAGGTGAAATATCCGACTAGTTTCGTGACAAGGACCGTCCTTTCGAGGGGAAGCATACAATGCACCTCCGAGGGTTCCACGGAGTCGCGTTCGGTCGAGTGTTCACTTCGGTTCGTGTACCGGTCCAATTTCTCAAAAACCAAGTCAAGTTTGGTTTTTACAAGGAGATCCGCGCCCGGGAAGTGATTTGAAGTTCACTAAAAAGTCATCGCGATTTCGAACCGTCCTGCTTAGAGGAGGATAACTGAGGAAACGTTTGAGGTCTGCTCGTTCGTGTGAGACAAAATAACGGTGAAGGGAAGGCCTTCCCAGACAGCACTGAGACGTCCTTCGGACGTTCAGAAAACATACTTGGTCACAAGAAGAACGTTCAAAAAATTTTCCAGGACGTTTTGAAAATGTCGCATAGACATTCCAGGGATGTACAAATGTCCGGTATAGTCTTATTTGGGTTTCTATGGAACGTTTATGAAACATGTTAAATGAGAATTTGTTAAAGATCAAACTTGTGCTAAATCTTTCAATATTCTCCATTTCGAGGAGATGCAAATGAACTGCGGTGGAGCCTGTATCGATAGATTTGATGAATTACATTTGCATCTCTTTCATACATTGCAGATAGTAAAATTTTGTTCCCCGTCAATTTTGAGGTTATGTGAATCTTAATATATTGACTAAATTCTTGATAACTCACATTCTGTCAATAGTTTTGAACTTCTGGAAAGGAATCTTTCCAAATATTCAATACAAAACATGTTTTTATGGTTGTTTGGTACTTTTTTCCCTAGTAAAACTATGAATATACATTTGTATAGGTTAGAGATGAAATACTTGGTTTCCATATAACGTCTTGAAAACGTTATGAAAACGTACCATAGCATGTGTAAACAATGTCCCCAAAACGTGCTCCCCAACACATCGAATGAATGTTCCTAAGACGTTTGGAAAATGTGCTTTTGGAAACCAACATCTGTGGGACTTCAGACACGTTTTTAAAACGTTTTGAGAACTTTCGGTGCTGTTTGGGTCCACAGAATCTACGGTTTGTCGCGTGCTCATAATTTTCCTTAGAATAGTCAAACCGTGGTATGAATTCTCAAATAAAAATGGTGTTTGCCTTAGTCATATTGAGAACCATTCTTTGTACGGCTTTGTAGTTCCAAGTTTTTTTTCTAGTTTCATTAGGAAGTTATCAGTTGTGTGGGACTAGTGTGATTGTAACTGGTGTGAATTGTCTCTATTGAATTCTTCTCGTGAATTTTCATCTGCGAAATCGTGACCTCGCGAGTGTAACCTTTCTTGGACCAATCACCATCACGAGTGACGGGAGAACGAGGAGGACAGAGACAGAAACAGCGAGAATATCAATCGAAGAAGTAATCGGATTCGACTAGAACATTGTACAGGTATCATAGCAATCCAATCCAATGGATTCATCAAGAATGAAGAATATCGTCATCAATAGCATTTCGCAAGGGACGGTGACGGTGTTTCCTGAGAAAATTCTACAGGAATCATTAGGTACTTCGTTGATTGATGAGGAGATGGAGACATCGTTTTTCCATCGGAATGAATGTGTATTTTGACCAAATGATCCAGTCCAATGATCCATGCGTGAAATCATAGGATTCAATAAGAAATGTTAGGTATTCCAACAAACAATTCGGTCCGATTGAATTGGTTATCAGATGATTGAATTCAATGGGAATTCTTGAAGATTTTGACGGTGTCCGAGCAAGAGATCATGCGGACATGAAGCCATGGGATTCCATTGTATTCAATGAGTATTTCGACCAACTGACCTACCCCAATGATAGATCCGTGGGATCAAAGGATTCAGTGAGAAATCATAGGCGTTCCAATAAACAATCCGGCCTCATTGAATAGCCTATCAGACGATTGGATCCAATGGGGATCGTTGGCCACTTTGTCAGCTCATACCCAGACAGCACTGTAGGTGCTCGGAATGTTTTAGAAACGTGCCCGTGGTTTCGTGACCTCTGATTCCAACAATTCCGTTTCCAAAACATCTCTAAAACTTACATTGTCAAAACATTTATATGATTTATGAAAATTCCCCATTTCGTCGCTAACCTACGCCAGCCGACAAATCATTCATATCCAAAGTTTGATGCATGAAAAAATAGTAAAACTATTTTACTTCACAGTAAAAAGTAAATCTTAATTCCATGATCGACTGATTTTCAGATGAGGCTCCAAATCAGGAATGTTACGATTTCAGCCGTAATATGGGATGAAAAACAGTTATGGCCGTATTAAATTCAATCAAACCGGATAATATGCTGATTATCAGCAATGCATATCTTATAGGCAGCCATGTAGAGTTTGATGGATAATTCAGTAAAAAATATTTGAAAATAAGATTAGAATTCTTTCATTTTCAGTGTTACAATTGTTTATACGTACACATATATATTTGCATATAATTAATGACAGTTTCAATTTAGTCAGATTATTTCAGGTTTTTTATTTATTATTCAAGGTGTCTAACAAATTCGGTAGCAATTTGTAATATCATTCTCGTAAAAGCTTGTTATTGGATTTTCCGCACTGTCAATGGATTTTTTATGGCGACACTTTCACTTCAACATTACAACACAAATTGGAATTAATTCAAACTTTCGGGGGTATTCACATTTTCACTAATTCTGAGTTCCCGTGAAATGTTTTCCAAATTTATCTCCGACTCCACACTACACATACCATCAAATTATACTATTATGAAATTATTTATCACATGCGTCGATCGAAATGGTACCGTGGCGGAGTGGTTAAACGCAAAGGACTAGGACAGGTTATTCCAGCAACAATGTGGGTTCGAATCTCCCGATGAGGGTTAAAGATGTTCAATCTTCAAAAACTACGATCATGATATAATTGAATAGTCAACAAGTGAAGTGAATAAATTCACACAACAGGGAACTTTCATTTTGTATTCTCCGAATAAACACAAACAACTTCCTCATCGTCGATAGGTAACGCTATGTTGAGAAGAACAAAACAAAAAACAATGGACGAACCCATTCATCAGGAACAATTCGCTTTGAATTTCAGTTCACAATCAGTTTTAATTTCAGTTCAATAGAGATCAATGTACGCTGTATTCTTGTTTGAGTTTGGGAAGGTTTTTCAGTAGCTGACTTTAAGTCTGATGAGTCTTCTTTCGGCTGCATCTTAAATTCAGCTTATATTTTAACTGAAATCAAGTTTTTCTTTTTACCATGTTGAATATAATTGATTCAGGATTTGTTTGGAATGAAAATATCCGCAGAGATGTTACCCATTTGAGGATTTATAAAGACAAATTCAACACGTGCTGTTCACGTTTTGTGATAATGTCAATAAAAGAAACCAGGACATTTTCATGTTTTAAAAACATACATGCGACCTTTTTGAAACGTCACAAAACGTTTCTGAAACATTTCGTTTGTAACGAGGTACATTTTGTGGATGTTTCCAAACGTCTCAGTGCTGTCTGGGTAAGAACCATCGACCCTTCGAACATCGGATCGAGCAGAAAATTGTGAGACCTTGGAACCATGGGCTTCCGTCACATACAATGAGTAGTTCGACGACTTCGACCAGTCAATCTGTCTCAACAACGCATTGTAACAAACATTCAGTCACATTGAACGCACCTTCAGAGCGCTGCATTTCCATACAGCACAAATGCCTCAGTAATATGTTCGGGATATTCCACAACATACTGGAGATATTGTGATATCGTCAAAATATTCTGAATGTATTACTAAGACCTTTATGCTATGTTGGTTACCACCCGAACATATCGTAATAACCGCACTGAGAAGAGAGCAATTTGGAGGTTCGGTAAATAATAATATATTTGATCGGTAAATTTGAGTATTACTGAACTTTCAGCGAACTTCCATGAACTTTCAAGAAACATTACTGAAATTCGGCTCTACGTGACTCAATGTTCTCCAATCTTTATTATATAATACAATATTCATGTCCAAACTCGTTACGTGTCACTCGATTCCTAAACTTTTAGTAATTGAGTGACACATAGTGAGTAGGGCATGAATATCTTATCATACAACAGCGATTAAAGGACTCTGAAAAGTGTGAAGCAGGATTTCAGTGATGTTTTTTGAAATCTCATGGGAGACCGCTGAAAGTTCAGTAATATTTAGATTTATCCAACAAGTGTATTACCAGAGAGAAGATGAGAGAGAGCTCACGGCCGGGTTTCCAGCGATAGTAAACATTGAAGCGCCCTCTTATCGGATGGAACATGGAACCTGGTCCATCAACCCCCTCTCTCATTTTTCATTTTTCTTATTCATGATGACGAAAGAATATATGCATTCAACGTCGATACATAAAATCATTTTAATCAAATACGCGTTGAAAAGTATACAGAAGGAATGCGCGTTTTTGTAGTATTAAAAAAGAAAATTGCAGTGTGTCAAGTTCCATGATCCAACCGTCAGAGGGCCGGTGGAACTTTTACTATCAGTGAAAAGGTGCCCGTGAGCCCTCTTATTTTCTCTCTGGTATTACTATTCACCGAACCCCCGAATTGTTCTTCTCTCAAGGCATGAAGTAACCATTTTCTGACGATTTTCCAGTTTACCAAAAAATAATACCAAGTCACCCTCAAGAATCGGTCATTCTATCTTGGTTTGAAAACTTCACTGAATCCCATTGACCGATGAGATTCGATACAAACTTCGCAGCAGGAAATAACCATTCAAACTTGTTCAAATCTGTTGAAATGTACTAGAATCGGTTGAGGGGACTCGTGTATGAAGAGGAGGGGGAGGGGGGAGGCAAATTTTGTATTATTCTGTCAAATGTCGTCACAATCGCCTGACTCGGAGGCTATCTTACCGGAAGTGGTAAAAATTATTACAGTTGTAATATTATATTCATCATTTGAGGATTACAGTAGACTCTCCGAATGTGTCCACCGACCTCTCTTTTCACCATTCCACATGACGGAGAGTTAAAAAGAGAGGTCGGAGGACACATTCAGAGAGTCTACTGTACTTCTCCAGAGATGACACCTAATAGTAATAATTCACTAGAAAATGTTGTGATTTCCATTGTATTATTTTTCTTCGTGTATAAATGTGAAATGAACAATGATACATTACATACCTGAGATCGCACCCTTCGTGGACTGTCAATTTCCCAATGGTTTCTGGAAGCTGAAAAAAAAATTGTGAACCGTAAACAAATTTTACAATTCTATTTTTCAACTTCAATTAACAATAGTGTATCATTATTCACTTTGAATTTGTGTTGATTACATCCCTTCGGAAAAGAGCTCGGGCAAAATTTGAATCCCCCTCTGCCACACCTGTTCATGCTTGATCCACTTGAATTGATGAGATTCAATAGGATTTCAATAGGTTTTGATAAGCGTGTGCCGTTGTGAAGATTGCAATGGATTGAACAGACAATGGGTCTGAACAGACTTTTTGTTACCGAAGTAGGATCGTCAGGGAATCCATAAGGAACAACTCAGTATCTATCAATATATTGATGAAACAACCCTGTTTCATCATAGATTTTTGAATAGCTATTGAAATTTTTGTATTGATAACAATTAGGCATTGTCACTCTTCATGAGATCATGGAGAAAAAAATCATAATCGCGCTGAAATTACAAAAAATTCGGATCATCCAAATATGCAGTTGTGCTTCATTGATCAGTGAGTATTCTGATGCTAGAAGCAATTAATCCAATCTTTTGTGGAAAGTTTGTGCCCCTTCCGGTTGAGAACATCTCTCTGAATGTTTCTTAAAATTTTATGTGTCAGACGGATTCAGTGTAATTCAGATTCATCATAACTCAGAGACTGATAATTTGGGGAAAATCATGCGTTGAATTTTTGGGAAGCATTCAGGAAGAGTCAGAAGAATTCAAAGAGAAGAGAACTGAGTAAAATTTTTGGTTCCAAATTTCAGCTGAATCAGGGAGTTTTGGGAGATTCAGATATAGATGACTTAGGGGAAATTGTACGTTCGATTTTCCAGAGAGATTCAGAAAAATTCAGAGAGAGCTGTGAAATCTACTTCCCAAAATTTTCAGAGTGAAATTTCATCAATCAGCCAATCAGGAGTGAGCTTGTCAAATTCTCAAGTGGAAATTTTACTCTTCCAGGGGGATAGTCTAAGGTTGGGAATTGGAAACCTGCAACAACTCTAATTACAGAGTGAATTCTTAACCCCAAAACAGTGGGAGTTCACTCAAACGGGATGAAAATCTCACATGTGCGGATGAGCTGATTCTTTATGAGTTTCCTTTTTTGATTCAATTATATTTCGATATAAATTACGAGAATACAGAACAGAAGGGTATGAGAATTAACAGCTATGTCCCTTCTTTCTTTCTTCTCTATGACACAATTGTTATTAGGTGTATAACTCTGATTCCGCCGGTTTGGAATAGATGGCTGTAGCGGTAAGTGGTAGTTGGAATAAATAGATCATGGATGTCATACAATAAGCTTAGGTATTTGTGAACATAACACCATCGAAATATTAGTCGATTTGTGTCTGCATCATAAAGTTATTCTCGATTGAACATGTCAGCTTACGAGTCAAATTCTCGTCATTTGCGGGAGGTTTTAATTTTCTGCTTCAATATGAAGAAATCTGCGGCTGAGGCTCATCGGATACTCTCAAATACCTATGATGAGGCCGCTACTAGTGAACGAACGTGCCGAGAGTGGTTTCAACGCTTCAAGAACGGTGATTTCGACGTCGAAGACCAGCATGGCGGTGGAAGAGAGAAGGTTTTCGAAGATGCAGAATTGGAGGCATTACTTGATCGAGACTCGTGTCAAACGCAACAAGAATTGGCAGGATCACTGGGAGTGACGCAACCAGCCATTCCCAAACGCCTGAAAGTCATGGGAATGATTCAGAAACAAGGAAATTGGGTGCCGTACGAGTTGAAGCCGAGAGATGTTGAACGGCGTTTGTGTGTTTGTGAACAGCTGCTTGCAAGGCGACGACGGAAGGGATTTCTGCATCGCATTGTGACTGGGGATGGAAAATGGGTTCATTACGATAATCCCAAGCGCAGAAAATCATGGGGATATCCCGGCCATGCTTCCACGTCGACGGCCAAACCGAATATTCACGGTTCCAAGGTTATGCTCAGTATTTGGTGGGACCAGGTCGGCGTAGTGTATTATGAGTTGTTAAAACCGACTGAAACGATCATAAGCGATCGTTATAGAATGCAATTAATGCGTTTGAGCCGAGCATTGAAAGACAAACGACCGCAATACAACGAGAAACATGATAAAGTGATTTTACAGCATGACAATGCTCGACTCCATGTTGCGAAAGTGGTCAGGACATACTTGGGAACTTTGGAATGGGAAGTCCTACCCCATCCGCCGTATTCTCCAGACATTGCTCCCTTGGACTATCACTTGTTTCGAGCAATGGCACACGGCCTAGCTGACCAGCACTTCCGGTCTTATGGAGAAGTAAGAAATTGGATCGATTCGTGGATCACTTCAAAAGATGACCAGTTTTTTCAACGCGGGATTCGTATGCTGCCCGGGAGATGGGAGAAAGTAGTAGCCAGCGATGGACAATACTTTGAATCATGAATGTATAACCAGTATTTCACAATGGAGCCTCGAATTTCGGAAAAAAACGGCGGAAGCAAAGTTATATACCTAATAACATGATATATACAGGGTGGTCCATTTGAACTGATATAGTCAAATATTTCGGAAACTAGTGGAGATGGAGAAAAATGGTCCAGATAAAAAGTTTAGGGTTCCAAGGAGGAAGTATGATGCTGACATTGAAAGATCCTTCGGAGGTCATTTTGAAGGTCATTTAGGTGTCCTAATTAGACGTGGTAGTTCTCTGTTCCCTCCTGGGTGCTTGATTATTGTAAGTCCCCTTGCCTCTTACAAGTGGGGTTCCAAAATTAGGAAGTTTTTTTGTGAATGAGGGAGGACATGATCGATCGCATCCGCACTGTTTCTGCCAACATACCAGGATTATGTATCCAGGCAAAGGGGGGTGACTTCGAGCAATTATTGTAACAGCATCAAGCACCCCTCATGTGAGAGGCAAGGGGACTCACGATAATCAAGCACTCCGGAGGGAACAGAGAACTAACACGTCCAAGTCGTTGTTCTTGGGTAGCGCTAAGAATAATTCATCAATAATTTCGACGGTCCATACCTCGCACCACAATGAGCGGAAAGGGGTCCATGACCAGTGTTTCGTAAAGGGTTTGGAACCAGCTTTATCATGCCATGATGAAAAAATTGAGGTCCTATTCAAAAAAACCATCTTGACCCCTAAATGACCTCCAAAATGACCTCTGAGGGATTTTTCAAGGTCAGCATCATACTTCCCCCTTAGAACCCCAAACTTTTTATCTGGAACATTTTTTTCCATCTCCTCTAGTTTCCGAGATATTTTACTATATCACTTCAAATGGACCACCCTGTATAAGCGTGTATGAAATATGAATCCAAGACAGTAGGAATGTGAGAGGTGATTTGAACTGAGATCTATCAAAAATCTCTAAACATACGAATGTGTAGTTGTGCATATATATACAGGGTGGAACATTTGAAGTGATATAGTCAAATATCTCGGAAACTAGTGGAGATGGAAAAAAATGTTCCAGATAAAAAGGCTTGCAAGGGGGAAGTATGATGCTGACCTTGAAAACTCCCTCAGAGGTCATTTTGGAGGTCATTGAGGGATCAAGATGGTTTTTTGAAATGAGACTCCCATTTTTCATCATAGCATGGGAAAGCTGGTTTCAAATCCCTTACGACACACTGGTTATGGACCCCTTTCCGCCCATTGGGGTGCAAGGTATGGACCGTCGGAGTGATTGATGAACTACTCTTAGCGCTACCCAGGAACAACGACGTGGACGTGATAGTTCTCTGTTACCTCCGGAATGCTTGATTATTGTGAGTCCCCTCGCCTCTCACATGTGGGGTGCTTGATTATTGTGAGTCCCCTTGCCCCTCACATGAAGGGTGCTTGATGCTGTTACAATAATTGCTCGAAGTCATCCCCCTCTGCCTGGATACATAATTCCAGTCTCCGCCGAAAATATGTAACCGTCTTCAGAGACAATGATCGCGGTACCTTGGCACAAACAGTGAGGATGCGATCGATAATGTCCTCCCTCTTCGTTGGTTGGGCCTTGAATACTTCGTCTTTCAGAGATCCCCACAAGAGAAAGTCGGAAGATGTCAAGTCGGGTGAGCGTGGAGGCCACGCAACTGGCCCACCTCGTCCAATCCACCTTCCCGGGAAATAAGGATCAAGGTATTCTCTCACGATCAATGCGTAATGGAGTGCGATGTTGGTTGTCGATTGCTCGATACCAATGCGGATTAACATCCGACCAGTAATCAGAGTTGTGTCTATTCAAATGCCCAGTGCTCTGAAAAGATGCTTCGTCAGAGAACATTACATAGCCCGGGAAAAAAAATTCCATGTATGGACCCATATATGGATTCATATATGCGGTCATATATGAGCACATATGGATTTTGGCCATATATGTTCTCATATGGTCATATATGGAAGTGGGGAATCTATCAGCATTGATCTCACTTCTCTCTCCTTTGGTTCTTCATCACATTCCATGTAAAATTGTGACATTTCTTTGTCCATATATGGATGTATATGATGATGTATGATTGAATATGATCACATATGGCCATATACAGTCTCATTTATACATGATCATATATGGCCGGAATCCATATTTGCTCATATATATTTCATATATGTTTATATATGTTCATATATATTTCATATATGTTCATATATGATTCATATATGATTCATATACGCTCGTATACGACCATATATGAATTATTTCTTCCCGGAAGTCGAAGAATTGAGGATCGTCAACCAGCCTTGCTCATGCCCAGTTGCAGAATCTAATTCGAAGTCTCATGTCGTTTGGAGTGAGAGCTTGAGTTAACTTAATATGGTATGGTCGATATTTGACATGCTTCAAGATTCCCAAAACAGTAGTCCGTGGTATACCAGTTATTCGTGCCAACGATCCGCTACTAACATGAGGGTCCAAGTGGATAAGTCTCAATATGGTGAGTGCACGGATATCATTCTCATCGTATCGGTGATGTCTTAGATCTCGCTGTAACATTCCTCGTCGAGCCCTCAATTCGAGTCGACGGATGATCGTGGGGTGTGCGATGCGGCGATCGGGATACCGATCCCGGTGAACTCTTGCGGCTTCGTCGTAATTATTGTGACATGAGCCAAGCGCAAGCATCATATCAATGATTTCAGAGGGTGGATAGTGATTCATTTCTCCAATCGAATCGAATGGAATAAATTGATAAATGTAGATGATGGAATATGCAAAGGAAAAGAACGATTGTGATGGTCTCAGTTCAGAACCAGTGTCCAAATGATAACGTATTTCCGTAATCATCCACATAACCAACCATAATGAACAGAAATTCGATGTTTCTGTTTGTTGATGTATTCTTGTTCATCGCTTTTCTCCAAAGATCGGTACTGATTTCGATGCAGATGAGAGTTGATTTCATTGGAAAAAAAACGTAAACATACACAAACGGGAACACTGAGTCTCTGCTTATTATGGTTGACAGTAATGTGTACGATTTATTACGATTATTGCGTTTCAAATCGAATAAATCATTCTATTCGATTCAATGAGGGTTATACATGAGTATCGACTCTCAAAAATTGTTGAAAGGTTGCTGGAAATATTGGAAGTATTGACCATACCACATAACGTCGATTAGGATGCACATTCGAATGTATACAAAAATCCTTCGAACTTCCAGAGAATTCACCGAACAAAGTTACACTGTACAGAATTTCTTTGTAGATTTACCAAAAAAATTCGGAAGTTTTTTGGTAAATGAGGGAGGACATGATCGATCCCATCCGCACTGTTTGTGCCAACATACCAGGATTATATATCCAGGCAGAGGGAGGTAACTCCGAGCAATTATTGTAAAAGCATCAAGCACCCCTCATGTGAGAGGCAAGGAGACTCACGATAATCAAACACCCCGGGGGGAACAGAGAACCACCACGTCCACGTCGTTGTTCCTGGGTAGCGCTGAGAGTAGTTCATCAATAACTCCGACGGTTCATACCTTGCACCCCAATGGGTGAAAAGGGGTCCATGACCAGTGTTTCGTAAAGGGTTTGAAACCAGCTTTCTCATTCCATGATAAAAGAATGGGGATCCCGTTCAAAAAAACCAACTTGACCCCTGAATGACTCTCAAAATGAACTCTGAGGGATTTTTCGAGGTCAGCATCATACTTCCCCCTTGGAGCCCTAAACTTTTTATCTGGCACATTTTTTTCCATCTCCACTAGTTTCCGAGATATTCCACTATGTCACTTCAAATGGACCACCCTGTATCTGTATACTGGGTGTCCCATTTCAATCTGTCACTTAGAACATCTCGAAAACGAATAGATTCAGAAGAAAATGTTCCAGGGAAAAAATGTAAGAATCTGAGGGGGACATCCGATGGTGAACTTGGCTTTGACCTCAGATCCCACCTTCAAGGTCATTCTGAGGTCAACTCATGTTTTTGAAATGGAATCCCCTATTTTTTGCTACCGGTTCAGATTCTACGCTAGAAACCAAGGAACTTTTGTCTCAAACGTCTTTTCGGAATCCCCATAGATGGCGCTCTAATTGATGAGAAAATGAGAATTCTCAAACCCTCGGATTGTATTCTGTCTAACATAATGCTCAACTCTTGAGTGTTTCTCATCTCCCGGAAATTGCCGTCGGCATCAGCGTTACCCAATGCGCACCACGAGGAGGTTGCGCGATCGGACTTTACACATCATTGTGGCCCTGGAAAGGGCCGATTGTCTGAACTGGAGGTCTATCTTCGGGGACGCATGAGGCATTCAGAAGGAGTTCAAAATGAGCGCCGTTTCGCCTCTGACAAAGCGCAATTCTTTTATGAAAGTTTTCTACAGTTGCTTGCAACGTAGCAGGTGTTATTGCTGTGCATCCTATTCTTATTCGATCTCCCATGTCATCGCGTGTTGTTGGAGGTTTACGGAATACAACATTTTTCATGTAACCCCACAAGAAAAAATCAGGCGACGTCAGATCTGGCGACCTAGGTGGCCATCGCACAGGTCCCCCACGGCCAATCCACCTTCTGGGAAACTTCTCGTCCAGAAATTTTCGAACAATTCGCATGTAATGAGGAAGTGCTCCATCCTGTTGAAAACACATCCTTGATCTCACGTCAAGACTTACGTCTTCCATAAGAACAGGGAGTTCATAATGCGAAAAACAAAGATACTCTCCGCCAGTCAGGTTTCCTTCCAAAAAATACGGCCCTATGATCCTGGTATCCACAATTCCGCACAAACGTTCACACTCCAACGGTGTTGATGCTTAAGTGTACGGACCCAGTAAGGATTCTGAGCACTCCAATAATGGCAATTGTGCCTATTGAGAATTCCAACATTGTGAAATATTGCCCCATCAGAGAACATAACGTGATATGAGAAACATAGGATCTTCTTCAATTCTCCGTTGGGCCCACGTGCGGAAGTTCAATCTTGTTATGAAATCCTCAGCTGTTAGAGATTGCACCAAAGTGATACGGTACAGATGATGATCAAACGATTTCAAGATACGCTGAGCTGCGGATCAAGGAATCCCGGTCATTTTCTCAATACCCCGAAGACTGATATGGGGATTAATATGAATCAATGCCAGCACAGCCAGCGATCTCACATCAGGATCATTGTCATCCGCATAAACTTTCTTGTTCCTCTGTCGTTTGAGGAGACCTTGACGAGCACGTTATTCAAGAAATCGGATCGTCATGCGATTTGGACACCTCCGATCCGGAGAACGACGTTGAAACGTTCTCACAGCTCCAACATAATTTCCCCGCGCTTCACCAAGACACAACAAAACGTCCACAATATCGTTTGGCGCCTAATCAGACATGATATTCAGAAATGTGTTTCCTCCAAATGATAACAGAGAACTGAGCAGTTTGGGAATGCTAAATTTCTGAGGTATTCACACGTGAATCAAAATAATAACAATTTCCAAGAACAAAACCAAAACAAAACACAACCGACGACGATTTCCGGGAGATCAGAAACACTCAAGAGTTGAGCATTATGTTAGACAGAATACAATCCGAGGGTTTGAGAATTCTCATTTTCTCATCAATTAGAGCGCCATCTATGGGGATTTCGAAAAAACGTTTGAGACAAAAGTTCCTTGGTTCCTAGCGTAGAATCTGAACCGGTAGTAAAAAATAGGGGATTCCATCTAAAAACATGAGTTGACCTCAGAATGACTTTGAAAGTGGGATCTGAGGTCGAAGCCAAGTTCACCATCGGATGTCCCCCTCAGATTCTTACATTTTTTTCCTGGAACATTTTCTTCTGAATCTATTCGTTTTCGAGATATTCTAAGTGACAGATTAAAATGGGACACCCCGTGTATACAGGGTGTCCCATTATAATTTTTATATCGGATTAACTCAAAAACAAGGAGTTTTGGAGGAAAATGTTTCCAACAAAAGTTGTGAGATTCCGCGGAGGACATCTGATGGTGACCTTGACTTTGGCCTCGAATCTCAACTTCGAGGTCATTCAGAGGTCAACTTTTGTTTCTTGAATGAAATCCCCTATTTTCGACTGCAGATTCAGATTTGACGTTGAAAAACAAGAAACTTTCGTCTGAATCATTTTTCCGAATTCCGCACAGATGGCACTCTAATCGATAAAAAATGAGTTTTGTAAAATACTCATATTGCTTTCTGTGTAAAACGACATTCAACCCTCCAGTGTTTTTTTCCAGCTTCTGAGGATTACTGTCACCATTAGAGTTACCCAATGTGCACCACGAGGAGGTTGAGCGATCGGATCTTGCGCATATTTGTGGCCCGGAAAATTTGATGAAACCCCATAAGTGAAAATCCAAAGTGGTAAGATCCGGAGACCTAGCTGGGATTTTCCATCGACCAATATTAACAATTATGTCTGTTCGTAGTATCGTTACTGTGAATTGTTGCGAAACACAAGTACACCACAATACTTATGTTTATCATGAACAAGAAAGTTCATACTAGAGCATTGTTCACAAACATAAGTGAAACGGAATGTTTAATATCCTTCATTTATTCATAAATTCTTTTCGATATACGATTCAAACTTGAAGAAGATCTTTGATCAATGTTGTGAAGGTCTCAATACCATGGATTATCCTTGGGGTGAAATACTCGATATTCTCCTGATACTAGGAGAATCTCGACGTAATTACGCTGCAGCATCAAGATTGTATGGAGAGAGGTATCCAAATAGACGCCAGCCTTCACTTCAGGCGATACGCTCAACAGAAAGACGAGTTAGAAGAATGAATATCCCACGAGTCAGAAGGCGTTATGATGGAAATCGTATGGATGCACGCTCAGTAGCCGTTTTAGGAATGGTGCACCTGAATCCTCACGTTAGTACCAGAGAAATCCAGCACCAATTAGGTATCCCAAGATCAACGGCACACCGCATACTTAGATCTGGTAAATATCATCTTTACCACATTACATTGGTGCAAGCATCAAGTGAAGATGATCTTAGACGTAGGGTTGAATTCGGTCAATGGGCCTCGGAGCAACCGCCTGGTTTTTTCAATTACGTGATGTTTAGTGATGAGGCGACATTTCGCAGTAACGGTGTTATGAACAGACATAATTGTCATTATCGGTCAATTGAAAATCCCAGATAGCATCGACAAGTTGACAATCAACATCGCTGGACTCTGAATGTGTGGTGTGGGATTTTGAATGGTCAGATCATTGGTCCTTATTCCTTCCAACATACTGTTGGGAAGGAAAATGATCTTCAATTGATTCGGGAAAAATGACCAAGGATGTTGGAAGATGTTGATCTCTACACACGGAACAGGATATGGCTTCAACATGATGGGGCACCACCTCATAACGCTGCAATTGTCAGAAATTTCTTAAACGCATCTTACCCACACAGATGGATTGGTCGCGGTGGATACATTGCCTGGCCAGCTAGGTATCCGGATCTCACCTTTTTGGATTTTTACTTATGGGGTTTCATCAAGGATGTAGTTTATGAAAGACCACCAACGACCACAGATGACATGAAACGCCGAATCCGAACTGTCTGCCGAACAATTCCACGTCATGTGCTTTTGTCGTTAGAACCACATTTTCAGAGACGAATTAGGTTATGCCAACAGGGCAACGGTGCAAATATCGAACATTTGATACGGTGAATCTTCATACATATTGCAGAGCGTTTGTTGTGAAAAATTACACACCTCTACAGTTCAGACAATCGGCCCTTTTCAGGGCCACAAAGATGTGCAAAATCCGATCACCCAACCTCCTCGTGGTGCATTGGGTAACTCTAATGGCGACGGTAATCCTCAGAAGCTGAAAAAAAACACTGGAGAGTTAAATGTCGTTTTACACAGAAAGCAATACGAGTGTTTCATAAAATTCATTTTTTATCGATTAGAGCGCCATCTGTGCGGAATTCGGAAAAATGATTCAGACAAAAGTTTCTTGTTTTTCAACGTCAAATCTGAATCTGCAGTCAAAAATAGGGGATTTTATTTAAGAAACAGAAGTTGACCTCTGAATGACCTCGCAGTTGAGATCCGAGGCCAAAGTCAAGGTCACCATCAGATGTCCCCCTCAGAATTTCACAACTTTTGTTGGAAACATTTTCCTCCAAAACTCCTTGTTTTTGAGTTATTCCGATATAAAAATTAAAATGGGACACCCTGTATATCTGTATATATATCATTTTCATACAAATTGAAGGTATACCTTATATTTTATTCTTTTGGATGAGTTGGAGCGAGAGAGAGAGAGAGAGAGATCGATGATTCTCCTTTTAATGTACACCTCATCCTATTCAGTTCTTCTTTTGAAATTTCCTTGTAGATTATTTCCTTCTTTTATTCTCGACACATGGCCCTCTTTTATATTTCTGGATCCCTTCTGTTTTTACTTCCCTTGATTGATTGATCAGAATCAGCCCTCGCGTGAACAGTTCTCTGTTTCTTGAGATAAGGATGTGTATCTCTATACATTGATCGTATCGGCGTTTACCGATCTCTTTATGTTAGTCGACTAACCCATATCCTGGAAGTTTGCACCTCTACTCTCTCCTCAATCACCGGTCTTGTTCCTTCTCTTCCACCTCGTTAGGTCTTGAAACCTTGAGAAATGTAACGTGTGATTCTTCCCTCTTATAGATTTTGAGAGTAAATCAATAAAATCCTAAAGAATTTAGAGGGATTCAGACAAAACCAGAGGAAGTTTTGGAATCTGGATAAATTGAATCCTGAGAGATTCAAAGAGATTCAGAAGAACTCAGACAGATACAGACAAATTCAGAGAAAACTTTGGCATCTGAATGGATGGATGAAATTTTGGGAGGCTCAGGAAGATTTAGTCAGGGGCAGAAGGATTCTGAGAGATTCACATCAAGCCTTGAACTTGGAATCAATGGAATTCTGAATAATTCAGCGACTTATAGAAAGATCCTAAAGAATTTCAGAATCTTTATCAGCGAAGTTTATAGTGATTCAAAGAGAATTGAAGAGATTTTGAATGCGGCACTGTATGACGAGTCCCTAAGTTTCTCTGAATTACTCTGAAATTCCCCTGAAATTCTCAGAAAAATGTCTCAAAACATAGACAGATTCAACGAGTTTTCAGAAAGATTCAATGTGATTTCTGAGTGATTCAGAGAGATGTTTTTACCAAGGCCAGGTTTCTTAGAATATTACGATCATTCATGTGTTCAGGCAGGAAGAGGATTGATTCCATTTGAATATCATATATGTGAACTGTTTCACCAATGTCATGATTGTGAGGCTACCTTCACTTTTGTGACAAGTACCGCATACAATGCTACTCACATCCGAGTCTCAGTTCGGGATTTCTGATAGGACTGAAATGAGCAGAAGATTCAAATCATCCAGAAACGTATTTACGATTCACCGTTGGGTCAAAATGCACATGATAAAAGTAATGAATCTCATCTAACATAGAATATTTGTGCCCTAGATCCCATGGAATAGTATAATGACACATGTGTGACGGGTTCAAGCTCAGAGGGGAAAATCCAATTCAATTAAATTTCGTATACGTAAACAGCTACACATGTATCATAAGCATGGAACTAAATTTCCTCCCTCGGATAAAGCAATTATACAATCATTCTTTGATGTCCAAGAGATTCAATTCCTCCGCATATATCATCTCACTCGTGTGCACTCGATGCCAAAAATTTGTGAAAGAGAGCATATCGAATACAAAGCATCGAATTTCAAAACATAACTAACATACTTTGATTCAAAGATCTTATCGATGGAGACATGGAAAGCCGTAACAAGTTACGTCATCAAATAGTTGTCATTTTTATTATGACAAATGTTTCCGATCGCAATCCTTCTCAAACCTGGTATCAAATTGTCCGTCTAAATTATAACTCCTCTGATGAATTCATTTCGAACTATCGAATATAAATTGAGAAGAACCGAAGAAATCATAACGTGATGTGTCACGAGGATAAACATTGACAAAAAACTCATCTAAGAATATTAAGAGCCACAATACATTTTTACAAAAACGATGGACGCGATAATATATTTGCTGTTTTACCACTGGAGGTTAATTCTTTGTTGCCAACAAACGACCTCGCATTTTCCACTATGGTGACACGAAATATCAAAACATTTGTCCTCAAATCTGAAAGTCGTAGCGTATAAAAAAAAAGCGTGACGTCAGTCGTTCAAAAGAATCAGCAATCAGAGTGGGAATAAAAGCACAAGCAAATCAGGATACCCCGAATCCACGAATGAATTTTGATGAATGTGTTTGGGATTTCATCGATTGGATCAGATCAATGTTATTGGCCGGGAAAACACTCAACCAATTCGATTGAATCAGTCCTCAAGAGTCTAAATGAAGTCTAAATTACATGTGCGCGTTTTTCGGCGAATGCCCAAACGAATCCCAATAAATCCGTTGAGAATTCCGTGCATTGAAGCCGAAGAACAATGACAACAGTGATCGTTCTCGACAACGATCGGGAAAAAACATCCATACAATCCGATTGAATCAGTCGTCATGATTCTCTTTTTGAGATTCATGGCTCGGGAAACTTGAAAATCCTCATTATTAGTTGATTATAAAAATCAGTCCTTCCTATCAACAATGCCCCATCTTCTCTGTAGATAAACCAAGATTGGGAATCGGCATATTACCAATCACACTTAGTTGAATTGAATTGAATCCAATTCAATCCGAATCAATCCAATTGAATGCAGTCGAATCCAATTCAATCCATTTGGATCGAATTGAATTCGATTCAATCCATTAAGATCAGATGGAATTCAATTGGATCAAATTGAATTCAAATGATTCCCGTTGAATTCAATTGGTGAGTTCCTCAGTCAGTATGATTGAAACCAACAGTCTATGACCTATCCAATCTGCAATAGCTTTTGGTTATGTTCATTGGCCAAAAGATTATTGAATTGAAATAAAAACAACCCCTCGCGTAGAAATTTCTCCCGGGCTCAGACCTGGGTCAGGTAATGCAAACTATAAATATTTTTGGTATTGATCTGCATGTGCTGACAATAATATTTTACCGATTTTATCCGTATCGTCGACTGAAATAAAATAAAAATCCTCTCCGTCGTCGACGGGAAATGCGGACGAAAATTTCGGTGCTATAGATCTGAATTTTGAATCACTGAATTTTGTCGATTTCGTCCGGATTTTCGGATGAACTACATTGTACAAAACAAAATCCTTTGGGGGATCCCAGTATTGTACTGGAAGCAATAACCCTGTACAAGGATCTTTATTTGCATATTCTTGTTCGAAAATCGTTGAGGAACCTCGTCCACTCACGTAAATTGAGAGAAAATCATATCCTACCTACAGGATTCGAATTTACATTCCTACCAGCCTACCGTATGAAGCCTAAGACCTAAAACAGAATGAGCTATTGCGCGACTTCGCAGGTAATCAACTTGAGAAAGTACATGTGTACGTTGGAGTGTTTTTCCGTTTTCATCCGCATACGCGAAGAAGAATTTTAATGATATTGACCTGGACTCACAGCCATCAAATCATATCGATTTAATTTTGATTATCGGATAAATGGAGTTGGAAAGTCTTTATGTTCCCATCCGCATATGCGGATGAAAATTTTCATGGTATCTCTCCGGATTTACAATCGTGAAATCATATCGGTTTCAACCGGATGAATTAAGGTGGAAAGTCTTTCTGTTTTCAGCTGCACTTGCGGACAAGAATTTTCATGGTATTGATCTGGATTTCCAACCATGAAATCCTACAGATTTCATCCGGATATTCGAATGAATAAAGGTGGAAAGTCCTTCAGTTTTCATCCGTAGATGCAGATGAAAATGTTACTGGTATCTGTCTGGACTTACAATCATGAAATCATATCGGTTTCATCCGGATTTTCGGATACACGATATTCTAATATTTTTCCATTTTCATCAGAATACCCTACTGTAAATTTCCAGTTAGTTCGCATGGGTCTTTGTATGGGAATTGAGTGGTTCGCATGGTTCTTCGCATGGGAACGAAGTGGGTCGCATGGTTCTTCACACGCGAATCAATGGGATCGCATGGGTCTTTCCATGGGAATCAAGGGGGTTGCATGGGACTCAAGTGGGTTACATGCGTCTTCACATGGATTGATGAGCGAAAATATTGAGAAATAGATTACTCTGAAATTTTAAACAATTAATCGAACTTGAAACAGAAATACATATCCACTTTCAATTGTAGATTACATTCATATTGATTGAGTTCGAATATCTCAATCATCCATTTGACACCCTAATGTACCTTGCTCATTCATCATGGTGAATCATGTGCAAATGTCTCATGGGTCACTCGTGCGAATATATCACATGGGTTACTCATGGGAAAATATTGCACGGGTTACCCCTACGAGAATACCGAACAGGACAAAAACTTATGTGGATGTGAAACAATAATGGAGATGTTCATTGTCTCAAGTTCATGTTAGTTTTTGTTCTGTTCGGAATTCTCATATGGGTAACCCGTGCAATATTTCTCCATAAGTAACCCATTCAATATATTCACAGGAGTAACCCATGTCACATGATCACATGCGAAATAAACCCGGTCCCGAATTAGCATGGGACATTTCTCTTGCGAACCAACTGGAAATTCACAATGGGATATACCCGGGAATATTCGACGACTTTTTGAGGAAACAGTTCTTTCAGTGTTCGAATTAGTTATTATCCCGAAAAGTGAACTCTTTTGAACCTCTTTATGATTTCATGGATTCGAAAGTTCATAAACAATTCTATTCATGTTCTTGAAAAAGAACTCCGACTGCTGCTGTATGAGATCACCCGGTTTGTTAGACTGGATTTTGACGCAATGAAATTATATCCGTGAATCCAATCTAGAACGGAATAAAATGTGCATGCAGTAATTACTGAGCACAAACAACATCTGTTTGTTTAGCTTCTCTGGGTGCAAACTGGGAACTGTCGTTCAATTTTTCAATCCATCGAAGTGGATTAGGGAAGAATGAATTTTTTTCCGAAAATCCAACTAAGATGGAACCAATTCCCCATGTGTTAATTACTCAACCAAACCATAATTTTTCATATCCGCGTATGCAGATGCGAACGACGATTTCCGCTCAATCACTTGGCTTATCGAGCCGGATTTCAACGCAATGGACCCCCATCCGTAAATTCAACCTAAAACGGAAAAAATGCCTGTGCGGTAATTACGAAATCAGAACATCATTATCTTGTTCAGCATTTGCGGATGCAAACTGAGAACTGTAATCAACTTGTCTTCGCAAATTCAACTTGAAACGTAACCCGTTTGGCATGTGTTGATTACTCAACAAAACCACCATTTCTTATGTCCACGTTTACATACGTGAATGACGGCTTACGCTTAATCAGTTGGCTTGGCAAGCCGGATTTCAACGCAATGAAATCATATCCGTAAATTCAACTTCAAACAGAACAAAATGTCTGTGCGGTAATGACGGAATGGAAACACCATTGTTTTATTCAGCATTTCCGGATGCAAACTGGGAATTGTTATTCCATCATCCGGCTTGTCGAAGCAGATTGGAACGCAATAAATTTCTCTCCGCAGATCCAACTTGGAACAGCATCAATTTGGTCGTCGTTTATGCTGATCAAAGTATAATATCTTATACCCGTCATCCCGGACAAACTCGGAGGATTTGGTGAGAATTGCAATGCCAGCTCAGAACGTTTTCATTTTGTTTCCGCTGTTCCAGTCGCACTCCTTCTCCGAGGATACGTAAAGTTTCGTACACATTTTACTTACGTCACAAAATCTTACTTCTGCCCTGCGGAATGAATCGTGAAGATTTGCATCTGAATTCTTCCCGTTTCTTTCCGTTATTTTCAGCAGGGCCTATAAGGGTTATGGGTGGGCATCCCTGAATTGAGATATTCCTGGAATGTATTGGTGACCCTAACTAAGGCCCACATGGGCCGTGGGTGGGCGAACTTGCATTGGATGCCCTAGATATACCCCTACGGGGCCAGGGTCTACCTCAGGGTGCCCAGGATTGATTTCCACATGGGTCCATATCACCCAAGGAATCAGATTAGCAGCGACGGACATTGACTTCAATCTTTTTCGTTGATTGAACCGAATCACTGTCAGATGACCAATTCAATCTCATTCAATTTCATCAACCGTATATTCAATGGGTACGTTCCGAAAAATGTATCTCACATTGCATTCCATTTCGTATGTGAGGTATACCATGAATTAGGAAAATACTGAGTAATCCTGTTCTTCGTATTGTGATATAATCAACTTCCTAACTAACATTTTAGTTCTTGAAGATATCTAAAAGAACACTCAATTGAGGGGTCTTCGAGAACGTTCTTGAAGAGTTCTTGAATACATTTGTTAGAAGTTTTGGAAAGTCATCTTGATAATGATTCGTAACAGAATACTCAATTCAGAGATCTTCAAGAACGTTATTGGAAAGTTCTTGAAAATATCTTTCAGAAGTCTTGGAAAGATTTCTGAAAGATGTCTTGATTAGGATACGTTTAAGAAGATAAATTTCTCAGCAGATTCGAGGTTACATGAGCACATGATCATGAATAGCACAGAACAAAACTATGAATGTACCTGTTATTACAATCGTATTGCAAATGAAGTCAATTTATCCATGAATTGGAAGCTTGAATCACGGTGTAAGAAGAATAGGTGATCGAACTTCGTCGAATTGCAGTGGTGGGGATGTGATTATTTGATCCGGTTGACAGTTCTCGTTCTCAGATGTCGTTTATGTAGGACAAAGGTTTTTGTAAACAGTAATGGCGGCATGTTTATACATATTGATAACCTCAACCATTCCAAATATTTTGCTTCTCTATCATATAATAAGAAATATGATTCCTTATTGCATATATATGCGTCAATATATTAAAACATTCAACCAATAAGATATCACAAAACAAAATAAAGAGGAGAAAAAATTATCTAAGTTAGTTAATACATGAAAATTATAAATTGAATTCGAAGTTGGAAGGTTTCTTTAAAATGTATTTCAAAATGAATATGGAGGAATTCAAATCTAATGGAATATACAAAAATTTAATGCTTAAGAATTAAAAATACGGATTATGCACTGCATAAACAAAGCGTGAATACTCATTTTGCAATGTTTCTTTATTCTATTCAAAAATTATTTGAATAAACCATTCAACAACACGTTCAAAAAAATATTTTTTCTCACACATTGTGCAATAATGTACACAAGATTAGAAGATTTTGAAAATTTTTTGAAATATAACTTCCATAGTGGTTCAGATCTGAATGAATACAATTTTGAATGTATTATTAAATTGAAAACTTCTGAAACAGTTTGGGTTATGTTTGTGTATGGGGGTAGCCATTTTTGTTCACATTTACCTACCATTGATGGTACCGCTATGTCTGGCGGAATGAATAAACCGGATAAAATAATCACACCGCTGAATTGAAGTTGCATCACCTATTCTTCTTACACCGTGGCTTGAATCGATATGATGTGCATACTAAAATTACCGAATATCCATTCCACAATAATTTTTCAGAAATACTGTAGAAAGGATCTGTGGTATTCACAAAATATTAACGACCACTAAAACACAGAATTCATTTCTGAATACGTTCCACTGAACTTATTCGTTTCCCCTATTTGTGAGTACATTCAACTTTTTGGATATTCATTCATGTAATAACAGTTTGTTCAGAAGATCATTTTCACTTTGAAACTATACACCACTGATACATTTCATTATGTCATATTGACAATTATGGGCGTCTCTAGCGTATTGTACGTATAGCTCAGGTGACTAAGGCGTAAATACGGCGTGCAATGAACGAGTTCGAGTTCCGTAACAAGAAGTGTCGGGATCAGGTAAACTTCATCGGAACACGAGAGCAATTGAAGAAACAGGAGAAGGAAAGAGAGAAGGTTGAGAATTTGGTTTGTGAACAAATTCAAGAGTCTTCCAAGACATTGTTATGAATTCTTCGAGACATCTTCAGGAACTCTTCAAGATACCTTTTCGAATTCCATACGTGTTTCATAAGACATCTTTTAGAATTCGTTTCGGTATCTTTTAGAAAGTTTTTTGAGACTTCTCACAAACGCATTAAGACTTCTTGAAGATATCTTTGAGATATCTGAATGTTAGTTGGGTTAGATTTCATTGGCAACACATCATCCGCATATAGTGGCTTTATACCTCTTCGATCCGAGAGATAAAATTGTCAGGTTCCTTATATAATATTGTTCTGATGTTCACGGTGACCCCAGAATCTTCGTCCCTCCTGGTGGCGTCAATGAGTCAAAACCCTATTTATTCCTGTCCATGACGTTCGATGATCCGGCTGATCATTCTCTTGTGATCTCATTCGTTTGATAATTGAATTCCACTTCAGAATTGACCGTATTCCGTTGGCTCACACCCTGTACAATGTCCTAGCCAAATCCCATTCGACTATCGCTACGATGAAAATGAGTTTCTATTGCTCATCATCTTATTGCATCCCATTGCTCGATCGAGATTATCATCATTGGGGCAATGTCACTCCGTTCCCATTCTCTGATTCTTCATAGAACGTCAATATTCTTTCTTGTGGTCGGGGTCATTTTCTGTATCCATTTTGCCAATATATCCTGCCAAACTTTCAATCAGTGGAGTACTCATGAAAACTTGTGAGACCCAATACACTGTCACAATGGTTGGAATGACTATTGAATTTTTTCATTTCTTGACGTCGAAAACCTCATCATAAGTGATCCAATTGTGGTACTATATTTTTTGCTGAACAGGGGTCAGATATCTCATCGGTACATTCCTTCTTAATCGTGATGACAAAATCTGATCCAACGATCTTATAGACTCAAATTTAATCCCATAGGAGTTGTAACGTGGTGGAATCACGTTCCAAGGAAGTATTATTTACTTCGAAAGGGAGATACGCGGTCAGAAGACGAGTCCAGGCGGGCCGCGGGCATTCTGTAGTTTTAGGTTGTACTGAAATCGGATGCTTCCCCGAAGTACTCAATCGACAGGAGAGAAAGAGACTGATGTTGCCCAAGGACGATCAGCTGACGCCAGTCATGATGACCAGACTGGGACTTGATTCACAGATACCCGAAGGCCGGGTGAAGAAAGTCGAGCCACTAAGCCGGGCTTGCTAATCTTACTAGGGGCGGGATTTCGCCTAATACGGAGTGCTTTGATACCTGGAGAGGTGAGACAGGATTCCTCCACGATCGAGTGCGACTGATCCAATCAGGGCAATCAGATTAACTCTCTGCACGGCCAACTCACGGTTTCAGAGATACTTGGTTCAATACACGGTGTATCATATAGGTGACATATATTCATATCTTGGCTGTATAAAGTTTTGTGATTCCAATGCTGCTCTTCACATTGCTATCACTAGCGGCGCCACCTGATTATAATGTACAGGTCACGTGATTTTGTTTAAATTTATATAACTTCACACCACGAATATTCAAAATAATGGATTTTTGAAGGTTATCAATGATTAATCCAGGAAAACACTAATACGTAAGCAATTCCCGAAAAATTAACAGAGAAAAATTGCAATTCCTCTATACTTATCATATCTCAGCCTATGAGTATCAGGATAATACATGCCGTTGAAATTTTAATTGTTTATTCAAACAAATCTGTAGTTCGATACAAGAATATTGAAGCTTGTAAGTCCTTGATTTTTTTGGTTACTTTGGTTCAATCGTTACGTTTCATTCAACAAAATTGACTTTGGTACACCTTCATTAGTTTTAAACCAGAGTTTTCGGATGTAATTTTCAATTTAGGTTATAAACATATTTATATACACATATACATGTGATCGTACACTCAGTGCATGTGGCGCCGCGGTGGTGATCGAAGGAAGGACAGCATTGAAATCACAGTTATTCCTGGAACTAATGTCACCAATATGATACACCGTGGTTTAATATCAAGCACCATTCTCCGAAGTAGCAGCAAGTCTGAAGTCGGCCCTGCGACATTAAGTTCACCTACACCTGGTTCATCCATCTGCAAAGTCCTACATCTAAGGGTACATTCTACTTTGTTGGGTCCAAATTTTCGATGTTTTTTTGCATGAATTTGGGTTTTGAAGTGTCTAGAATACTGTCTGAACCCCCCAAAGTGGGAAGTGAACTGGTTACACAGTTACGAGCGATTCTGTGTTGTCGCGCGCAAGTAGAGCAGTCGCATGATTTAGGAGCACGGAGCAGATGCGTAAGGATCGACTATTTTGTAGTTGTTTACTATCAGTAAAGTGGTACTAAACAGCATTTTTTTCAGAGTGGAGTAGCATTATCTTGGCGGTTGAACTGTTTCAATCTTTCGAATTTTTTGGCGTTGAATGATTTTAAACTCGCGTACACGTGCCACACAAGGAGCGTTAGGGTTTCGACTTGGGCCTTCGAGATCATCGTGAATGTGTTCGATGAAAAGTGTACACGGATAGACAAAGTGTTGATACTGGGAAAGGTCCTGCTAAATCTTTCGTCGAAAGGAAGTTTTACGGAAATCGTCACATTAATGGAAAGGATAAGCAGTTCAGTGATACATCGGCGAAGGAACTTGCGCGCTCAGAGTACTTTAACGTCACACATTTGCCCAATTTTTGTCATTGTATTCCGAATTTTACACTTGTTTTGACCAAGCTCGCCAAGATTCTGAAATGCAAAACGTGCGATAGTGACGTGTCTCTCAGGAAAACCGGTGCACAGGCCTTTAGATTCAAACTTGCTGTGTCGTGTCAATGTCACAAAACTGAAAATTCATTCGGGTCCAAAAGTGAACAATAAACCTTTTGAAGTAAATCGGCGCATTATTCACGTCATGCGCTTATTGGGTATTGGTTCAGCTGAAATGAACTGCTTTTCTGCGTTGATGGATATCGAAAGAGGTTTATCAATACGACTATATTATTCAGGCGTTGACAATATTCATACAGCAACGAAGGCCGTTTTCCATCAAGTTATTGAAAAAGCTGGTCGCGAGAGAAAGGAACTAAACGCTGAGCGGGGCAGTGAACGTGGTTCAACCGTGTCCGGTGACGCATCATGGAGTCATCATGGATTTTCGTCGTTGTTCGGAGTAATCACAGTGATTGGATATTATTCGAACAAAGTTCTTGCTCTTGTGACGAAATTCAGTTCTTGTAAATCTTGCATTGCGTACAAAAATAAAAAGAATACTGCCGAATAAAATAACTGGTACGGATCGGTGTGTGGTGTACATTAGAGGATTTAGACTAGCTTTGTATAGAAATCGAAAATAGGTGGAAAAGAAGGTGTAGAATATAGAGAAGTTTATAGGGAAGTGTGGAGAAAGTTCTACTTAGGAGATGTCACAATCGAAGTGAGGGATTTGAGATAGGTGAGTGGTGTAAAATAGTGAATAAAAGTGTGAAAGAACATAGGGCAATGGTAATAGAAAAAAAGATGGAGGATAGGATTCGAAGAATTGAGGAAGAAAGCAATGATAAAATGAAAAACTCAGAGTCGGAATTAGAAAATGAGTTGGAGAATATCAGGAATAGAATAAATATGAGGAAAATCCCGACCGGAAATGAGAGGGGTAAAGAAAGATTAGAAGATCAAAAGGAAATAACAGAATCGAAAAAAGAAATTGAAGACATAGGAAAAAATCTAGAAAGGCAAGAGAGAGAAAAAAGGAGGAAGAATATAATAATAAAAGGGATTGAAGGTGGCAAAAATGCAATGGAAGTGGCGAATGAAGTTATAAAAGATGAGCTGAGAATGCCGAAGGGGATGAAGAACGCGAGATTCTTAGGACAAGGAGAAAATAAAATGGCCTTAGTGGAGATGGAATGTAGTGAGGACAAGAGCGAAGCAATGGGTATGAGGGCGACGTTGAAAAGAACGGAAATTTTTATAGATGATGATCTGACTGTAGAAGAAAGAGGGGTCCAAAAAGCTCTAGGGAGATAGCGAAAAAGATGAAGAAAAAGGGAGATAATGTAATGATGAAATATAGGAAACTGAGGGTGAACGGGAAAGATGTTAGTTGGGAAGAGCTGGAGAAAATGGATTTTTAAAGAAGAATGAAGCTAAAGGGAGGGAAAGAGTGGAAGACAACGGGAGTGGGAGGGAAAAAGGGGTGAAGAGATGAAATTCTCAGAAGACGTAGAAAAGACAAGAAAAGGAGGGCAGGGAAAAAAAGAAGGAGTTGGACTAAGAATAGGTTTTTGGAATGTACCTGGGCTGGAAAATTTAGGAGATGATCGGAAGGAGAACATAGGGAGGTGGAATGTAATGGGTTTAGTGGAGACGCGGGTCGAAGAGAAGAACTGGGAGAAAATAAAGAAGAAACTATCGAAAGAATTTAAGTGGGACTACCAAGCAGCGAATAGGATGAAAAAGAAAGGAAGAGCCAGAGGGGGGATAATGATGGGAATGAGAAAGGGTAAAGAAGAGGTTGAAGAAAAAGGAGGAGATAATAAGGAAGAAGGGATAATGAGAAAAAGTATTAAATGGTCAGGGAAGGAGTGGACAATAATATGTGTATATGTAAATCAGGACATAAAAGGAAAATTGGGAGGGATAGAAGGAATGCTGGAAAAGGAGGGAAGGATAGAATTGTGATAGGAGAAGATATTAATGCAAGAACAGGTAGTGAAGGAGCGTTAGAGGGTGGAGGAAGCTTTGAGGGAAGAAATTCGAAGGATAAAAAGATAAATAAAGAAGGCAGAAGGCTACTTAAAGAGATAGCAGAAGAGACATGGGGTATAATGAACGGGTAAAGAGTGGGAGATGAATTGGGTGAATATAAATATAGTGGAGCGAGAGGAGATACAGTAATTGATTATGTGGTAGAAGATAGAGAAACATGGGATGAGGTAGAAAGATCAGGAGTTGGAGAGGAGATAGAGTCTGATCACAGGTCAATAACGGTATATTTGGGGGATGCGAGAAGGAACTGGGATAGAGAACAGGTGCGGGAGAAGAAAGAGAAAATGGATTGGTCAAAGAATGGGATAGAAGTTTATGAAAAAGGTATGGAGGGATGGAAATCAAGGGGTGGTAGCGCAGAAGGAATGATGAAAGAATTGGAAGAAAAAATCGAAGGAGCAGTCATATGGAAGAAGGTGATAAAAAGTGAAGATGGATTGAAAGGGCGATGGTGGGATGATGAATGCAAAGAATCGAAGAAAGAAGTAAGGAAAGCGCTGAGAAAATGGAGAAAAGGAAAATTGATAGGGGGGAGTATTCAAGAAAGTTGAATAACGACAGAGAAACGTGTGATAGGAGGGGAGAAGGAGAGGAAAGATATGTGGAGGGAATAGGGACAGTTAAGACGGATAAAAAAGTTTGGGATATTATAAACAGGGAAAGGAAGAAGAGAGGAGCCATGAATGAGGATATAAGTATGCGTGAGTGGAAGAAGTATTCTGAAGAGATATTAGGTTGGGGAGGGGGGTCAAAGAGTTAGAACGGGAATGGGGAGAGAAATGGTCAGGGAGTTTCACGGGGAGGAGAACACGAAAAGGGAGAAGATACAGAAGACTTGAAGATTGAAGAGATTAGAAAGGTGATTAAGGGTCTGAAGAAAAAAAAGTGGTTGGATCAGATGGGATACCAGATGAGGTATGGATATGGGGAGGAGAAGAGGTAGAAGAGGCAGTGTTTGAGATATGTAAGAAGATATGGAAGGGACAAGAAATATTGGAGGATTGGAAAGGAGGGGTATTAATACCTATCAAAAACAAAGGCAAAGGAGATAAGGTTCAAGATTACAGAGGAGGAACAATTATGACTACGCTGTACGCAATTCATGCTACAGTATTAGCGAATCTTTTGAGGGAAGAAGTGGGAAAGGAAAAGATAGTGCCAGACAACCAGACGGGGTTTGAAAGAGGAATGGCAACGATAAATAACACATACGTGTTGAACTACTTGATAGGGAGAGAATTGAAGAAAGAAGGAGGTAGCATGGTAGGCCTATTTGTGGATATGAAAGCAGCGTTTGACTCGATAAATAGACAGATCTTATGGGAGACAATGAAGAAAAGAGGAGTAGAGACGGATTTAATCAAAAGAACGAGAAGACTATATGGAGAAATAAAGGTGAGAGTTAACCCATTAAGTCCCAAAATGACATTTTTGCGTTGTATTTTTCAACGGCTGTACTGTCTAAGGAAGAGGGTTATGAAGAATTCCAGACCAACCAGTTTCGATGGAGAATTGACTGATCTTTCAGAATCTGATATTAGTTTTTTCGAAAAATGCACCTGTCACAAGATATACAGGTTTTTTTCCGAAAAAACGCGAATTTGAAAACTTCTTTTTTTCTTTATCTCATGTTTTCACATTGGAATCGTGTCATAATTCTTCTTGTAACTACAGAAACCGCGTCAATTTACTCCGAACTTTAATTCATGCCTTGGACAATTGGAAAAACTCATGTGGAAACAACCAAAATGGCGGCTTAAACGTGGAAAAAATGTCAAAAACTTCAAGAGTTTTTCATTCGGAAACGATGGACTTGAGGCAAAAATTTTACTGCACAAAAAGTTCCTAGAATTGATCAAAAAACATGCTCAAATTTTTTCAGGATTGTTTGACGACTTTTTTGAATTTCCAAAATCGCCAAAATTTGAAAATTCAGAAGAAGCGTCAAAAAATTCTCAAGAAATTTGAGCGTGTTCTTTGATTGATTCTCAGAACTTTCTGTTCCGTAAAATTTTTTCCTAAAGTCCATCGTGTTCTAATGAAAAATTCTTGAAGTTTTTGTCCACTATTCTGCGGTTTTTTTATAGTTTGGCATTTTTGAATATGCCTCTTATAATGTATTTCATATGGGATGTAACACGTTATTTTTGGTGAACATGTTTCATTTATACAGGGTGGGGCATTTAAAGTGTCGCGGGCGTTTTTTCCAAAAATAAAATGAGATACGAGAAAATTTTTCGGACAAAAATTGTAGGGTATCGAGGGGGACATCCGATGGTGGCCTTGGCTTTGACCTCAAATCTCATCTTCAAGGGCATTCTGAGGTCAACTCTTGTTTTTTAAATAGCATCTCATATTTTTTACTGCAGATTTGGATTCTAGGTCAAGAACCAAGAAACTTTTGTCTGAACCATTCTCCTGAAATCCGCAAAGATGGCGCTCCAATCGATATTGTTCCATACTGAATCTGACATTAGAATAACTCGAAAACGAAGGGTCTTGGAGGAGAATGTTTCGGACAAAAGTTGTCTGATTCCAAGGGGGACCCCTTGAACTGAAACGGAGGTGATGGGGTATAACAGACAAAACACAACACATTTCAATCGTCTACATCACTTGGATAATTTTAATGCAGTAGTTGCTCAAAATGATGGCTTTCGACTTCAATACACATTTCAAAACGTTTCACAAAAGATTGCTGAACTCGTGCTAAAATATCTTCATTGATGCTCGCGCATGCATTGATGATTCGTTGACGCATATTCTCAGGTGTAGTCGGTGCTTGTTGATAAACTGTATCTTTTATGTATCCCCATAAAAAAAAATCTGGAGAAATAAGATCCGGAGAACGGGCAGGACAATGAACTGGTCCACGACGTCCTATCCATCGTCCAGGATAATCTCTGTCCGAAATTTCTCGAGCTGTGACTGCATAATGGGATGGACAACCATCGTGTTGATACCACATATTCAATCGTTCCTGAATAGGTATGTCTTCAAGTAATGTTGGAAGTACTTGATCTAAGAAATGTCTGTACTTCTCTCCATTTAGCGTATCTGCAATGAAGTACGGTCCAATTACTCGAGATCGAAAAATACCACACCAAACATTCACAGCCCATTGTCTTTGATGCTCTACTTGACGTAACCATCTTGGATTTTCTGTCGCCGAGTAATGCATATTATGTCGATTTACTTGACCATGATTGGTGAACGTCGACTCATCAGAAAATAATATGTTGATGAAGTTGTTATTGTGCATTTGCGCTAGACCCCATCGACAAAACTGTACACGATTTTCGAAATCATCACCGTGAAGGTCTTGATGCAAACAAATGTGATACGGATGGAATTTGTGACGTTTCAGTATTCGAAGAACACTTCTTCGAGAAATTCCCGAATGGAGTTCAATTCCACGAGAGCTCACGTGTGCATTATTGGCTACTGCAGCTAGTACATTAACTTCCGCATTTTCTCCGCTAACAGTTCTCATTCGATTTCGTTTTTCCCTTGTAACACTTCCCGTTTCTGAGAATTATTTTGTAATGCGTTGAAAATGCCTAATGGATGGCGTTGTTCTTTCAGGAAATCGTTCTGCATACAAGTCGTATGCTTGTCTGGGGTTCTTATGCACTCCACCGTAAATGTAGATCATATCGATCTTTTCAGAAACCGTGTATCGGATATCCATGATTTTCAATTTGTCATAAACCAAGTAATAATCAAATGTAACTGACAAACTGACTTTCAAAATCGTGAATTTCCACTGAACCCCGTCATTTGTTTACATCGCGTGAGCTCTGAATGGTGGTAATGTAGACGATTGAAATGTGTTGTGTATTGACAACTTTTGTACGAAACATTCTTTTGCAAGCCCCTTCGTTCTCGAGTTATTCGAATGTCAGATTCAAAATGGAACAATATCGATTAGAGCGCCATTTTTGCGGATTTCAGGAAAATGGTTCAGACAAAAGCTTCTTGGTTTTTGACCTAGAATCCAAATCTGCAGTGAAAAATATGAGATGCTATTTGAAAAACAAGAGTTGACCTCAGAATGCCCTTGAAGATGAGATTTGAGGTCAAAGCCAAGGCCACCATCGGATGTCCCCCTCGGTACCCTACAACTTTTGTCCGAACAATTTTCTCGTATCTCACTTTATTTTTGGAAAAAACGCCCGCGACACTTTAAATGCCCCACCCTGTATATGTTTTCATGTAGTGAATCGATTACGTATTATTGAAAATCTTTTGAAACGTTACCCAACACCTCTCATCGTAAATTGTTTCATTGACTCCATGTGTATACATTCTTTAGCCGTCGAAATTTTGTTGCCGTTGTCCGGTCCTTACCACGTGGAGGTGAATTTATAAAAAGACCCTTCTTTTCTTTTTTTTTCAATTTAAAAAATTTTTTGGTAGTTTTTGAATTTTTTTGTTTTTTTTTGTTCCTTTTATACATAAATATGAAGTTTTATGTTGCACTACAGGTCGATGTAAGGCAGGAATTGCAAAAGTAAGAATTGCACATTGTACACATTTCATATGTGCTCATCCCACATTTTTTATAATTTCTACAATTTTTTCTTGCTATACCAGTAACAATTTCATGGACTTCTTTCCCTTTGATACCTTTTGCGAAATGAAATTCAGCAGGTTCTCAAGCCATCTCCTTAGATCCAATGTTTTTGTCACGATTTGATAAATTATGAATTACAAGGGCATTTGTTATCGATGATTGGATTAGTCGTAGAAAGATGGCCCAAGTCCATCTTTTTGCTCTTATGCATGGCATCAAATTACTACAATGTCCATCATGTAGATCGACACCACCCATGTATTTATTATATTGTGAGAAAGCTCTGGGAAATGGAATATCGTTTTTAGTTCTTGATTCTTTCGAATATCTTTTGACTGTTGACATTGGAGTTACACCTGCCGCGGTGGAAAGCAAAGATACTGGTTTTGAATCCATGATTGTGATATAGTTCAAACCGCTTTTTCCTCCGTGTTTGATTGAGAACGTTCCTCTTATTACTTTCTTATCCAATTCATTATGAGTATTCACTCTGTTTCCCCTCACGGTACCAGTTGCTCTCAAGCCGACTGTTTGCAAATGGATCAGTAAGTCTGGACTACAAAAAAGTTATCAAAATATAAATGATATTGAATTATTCTCCATGGAAGAATATCAACAAGTAGCTTTTGGATCATCTGCATAATGACACGACTTCCTAAGGGACATTTAGATAGTTTCACTTGTTTATCAGACGAATAAATATTCGACCCCTTGCCACAATGAATCTCACAATCGAACAGATATCCCTCTGAGGTTACAAATGCCCCACATTTTGATGCCGAAGCGCGCGGGCTTATCTTTCATAAACTGGAGCAAAATGGTTTTTCCGTGAAACTTCACCATCATTCCATCTATCGACAAAGCGGTAGTCGAGAAATTTATTACGACTCATTGATTTTGCCACAGTGGGACAGGCCAGTAATGGCCGATTAGACCAATAGTCTTTCTGAGATTTCCTTTGATTGAAGATTGACATTATAATTATCCCTAAAAAAATATCGAATTCATCTAATGTTCAATCGCAGTCATTCATATGAGTACTTCCGATGATATATTTCTTTAAATCGGCGGAGAAAAAAAAGTTCGTACAACTGTACATATGAAGATTCAAGAATAAATTTTTCCGTTTTCTCAGAGAGTAAGTTCCCATTTTCAGGATATTGTTCACACTTTCTTTCTCCGTTATTCCATACGTAAATATGATTAGGCTCCAGTTTCGACTGATTTTCTTCATAGTTACTTATAACCTGATGATAACTGATATTTGGAACTTTATTATCAAAAATTCAACAACCTTCAGATTCAGATTCAGAGTCAGATGGTCCAGAGCAATCATCCTGAGGAACAATTATTGCATCAAAGTCACCATCTTCACGCTCTTCAATTTCTACATCTTGCTGGTGACTTGATCGTTTCCGGCGTTTTCCTGATGAAGCAGACATTGTCTGTTTTACTCTCAATAAATAATATCACCAGTTTCGTCAGGCTAAAGTGCTATTTATTTATTTTATGGAATCAATGTTTTTCCCCAATAGATAAGTTTATTATTGAATTTTATTTCTGTGGAACATGAAGTATTCCGTTGATATATTGTCCTAATACGGTTCGCGATTTATAAGAGAATGCAATCCAATACCAAGTCACAAGAATACCGATTTTCTTTTATATGTTAGATGATATGTAATCATTGATCATCTATCAGAGTCATCACGTCGATAGTGTTCAGAGAACATATGAGGCATGGACAATATGTTGTGAGAAGACAATTTTGTGAATAAGAAAAATATCAAAGATACTCATAATATTACACGGGGAATATATTATGAGAAGCATATTCAAAAATGCCAAACTATAAAAAAACTGCAGAATAGTGGACAAAAATTTCAAGATTTTTTTATTAGAAAACGATGGACTTGAAGGAAAAATTTTACTGAACGAAAAGTTCTGAGAATTGATTGAAGAACACGCTCAAATTTTTTCAGAATTTTTTGACAACTTTTTTGAATTCCCAAAATCACAAAAATTTGGAAATTCAAAAAAAGCGTCAGAAAATCCTGAAAAAAATTTCAGCGTGTTCTTTGATCAATTCTAAGAACTTTTTGTCCAGTAAAATTTTTTCCTAAAGTCCATCGTTTCCGAATGAAAAATTCTTGAATTTTTTGACATTCTTTCCACGTTTAAGCCGCCATTTTGGTTGTTTCCACATGAGTTTTTCCAATTGTCCAAGACATAAATTGAAGTTTGTAGTAAATTGACGCGGTTTCTGTAGTTACAAGAAGAACTATGACACGATTCCAATGTGAAAACATGAGATGAAGAAAAAAAGAAGTTTCAAAATTCGCGTTTTTTCGGAAGAAAAACCTGTATATCTTGTGACAGGTGCATTTCTCGAGAAAACTAATACAGTCCGCTCTCTCAACAGTGCCACTCTGAATAGTGCTGATTCTCCTCATTCGTGCTCGAACACTACCCCCACCATCCATCACGCTATCGCGTGGCATCACATTTGAAACCGTTTCTCGCAATAGTGCCACCCGCAAATATGATCAAGAACTCTTTATAACTGATGTTCAATTACTCTGATCCATGTTCCATCACGGCAAATGTGTCGAGATGAAGAATAGAAAATTGGTGTGATTACTTTGGAATTAATCAAGAAGGAATAACCGAAAGATGATACAAATAAATTCGAACATCAAGTATGTATACAGGAATGTGAAAGAGAGTAATTTTGCGTACACAAGCGTGTGGCACTATTGCGAGGGTGGCGTACGAATGTTGAGAACATACGCGTACGCCAATGGTGGGGGTACATGAGTTCTAAGAAAAATACTCCCCTACTCTCCCATCACCGGCACTGTTGAGAGAGCGGACTGTATCAGATTCTGAAAGATCAGTGAATTCTCCATCGAAACTGGTTGGTCTGGAATTTTTCATAACCCTTTTTCTTAGAAAATACAGCCGTTGAAAAATGCAACGAAAAAATGTCATTTTGGGACTCAATGGGTTGAGGTAGGAGATGAGGTTAGTGAGGAATTTTGGTCAGCGAGAGGGGTAAGACAGGGATGCCCATTGAGCCTGGATTTGTTCAACATCTTTATAGCAGACTTAGAGGAAGAATTGGAAAAAGGAATACGGCGGGAATTAGAATTGGGAGAAGGAGAGTAAGATCTGTGTCATATGCAGATGATATGGTATCGTCGGCAGAAAATGAGGAACAAATGAAGGTGGCAATGGGGATTCTGAAGAAGTACTGTGAGAAGAGGAACTTGCAGGTGAATACTGAAAAGACGAAGGTGGTTAGGTTTAGAAAGGGGGGTGGTAGGAGCAAGAAGGTCGAATGGAAATGGGGGAAACAAGCAATAGAAGAGGTGAAGGAGATCAAGTATTTGGGATACATAATACAGAGAAACGGGAGGCAGGAAGGACATTTGATTTGATTTGATTTGATTTATTCCATGGGCAAAAACGCTCTTCAGGTACAAAAGTATGTAAACAATATCATGGCGGTTTATCGAAAGGAAGTTATCAAATAAAGTGAAAAACAAAAAAAAAGTGAATTGCAGAAGACATGGTGCAAATTAACACGAGCCTTGAAGTATAAATGTGGAATGACAAATATATTACAATCTCACACACCTCTCAGAAAAGCCCTCTGGGCCACTATTTTAAAGGTTGATACTGATCCCAAGAAGAAATCAAGATCATCACTATATAAATTGACTAAGCAAGAAATGTGGCTAACTGGATCTGCATAAAAATAATGTGAAGTAAACATTGGAATATTGAAAAGTGGAGGCTTACACAGAGTTCTGAATGGTATATTGAAATTAAGAAGGGATATATTAGAGATAGGGTGAGAAAGGCGTATGAAGTGATGAAACAAGTATGGGGGATAGGGAAGTGGAAGTTCGGAGGGGATTGAGAGAGGAGAATGTGGTTGTTTGACTGTCTTGTAGGTACAATAGTGAGCTTTGGAGCGGAAATATGGAGGTGAGAAGAGAGAGAAGGGGTTGAGAACTTACAAGAAAAGTATATAAGATGGACATTAGACCTGGATGGAAGAAGGCCGGGGATATAATGGGATATAGAGGGATATATGGTGAGAGAGGAGACTAAAGGAGATAAGCTGGAAACAAGAATAGGGAAGAGAAGCTGGGGCTTTGGAATGGAAATGAGAAAGGGAGAAGGGAGTGAAAAAGCGAGGTTATGCTGGCAGAAAATAAACAGAGGAGAAGCTGAATCAAGATGAGAAATAGGAAGGAAACAGTTCTTCGAAGAGAGAGGATATTCGATAACAGAAGTGAGGAACAGGGGAGAAAGGGGAGAGGATATTTATGGGGGACTTGAGGAAAGAGACAGGCAGGTACAAGGACAAGAGAATTGGGGGAAGATAGTCGAATCGTGATATAATGAGTGGTACAGGCAGATATGGATCATAGGAAGACCTAGATATATGAGAGAGAGGAACAAGGAACACAAAAGAAAAAGTGTAGAATAGCGAGGTTTAGGCTGGGGAACGAGATAAGGGGAGGGAAATACGGGGAGAGAGAAGAAGAAAGAAAGTGCAGGATATGTGGATGGGAAACAGAGACATGGGATCATGTGATTGAGAGATTCAGTAGGAGAATAGGAGAACGTGAAGAGAATAGTCAGGAGAAAATAAAAAAAATTCTGAAAGATGATGGTTCGGAGGAGAATTGGATGAAAGAATTGGAGAAATTGAGGGGGCAGCAAAAGAGGGGTATAGGATGGGAGGAATGTGAGTGTGTGAGTGAGGATGAATGTGATCACGCAGCGCACGCATGTACACACACACGCACGCATTTAGAAAAAGAGATTAGAATAAAGGAAAATGTATAAAAGCGTTAGGATTGGGGTTAGGTTAAGATAGAATTAAGGTTAGGATTAAGGATTAGAATATGTGAAAATTGTGAAGGTTTTCGTGGGATTGTAGAAGGGGAAGCGCTCTAGACGATGTAAAGAGCGTCTAATATCAATGAAGGTTTATATATGTATATATACAATAACTGGTACAGTGAACACGAAGAATCTTGTACAATAAATCATAGTGGAAACGCGAGGCAGATGGAAGTAGACGGCATGCTTGGAATGTTCACTAGAGCTCAAGACCTGCACGGCATTCCGTACAAAATGTGTATTGGCGATGGAGATACTAAGACTTCTGAATCTTTGCTTCAACGAAATAATACATTGGTGAAAAAAGGAGTGTGTCAATCATGTCCAAAAACGGATCCGTTCAAGACTTCATGCGGCGAAAAAGAGTCACAAAAATATCGGTGGAGCAGGAGGCGGAAAATTGACGATGCAGGCAATTTCAGATTTGACTTGGTGCCAATATCGAAAAACCGAAGCTGAAGGAACTCAAGATTCTTCTGAACACCCCCCTCCTTTCATTGATAGGGTTCAAGAAGTCCTCCGCCCATTTTGGGACAAATTGTCATCGACGGATTTGTTGCAAAGATGCGTTCGAGGTTTCACGCAGAACAATAATGAAAGCTTCAACAAAATAGTTTCGCAATTTACTCCAAAGCAAACGTCCTGCTCCTTATAAATTATTGAAATAACAGCTTCCATCGCTGCTTGCTCATTCAACGAAGGCGCCCAACCATTGCTGGAAATCATGGAAATAATGAAAATAACAATTGGGCAACGAACGTATGACTACCCTTCAATGCGGGACTCGCCTCGCCTGAGCAATGCCGATCGGTTTACGCAAAATGAGTCCTACAAACAAAGAATGGCTCGCAGAAATGAATCGCTGCAGTAGCAGGATGATTTTGAAGAAGCAGAGGGACTACTATATGAACCAGCAATAGCAAATGAGGCGTAAGTCACCAAAAAATTCATATCATCATACAAAAACTCATCTTCGAATTTTGAATGCGTTTTTCTCAAAACAGCATTTTCAATTCTCTTGTCCTTCCTAACTCCAAAAGTATCCATCCAAATGCTTTATAGCTCTACATACATGTTCGGAATTCTTTCTTCTACAATTCAGACTAGTATCAACTCAATTCCTTCATAAATCACTTTTTAATGCACAACAAAATATTAAGAAAACGGCGTGAAATCGATTTTATGGCTCAAGTCTCCGCCATTCCGTTAATTCGTTATGGGGAATGTTTTGGTTATTCTACGTTGTAGAACATACATCTCTTCACAAATTATCACTGGAAATTTCCGTTTCAGAGCTATACAGCGACCCTTAGGAGGGACAAGCGGGAGACATGCGACCGATGCAGGGCTACGGTTGCACCGAAATTCTCTAAGATGCTTTTAATAATCCTTGATGGGAAAATGCACAATTTTAGTTGTAAAGCTGATGAATATGTATGAAAAACCTCAATATGAAAATATTGCTCAGTTGCAGAGGGAAAAAATCCCAAAAAAGTGTCATTTTTTTACCCCACAAAGTAGAATCTACCCTCAACTTGACATTCCATTCCAATTTACCGTAGGAATGGACGTATCATAGACAGAATTCCATAGTAATTGAAGTCTTGAATTCTTCAGACGTTGAGCGAAAAATATTCAGTATCCAGAGATTTATATCAGGTTTCCCGGGCGCTGCAATCCTTGTTCCATCTAAGACAGGTTAGGATTAACGTATGAAACGATGAGTTCCATAATATTCCGATATCACTTTATGAATATTCTAATCATTGTTTCACGTTCACAATTACTTACTTCATAATAATTGGGTGATTCAAATTATTTGAGATCATGGTTTCTCTTGAATTCATTTTTCTCTCCAGAGGAATTATTTTCAGAGGGCTGGATTGAAGTGGTCCCACAGAGTTGATAGAAAAAATATGTTTTGTTATACCTCTGTTTACTCATTATGTTAGATACACGATTTCAGCGGCATCGACAGCTCAATACTTTTCCTTCGTCCTAATATGACATGTCATGAAACGCATTTCCGTGAGCTCTTATATATCCATAGATCTGGCATAAGGTCGTGGAATTTGAAGGTAAAAAGAAATAGGGACATTGAAATTCCATTCATGAGAAGAAGTGGAGTTATTTGTTTTAATCCCTAAATTATTTGAGCTGTTGAAATTGATCCATTGGATGTGAGTGTTAGATCAGGAGGATTCTGACCATCAGGTTGAACCCCTCTCAAAACATATGCACTTCGTTCGAAAGATAGTTCTATGAACATCTGTTACTAAGTGACGAAATTCAGAACAGTATCAACTCTTGAATCGGACATTAGTATGTTTTCTAGGATTTTGTATGATGATTTTGATTGCCAAAGTGCGCATAATTGACGCTCGTACATCGTATTCCGTATCTTTCAAGTAGTTTGTATGTGTATATTTACACTGATATATATAGAGATATATTGTGGCGTAGGGAATTTATTCTATGTACGTTCAGATTAGAGATTGACCCTCTGAGGAGATGTCATGTAGATGCCTCTAAGGAGTCAAATCTCCAGGGTCGAGATGGATTTTTAGTTATTCTGATTACCGAAATTAATGATGATTCGTGTTATAAATATCGATATCTTATACTCGCCTTCTTATGAGGAGAAGGAAAGAATCAGAAGATACTATTATTCGATGAACTTGTAAGGTTCCCCGAATGGAGGGATGAGTGTGAAAGTGGCGATTTTGAACGTGCCGCTGAAGCCCGGCCCAGTCCCTACTCCAGGCTTCTTATAAAAATCGCAGGCACGATCAATACGTAGATCAACCGCGCGGAATGACTTATGACGTCACGGGAAGGTAGGGCAAGGGCAGCGGCACCACGCTGTTTCGCCGATCGTTTCCTGACCGCGAGCAATAGCGTACGCTAAATTGAATTCCACCACGTGCTGAAAACGGAAATTGCGAATACAGCGATGAGTATAATCGCGTTTTCTGATCATTCGTGCCCGGGCCCCGATATAGGAGTGACAAAGTTTGTCCGCTTCTCTCTATCAATTCTAAGGCAGTTTTTTGAGTATAACAAACTCAGTGAAATTATATGAATTTATTTTTACTCTAACGAGGGCTCTCTTTGGAACTCCTACCCCTCTCTTCCCGTATCTCCAGCTATCAGTAAGATCCAACCAATTCATTTAATTCAGATGAATATTAACTATTATACCCAAGATCCTGGGGAAATAGATTTCTGTTCCGTCCATTCCTCTCTTTTCTCCAACCCAGACTTCTCGTCATAGAGTTCAATCGTCCTTTCTCAATGTGACCAAGGACATTCCAATGTTTCTGTGAGATTCGGTTAGACTCAATCGATTTTTCTAACTAGGAGATTGCGATATTCGCGTAAAAAATGTCAAGTTTCAATCATAATCAACAATTGAATTTGGTAATAATTTTTTTAATAAAAAATTGAATCAAGGAGATATGGATTAACCAATTAGCACCGCATCAAGTGACCTGTTTAGGGTCGTCACCTCTATGAAAACCGTAGAGACAAACTTATGAGGCTTCAATCTAGTTGCCGGATCCAACTCGTATCCACTGCTCGGATTTGGCTTGGATTAGGTTGTCGAATCCGGCCCGGATGAAATCAAACGTTCCACATTACATCCAAGCTGGATCCGATTACCCATATCCATACCGGATCTGGCTTAGAGCGGATCGGATCGGTACCGTACTTTTGCTCGAGCGGATAGCATGCTGAGAATGTTCATAGCACATGCATAGGACATCTAATGTGTTAAGAAGGTTCTCGGAACTTGCTATGAACATTCGTATGTTATTTTGGAATCATAAAATCAATTGAAATTCGGTGAAGAGTGGAGTGATTGTTTGGGGAATTCTCCTCAAGTCGTATAATGAGTGGTTCACACATTTTCATGTACTTGGTGTTACTTTTTACTTTCTCAGAATGTTTTTATTGGAATTTGACTTATTTTTGTGCATGTTGTCGTAAATGTGCACTCTCCTCTCATATTGTCGGCTGAGATGAAAAAGAATGCAATATTCATACTGCAAAATTAATTATCAAACAGAGCAGTGTGCTCAGCTAATTTCTGCAATAACAGATAATGATTTCGAGCTCTGGACATAATGATCTGTATCACATCCGCTGCGTTTCTATCTTTGGAATACCGGCAATCCCTCGCAGGGTTCCCAGGACAATCCGCCAAACTTTGTTGATTCGTTGTGTCTTATATAGTCAACCAATCATCTCCTGGATTCTGTAAGTTATGACCAATCAAAGTTTGGTGGATTTTTCCTGGGAACCCTACTCCCCCGGGGAGGAAACCTACGTTGTTTCCAACGTTGAAAACAACGTCAAAAATTGGGTTGACAACAATGTTGGCAACAACTCTGTTCGACACCCATGTGTATATGGACCAATGACCCAATCATGGAGCAAGCCAAGTACAACTCTCAAGACTTGTCTTCAATAATTCACTGAACTTGGCCCAGGCTTGGGAATGATACGATCAGGACAAGCTTGGGCCAATGGTTTCGTCAATTCTGGTCCAAACGATTCGCCAAACATCAACTGATGTTCCTTTCATCACAGATATTGATGGAAAGAGTGACTTGACGCATATTTCACTTGACTTTCTCCCTCAGAACACCACATATGAATCATGGTAAACCGATGGACTAAAATGTGCCAAGACTGGGACAAGCCTGAGTTTTTTCCTTTCCCGTATATGATTACGTTTAAAAGTAACCTATTACCATTGAGTCAAGTTTTATTCTCTTTTAGATCAACTATATTTATATTAGTGTGTGAAACAAGTGTGTGGGGCTGATCATGGGGAAAAGATTGCCCCAGTCTTGGCCTAATGGTTTCGCAAAAATCTTCAGCCATTGTGAACTCGGAATTCGGGCACTAATCAAAAACTTTGTGCCACTCATGTAGAGAACATCGGCTTGATTGTTCTTGAGGACCATTTGTTTTCCACGCTCGTGCCAAGCATATACTAAGTAATCATGAAACAATATTGGTCCAATTATTCTTGATGGAGGGTTGTTCCTGACACGTGAGCCAATCTTAGAACAACCTTGGATTTTTTTCCAGTCTTTTCAATACCTACACGGTATAGTACAAGAGTTTCGCTTCAAGTAGGGTGAACTGACCAGTAGATTAACGCTTCATGAAAGAAGTAATTATTGTCAATTCCTGCTACATTCGAATGATTCAATTGTTTCTATGAGAAGTTACTTATATTCTGAAAACAAACGAATTATTTGAGGTAGCAGAAATTTCTAATAATTACTCCTCCTATGAGTAGTTCATCTACTTGGTAGTTCACCCTACACGGAAGGAAACAACGTTGGAAACATGCTTCCACAAAGAATTCATTTTTATGAATTCGGACGGTATTCTAAAAGAACACATGAAGTATCAAAGGAATTCTTGGATAGTTCTTAATGAATATATGTACCAGTCCTTAATATACGCATAAGGAATGCATGAAGTATCCGTGAAGAGCAACCGTTATGCCAGTAAATATGGATCCTTATGGAAGTTCAAAATGTAGTCTTGTTCTGCCCAAAAGAACTTACAACGAACACTACCGATTTCGATCAACGGAAATTCGATCAACAGTATATTTTCACTCATGAATTAATTGGATGCGTGCGCATATAACATCCTAAGAGTAAGGTGCTTCATAAGATGAAGTGAATTGTGCAATCTAATGATTAGTTTACCATCAATCTCAGTGGAAGAAATATATAATACATGAGAGTAACTGACATAGGATACGATTTGAGGTTAAAGTTTTATTATCAACAATCAAATGTAATCCTGAATAAAAAAATGTGTAAGAATTCATGCATCGTTCATGAATAATAAAGTAAACTGTACATCCATTGACACTATGTGAATATTGCCAGTGAACCCTGGTGAAAATGGGAGCGAGAACAAAGAGTAAACGAAGCGTATGCTGAAGGGTAACAGAAACGTTAATGGAAAGTATACGAAGCTCAAATGGAGAGGATACAAAGAGTATGTGAAACGGGAATTGAAACGAAGAGAGCGGAAAAAATTCAAGAAATCTAGACAAAAAAATTGAACCCTGTGTTGAGAATCGAACCGGTGACCTTCACTGTGTTGGGGTCTTATCCACTGAGCCATGGATCCTCATTGACATCGATTGCTAAAAGATGTTATTTGAAGTCAGAATAGGTATGACTCGCATACGCTTCATATAACCTACTATTACGTTACGTGAAGCGTATGCGAAACGGGATCGGGAGTTTATGAAACGTATACAGAACGTATGATCTGATGACTTTCCAGCGAGCGGATATCATACACTTCAGAAAGAGGGAGTTGAAACGTTTTTCGCTTCGTTTACGTTTCCTTCTCGATTTGTGTATACGCTTCAGTTTCACCAGGGAAATTACATTCGTACAAACGATCTCTCATGCGTGGAAGGAAAAATCAATTACTGTTAAAAAACGTACAAAACCTTGTATCAAAAATGATATTCCATTCCTTAACAAGCTATGATATCAGATTTTGTTTCAAAACAGATCCTGAAATTTGTAACAATGATACGAACAGAAGTGGCCATGTGAGTTGATATGATATATATCACTATTTCATATGAAACTTCGTAACACTGATACGTATACAACTTCGTATCCGTCCTAACAGCACATCTACCGATTTCTACGTCGCATCTCCGTGGACTCTACGTGAAAGAAGGGTGGACGTGAATAAACGAAGATTCCACGTGAAGGCAACGAAGCAATGTTCGGTACAATACGGGCGTTTTATAAAGTTCTGCACTGATTTTTTCAACACTGATTGTAATGAATGAGAAAACATGAATCGAGTTCTTTGCTAAATATTCCTCATAGACAACGATAGAAAATTCTCTGATTTCTGTCGTTTTCATTCGAAAACTGAGCTTGGTGTTTACCCGTACAGCACAACCACCGATTCTCCACCCAGGACTTCGGTGGACTGGAGGTGGAGAATCAGTGGAGACATGGGAGCCGTGGGAATAAGGGAGAAATAAAGGAGAGTCTCCGTTGAGGCAACGGAGAGGCGACGTGGATTTGTCCGCCCCCTTTATTTTCAATAAAATTTATGTCAGTGGATTCACTCATTCAAATTTGGTTGTGTAAATCGACAGATATGAATTTTATTGAAAATAAGGGGGGCGGACAAATCCACGTCGCCTCTCCGTTGCCTCAACGGAGACTCTCCCTTATTTCCATGGCTCTAATTTCTCCACCAATTCTCCACCTCCAGTCTACCGAAGTCCTAGGTGGAGGATCGGTGGTTGTGCTGTACGGGTAGTTTCAAAGGTTATTGGATTCCAAAAAACTTGAGAATTATTATTCTTTAGTGCAACTCATTTACACTTGATGAATTCAGATGTGAATGCATTAGGAATTCTTCAAGGCAGACTAAGTATCCTTCCTTAACTCTTATCCCTAACAGCCCTAACAGCACATACACCGATGTATATGTCACATCTTTGTAGAGGCGAGGTGGATAAAAAGGTGACGTTGATAAAAGGTGGGGGAACGGAGATGCGACGTTGAGGCAACGGAGAAATGTCTGGCGATCGGTGGTCGTGCTGCCCGACAAATTCCCGGCTTAGGACAAATCGGATCGGTACCGGATTCACACTTCTGCTCGGGTATACGGGAGCACAACCATCGATGACTACGTCGCATCTCAATTGAGGTGAGGTTGATAAAAAGGAGACGTGGATAGAAGGTCGAAGAATGGAGAAGCAACGGAGAAATGTCCAGGGATCGGTGGTTGTGCTGTACAGGATGTGTCTTCAGTTTTAGTGTCATAGCGGGTACAACTGCGAGATCCTTTTGCATTCAAATTGCAGACTGGAAGGTATAAACACAAAGTCTCTTAAGTGGTATTCATTTCCCGTTTCAGGGGACCCTGAATCGATCGGTTCATATTCTACAGAGACAAGTTTTTGAAGTTCCCCTATCAATTCACTCCAGGCCGTGATGGAAATTTGGGAGTGGAATTTCACTACGATTAATTTCATTAGGTGGTTTCGTAAGCGAATAGAGGAGAAGCGGGAGTGCAGTGGATACACCAAGCAATTCTTGCATCAGGTGTACTCCACAGACCCACTGACAAATAACCACCATTATCAAAATTGTTGTAGAGTAACTATAGTTCACCCTGAGTGATGCGACTGGAGATACGATTTATTCTAAAATGTTCCTCTCCAAAACTTTCATCTTTCAAGATTCTCTCAAAATATGTGGTGTTCAGAATTCATTCTTTAAGAACTGCTTGAAAACTATTTGTGCTGTCTGTGAAGATTATCATCTCTATTCAACAAACTTGGCACATTTTTTAGATAAATTTACAAGTCAGATTCTAACACTTGACGGCGCTCTAAACGGTCTTGATGTATAAAATTACGGATTCGATTGGTTATATTATTACCACGACATGAGCATAAACTTAGATGTGATATTCTTATGAAATTTTCGTACATAGTCACTGTTCACAGTGCCACAAGTGGTGCAATTTGACCTATAATGTTGCCCCAAAAATGTGTCACTTTCAGAATTTGAAGCCATAAGAGATGGCACCTCTTAGATTTCACTTCGTGAAGGAATGCATTAGGAACAGTGATTCCAGATAACTAGCATAGGGCAGGAATTCCCCCTCCATGACCTCATCCACAACACACACCCTATATCTATACATATCATATATATACGATGGTAGAACCCGTTGGCTCAAAAGTTCGTTAGTTCGAAGCACCATTCCCTTTCTAAAATTGACATGTCACGGGCGTGTTGTAAGATTTTATTCGTGATGTTATTGGTTGTTTGGAATTTGTCCCTGTACCTCTCTCGGTATAATGGAAAATCGTACCCTTTAGGAGTGGTGGGTGCCATAGTTCCAGAAGTGTGAGATACGCGCGCGTAGCGCGCATGTGTGACTTCTAGTAGCCCAAAATCTGAGATGTCGAAAAAGTTTTGGTGACATTCAACCTTATTCACACATCCCTTGTAACCAGTGATCCTAGATGAGCTCCGAACCGAGGGGGAGAGTATCCCCCATCACTATGCCATATATACATGTAACGTATGTGTTGGTGCACCACTACATATGTTCGTAAATATATGGCATAGTGGTGGGGGATACTCTTCCCCTCAGTTCGGAGCTCATCTGGGATCACTGCTTGTAACGTATAGTAAAATTTCGGGATTCAAATTTCCGGGTCAACGATGCTTCGGGCTGATTAAAGAGCCTCAAGGGAGAGAATGGCCATCGAGATCTGTGAAATCCTTAGGGAGCCATATTGATGAAATCTACCCGTATGAATATACGCATCAATATCGCTACCTAAGGATTTGACCAATCACAGCAGATCTCGATGTCCACTCTCTCCCTTGAGGCTCTCTAGGGCTGATGGACTTTTCAGCCAAAGGAGGTCTCCTCCCATATAGAACCTATCCATAACACGTACGCAGTGTCTATATGTATTATACATCAAGAGACGCGGTAGCGTCTCCACGCTAAGTAGGATGGGAGCCAAATCAACGAAAAGACAAATCAACGAAATCAGTGTTTGAAAAGAAAGAGTGTGACGTATCTCTCTTTTCAACCAACTTTTCGTTAATTTGGCCCCCATCCGCTAAGTACATAAAAAAACCTGAAAAAACGTGTAAGGAAAAAAGCAGAAGTCATGTGCTACCGTGTATTTTTACGCGTATCTTACGCGTGATGGGGATAGTAAAAAAATCCTTAACTGACAATAACTCAATACATATTGTATGTCACGAAAAAGTAATTCAACTTCCAGTATATAATTCGACCATGAACTCCCGATCACGTACACTACGAACTTGATCCGTTCATGCGATACTGAGATATGAACGTTCCAAATTTTCATACGATCGGAATATCAGAGAGTCTTCGCCACTATCAGCGATTTCTTCTATCACTTTTCATTTATTGTTCTCCAAAGACAGTTTCCAATGTTTCCAGTATTATCATTATCTAAAGGGAATTTCCAATGTTTCCAATATTGAGGGGTGGGGGCCGAATCAACGAAACCATTGGTTGAAAAGAAAGAGATGTATGATGTATGATTTATTCTTTCCAATTAACGGTTTCGTTGATTTGGTTTTTCGTTGATTTGGCCCCCATCCATGTTGAGATGTATTCTGTCTCTTCCTTTCCTCGAACATCCAATAGCGTTCATCTTATCATGCATATATACTCGCACAGCACAACCACCGATCCCCGGACATTTCTCCGTGGCCTCTACGTCGCTTCTCCGTCCATCCACCTTATATCCACGTCTCTCTTTTCTCCACCTCGGTTCTACGGACATGCGACGTGGATATCGGTGGGTATGCTGTTAGATATATATAAAAATGTATATATATAACTGTGGGCAAAAAGTACGGTGAATTTGTTTGTAAAATGAAAAATTTTCATTTATTCTTCTACATCAATTTCATCCCCTTCAAAGTAATCCCCTCTCGATAAAATACAGTTATGCCAACGTTTTGTTTTGCCAATGTTTGTTCTCAAATAATGGGATCCTTAAATATGGTGAATATTCAATAACTTTCTCCTGACTCATTTTCACACTCACATATCGTTATTCCCAAATACGTGTCGAGAATGAAAACAATCTTGTTTACCAGTGAATTAATCTCCCCATCCCAGAATATATTCAACCATAAGGATCTGTGAGATTGGGAATACTTATATGAGATTGAATATATCTTATCAATAGCATTTGAGAGAAGAATTATCTGAAAATGAACAGAATTGAAAAAACGTGTGCCGGCATTTGACACGAATCGCTACATGGACAGCATTGGGAGTGGTTCATAATCTTTTGAAAACATCTTCGTCTTGAAAATATAGAGTGGAATGCAACACAAATTGAATTCATCCATTTCACATACCAGAGTAGCGCTGAATTATTCCAAACTGAACGTGTTGGTTCTCTGTGATAGATTTTGAAATTGTTGAAGTGGAATACTTGGCGCGGCCGATTACGTGAGTTTCGAGTCTTAAGGGGGGTGATACATGTAACGGCCTCATTTTCGGTCATTTTTCAGAGGCATATTTAATAGGGGAGGAATGAGTAAATCTTTTTGCCAAAAGGCATACTTATTAATTACTCCTTCAACTACATGACATAGAATTTTACTTTTTTTTTTCAAAATGGCCGCCGTACGGAGCGATTTTTTAAGACCCTCGCGGTGGGACGCACCAAACGGTCGGATTTTTTATGTCTGCAATATCAATCTGAAATCGGAAAAATTTGTTAGAGTGTGTTCATGAGACATGAATATTCTATTTGAACCAACAAAAAATAAAAAAAAATGTCCAATTGGCACGCATCAGTAGGAAAAATTCAATTTTTACCCCTGTTTTCAGATGGTCTTTGGATCAAAAATAGTCGTCCTTGGGAATTTTTTTGGAATGTTCAAAGTTCAAATAGAATATAATACTTCAGAGAAGATGTGTACCAAATTTCATTGGAATCGGTTGAGAACTTTCTGAGTTACCCGACTCGAAATTATCATAGGGTCAACCTGACATTTGGTGAGGACCCATACAGCACCAAGAGGTTCTATCAACATCCTCAGAACGTTTCTGAAACTTCGGGATGTTCTGAAAATGTCTCAGGATGTTCAGGAAACATCATATTTACATACCAGGGATGTAGGAATGTCACGAATGTCACGAATGTATGAGCCATTGAAAATGAGAATTTGGTAATGTTCAAACTTGTGTCAAATTCCCCAATATTCTCCATTTGGAGCCGATGAAAATGACTGCGGTGGAGCCTGTATCGATAGATCTGACAAATTACATTTGTATCCTTTTATACACATAATGAAATTTTGCTCCGCGCCAATTTTGAGGTTAATTCTTGATAATTGATATTCTGCCAATGGTTTCGAACTTCTGAAATGGAATCTTCCCAAATATTCAATACAAAACATACTTCCATTGTTGTTTGATACTTTTGTCTCCAGTCAAACTACAAATACAAATTTTTATAGGTTAGATATAAAATACTTAGTTTCTATATAACGTTTCGAGAACGTTCTGAAAACCTACCATAGAATTTGTCAACAATGTCCCCAAAACGTATTTTCCAGCACATTGAATGAATGTTCTCAAAATGTTTAGGGAATATACTTTCGGGAACCAACATCTGTGGGACAATGGACACGTTTTCAAAACGTTTTGAGAACTTTCGGTGCTGTTTAGGCATTAATGAATTATGAATCATATTTGCAACAAGTATGTGTCCGTATCAAATGGATCAGTGGATGTGGAACGTTCGTTTTCTGCATTCAAACGCATTCTGGATGATAGACAACATCATTTCACTATGGAAAGCTTGGAGTAGTATATCGTAATATACTTTCATCAAAACGATGATAGAAATAAGTAAATTGGTCATTCTGTTTTATTTCTGATTTTTTTATGAATGAAAACTCGTTACAATTTTTTGATATTTTGTGGCATATTTTTGACGTTCCACTGCATATTTTGAGATTTTTTCATGCATATTTCGCTTTTTTTTTGTTGCATATAATCCGGTCTCCGGTCATGAAATATGCAGTAGAAACTTGAAGGACCTTTCACTCGTATCAAAACGGGTCTAACCATCATTTCAAATCAGGCTAGGAGTTGTTGAAGAATATTCTCTGTCAATAATTGCATTATCTAACCTTCAAAAATGTGATGATACTGACATTATTCGGTGTGTTTATGAACTTTCCATACTTCAATTATGCTCAAATGATACTGTTGCCGAGATCAGACTTGATTTATACCAGAAATATACGGAAATTTGATACGTTTTTAGTAATAATTGGGTATGGAGAATTCATATCGAATCCTCACTGAATTTGTACTGAATAAATACCGAATGATTGGGAATATTCCGGTGTGACGTGAAAAATTGCGCACAAAGTAATTTTCACCGCCACCTATCACGAGCGCGTTATCCGCGTTCCTGCATGGAAGGGAGAGGCAGCGACGTTTGTTCTACAGAGTCTCTCGGGAGGCGCACTCCATGGGTAGGATTTTTTACTTATGTATCCTGAACTCCTTCTCGGGGGCTCCTCTCCCCACCCTGGATGAATCATTAAGAAGGCCAACATAACCCAGGAGGACCACACCCACGGAGACATCAGACGCTCGACGCGCATCAGGGGGCATAATCTCGAATAGAAAATTTTCAAACGGATTTCAGCGCCGCCATACGGTAGTACAGTGAACTATTTTACATGTATACACTAACACTAATTCGAAAATCGGTGTGATTTGTTCATTGTTTGTGTTGGTTGTATCTATGGCGAATAATTCACTGTACTACCGTACGGCAGCGCTGAAATCCGTTTGAGAATGTTCCATTTGAGATTATGCCCCCTGACGCGCATATCATAGATCTTCCCTGCAGAGCCTCAACTACACTGTCGTTGGAGATTACTACCACCCGCACCTCATACAATGTGGCCCCAGCCCAGCACTCAGCTGCCACCTCCATCACCCCACCATTCACTTCAAAACCTCATCACCATGCTCCAATGTCGTTCCTGGTACAAGAAACCAGCTCTAAAACATTTCGCCAATCCGAGTGCGCTGATTCTAGGGAATTACTAGGGATAATCCAGGCTCGAGACCAACCGTGAATGTGTCCACTGCCCAAGGCACTGAATTGGAAAACGGCTGATCAAAGCAGCTCCCAAAGGACGAAGACCCCCTCCCATCGATCACCATTCTCGTTCAACGGCATCAGTCAATAACCAGCTAATCAAATCTGATGAATAATTGTTCAATTATCACCCAATGAGATTGGGTGAAATTGATCAATACTTGTCCATTCTTCACGGAGAGAAATGGATTCTGAGGGGTATAAGAAATATTATAAAGACAAGAATATTTTATACTAAGCATGAGGACAAGGATCTAGATTCTAACCACAAGTATACATTTATTATAAAGATGTTTACTTCAAGGTAGTAAATATATTTTTTACCCAGTAATATACTATTTCATTGAAGGCAAGAAAGAAGGTTAGTTCCTATTATAATATAGGATTCTCACAACTACTATCTCCAGATGCTTACAGTAAAGAAACAATATTATGAAAAAAAAAAAAAATTATTTCGCCGGATGTGAACTCGGGCTCATAACGTCACAGTCGGTCACCTCGACCGCTCAGCTACCGACGCTCGCTCGAGTACATAAGAATTGTAGCTGTACTTGAAGTACATCAGATCTTCAAACGATGTAAATTTCGAGAAACTTATGGTTCGCACTTGATTTCCGTTGAAAAGGGAGATTATAATGATTAATGAAAGATGGTTATTCATCGTAACTATATATTTTGTTGGTCCTCATGATACTATGATTGAAATATCCATTTGATCACTGCAAGTAACCGAGATTCTTATGGATAAAATATGGATTCTAATGATAACTATATATTTTGTTGGTCAATATAATACTATTTTTAAAATCTGCATTTCATTACTGTGAATAACAGAGATTCTTACGATTAAAATACAGATTTCAACGGTAAGTATATTACTTTTATGATAAACATATTTTGACCGTAAGAATCTTGTATTTCAGGACTAAAGAAATAGTTAATACCTCCAAGCATACAGATATTAACAGTTAGTATCCACATTTCTATAATACGATTTGTATAATCCATTTCTCTCCGTGTTGTGTCCACATTCGCGACCAATAATTGATCAATTCCAGTGGACCATTGGATTTCCCAATTGCAGGGCAATCTTAGGTCAATGGCATGGGCACAGGTGCTGCCGTCAGCTGTGAAATAATGTGACCTATAATTTGGCAATTATCGAACAATTATTTTGGTTTGAGAATGATCGAAAATTGACCAATAACTCGTTATTGATTGATATATACTGTGGCATAACTTCAAAACACTAATATAATAACTTTAGTGTGAAAACATTTTGTTCGAATTTGTTGAAAATTTGTTTTCAATTTCTTCATTTCATAACTGTGATGACGGCACTATGAAATTGAATCCATTCATCTAACATTATAGTACATGTATGACTATCTGCAATTTGCGTATTGTTAATTCAGATAGAAATCATAACCCGAAACCACACTTTTTGATATTGGTATGGAGTTCAATCGGTTCACTCAGTTATAATAATAATAGGAATATGCATCCATGCTCCAAAATTGGAATTCAAACCGAAATTGAGGCTATGAATAACCACAATTTATCGCGACAATTTGACTGCGCCACGAATAATATGAAATTCGGATAAGTTGCAATCACTGATACGACAGAGATAAATGAATCGATAAACCACAACAATTTTTTGTAATAAACAATACATAATGAACCTATCATATTAACATGACATGACCAATGCAAAATTCCATATTACCGATAGAAAACAAGTGAAGTTCTACATTCCCAGATTTTCGATTTATGTTGAATGATCAATTTTTGGTCAATTCGATGGACCACGAGATTGATCAATAATTGTCCTGTTCTATGTCCACATTAGAAACCAACAATTGGTCCTTCAAGAATGATCAATTTTCGATCAATCATTGTCCAATGAATAGACAGGCGCATAAAGATTTTACATAATTTCCAAATAATTGATCAATTATTAGCAAATGTCATTGGAATCAATAAAATTGACCAATGATTGGAACCAATCCAGGGTCGGACGGTCTCAGCGATATACCATTATAAGGAACCCACGTTGTTACCGAAGTTTCTGCGTCAAATTGGAGGATTTGGTGTAAGATTAGAAGGAATGGTCACGAAATTTGAGACGAAACTGTTGTGGCGTTTGGGGATTCTGCGGTGAGTGGCGGTCACCCGTTATTTCTTGAGGGCTTATTGTGTGTTGGGAAAGGGGGCGGATGGTGCTGCGAGGACCACGCCGTCTGCAGTAACTTTCTTCACCTCCTTCTCTTCCTTTTGTGCCTTCATCTTATTGTAAAGTATGGCCCAATGCCTAGTATTTTTCTGGCACTGTGATGTTAATATATTTGATCTTTTCCCCTTCATCTCGTGTATAACCGTCTGGTCAATGACCAAATTTTCACCATTCATTCAATGACCGGGTACCCGCGTACCCACTTATTTCGTCTCAAAAACCGTCCGTTTTTCAAGCTTGCTCTACACAATTCTGAATCTGGGATATGAACATCGATGTTCCGAACATATATGATAATCTCGAAGTGTTCCCAATGAGTTATTTATGGATTCATCATGGAATTCTTGGAGAATCCATGTTATAACAGTTCAAAATCAATTCTATACGAACTCATGGTATTCAAGAAACATTCTTGCAGAATCCTTCAGAATTCATTGTGAATTTTTTTGAAACTGAATTTCATTATAAATTCTTTCGAAAAATCAATGACCAGAAACGTCTTTAGATGGGGCTTGAAGGTCTACAGCTTTGGGCGACAAAATTATGAAAGTTTCTTACATTGTTTTCAAATAATATAAATGAACTTGGCAGAGTATTATTAGCCCCTGAGCGGCAAAAATGTAAAAACACCCCTGGTTATAGCCTGTTGACGTTTCATTCAATCCATTTGTTTGCGATCTTCAGATGTTACGATGGGAAGTATCGACACATTAGTTACATTGAAGAAATATAATTTATCGATATTACAATATTGATCATCAGACCATCATCAACTTTGAGGAAGGTGTTATTCAGTGCAGTGAATTGTCTATTGAGTTCAGTGGGGGGAAAAAAATTATAACGTGACAAGCACTTCGTGACTCTTCAGAATAAATAATCGTAAAAATAATAAATGAGATGGATGATTTATCAAGTACTAATTTTCGACGGTAAGACAGGCTCCCATTATTTTCTGTATAGAATTAATTATTCTACATTGAGAAAAAAAAGTAATTGCGAAACAAAAATATTTATCCAATGGTATTTATGAAATATTTCTTCGAATCAATGGAATTTTATTACGATAAATGAGATGGTTTTTCACCACATGGAATATCTCATCAAGTCAAAAGTCATTTCATCCAATAGAATGAGATTCCATTGATTCAAAGAAATATTCCATGAATACTATTGGATAAAATAATAACTTTGTTCTCTTGGTGTATATACACAACCTATTTTCAACTTTTTAGAATCAATAATTGAATTCGAAACTTTCAGGGCCGGCCCTAGGTATTTTGCCGCCCTAGGCGAAATCCCAAGACGCCGCCCACTACCCTGTAAAAAAACCTGTCAATTACAGTGAATGGTATATTCGCATCGTAAATTCGCAATTGAACACGAAAATTAGGATATTTGGTTAACTATACAACAATAGATGGATTAAATTTTGTATAGATTAGGAATAAAGTACTATATTTCCATGGAATGTTTCAGAAACATTCTGAAGAAATATCTCAGCACACACAAATGATATTTGCCGGACGTCTTACGTAACATAAAAAATGCAGGTTTCCACAAATTTTGAAACACGTACTCTCTGAAACTTAAATCCATACCACTGACACGTTTTGAAAACTTTCGACTTTTTTTGGTGGTACGCTTCATTATATTCTAATTCTCACGCACATAATATACTTCAAAATTCATTATAATCAAAACTTGCCTTACTTGAAAACTCGTTCAAATGAAAAATTGCTGATCAACCCTGAGTAGACGTCGGTTCTCCATACAATATTACTTCGACACACAATAAAACAAAAGATGAATGCACCGACAATACGATAGTCTTTTGTTAACCTATGAATCTTGCATGGAGGAAAAACAAAACACATATTACAAATTTCCAATGAAGCGATTCAAAATTGAATGGTATCTTATTGCAGTTCATAAAAAAATGTTCTTATTATGCAACTTTATGGATTTTTCAACAGGATATTCATAAGTAAAACACGAAGTCGTACTCTGCTAAAAATGTCCCATAGAAGACGATAAAATTTTTCTTACGAGTTTCAATACGGTTTCTAAAATTGGAATCCCCATGCTGTATCGTGCGTTTACGATAGAATTCTATTGATTCTTATCGCATCCTACAGGATTTGAGAAATGTACCTGGTTCTATCGTAAAATTCCTGTAGTAGAAAAATGAATTATTCGCAAAAAAAAGGTTATAATTCTCCAAATAATTAATACTTTGTCTATGGGAAGTTCACTTTAGAACCACGTAAATTTTTCTTAAATCCTATAGAATACGATAAGAATCGACAGAATTCTATCGTAAATAATTCACGATACAGCATCGGAATTCCAGTTTCAGGAACCGCATTGAAACCCATAGGGAAAATTTTATCGTTTTCTACGGGAAATTTTTTGCAGGGTATGAATTTCTGCTTACGATTCACCATAAATACCTACATGAAAACACATTTGTGCAGGTTGAGAATAAAATACTTGGTTTTCATATGATGTTTCGACAACATTCTGAGAACGTACCATAGCATACGTAAGAAAACGTCATCGAAACGTGTATTCCTACATGATAAACCAATGTTCTCGAAACGTTTGGAAAACGGACTTTTGAAAACGAAAATCTGTGAAACCATTGATACGTTGGTTTTCGGTGCTGTTTAGGATACTGCTTCCAATACTGCCGCGAGACAATGTTGAATACTATTGTCGGATGATAACTAGGTTCTCACTCAATCGACATTTGATGTCTTGCATAAATCACCTAATTATCATTATTCACCAGGTCATCTTTCTGATGCCATTCTGAAACTGAATTAAAAAATAACTTATTTCTTGTAAAATGTGTACTGAAATTCATGCATAAAGACTTTTGCAAAACACTTTTTTTAGAGGAAAATCTCTTTTTTAGAGGAAAATTGTAATTCTTATTCAGTAATTGAACCACCATGAATTCTTAGGAAGACAGAGAATGTTTCTAATAAGTATTTTGTGTGTCATGTGTATGTGTATGTTCAGTATGGTTCTTACTCATGATTTCTAGGATTTTGTTGTTTTTCCAAATTTTGCCGCCCCCTGAATCTTGCCGCCCCAGGCGGCCGCCTATACTGCCTATATGGACGAGCCGGCCCTGGAAACTTTTCATATTAGAATGACCCGTTTTCAAAGAAGAAGATATCTAGAAGAATGTTTGGAAGCAGGAGAATCTGACGATGGTCAAGTATCGGATTGTGACGACGATGAATATTTTCCTGGCTCCGATGTCGAAGTTCCGGACAATGACCATGCTGGTATAATACACATTGCTTTTTTATTGTGTATATCAAAAATTCTTATGTATTTGATATTTATTACGTTGTTTATATTTCCAAAAGAAAACGTCACAGTTCATACGGATACAGTTACAGGAGAAGATGATGAAGATGGAGATGAGGAGAGTGAAATAGAAGAAGAGGCTAGTGTGTCAGGAATGAAAGCCAAAGATGGTACTCAGTGGGCTAAAAGACCAAGAACTTAACCTCAAGTTCCAAGACATAATATTATACGACATAGGCCTGGACCTCATAAGAGCAGAGAAATGTTGTCAGTAGTCGATACGTTTAAAAAATTTTACACTCCAGAAATGGCTGACATAATTATACGTCATACGAATAAGAAAGCACACTCGATATACGCAGCATATAATGAAAATAATCCAGGGCAACAACAATTGACATGTAAAAATCTTGAGCTTCCCGAATTATATGCATTCCCAGGTATTTTGATAACCTCTGGAGCCAATAATTCGAATACTGATAATACAGTTGATATGTGGCAGTCATACTCATATCCATTGTATCGAGCTCCAATGAGTATCAATCGCTTCTGGAACATCCTACGTTTCATTCGATTTGATGACGCCAACACTCGAGTTCACCTTATGGAAAACGATAAAGCTGCTCCAATACGAGACATTTGGACTATGTTGAATGTCAATTTGATGAAAAATTATAAGCCAACAGAGAACCTAACAGTCAATGAACAACTTTACCCGTACCGTGGTCGAACCAAATTGACCCAATATATTCCATCGAAACCAGCCAAATATGGCATCAAAGTATGGTGGATATGTGATGCTGAGAATTCGTACCCACTGACTGGCCAACTTTGCACTGGAAAATTGAATAATGGTCGTGAGAAGAATGTTGGTGAGAGAGTTGTCAAAGATTTAGTTGCACCGTTCAAAGGATCTGGTAGGAACATTACAATGGACAACTATTTCACTTCCTTACCTTTGACCAAATGTTCACTATCTGGGAACCCAACAATAGTTGGTACCTTGAAGAAGAATAAAACATACATCCCACCAGCGATGGCTCCATCAAAAGTACGAGAAGAATTATCCACTGTGTTCGGTTTTCATGAACAAGTCACAATGTGCAGTTATGTTCTCAAAAAAAAAACAAAGCAGTGATCATGTTGTTGACAATGCATTCGGGAGAAATAATTAGTGATAATACGGAGAAAAAACCAGAGATTATTGAATTTTATAAGTGGCAACTGGTCCAAGGCTGGTGTAGACACGATGGATAAGATGCTTGGTAGATATACGACAAAAAGATCAACTCGAAGATGGCCTCTTGCGTTTTTTCATAATATTCTGGATACCACTTACCTTGCTACATACATCGTGTATTATGAGAATGATAAGATGCTTCCAAAAAAAACGTATGAACGACGATTGTTTTATCGCTAACTGGGTAGAGAGCTCTGTACTCCATTTATCGAAGAACGCTCTCATAATGCTCAAATCATGAGACATTTCACAACAAAAGTGGCTATTGAGAGTATATTTGGTAAGGCAATGGGGGCGTACGAGCAGCCAACAGCATCTAGCTCTTCAATGCCTCACGCAGAGCTCGATTCAACGGGGAGAAAGAAGATAACAGGTCCATGCCATGCTTGTCTCAAGAGTGAAATCAAAAAACGCCGCAAAATGAGAAAATCATGTTGTGTATGTCGTTTACCTATATGTGATCAACATCCCGTCTCAATCACTAAATGTGGAGGATGTGTTACATAACTTGATTTACATGTTTTTTATCCTCAAATTACCACGATTAGAAATGAAGGAAAAATATATCAACGAGTAGAGAGGAAATTAGATAGCGCATTTCCTGTTTCTCCTGCATTCTTCTGATTATTATCCATAATAAAAATTGTTCAAATGAACGAAATGATCAGCAACATTGTCAATTATTCATGAAAGAGTTGAATTATCTGAATAGTACGAATGATTGATCATTCATCCCTTTTTTCACTGTGTATAAACTCGGCTTTGACCCACACTGACTTATATGGGTACCTGGGTACCCGGTCATTGGACGGAAGACATATGGAGTTTGACAACTTATAACTTTGTTTCAATCAACAATATTCCAAATTTCCAACGAAAAACTGGCGTCAACAGTCCTGAATTATGGGGATCCAAGCGTTCATAAATTTCTTTTGACAGGAATTTGAAAAATTCCACATTTCAGACTAGAATGGATACCCGGGTACTCGGTTTTTGAACGGACGGATAAGCTGATGAGCTGGTTTCATTTTTTATATCATCAAAGGCTGAGCTACGTTCAACCTCATTCGCTCTCTTTTATTTCCAAATTTCGCCTCCCCAATCCCCCCCCCCCTTGGCCGGCTGGCCAACCCTGTTTCTGCTCTGTGTGTGTTTTCAGGTCCGTCACTGGTCTGAGGCAGGGATCATCATTAGAGGACCTCGAGTGACGCTTTCTTCCTCCAAAAGCGCCTTTTGTGAGGGTAGGAAAAATACCTTACATCGGTATACTTCAAGGATGAAAATTCCACAAGCATACCGCGAATTTCTAGTTCACTTTCCATCACCATTTGGTAGGTATTTGATTGAATGGTCACTAGATTCTCACCGATTGTAGACCATAACGAAATCATACTCACAGAATACTGAAAATTTCGGTATGATCATCAGAATTCTTAGGGAAGCCACAAAGATCCAGCAAAATCGATTGTCGAATAGTGCCCTGCCCCTCATGAAATATTCCCAATCCCGAACACTAGACAGAAGGGGATGAGAAATCTGCAAGTATCGCACTGCATTTTTTTATGACAAAAACCGGTCGAAGTCGGACAAAAATTTCCTAATAGATTGTAACGAGCGTTGTAAACAGACTGGCATTCGCTATGAATTGGGAAGAATGATTTGTAGATGAATTGCAATGGATTAAATTTTGATTTTGATTCATACTTTTGATCGTCCTCTGCTAGCAGGGCATAGAATGTAGCTTCCATTTTGTATTAGAGGTGTGCGAATCGCATTTTTTGACGCACGAATCGAATCGGATTTATTATCATCCTCTCGAATTAAAATCAAATCGAATATGAAAAATCTATGGCGAATCGAATTCAAACACCAAAACATTCAAGTGACATCTCATGAATGTAAACGGACTCAGCGTTTGCAGGATGAGTGGCAATTGTCACAAAACTTGACTATGTCTTCTTCTTCTTACTCTGACAGGGTTTTACCATCGGCCTAATGATGACTCATGACTGGGATTGATTATTGGTAATGACCCGATGATCGAGGCTTTTGACGCCAAGATACCTTATCAATTGTACATAATTTTTCACGTGATCTCGGCGTATCGCTACACTCGATTTCTTGTGAGTGCTCAACACTTCATTCATTTAGAATTTAATTGTTAAAAAATCCTCAAGGAAATAACGTGAAACATCACGCGATTCACAGCGTGATTTTTCATGTGATTTGCAGCATTAACCAGCAGTCCATTTCATTAAGACATTCCACGTGATTTCTCACGTCATTTTCAACGTGATTTCCAACATCATAAACCACATGACAAATTACGTCCTTTTTTTCTCTGGCCGATTTCAAATTGAAAATTCAGTTGCCTGAACAAAATATTAGTTTCATTGACTGAAAATGCTTGTTATAACAAACAATATTCCAGTTCAGGCAACTTCAATCTCTCATTCGATGTCAGTATTAGTTATTGAAATTGAAATCGTATGTTTTTTCAGTGTAATCCAGCAAGTTTCGATGGAAGTCAACAAATTCCAAAGGAATGTATTAGATCCTATAGACTATCACTGCATATCACCGACATTCTGTTACATTTCGTGGAATTTGGCCGATCTGCAATGAAAAAAAAAAAAAAAAACAAACGGGCGGAAATTGAGTGAGGCTCAATGAAATTTTTTACCAATGCTTTGGTCGTTTGTGCTTTGCCAATTCGGAATCGAATTCTTACGATTCAAAATCTTCGGATGATTCGTTCACGAATTCCTTATGTTTGTTAACGAATCGCACAACTCTACCTTGTGTAACGTGAATAGGGATCACTTTGCGACTGCAGGTTTTTTAATAGCATTGTTCATATCAATTTAACAATGGAATATATAAATGAAGAATATATGCAGAAGAAATCGAAATAAGATATAATGATGTACATTATGATCATCAAAAAAGACCGCAAAAGAGTAAAAAATAACGCCAAGTCCATGAAAACATATGAAAGTCTCACAGTAAAACTGGGGGTAATCTTTCAGAAGAAGAATTCACTTTTCCAGAATTTCATCTTATATATCACAAACATATAACATGTGGTCACAAAAAAATATGAAATCATCACTTCGTACCAAGTACATTCGATTATCAAAATGTTATTCAAATATCCAGTATGTTGTAACTCTAATGCGTCGAGAATGCATTCGGAGTAGATTATAGCTTCCAAAAAATAGAGAGCTTCCGGTTGAGAGTTGCTTAACGGCCGTGTTTGTTTTGGCTCTGTTTAGAATTAAAGTTTCCGTATTGGTTTTTGAAAATACGTAGTGAATTTGGGTTTTCATTTCGTTGATGCACGATTTTGCTCCAGATTTGCCAGTGATTGTACATGTGGAATAACTACCGAACAGTGTAATCGGGTTATTTGAATCGTTGTGTGATTACTATGCTCGTGAAGAGTATGCTGTTTTTTGGAATCTTCCTTACTACGTGAATCAATTTAACGAGACACAGTTATCTTCTAATATCAAACGAGGGCAGCACCTTCTATGAACAAATCAAATTAAACAATTAACCCGAGTAATGTACGTGTATATCTACACGGGGAACAATGAAAAAAACAAACTGACTCGCAGAAGGCGGTACCAATATCTTCGGAAACCCCTATCGGCCCTAAGGCCCTCAAAAGCTTTCTCTTGGATCCGTAAATGAACTGACAGTTGTGAATCACTTACCATCTACTATCAAAACGAACGAGAGATGAAGACGAAGACTCACCGCCAAATTTGGATGTATTGAAGAGACGTTACACCTCTTATTCTGATATCACTAATTTGTCATGTGATTCATCGACTGACATCAAAACCAAGATTAATACTGAAAGCTTTGTAGAAAAGTTTCCAAAGTCAACTGCTGGAATGGAAACCCTACTTAGAAAAATTCAACAAGAAATTAGAGACCTCAAAAAATCGACCAAAGAGAAAAATGATAATCTCAGGAACCTCATTGTATCAGCAACGAAAGATATCTCTGCGCAAATCTCAGTACTCAATACAGAAATGACTACGCTGAAAACTGATCACAACGTATTGGAAAAGAAATGCGAGGAACAATTTTCCACAACAGACGAAAAATTGGAAGCGCTGACAACTCTCGTGGGAACACAAAGTAAAATGCTTAGAAGACCGAATATCATCATTAAAAGTTCCAAAATGGACTCTCCCAACCGATTAGATCAAGTCAACTCTTTCATAGAAGGGAATTTTGAAATCGAGAAAGTAATCATCGAAGCCATACCTTTTGGACCAGGAAAAGCCTGAACGCTAGCAAAATTTGTATGGACGAATATCGAGCAGGATGTCATGTCACGTAAACTTGCTGTATTGAGAAACACAGGGATATCCTTTGACAACGACTATACACCAACCGAACGGAACATCACGCGTGAGACGCGTGAAAAGGTGGAAACAGAAAAAAATGCAGGCAGAGAGGCCAAACTTGGCTATATGAAAATCCAAGTCAATGGAACATGGGTTGCACTGGTCTGAATCTAAGGGGAATTTCATTGACTTGTCGAGTTTAAAAAACGTATACCAGCCTTGGAACTTCAGAGCGAACGGTAATGGGAACCTAGGAGCCGATACTTCAATTGTTACACTGATTCATCGTTTGTCTTTGAATGAAAAACCTGTCGTTGGACCTCCAACCCTTCCCAATCATACACTGTTGAATGTAATGATTTGGAATCTTCATGGTATCGCGAATCTTTGTACAAACTCCGAATCATGCGTTGCGAAAAACCTGTTGTTCTTCTGAAACCTGGAGTGTAGGAACTGTTGAAACGTCCCTTCCTTGCTGTTTGAGATCTCATGTGACTATAGATTCTCCTGCAATGAAAAATTAAACTACCGGGAGGGGAATCGGAGGTTTATTAACGACTGTCGATAAGCATCTCAATCCGAGAATCATTGAAATAACTCCTTGGTGGATTTTTCCTCGAATTCAAAGCTATCCCATGAATTTGATCATTGGTTCATTTTACTCTAGTCTCACATCATGATCTACCCGTGGTTTTAGAATTGTTACAAGTAGCCTGAAATGATATTTCCAAACATTTTGAAAATGATCTCTTGATCCTCGACGGAGATTTTGATTCGCGCATAGGTGAGTTGGATACCCCATATGTAGATATATTCTACAATACAGAACTAATAGATCAATTAAAATCAATAGACAAGACATTGAACTCAAATGGATCTTTATTATTCAAGTTCATGATACAGAATAGTGTCGTTCTCATTGATGGAGAACAAATAGTGATTATCCTGTGCGCAATACTTACTTGGGATGCACGGGATCTAGTAGGGGAGAGACGTGCAGGTTGGACCGTGTTTTGTTCTTGACTTATAAGATGAGAACAGGGAATTATTTGATCAATATCCATATACCACCGAAGAGTGACAACCTTCAGGTATATTTCGTGATAGAAAGCTTCTTGATTGCTTTGAAATACTGCGGAATACAAGCGATGTTTGTTTGAAGTTGGAAAAATTGGTTAAAAAAAAGAAGCAAGCATGCAAGTTGGGCCACTTCTGAAAATTCGCTGAAAAGGTAGAGAAATGCATTCTATACATCAGGTATGAAATTTGTAGCCGATATTTATTCATTTAAAATAGTTTTAACATCGGAATAATGAAATATCACTGACAATGAAATCATAATCACTGATTCCATGGTCTGTCTTTCTCTCCCTTCGGCATGCCATTCTAAAATAGGAAAATCACCGGATACTTGAGGTTACATTCGATGTAAACACTGTTCTGATCATCAAGGATGATTGAAATGGTGTTTGAATACTTATATACATACAAGAAAAACTAGTGGCTCAACCTACATGTTTTGGGTGGCCCAATCTACACATTCAATGCAACTTTGCAATTGCAAGAGCATCATTGTAATTTCACAATATGATCGAAATATGTTTTGTGTGATTCGAAAAAATCAAGAAAAAAACAGAATAGATTGATCTACCTTCATCAATCGGTCAACACTATCCTCTTTGTACGAAATGAAATAAATTGGAATAAAACTTTTCTGCACGTTTTTCCACTTGCCTTCTGGAATACTCATAAGAGGTGTCTGTTTTTGCATCCTATGCACATGAAAAGTTAACATATGATGAGACTCGACTTCAATCGTCATGAAATCAGAGTTGCCAACGGTTAAAAATACAAAAAACTCCCTGGCCTAACCTGCATGCCGGTTCGACCTGCATGCTTCTCCCCTACGATTGACCTTGTTTGAGTCCCAGTTGATAAGTTAGATTTTGTGAACGATCTCAAAATTGAGGCTGAATTACTTGGCTCTGATCATCAACCGGTTTTACTGTATCTGAATCTATATTCCACAGAAAACTCTATGCCCCCACAAGGTAGAGTACCTTCCAATCTGATAATACAAAGAAAATTCCTGTGGAAACACAATGAAATTGATCAGTACGATCATTTTATTAAGAATTCGTCTTGTACATCTATCAGCGTTCCTGCTCATTCCATTGAGGATTGGTATGATAATTTTTATTGTTGATAGAAGCAGCACTTCAAACAAACATGATTCGTACTACCCGATATGGTAGACTCAACTCTGTAAATAAACCGTGGTATGATCGAGAGTCAAGAAGGACGTGGAGAAAAATATTAGACTCCGCTAGAAGCTCACAGTATAATCCCGGAAAGATTGCTGAATACCTTGGTCACAAAAAATCGCACAAGTCTCTGCTAAAGTCAAAGAAACACCAATTTCCGGAGCGATAATTGAAAAGTTTGCTGAAGTGCAAGCCCCATGTGAGTTTTGGAATGCTGTCAGTGCTTGTGAATATGGGAAAATAACCAGTAATTGCATATCCCATGGAATACATGGGATAGTACTTGAAATATCTTCTTCAAACCCTGTTTATCCTGGGCGCTCCTCCTCTACGTCCACTTTCTATGGTATTTCTGATTCACATATGATATTTTGTTTCACAATCAAATCTTTTCTCCCAATAATCACAAGAATTTCAAATGGGTCAATAACTCTCATGTTACAGAAGGGATTATCCGTGAAGGTCATGGAGGAGGAGGAGAAGAACAGCAACAACAACATCCATAACAAGAAAACGACAATCGCAACATCCTCAAGAAATGGAGTTCGGATGAGTGTCGTTGGAAGGAAGTGTTGCTACTATGAGTGAGAAAATTCCTGTATTGTCTGAGGGAGCGAAATTCTTTCAACTGTTCGGTATTCATGGTCGCGATATAATTCAAAAATCCACCCGAGGGAGGAGATTATGCGATATGGTTAGAGGGAGTCATACGCGAATTATACGGTAGAGTAGTGAACACGGTTACCGACGATTGTCATGGTGGCTGCTCTCCCAAGTCGGGAAAATTCAACAAAGGGGAAGCAGGAATTTCTTTCCGTCTAGTTCGTGATCTTTTCCTCAGTGATTCGTGGAATCTGATGAGCTCTGTGGCACAACAGTGGTTTCGACGTTGGGGAATCTTTCGTAGCTACTGTGACAACTGCGAAAGTTCCTTTCGGAAGAGGAGGGGATAATCTCAAATCAACTCCTGAAAATACGAGGAAAAAATCAATCCTTGAAATCACTAATAGACGTTGCTGGTGCTTACGTTGAGAGAGAGGAGGTTCGTAGTGGTGATCTCCACCGTACTTGGGAGGAAATTGGAGATATGACAGAGGAATTGCAACGAGAGAAAGCTCTTAAATCAGTTTCAAATGCTAAAGTACGAATTCTTGAGGAAAGATGTGGTATGGAGGAAATTCGTCAATTCCAAAAGTTCTCAGCGAATGAAGATTCAGCTCTCGTTGTACACAATATGAGATCATTTGGAAGAGGTGACCCCCCTCTATATGATGGATTGAATGAAATTATCTCCACCGGTTTCAATATTACACATGGATTGAATATCTTGTACTATGAGGATAGACGTCACTATGAACCCATTTTGAATTTGAGAGCAGCTTGCGGACACCGAAATTACTGTGTTCCATGTAATACTCGATACAATCATGAACACCGTTGTTCTGGCCAATGTCTGCGTTGTAAAAGTATCCCAATCTGTGACACATCAAAACTTCCCATTAAATGTGAATCTTGTCTGCGTACACTCTACGGTGACGAATGTTACGAGAAACATCGACAACCTGGATCCTACACACAGATAATAGTCATTTGTATGCGAAACTCTGAGAATCTGTTCAACCTGTAATCACCCCGTAAATGTTCGGATTGGAGAGCATGAATTTGGATACACATATTGTGATGTATGTGAAAAGAACTGCAAGTTGGTCATTTATGTTATACAGGGTGTCCAATTTTAATCTTCAAATGCAAATATCTTGAAAACATGCACCTTCAACAAAAAGTACTCCATACCAAAGTTGTTATACAAAGAGGGGGCCACAAAACTACGATATCAGTTCCATCATAGATGGCGTTATGATCGATTAAAATGGGGTCAACATCATTTTTCCAAACGGAAACCACCACTTTTTATTGCATATCTTGATTATACGCAAAAAACTGAGTGACTTTTGCTTGAAACGTTTTCTTAAATTTTTGAAGATGGCGCCACAAAAAATAAGGTCTGTGAAAAATAAAGTCTATGGAACAATATGCGGATATCTTGTGGAATGCATCCAAGAGCCGAAATGTCTCATTCGAATGTTGTTGTTAAGACAGGGGCCGACGCAATGGCGATATCAGCTCCCTAGTAGATGGCGCTGTGGTCGGTAAAAATGAGGTCAACTTCAATTTTTCAAATGAAAACTCCTACTTTTTATCGCATTTCATGATTCTACGCGAAAAAATGAGGAAGTTTTGTTTGAAACATTTTCCCTAAATTCTTGAAGATGGAAACGGTGAGGGATGAGGTTGATGAGAAAGTTCTACTGCATTTTGTGTGAAGCAACGCTCAACGTTTCCAAAACATTGAATTACAGTCATTTACAAACTTTTGGACATGACATTTGTTGTGTTTGGTGTTCGATTCCTTCTCTGAAATTATTATTTTTTTGATTTGTTTGTTGAGCGTTGCTTCACACATGATACAGGAGAACTTTTTCATCAACCTCATCTTCTACCGTTTCCATCTTCAAGAATTTAGGAAAAATGTTTCAAACAAAACTTCCTCATTTGTTCACGTAGAATCATGATATGCGATAAAAAGTAAGAGTTTCCATTCGGAAAATTGAAGTGGACCTCATTTTTACCGACCACAGCGCCATCTACTATGGAACTGATATCGCCTTTATGTCGTCCCCTGTCTTAACAACAACATTCGAATGAGATATTTCGACTCTTGGATGCATTCCACAAGATATCCGCATATTGTTTCATAGACTTCATTTTTCATCGATTGTGGCGCCATCTTCAAAAATCTAGAAAAACGTTTCAAGCAAAAATTACTCAGTCTTTTGCGTAGAATCAAGATATGCAATAAAATGTGGGGGTTCTTGTTTAAAAAAATGATGTTGAGCCCATTTTAATCGATCATAACGCCATCTATGATGAAACTGATATCGTAGTTTTGTGGCCCCCTCTTTGTATAACAACTTTGGTACGAAGTCCTTTTGGTTTAAGCTGCATGTTTTTGAGATATTTGCATTTAAAGATTGAAATGGAACACCCTGTATGTCGCCTTTGAAAAGAAATAATAGGAGAAAAGATGGAGGGGAAGAAGTAGTGGGATTCGTATTCTATGATTTCGAGATACGTCAGGACGAGACGATCGACGGTGACGACAAAACGAACGTACATGCACCGACTTTTTGTGTTGTACAGCAAGTTTGTACAGAATGTATTGACAACGGCGATAGTGATATCATTGTTGAAGAAGAAAATGGGTTGAGGACAGTGAGAACAGGTTGTCAGTTGTGTGGATCAAGAGAGCATGTGTTCGGGGTAGATGTGAAACAATTTGTCGATTTCGTGATGGACAGAAAAAATTACAGTCAAATCATTTGTACATCAAATATCTCAGAAAATCCTGGTTTGAGATCTGTGGCTAAACTTTGTCTCAGTTTGTTTCGGGGGAAGTTTGGTCAGAGAGATGATCTTAAGGAAACCGATATTATCACAACTCGAGAAGCATCCGTTGAAAAATCAACCGATTGTAAGTACGAAGTATTCGGATTATTAACAGTTAACGATCATTTATTATACATGGATTGTAAATCCAGAGACGAATCCCTTGAACCATCTATACGAACGAATGTAGTGATCGCTGCGTATACTACACCCCATGCTCGATTGGAATCATATAGTGATCTTGAGCAACTGAGTCAACGAGCGTTGTATTACGATACAGATTCTTGTATCTATCTATCTAGCGACGTGGATGGGGAATACGAACCCCCTTCAGGTGATTTTCTTGGAGATCTTACAGATTACCTCGGTGGTGTTTACATAAAATCTCTTGTTTCCAGAGAACCAAAATTCAACTCTTGAGTCGTAGGAATGCCCAATAGTGAAAAGAAAGAATGTGATCGGATCAAAGGAATCACCCTCAACTGTAGAGCTCGTGGGGAAATGAATCATCACAGGATTAGATCTCTCGTCCTTGACGAAACCGAGCCATTCAAAATAGCTTCCCGGGCAATAAGGAGAACGCCGTTCCATCAAGTCATCACTGGTGGTGGAATAAAAATTTGTAAGCCCACTTCCTCCAAGCAACGTGAAGCCCAAGGAAACGATTCAACTCCACCTACGGCTTCAAAGAATAGAAAGCCGAATTCCATATCGGAAATTAGTTCCAGGATATCAAGATCTGATGTGTACTGACGGATATTCTTCCCGTTCCAGGGGATCAATTACTCACGCTCAAACAGTTGTGTTGGGTAGAACTCTTAAATCATTCCGAATGGATTGCCATGCGAGATCCTTTCTGGGGCGTGAATAGTGGATATGCTATCGCATTGAAACATTCGATGAATTCAGACAATCGTACTACTCTATGGTATAATGAGTACCATGCTGCGGAGCCTTTGCTCAACATCATGGACACAATCACTCCTTGTGAAGTGTTATTCCGGGAAAATTGGGATGATCCGTTTTGTATAAGATTCTATAGTGGGGATATCCCAACTTTTGAATGCAAATTTCTCGTTCAACTTCATATCAACTGTGAATTTATTCCGAAGATATCGTGAAATTCCCTTTGTGTTCTGGAAGATTGTGAATTTTTCATGAATATTGTATTTTTATACGAATAAATATTGCGAGAACAATCCATGTCTTGATTCTTCAACCCCTTCTAGTCCCATCCAATCATAGAATTAGCTAAATTCGGTTCAAACTTCATAACGTATCTGAAGAACTGGGAGATAAATTTCTATGTAAGTTTAAAATTCCCTGATTCCCAAAGATGGACATGCGGTGGAAGCATCCTTTCACGTCAATGATTGGCTGTCCTACGGGTTGTGAGAAAACAGTATTTGTGAGAACATTTCTTGGATATTTGAGTGGAACGTGCGATACAAAAATTGACAGGATATCATTTTATTATTCAGGATGGCGAACAGAGTACCAAGAGTACGGCAAAATCATTGAATTTTGAGAAGGTTCACCATGTTCGAGCGATTATTCGGACGATCCTTGACCGAAACTTGTAATCATCGATGATCTCATAAGCGAGTCATCAAACAATGCAGTTGTTAATTTGTTCACTGAAGGAAGTGATCACAAAAATATGAGTTCAATTTTTATAACACAGAATATATCCCATCAATGGGAAGGACCATGAGATATTTCTTTGAACGCCAACTACATAGTCATTTTCAAAAACCCTTGGGATCGTGCGCAGATTCAACATTCGTCTCGTCAAATATGTCCAGGGAATCCTAAATTCCTACAAGAAGCGTATAGAGACGCAACAACTGTACCTCACGGATATCTAATTTTGAATTTGAAACAATCGACACCGGACGAATATCAATTTCGTACGTGCATATTTCCCAGCGATTCTTTACATTACGCATACGTTCCACGCACAAGAACATCGCTATTATGGAATGATGTGTAGTTCATCAAAAGTGATCAGTCCATATTTGTCAACGCGATGGCTCACTCGGTCAATCATACTGCGAAGAAGCGAATTGGGGAGGAAAACGCAATTATATAGTGAGCGCTTTGTCACTTGCATAAAAATCATTGGGGAAAGGAACTATCAAGTTCATTTGTGAATGTGTGCTCAATACGTTGTTGGGGAATGCACCTCTGAGTAACAAAGGAAAGAAAAAGTTTGCGAAATCTGAAAATACTCTGCGTCGTATAGCAGACTCTGGTGGGAGTTTACAGACTGAGAAACGAGTGATTGTACCGGGTGGGGGTAGTTTCTCACCATTTCTGATAACACCTTCACTTGGGTCATGATTATCTGACGCATTGATAAAAACGAATAATTGATGACAAAATGGAGTACACAAAGAAGATCGTTTTAACTTCACCTGAGAGTTTACAACGTCAGAGTATTGATAAGTCCCAAATGAACAGCAGTCAACAACCACAGCAACATACTGTCCCTCAAGTTATGGATAAACCTCCGGTTCAAACACCGGGTGATGCAGCGACACGACTGGATGTTGAAATAAGTAGAATTTTGAACAGTCCTGCCAACAGGGATACAAACGAACGTTGAAAAGAATTTCATCAACTTTCACAAAGATACTCATTTCTTATGGGAGGAGTTTAAAAGCATGTCTCAGATCGAAGAGAAGGAGAAAACGAAGAATGTGATGAGAGAAAGAATGATCAATTGATCATTTGAAGTGTTCCAAAATGTTATCAGAGACAAGCACAACTTTTACTCGAACATATCCTGAGACACCTGAACAACATCGCATCAAATGGAACGGACGAGGAACTGTTACCATCGACGATGAGGAGATTCGGATGGGGGCCAAATCAACGAAATCAGTGTTGGACAGTGTTTGGAAAGTGAGAGTGTGACGTATCTCTCTTTTCAACCAACTTTCCGTTGATTTGGTTTTTCGTTAATTTGGCCCCCATCCGGAGATTTCAGATCAGAATATCGTGGATTTTATCAACAATGCATTACGGTACAGAAAATCAGTACAAACTATCGGATCTCAACGGTTGCTCAATTTCTTCGAGATATAGGCACCCCTCGGGCATACATTGGTGATATAAAATATTGGTGCAACAACGAAGAAAAAGCAACAGCTTCTTTATCTAGAGCACTTGTAGAAGAACAGAAGGTCAAGAGTGAAAGAAGCTCTGTATCAGGAGATAGTATACAAGATCCGACTCAACCTTATATCAATCACCAAGAGTAGTGTACGCATAGATAGTGAAACAGGGAGAGGTGAAAAGAGAAGGATTCGTGTATTGACTTATCAGTTACCAAAAGATTCTGTCAGAAGGAGACTACGTGCATACAGGAAATTCAAAATTTTGACAGAATGAATTCATTCGCTGGATTGTACTACAAGCCTTCACACTACGCAGGGTTTCCTGCTGAAGAAAACCTTCCACGCGCGACAAAAGACGAAATCACGAAAGATGAAGCTAAAAATTGGTTGGACCACCAAGATGCCTACACTTAACACGAACCTATACGAAAAAAATTCCCACGCCTACATTACAACGTCACGAACATGGATGACGTTTGAGAAGTAGACTTGGTCGGTCTCAAAAAATTTCGAACGAACAATTACGGGTTTTTTTACATATCAGTGGTTATCGATATACTCAGTAAATACGTTTGGGTTGAACCCTCGAGAAATAAGTCTGCAAGTCCGATAGCATCAGCATTTGCAGAAATTTTTGGAGAATCTGGAGGTAGGACACCTGTTCTTCTACAGACCGATAAAGGTAGCGAGTTTATTGGTTCAAAGACACAAGGTATTTTCAAACGTGGAAATATATTATTCCGAATAACACATCACCCTGATGTCAAAGCAGTGGTGGTGGGAAGATTGAGAAGAACGTTGATGAACGTATGTGGAGATACTTCACTCATAATGATACTCATCGTTGCATCGAAGTGTTGCAGCAAATCGTGGATGCTTATAAGTGAACGATACATAGGAGTATCAGAATGACAACTTCTTCTGTAACTTTGGAAAATGCGCAGTTGGCTCGTGCAAATATGAGCAAGCTACATCGAAAATATCAAGAACATAGGCCTGAATACTGTGTTGGTGAACACGTTCGTATCAGTCAAACAGAAGCTACCTTCAAGAAGGGGTACGAAGCAAATTGGAGCGGAAAAATATTTCGGGTGATTCGTGTTTTGAACTGGAGGAAACCGTAAGATTACGAAATTGGAGAATTATTCAGTGAGACTATTGATGGTATTTTCCACGAGGAAGAACTTTCGAGCGAGGAAAAATGTTCGGGAACAGAAGAATTTCATTCCGACAAGATTCTGAAAACTGAAGGTCGTGGAGATACAAAACAATACTTCTTCAGTTGGGAAGGATATCCTTCAAAGTTCAATTCTTGGATACCTGCATCGAGTCTTAAGGGCTCATCAGGGATCGATGTGATCTTGTTTTACCTAGCAATAGTAGTATGGAGTATCCTCCTGACGACACAACAGCTTGCTCCACAACTGAGTTACCGCAAAAAATTAATTTGGGAGGACAGTAGAAAGTGCCATTGTCTGAAATTCAAATCCCTCGTAAATTCTTGCACATGAGGAGAAATGAAGGCTATATCCGGTACTATGAACATGCCACAAACTACGTAGCTGATGGTCTCATATACTTAATCGGGAGTTTTCTACGCTGTTCATGAACTTGTAAACGAATGTAACAGTATGATGAAACGACTTATCACTACTCGCCTGGGGATGAAATCTATAAACGGTCACAGAATACAAGTCGAAAAAAAATGTGAAAATTGTAGAGAGATACATCCCATACACTTTGACGATAAACTTTCGCGTCTATTTGGATCCGACAAGACACAGTTATATGATCACAAAGACAATATAGAAGCTGTCGAGCCCATGAAATGGTATTCGATACATCCCAATGGAACAATATCATCGGCGAAATATCCCGCCAAAGCATCATCAGGTCTTCCCGACAAGATGTTCATCTATTGTGACTTATGTGAGCCATACACTATTGGTGATGTGAGAGCACCTTTGTTACGTATAGCGAAAGTGAACAATCACGATTATGTTCATGGTAGTAACCAAGTTGAAACTTCTTCACCATTGCATTACATACTATCGTTGAATACAGAATTCAGCACCATATTGATAGATAAGAGATATCATCTTGGTCAATCAATCCCATTCGAAACTGGAACGTTGACCGTAACTCCACACTTCAAGCGAGTTTATTAGGAAAAAAAACAATCCATATCTAGAATGCTATGAGGGTCAAGTAGGGAGTGGCCGAAAAATTTCACGTGTATTTGTTGGTTCATCTTATCAACGTGGACACGGGATAGAAAGATTTCTTGGTGGCCTGTATCGTCGAGCGCTGCCATATTTGATTCGTGGTCCTTGTACTCCAGGTGAAAACGCCATGTGAACAGGGATCAATATCGTCGAAGATGTTGAAAATAATACATCGTTTCGACATGCATTGAAAACACGCTTCAAAGAAACTGGACGAATTCTACAGAGGAAAGCTAGAGAAGAATTAAACCATGAGCTTGGAAATTGGATGAGTGCATCGGGTTATAGGAGACCCAGTGATGATACAGATATTCAGTCGGATTCTGGATATCCAGCGATATACACAGTTCCTTCAACGAGGAAACGGAAAACCTCATAGACCAGACGTGTAAAATCTACAAAAAAAATTGTTGAAGAAAAGTAAACCTCGATCAAAGAGAGAATCGAATATTGACAAACGTAAGGAATCAGGTGTGAATTTAAAAATTAAGAAAATACGATTCATTAAAAACGGATTGAGTAAGAAGAAAAACTCTGTAGAACGTAGAGTCAGTGATATTTTCGGACCATCGCAGAAACAATCATGTCTTTTCTACATACACATTCGAACGAGTGCATGAAATCTGAACTAGATTTATTCTCCTTACCACCGACACGAACTAGTATAGAAGATTCACAATTGATCAAATACGAACCCATATCTTCTCTCACTGATGACTCGCCTATTGAATTCGTTATACCTGGACATGGATGAGAATATCTCAATCTCGCTCACAGTTTATGGAGTCTACGTTCAAAAGTTAATGCTCTCAGTGCCGATGGGAAAACCACAGCTATCGTTGGGCTAGTCAGTAATTCACTGCATTCGATGTTCAATCAAGTAGATGTATTTTTCAATCAGAAACTCGTATCACCGGCAAACAACGCATACGCGTACAGAGCCTATATCGGAGCATTATTGAACTATGGACCACATGCAATCTCACATCTAGTTTATGGTATGAAGATGGACCTCAACACATGGATGATGGACCAAATATCGGATTGAATACTGGCTCAACTTCACGTCGGTCATATGTATCCGATGACAAGTCTGTGGATCTACTTGGATGTTCACACTATGATGTTTTCAATCAAGACAAATTTTGATTGGACGGTGTAGAAGTTCGTCTAAGATTTATCAGATCGACCAACTATAGAGTTCTTTCTCCAACGTATGTGGTCAATACTGTGCCTTCCTTTGGCACCTTCGTAATGGTGGTACTCTATATAATTCCCTACGGAAATTTTCCAACGATACGAAACGGAATGACAGAATCGTGGGAATGTTTCAACGCATCACTGGAGCTGGTCACAACATGAGAAGAGACAACTCGACAATTCACACGGATCTGGATTTCAACATAGCAAATCAAGAATATTATATCGATTATGACTTCCATCATATATTCATTCATTCATGTCTTCTAACTCCCCTTTAATTAAAATGTGATTGCGAGGATTGAAAATAAACTATTGTAATTCCATCAATACTCGTGTCTTTATTTCTCACATTTCTCCTCGGTGTCATCCTCCGAAATATTTTCTTCATATGATATCTCTGATTCATACTTTCTACTCAATAGTACAAATAATTGGATCCTTCAAAAAGACAGCAAGGTATGTCTCTCTTTGTATAACGGTGTTGACTGTGTTATGCTAGTCTGAAGAGAATAGTAGCCCCTCAACTGGTCGTATTAAAAAGTCAGCTACAGTACACTTAAACTTGAAGAGGTGGAATAGATTCGGATTCCGATGAACATCTCAACTCCATACATCGCATAGTTCTCGAAATTTTATTAGCTCGGGGAGGTTTCGTCCTCAGTTCTTGTAGATGATGGCCAACTCACAATGTGTAGGACCAGAAAGGTTTTATGGAATGTCAAATCCCCTGTTATGAACATCACGGAAGAAAATGAGGATTTATTGCTCATAAGTTACTTGAGAGGAAAACTTCCACAGTTCTGAAAATTCCGAATTTCCCCACTTCACCTCCACTTCTGAAACCCTGTACCTCGAATAGGAAATAGTTGTGAGTCAAAACTTGAATCGCGATCTGATCACTCCGAGTGTACTTGTGTTGTGATCCAGTTCATTTATTTTTGTTTGACCGAGCCTGGTTGAGTTTGTCTTGGTTTGTTGTTGTCTCGCGGTTGGAACTATTCTGTTTTTCTTCGTGTCCATTCGCTATTGATTCGTCTGATTTGGGTTTCTTTGTGTCCTGACTGTAATGGATATGAATGGATCCTACCAACCAGGAGATTGGGATGAGGGAGAGTGGATGCAGCGTCTTCAACTGGCCTAGGACCAAATGGCGGCTTCATCAATGATGATGGTCTCGATGGAGATCCTGTCCCTGTAAGATGGGGCAGCTTAGATGAGTACGGGAGTGGTATTGAGTAATGGTGACTGAACGCGAGGAATATTTTTGGCCTATCTCAAATATTGTTCCTTTCATCGTTGCTGGAGTCATCATGATCATTATGGTCGCGGTCTCAGATATATTCATCCACGTGTGAGGAGATACGTTCTATGAATTGAATTCACCTGCATGCGTCAGTTGACAATGTGTTATAGTAGTAGGATGGGGTCCATGGGAAAGTTCCGAACAAAAGCGATACACTTATAATTCGGAACACGAGAGCAACCACAGACAAAAACGAAACAGTGAAAAGCTCGAGCGGGAAGGAAAAAACGCATAAGTATAGAATTGGGATGTGCGTCGGTTAGTTTTTGCTTGAGCTTTTCAGTGTTTCGTTTTTGCCCAGGGATTCCTGCGGTCGCTCTTTTGTTCCGAATCATAAGTGTATCATTGCTGCTCGGACCTTTCGATGTTCCGTTCTTACCCTGGCGGAAATTAAATGTACCCCGAGATGTCATCTAATTACTCCTTAGGAAGTCATCGGAATGTAACATAAGATGGTCCGGAGATGATGGAAGTACACACAGAATGTTTACAAGGCTGCAATTCGCGAAATACGAGGGTATAAAAAAAGTATCGATGAGATGTGTTCAATGTGTCATGCGAGTAGGTTACTGATTTGAAAACATGTGTATCTGAATGGTTCGCGAACTGTGAAGGAATAAAGTTGGAATATTGACATCACAGTGTTGGAATATATGTTTCTTCTTTTTTGAATTTGGAAAAAACCGCGCGTTTTGTCGAATACTCATGATACAATGCGTAGCGTCAGATTATGTCTATTGGTTATAATTGTCATGTGATCAATTTCGATCATGTATCTCTCGATTCATGTCATCATATTTTTTGTCTCAACAATGAACCTTGTATCACCCACATAGCACAAATGTCCCAGTTATATCTTCAAAAGACTCTGACAATATTCAAATCTCATAGCAACCTCTGTGGCTACGAAACCCTGCCTGGGATTCCGGCAACAAATCGGAACTTTCCGCCCAGGCAGCCAGTCTGGGTCTGATGACATTTGTCAACAATTTCGTGATAGTGCAGATTGAGGCTATGCTACGATAGTTTTCAGGATTGTTAACATCACCTTCTTCGTGCAACGTAGTAAAGAGAGACTTGGACCAGTTTGATAGGACCACTTCAGTTCTTAAGATTTCATTAAAAAGTGCCAACAAATAAAATTGCCAGTTTTCCGGCAGAGACTTGGAACATTCGTTCGGAATTTGATCTATTCCCGGTGCTTTGACATTTTTCAAGATCGAGATATGTTTCTGCAATTCAATAATTGTGATATCCTTGTCTCAATGGGAGTAGAACGTGGACTGAGGAAAAAAAGGTCATAATAAGCGGTTTAACAGTCGAAGAGGAAAAATGCGAAACAGAAATAAATAAATTTCTGGAATCTAAATTCCAAGGATTTGATACGGTTGATGTGGCGTATTGTATAGGACGAGAAAAGGATAATATTCTAGTTGAGTGTCCAACGCTACAAGCAAAGAAGAATATTATGATGCAGGAAAGTCAAGTATTACAAGATACAAGTATATTTATTGAAAACGACCCAACTGAGAGGGACCGCTTCATGGCATATCAGGCTCGTTCCCTTATGAGGGAGGCTAGGGAGAGTGAGGGGGAAGGAAAAATTGAGTTCGAAAAAGTGACCATCAACGGACAGGTATGGGAATGGAGCGAGGAGGAAAATACTTTCGTGCCACCCATACTGGATTCTGCAATTAATGGACCAAAAAATAAGAAGCACCAAAGTCAAACACCCACACTTCTTCTGAGTTCCCCTGCCTCAGTCGAACAGAATCCAAGGAACGCAAAAGGAGAGCCCTACAAAGCCAACCAACTAACAGAAATGTAGGGCAAAGGCCTGGCTCTACACCTTCCGCAGCAAATCAATTCCTGAAAATTATCCACTGGAACTGCTATGGGAGTGAAGGATTGGAGGATCTTCAAGAGCTGCCAGAGGCTGATCATCATCATGAAGTAATCAGTCTTATGACTGGTTTGATGGAATCCTCCAAACCTGTCTATCATCCGCTGACCGCCTAATTTCTGCATATCTACGGCAACCCTCATCTTGTATAATTTGCTTCATATAACTCAATCTAGGTCTACCTCTTCGAGTGTTACCATTCATTTTTCCTTCCAATATTGTTTTCAATAAGCTATCATGCCTTAATGTGTGTCCTATCAGATTACTTCTTCTTTTCACGACCTGTCTCAAGAAACTTCTTTTTTCATTGACCTTCTCAAGTACTTCTTCATTTCTTACTTTCTCTATCCACTTTATTCTAAGCATCTTTCTATAACACCACATTTCAAAAGCTTCAAGTCTTCGTTGGTCCGTTTTTCCAATTGTCCAAGTTTCGCAACCATATAATGCTGTGCTCCAAACGTAACTCTTCAAGAATTTCTTCCTTACTGCTAAGCTAATATTCTTCGAACAAGTAACTGTTTCTTCTGGTGGGAAGCCTGTTTCCCTTGTGCTATTCTTGCTCTCATATCTCTTTCGCTTTTACCGTTTTCTGTAATTATGCTCCCTAGATATTTGAATTCTTTGACTTGCTGAATTGTCTCTGCATCTATTTTGATTTTCGTTCTTCTTGATGTTTTCGCTGTTGTACAAATCATGAATTTTGTTTTGTCCTTATTGATATTCATACAATATTTGTCTAGTAATATTTCTTCTCATAGTGTTGAGAGTATTTTCTAACTGAGCACTACTCGTAGCTAATATAGCTATGTCATCCGCAAATCTCAACATGCTTACATTTTCACCTTGAATCTGTAATTTCAATTGCACTTGCTCCTTCACTTCGTTCATCGCTTCTTCTATATACAAATTGAGGATCAATGGCGATAGTGAACATCCTTGTCTCACCCCTCTTCTAATTTCCGCTTCTCCTTTTGACCCTCTATTTCTATTATTGCAGTTTGATTCTTATATAATTCATATTTTATTCTCCTATCCCTGAAATTAATTCCTACCTTTTTCGAAATCGTGACCATCTTCCCCCATTCAATATTATCGAATGCTTTTTGTGTATCTACAAAACCTATATACACAGACTTTTTTAACTCTAGACTTTTCTCTACTACTGTTCTCAGTGCTAATATTGTTTCTCGCGTTCCCCTATTTTTCCTAAAACCGAACTGATCTTCTGCTGACCTACTCTCTATTTTATTCTCTATTCTCCTGTATATGATTTTTGTCAGTATTTCCGAGGCATGTGAAGTTAAGCTAATCGTCCTGTAGTTCTCGCATTTGTCTGCTCCTTGTTTTTTTGGAATGGCGACAATTTTATTCTTCTGGAAATCTTCCGGTACCTCGCCTATTCCGTACATATCTCTGATCAATTCAAACAGTGCGTCACGAGTTCTCTGACTGGAGGCTTTGATAAGGTCCGCACTTATGCCGTCTATTCCTGGCGCTTTATTATTTTTCAATTCTCCCAAAGCCCTGTCGAATTCTGATCTCAAAATTGAATCTCCCAATTCTTCTTCATCGACATATTTCTCCCTCTCTGAGAATCTTATATCATCTCTTCCTTTATACAGATCTTCTAAATGATTAATCCATTGTTCTATTTTTTCCTCCGTTCTTATCAATTGTCTTCCTAGAGAATTTCCAATCTTACTGCTTCTAGATTTCATTTGTCCAAAAAATCTCTTCACAATCCTATATGCCTCGTGAATTTTTCCTAAATGTAATCTTACTTCTATATCTTGACATTTTCCCTCCAACCATTGTTCTTTTGCTTTCCTTGATTCTCTGATTATTTTATTCCTCAGTGCCTTGTATGTCTGCTGATCTTGTTCACTATTCTTATTCTTGTATTTCCTCCTTTCATCAATTAAATCGAGAATTTCTTATGTTATCCATGGTTTCTTAGGCTCCATCCCATCGTTCTTCAAAATTTCATCTGCACATTGCTCTATGTTCCCCTTCATATCTGTCCATCTACCCTCTATTTCCAAGTCTCTCTCTTGTCGATCCTCCAATTTTTCGTCCCACATCACTTTGAATGCCTCTTGTGTTTTTCTTCGTTTGAGATTCTTCAAATCCCATCTTTTTTGCATTGTCCTTTCCTTCTTCAGAGCTTTGAATTTCAGAGAACATTTCATCAGCAACATATTGTGATCACTATCTATATCCGCGCCTGGATAAGTTTTACAGCTTTTCACTTGGTTTCTAAATCTTTGTTTTACTAATATGTAATCAATTTGATATCTTGCTGTATCTCCTGGCATTTTCCAAGTATAGATTCTTCTTGGATGATTTTCGAATAATGTGTTGGTAATAACTATTCTATGACTCTCACAGAATTCGATTCAACGTTGTCCTCTTTCATTTCTTTTCCCTAACGCAAAATCTCCTATTATGTTGGCCTCTTCTCCTTGCCCTTCTACCGCATTCCAGTCGCCTATGATCATTACATTTCCTTCTCCCTTCACATATTCTATCACTTCTTCTATTTCATCGGAAGTTTTTTCGATATCCTCCTCTGAGTATGCAGATGTGAGCATGTATACTTGGACTACAACAGTGTCTACCGGTTTTGTTCTAACTCTGACCATCATTACGCGTTCGCTATGGTGCAAATAATTTTCTATCCTTTTATGCATTATAATTCCCACACTTGCTTAACCATTCTCATTCCACTAATTCCCATTACATCGATACCCAACCTCTTCATTTCCAGTCTCAAATTTTCTAATTTCCCTGTTTGTCTCAGTGATCTAACATCCCACGCTCCAACTCGAAGAATGTTCCCTTTCTTCCCTATGTTCTTTGGTTTTCTATCTTGTTTGATGAGGTTCTCTCAAGCAGCCTCCACCCGGAGATCCGAACGGGAGGCTATTTTACTCCCGGAATATTTTACCCGAGAGGACGCCATCATGTTGTTGTTGTTGCTTTTTTTTCTCAATAAATCAAAATTCAAAATTCCAGGTTTGGAGAAAAGATTTCATTTCCTCGGGAATATTGAAAGATGTCAAGGAAGGTAGTTCCCCTCGCTCCCCCTCCGTTTCTGCCGATGTTCCTGGCATTGGGATGATTTAGTTTCTCTCAGTTTGTATCCTCCCTCTCGAGTAGTTTATTCCACCCGAAAAAGAGACCCAAATCTGAGACACTCATCCTCCCCACCACGTAAAGGAAGCAGATACTACCAAGGATGGATAAAAAGGATATCAAGGACAGTTATCAAGAATATCCCCCTGGAAGACCCGCAATCATCCCACGGGGAGGTGAGAGGCTGATATAATTGGAATATCAGAAACATGGCTCACTTCAACGAACGGGCTGCAAGGAAATATAACTGGCTGCCTGGGTGAACGCTACAAGAGAGCAAAGTCTGGGTAGATCAAGCGGCGGTATTGTTCTCCTGATCTCTCATCGTATAGCGAAGTACGTCATCTTGGATACATCTCCTTGGTGGATCATCGTGAGAATTGAATTGAAGAACAATTTAATTGTTGTAGGTTTGGTATATCTCAGACCTTCTCTTGATAATGTACAAATTATAGATTTACTGCAATCCACTATTAACGGCTTATCCACATGACATCTCATTGATTGGAGGTGATTATAACGCTAGGATTCCGTCTAGTGATGACCGTCCATCAGAATTATTTAACGATACAAATCTTATGAACTCTCGGGTTCCTTGTGATAAAATAAACAATGATAGAGGAGAGCTGCTGATACAAGCTATGGAAGATAGTGGATTTGCAGTCTTGGATGGAAGATCCCCGAGTGTTCGGCCGGCCCAGTTCACCTTCAGCAACAGCAGGGGCAATAGCGTCGTGGATTTGGTATGAGTGAACTTTTCAGGTCTAGCGTATGTGCGGGATCTTGAAGTTTTGCACCTCCCAGTCCTAACAGGGTATTTCCCGACAGTAACGACTCTGCAATTTCATGCACCTATAGTACGGGAACCAGTAGGAGAAAGACCTCAGGGTACAACTCTGGAGGTGAGGTGGCTGCCCGATCGCTCGGATAGCTATACTTCCCACTTAATCTGTTCACGTGAAATAGTAACGAACTTCGGTAGGGATAGTGTGGAGCGTATATCTGAAAATTGTACTAATGCATAGAATAGATCAAATGTAGTCGCCTCGATCGATAATTCAAATCATAATACGAATAATGTCTTGCTAGAAGCGAAGAAACATATTCACATCGATCAATGAAATTAATCGATGCGTGTGCTGCTGATACAGCAAATTCAAACACACGAACGGATCCATGTCTCTCATAACCACAACTCCTCACTCAGAGTATGTGATTAGAAGGAAAAAGATGAACTTTTTTTAAATATCTCGAAACGTGTCAAATGATTATTCTCTCTCATGACGAGTAAGCGGTACGATACGTACAAGACAAACTCATCGTTGAAGAGAGAATACGAACTCGTTTCAAAATTCAAACATTAAAGTTTCACATGAACTGAAGTTTCACATGTTTCGCTTCTAGCAAAGCATTAATCGTATTATGATTTGAATTAACGACCGAAGCGACTACACTTGATCTATTCTATGGATTATCCTCTGCCGAAATGTAGGATTCAAACAAGTCTGGTAACTCGATTGATTAGTAGATGTCACTCGTAGAAGGGGGTCGTCAGGGGTCATGGTGGCGTAATTGGTTAACGCACTCCAGTACCTATGGGTAGTTCCAGGTTCGACTCCTGGCCATGGCGATTTCTTTTTCAAGATCTGATTCATTTTCAGTTCATGTGAAACTTTAATGTTTGAATTTTGAAACGAGACCGTATTCTCTCTTCAACGATGAGTTTGTCCGGTACGTATCGTACCGCTTACTCGTCATGAGAGAGAATAATTATTTGACACGTTTCAAGATATTTTCAAAAAGTTCATCTCTTCCCTTCTAACCACATACTCTGAGTCAGGAGTTGTGGTTATTAGAGACATGGATCCATTCGTGTGTTTAAATTTGCTGTATTAGCAACGCACGCATCGATTAATTTCATTGATCCATGTCAATATGTTTTTTCGTTTCTAGCGAGGCATTAATCTTATTATGATTTTACTAATGCAATCAGGAATGCTTGTACTGTAGCCGGCATGGTCAGACAGCGGAAATTAAAGGGGAAAATCACACCCCGAGGAGGATGGTTTGATAAGGACTGTCAAAATGCGAAAGCAGCTTATCATTCCGCTGTAAAAGAGTGCCGTGAACAGAGTCCCGAGATTAGTCCGAACCTCAACAATATGCTATCCTTGAGAATTAAATATAGGAACTCAGTTGAAGAGAGGAAAGCCAGGAAGAGCGTCAAACTCAGGGACAAATTAGCCAACACGAGCAATCCTGAGGAGTTTTGGGTTGCAATTGGTGCTTTCAAGCCCAGAAAGCCGAACAGAAGCAGCATCACATTAACTGATTAGTGCGAATATTTTACCAGTACATACCCCCCAAGAGTTCCTTATGGAAAACCCATAACGGATATGAAACTCCCATCACAATATTAAAATGTCTTCAGAATGTTGCAGAATATTCTGGAGATATCTTTGAGACATTTTTTCCATGTGGGCAACATAAGCATATTTCACTTTTGAATTGTACACAATTATCTAATAATCGATTCATACTGAAATTCATAAATTTTTATTCGGGGTTATGCAACTTCGGGCTTACGAACATTCGGGCATATAGCCTTCCAAGTTTCTGAAATTCAGGCGTACGATATTGGGCTCCCGACACTCTACCTGTGATGCCAGATTTGATACGAAACCGTTGCTGTACACCGTTGCGATAGTACGTATGCATGAACATGTGATACGTTCACTGTAACAAACCTTATAGGGAATGCCACATACACACTGTTAGAAAAATCTGTCTCAAATTTGATAACAATTATTATGAAGTTTTTTACATAGTATTATTATTAAATTTAATACTGTATTGTATATTCAAAACTGAGTATTAAATTTAATAACAATTATTATAAATTTATATACATGGAATTTCTATGAAATCCAATAATGTATTACATATTATAATTTATAATTCTAAATTATGAATTAACAGAAAAAAATCTTGAAGTTCTCAACAGAAATCATTGGGAATTTCCTTCATATTTTGGGATCCTCGAACTCTCCCGAAGTGAGTACGTAATCGTGAATGTAGTCAAACTCAATTGGAGCGCAAAGTTTTGGGGGCCTAACGGGGGATCGAACCTGCTTTCCTACCAAACCTAACCCACGACCTCACGCCTCAACCAGCTTGACTACATCACGATTGAAGAAATCGACTGTAAAATACGATGTAGTTTTAGATATCACATATGCTCTGTACACACACACACACATATATACATACATTCAAAAAAGTATTCAATTTTGATTCCGTAAATAGAGTTGCATTGATGAAAATATGAGAGAGAAAAGAACAAGACTTACCCATATTTCAAAGTTATCTTGTTATCAACTATATGTGTATAAAAACTTCGGGAATTTGTTCACATGTAACTAAAGCTAATTGAATTAGGACATATAATCATGGTATACATACCCATGAGTTATTGACCATTAGTGATAATTAAGAGGTTATGGATTCTATCACATGTCTACACGTATATACTATTATATGCTCCCAAAAACAAAGTGCGCAGTGAATTATGCGCATAGAAGCCATTTTTAATATTTTAACATGTATTATTGTGATTCTTCATTATAGATTATTAGAATTAGGAAGTTTGCATGGAATTTAATAATATATTTTGAATTTTCATAACCGGTTATTAATTTTCATGCATTTAATGTGAAAATTCATAAACATGTTGTGAATCACAGAATATTATTAATTTTAAGATGTACTTATAGAATTACATAAGAATTTTCATATTAAATTTAAGAACTTTTCTAACAGTGCATGTACGTGAAGTGATTAACACATGCATGGGTAGGAAATTCCCCGTGAATTTTGGGGAAAATTCTATAAATTTACAGTAAAAATCCCATGGAAAGTAGCAATTCTGATATATTTCTATGTGAAAATTCCTTTACATGTGCGGAAATTCTCTTTTCCCGTGAGAGTGTAGAGAATTTCCTTTACATAAGTCTGGGAAAATCCCGAATATTTTCACAGTGTATGTGTGAAGTCACGTGCGTACCGTTGCGTCTGTATACTAGTAAGTATCTATTTCGAGTGAAATATGGCATCACTGTACTCTCCCTTCAATACAAATAAGTATGGTTGAGGGCGTGCTCTACGACAAAGCTGTCAGATGGGCATTGCTGTTGAGGGGGACTGTACCCCAACTATCGCCCCATGTATGTGAGTTACATGTATGTATAGGTCTCGTGTGGAGGTGAGAGTATGTACTAGTATGTACTAGTATATGAATAATGATAAGGGGGTTGTTCTACTGTTCCTCTCAACGGCAATGCCAATCCTGCAGCTCTGGTGACCTAGTCAATTTTTCCAAGGGGGAACTATCAGATCGCTTCTACCGTTTCCGTCATTATTATTTGATCAATCACAACAAACTTTGAATCAAAAGATTCAGAATTCATCGAACGATTCGGGTCTAGTCTGTTCGTTGTTTGACTAAATCATTATCATTGATGAGAACGAAAACTCGTTACTGGCCAATTGAAAACTCCCATCCATTGTTCAAATAACAAATATAACCCATGTACAATTATTTTGTGACCACAGCCAGCTTCTGACTCACCAAAATGTCTCAAGAGACCCCCAGAATTTCTAGTGCATGGGAGGCTACGTTGAGGCTGCAAAGTTGCCAGAAGGAGATTTGCAAACTTCCATCAATGGTGAATTCTTATGGAATCGAGAATTTGATTAGTTGGTCATACAAGGAGCAGCCAATCATCAGAGTTGGGCAACTTTTTCTGACAACTCTGGTAGGCCAGCCTCCCATGGACGCGAATTTCTAGAGAGCGGAATGAAATCCGAAAACCTGATTGCTTCGTGGATAACGCTTACGTTCAGACTGTATCTGCAACATGCGAGTCAGCGCTTGCAGGACAAGTTGTCAGTCGCCGAACCATGGTGTCGTCAGGGCCCCGATACAAACTTGTACAGTTATAGCGTGCATATACGGCCCATGTCACATGGTGCTGGAAAAGAGTGGAAAGCGAACCATTTAAAAGAGGGGTACTTAGTCACCCCTCTCTTCAATCAAGAGTTCCGTCCCCGCTTCTCGCGCTTCTCCAGCTCCACGTGACGCGGGTCTTAGGCTGGCTCTACATGAAGTGGAATTAGTTCCGGCGGAATAAGAATTAAATCAATGCACAAGCTTTTATAGATTTCTTATAGGTCGCACTAGGAGAAATTGGATTACAGTCATTCCGCCGGAACCAAATCCGGTCCATGGGAGGCCAGCCTTAGGCTTCTTCTCCTTGGACCGGAATTTTTTAGGGATTTTTGGCGAATTCTAGTGAGTTACGATCCACGGATCAATTGAGCCTCCGGATTTCGTTCCGTTTGTTAGAAATTCCAGTCCATGACAGGGTGGCTACAACCGGGAAATTCCAACGGAATCTCCGAATCATATATACATATGAAAAGGAATAACCGATAAGGAAGGCAGAAAATTCATGATGTAGTAACCATAGACCATGGGGAGCCAGCCTTGGGCCCATGTCCCATGGAGATAGGGGGGATAAATTGAATAGGAGAATTTTGCAGAATGAACTTGAGCGCCGCCAAGGGGAAGGGTACTGAAACTAATTTGACATGAACACAGTAAGGCAAATGCTCAATATATCATGAATCTTCTTGTGCAAGTATTGGTGTATTGATGTAAGGTTAGTTCAAGTACCTCTCCCCTTGAGGGCGCTGAAATCATTATAAAAAATGTCCATTTGAGTTCATGCCCCCTGCATGGAGCTGAAAAAGGGCAGAAAACTGATCGCGGAATCATTAGTGAGAAAGAGGGGCAGATCGTCACCTCTCTTTTCAACCAAAGGTCCCGCGTTCCGCTTTCCGCTCTTTTGTAGATCCATGTAATACGGGCATAAGACAGGAAAGGTTGCACACATGTGAGACGAAAAGGTTGGAAGGAATTCTAAGGGAATCTACCAATGAATTGGCTCCATTGGATGGAATACCCAATGAAGAGACCTTAGTTCCCCTCAACCGGGCAACAGCGACCGTTTAGTACTTTCTGTTTTTTGGTGATCGGTCATTCTCTCCAACAACAATAAATGATCCATCAGGCCTGTGTCACATGGAGTTAAGAAGAGTGCATGTAGAAGATTCGAGATGCAAAAGATTTGGAACCTTGGATAGAAAGAGAAGTCAGATGCCGCATCTCTTTTCAACTAAGGTTTCGAATCTTTTGCATTTCGAATCTTCTGCATGCACCCGTTAAGAAAAAAAAGAAGAGCGGGACGCGGATTCTTTGGCTGGAGAGAGAGAGAGATGATTATTTGTCTCTTTTCCCAACTAATGGTTCCACGCTCCGTTTTCTGCCTGTTGTCAGCTCCATGTGACATGGGCCTCAATGTAGTACCCAGATAAAAAAAAAACTTCAAGGGACCCCTCATAGGAACCCTCGAGGGTTCCCATAAGGGTTCCCAGATAGGATCCCATAAGGGTTCCCCTCGGAATTTGGCAAAAAATTTTTTGCCCGGGACCCATCTGAGAACCCTTGTGGGACTTTGTATGAGACATTGTATTCAACATAGAATCTTATAATTGGTCAAAATTTCTTGGAATTTCATGCTTTCCGTATATAGTTGTGAGATAAATTTTCAATTTACCCAACTGTGAATAAGATTAATCTATATATAATTGAACTAAGGATTTCTAAAATATCAAAATGAACAGATTATGACAAGGTACGTGCAATTATTCATCTTTGAAATTATAATTCCATCCAAACATGAGGGGTATCTAGTTTCTCTATTTCCACAGGGAAAGGTAAATATTTCCATCATCAAAATTCAGGGCAGCGTTATGACATTAGAGTTTACACCAGGTGGAATCAATATCGATAATGTCAGGTCACTGCAATTTTTATCAAATCCTTATAATTAGACTATATTTTTTCGAATTAAAATTACAAATATATATTTTATATTCATCAATATATTTGATTTCAAGTATTTGTTCTTACAATACAAAAGTACATTAGATGAAAATGTATGTTCAGCTGTACCATTGAATTTGAAACATTTTAAACTTTATTCACATCAACAGTTTTGCAGTTCTCCTGCACTCATTAATTGTGCTTTTGATTTCATATGCTGAGATATTTGAGTGACAGTTTTGCTGCAGATACTGCGAATTTGAAAACTTGAAAAAGCTCTACTGGCCCTCTGGTGGTGAGATCATCCGTTTTTCTGTTCCGTCCGACAAGGGGGCGTTGTTATTGCGTTTGTACGAGTAGAGTAACGATGTCAAGTAAGAGCATGAGGATCCATCCCTAGATTTCTATGTCTATGCTCACACCGCGATCACTTCGTCTTCGGTTTTTATCGCATTTTATCATTTTTTGTAAACAAACCACGGGATACGGAATCATGGCGGAAGACGAAGAACAAGTCATGGACGACATAAATTTCCCATTAATTTCAGATGAAAAATTTTTTGAGATGGTTTCTTCGAATGCAGAAAGTACGGAACGTAACACAGACATCAGTGCTAAATGCGTAAAATGTGAGGAAATCATTGGAGGAAGGTTAGAAGCTACTTCTAATTTTCTCCTTCACCTAAAAGTAAGTGAGCCCCCTAGTGGAAATGAATCATACAGACCCATATATGATCCATATACGATTCCCACAAAACATATATGACCATATATGCCCCATATATGTCCCACCTATGCCCCATCTATGCCCCATATATGACCCATATATGACCCATATATGCCCCATATATGTGACCGAAGCTTCATCAGTGATACATATAAAGCACATATGGTACCGCGCGCAACATATATGTTTGCAGGAAACGGTCAAAAACAAATATGTTTGCAGGAAACGGTCGAAAACATATATGATTCATATTCGGTATAATTATTTGCTATGTATGGATCATTTCATATCGGAGTTCCCAAGAGTTTATAGTTGTTGAAGAATGTGAGATACGTATCATTTGTTTCTTTTTCTCTTATTCTATTATGATTTCAAGTTTACAATATATGTCGAAGTTCTTGGTCTCTAAAACCCACTTTTTTTCAAATGCCTGTATCTTGGGAAGCTTTCAATACAAAGAATCATTACCAAGGCATGGAACTTAGGATTTTGCCTCAACTTTTCACAAAGTCCAGAGAAAATTTCTTTCCAAGGACGTATTTTGCCGTAATTCGACGATGGAAGTGAAAAGAGTATTTCATTCAAATTCGAATACGTTTGATTTTCAAATTCCACAAGCAAAACTAATTTCTGGAACATAACGAAAATTTTCGTTTCGTTTTTGAAAACGTTACTCCACGGCATTCGAGAGATCTGGACAAAACAAGGGCGGCCTGAGAACTCTGCGTGCTCGATTATTCAAGATTGGTAATGCCCCGAGTTAAAATTTTTAAATCGCTGAAATGAAAATATACGGTACTGTTACGGATGTGCTGCGGGCGCATCTGTACTGAACCCGCAATAATACTGTAAGCACCCGCACCACGCCCATAACAGTACCGTATATGCCTGCACCACATCTGCAACACTCCTGCACACAAAAATGATTACGCCCGCACCACGTTTGCACCAAGGCCGTTTGGCGAACCGTACACCCGCAACGCGATTGCACCATAGCTGCACTAAATATACGAAATATATAGATATATAACAAACGAAAAAATGCTGGATTTGGGGGGGAGGGGTCGGACCCCTTGGACCCCTCCCCTGGATACGCCCTTGGATTCCACCGCTGGATTCATATTCGAGGCGTCCTTCAGGCACTATGGTGTAATATTTTTCAAATTTCATCTCAATTGCTATTTTGCGCCAAACGTTTGTGCGGAATAGTAATTGATACGAAAAAATATTATACCACTGTGCTTACCTGGGATTGCCCAGTGTTTACCTGCACTGAGAAGAATTCATCATTGAAAATTACTGGTTTTTGTCAGTAGACGAGGGATATACTTGACATGTGATTACAAATTGATGGGGAATATCAGTAATTTTTTATAGCGTTATTTTAATCGAAAAAAAAATTTTATCCTCACCGGCATCGAACATCATTGTTCGTGATCACAAACCTGGCTTATTTCCCCGAAGCCACGCAACAATCTTGAAAATGGGATGGTTTTCAATTCATATCAGTGTCATCAATTAAGAATTTTCGTTTCCAACTTGTATGATGAAAGATTACTGTTTTTCAACATGAATTCTCATCTCTCTCTGGTTTTAATTTTCAAACTTCGGAGCATGAAAAATTACTGTTATTTCTCATCAATTTGTGATCTCAAGCCAGGTATATAAAATCGTTATGTCACGTATATCCCCCGACTAATCGGAAAACCAGTATTTTTTGATAATGAATATCTCTCAGTGTGGGCTTTACCTCTATTTCCTGTAAAAAATTCGTAAATACGTGAGACGATTTGATAGTTCGCCGTCGCCGCGTTGCTTTTGAGAATATCGCCAAATGCAGTTAAAAGCGACGTTTTGGAGTAAGTATTTTTTTTATTACCATGTTCAGAATAACGAAAAAAAATTTTTTCAATCGTGAATTTTCTACAATTTCACCCCATAATGTGCTGTGAAAGTGATAATGTATATCGTTGATTTTATTCCGCATAAACAAATATTCCAGTGTAAAAATTGCGTTGCATTTCCCGTGGACTATGCATGTGTGTATGAAATCAATATTTTACATAACCGTATGTAGAATAATGTGGAGAAAACGATGTATCGGTAATTGACCGTTACACGTACAATTCGTTCATCATAATCAAAGATCGTTCTTCCCCTAAATAAATGGTCCTCTTTTTTTATAAATGAATAAAAATTTTGTCGATCAAATTTTATGCGGGATGATAACCAAACTAATCGATCTCAATTCAATCACATTTATCGAGGGTTCATGGGAAGTGTAATCCAATTTTTCCATGCGGAATGGTTTCATTCGTATATACATATAAGTTCTATTACCATAAATCACGTGCAATATTGAAAAATTCCATCAATCGATTGATTATTTCGAAAACCTTGAAATTTTGAATATAATAGAAAATAATCAAATGGTTACTTTGAAACGCAGCTGCCAGTTGCATCTTAAGATATTTTCGAAATCAACATGGCGACGACGAAAAGCAAATCATCTCGCGTATTCACGAATTTTTTATAGGGAATGGAGAGTGATTTTACTGCTAGATTTATGTTCACGGCGCAATCCCGGGTAAGCACTATGGTAAAATTTTTTAAATTTCACATCAATTTCTATTCCACACAAACGTTTGGCGCAAAGTTTTTCTCGCTTAGACTATACCTATATTCTGTATTTGTGTACCTACATATTTATAGTTCTACCACGTCCGAAAGCCCTTAAGGGGATACTCAGCAAGATGTACATGAATAGAAGTCGGTATAAATATCCTTACCTTCCACAGGAACTCATTTTTTATAAAATAGTTCGACACAATTTGATGTACACACACACTGCCACGTTGTATTTCACTTCAATACACTACACGGAGAGAAATGTATTTGGAAAAATTACCATTTTATTCGTAAACTAGAACTATTCGGAGAAATCAGACAATAATTTATGATATAACTCCTAATCATTGCCAGTTGTGATGGTAAAAATCGAGATTAATTTGGATTTCTACCATCACAGCTGGCAATGATTAGGAGTTATGCTATAAATTATTGTCTGATTTTTCCGAATAGTTCTAGTTTACGAATAAAATGGTAATCTTTCCAAATAAATTTCTCTCCGTGTATAACACCATGCAATGACTGGGTCCTCACGTTCAAAGTTTGTCGGAATGTTTCATACCAAATTACAACTCCTACTCTTTGCGTAATAGATGTAAGAGGAAAACCAATATAAATTTTGGGAAAAATAATTTGTGTCACACACACGGCGTTGTTTGGGTTCCTTTGAATATGCACGCGTTCGAAAGCAGTAACACACCGAATTTTTGTATGAGGAAGATTTCTCTTACAACTTTTACGTTTGAGCCTTAGAAAGTTTTTATTTCGCTTTATTCTTATTCTGAAATTTCACTAATTGCAAAATTATTAGAGATTCAGAAAAGAAATACTGATTTAGTGGAGATGAGAAAAAAGCCTCTTGCGATATGCTTGCACCACGTCTATATAGTGTCAGAACAGGAAAAACGCACATACCTGTTGCGGGCGTGGTGCGGACATATATATGCGTACAGGTCTGGTGCGGGTATGTTATGGGCGCTTTAATTTTGAACCAAGAATCTCACGAATTTTTGGATCTGTTGCGGGAGTGTTACGGGCGTGAATATAAGTGCGGGACTAGTGCAGACATGTTGCAGGAGTTTTCATTTTTACTCGGGGCAGCATAGATACGAGACATTTCATGGACGGATTGATGTGTAATTTCAAGTTATTGAGTTATCTTTTTTGTCTTGTTTCATTTATATTTCTTGAATGTCATAGGAAATTACCATTTTCAGAACAAAACCAAAAGTATTGCTATGCACCATAGATCGATCGTGTTTGTTAAATAAAAAAATTAATCCGTTGAGGTCACACTTCAAAGTACTTAGGTAAAGGTTACACAGGGTCTTTCGGACCCCAAACCAAAGCAACAGATGTCATTCACGCAGTCTTTCAAATATTGTTGCAGATTTCTCGGCAAAATTCACTCTCGGTGTCTTTGACAATAACAAAAGGCAGCACAAATTAAAATTCACGACAAGCACTGTAAGTTACCCTGACGAAAATTTTTGTCATGATTTCTCATAATTTCTCATTGTCCCAATCCATACAGGAAATATGGGAAAGAACAATAGAATTCCTCATATTTTCTCCATGAATTGGGACAATGAGAAATGATGAAAAATCATGACAGAAATTTTCGTCAGGGTACGGAACCACAGACTCCCCCTAGAGCCTTTTGGACTCCTGGTGATCTCAAAGGGCTGAAAATGTCCAAATTCGAATGAACTACCATTTTTACTTCCACCGTAGGAATTCCACTAGACACAAATTGGAAAAAAAAATTTCACTCGAATTTTCGAAAAGTTCACAAAAAATCCCAACTTTTATGCCTCATTAGTAATTCTGTGTGTTGAGACCTTTTCGAGATACACGCATTTAAAAAGAACTGGATTTGTCAAAACTAAAAGCTCTGACAAATTGTAAGCCGGTGGACACAATAAAATCAAAAAGGGCAAACCAACAAATTTGACAAATATCTCTTATTTTTCAACGAAGAATTCAAAAATAATGATTCTAAAAATATTGAGGAACTCATTGTGAATCTGACCTGCAATAACTCATATATGTTTTATATGTGATCCACAATTGTTGATCTACCAATTCGGAGTTTATATATGAGCCATACATGGTTTTCAAGAATAAGCGGGAGTTCATATACGTGAAAGAAGTCGCTTCTTTCAAGCGACCGGCGGTGGCTCCAGTGAAAGGGGGATGGAGTCCGGTCCCAACAAACCGCGTTCAATTCTCGCAGGAGAGACTTCTTTTATACCGCTCAATTAATGGAAATAAATCATATATTGGCCATATATGGTTTATATATGGGGCATATATGAGTCATATGTGGGTAATATATGGTGCATTTCCACTAGGGTAATCTGATAATATTGGGTCCATTGATTTACTATTCAGACCAAAGTACATGGAGCCTTATACGAAGATTATCTTCAATACAAGAAATCCAAACAGAGTAAGGGAATCACACAATTTAGAAGGAAAAGAAAAATTACAAATGCTGGAAATAATGAAGTATCTCATTTGGAACAACAACGTCTAGATTGTATAGCTACTTCTTCATTTACTCATGATAAAAACCAATACGTAAATGATATCATTTCTAAGTTCGTTGTGCAAACTAAGTGTCCTCTATCTATTGTTGAACATTCTGCTTTCAAGTTACTTGTTGAAGGTGAGTGAAATTTAAATTAGACTAATAGGTAATTGATTCATCGAATGATTTGCCAATGTTGGATACTGATTTAATTCTTAAGGATTTTCAATGAATCAGGTGATTTCTGTTTAAATATATATCACTGAAGAAAAAGTAATTCTTGAATCGTTCCAAAGCACTATGGAAGTTTCATTTTCTGTTTTGGGGCTTAGCATGACGAAATTCCAGTTTGTTCCTAAAATAATGTGTCGAAGTACATTGAGATCAAAGATTGAAAAAGATTGTCATACTCTAATTATCAAGTTCAAGAAAACTCTCTCTGGAGCAAAATTTGTCCGCACAACAGTGGATATTTGATCAGTGTCGAAAAGAAGTTTTCCTGGAATGACAATCCATTGGGTTAGTTGAACTAATGGTTAATCACCGAAATCATCGCCAGTTTACTTTTGAAAATTTGGAAATCGAAGAAATTTAGGATATAATAAATCAAAAAAATTCTCTCTTCCTCGGCCATTCGAAGCGTTAAGTATGATTTCCTTATAATTCTTGTTGATTTCTATGAAAGAATAGCTTCATAGACCAACCTATTGTCATATATGATTCATTCTATTTTCATTTCATTCTATTACTTTGTTTGAGGTGAAAGGAATTGATTACGTGTCAATTCCATTCTGACAAAAGTAGTCGTAGTAATTGCGATTGAAATTGATAATTCTTTTCAAGTATTTCAAGCGGAACATATTTTTTCAAAAGTTACTTTTCCTTGCTTTCATTCCTATTCAGGACCCTGTTTGAAAGAACCCATTAATCCTCATTGAATGCGCAGATTCCCGATTCAAATTTGATGGGCTTTAATCGGGAATCTGCACGTTTAATGAGAATCAATGGGTTTTTTTAACCAGGGAAAAACAATCAAAATTAATTGACTTATTTGATTGGCAAGCTTGCTACAAATATAAGAAAATCAGCAGTTATTTGATTATTCCAGATAAACGAGGGAAATTTGGAAAGATGTAGCGCAGCATTAGCTTGCAGAAGGTTTAGGAACACTCATTCATTTTACCGTATAGCAGAACTTATATCTGACATACATGGAGAATACGATATACCATTTTCTAAAGTAACAAAAACTGTCTCAGACAATGCTTCCAATATGGTAAAAGCATTCCGTACATATGGACAAAAAGAACCCAATACAAGTGAGACCTAAGAATATAAATTTCTCATTAAACTAATTGAATGATAAATATTCTAATTTGCGATTTCTGAACGAAAATCATCAAATATAAACATGAAAAACTGATAAGCACAGATGGTTTATATTAGATGAAAACAAGATGAAGAATTTGATTGTTGGTAAATGTTTGCTGGAGGAAACAATTCACAGAAGGGAGAAAAAGTACTCAGAGCATCCCTGGTAGAAATTTTCTCTAGTACATCGAGAGTTACTTATAAGTTTACCTATCTCACTTGTGAGTCACTCATAAGGAAAACTTACGAGTAACTTATTAGAATGTAACACTTCACTTAACTAAATTCTAGCCATCAAAACTAGCGAGGCACTCAGTAGTAACTGACCAGGAACTTGTAAGAAACTAGCGCCACACTCATGACAGCAATTATATGCCAAAAAAGTTGTGAAGTTATAATAATACATCAACAATGATTATTCAGTGAAATATGCATGCTTTGGCCCAAAATGTTTTTGAAAATAAAAAATTGAATTTCGAGCAAAAATCATGTTTCAGAGGGGACACTTGCAGATTACCACCAACGCACAGTGGGGCCAAATGCCAAAAAGCTGGCCAAAACCCCAAAAATGAAGTTTGTAGTTGGGGATATTTGACCCTTGGGATAAGTAAGGTGATGTCCCAAGTATTGGAATTCTGATATAAGAAGATCTGATCCCCTCCCCCTGCCCTTGTGTACCAGTTGCAAAATACCCTCTTTGAAGTATAATCCGCGTGATTGAAAGACAGTAAAATAACGAGCATGTTCAAAAAGACGCTGTGTCTCAAAAAATCAACCGATTTAACTTTTTCAAATTGGAGTCTATTACTGAACTCTATTATGGGACTCTTACCTAAACATCAGAAAAAAAACGGCTGCCCATGTCTGCCCCTAAGCAATTCCGCGATGTTTTTGTGCAGGAAATCACAAAAAATTAGACGGAGTGATGAGGAGTCCTTAGATCCGTCTGAAACTTGATATGCAGAAGTTTGTGGGGTCGCTGATTATGAATCCGTTGTCTTCATTTCGGAATTCAAAATGGCGGATCCAATATGGCGGACGAAAATTGAAAGAAATCATCGGATTTCCTTCAAATTCGTTACCCAGGGGTTTCTGAGGTCGCTGATTACGAATCCGTTGTTTGAATTTCAAAATTCAAAATGGCGGATCCAGTTTGGCAGAAAAAAATTGAAAAAATTATCAGATTCCCTTCAAACTCGGTATCCAGGGTTTTGTGGGGTCATCGATTACGAATCAGTTGTCAAATTCCAAGATTCAAAGATAGCGTATCTAATATGGTGGACACAAAACTCAGAATTCAGTAGATTCGCTTTGAATTTTATCTCAACGTTAGTATGTGTTTTATTTCCAGTGTACATTTGCTGCACGAGGAAAACTGTATGAGATTGATTACCATTCGTTTTTCTTCTCATCGCGGGCTTAGGGTACACAAAAGCCAGGAATCATTGATATTTAGGAAGATGATGGACCATTGAGAGAAAAACAGTATTGCTGGAGAATATTCGTAGTGAATTTACTATGAGTTGATGAATTCACTATGGGAAATGACAATAAAACTACCAACATTTAGTATTATTACTACGAATTTTTGGTAATTTCACTGCTAACATTCTTCAGCGATGCTCTTTTTCCCTAAAGTAACCGTCATTTTCCTAAATGTTTATAAATGTTATTCAAGTATTGATATCTCTTTTCTTTTCGTGAACTGAATCATGACTCGCGATTTGGTGATCGTTCTTATGTTAACCTATCGTTTCCATGGCAACGTAAATACTTGGTTGTAATCGGTCTGATTTCAAATGGTGCTTATCACAATTGTGCAATAGCTGTCACCGAATTCTTACTCTTGCTAGTAATCGTTACCGTAAACTTTTTTCCGCGTGCAAGTTTGGAGCTTGGTGAATATTTTTCGTTTTTTAAAATCATTCAATGTTAACATACAATTCCAAATGAGATGGATTCCGCTGCCATAGGTGAGTGTTTCAACAACCTATATTTTCTTAGTAGTTTAATTTGAACAGTTGACTGCAAAAAAAATTAGCTTAAGAGGGTTGAATCCAACCCAAGAAAATTAGGAAAATTTTTAGAACCACATGGGGTTTCTGTAGCGAATTTTATCGAATTCTACAACGTTTGTAGATTTCAAAGATGATTCAATATCTATGACTCGGAGAGAGATGTACAATATTTTGAGGAGCAGTCCTCTACCTACGTTGGATGAAAAGTTCACTTTCCTTGAAGGAAAAATCATCGAGATAACGTGTTGTCCGGATAACAAAACTACAGAGATCTCTAACCTTTTATCTACTTTTAAATGTGTATTTAAAAAGAGATAGGAATCTTCTCAAAGGACCGAAGAACGATTTCTTAAAAATAATGAAGAATGGTTAAAACAAGAGGTAGTGTTTTGTACTTTCAGGAATCCCCATTCTGTAACTGTTGACACGCAAGTGGGAAGACCTCTTGTTGAATTCAACGAATGTTCAGAAAGAACGAAACGTAGGAAAACGGAGAATATCAGAGTAAATACTCCTATCTCAGAGCTGTCTTACGCCACACAAATGTGTTTGAGAGCGTCTGGACAGATCGAAGCCGCAAAAATTGTAAAGGATGTTACATCTTCTGATCCTGAGCTTGCTAAAATGTATATGGAAGGTTATCAAACTTTCAAGCGAAATGAGCCAAAGATGTTGAATGATGAAGATGCTCTAGCTCTCCTAGTAGATGTCGAGCTCTCAAAACATCAGTACTGCTTATTGCGTGAAGCTGATCCGCAGAAATTTCCACCTTATAAAAAAATTCAACTGGCCAAACGCATGTGTTTCCCTGACAAGGAATTTATTCAAATAACAGAAACCTGCGCTGTTGTGCAACTACAAGCACTTCTTGATCACACAGCTACACGTATTTTGAAGCTACAGAAGTCGGTTTTGTCAACTTTATCTGATGAAGAGTTACAAAACCTGGTACTTATTTCCAAATGGGGGTTTGATGGGAGCTCTGGCCACTCCTCATACAAACAAGCATATCAAAGTTCGGAAGCTAGTGATTCCGCTGTGTTCATTACTTCACTTGTGCCTCTCCGCCTACACTGCAATTCAAAAATAATTTGGCAGAATCCAAGGCCATCATCAACCAAATTTTGTAGGCCAATCAAAATAGAGTTTGTGAAAGAATCAACTGAAGTTTCGGTTGCAGAGAAGCTACGGGTTGATAATGAAATAGAAAATCTGAGGGCTACTTCTTTCAGAACTGATGAAAAACATGTTTCAGTGAAACATGAGATGATTTTTTCTATGGTGGACGGGAAGGTATGCAATGCCATAACTGAGACAACCTATACCCAGAAGTGCTATATATGTGCCACATCTAAGAAATTCAACAAAATTGATGATATAGTATCCAGGCCGGTCAAAACCGAAAACCTCCTGTTTGGTTTGTCTTGTCTACACGGCTGGATACGATTTTTTGAGGGCCTCCTGCATTCGTCTTATAAGCTACCTATTCAGAAGTGGCAAGCACGAAAACAAGATAAAGCTTTGGTGGAAGAACGAAAAAAGGTTGTACAGAAAAGTTTTGAAGAAAAATGTGGCCTCATTGTCGATGTTCCTAAGCCAGGGTTTGGGAACTCAAATGATGGGAATACCGCTAGGCGATTTTTCGCACAACCCGAAGTTTCTGCCGAAATCACAGGGGTGGATGTCAACCTAATACAACGACTTCATGTAGTATTAGCTACCGTTTCAAGTGGCCATGAAATAGACGTTGAAAAGTTTCGGAGTTACGCTTTAGACACGGCACGCTACTACGCGACAAAATATCCGTGGTACCCAATGTCACCTACGATGCACAAGTTTTTGATCCACGGACCTGAAATCATTGCATCTGCTCTTCTACCTATAGGCCAATTGACTGAGGAAGCACAAGAGGCTCGTAACAAAGATTTTAAAAGGTGAAAATGATGTATATCACTTAATAATAGTCTATATTTGTCACAGTGGACTCGACACTTTGAAGGGAAAAATTTGACCTCTCAAGTACTGCAATCAGTTCGATACATTGCACAATACGTTTTTGACTACTAGGCAAACTATATATTTATGGTAACCACGAGAATATATGTTCGCGAAGATTGTTTTGTTCTGGTAAGGAATTCGGGGAACTTTTTTTTATTGATAAGCCACATTGTTCATCCTCTGGAAACATAAATTCATAGACTAGAAAACAATTTTGAGAATCAAGTAAACTTATGAATTAGAGGATTTATTCAAAACTTCATACTGATGACCCCAAAGTGCAGCTGCTTTTTGTTTTTCCTTGATTTTGCTTGTCATGTTGAGATCAAAAGCTTTAACGGTGTCGATGAATACATAATTATATTCAAATATCTTAACAACATTCATTTCCAAAGGTACCGAGAGCATCACTCCAGGAAATGCAGTAGAGAAGAAACGAATGAAGACATTTTTAAATGGTTCCTTTTGAGTTCTGATCCAATGTTATCGAGTAAAAGACAGTTGCCCAAGAAAAAACTGAAGTTTATCCCTAGAGACGTGTTAAGCCTGATCAAAACTCCGGATATACTTGATAAAGACAACGTAACTTTCCCATTATCTTCCTCTGAGAGTGAAGAAGAAGACTGATCTGAGTAAAAAAAGTGTGGCAAAAGTAAAAACCATTACGATTTCAGTTTTTCATATTATTGTATATATTGTGAATGTATATATCTTTCGATTCAACACATTTGGTGTGGTAATATCATTCGATAATTATATTAATGATGATTCAATGTTGGAAATAATAATAATAATGATCATAATAGGAACAACAAAATGGGCCGTTTAGTCCTTGTTTAATATTAAGTTATGAATGAAGTTTTGATTTTTGGCATCCGCCATCCTGAATTTCGGAATTTTGACAACGGATTCGTGATCAGCGATCCCGAAAACCCCTGGGTACCGAGTTTGGAGGGAATCCGATGATTTTTACAATTCTCGTCCGCTTTATTGGGTCCGTTATTTTGAATTTTGAATTTCAGACCGTGGATTCGTAATCAGCGACCACAGAAACCCCTGAGTACCGAGTTTGAAGAAAATTCGATGATTTTCTTAATTTTTGTCCACCATATTGGATCCGCCATTCTGAATTTCAAAATTTTGACAACGGATTCGTAATTGGTGACCCCAAAAACTCCTGGATGCCGAGTTTGAAGAAAATCCGATGATCTTCTCGATTTTATTCCACCATATTGAATTCCGGAATGCAGACAACGGATTTGTAATCAGCGACCCCAAAAATCCCTGGGTACCCAATTTGAAAAGAATCCGATAATTTTTTCAATTTTCGTCCGCCATATTGGATTCACCATTCTGAATTTGGGAACTCAGACAGCGGATTCGTAATCAGCGACCCCGAAAACCCCTGATCACCAAATTTGAAAAAAATCCGATGATTTCTTCCAATTTTCGTCCACCATATTGGATCCGCCATTTTGAATTTCGAAATGAGAACAACGGCCCGTAATCAGCGACCCCAAAAACCGTTGGGTACCCAATTTGAGGAGAATCCGATGATTTTTAAAATTTTCGTCCGCCATATTGGATTCGCCATTCTGAATTTTGGAACTCAAACAGCAGATTCGTAATCAGCGACCCCACAAACCCCCGATCACCAAGTTTGAAGGAAATCCGATGGTTTCTTTCAATTTTCGTCCGCCATATTGGATCCGCCATTTTGAATTTTGGAATTCTGACAACGGATTCGTAATCAGTGACCCCATAAACTTCCCGAGTACGGAGTCGCAAGCGAATTTGAGAGCCCCTTATAATTTTGTCCAGCTTTTTGGCATTTGGCCCCACTGTGCAACGTTCACCTCGTGTTCAATGCGATGTAGAGAATATTGAAAACCTCGGAGAGAATCGAACCTACCAATTCCTACCTAATGTTGCGCGATCTACTATCCTAACGCCCTTACGACCTAAACTAAACCGGTACCTACGCGATGCATTAGAAAAGATCAATTGAAGTGACGTGTTTATCCGATTCAATCATCCGTCGGTTGAATATAATAATCTATGAGCCTGTGTGAAAATTGCAGTTCGGTTGACAGATGTTAGGTTAGAATTTATGTGATCAAAAAATGAATGAATTATTTTTGTGAAATGTGTGGTGGTTATTTCTTGAATAATGTGTATCAAAAAATCTGTTAGTAAGTGCAAAATGAATTAGTAAATGTCATAGCTGTTGTAACATGTCAAAAAATCATAATTTGTTGATGCAGTGAAAATGAATTTTCTTCAAATACTTACATCAATACTTCTAGGCAAAAACTCAGAGATCATATCAGTTTTGTAATAAATATGAGTCATGAAGAACTCATTTGATCCAAAATATGTCAAAAGAATGTTCAAAATGAATTGCAAAAAACTTGGATTATTCACTTGCAGCTCGACGGATGGTTTTACTTTTCAAATTGAAGAGTACTCTTCACGTTGAAATTTTCAAATTTGAGGAAAAAGACTTATTTTCTGAGTTGAATTCGTTGTTAGGGTGATGACAAACTTGTAGGAAGAGTTTGAAAGTTGGGTGGAATCTATATTGATCAGGAAAGTCCAAATCGTGTGGCAAAAGTTAGAAAATCTGTCAACTTAGCTTACGGCACATGGGTATTCTATTAGCTTTTCTTCACTAAACGAAATCTAGGACGGAGAAATGTATCAAGATTCAGTAAAATCGAGTTGGTACAGAGTAAGAGAGGACAGATATATTCATTGAATTTTATTGGTTATTATAAAAATGTTGATAAATACGTAAAGGCTATGTATGACTCAATTTATCGTCTCTCAATATTTTTGTTTCAACGCTTTTATATTGTGTGCATTTTTGTATCTTTTCACTAGTAGGTCGAGGAAACATGTGTATTGAACCTGTTTTATAAATATAATAACATTTATTTGTAGGAATATGATACAACATTATTGGAACAAAAATATTAAAAGACGACACATTGGATCTTCTATAGCCTTTCCTTATTTATCAACATTTTTATAATAACCAGTGAAATTCAATGAATATATCTGTCCTCTCTTACTCTGTACCAACTTGATTTTACTAAATTTTGATACTTTTCTCCTGCCTAGATTTCGTTTAGTGAAGAAAAGCTGATAGAATACCCATGTGTCGTGAGCTAAGTTGACAGATTTTCTAACTTTTGCCTCACGATTTGGACATTCCTGATCAATATAGATTCCATCCAACTTTCAAACTCTTCCTAAAAGTTTATCATCACCCCGACAACAAATTCAACTCAGAACATAAGGCTTTTTCCTCAAATTTGAAAATTTCAACTTCAAGAATACTCTTTAAATTGAAGAGTAAAATCATCCAACGCGCTTCAAGTAAATAATTCAAGCTTTTTGAAATTCATTTTAAACATTCGCTTGAAATATTTTTGATCAAATGAGTCCTTCGTGACTCATATTATGACAAAATTGATGTGAGTTTTTTGAGAAATGTGAGTTTTGAGAAATTAAATGTGAGTTTTTTTTCCCGAGAAATATTGATGTAAATCAATATTGATATTGATTGATATTGATATTGTTGTTGTTGATATTGTCGTGTATTTGAATAGAATTCATTTTCACCACATCAGCAAATTACGATTTTTTACATATTACAACAGTGATGACTGATCCAATAATTCATTTTGCACTCAATAACAGATTTTTTATCTATATTAATCAAGAAATGACGAAAGAAGAGTACTTGGTCGAAACTTATATTTGATTATGACGAAACACATCACATATTCATTCAGGTCATGCTCTTTGAATAATACTCAAATGATGTGTATGATGATGTGCCGTGTAGAAAAAAAAATGATGCTGAATAGTTAATAAATCAACCTTATGAGAATTGTGATAAGTTATATGAAATACTTATTTCGCTGGTGATGGTTGAACGTTTGTTAAGTGTTTTTCTGTATGCATAACGTGGAAAATCTTGTGAAATTCTCATAAGTTCCGCCTAATTATAACCCAAATACTTAGTTGAGTTAAACTTATCACTTACTGACGAGTAAGTCACGAGTTTTACTTAACTAGTTCTCCCTCACTAGTGCCTCACGAGTTGTGGGGAAAAACTTATGATATTTCTACCAGGGATGCGAGCGTTCGTCATGATTCTTTCTACCGTATAGCCATGGCTTTGTATAACCAAACTGCTCAGTTAGCAATATTTGTTTCCTCTCAAAAATATTCGTCCCAGAAAAAATCATCAGATCTACTCAGATCTGTAGAAATTTTATTAGATTTGATTTTTGACTCACGAGATCCGATTTGATGTCTTTAGATCTTGGCACATCTAGTTAGATCTCTGTAAATTTACAGAGTGAATTTGATCTTGATAAACAATTGACTTTTCTGATATAAAAAATATTATGGTACTTGTATGTGTATGAATTTGAATTTGAGTATATATGCTAACAAATACACAGTCCAGATCTATATCGATCACTTTAGATCTGAACAAAAATTAGATTTGATTAGATCTAATAATTTTTACCCGGATAGACGATTTGAATCCGGTGATTTTTAGGTTCTTCATATGCAAATATTGTATTTCTATCTAACAAATATACTGAGAACAAAATGTTGTTCATATTTTCCTCTGAAGAAATATTATTTGAATTCAGAAATGAGTTTCATACTTCTTCCTTCATTTTAGCAAGTGACATCCCCAATGAGAGACAAGTGATTACAAATTCTGATTCTGAAGAGTCTACAGACGAAATCAGTGATTCCGAGTCAAGTTCAGAACAAGTATCAGCAACAAAAATTCTTTGTGAAGCGGAAGCGTCCAATGAACTTGTACTTCCAAGCCATCAAAGGTGTTGTTCGCACACCTTAAATCTAAGAGCTTCTGTGGATATCTTGAAAGCTTTGAAAGACAAAAAAAGAGGAAATTATGCCCGTCTTCATGGATCTGTATTTGGAAAGTGTAGTGTTTTTTGGAATTTGAATTCAAGATCACCTAAGGCAGTTGAAGTATATCAAGAAATTTGTGGAAAAGCCTCAACTTCACCTGTACCAACAAGGTGTAATTCACAGCACGATTGCCTGCTGGACCTGGTTAAAGTTAGGAATCAGCTGAATGAATTTTGTAAAGCACACGAGTTACTAGAGTTCAAAGAAATTGAATTTATTTTCCTTGAAGAATATATCGATTGCGTTGGTCCTCTGTCACAAGTATTGGATCGTTTACAATCCGAGAACAATTGTTATTACGGTATATTACTCCCAGAATTGTTCCGTCTTAAGAAAGATCTCCGGAAATCAGAGATGTGGGCTCTTACTTATTGTACAGTTCTAATAAAACATGTATTGACAAGCCTCGAAGAGCGCTTTAGCGTTTATCTATCCTTATCACCAATGGTGAATGATGCTATTCTAGCTTCTGTGTCGCACCCTTCCTTCAAATTGATATGGGTTCCAAAAGATAAGAAAGAAATGATCAAACAGCTTTTTATACAAGAAGCCTGTAGGACAAAACCTAAGAAACCAAATGATGGCAGTAAAAAAAACGAAGAAAAATGCCAAGCCCGAGAATTATACAAAAATGATGACGATGAATTTGGAGAGTCTTCAGATAATTCGGAAGGAATGAGCGGCACACAGCTAGAGTGTATGCAGTATCTAAAGGACAGTTCAGAAAATTTGGAAATGTTGAAAAAATATTCTAGTATCGCAGAAATGTTTATACGGTTCAACACCACACTCCCATCTTCTGCACCGGTAGAGCGTTTGTTTTCTTATTGTGGTATGATTATGCTACCTCATCGTCGCAAAATGGCAGACAAAAACTTTGAATATCAATTATTACTAAAGGCAAACGCTCATATGAGTGTTTGATGAATGATGCGAGCAGGCTTAGTTGATTAGTTTGTCTTCTATAAATGAATTATACATTTTATATAAGTAATTATAACATTCGGAGCATAATTCATTTATGTAAGTAATTATAATCAAACCAGATGGATAAAATATAGGGGAAAATTAGATGAGGAGGGTCACAAAATTAATTCGTGTAATCTGTACAAAACTAATAAATGAACATAAAAGGTTCAATAAACTACTGAGTAGACTGAGATTTTTTGAACCTATTTTCTGTTTAAAACCTATTTTAAATACCTATTTCATATCTTGTATTTCAATAGACTTGATGAAACTATTTTACAATTTGTATTTTAAATAGGTTTTGAAAACTATACTGTATTTTCTATTTAAAATAGGTTTTTCAACCTATTTTTGACATCTCTGGTAATTACCCCAACCTCTCCGATTTAAATTTGTACGGATGATGTTTTGTCCTTATTGAGACTCCCGCCCATGCAGAGAATAGAAATAGATGAATTGTGAACACGAAGATTTTCTGAACGGTCACTTCTATAGCTTTGATATGTAAAACAAGTGTGATAGAGAATTCTAACAAGTCTGAACTCGCTAAGCAAATCTGAACCAAATTTTCCACGGAGACTGAATAATAAGATCCTCATGGACTACTGATGCTGAAATGATGCCGATTGAGATCTATCATTCTAGCTACAATTCACTCCCTGAATATTGTCAACAACTTCTTTCTCGCTCAAATGCCAGTCCTTGATCGAGTGAGCATTCAGCAATATTCAGAGAGTCCTGTTTCAAGAATCCGATTTAAATTTATTAACTCGTTAATCAATTTGAATCAGATTTTTGTCCGGGAATTTTCCTATTTGATCTTATTCAAATATAATCGGTTAGAATAGGAAATTTCTACTCAATGGGATATAATCAGTGAATTCAAATGTACATGATCCGAATTTCCTGTTTATATCTCATTGAGTGAAAATTTCCTATTCAAACTAATTAGAATTGCATGAGATCAAATAGGAAAATTCCTGGGCAAAAATCTGATTCATACTCATTGACCAGTTAATAGGTTTGAAACGGATCTTCTAAGCAGGGAGCGCTCTATTTCGGCACGAGGTTGAAGGATTTTATTCCTAACGCTACGAAACTGGATCAATAAATAATCCCTTGTATTAAGCAATACCCTGGTGAAAATATGATATACGTTTGCGGAAGGAAGTGTCATTTTACTCTCCAAAATGTGCGGATCTTCGCTTGATGTACATTTGCATTCAATTTTTATGAGACTTCGTGACATCGATGACACTTTATTTTTACCAGGGTATAATATTTCATGTCCGTTTTGGCTGTACTTCCATGTAATGCACTTTACGGAATTGTAACATCCTTTCACATGAGATCGGTACACCTCGTTTCTCACTGGGGCACTATTAGCACCCTTCTTGTTATTCCACCCAACAATGGCGTGGATGGTAGATCACCCGCTGCGAAACTAACTTTCTAAAACGTTTTTAGTATTCAATACACTGGCATAGTGAGTGTTACATTCGAGCGTAGGAAAGACCAGGGAGAAAGATCGCGTGGAGGGGAAAAAAGCTGGAGAACCCGTTGGCAGTGTAAATCGAGCTCACAATCCAATCAGACACCTCTTCCTCTTCCACCCTACCGACCCTGTTGCCTGCCCTCGAGGCTTGTCAGGAGCAAAGTTGTAAGAGATGGAGGGTGCTATGGGTGTTGAAGTATGGGATACGAGAAGGGAAAGAGAAACGAGAGAAGAGGATTTGACTTACTTCGAAGGGCCACAGAGACAGCTCGAGGCCAGAGATAGGCAGAGAGTATTGCGGACTACGCGAAAGACAACAAGATATTTTCAAGTACGATTTTGATAGAATTTTCAAATGAGCTTCAATTGCGTTAAACGCTACAGTTTTCAGGTTGAGGAAATATTTTCTCAAACGACATTTTCAAGTCTTACGCGGATAAAAGTGACAGAGTTTTTCTTGTCATCGTCGTTGCCGTAAGAACATTATCAATGTACTCAGCTGCTTTTTTTCAATAATTTCCATGTTCTCCCTGTATATAAAATTCTGATCTGATTTTTTTAACTTGAGTAGGCAAAGTGCCATTGTAGTGATTTGAGTGTATCAAGCCGATGAGATCAGTTATGTTCCCAAATATGTGATTATATAACTCTCACAGTCACATTTCTGGGAATCTTGCAAGCGTCTTCGTTGATCAAACAGTAGTTCAATGAAAAAATGACAATTCTGAAAAAGATTTCGAAAATTCTACCGTCATTCAATGGTAGTCTTGAGAACTTTATGTCTAGTATCTCTTGAGAATGAATGGTCAATCTTTGGGATTGGATGAGCTTAGGATGTTTCTGCTTTTATCAGTAAGAACTGCCAAGTACTGTTCATCTGAAATTTCAATTTTGAATACTGTGAATATTTGTAGTTTTCCAAAAGTTAGCGTTATTCTGGTATTTATATTTCAGAATATATTCATCTGAATTTACTACCCATTCCATAATTTATTTATTATGGGGATATACAAACGGATGGTTCATTGGTATATCAATTTTGACAACTCAAGCTTATATAATCCTTCTATCATTCTGATCTTACTGATGTTCATGCATCATTAGATATGAGCCCACAGAGGGAGAATGAGCTGGTAATGGCATCCGAGCTACAGTTAACATATAGACAGCAAGGAATGATTGTCATTTCCACCGGAATTCTTGTTAAATTCGACGAAAATTTGATCTATTCAACAAGAATTCCTAGGAACAAGAATCTATGGGAGATATATATTTCTTGCCATCCATATATCAACTAGAGTCCCGGTGAAAGGAACAGTTCATTTTTCTTCGAACAGGTTTTGATTCTCCGCAATTCATTTGGACTTCTAAAATTTTAATATTGAATGAATTGCTCTCATTTCAGAACATGATATGTATTTTTGTTTGAGCTATCACAGCATTCATGTATTCGTTGATCCGTGAATAGGCATGCAGCTGGATAACAAACCGACGTCAACATATTTTTTAGAATCCTAAGAGATATGTTCCAAAAGCACGGAAACTTTCGGAGAAGTTTGTAAAATACATCTTTCTATATCCAAAAATATGAATTCCCAAATAATTGTTATGAATAGTTCATCGGTTTTTCTGTACATTCCGTACTTTGAGGTTTTTGAGGTTGGTCCGTTGCCAAAATTTCCGAATTAAAAATAACGGATTCAATATGGCGGATTGAAATTTGTAAAAGTGAGGGACTTATTGTTGAAATTACTGTTAGAGAGATGCACAGTTGTGTCAATCTTAGGAAAGTTAGCTAGACCATAAGAAAAAGGATAAGTCGAAATAATTTGCAACTACTTTTTTATTATTCTTCAATTATTCCGATCCTAAAACACCTCTTATGACATGCTTCTTATGAAATATCATGAAAATGTTTTATTCAAGTCTGCCATATTGGATCCACCATTTTGTTCTCAAATTTCGATTTCGGATTTGTAATTGACGATCTAAAACGCCATGATTACCTAGAGTTTAAAGGGTAATCCGCTGAATTTTTAAATTTTCGTCCACCATATTGGATCCATTATTATGAATTTAGAAAATACGACAATGAATTCGTAATTAGCTACCTAAAAAATCACTGGAAACCAAATTTGAAGGAAATCCGCTCAATTTGCTTCCTGATTAGAAGGAAGCTTTGTGATCGTTTCGAGGAGCCGAACATTTTTTTGTCTCCAACCTCAAAGTCTCTTGGACCAGAATGTTTCTCAAAATTCGAGGAAAATTTTTGATTTTGTATCTGTCTGTCTGAATTCTGTCTGTATGTGAAGTTTTTTGCGACCGCCCATATCTTCCGTCCCTAGTATCCGATCTTCATGAAATTCTTACTATCGTTATAAGTCGTGTCGATAGTGGTCCCATATAAGTTTAAACCTCATCCTCACAGAATTACTGGAGGGACGGAGGAAAATGTTATAAGAAAGGTGATTCTCGCCACCGCGCGTATCCCCGTTTGCCATTATTCAATTGCAATGAAACTCATACCACTTTCTAGTTATGATCCCATAATGGGCTCATATGAGTGACATCCGAATCGGTTGAAAATTGTGAAAATTATTGTTTTTGCAATCCGCATCATTTGCCAATATTTTGAGAACATGCCCCCCCCCCCCCCCACGTTCGCATCATCCGAATGCCATTAAACTTTGAGCGTTTTCAATCAACATGGCGTTAGTTGTACGACATAAATTTCAGACAAATCGGAAATGAGGGAGAAAAAAGGTTAGGACTCAGATTCAAAACAAAATTGGAAACTTTTGTGAACCCTCTTACTATGCATATATCTTCCGTTGCTGTGTTCCCATCGCCATGAAATTTCTACCACAGTCATAGGTAGTGTTAAAAGTGGACCCATGTAAGTTTCAACCTGATTCTCACAGAATTACTGGAGGGACGGAGGAAAATGTTATAAAAAAGGTGATTTTTGCGACCGCGCGTATCTCAGTTTCTCATTATTCGATTGCAACGGAAATCATACCATGTTCTTAGTTATGATCCAATAGTGGGCCCACATTAGTTACGAATCGCTTGAGAATTGTGAAAATTCTTGTTTTTGCAATCCGCATCGTTTGCCAATATTTTAGAAGCATTTTTCCTTCATGTTCATATCATCTGAATGCCATGGAACTTTGAGAACATTCAATTCACTAGGTTTTTAGTTGTAGGATATGAATTTCAAGGAAATCGGAAGTGAGGGAAGAAAAAAGTAAGCAGTACCCATCCAGCACGAATATCGCAGTAATATCACAGTAATATTACAGCAATATTGAAATATTGCAGTTATATTGCAGCAATATTACCGCGATATTTGTGCTGAGTGAGTAGGCTTCGAAACGAAATTTGAGAATTTCATAAATACCGCTGTCATGCGGATATCTTTTCTTCCTATCATCCGACCGGTATGAAATTCCCGCCATAGTTTGATGTAGTGTTGATACGGGTCCTAAATGAGTTCCAACATGATTTTCGCAGGAATATGGGAAAGGGAAGGGAAACATTTTATCGGAATTTGTCATATTGTGGTATAGTTATCATCCCATTGTGTTCCTGTATAAGTTTCATTCCAATCGGTTCAGAAATGTGAGAAACCAGTATTCAATAATCTGCATTGTTTGACGATCTTCTTAGCATCCCTTGTATTATGTGTGATTTATGCGAATGTCATGAAACACAGAGTATACCCAATAAACATGAACATATTCAACATATCTTGAAGATATCTTTTGAAAGATATCTACAAGACATATCAAAAAGATATGTTCAAGATGTTTTGTCAAATGTATCTCTAAGATCAGCAGTTTTGAGGTTATGAGTGCATATGGATAACACTCCAAATGTCTTTGTGCACAATCAAATTGCAAAGGAGGTGGATTCGTTCATAAATTAAAAATTTTAATAATCCATGTAAATACTAACAAATTTTGTGAAAAGTACGGTTTCGTAACCTTGCAGTGCGAGCACTAAAAGTAACGAATCTCCAGGTCACAATATTTTGCAAATTATCGAACTTCTTACGCTGAATTTTATGTACGGCCTTAGTGTACGGTGATTTTATCAAATTCTCATTCACATTTACTGATAAGTTGTTTTTCAATAACAGTGAGAAAAAAATAATTTGAAGTCATCTATGATATTCATCAGGCACTAACGATCACTGGATCATATACTTCAATATATTTCACCTACTTCATTAAACTGTACAAGTTTTGAGCACAATCAACTTATCTCATATTTGTATATGTAATAAACACCTTGTTCAAAAGATGACGTTTACTCTGAGAATAAACACCGCTGACATTATATTTCACTATGTCATATTGACAATTATGAGCACCATCATCAAACTGTCTGTATGGCTCAGGTCAATGAAGCGTGCGTACGTCGTGAATTGCCCGGGTTCGAATCCCGCAACCTCAAGGATCCTAAACTCAAGTAAGATATACGGAAGTGATGGAAGAGGGATAGAAGAAAAGAGGAAAGGAAGAAGAGAGAAAGAGAGGAGAATTTTTTTTTATAGACACACTCAAGATTCTTCTGATATATTTTTATGAATTCTTCAAGACATTTTCAAGACTCGATCGAATACGTCTCAAACATATCTTCCGCAAGACCTTCTTAAGATATCTTTAACTTGTCTAAATCAGTCGCGTAAGACATCTTTTAGATTTATAAAAGACATTTTTGAGACCTATTTGCAAGACATCTTTCAAAATTGCGAGATATCTTTTAGATATCTAAGAGGTGTCTTCTTGTTTGATTGGGTAGTCATATAGTCATTTTTGATTCTATGATATGAATTCCGGGCTAATTGGCAAATTTGAGAATTCTGTGAATCGCGGTATCATCTGGATGTCTTCCGTTTCTATCATTCAATTGTTGTCAAGTTTTCACAACAGGTTCATGCAATGCCGATAATTGTTTGATGCAAGTTTTAACGTCATCCTCACAGAAGAATGGAAGGGGGAAAGGGAAACATGTTATTCACATATATATATATATATATATATGTGAATATCCATGTATATATATACTGGGTGATTCAAAATTGCCGTACACTTCTCTGAGAGCAGATTCTTGATGAAATTCTGAGAAGATTTTGGTCCGGAATATTCAGATCTGATTCTTAGATCCGGAGATATGAGCATTTCTTAATTTTTTGAAAGATCCAAATACCTCGGAAGTACCATATTTCTGACTTTTGAATCCAACACCATTCTCTAAATCAGATCACTGGGTGGTCCCTGGAGAAAGATAAATCTAATTTAGCTTCCTTCGTTCTGGAGTTATAGAAATTTGAAGTTGTTGAATTCTGATGGGCTGGAATGCGAAAAATTCCAAACTGCTATAACTCCACAACGGTGGAAGCTAAATTAGATTCATTTTTTTCCAGGGACACCCCGTGATCTGATTTAGAGAAAGGTGTTGGATTCAAAAGTCAGAAATATGGTACTTCCGAAGTATTTGGATTCTTCAAAAAGTTAAAAAATGCTCAAATCTTCGGATCTAAGGATCAGACCTGAATATTCCGGATCAAAATCTTTTCAGAATTTCATCAAGAATCTGTTCTCAGAAAAGTGTACGGCAATTTTGAATCACCCAGTATATATATATACAGGGTGAGGCATTTATTTTGAGACAACGAAATATCTTGGTGGGATCACCTTTTATTGAAAAATGTTTTATACAAAAAATGTAGGGTGTCAAAGGGGCTATCCAACAGTGACCTTGGAAATGTCCTTGATCTCGATCTGCAAAGTCATTCGGAAGCCAAGTTCAAAATTTCAAATAGGATCCCCCCTATTTGACCCCGGGGATGAAAAGAGCGGAAAATTTCACGTCAAGATATGACCTTGACCTCAAGGTCGGGGCAATACCAAGATGATTCCAAGGTCAAAAGAAAAGAAATTTTGTCATACGAGAGGTGTTGTGCAACACGGACGCTGGAACAGGCAGGACCTTGAAACGACCTTGACCTCCAAGGTCGTTTGGAGGTCACCTTAGAAATTAAACGAGTCCGTTATTAAACGAGTTTGTTTTTGTCTTGTTACCGTGGGTCTTGTTTTCGGCGAGTCCTCTTTCCTCTCACAATTTTGAATGCTTGTTTTACTTGAAATCGAGTTATTTCAACAAATGTTCAGATTGGTGACCTTCAACTCCAATGCACTCATTGATCCGTACTTCAAAAGATCGTACACAACTCCGAAGCATATTAGGTGGTATTTTGACACAAGCATCCTTGATCCGCTGTATCATGTTTCCTCGAGATGTTGGCACTTGTTTGTAAACTTCGCCCTTCAAGTAACCCCATAAAAAAAAGTATGGCGAGGTGAGCTCTGGCGATCTTGCTGGCCAATTTACTGGACCACTCCTACCGATCCAGCGTCCATTGAACTCGCGATCCAAAACTTGACGAGCAACTTGAGATTAATGCGCTGGACATCCATCGTGTTGAAACCACATTTGTTGCCTCACAGCTAACGTGACGTCTTCAAGTGAAAGCGGAAGTTGGTTTTCCAAACAACCACGGTATTTTCCGCCGTTCAAGTGACCCTCAATGAAGTGTGGACCCACAACCTGGTCTTCAATTATCCCACACCAAACGTTCACAGACCATTGACGTTGATGTTCGACTTGACGTAACCAATGTGGATTTTCATTACTCCAGTAGTGCATGTTATGCCTATTAACCGTGCCATGGCTGGTAAAAGAGGACTCGTTCGAAAATAGCACTTCAGCAAAGGAATCAGGATCTCATTGGATTTGTTGACGTGCCCATTGGCAAAAAATAATTCGGTTGTGAAAATCATCACCATGGAGTTCTTGATGCAATGAAATGTGGTAGGGGTGATATTTTTGTTTTTTCAATATCCTGGATACACTACGTTGCGAAATTTCAGAATCATGTTCGATTTCTCGAGTACTGACATGAGGATCAGTATTCACTGCAGCTAATACAGCAATTTCATTGTCGAATCCAGTAAGTGTGTTGTGACGGACTCTTTTTCTGTTCCCCACACTTCCCTCTCCCATGAATTGTTCAATGACCGGATAAAAAGATGCTCGAGATCGCTCGTTGTTCGGGAAACGTTCAGCATAAAGTGTAATAGCGACATGAACATTCCTGGCACATTCACCATAAATGAGGATCCTTTCTATTCTTTCTTTTACAGGAATGGCCTCCATTATTGGAAGAAAGTTTTACAGAGAGGAAATTCAGAAAGAAATTAGCAGTCAGCAAAAGAGAAGATTAGAGAAATCAGAATACACAAATCACGATATTCGTTGAAGTGCCGAGTTATGGACCGAAAATATCGAGAGACAGAACGCAATTACATACACCGGTTTGATATGGTATGTTTTGTTTTCATGCAATGCTTCGAATTCAACGACCGTGTACGACTGTGTTTATGCTCGTATTTGTGTACATTTGGTGTGGAATAATTGATCACAAGGTTGTGGGTGCCCACTTCATTGAAGGTAACTCAAACCATGGAAAATATCGTGGTCTTTTGGAAAACGAACTTCCGCTTTTGCGTGTGGACGTAATGTTAGCTGTGAACCAACAAATTTCGTTTCAAGGCAACAAATGTGTGGCTTAGATTGACGCTTATTCAGGCTTTTTCAGAATTTCAATGAGTGCGCTGCCTGAGTGCATTCCAAAAACATAGAAAAAAATCCTTGCAAAAGCACTTCACTATCTCTCAATAAGAACAGGTGCCACAGGGGACCTACTTTTCCCCATTTGCTTCCACCTCCATTATTATGTAATGATGGAGACCAACTATCAGGAAAGTATCATTTTCATACGGTTTTATTCAGTTATCCATGTACTTTTTGGAAAAAAATTTTCCAATTTTAGGAATTCCAAGATGGCAGCTTTGATGATTCGATCAGTTATGATTTTTTGGAGTGCCATATTGAAACCTCCATCTTGAAATTTCCAAAACTGAAAATTCCTCGCAAGAAGTACATGGAGAACTGGATGAAACCGTATTAGAATGATAGTTTCCTGATAGATCCCTGGCGGAAAAATTTTGTTGAATTTTGTTCACTTTTGGCACAGCGGGGTTTCAATGAAATTCAACAAAATTCCGTAAACTTAAACGAACTTACGGATCAATAAATGCATTGGAGTTGGAGATGACCAATTCGAGCATTTGTTGGAATAAGTTTATTCCAAACAAAAAAACCATTCAAAACGGTGAGAGGCGAGGGGACTCGCCGAAAACAAGCACCCCGACCCACGGTAACAAGACAAAAACAAACTCGTTCAATAACGAACTCGTTTAATTTCTAAGGTGACCTTCAAACGACCTTGAAGGTCAAGGTCATTTCAAGGTCCTGCCTGTTACAGCCTCCGTGTTGCACAACACCTGTCGTATGACGAAATTTCTCTCCTTTTGACCTTGGAATCACCTTGATATTGCCCCGACCTTGAGGTCAAGGTCATATCTCGACGTGAAATTTCCCGCTCTTTTCATTCCCGGGGTCAAATAGGGGGGGTCTCATCTGAAATTTTGAACTTGATCTTCAAATGACCTTGGAGATCGAGACCAAGGACATTTCCAAGGTCACTGTTAGATAGCCCCTTTGACACTCCACAATTTTTGTATGGAACATTTTCCAATAAAAGATGGTCCACCGAGATATCTCGTTGCCTCAAGATAAATGCCTGACCCTGTGTATATACAGGATGGTCCATTTGGAGTGATATAGTCAAATATCGCGAAAACTAGTGGAGATGAAGAAAAATGTTCCAGATAAAAGGGTTCCAAGGTAGAAGTATGATGCTGCTTGAAGAATCCCTCAGAGGTCATTTTGCAGGTCATTTAGAGGTCAAGATGGTTGTTTCAAATGGGACTCCCATCCTTTTATCATGGCATGGGAAAGCTGGTTTCGAACCCTTCACGAAACACGGATCGGGCATCCTTTCCGGCCATCGGGGTGCAAGGTATGAACCGTCGAAGTTATTGATGAACTACTCTTAGCGCTACCCAGGAACAACGACGTGGACGTGGTAGTTCTCTGTTCCCTCCGGAGTGCTTGATTATCGTGAGTCCCCTTGCCTCTCACATGTGGGGTTCCAAAATTTGGTAGTGTTTTTGTAATTGAGGGAGGACATGATCGATCGCATCCGCACTGTTTGTGCCAACATACCAGGATTATGTATGCAGGCAGAGGGGGGTAACTTCGAGCAATTATTGTAACAGCATCAAGCACCCCGCATGTAAGAGGCAAGGGGACTCACGATAATCAACCACTCCGGAAGGAACAGAGAACTACCACGTCCACGTCGTTGTTCCTGGGTAGCGCTAAGAGTAATTCATCAATAACTTCGACGGTCCATACTTTGCACCCCAATGGGTGGAAGGGGTGCATGATCCGTGTTTGGTAAAGGATTTGAAACCAGCTTCCCCATGCCATGATAAAAAAATGGGAGTCCTATTTAAAAAAGCCATCTTGATCCCTAAATGACCTCCAAAATGACCTTTAAGGGATTTTTCAAGCAGCATCATACTTCTACCTTGGAACCCTTTTATCTGGAACATTTTTTTCCATCTCCACTAGTTTCCGAGATATTTGACTTTATCACTTCAAATGGATCACCCTGTATACAGGGTGTCCCATTTTAATCTTTGAATGCAAATATCTCAAAAACATGCATCTTAAACCAAAAGTACTCCATACCAAAGTTGTTATACAAAGAGGGGGCCACAAAACTACGATATCAGTTTCATCATAGATGGCGTTATGATCGATTAAAATGGGGTCAACATCATTTTTTCAAACGGGAACCCCTACTTTCCATTGCATATCTTGATTCTACGCAAAAAAACTGAGTAACTTTTGCTTGAAACGTTTTTCTAAATTTTTGAAGATGGCGCCTCAATCGATGAAAAATAAAGTCTATGAAACAATATCTTGAGGAATGGATCCAAAGCCAAAATATCCCATTCGAATGTTGTTGTTAAGAGAAGGGACGACACAATGGCGGTATCAGTTCCATAGTAGATGGCGCTGTGGTCGGTAAAAGTGAGGTCAACTTCAATTTTTCAAATGGAAACTCCTACTTTTTACCGCATATCATGATTCTACGCGAGAAAATGAGGAATTTTTGTTTGAAACATTTTTCCTAAATTCTTGAAGATGGGAACGGTGGAAAATGAGGTTGATGAAAAAGTTATACTGCATTGTGTGTGAAGCAACGCTCAACAAACAAATCAAAACAATGATAATTTCAGAGAAGACATTCAACACAAAACACAACAAATGTCATGTCCAACACATTGTAAATGACTTCAATTCAATGTTTTGGAAACGACATTCATTGTGTTCTGTGTTTGATTCCTTCTCTGAAATTATTATTGTTTTGATTTGTTTGTTGAGCGTTGCTTTACACATAATGCAGTAGAACTTTTTCATCAACCTCATTTTCCACCGTTTCCATCTTCAAGAATTCAGGAAAAATGTTTCAAACAAAAATTCCTCATTTTTCCGCGTAGAATCATGATATGCGATAAGAAGTAGGAGTTTCCATTTGAAGAATTGAAGTTGACCTCACTTTTGTAGGCGATGCGCGATTGCGCATGCTCTGGAACACGAATGTTTCACGAACAACCCAAAACCCAACGGTCACGTTGGATAGTTGGTCACTAGTCTTGGCACCGCATGCACGCGTTTTCGATATATCGTCTGGCGACGAAGTTTCGTCAAATAATTTTATATTGAAATCCTTCATTGTTAAGTACTGGCACTCGTCATTAATCCGACCTTCCTGGTAGAATTGTAGGCTGCCATAAAGTATAGTAATATTGGGAATCTACCCACAACAAACCCTACACTTTTACCGATCACAGCGCCATCTACTATGGAACTGATATCGCCCCTGTGTCGTCCCCTCTCTTAGCAACAACATTCGAATGAGATATTCCGGCTCTTGGATGCATTCCTCAAGATATCCGCATATTGTTTCCTAGACTTTATTTTTCATTGATTGTGGCGCCATCTTCAAAAATTTAGAAAAACGTTCCAAGCAAAAGTTACTCAGTTTTTCGCGTAGAATCAAGATATGCAATAAAAAGTGGGGATTCCGTTTAAACAAATGATGTTGACCCCATTTCAATCGATCATAACGCCATCTATGATGAAACTGATATCGTAGTTTTGTGGCCCCCTCTTTGTATAACAACTTTGGTATAAAGTACTTTTGGTTTGAGATGCATGTTTTTGAGATATTTGCATTCAAAGATTACAATGGGACAGCCTGTATATATACTCCATAAAAACTATACATGTACTGCATACATATTATGTCTATACTATATACATACTACACGTATACATATTATTGACCAATAATGAATAGAAAAGGGAAAAGAATAATACACATGCATATATACACCAATGTATAATTATATTTGAGGCAGAATCGAGATGGCAAATCACCATGAGTTTTCAAGATTCATATATGTATACATGAAATCGAGAATATTATATTATTATTATGATCATTATATTGTTATTTCTATCATTGCATTATATTATACTGTATTATTTTTGTATATACACGGAGAAAATATATTGACGAAAAATTATTCAAAGTTGAGTAAAACGAGGACATAGTGGCATTCCCGCGAGGTTGAAAATCCAGTTGACTTAATTTTACTCGACTACAGATGAAAATCAATTCAGATGTTTCCCAACAGTATTCAACTTGTTGAAGTAATAAAAACATTTGAATTTATTTCCATTTGTAGTCGAGTAAAATGAATTCAACTGGATTTTAAACTTCGCGGGAATGCCACTATGTCTCCGTTTTACTCAACTTTGGGTAATTTTTCGCCAATACATCTTCTCCGTGTACTGATTTCTTCATACTGTTATTTTCATTTCTATGTATATACATATACTCAATAGATACATATATGAAGATGTACATATGTACGCATACATATATACATGAAAATACACATATACATACACGTACACATATGCATACGTGTATATGAATATTTATATATGCGTATATATATATACATACACATTACATCCCAGTACTACAGCTTCCAATATGTTCATTTTCTTAATCTTTGATGTCCCATAACTCGAAAAGTATTCATTCTCGGACCTTGTGCCTGTGTAAACTTTTTCTGGCCATCATAAACTATATTATAGCAAAGTCCCAGCTAATTTGACCGGGATCCACTTTCCCATAAGATTAGTGCAGAGTTCTTTATGCAACGATTCCGTTATGGCCCCATAGTGGTCCCATATAAGTTTCATCCTAATCGGTTGAGAAATGTGGGAAAAGTTCTTAGCAATTTGCATTCTTTGAAGATACTCTCAAAGCATGTTTCCCGCGTATCTGTATCATCTGAATTCCTTTAGAACTCATAAAACCATGGTAGAACCATCATTGAAGCATTATGATATTCCAACAGATTTTTCTGTTGATTCGTATTATTTAACAATATTCTCTGATCTAAGGAAACTTTGTTCAAAGAAAGGAATTACTCACTCAGTTTAATATTCTACAGCATGTCATGGAAGAAATTGTCAGATTCCAAGTAGGGATAAGTAGGGACCTTTCGTACGGTTTTTACATCTTTCATGTTTTTGAATCAATTATCTGATCGAAAATTCAAGCGATTGTATTTATCAATAGTACATGTATCTGGGTTCAATGCGAAAAAATTACCAGTTGATTACATCTCATATGTATTGAATAATAACAACCTGAAGTCAATTCGAAATTCGTATAAATGTTCCCCACTTACAGGGTACTTTCGTACACTGTGGAATAATATTGTACAATGAATTCAAACTACAAATAAATCATGAAAAATTTTCATTTGACCATCAAACTCACATTTATATTAATTAATGCAATGAAATATTTAATTATTGAATACAGTCCGCTCTCTCAACAGTGCCGGTGATGGGAGAGTAGGGGAGTATTTTTCTTAGAACTCATGTACCCGCACCATTGGCGTACGCGTATGTTCTCAACATTCGTAAGCCACTCTCGCAATAGTGCCACACGCTTGTGTATGCAAAATTACTCTCTTCCACATTCCTGTATACATACTTGATGTTTGAATTTATTTGTATCATTTTTCGGTTATTCCTTCTTGATTAATTCCAAAGTAATCACACCAATTTTCTATTCTTCATCTCGACACATTTGCCATGATGGAACATGGATCAGAGTAATTGAACATCAGTTATGAAGAGTTCTTGATCATATTTGCGGGTGGCACTATTGCGAGAAACGGTTCCAAATGTGATGCCACACGATAGCGTGATGGATGGTGGGGGTAGTGTTCGAGCACGAATGAGGAGGATCGCACTATTCAGAGTGGCACTGTTGAGAGAGCGGACTGTATCCACAACTTTGTTACGTGTTCTTTGTTGTGTAATTGCGTCCCATGCTCCTGTTGAAAAAATTTTGATGAATGAATGGTCAATATAGCAGGATAAGAATATAGAAACATTGGTTTGTCATCAATGAGACACAAAATCAACCGCTAGCAATTTACCGTTCACCTATTGTGTCTGCAGGGGTACTTCCGTACGTGTCTGAATGTGCCCTTCCTAGTTCTGTACGAATGTGCCCCATTAACGAAACAACAATAAAACATGACTGTCCCACTATATTGATATACAAATCAAAAAAATTGATTACTAAAATCATGTTTCAGAAATGTATCTTCGTTACTGAGAACATATAGTTTAGAAAAACATAACATAACGAGAGTAAATATAGCTGGGAGCATCGATGAAGGAATTACTTACGGAATGCAAAAATGCAATCCCAGTGAACATTTTTCCCCTCAACATTTCGAACATTCATTATGTTCTCTAAATGATACCAGAAAGTTCTCTAATGCCAAGTCAATCTGAGTCAATAAGTCATCTAAAAGCTTTCCGAAATCGACGCATTAGAGAACTTTCTGATATCAGTCAGAGAACATAATGAATGTTTGAAATGTTGAGGGGAGAAATGTTCACTGGGAATGCTACCTATAACTTCACTCTCACTGCTACGGATGACCTAAAACTGCATAGACATCATGGTGACTACTCAACTTACTCATACATGAACACTCATGTTAGCACAACTTTTCATTCGTATTTTATAACTACTGTATGAATGTGCCCCGCGTACGAATGGTCCCGATTTTCCCCTATACATCTTCTTGATATAAAGAAATCAAATCGTTCCAGAATACTGTCGTAGACGTAGGGAACGTGAAGCAGAGATCTGATTAGTTTCCAATTATTCCGGTCGTGTAGAGGGAAGCTTTATAATCACTTCCGGGGACTGAAAGTGTTTTTGACTGGAACGTGAAATAGCTTTTCACTCAATTGTCCATAAGTGGAAACCACTGATCTCTATTATACACTAGATAGCGGATACTAAAAATTTCTTGTGACGAATTGAAGACTTGAGCCACCATTTTGTTGTGGGCTGAATGTTCATTTTTTAGCGGTAAATTTGAACCGTATCAACGTATTTCCAACAAAATCTACATTATATTTTCACGTAATTGAAAAATTTTTCATTATCCTTTCCCATGTCATCTGAATTTTAGTCCATAATACAAACAAGCATGGGATTCTGTTTATTGTTGAGTTTTTGTGAATTTCACAGAAAAATGTATATTTTCAATTATAAAAACGTTCCAAACCATTCAAACTGTAATCAATCATGATTTTTCCGAATTTCCCATCATGTTACACAATATTGGGTATTAGGATTGGAATAATATTGATATACTGCACCAAATACTTCGATAGCATTCAAATTTCTCACCAAAATTGAGCATTCAGCCCACAAACAAATGGCGGCCCCAGAGTCTTCTGTCACGTTCAATTACTCACAGAAGTCTTGTATTGCGAAGTCCTGTATCCGCTATCCAGTGTATATTAGGGATCAGTGGTGGAAACTGGTTGAATCCGCGTACGTTTCATCCGACCAAATGACTCGAAACCGAATTCATGAGAAATTTGAAATTTTCAGGGACGATACTTCGAGATTTTATTTTAGCCCTAAAGGAGCGCCAGTTTCGGAAGATCGAAAATTCCCGAAATAGACTTTTTAAAACTCAGCACTCGAGTTCTGCAGGGGCGTAGATAAAATCTCAAAGAATGATCTCTGAAAATTTCAGATTCTTCTTCGGTTAGTTTTTCAATTGGAAAACACCGTGCTTGAACGGTAACCCAGTATCCACTTAAGGAGGGGGGAATGCAGTGAGGCACAGAGTTTGGAAATCGACGGTTTTTTCATTGTACAAGACCGTCCCTACTCACTGAACCCCTTCCCCGTTCCTCGGGATGATCTTTATTTTTTTCATTTACGATAACTGTGACGACTAAAAATTTTACGAACTATTGATCCTCACGTGAAATTTTCTATAGAGTACGATTCCGGGGTTTTTATTCGAGTAAATTGTTATTTTCAACGAATTGTTCGAACAATAATTGTTCAAACGAATTGTGGAAATAATTTTTTTTCTGTGGATATTTATTCCCCAACTAGATATCCCATTTCCAATAGTCATTCTTTTTGTGACCCGAGCAGATTCGCCGTGGACACCGAATGGTATGGATAATTCGAAATTGCTTATAATTTTTATCCACAATAATTGCGACGGCTGAAAATTTTGCGCCCCATCGATCCTTACATGAAATTTCTTGTAGAAATTTCGGAATTTTTATGTACGTGAATTGTTATTTTCAACAAATTGTTTGAACAATAATCATTCCAACAAATTGTAAAAATTCTTTTTCTGTGGATGTTCATTCCCCAACTAGATATCCTATTCCTATGAGTAGGCTAAGCAGTCTCACCATGGGCATCAATGGGTTATTGATGACTTCACATATTATGATTTTCAAGTGGCACTGTAGACAAAACACACAAAAAATAAGTATTCCTAATTTTCGTTGACCAGTGTGTCACTTTTGAACGGAGCACAAACTCGAGAAGAATTCGTACCCTGCTTTCTAAATCTGAAACAGTGAAAAATCACGTGTTCCACTCCACTATGTCTCAGAAGTGAGCCAGTCCGCTTCAAGTGGAATTTTCACTCGGTTCGAGTGAACCCTTACTTTTTGAGAGTGGAAAATTGACTCTAGAATTTGAGTGGCTGTGAGTTTCTAACCTCAAACCTTAGAATATCACTCTAAAATAGTGGAAATTTCACTCAAAATTTCGACAGGCTCACTTTTGGCTGGCTAAAGAGTGAAATTTCACTCTAAAAATCTCAGAAAGTGAGTTTTAATGATTCTCTGACTCTTTCTATCACTTCGTCGATCGAAATAGGAAGTAAATTTCATTCTTGAAACAATGGACAGATTCAAGGAATTATTGAAATCCAGTGTACGAATTCTTCCCGAATTTATGTTCTGTCCAAAAGTGACGTAATACTCAACGAATTTTTGGGTTACCAATTTTTTCCGTTGAAAAAAGGGTCGGTGCCGAATCAACGAAAAACCAAATCAACAAAAAAAAATTTACTAGCAGTATGAAGTTGTCATTTTGTTGCAGTATGAAATGAAATGAGTCATAGATCATTGATTAAATTAAACGAAAAGTAAAAAAACATTGATTTGCTAACACAACCCCACGGTAAACTTAATTTCCCTTTGTTATGTTTATGATTATGGTATGGTTATGTTTATGATAACAACAAACCGATTTTCGTTCTCTACAGACGTTTCAAACAGTTTGATTGTACCGATCGATCAGGAAGATCATTAATAATTTTATTAGAATGATGAATTACGTGTCTACTGTAATAAACGGGTGCAGTGAATAGGTTAACATAAAGAATTTTCGTTCAATTTAATCAATGATCTATGACTAATTCCATTTCATACTGCAACAAAATGACAACTTCATACTGCTAGTAAATTTTTTTTCGTTGATTTGGTTTTTCGTTGATTCGGCACCGACCCTGAAAAAACAGTGTTTGCATCTTAATTTCGGACGGTAGGGGGTCTTTTGGCCGAATCGACATGATTTGACAATCGCTAGTCGCTTTCAGAGAACACTGGGGAATGACTAGCGATTGTTAAATCATGTCCATTCGGCCAAAAGACCCTCTACCATTTCGTACCATGCTTTTGCTTTCTCGTTAGAGGGAAACATTATGATTGTTTCCGGGGGTCGAAAATTTTTTGTCCTCAAACTCAAAATCTCTTAGGCCAAAATGTTGCTCCAAACTCGGGGAGCATTTTTGGTTTTGTGTGTCTGTGTGTGTGTGCGTGTGTGTGTGAAGTGAATTGCGACCGCCAATATTTTTCGTTCCTATTATTCGATCTTCATGAAATTTTCACCACGGTCACATGTAGTGTCAAGAGTGGTTTTATATAAGTTTCAACCCACTAGTTACAGAAGAACCGGAGGGATGAGGAAAAATGTAAAATAATGGTGATTTCACGAACGCCCATGGAGCCTTTCGAAGTAGCTGATCCAAGTGGTCCTTTCCAACCAATCAAAATGCTTTAAAAGTGATCCGGATCACTTTGATCAGCTACTTCGGAAAGCTCCTATACTTCCGTTTCCCATTGCCCGACTGTGATTGAATCCATACCACGTTCTGACTATGATCCACTAGTGGTTCCATATGACTTTCATCCCAATCGGTTGGAAACTGTGGAAAATTTTTTTTCTGCGATTCGCGTTTTTTGGCCATATTTTGAAAGCATGCCTTCCCCATGTTTGTATCATCTGAATGCAATGGAACTGGGAGCATTCCGAGGTGTTAGTTGTACGGTATGAATTCCAAGCAAATCAGAAGTAAGGGAAAAAAAGGTAAGCACTAAGCTTTGGAACAAAATTTGAAAATTTCATAAATGCCGCAATTGTGCGGATATCTTTCGTTTCTTCCATCATATCATTATGAAATTTTTACCACAGTTTTATGCAGTGCCGATATAACTTTCCATATAACTTTCAACCTGATCTTCACGGAAAAACGGGAGACAGAAAGGAAACATGTTATAAAAAATTGTGATTTCGGATCAAGGGCATGTTTTCGCTTCCTGTCATCTGATTGCAATGGAATTTCCACCACGGTTCAGTTATGATCCCATAGTGGTCTCATATAAGTTCCATCACAATCAGTCGAAGGACGTGGGGAAAGAGTCTTTTGCAATCTGCATTGTTTAACAACATTTTCAAACTTTTCATCATGATTGGTTGATTAGGAACGAGGAAGCCACGTGCCGATTGGCAGAATTCTTTGATTTCTGTTCACCATATTGGATCCACCATTTTGAAATGTTCACAATGAATTCGTAATCAACCACCTCAGAAAGCCCCAGGTACTGGACCTCAAGTGAATTCCAGAACTCCTCATAATTTCGCCCAACTTTTCGTCATTCTGCCCCACTGTGGGCTGTAAGTAAGAAACGTGAAGTAAAAAATTGACCAGAATCGAAAAAATCCATCAAAAAATCGTTTGGTGCATATTTGTTGGTCCAAACGGTTTGTCATTCATTATTATGTTTTTTTTTATTACTATGAATGATATATATTCAGCATAGGAAATTCAGTCGATTAAAGGGTAATATCACCTTATGGGGAAAAAAGTTCTCATAATTTTCTTACGGGCAGAGGTCCCCAGGTGTTTTATTGATTTTGATTCGGAAGGTATACAGTTTTGTAGGAAACCATGCCAAAAGCACATTCCAAAGATTACAGGCCCACCTTCGCCTTGATGAAGAAAAGGTAAAGAATTTGAAAAAAGTACTAAAAATCAGCATGGAAGAACTGAGATACCATAGGATCAAGAGACGCGGTAGCGTCTCGACGCCAAGTACATGAAAACCCTGAAAGAAAAAAAATGAAAAAGCACAAGTCGTGCGCTACCGTGTATCTTTACACGAAAACCAAGATTTTCTATAGTCAAAAAATCTTTAACCCACAATAACTCATCACACCTTGAATTTCACGAAAAAATAATTACACTTCTACTATATAATTCGAATATACACTTTCGATTAAGCACACCACGAAGTTGATCAAACGTTTCAAATTTTCATGCGATCAAAACATCAGGATTTTTCTTCATCATCATCGCCACTTTCGATTTATTTCAATCACGATAGCGACTATAGTTTTTTGTCATCGGAATTCGGGAGGGTTTCTTCCATTGGCATAGAGATATTCTGTCTCTTTCCTTTTTGGGACATCCAATATTCTGTCCTTTTTCCTTTCTTCCAATATCCAATAGCATCCACTTCAGTTAATGTAAATTATAATCCAAACATCCAATAGCGTTAATTTCAGTGTAGTGTGGTCTATACATTGTCAAAACATAAACAAATTACCTTTCAATGAGGAGATGTGTTGATAGGTTATTATAATATCAAAAGAATAATTGAAAAATGGATGAATTGCAAGTTATACTACATTACAGGTATCACAGGTCATTATAACAACAATCAAACGCACACAAATAACCTGGGATTATATATACTTTTATATATGACTTGAAAAAATTCATGAATGAATTAATGAATAAATGATGAAGAGGTTATTTGTAAAAAAAAAACAGAAAAAGTTTGAGAAAGGTATGAATAAATCTATTTGCTACATTCGGAAAATTGGTATATACACAGGTAAGCTCTGTATGATGTATTATTCATAAAATATAATATTCCTTTACAGACAACAGCTCAGCAGAAATACCGTAATCCCTTATGAACAGTCTGCTACTGTTGGTTCTTACCACCAGAACCACAGGCTGATGATCAAATCAATCATACAAGGTCTAGTCGAAAATAATGATTCAAATTTATGCATTACTTTTTAGGTGAAATTTTATCGGATATACCATAAGCCCCTTACAACCACCTACTATCAGGTTCTCCTGCTTGAGTCGTTTGAGAATGTTCAAATGGATCAGATCGAGCATGCTCAAGGGGAAAGATTCAAGTTTATTTGGAATTCATCCACATACCAGAAAGTCGCCTCCCCGTGGATGATTGCGGGTCTTCCAGGGGGATATTCATGATACCTGTCCTTGATATCCTTTTTATCCATCCCTGGTAGTATCTGCTTCCTTTACGTGGTGGGGAGGATAAGTATCTCAGAGTTGGGTCTTTTTTTTTTGAGTGGAATAAACTACTCAAGAGAAAGAATACAAACTGAGAGAAACGAAATCATCCTAATGCCAGAAACATCGGCAAAATCAAACGGAAGGAAAGCAAGGGGAAACTACCTTCCTTGACATGTTTCAATACTTCCCGAGGAAATGAAACCTTCTTCCTAACCTGGAATATTATGTAACAAAAACAAACAAACAAATTAATAAATACATGATGGGGCTCTCTCGAGTAAAATATTCCGGAGGTAAACTAGTCTCCCGTTCGGATCTCCGGGTGGAGGCTGCTCGAGGAAGCTTCATCAGCAAGGAACGAAAATCGAAGAATAGGATAGGGAAAAGAAACAACATTCTTCGAGTTGGAGCGTGGAATGTTAGATCACTGAGGCAAGCGGGAAAATCAGAAAATTTGAAATTAGAAATGAATAGGTTGAATATAGACGTAATGGGGATTAGCGGAAAGAGATGCCCACAAGAGGGCGATTTCTGGAGTGGGGATTATAGAATAATTCATACAGGATCAAAGAACGGTCAAGCAGGTGTAGGAATTGTAATGCATAAAAGAGTAGGAAATAGAACAGAAAATTATTTGCAACATAATGAACGTGTGATGATGGTTAGAATCAGAACAAAACCGGTAGACACAGTCATAGTCCAAGTATACATGCCCACATCTGCATATTCGGAGGAAGATATTGAAAAAACGTACGAAGAAATAGAAGAAGTGATAGAATATGTGAAGGGAGAAGAGAATTTGATAGTGATGGGGGATTGGAATGCGGTAGTAGGACAAGGAAAAGAGGACATTATAGGAGATTTCGCGTTAGGGAGGAGGAAGATAGAGGACAACGTTTAGTCGAATTTTGTGAAAATCATAAGATGGTTATCACAAACACTTTATTCGAAAATCATCCAAGAAGAATCTACACTTGGAAAATGCCAGGAGATACAGCAAGATACCAAATTGATTACATATTAGTGAAACAAAGATTTAGAAACCAAGTGAAAAACTGTAAAACTTATCCCGGTGCAGATATAGATAGTGATCATAATATGTTGATGATGAAATGTTCTCTGAAATTCAAATCTCTGAAGAAGAAAAGGAAAATGCAGAAAAGATGGAATTTGAAGAACCTCAAGCAAAAACAAACACATGAGGCATTCGAGAAAATGTTGGATGAAAAATTGGGAGATCAAAAAGAGAAAGACTTGGGAATAGAGAGGAGATGGACAAAGATGAAGGGGAATATAAGAGAATGTGCGGATAAGATTTTGAAGAATGATGGAGTAGAAGCTAAAAACCCATGGATAACGGGAGAAATTTTAGAATTGAAAAATGAAAGAAGAAAATACAAGAATAATGATAGCCAAGAAGGCCAGCAACGATACAAATCATTGAGAAATAAAATAATAAGAGAATCAAGGAAAGCAAAAGAACAGTGGTTAGAAGAGAAATGTCAGGAAATAGAAATAAGATTGCATTTAGGAAAAATAGATGAAGCATATAGGATTATTGAAAGATTTTTCGGACAAATAAAATCTAGAAGCAATAAGATTAGAAACTCTCTAGGACGACAATTGATAAAAACGGAAGAGAAAATAGAACAGTGGATCAATCATTTGGGAGACTTGTATAGAGGAAACGATGATATAGCACTATTAGAGAAGGAGGAGGATGTAGATGAGGAAGAATTGGGAGATTCGATATTGAGATCTGAATTCGACAAGGCTTTGAAAGAATTGAAAAATAATAAAGCACCAGGCATAGATGGCATAAGTGCGGACCTTATAAAAGCCTCCAGTGAAGGAACTCGCGACGCACTGTTTGAATTGATTAGAGATATGTACGAAAAAGGAGAAGTACCGGAAGATTTCCAAAAGAACTACAGAACGATCAGTTTAACTTCACATGCTTCGAAAATACTGACCAAAATTATATACAGGAGGATGGAAAATAAAATAGAGAGTAGATTGGCAGAGGATCAGTTTGGTTTTAGAAAAAATAGGGGAACGCGAGAAGCAATCTTAGCACTCAGGGCAGTAATAGAGAAAAGGATAGCGCTGAAGAAATCTGTGTACATAGGTTTTGTAAATATACAAAAGGCTTTCGATAATGTGGACTGGGAGAAGATGTTTGCGATCCTGAAGAAGGTGGGAATAAATTATAAAGATAGAAGAATAATATACGAATTATATAAGAATCAAAGTGCAATAATAGACATAGAGGGTCAGGAAGGGGAAGCACAGATAAGAAGAGGGGTGAGACAAGGATGCTCATTATCGCCACTGATGTTCAATTTATATATAGAAGAAGCAATGAACGAAGTTAAGGAGGAAATTCAATCGAAATTACAGATTCAGGGAGAAAATATAAGTATGTTGAGATTCGCGGATGACATAGCTATATTGGCCACGAGTAGTACTGAGTTAGGAAATATTCTCAACACCATGAGAACCATATTATTGGAAAACTATTGTATGAATATAAATAAAGACAAAACAAAATTCATGATGTGTACAGCAGCGAAAACAGCTAGAAGAACGAGAATCAAAATAGATACCGAGACAATTGAACAGGTGAAAGAATTCAAATATCTAGGAAGCATAATTACAGAGAACGGCAAAAGCGAAAGAGATATAAGAGCAAGAATAGCACAAGGGAAACAGGCTTTTCATCAAAAGAGACAGTTATTATGCTCAAAAAATATAAGCTTGGAAGTAAGGAAGAAATTCTTGAAAAGTTACGTTTGGAGCACAGCATTATATGGTTGCGAAACTTGGACAATGGGGAAAACTGATCAACGAAGACTTGAAGCTTTTGAAATGTGGTGTTATAGGAGGATGCTCAGAATAAAATGGATAGACAAAGTCAAAAATGAAGAAGTACTCGAGCAGATAAATGAAGAAAGAAATCTTTTGAAACACATCGTGAAAAGGAGAAGCAATCTTATAGGACACACATTACGGCATGAGAGTTTATTGAAAACAATATTGGAAGGGAAAATGGATGGTAAAACTGGTGAAGGTAGACCTAGAGCAAGTTATATGAAGCAAATCGTACAAGACAAGGGATGTAGTAGATATGTAGAAATTAAACGTTTGGCGGATAATAGACAGGGGTAGAGGGTTTCATCAAACCAGTCGTAAGACTGATTACTTCATGATGATGACCAGAAAGTCAGAGATATATCATAAGTTCTGACGGACAGTCAACTACTGGAGCCTTCCGGTGTAGCTGATCAAAACCAGATGACCAGCTACTTCGGAAGGCTCCACTGTCGATTCCTCTAATTAGGATCATAGGCAATCGATGAAAAAGATCATACCGAGCCTGCTCAAGGGTGATTATTGAAGTTTATTTGCATTTTTTCACAGGCAAAAGTATAATGGATATACCATAATCTCTAATGGAATCCACTATTCTGCCATCAGAATCGTGAACAAATGATGGAACAGAATAGTGAATAGATAATGAATGTAAATTCAATCATAGCAAGTTTGAAAAACATTCGAAAATAAGGTTAGTCACCGAGCACTTCAGGTATACTAAAATATGACATCCTGAATCAAAATTATGAACTATGTACAAAATGGTTTCCCTAGATTCTTTGAGTAAAATTACAGGTGGATCAAGAAAAAGTAGAAAGGATGCAGGTATACTATACATCTGTATGTTACTTACCACCACGATCAATATCATCAGGTAGCGTAGGAGGAAAATGAAGAAAAGGCAAGAGTGCAGTGGATATACCACAGGTCCTTGCGTTAGGTACACTATTATCAGATTCTTCCAATAGAATCACAGGTAGATGAAGGAAAAGCAAGAAGGATGCATGTCACCATACATCTTGATGTTACGTACCACAATGATCAATGTCATTAGGCAGCGTCATAGGAAAATGAAGGAAAGGCCGAAGTGCAGTGGATATACAAGTCCTTGCATTGAATAATACCACTATCAGATTCTTCCAACAGAATCATAGGTGGATAAAGAGAAAGCAAAAAGGATGTAGATGTACCATACATCTGTACGTTAAATCCTACCATGATCATTTGGTAGCGTTGAAGGAAAATGCAGAAAAGATAGGAGCGCAGTGGATATATCACAAATCTTTGCATCGGGTGCATTCCACTGACCAATTGACGAATGATTAGAGAGACTGTTTAGGATCAACTCAACGATAATTGAGCAGATACAGTATTTTGATTATAGAAATTGTTGCAGAACAACTACAGGTCAACTCGACTGATGTGACTGGATGTGACAATTCATTCTGAATGTTTTCTTCCAAAGTTCCATCTTTTCAGTTGTTCCATTCGAGCTTGATTATATTTGTGTCCTTACAAACCATCATTTTTATCTTCAGTTATCTTGGTTTTGGAATGATTCGATTCTCAAATATCATGAATATTAAATGGTTTGGATATTTGATACAATATTGCTTTTTAATGATCATGAATCACTTTGAATACATTGTGAACATTTCATAGATCCTAGAGTTACTAAATCTCTCAACCCAAAATACTCTATGACAATTGAATAAAATTCATGATATTTGAGGATTGGATCATTCCAAAACCAAGATAACTGAAGATAAAAATGAAGGTTTGTAAGAACACAAATATAATCCAGCTTGAATGGAACAACTGAAAAGATGGAACTTTGGAAGAAAACATTCAGAATGAATTGTCACATCCAGTCACATCAGTCAAGTTGACCTGTAGTTGTTCTGCAACAATTCCCATAATCAGAATATTGTATCCGCTCAATTTTCGTTGAGTTGATTCTAAACAGTCTCTCTAATCATTCGTCAATTGGTCAGTGGAATGCACCCGATGCAAAGATTTGTGATATATCCACTGCGCTCCTATCTTTTCTGCATTTTCCTTCAACGCTGCCTAATGATCATGGTAGGATTTAACGTACAGATGTATGGTACATCCACATTCTTTTTGCTCTTTCTTCATCCACCTATGATTATGTTGGAAGAATCTGATAGTGGTATTATTCAATGCAAGGACTTGTATACGAGGTGTGTTCAAAAAGTAAGGTGACTTTGTATTTTTAAGAAAAAATATTTATTTATTTATCAATATTTGTGTTGTCCCCTTCAAAGTAATCCCCCTCAGATACAATACACTTATACCAACGGTTTTTCCAATCCTCAAAGCACTTCTCATAAGCACTTTTCGGTATAGCCTTGAGCTCTTCCAGCGATGCAGTCTTTATCTCTTCAATCGTTGCAAATCTCCATCCTTTCATAGGTCTCTTTAGTTTTGGGAACAAGAAAAAGTCACATGGGGCCAAATCCGGTGAATATGGTGGCTGAGGCATGATTGTGGTGTTGTTTTTGGCCAAAAAATCTCTCACAAGCAAAGATGAGTCAGCAGGGGCATTATCGTGATGCAAAAGCCATGAATTATTTCTCCACAATTCTGGACGTTTTCTTCGTATTGCTTCTCGCAAACAGCGCATAACTTCAAGATAATACTGTTTGTTGACCGTACGACCATATGGTAAGAACTCGCCATGGTAATTGAAGAAAACAGTGAGCAAAACTTTGACATTTGATCGAACTTGGCGTGCTTTTTTCGGTCTTGGCTGGGGTCTTACATTGGGACGATTGGACTTTGGTTTCGACATCGTAACCATATACCCATGATTCGTCACCAGTTATGACCCTTTTGAGTAAATCTGGGTCGTCGTTGACGTCATTCAACAGTTCTTGAGCGATGCTCATGCGACGGTTCTTTTGGTCAAAATTTAGCAATTTCGGAACAAACTTCGCTGACACACGTCTCATGCCCAAAAAGTTAGAAAAAATTTCATGGCACGAGCCAAGCGATAAACCAACATCCTCAGCAACTTCTCTGATAGTGATTCGACGATTTTCCAAAACAATTTCCTTCACTGCTCGAACGTTTTCATCAGTTGTTGACGTGCTTGGGCGTCCAGAGCGAGGCTCGTCATTGGCATCTTCCCGGCCATCTTGGAAGAGTTTGTACCACTTGTAAACATTTTTTTTACTCAGAACAGTTTCATCGTATGCTACTGTCAACATTTTAAGTGTTTCGGAGCACTTTATTTTATTTTTTACACAAAATTTGATGCAAATCCTTTGATCCATATTTTTCGATAGCAAGAAATCGCCGAGCACGCAAAACACTTATAACCTTTACGCCTCTCACAACCAAACAAAAAATGCTATACACTTGAAACTTGGTACAGATGTTCGGGAAGAGTGTGCCAACATAACAAAACAAAAAATCGATAATCGAAAGTACGTTGCCCGCGAAATTTGAAAAGTCACCTTACTTTTTGAACACACCTCGTATCCACTGCACTTCTGCCTTTCCTCCATTTTCCTATGACGCTGCCTAATTACATTGATCATTGTGGTACGTAACATAAAGATGTACGGTGACATGCATCCTTCTTGCTTTTTCTTCATCTACCTGTGATTCTATTGGAAGAATCTGAGAATAGTGTACCCAACGCAAGGACCTGTGGTATATCCACTGCACTCCTGCCTTTTCTTCATTTTTCTTCTACGCTACGTGATGATATCCCTGCTTAAAATAAACGATTGGTACTGACCAAATCTGATTAAATAAATAGTACGTACTTTGGAGCATCAATATTTGACGATTGAGCCTCAATCAGAATTGGTCAGATTTAATCAGAATCAATAGACATGCTTTGATGAATGGTACTGAATCAGGGACATACAGGTGAAACAAGGAACACTTCTTCACAGGAAAATGGGGGAAAAAAACGTAATCAGATCGAATGCGGTTTGAACATATTCAAGTTTCTGGATTCAATAGTCATTTAAACATTTCGATTTTCGCATGATATTTGATACGATTCAATGATCGTTTCACTGATTGCAATCCAATCAGAATCAAATGGTGGATTGGAAATAGAAAAATCGGAGATTATATTGAATTAATACGGAAATCAACGGATAGACGAATGGGGATGAATCGGTATTTGCCCAGTGATGTTGAAACGCAATAGACAATGAGGTTGAATAGGAGAAAGAACAATATAAACGGGGGATGGTGGCAATGAGAAATGAATGAGATTGAATCAGAACATTGTGCAGTTGATATCCCGGTTGAATACAATTGGATTCATTGAGCATGCCAACGAATCAACCAATATAAATACTTGAGAATCAATCGGTAAATGTACGGAGTTGAGGAATCGCAATGAATAGGGAATTTGAACGTTGTGAGCGAATTTGATTCGTTGAAAGTTTTCCCAGTTAAAAATCTTGTCAAAGCGCTGTACATTCAGGATCAGATTCATTAGGAGAATAGCTGATTCGATTCTACAGTATTCAGTGATTCATGATACGATTGAGACTCAAAAACTCACTGTAATACTGATATGCAATTTTTCATTTTTTCAAGGTAGATTCAACTGGAGTTGAAAGTATTCACCCAGTCGGGGTCAATGGGAGGTTTGCTAATTCTAAATCTCTCTGAGCGAGTGAGATTCCATCAGGAATGGGCTCTGTTTCTCAATTGGTTTCGATATGATAATGAACGATTTAATGCCATAATATTCAATGCACTTCACAATTGACCGCATCGGATTCAATAGGGATGTAGCCGATTCAAAAAATCTGTAGACGACTGGAATTCTATCAGAAATAGGCGCTACTACTCAATCGGATTTGATAAGAGCATGACCAATAGCGTTCTATAGTATTTAATGATTTACATTACGACACGGGATGGAAATCACGCTCAGCCGCTGATATACAAGGTGCACTTCTGCAAGTGAGTTTTACACAGGAATCGGCTCATTTACCCAATCGGATTCAATGAGCGTTCAGTCAATTTGAAACATCTGGAACCGAGTGGACCTTTATCAGTGTAGGATCTACTACTCAATCGGATTCGATAGTGGTATAACCGATGACATTCTATCGTATTCTTTGAGCCGCATCACGGTATGAAATGCAAATCGCACTGAGACGCTAATATACGAGGTACACTATTCTGAGTGTTTCGCGAATAGCAATCTCATGATTGACCCAATGGGATGTAATGGGGGCCGAGCTGATTCTGAACATTTGTAGGCGAATGAAATTTCCCCAGAGATCGGGTCTACTACTCAATCGGATCCAATAGGGATATGACCGACTGGATTCTATCGGACTCGTCTAGTTATATTAAGATGTGGAATGGGAAGCATACCGAAACACTGATCATGCAAATGGTACTATTCACAATGAGCTATACAGAGGAATCGCACGACTGACCCAAGTGGATCCAATGGGGGTTTAACCGATCCAAAACATTTGTTTGTGAATCAAATTTCTTCAGAGACAGACTCTAGTACTGAACCGGATTCGCTACGGGTTCGATGGATTGAATTCTATCGTAATCAATGAGTCATATGACGATACACAATAATATCACGCCAAAACATGGTTTTGCAAATTACACTATTCAAAATGAACTGTAAAAAGAAATCGCACAACTGACCCAATCGGATCCAATGGGCAATTAGCCGATTCACAACATCTGTTTGCGAATAAAATTTCATCAAAGATAGACTGGACTACTCAATCGGATTCGAGAGAGACATGACCAATTGGATTCTATAGTATTCTATAGTTCACTGGTTCATATCAAGATAGAGGATGGGAATCATACTGAGATGCTGATATACAAGGTATACTATTGCCACTAAGTTGTGAACAGGAATCACCCAATTGACTCAATCGGATTCAATGGAGGTTTAGTCGACTCAGAAAATCTGTAGACGGATGAAATTCTATTAAAGAGAGGTTCTACTACCCAATCGGATTCGATCATGGTATAGCCGATTGGATTGTATCTTATTCAATGAGTCATATCAATATACGAAATCTCAACCACACTGAACACCCTAAAAAGTATTATATACCTCCTGATCAAAAAGTACTCGGAATTCTCTATTCAAACAAACCGCATTTGAGATATTGTCGGAATCTTTTGTTTTCCATGTTATTTCATTTGTTATTTAGCGCTCAAATGTCTGTTTGCGCCTGATTCGTCAGAAGTTAGTGCGTGTTGCCTTGTAAACGAGTCAGTGTTTGTTGTGGTCTGCGAATTTCGCAATGTCGAATTTGGTTGAGCGAAGAGTTTGTCTAAAATTTTGTGTTTTTAACAAAATTTCATGTGTTCATGCGGAAGCGTTGAAGATGTTAACAGAAACCTACGGGGACTCGATGATGTCGAAAACACAAGCGTACGAGTGGTACAAAGAGTTTAAAGCAGATCGTATTGTGGTTGATGATTTGCCTCGTTCCGGTCGTCCATCCACCAGTATCACTGACGAAAATATTGATAAAATTGAAGAAATCGTCCTCGCAAATCGTCGTGTGAGTATTAGGGAGATGGCATTCGATCTTGGTGTGTCGTTCGGATCGGTGCAGAACGTTATACACAATATTTTGGCCATGAGACGAGTTGAAGCACGGCTTGTGCCGAGAGTGTTGAATTTGTTGCAGAAACAGCATGGCATTGATGTTGCTAAACAAATGCTCTCTTTGGGCCAAAATGTTATCGAAGGCAACATTACCGGTGACGAAACATGGGTCTATGAATATGATATCGGAACTAACCTACAATCATCGGAATGGCGCTTTTCAGACGAGTCAAAACCTAAAAAACCGCGACAGAGTCGATCTAAAATCAAGGTTTCGTTGACTGTTTTCTTTGATTGCCGGGGTGTGGTCCACTCCGAATTTCTCCCACCAGGTCAAATTCAATTTTAGACTTCATTCCACCGCATTAGCCCTGGTTAAAAAATCCGATAAGATCCGATAGAAACCGATTCAGAATTAATCGGACTGCATAGGATCAATCGGAACAGTTCAATCCCCGATTCAAAATCAATAAGAGTTTATCGGAATCTCTTTTCTATAAGTTTCAATCGGGAATTCGCCAATTAAAAAATCTGCATTTTATGGGAATTAATCAGACTTCACATAATCTATTGGTCTGTATAAGAGATATCTGATTGGATGATTGAAATTTTCTCCATCCCATCAGGCAAACGGTTTTTATCGGAAGTTTCCACAATTTCAATCTATTGGAACTAATGGGAAAATTTGTGAAATTGAATGATGAATGGGTTTCTTATGGGAGATTTCTGACTGCATTTAACGATGTATCGATTTTATTGATCAATGGGTTTTACTTGGATTATTCCAACATTCAAATTCATTGGAAATAATAGGCAAGTTTACAGATTCTGAAGTCCTATAGGTATGTACCGGCAATAACCGATTCAGTTTTGGAATTTCTTTCATTGCATCAGATCATTGGTTTTTATCGGAATCCCTGGTGACCTCGATGTATTGAAACCAATGGGAAAGTTGCTGGAATAGGAAACTATAATCATAGAATACCAAGAGAATCCAATTAGAAAATATTTCCTCGGTATCATTTGGAATTTTTGTGATTATTGAAATACCCATTGAATTCCATTGAAAAATATTTCACTGATATCAATTAAAATTTCAATAATCAATAAAATCTCGATTTAATCACATGAAAAATATTTTTTTGGTATCAATAGTAATTCTGATTATTGATAAAATACCTATTGGATGCCATTGAAAAATATTTGACTGGTATCAATTAGAATCTTTATTATCAATAACATACCGATTCAACCCAATTGAAAAATATTGTATTGACGTCAATCGGAATTTTCATTGATCATAAAATACCAAGTGAATCCAATTACACAATATTTAATTGATATCAATCGGAATTCTCATTACTGATAAAATACCTATTGGATCCCATTGGAAAATATTGTATTGATATCAATCGGAATTTTTCATCCATCATAAAATACCGATTGAATCCTATTGGAAAATATTTTCTTGGTCTTCATTGGGAAATATACATATTCTTCATTCAGAATCGACTTATATGTTTCATTTCATTAAAGGAATGCTCAGGAAAGGAGCAAACACAGTTTGTAATTTGTTATATCATGCTTTGCGCCTTGAATTACAAAAAAAGGGGTATAACAAAATCTTTTTATATTCTGATGCTGCAGGAGATCGAAATAGGAATTATATGATGGTCCTTTTTTTGTCAACGTCCTCTCAAGACTTTGAGGTCTCCATTGAACATCTCTACCCTGTCCGTGGACACTCGTATTGTGAATGTGATAGGAATTTTGGTAGATGTGGTCAGAAGAAAAAAATGCAAGAAACCATTGAAACACCCGGAGAGTATATTAAAATCATTGAAAATTCTAGAAATCCTCTTTTTACAATGATTGACGCTGCACAATGCAACGTGAGAGATTTTGAATCGATTTAAAAAAAAAAAAATTCTGAAATTCGCACGATCAAAATAGGATCTGCGGTGAAAATTGATCATTTCCCAAACGGTAAAATTAACATGTACCATCAGTACAAAGGAGAACCGTTGAAATTTTTTGTCGAGGTGAATACTTTATTCAATGATTTAGGAAATGCACCCCCGGCGCCTGAAATAGGGATTTCAAGCGCAAAATCGAGAGATCCAAAAAGTTTGCAGCAACATTTGAGCGTGAAAGGTCGAGCTTTTTATGAAAATCTTTTCAAAAACACGACAATTCATGATCCTAACAAACACGATAAAACGATAAATAACTTTGTGAATGATAAGAAAAATTCTGAAATTCGTCCGATTTATTTTTAAGTTTATTATTCCATTTTTTAAATTATTAATTAATATTCGGTTTGTTGTTTTTTTTAATATATGGGAAAAATTCATACGATGTATTGAAATAAAAATTCTTTCAATTCAGACACCGTTGAAAAAATCCCATCGACTTTCAAATACCGCTCTAGAATCCCCATATATGTTTACAAGATTTGATCAGGTTCAATAGTGGCATTTGGACACTTTCATCAGATTTTAATAAAATGTACGAGTTCCTATTATTTTTTCCAGTGGGGAGGCATACTTGTTGTATTCTCGACCTTTGAATCGTTCATTGAAACGGAATCTGAACTAAAGACGAATTCCACTGTCGCAAAATTGATGTTTCTAGATTGAAACCATCATTCAACAGCCATGTCAGAGGAACAGAAACGTTCATGTTCTCAAATTTGCCAATATTCAATTATTGGTTCTTTCCAATAAAACGTTCAAATAACTATCATACATTTTTCCATGTATGTGATTATGATTTATTGAAAAAAAGTGTGAAATATTTAATCGATTTGGGTGAACTGCATTTGAGAATTTCTTTTGAACAGCTTCATGTACATAATCATTTTTATCCCCTTTGAAAACACCCATATTGTAACATCTCAATCGATGCATATGGCATTTTTTTCCCTCAACCTGCAATAATTTCTAACCTACAATACGGAATTGTCTCAAAATTCGTCAGAGTGTTGTTGAATACATTTGCAACAACTTTCCCGCTGGAATTTCTTGTATGTTTTTAATATGAAAGTCCTGAAACGTGATTAGCGGTGGTTGCCTACTTTCAGGTGCACTAGACGAGAGGTCACGCGCACAACCGATTACTCGATCCGGCCCTTCAATTGTAATAACTTGCATCAAAATAAAAAAACATTTATAACAGCGTCAGAAAAATATGTAATTGTGCAATTGATGATCACAATAATGTTGAAGCAACAAAGGTAGAAAATATAAACATTGAAGCAGTACCAACTTCAAAAATTATAATCGCACAACACTTTTATAAAGTTACAGCTGTTGTTTTTCATCAGGGTGAAAATATTTCTGAAGATAATTTCACGTGCATGTTACGAAGTAAAGGTACAAAGTGGATATTTATTCATGATCTGCAAGTTGAAGAGCGACATTGGCCACACAATGCTAAAGACTCGTATATATATTTCTTTGAAAAGCAATAATTTCGCTTCATTATGAAATTAGAATTCAATTACTGTGATATTGTACAGTTTTGAAGAATATAGAATACCTTTATAATACCATAACGAACCAAATATTCTTGAAAAATCTTTTGGAATGATTTCGATGGATATTCCACAAAATTCTGAAAAATGTCTGGTACAGTACTAGAAAGTGTCTTCAATCTGATATTTCTAAGGTATATCTTTTTGTTGCATGATGAATATTTGACATCTCTTTACCCAGATAGCAAAAGTTCCAAAAACAAGATCCCATTGAATCCTTCTGGGAGCACAAAATGAATCACTTAAATGTCAGTAGGATGGAGTTCTTGGGGAATTCAGTAGTTCGTTTTGTGGTCACGAAAGAATTCAATGAGATCTAATTTTTGAAACTTTTGCTATCTGCTACTTTTTACAATGATTCAAAAGAGTGACTGGAAAATTTTTGTTGGAAAGCTATTTTTAGCTTCATGCTGAACAGTACTAATTCTATCTTGCGAAAAAAATTTCTGTTGGATACCTTGAATATATTGTACGCAAGTTTCCTCTGTCTGTAAGATCTATGTTGTTTCGATTTTCTTACACTGATTTCTTGAAAACACTGGAAATTTCCGCACAAGACATGTTCAGCACAATATCGTGGGCTCTTTTGAGCGGCGTGAGCTACTTTGAGCGCTGTGAGTTGCTTTGAGCGCTTTGAGCTGCTTTAAGCGCCAACTTATCAGTCAAGGAAAATTTAGTTTTCGGAATTCTTCACACGTATATTTGTTCATGGGAATTCGCTTTTCTTCCCTTCTTTTCTTCATTCTTTATCTTGATAATCTATTGCCGTCCAATGATGAGATGACTGATGGAGATCCAAGTGGATTTTTATATCATATACGTTATCTGAGGACATTCCCTTCATTCCTACGATTGCCATAAACTCGACAGGGGTATTTCATTTTTATTTGGGTTCAGTTGGAAGCATATCCAAAGGATATGTGAAAGATTTTTGGTATATTGTAACTTCAGTTTGTTTAAACTGTATTGCAGGTAATTTATGATTTTCAAGAAAGCATTATTGTATTAAAAAAATAAATAAAACAAGCATATCGTTCTGCCCGTATATACAGATACCAAAAAGTGAAAAAAAAGTAGAATTCCACAAAACATACAAATGTCTCACAAAAACCCCTAAAAACTCCAACACAGTAAAAAATAACGTCAAATCTCAAAAACCATACAAACGTTTTACAATAACACTTGAAAAAAAATCCTTGAAAAACATACTCCACTCTTTCTGGAAGATTACTTGATATAACAAATATACCATTAAAAAAAAAGATGTGAAAGGCAACCCTGTTTCGGAATTCGCATCAACCAGCAACACTTGGCGTGGCCGAAGAAGGTTTTATGAAATTATATCATTTAAATTTCTTGTTTGATGTTCTATAGAAATTCATTTGTATATAATAAAGGCTAAAAACTTCTACCATCGGCCACGCCAAGTGTTGCTGGTTGATGCGAATTCCGGAACAGGGTTGCCTTCCACATCTTTTTTTTTAATGGTATATTTGTTATATCAAGTAATCTTCCAGAAAGAGTGGAGTATGTTTTTCAAGGATTTTTTTTCAAGTGTTATTGTAAAACGTTTGTATGGTTTTTGGGATTTGACGTTATTTTTTACTGTGTCGGAGTTCTTAGGGGTCTTTGTGAGACATTTGTATGTTTTGTGGAATTCTACTTTTTTTTCACTTTTTGGTATCTATATATACGGGCAGAACGATACACTTGTTTTATTTATTTTTTTAATACAATAATGCTTTTTTGAAAATCATAAATCACCTGCAATACAGTTTAAACAAACTGAAGTTACAATATACCAAAAATCTTTCACATATCCTTTGGATAACCAATGTACTTGGTCGCTCATATTGATTTCATATCTTTTTTTCTCAAATGGAGCATATCCTTTTATATCCCCTCGAAATTCTGAATGCAGTGAAATTTTCCTTTGGAATGTGTTTCGAGATTTTTTGATTCTTTGTTTTTGGGATTTTCATGTGCTTGGCGTTATTTTTTTACTTTTTTGGAGTTTTTTTGGAGGTTACAAGGAGCATGATTATTTTTGAAGAAACTTTGGCACATGTTATGTTATGTGTTTTGGTCAGTGGGACTCCAATTGAGGGTCCGGATGCAAGAACCGACGATACGCTCGAACTGCGGGATAAGTATTGTCCAAGCCGTGACGTCAGGGGTCGGAAAAAAAAAATCGGGATTCCAAAAATCTGGAAATACTGGGTGATAGAGCTTGGAAAATCAATACAAGTCTTCCCTTACAATTTTTTACTATGATCAATAGTTTTTGAGAAAAAAAATGAAAACTACCTATTTTTTGCAATGTTTTTCAATATTAAACTCGTCACAACTCGGTCATTATTTTATGTATCTCAGTGAATCTCACAGATTCTGATTCGTAAGACTCCCCCGATGACAAAAATGTTGAACAAATTTGTGAAAATTTATAACAAATTTATAATTCTTTAATCCGAAGTGAAAAGCATGTTTTCTTTGCTTTGGAATCAAAAAGTGGTGGGGAAAATGTGAGGTACGAAAAACTTCCAGCGACAAAGTTGTTCGTTAGTATATGGACGAACTTTTTGGAAAGTTTCAGATCGATCGGATTATTAGTTTGCAAAATCCAGCGATTTTTTCATGAGCGCGCAACGGTTATTTTGCATTCCTCTACGATGTGTACCGGTTAAATATCAGAGTCCGCGGGGAAAGTTGTATTCGTTCGATTTTTCACTGTGGATTTATGTTTTTTGAGTCATAAGATTCGAATATCGAACTATATTTGCTAGATTCGAAATTCTCTTTTTTTTTTATCAACAATTTCATTGTTTATAACGTTTTTATGGTCAAACTATCGACTTTGAAGAAAAATTGTTCCAGTTAATGAAGTTTCTTATCCTTGTAAGGAAGAAGTTCCAAATCCGGGAATCAAACTATTTTGGCAAGGTTGCTCATTCAATTTTATGATAAACAATCGATTGGTTCAAAACAATGACATCTACAGAATATTGATTTCATGAAAAAAGTATTGGAACAAAAGAGATTTCTTATCTTGTGACTGATCAATTTATATACACGTAACATGGATTCTTCAATTATCAATTCGCCTGAAAGAATCATCAAAAAAGAAAACAATGAGATTGAAGTTTATCAACATGAGTCGCAAAATCGTATGAAAAGAGAAGAGTATCTGACTTCAAATTTTGAATCTCAAGAAAACCTTCGATCTTCCTAATTCCACGTAGTCAGTATATTTTTCAGTACTCCTTCGTCTCACTTACAAGCAGATAGGGGAGACTGGGGCAGGTTGGCGGGCGGGGCAGGTTGACGGGTTGCGTTTTTTTCTAACGGTAATTGTTTCTCAGCGTCATCCCTCGGATATTTTATAAGCTTCAATGAACCGCGTCATGTCACAAAGTTTCACTATGATTGATGAACAAAGTCATTTAATAAACTGACTTATGTGTTCGTGAGTGAAAAAAGTAAAAAATTCTATTATTCTTCATAAGCTTATTCTGACTGTTCGGAGATTGGAATTAATGTAAGTATTGAACTTACACAGTCTTCAACCCCTCCTGTGAAGATATAAACCCTATATAATATCATAGTTTTTAACCTTATCCGAAGAATCTCATTTGGATACAGAAAGTGAGGTTGGGGCACGTTGGCGGGTTTCTTATGGGGCACGTTGGCGGGTTTCTTATGGGAGACATTGGCGGTTGTTTCCCAATATTCAAACAAATCATTTTTCAGAAAATGGTTCGGAACTATAGAAGAAAAACAAATAGGGGAAATATCGACATCAATACATTGGAAGAAGCATTAGTGGATGTGAAAATTCACAGGAAAACCTTCAAAGAGACATCTGATGAATATAAAATTCCTCTCAGAACATCAGAAAGACATGCTCAAAAAGTCAATCTACAAGAATTGATAGCTACGCACGACATTACAAACATGCAACCTCCGCAACCGAAAAACCGCGGCAGTTATGCGCGTAATTTTCAGGTAATTGTCACAATATTATTTTATATAAGTTCATAAACATCTGATAATCGATATTCAATTGAAATGTTCAACTCTTCCGAATTCTTGGATTGAAATTCCACTGTTCGAGCAACTAGAAGGGAACCTGTATGATTTTCGAGTAAAATATTCATCCTGTTAGAATGAAAGCTTGAAATTTAATGAGAGAATTTCACGATCACTACAGTTTCGAAGTGGATTTTTCACTTCGCAAAAGTGAAATCCCTAGTTGAAAAAAATTCATCGATTTTCGTCAAATCTCACTGAGTCTTGCCAAATTTTATCAAATCTCGGACAATGTTTTGACCAAATCTCATCCGGCGATTTGTCAATGGGATTCTGTGAGGAAAATGAATTTTCTCAATATGAATCTAGTTGAATCTCGTCAAATCTCACTGAATTTAGGACAATGATCTAACCAAATCTGATGAAATTTACTCGTCAGATTCAGTGGATTCTTTTAACCAGGAATATCATTCGAAAAGAGTGAAAAATTCATTTGAATTGGATGGGTCCTCTTGTCACTAGGAATGGAGTGAAATCGTCAGATTCTCATTCTCCACAGTTCAGAGAACACTATTCCCAGTACTATCAATATGCTTTCAGATTTTTACTGACGCTGAAGAAACACAAATGATGGAATATATACTGAAAGCAGCGGATATTTACTTCGGCCTCTCAATCAGTGACGTTCGTAAACTGGCTTTCACTTACGCTCAATCCTTAGATAAAGTACCATCTGCATGGGCCAAAAATCAGAAAGCCGGATCAGATTGGTATTATGGATTTATGAAGAGACATCCAAATTTGTCTCTCCGAACTCCTGAGGCAACGAGTTTGGCTAGAGCGTCAGGCTTTAATAAACATTCTGTTGATGAATTTTACAATAATCTCGAGGTTGTATTGAAACGCCATAGTTTTATTCCAGCTGATATTTGGAATTGTGACGAGACCGGGGTCACAACAGTTCAAAAACCTAATCGCGTCGTTGCCAGAAGAGGGTTTAAGCAAGTGGGAAGGATCACATCAGCCGAAAGAGGCGAACTAGTAACGCTCATGGTAGCTGTATCTGCAAGTGGGTCTTCCATTCCACCATTTTTTGTGTTCCCTCGCGCAAAATTTCGTGACCATTTTCTAACAGACGCACCTATTGGTAGCGTTGGTTGTGCAAATCCATCTGGTTGGATGAAAGAAATTAATTTCGTACAATTTTGGAACACTTTGTCAGGAATACAAAATGTTCAAAAGAAAAGCCAGTCCTCCTTCTTCTTGACAACCACTCGTCCCACTTATCAGTGCCAGGCCTTGATTACGCTAGAGACAATGGCATTGTAATGCTTTCTTTCTCACCGCATTGTAGTCACAAATTGCAAATTCTCGATGTTTCTGTGTATGGTCCATTGAAAAGATTTATAAATCAGGAATTGATGATTGGATGACCGCTCATCCAGGTAAAACAATGTCCATGTATGACATTCCTGGCATTATAAAAGTAGCTCTTCCCAAAGCTTGCACACCATCTAACATCATGGCTGGCTTCAAAAAAACATGAATCATGCCATTCAATAAAGAAAATTTTTCTGGACAAGACTTCCTACCGTCGTATGTAACCGATAGGTCCGATCCATCGATTGATTCCACGCCTTCAACTCCTACGCCAATTTGTTCGATACCCACATCATCGACACATCTTTCTTTACAGCAAAATGAACCTTCTTTTGAGATTGAAGAGGATATTGAAAAACAAATTGAAAAATTGATACCACTACCAAAGGCGGGACCAAGGAAGGCCACGAGAACATCAACACGTAAAAGGAAAACCGAAATCTTAACAAATAGTCCAGTGAGGAATGCATTGTCTGAATTAGCAAGTAAGGTAGCTGAAAGGAAACAGAAAAAAGAAGAAAATATGAAAAAACGTTTGAAAAAACAGTTCATCGTAGAAGAAATGGCAGATAATGGTCAAAAAAAGAAGAAAATAAAAAACGTTCTTAAAAAAAATGTGAAGCAGAAATCAAAATAGATTGCAAAATTTTATCAGCAACGTTATTATTATAAAGGTTTCTATTTCAGTTTCATTTTTGAATGATTAGTGTAGAATAAAATATTCTGTTTTCGTTCTCAATACTCTTTATATCGATATGTATACATAATTATCTCCATAAATTTTCTTTTAATTCCACCGCCAACTTGCCCCATCTCGACCGCCAATTTGCCCCATCATAGGGGCAGATTGGCGGATATGTTGGGTTCCACTTCTTTCATTCATCGTATCTCTGCTATTTTATTTCAGGTAACTAATTCTATGGTGATTTTTAGTTGAAGGTTGAACCTTCGAAACTGGCAAATATTGAATTCCTAACACGATTCCAAATATGTAAAAAAAATTGACAAAAGTTTTTACCGCCAACCTGCCCCAGTCTCCCCTACCCATGGTTTTCCTTCACTGAAATAATTTTATTGCTCGCACTAGATGATCTGACGTCATTAATAATTCAGTTTTTGGATCTCATTAGAATTGTTCGATTTTCCAATTTTTCAACCTAAAGAATCTGAATCTATGTGAAGAAACCAAATTATGAGAATTATTTTTATCTCTATTCAAATATCATATTTATATTTAAATAAAAAATTCGGATACCGAAAAATGATATGTCCAAAATTGATCAGTTACAGGATAAGAAATCTTTTTTGTTCCAATACTTTTTCCATGAAATCAATGTTTTGTAGATGTCATTGTTTTGAACAAATCGATTGTTTATTATGGAATTGAATGAGCAACCTTGCCAAAATAGTTTGATTCCCGGATTTAAAACTTCTTCCTTACAAGGATAAGAAACTTCATTAATTGGGACAATTTTCCTTCAAAGTCAATAGTTTGACCATAAAAACGTTATAAACAACGGAATTGTTGATAAAAAAAAAAGAGAATTTCGAATCTAGCAAATATAGTTCGATATTCGAATCTTATGACTCAAAAAACATAAATCCACAGTGAAAAATCGAACGAATACAACTTTCCCCGCGGACTCTGATATTTAACCGGTACACATCGTAGAGGAATGCAAAATAACCGTTGCGCGCTCATGAAAAAATCGCTGGATTTTGCAAACTAATAATCCGATCGATTTGAAACTTTTCAAAAAGTTTGTCCATATACTAACGAACAACTTTGTCGCTGGAAGTTTCTCGTACCTCACATTTCCCCCATCACTTTTTGATTCCAAAGCAAAGAAAACATGCTTTTCACTTCGGATTAAAGGATTATGAATTTGTTATGAATTTTTACGAATTTTTTCAACATTTTTGTCATCGGGGAAGTCTTACGAATCAGAATCTGTAAGATTCACTGAGATACATATAAAAATGACCAAGTTATGACGAGTTTAATATTGAAAAACATTGATTTTGGTTGCAAAAAATAGGTAGTTTTCATTTTTTTCCTCAAAAACTATTGATCATAGTAAAAAATTGTGAAGGAAGACTTGTATTGATTTTCCAAGCTCTATCACCCAGTATTTCCAGATTTTTGGAATCCCGATTTTTTTTTTACCCCTGACGTCACGGCTTGGACAATACTTATCCCGCAGTTCGAGCGTATCGTCGGTTCTTGCATCCGGACCCTCAATTTGACCCCCATAATTGTGCAGAAGTTCAAATTTATGTTATAATTAGGTATAATTATACAAGAATCTAGGATAATCGTGTAGTACGTAGCATCACCCGATTTTGATAATCATTTGAGCGATTTTTCCTATGCTGAGGGGTTAGGATTGATATTGAAGATGAGGTCGTCTTCTCAATACCCTTCCACGAAGAGTACCGTTTTACCAATGAATAAAATTGGAGTGGATCACATACTACACGATCACCCATCCATATTCTCAGGTTCCCAAAATGATGTGACTCACACCTGTTCTCCTGAGAACTGTCAATTCATGTCTGAAAGTTTATGAAGGTTGTTTTCGTAATATGCGGGAAGAGACACCAAATTTGAGGTTAGTGCATTTCCATGCTTCGATGTTCACATCAATTTTCCTATACAAAATAATAAACTCCCATGATTTCCAATGATGAATTGGAAAGTGATGCAGTATGATGTAAATAATCACTTCATACTAAATTCTTTGAACCTCAATTGAACTTTTTACGAACTCCTTCTGAATTAGTGTGTTGTATGGGATTCCATTATATTTCATCATCCTTTACCTCATCATTCAAGATGATAAAAGTATGAGATTTTAAACGAGAAGATTCATTGACTCTTCTCGCGTATCACGAAGAGAACGTTGAAGAACTTGGTGGCATGAATAGGGAGTTTTTAGTTGAATTTTACGGATTTTGTGAGCGATTAATTTTCCAACGATGTAATGGAGAAAAAATCGAGAAGAATTCAAATCAATGCTATTTTCCTTCCAGTTTATTTTTCGCCAAAACTCACGAACTATATTTCGAGAACGTTTTTTCTGTTCTACACTCATAATTGTAACTCGTGACGGTACACTCATGTGAACCAACAGACTTTCCTCAAGTATGCTGACATTCCACCACTTTGTATTGTAGGAGTATGATAAGATGTGTTTCTGGTACTCAAAAACGAGTACTTTCATGTGCACAAAATTCCACATTCTGAAGCTTTGTGAATTTTGCGGGAAACTTCAACGTACAATTTTTCCTAATTCACGTGTCTCCCAACTTTCCTGAATTTCTCTGGAACTCCCTGAATAGCTCTCAAACTTTGAACTGAGAATGTCTGTAAATTCACTTCCTTCTGAAATTTCCTGAATCTGTCCGAATTTCTTCGAGAAATTCACCGCTCAACTTTTTTCAATTTACCAGTCTTTGAATTCATTTGAATTTCTCTGAAATCTTGGACTCAAAATTTTACTTGATTCATTCCTCTTTGAATTTTCCTGGCTCTCTCTGAAAAATATAACACGATTTTCTGTTGCAGAATCTTCTGAGTGTCGCCGAGAATTGATGGATTTTTATGGAATTCTCTGGATCTCTTCAAATTTTTCGGAACCATGAAATTTTCACAGAAATTCAGAGAGATTTCTTCACCTCGGGATTGTAATGTTGTTTGTTGTAAATTATGTCTATGAGCTGATGAGGTACTAGATTTAATGAGGAATGGTACCACTCTAGAACGCGAATGGACTGCATTTGAATATCTCGCCTCATTTTTTAGAATCTGTGCATTTTCGGTGTGTTAGATTTTGTCCATTGGAAATAATTAAAAATATGGGAATTAATGATGGAAATTATTATTATCATTATTAGTATATTTGATTATATACAAAAAAATAAATTTCACTCCCATGTTCCTTATATGGGCATTTCCACGGAAAGTGTCATATTTCGTTAAAAAAACACGATCAAACAAATCTTGAGGCACACCACTCAAACTTTTTCTTATGTTATATACATTCATTGAAGTCGATTTTTCAGTGGGATGCTGAGCTCCCAGCTTGCGCTCGGTTTTGACAAATTATTTTAGTTAAATTTTCAAATCTTATTCAATCCCTTGCGGCACACGTGTTCTAAATGGACGGATTTTCGTGGAAATTGGTATACGGAGGTTTTTTGGGTCACTCGTTAAGAATCTGACTTCAGATTTTAGAAATTCAAAATGGTGGATCCAATATGGCGGCCAGAACCTTGAAATATCACCGCATTTCATTTGAAACCACTGTATAGGGGTTCTTGGGGTTGCTGACTACGAATCTGACCTCAGATATGGAAAATTCAAAATGCTGAATCCAATATGGCGACCAAAAACTTGAAATATCATCGGATTTCATTGAACATCACCTCATAGGGATTTGTGAATGATTTATATCAATAAAACAAACATACCTAATTTTTTTCAAGTAATAATGATTTTTTTCATTGAAAATCGCAATTTCAATACCAATAATCATCAACGTGTTATTGATTATTCAAAACATGACCTAGTATCATTCCTATGGAATATGTCAATAACAACCAGGGGTTGGAGAATGGAAAATTGTCATAACGAAAAAAAACATAATGTATTTTTGAATCACGCGATCAAATTTTCTAAAATACTTCAAAAAATATTTTCAAAAATTCAAATGTCCTGAGAAAAAGTTTCCTAGAAGTTTGTTGTCTTAAACTTGAAAAATAAACGAAATCGAAAGGATAAGGATTTTCATGTAATTTGTGTAGATGATTGTTTATAACTATGTGTTTACGAATAACAGGTCTTTGTAACATTCTTCATGACCAATTTTCATGAGCACTATTATAAACGAATTTTTTTTTTATGGAAACCCGTTATGATCGGTATCATAAGCGAATCACATGCGAATTTTCATGTGAGTGCTTCTTGTTTGTTTTTAAGATGAAGCCAACGATACCATAGAATGAAGTATAATTGAAGACGTATTTGTAATATGATTCTTGCCACACTCGAGCAGAACTGGTTGCAGCATTAAATGTTGAACGATCAACTGTTACGGAGCTTTTAAAAGCAATGGAAATGGTTCAGAAATTCAATAACTGGGTTCCACGTGAATTGAAAGAGAGAGACATGGAACGTCGAAAAACAATTTGTAAAGTGCTATTTGAAAGACAGCAACGAAAAAGATTTTTGCATCGAATAGTCGCAGGAGATGAAAAATGGATATACTATGAGAATTTAAAACGCCGAAAATCTTGGGTGAAGCCAGATGAACCGGGCCCATCACAGCCAGAGAGAAATATTCACTGTGCCAAGGTTTTGCTCTGCATTTGATGGGATCAGAGAGGTGTTGTATATTATGAGTCGCTCGCACTCTCTCAAACTAGTATTGGAGAACTTTACCGACGACAGCTAATGCATTCAAAGCGAGCCATAGAAGAGAAACGACCAGAATGGGTGAATAGGCACAGTAAATTAATTCCGCAAAATGATAATGCCAAACCGCACACCGAACAAGTCGTGAAAAAATATTTAGATGGACAGGACTGGGAAGTACTATTCCACCCGCCATATTCGCCAGACATAGCTCCGTCGGATTACTGCTTATTTCGGCCGACCCACATAGCACAAATGTCTCAGTAATATCTCCAGAATATTCTGGAGACATTGTAATATTGTCAGAATATTCTGGAGATATTACTGAGACATTTGTGCTATATGGGAATGCAGTCAGATCTTACAGGAGAACGGTTCACTTCATACGAAAGTATCAAAATTTGGCTTGATAATTGGATCAGCTCGAAAGATCAGAATTTCTTCAGGCAAGGAATGCGTAAATTATCTGGGAGATGGGCGAAGGTTGGAGCTGCAGATGGAGCATACTTTGAATAAACTGTTCTTCATTTTTCTAAACAAGCAAATGTGTTTTATTTCAATAAAAAAGGGCGGAGTCATATTCACAAACCCAATAGTTTCACCAATTGGAGTAGATCCCGACTCATAAGCTACCAATCTAATTCCAAAAGATGTCAAAATGTACATAATTTAATTGCCAACAAATGTCACCGTCACCATCCGTGAGTGACAGGAATCGAAATATTTGAAAGAAATACTGTTTCTTGACAAAAATGAGGGAACAAAAGTTACTGTTTCGCTAAGGGAAAATAGGAACGGTGGAAATATATCCCGTTTCAAATTTTCTACGTGTGGTTCGCACTTTTACGAAGGAAATCGAATATTTACGGAGGAAAATGTAACAAAAAGTCCAAAAGTTTCGACCATTCATGTTCAAGTGGCAAAATACAACATTTTCTCCATTTTCAGACTTCTAGTTATTCATAGCTTATACTCGAGTCCACTTGACTTGAATCCAATATGATAACAAAAAATGAGTATCAAAAGTAATTCCGGCTTCTTGATTATCTTCTGTTCTTCGTAGCGTCCGTTTTTCTCATGAATAACCAAATGTAATCCCCCATCGTGCGTCCATTCCGAAATCCCTGGTAGCGCTGCTCCATGGACTTCAGTTGTTGATGGAATCTCTCCCGTTGTCCATCACTTACATCACCCAGATTCTCCAGAAGGAAATGTAGGTAGAAGTGTGAAAAAACGGACCTTGAGAGACATGTTCACTCCTACTGGGAACATTGAAGGGATACATGACATATACATGACAATTAATGGAGTAGGATGGAATAGGAGCACACTTTCAGACACCCATTCTTGCATGATTCTTAGGCAAATTGGGAATGATCATCTCATATTCTGGATCTTTATAATTCCCGAAGAAACCAAGAACAATTGATTTGGACGGATTCCATTTTCGTTGGGGGACAAATACGTTCGGAATTCCTTATCCTTCAGCAGTTTTCTTATTTGTGGAGCATCAAAGACTTCTTCTCCAATTTTCGCGACAGGAAGATTTTCAAAAAGGGTCCTCAGATAAGTGAACGCTCGACCTTCTTTGCTGAACGCTTTGACAAAATTTTTGAGAAGTCCGAATTTGACGTTCAATGGCGGGAGAATAATGTTTCCTCTTTTGACGAGAGGCACATATTTTACGTTGTTCTCATCCAATGTGTGGTTTTTCCGCTCCAGCGATTGTTTCTTCTTACAGTGAAGTTAGTGAACACGACTGTCCCAGAGACATAGGAAACAATATTCCGTATATTCTTGCTGCATTCCACATAACATACCCCCTACTTCCAAATCAGAAGAAACTATCCAATCGTGTTCTTCGTATATGATGTATTCCAACAACCTTACGTCTCATAGGATTTTTCAGTATTGACAGCATGGGCAATCAGTATCGACGATTTTCCGTTTCCGTTATGGAGTAGTAATATTATTTTGTGATATTGTAATATTGCAGGGAAATATTACTGCGATATTGCCGTAATATTCCATGTCCGCGCAGATTGATTGCAGTAATATTGCAGTAATATCACAGCAATATTGTAATATCACGTCAATATTACAGCAATATTTCAGTGATGCCACAGTAATGTTTCACACCTGTCGATATTATATATTTTAGTAATATTGTGGCAATATTTCAAGGGGAGACTAATTGCACGCAGTTGAAAATATAGCAGTATATGGACTCGATAAACATTTCCTCGGGAAGAATTATCTGAACTGAATTCATGAATGTATCTGAAGTTTTCAGGGAATAATCGGTAATACTTTGTTCGCGATGCAAAGCCCAAATTTTCAAATTTCAAAAAATTCTTTTCCAACATCTGTGAGAAAGTTTGAGATTCAAAATTTGGATTCTGCACTGCGATAAAGTACACGGAGAAAAAGGAATTCGCTGTGGCAGTGAAATCTACTTTTGCTGGGTTCCTTTTGCCAGAGCAGCAAATTTTTTGCTGTGACAGCAAAGTATTTGCTGTTCCAGCAATCTTGTTAGCTGCGACAGCGAATTTTTAGCTGTGGCAGCAAAAAATGTTGGCTATCCCAGCAAAATTTGTTTGCTATTCTATATATAATACTGAAAATTTGCTGGCGGAGCAAACATTTTTTGCTGTCACAGCTAAAAAATTGCTGTCGTAGCTAACACGATTGCTGTTATAGCAAATTTTTAGCTAGGTCAGCAAAAAATTTTGCTATTCTATATATAATACCTTGATTTGCTGCGTCAGAAAATTTTTTCTCTCCGTGTACTGATAATTATTTCTTGGAAATTTCATATATTCCTATGAATTTAGTTCAGAGAATTCTTACCAAGAGAATGTTTCCTCAGAGGGTACACTGGTATCCCCTTACAGCATGTGATACTAATACCAGGACCTTAGCCATTTTATTTACAACAAACTGGATAGAATCAATTCAATAGAATCAAAATATCTCTCCGTACACAGTAATGTTCAAAATTTATTGAAGAACTGCTGTACACAGCGTTATTTTGATTTCATTAAAAGACTTTTTGAATGTTACAAACAAAATAGCTAGCGTCTCGGCCCTAGCATCCCTCTGAGTTAATTGTTCATGTGAGGTTTCTAGAATATTCTCCACAAGTTTTAGAATATCGCTCTGTGAAGTATTTCTTTGCAGTCATATAAGTATTCAACGATTGGGGTATAGAACAATATTCTGAGAATGAATCGCAAGGTATTCGAAAAGTCTCGTATGAACAATTTGGTTAACATCAGGATGCTCCTTCCCAAGAAATACGAGCGGCAGTGTTCCTAGACAAATGTAATTTGAAACTTGAAGAAAAACGAAACATTGTGATTAAGTAGATACCAGTGCCATGAAAGCAGCTAATTATTTTTTTGGAGATTTCGCAAAGGGGGTGAACAGGGAAGTGCTTCAACTGGGAATTCTAACGAAATTAATCAATGATACATCACTTTTGAATAGAATAACCAATGAAAAAGAGAAAAATTCCCGGTTGTCACAAGCCTGGTGAAATATAATAGGCGTTTCGATGTAGCTTCGTTTGATTGGTAAAGAATAAAGGTACATCAAGATATTTCAATTGTATTTCACCCGTTTCAGAAAACCTTACAGACAAAATCAGCTGATGTCATGGCACTGGTATCGTCTCAAAGTCTTGTAATTTGTATAACAACTATAACTTTTGTGGGTTTCAAGGAATATGAAATTTTTTGGGTCATCAAAAAAATCTTAATTTTTTTCTTTTTATATTGCTCAGTGGTGAAATTGGGAAAATCCTGATTTTTGAAGACAAATGTGAATTCAGGCATATTTTTTCTACTTCTCATGGCATTCAAAAGTACTACAGAGGAGGAAACTATTCTTATCTTTTTTTTATATTTTGGGACCCGAATTAGGGACAGTATTATAATTTAAAATGATGTTTTTATAATATTTTACAAAATATCCCATCTTCGAGAAAAAATGAAACTGTGGGAGGGGTATTGGTTTTGCATTTCGAAGGATTTTGAAACGATTGCAATGAACCGGAATCAGAAGGAACCCGTTTTTTCACTACTAAAGTTGACTACACAACGCACATTTCCATTTTCATTCGTTTTCAACGTCCACTCATGAATACAAAAACAAAACAATATCAAACCGTTTTGGACTAATTTTCACATGAAAATTGGCCAGGATTCAAGTTTAGGCATGTATTACAAATTCCTGTTTGCAAAATATTACCGCAATATTTCAGTGTGATTCATGATATATTATCGACACTGTAATATTGCAGTGATATTAAATTGCAATATATAATATTGTAATATTGCTGCAATATTACATTACGATTTGTGATATTACGTCAATATTGCAATATTGTTCCAATATTGCTGCAATATTATGTGCTGTGTGGGTCAATAAATAACCGCCACTCTCATGCTTTGTAAGGCTGTTGAACTCCCTCAAATGAACCGGGAATGTTTTCACAAAAGCATATTTGATATCTCAACGAATGATACTTCGAGTGAGCACTATCACGGTCTCTATAATATGTTGTTTTGACACTCGCGGCTAAAAAGTTTCACTCTTTCATTCGAGATGCATGTAATTCTGCTGCCTGTTTTGAGTGGTCCAAATCCCTCACAGAATCATTCAATTCAGCTTTAGTTGAAAGATAGTGCTCGCATGCAGCTTCAGAATCGCTATTATCATCTGCTTCTAAAACAGCTAGGGAATCGGCACATGTTTCAGGGTGACGTAAATTCAGACACATGGGGATTAACACTGTGTCTGAGTGCGGTATTGGGAATGTGACAGATTGTACATTTGGATAAGCCCACCGCATATTTTTTCCAGAACCCGTCTGGTTGCTTGAACAAAAATAGCAATCAGTAGCGTGGAAAAGTAGTTCTCTCCTCATCATTAGTACACCGAATGTGATGTGCCGTCTAATTTGAAAATAAAATAACAATGTATGAGATAGTCGTATAATCTATAGATTTGACATTCACTACTCACCAAGCACAAATATTGCAGCAATATTACAGTAATATTACAGCAATATTGAAATATTGCATAAATATTACAGCAATATTACTGCGATATTTGTGCTGAGTGGGTATCATCTAATACATACTCTGTTGAACCAGAAACCCGTCCCAAGAGATTCACATGGCACGAAAGGCATACAATGCTCGGTGTCTCTCGCCCATCGAGATTTTCAGATGTTATTCTGAAGTATTCAAGGCAATGCTATTGAAGGAAGTTGGTGAATTTACGTTGATTCTTCTCTACCACATAATTACCACATGTACAGCAAAAGTTGTCTGGGTGGTTTGTGCACCCAAATCTCTGTTTCCTTTTATCCATTATACGTGGAATGAATCGAAAGGAGAATTTCAATGTCACAAAGCTAAATATCGAATCAAATAATTTCATGGGACACGATAAGAAACCAGGGTACCCAAGGTATAATGCGAAAGCAAGACCACGAGTTCCAGCGCCGCCAAGGAGTTGTCTCGGAACTATGAGTAATATATATATGTATATATATACATATATATACCAAGTATATCACGTGACCATATTTCCTATATACCACGTGACCATATGTCCTGTATACCACGTGACCATATGTCCTCTATACCACGTGACCATATGAGATATTTAAAAATTAGCAAAAATGATTTGATAATATATTCCGATACGTATTCGTACTATGGGGATAAATATGAATGAAATGTAATTTTCATTCATATTGAGAAAATCATGGACTGATTCAAATGATGAATCTGATAGGGATGAATATTTGAAAACACATGAATGGAATATGTATGTAACATTAATATACAAACGTTTGTTTTTTTTCCAATATGCAAGTAATTAAAAATTACCTGTAAGAAAATTAAGTTGAAAAACATCGGTAACACATGAAATCGAAAAAATTATTTTCATTCAAAAAAATTAATTTCGTCGCTCAGGTTATGCGGGGATCTTGATTGCCGTTTAGGAATCAGCCATCATCGGCGACGCACATCAAATCTCTTTTGAACTTGCAAAGATAAAATTTTTGAAGTACAGAAGAGATTTGAACCTGAATCCTACCTATCGCCTACAATCGAAACCTAACCACCTAACGACCTAACCTACACCGACTTGTAATTCATGAGATCAAAAATGTTGTACATATTGTCGAGTATGGATAGTGGGGAGAATAGCTTCATTTAATATGACGCAGGACCGGATCAAAAAAGTGATGGAGCCCTGAGGAAGTTGAAATTCAAGGGCCCTTCCAGAATTAATGAATTTTGTCTTGTTCTTCTTAAAGTCAAATTATCCACAAGACCAAAGTGGAATATGATTCAAATATCGCGTATCCGAATGCGAACTGAGCATAAATGAAACTATTCATGAAGTTTGAATTATTTTTTCATATGAGAAAAAACTAAAACATATATTTTCATATTTTTTCAGAGGATACTTGATAGGTATATTCAAATTAATAGAGTGGATGAGATTTGCCCATACTCAATTGAAAATTTGTTCCAATAAACGATTCACAGTTTATCGATATACATGAAAAATGAAATTTGGAACAAAGTATATACTTCTAGAGTACAGTTCATTCCTTATTTAATGTAATTTTGAATCAAATGGCCTATTATGACGAATTTTTGTGAAATTTCTTTATAATCTGAATGTCTATGTCTATGTACCCACCCACACAGCACCGAAGATTTCATTAAGATTGCAGAAATCTAATATCTGAAACATTGAAATATTTCTATGACATTGCTGTATGTCACAGCGAGGTTTCAAAGTCTCTTCAGAAATATTGCAATGTCCGCTAATCTTACATTTGAATGCAATATTTCTGAATTATTTCTGCAATATTCCAAGAATATTTATGACATATTTCATTGTAATGTTTGTCTCGTAATATATCTGAGACATTGCAAATAGGCAACATTTCTGTGAAAGTATACTGAAATGTAATGAAGGTGAAAGATCGAAATGTAATTGAGACATTTCTGAGATCTGTGGTGCTGTATGGGCAGATAGCAAATCGAATTCTGAAAGAATTCCATAGGAACTCGCGAACGTGGAATAGAATTCTTTAAGAATAACTGAAATGATTGACATCCCAGATAGAAAACCATGCCCTAAATATTTTGTAACATAATGTGCCGTTAACATACTGTCATAAACTTCGCTCAGCTTGCAATGATGCATAAAATGTAAACATTATGTCTTCATTATGGTACCATCACCTCGTTTTGCTACCAAGAACAATGCTTTATGCGGAAACACCTTGGTACGATGATGCAAACATTTCTTGGCGTGAATGTCACCATTATGATGGCATTATTGAGACATTTTTCTATCTGGGATGTATTCCTTTGGAATGTGTAACATACTCGTTTATGATTGAATTCTTCAAGTATTCGTTTTACAATCCCGCAAAACTTTAGGCGAACTTCTCAAGGAAAACTTTTTTCTATATAACTAAGCCTTTTCGCATCCTAAAAAGAGAACTCTTACAAAAGTCACGAATGATTTCATTGATTATAATAATATTTTTATTGTCGAATATACATCTAACCCGCACGGAGAAAAAATGGTTTGCTACAATAGCGCCTACAAACAAATTTGTTGTCCTTGCAAAAACATTTATTCCAGCAGCTGAGACGTTAGTTCTATTGTCAAATTTGTTAATGTCAGCAAAAAAATTCAGTTTTGCTAATTATTTTCCTTGTTTTGTTAGCTGAATTTTTTTTGTAGGCGCTATAGTAACAGACCTGTTTGTTATGCCAGCAACAGCTTTTCCTCCGTGCGATACACCTTTCGATAAAAAATACAACAAATTCGGAACATCCTGTACAGACAGCACACAAGTCCCTTTTGCGTTCGCAGAGAATTCAGAGTAAAGAATACCTACGGAAATCATTTCTGGGAATTCATGGAGTATTTTTAATAAGTACATAGAGTATCACAAGAACTCTTTAAGAGTTCTTAATGAATACATGTGGGAGTTCTTGAAATACACATAGAAAATGCATCAAGTATTCGTACAGACTACCCGTTATGACAGTGAATATGAATCTTGATGGAAGTTCAAAATGTAGTCCTGTTCTCCCTGCTGAACATTTTTCCTATCGGTTTCAATGTGGTTTCTGAAACTTGAATTCCCAGAAAGTCTTCGTGAATTCACGATAGAACTGTATCGGTTCTTATCGTTCTCTATAGGATTTAAGAGAAATGTATCTGGTCTTATCGTGAAAATCCTATACAGGAAGTATTAGTTATTTGAAGAAATGTAATGGTACTTTTTTGAATACCTGGTATTTCTCCTATAGGAATTTTACGATAAAACCAGATACATTTCTCTCAAATCCTATAGAGAACAATAAGAACCGATACAGTTCTATCGTGAATTCACGAAGACTTTTCAATATATTATCAAATCATTTTTGCTAATTTTTAAATATCTCATATGGTCACGTGGTATAGAGGACATATGGTCACGTGGTATACAGGACATATGGTCACGTGGTATATAGGAAATATGGTCACGTGATATACTTGGTATATATATGTATATATATACATATATATATTACTCATAGTTCCGAGACAACTCCTTGGCGGCGCTGGAACTCGTGGTCTTGCTTTCGCATTATACCTTGGGTACCCTGTAAGAAACGTATGTGGAATGCCAGGAGAACAAACGCCGCAGAAACGACACAGGAGACGATCGAGAAGCTGAAATTATCTATAATACATCCACCATGTATCAAAATATCACAAAATGTATGAATTGAATCAATTGAACTCGGGTATAAGCTATGAATACCTGGAAATCTGAAAATGAGGAAAATATTGAATTCTGACATTTGCTCATGACTGGTCGTAACTACAGTACTTTTTCATACAGTCCTCTTCGTGAGTAGTTAATCTCCTTCGTAAAGTGCGAACTACGCATAGAGAATTTGAAACGGGAGGTACTTTCATAGTTTCCATATTTCCTTGGCGAAAAAGTGACCTTTGTTTCCTCATTTTTGTCGAGAAACAGTATTTTTTCCAAATATTCCGATTTCTTGCACTTCGAGTGGAAAATTCTTTTCTCAATTTAAAAAATTCATATCTCGAAAACTTACCTATGAAAAACTTTTTCATTGTGACTTTCGGATTCAGCGGGTCAAAATACATAAGAAAAGAATAATAGCGTCGGATGAAAAAATGGCTGTAAACTAATGTAATCTTCATTGTATGAATTGTTGGATCATAATCTCTATTATTATGAATGGAATATCAAATAATCAAAATCATGATTAGCAGTACTATCATCCCATTCCATCAAACAATAAGATCATTACTGTGCGGGAATGATTTAATCATACATTCTGTGCTTACATTATTCATCAAGACGCGATGTCGAACTTTATACTGATGGTGCCAATTATGAGGATAACACTGCAAAAACTGATATCTTATTCTAAGATACTTTTTTAGTGACTTTTCAAACATTTAAAAATGTTACTGTAATCATATCCAAAACACAAAACTACGTTTTCATTCAAGGCACGACGTGTTTGATTAGCAAACAAAAATGTTCCAAAGCTCTATGTAGAAACATGACCTCAAATTACTATAACGTCGACGTCAAGGTGAAGAGTAGGAACAATGTATTCCAAATGTATATTGTGCCATTTTGAAGCGAAACTAAACGAGATTCTAGTCTACCTTATGATTAAAAATCATTAATTTAATCCATTTCTTCAAGTTAAATGTGATGAACCACACTTCTTATCATCTACTTTGAAAACAAACATATTGAAACGTCTGTGTCGCGAAATAAGATACTGATGTTCTCCAGTTAAAACAGTCAAGTGTTTGATTTGAATTATCAAACATATCGTGTCCTATTTCAAGACATATCTTTGACGGCAATTTTCGCAGTGAAGATCTCAATTTCTTGAACGCGAATATAATGAATCTCCAATCCCAGCAGGGTCCTCTCCTATATTCTCAACTACATGTCGCAATACTCTTTGGTATCCTAGTGGGATTTCATGTGATGGAATTTCGTTATAAAATAAAAAACTGCCAATTGGCACATGGCTTCCTCGTTCCTAATCCATCAATTATGATTGACCTTTTGAAAACATAATTAAACAATGCAGATTGCTAAAGACTTTTTTTCACTCTTCTCAACCAATTGTGATGAAACTTATATGGGACCACTATGGGGTAATAACTGAACCCTGGTATAAATTTCATCGCAATCGGATAACAGGAAGCGAAAACATGTCCTAAACCCAAAATCACAATTTTTGATAACATGTTTCTTTTGCGTCTTCCGTTTCCTTGTAAAGATCAGGTTGAGTCACATATGAGACCACTATCGGCACTGCATAAAACTGTGGTGAAAATTCCATGACGATCGGATGATAGGCACGAAAGATATTCGCATGATAGCGACATTTATGAGATTGTAACATACTCCAATGTTTCTGAGGAAAAATCGTATAAACATCACATAAACATTGTAATGTACACGTAAGTCTAGCGTTTTTTTACCTTTTCTGTGTAAGGCTCCCATTTTGATATAGTTTTTGAAATTCATCACAGAATGTGAAACTAGTTCGAAATTTGATGAATCTTTTCTTTATACAAATAATTTACATTTATCATATACTTAACTATGGGAAATAATCCCTTTCCAACTAATTCCCATCTCAAATAATCCCTGTGTCCCCAACGGAGGATTTGAATATATGATGAGAATAGTTTCAAGTCACGAATAAAACCCTGGATGATATTCGAACGTCCACGACGCGCGCCCTGGTGAAAGTAAAAACCGAACAACAGTACTTTTATTTGAAACCCTTACACATTGAGGGAATACGAGCGGCGTGGCAGCAGCCAAATCGTTTGTAACAAACTATGGACAAACACTTCATATTAATCAAAATATCGCTCTGTACAGCACTTCTACTTGAATCAGAGAAAAGCTGTACAGAGCGATACTTTGATCCAAATGAAGCGCCTCCCTATAGTTTGTCATGAACGATTTTGCTGCTACCACGCCACTCGTATCCCCTTAACGGGAAAGTATAATTCATGTCAATGAACAACGAACGAAGAGAAAAGCAGAAAGAGAAGAAATCAGCGCCCACACGACCGAACTCGACACAGGCGGAGAGAAGACACCGGTAAACGAGGGTGAAAAAGAGACGAAGAACTCCCACTATCTCCACCTTCACAAGGCCCCGAAAGAAAAGGAACTACCCCCTTGGGCCCTGGGAAGAACCACACGAACATTAGGAAGGGGGAAGAAACAAGTCTACTTCCTAGATGAAAATGTTCGACAATAGGTGAAAAACCGGGGTGATGACGAAAGCTGCATCACCAAGTAAGAACAGATTTTCTCTCGGGTTTGAATCCAACAGTCCTCTAAGAATTCATTCGGGTCAAAACCCAAACAATAATTACTCATCTCTTAGCGATTAAATTACTGTCCTAAAATCTATTCAATCAGATATCCGCAAGTGTTTACTTCCATTAAAGAAAATCTGTGTTCTTGAATATTAGGACCTTGGATAAGTTCTCGCTGTTCAATCACAGATGGCTTTGACAGTACTCCATGTTTGGAATTTCGAATAGTAACGCACTTGCAAGGAAGTACTGTACCTAACCTGAAATTCCAGTGTATGCTAGTTCACTTTAGTGTAAACAAAGTTTATTAGTTTTGAAAATGTCTACTTGAAGGAGATTTGTCATACATTTGAATTACGCCCGCGCAGTGTGACGTCAGGAGCAATCGATCGATGGACGTTTTCGATTTACGATTCATAGTGTGTATCGCGGCGTCACATTCACTGTACAAGTTGAGAAGGAATCAGCCGTTTATTTGTACCAAATGAATAGTATAACGTGTTCTATTGTTTTCCTATAATATAAATACTGATGTCAACTTAATTATTGCGGTCGATTATTTCACATAACCTTATCACTACTTTTGTGCCAAGTAAATTGTATTTGCGAGGAATTTTATTGCACTACTTTATCCAAAAGGAATTTGCAGCTGAAGCACATAGAATTCTTGTTGAGACTCATGGTGACAATGCTCTGTCGGATACGACATGCAGAAATTGGTTTCGACGCTTCAAAAATAATGATTTTGAACTTGACGATGAAGAACGTTCTGGCGCACCAAAAATTTCAAGACAGAAAACTGGAGGAATGACTCGATGGAGACCGATCTTAGACGCTAGCAGAACTTGGAAAACAATTACAAGTTCATGAGTCAACTGTTCGAAAACGTTTGAAAATGTTAGAAATGATCCAGAAGCAAGGACATTGGGTGCGGTGTGAGGATGGGGGCCAAATCAACGAAAAGACAAATCAACAAAATCAGTGTTTGAAAAGAAAGAGTGTGAAAATAGACATAAGTACAACGAACTTCGTTTTGAGATATGTGCAGATAATACAAATAGTTTCCTGATACACGGGAAAGAAGATGAAGATACTAAAAACTCTGCCAATTGGCACATGGCTTCCTCGTTTGTGTTGAAAAAAAAATACATGTTTTCTTTCTCTCTCCCGTTCTTCTCAGAGAATCAGTTTGAAATTTATATAGAACTGCGATCAACACTGAATAAAGCTGTTGGTGAAATTTCATGACAATTGGATGATAGAAACGGAAGTGATCCGCATGTTAACGATGTTTACGAAATTTCTAAATTTTGTTCCGAAGCTCAGTGCTTACCACTTTCTTCCTTCAATTCCGATTTGTTTGAAATTCACACCATACAACTAGCCCCCCGTGAACTGATTATACTACAAGTTTCATGGCATTTGGATGATACCGACATGGGGAAGGCATGCTTTCAAAATATTGTCAAATAATGTGAATCGCGAAACAAAAATTTTCCACAGTTTTCAATCCATTAGAATGAAACCCATATGGGGCCACTATAGGATCATGACTACAACGTGGTTCAAGTTTAATCGGGTTCGGATAATAGGGAGCAGAAAAACGCGCGTTCGCAAAATCACGATTTTTTGAAAAACTTCTCCTCACCCCTCCCGTTCTTCTGTAACGATGAGGTTGAAACTTATATGTAACCACTATCAACACTGCACATGACTCTGGTGAAAATTTCATCACAATCGAATAATACGAACAAAAGATATACACGTCCACAAATTTGTTACATACACACAGACAAACAGACAGACAAAAAGGAACCTGATGCCCTTTTTTTTTACTCCCCCCAATTCCAATGTGCCTGAAATTTATATCATATAACTAACATCTCGTAAATCAAATATACTCCGAGTTCCCAGACATTCGAATAATATGGACATGGGGAAGGCATGCTTAAAAAAAATACAGATTCCGAAGAAAAATTTTGCACAGTTCCCAACAGATTTGGATAAAACTAATATGGCACCACTATCGGGTGATGACTAAAACGTGGTTCAAGTTTGATCGTATTCGGATATTAGGAAGCAAAGATACGCACGTATGCATGATGTTCATTCTTTGTCAAAGTTTTTCTCATCCATCCAATCCTTCTGAATGAATCAGGTTGAAACTGATATGGGACCACCATCACCCTAGCCCACAGCTGTGATAAAAATTTCGAAACGATCGGATAAGCAGAACGGGACATATGAGCGTACGAAACTTAGAGGGGGGGGGGGGGGGTTACAGCCACACAGACAGACACGGTAACAAAATTGTTCCCCGAATTCTGAGGAACATTTTGGTCTAGGAGATTTTTAATTTCGAGACAATATAATTGTCGGCTCCTCGAAACGATCACAAAGCTTCCCTCTGAACGAGGAAGCAAAAATTTTCGGCCCCTCGAAACGATCACAAAGCTTCCCCCTAAACGAGGAAGCAAAAATCACCTTGTGTAGTTGAAAAATTTACAAATAATTACAATTCACTCTACAAACAGTGCCGAATGGTGGCTTGCTCAGTCTATTGAGCAGATACCAGTGCCGAGACATTAGCTGAATTTTTCGTGTAAGATTCCTCCAAGATACTTCAATATTCTCAAAATATCGCCTCATACCGCATTTCACACTGTGGAAAATATTCGGGATTTCCCCATACCTATGTACAGGAAATTTGCCATACTTGTACTAGAGAAGTGGATTTCCGTACACATGTAGGAATTCTCCCATGAAAATATATCAAAATCACTGTTTTCATGGGATTTTTACTGTGAATTCATAGGGTTTCCTCCAATATTCACGGGAAATTTCCTACCCATGTATACGTCAATTACTTCACATACATGTATGTGAAAGTTCCCAAGAAAATTTCTCCCAGTGCATGATATATTCTTCATGCGCCCAGAAATAACACTCAAAACACATCTTCTGAACTATGGTATAGGAATCTTTGTGTTTTTCAAATTGAAAATGGAAGAGCATTGATTTATTGATGGGATATCTCTCCAACTGGTTCTTTCTTTGACTCATTGCTAGTCTCGGACTCTACTTCTCATTTGTGAAGAGTGGACAGCGAATTTCTATTCCTCACAAAGTTCATGCATGGTGTTCACGATTACCCCGCGTTGCCCATTATCCCACTCTCCCTTAACTGATGAGGTGTAACGTGAACGTAAATTTTTGAAAATTTCCTTCTTCCACGTTGTCTATTCTTCCCTCCTCGCGGTTCGCGTAAATACAACATGCGTATCGAGCATTGCCGATGCACCCCGAAGTGCACCGAAGATGAGGTATACGCGCTCACGTGTACCGTACGAGAAATTGAACGTACATAACGGAAATGAGGATTAAGACCGAAGCAAAGAATATATATCGAAAAGGACATTTTAGGGCACCAGTTGAAATTCGAATATGAATCCTTTTCGTACACAATAAGTAACGGAAAGAATTCGAAATGAGAGAAATTTCTGTCGAGACAATACTAGATAGTATTATATATATATTTATATATATATAATATTTATTTCCTGGAAAGAAAAGGGCTTAAAGCATGTTCGCCTGTGCGTTATCAGGGGTGAGCATATTCTACATTTTATGGCCAGATTTATGTTCGATACTATCTAGTATTGTCTCAATAGAAATCTCTTTTATTTCGAATTCTTTTCTCTATATATATATATATATTTGAAATAATACACGTACAACAAAATACCTTACTAGGTTGCTGTTGTTGTTTAATAGAGGAAATTATTTAAAATTATTGACCGACCCATGAAGATCCTTGCGAGTCGAGTGTTGGCTTATGGTTGGCAAAACATCAGCAACCGACCGAACACCATCGAACATTAACTAAGGTAAATGTCCCGATGCCCGACCCTGTACAAATAGCTGACCCTTTGTGCATAATTGTAATATACTAAGCTAAATATTTATCATTTCTCAAATTTTTATGCATCGAAATATTCTGCAAGTTTTGTTCTCGATATACCACCGATCGAGGTGGCAGCGGTGCAAACGATTATATGACATGAGACGAGTAAACAAGAACACTCTGTGATTCCGCATCGAGCTGCCATTTTCTTGAAGAAATCGGTGGAGGGTAAGCGGATCTTCTTTAGTATTTTTTGATGTACATTTTCATGAAATTTCTGAAATTTTTGATGAATATTGTTTGCGTGTAGTGATGAAATGAGTTATCATCGACAATATAACCTTCAATTGCATAAATAGATTTTTTCAATGGGTGTCAGGTTTGAGTACAATATCCACAGTCGTGGCACTAGAAGCTGACCCAAAGGGTCAACTTGAGAATCATATCGAAATTCATAAGTATTTGAAGCTGACCCTGTTGTAGAACTTTCATTATTTAATTGGTTCAGTCATTATATACTGAACTAAAATTAATTTCAGTTTCCATTCATTCTATATTTGACTGAAAGAAATATAGTTCTTGATGCAGTGAAAAATATTTCAAAAAATTCAATAGTTATCGTTTTATGTTTTTTTTTCATATTCCTTCATAATTTTCCACATTTTCTGATAATTTTTTTAATTTCCCTCTCATCTCATGATATACCATGAGATATTCATTCCTTAAACTGTTTGAATGTTAAAAATGTGTTGATTCATTCATTTTTATCATATATTCATTTACATAATTTATATCATATATTCATATATGTATATGATCTCTAGTTTCACAGGAATCATGTCTTCAAAAAGAAAAATTGTTACGTACCCAGAAGAAAATATGATAATGGCCTTAGCAGCAGTTGAAGAAGAAATGGGTGTGAAAACTGCAGCCAAACAATTCAATGTCCCCAAAACGACGCTGCTATATGAAAAAAGAGGTACCTATCCGGAAAAGAGGAAGATGGGTCCTGAGACAATCTTTTCAACTGAAGAAGAAGACATTTTAGCTCACTGGGTCTTAGATATGGCAAAAGCAGGATTTCCTGTATCGGAAGAAACTTTTGTAGTAAGTGTGGTTAAATTAGCCCGAGAACTTGGCAAAAAGTTCAAAAATGAAAAACCTGGACGTAGATGGTATGAAGCTTCCTTGAGACGACACCCCGGAATAAGTGTTCGTACATCGCAAAATTTAACGAAAAGCCGTTCAGAAATTACACCACAAAAATTGAAAACTTGGTTTGATGAAGTTCAACAGTATTTGAATGAAAACGATCAACTCCACGTCCTGTCCCATCTCAACAGAGTATTCAACTGTGATGAATCAGCATTCTGTTTGAATCCGAAGGGATCTCACGTTTTTTCTAGGGAAGGAGATAAAACAATTTATGATACAATTAATCACAACGAAAAAGAATGCCTAACTGTGTTGGTTACTGGAAATGCTGCTGGTGTTGTTGCACCTCCGATGGTTTTATTTCGATATCAACGAATACCTTCTGAAATTTCTGAGAGCGTACCAAAGAACTGGGGGATCGGTTGTTCAGAGAGTGGTTGGATGACTTGTGAAACGTTTGATGGTTACATAACCAACGTATTTCATCCATGGGCGGAGAGAAATGTTGATTTCCCTATTATTCTTTTCGTTGATGGACATTGTCCTAACATGTCACTGCATTTGAGTCGATTCTGCAGAGAAGTTCGTATCATTTTGGTAGCACTTTATCCCAATTCTACTCACTTATTACAACCCATGGATGTGGCAGTATTTCGTACTTTGAAAGCGAGTTGGAAAGAACAAGTTTTGTCTTGGAGGGTACAAAACCAAAAGGAGTTTTTAAAAAGAAAACATTTTGCACCACTTTTAGACTAAGCCATCCAAAACAATGTCACACCTGCCATCTTAATGAATGGTTTTCGCAAATGTGGACTATATCCTTGGGATCCAACTGTTGTTGATCGCATGTTTGAAACACGTGAGCGAGTTGAGCAAAGAAGCGAGGTCATTCCTAGAATCAATTTACCTGATAAAAAGGATATTGAGCATTTGAAAATTTTTCGAACAGTTTATCGAAAAGCCTACTTTGAATTCATTCAAATCAGTACCAGTGGGAAACGAGTGGACAGGTCCTGAACGTGATGCATCACTTTTCAAGGCATGTTTAACAGCATTGATGGTAACAGTAGTAGTAGTAGTACCAGTAGCAATAGCATTGATTTCATATAATTCAGAGAAGTGATCAATGCATAATATTATTTCCAGCTATGGAATGAAATCAAACGAAAAATTTATCCTCATTCGGATCATAGCCACCACGACCTGCAACATGATAAATCCATGGGAGAAAAAAATTCTCATAATGGTACAGAAATCATATTTGACGATATTGTCCCAGTACAATTGAGCTTTGACGATTATCTGATGCTTCCTGAAGATCCTTGTGATTTCCCAATTCAAACAACTGGCTCCCATGTAGAGTCAACCAAAGAAGCTGACAATACAAACGCACCAGTCATATTTGCAACAATTCCACCGACTATCCATGAAATGGATATTGAAAAAGATATGACCAATGAAGATGGAAATGAAATGTGTTATCAACCATCAATTTCAACAGCCTCGATCATATCACCCAAACTAAACAACTGTGATATGATTAACAATGAAGGTTATCTATCACCCGATGAATCCAATACTAGTACACAAAATATCCCCTCTCCGTTCAAGAGAGCACTTTTTTGGCCTGAATCAAAAGTCGAAACAAAGAGGAGGAAACGAGAAAAAATCCCGTCGGTTATCACTTCTGAGGCATGGCAGCAATACAATGAAATGAAGTTACAAGAAAAACAAAATAAATTAAATGAGAAAGACGAAAGAAAGAAAGTCAGAGAACTGAAAGCTAAAGAAAAATTGGAAAAGAATACCGAAAAATCGTTGGGAAAGAAGAAACGGAAAACTAAAAATCTAAAAGAAAATGATGAAGAAATAAATGTTTCTGACGTTACAATGTCCGCTTGAGAATACTTTCAAGGAAGGTCTATTGGACGTTCTTCAAACATTCACCAAAGATTCACTGGAGTTTCAATTCTTCGATTAGTAGAAGTTTTTTTCTGATATGTTTTTTTCACGAAAAAATAAAGAATAAAGGGAATTATAATCATAATTGTAATTCCCTCTGAAACATACTGAATTGGAGAATTAATGAATCTCTGTAGAATCTTGAATAAACGTTCTACGAATCTTCTTTGAAACCATTCTCAAGCGGAGAGTCCAATGTTCATATGAACTTCGTTGAGCACTTACGAACCTAAAAGTTTCTCACGTTTGCTCCAACGGAGCTTCAGGGTGATCTATGCTGATCTATTCTGAATGTTTGCCGGAGCTTCATGTTCTCTTCGGGTTCAAGCTGAATGATATTTCTATTCTTACAAACCTCTATTCCCTTGTACAATCATACTTATTCCTCCCTTGTTCACTTGATTCATCCCAAGTAGCACAAGAATGTTTGCAATATGCACAGAATACATTGATACGTTTCGAATGTCCTATGAACATCCATAGAATATTTTTGTATATTTGAATGTTGTATGGACATCCATAGGATATTCCAAATATCCTTGTGCTACTAGGGATTGTTCTCAAATCATAGATAACATGGAGTTCGAAGGGAATCCTCAAAAAACTTCATTTAAAATCCAAAGTTCACAAAAAGTTATTTAAGAATTCATCACTGAACGCTATGCTACCTGCACAGTAAAAATTTTATACCAGATATCAGCATATTCATATTATACTTCTGGGATATATTTGATCATGTCACTATGAACCACAAGTAAAGGAGCATTCACCATACTCTCTCGTGAGGATCAAGATAAATATGTTATAATTTGAAATGAATAGAATTCTGAACCTCATAATGAAGTATATCCCAAGAGTACCATGGAAATATAGTAATCTTTAATATAAACTTTTCTCTGTGTGGGTTATCATCTCGTTCAGCACACGAGTTTCCGTTATGCCAATCAATATGTACTCATCATGAATATCTTGAATTCAAAATGAGCTATTGATGAACAACTTGATGTTCAAAAAGGATTCATATCGAGATTTCATAATGAATTGTCCGGGCATTCAAGACGTTTTCATTTCGAATTCAAAATATTCATAATGAATACTCATTGATTAGCATAACGGGAAGTATTCAACAGGTCTTTGGGAAGTCTTTATAAATTCAAATCGATCGTTCGTGCTGGTCGAGATCGAAGTCAAATGACTTCATTTTCATGTATTTGCACTCTTACAGATCTTGATTTGTAAATATGTATTCCCATACAGCATCACAGATTTTAGAAATGTCTCATTCACATTCCAATCGTTCATCTTTCTTAAATTCAAGTATACTTCCACAAAAATATGTCAAAAATTTGTCTATTGAAATGTTACCTACTCGCAATGTCTCCAATATATTACGAGAGGAACATTACAATGAAATATTTTATAAATATTCTTGAAACATCGCAGGAATAACGATGAATGAAGATTGTCAGAAATATTGCATTGAAATGTGAGATTATCGGCCATTGCAATATTCCTGGAGGGACTTTGAAACCTCAGTGTGACGTACAGCAATGTCATAGAAGTATTTCAATGTTTTAAATGTTAGATTTCTGCAATCTTGATGAAATCTTCGGTGCTGTATGGGTTGAGGAAGGAAAACAATCTCATTCAACAACATATCCCTTTCATTCTTCCAATATATGTTTAGGAATGAAGATCTGTGAGAGTAGGAATATCCCACATAACACCACAGTCTCGGAAGAATTCTTGAACAATTCATGAAGAACAAAATGAGGTCAATAAGAATTCTTTCAAGACTATGGTGCTAAGGAATTGCGCGTGGTAACAGATACGGTACAGACGTGTCTTTATCGGTCCGCTCCGACCTATTAATTATATCGATATAGCGCGATCAATTAAGAAGAAAGAATTGAGAGAAATTACTTTATTCTGTTCCCAGTGATACAAATGACCGTTGCTCAGGATATCCAGAGTGTTTCATGAGTGAGAAACCAACAATCTTGAAAAAATTATTCAAAAGTTTTCACTGACCAAACTTAGTGTGTCGAAGACATGAATTTCGATAAGGAAGCAACCACAGATGGAGGGGCGGGGAGAGTCAAGACCAGAATTCCAACGATATATCAGAGAAACTCTCGTTTATTATAAACGAACTGTCATCACTAAGAGCAGATGTAAATAGAATCGACTCAAATCAAAACACATCCGCACAACTGATCGAGAATTGTACGGACGATTTGAAGAAATCTATGATAAATATCTCAACAAAACTGGATCAACGCAATGAAGAAATCCAAAAATCAAAAGTGAAAAACCTTGCAATTCACAAAGAGATGCGTGACTTGAAGGGTCAAATGGAAAGTTATAAGCAAATCTTACAATACGATGAAGTAAAAATTACAAACATCCCAGCATTTGAAAACGAAAATTTGATGAATACTATAAAAACTATCTGTTTCAATATCAATTTTCCCTTTAACAAAGATTCATTGGACGATTGTTATCGTGTCAAGTCTGCTTCTACGAAACCACCGATCGTAATGAAATTCAATAATAAATCCGACAGAATGAAATTTCTTACAGGAAAAAAAGAATCCCGAAGCAAATTGTTCACAAACATATTTTCAATCACTCCGAGAACAGAATTCTTCATTCTAAGCATGATGTGTCCCTATTTTTGGCAAATGTTTGGATCACTGAAACGGATACGAGAGGAGGGGAAATTGAACAGAGTCTGGTTCAAAGAAAATGAAGTATTAGTAGGGAAGTCGACCGAGGAAAAACTATTACTGTATACACTGAAGAAGATATGAGTACATTGAAGCATGAAATTGATTTAGACGCTTCTGAAGTGGAATTTTCCGGAAAGGAAAATAACCAGGATGACTTGGATTCGGACATCTCTGCTGCTAGTGAGACTAGCCAGACGAAAAAAAAAATCCTCCGCCGAGATATCAACTCAAGTATTTTGGATCACTTTCATCCCCAGCCAGGGGATACTCTAGAGCGAAGACAAAAAATGTAACTTCATTACAATCATAGGACAATCCACGAATATCTATGTCGAGTGTGCAGACCCATCGTTGTTACACAACAACTTCAAAGAAGCCGTATTACAAAGCGCATGGAGCTCTGAGATGATCACTCAGAAAAAACCTAGGGGTGCAAACTCAGAGTTATCTGAAGCGAACAAAAACAAACAGTTGTACAATCACATCTGTCGGGACTTCCAAAAAACACCACGATACATTTAGAAAAAACTCGTGACCTGATAATCTCCAGTCATATCCATCGGCTAAAGGAACCTATAAACTCACGCTGCTTGAACAAAAGAAAAGTTATGCAGAAGGTTCAACAAAAAAGATTGAAAACAACAAAGAATTTTGAGCAACAGTCAAGAAGTTTTTACATCCCAATTACAAATACAATCCGATTAGTATGAGAGAATGGGAAATGTATTTTCTAAGCATCTTCCCTCCTATGACCAATAACCAGTACCACTTCTGTTCAGTTTCTCGACCCTTCCTCGACTCCGAAATTACATTGAAGGAGTTATGAAATGCTATCAAGAACGTTAAACCTGGGAAGGCAACTGGCCCGGACCTTATACGAAACAAAGTATTCAAAAATTCACCGCAAAATTGGGAACATTACTTACTAAATCTTTTTAATAAAATTCTTTACAACGAGAAATTCCCCCAATCTTGGTCAGAGATCGAATTAAGACTGCTATACAAAAAAACGACTCACTGAATCCATCAAACTATCGTCCGATAGCCTTACTTAATAGTATCACGAAACTATTTACAAGCATATTGAACCCAAAAGCCTGGAGGCTCATCATATGGGCTGAAGAATTAGAGTTACTCCCTGAAGAACAAGCTGGATTTTGATGGATTAGAAGTTGTCAAGACGACATATTCCCCTTATATGCAATAGTGTAACTGCAGTTCTAAACAGAGGGGACTATATTTCTGGCATATTCGTTGATCTGAAACGAGCTTTCGACTCGGTTAACTGGCAAAAGCTCTGGAATAAACTTCACGGGCTTGGAATGAGTGCCAAGTTAACAAGACTACTTACCACTTTATACGAGAATTCCAAATCCCACATGAACGTAAATGGCAAATTCTCAGATTATATCAAGGTTATGGAAGGTGTCTTGCAGGGGGAAACATTGAGCCCAATTTTGTTTCTCCTTCATCTAAGTGATATAGTGGACTTGCTCAAAGAAAATGGTGCGAAAAGATTTTCTTTATCGAACGCAATCGGAGTAATATTACTTCTATTCGCAGATGACATAGTCATTTTGGGAAACTCAGTTTATGATGTACAAACGGAGTTGGACATTCTCAAAAAGTATTGCGATGGTAACTCCCTAATAATGAACCTAGGAAAAACTGAGGTGATTCATTTTCACCGATCTCCAAACATGAAAAAAATGAAGGAAGTGGACTGGGATGGAGTGCCCATCTCTTACTGTAAGGAATACTGCCACCTGGGAGTCGTTTTTACCACCTCAGGAAAATTTAATATCGCAACGGAAGAATTCATGTCTAGAGCCCACTTAGCAGCGAGTAGCCTAAGAAAAACTATTTTTCAAGCCAAATGCAATTCCTGGGAAACAATTTATACAATATTCCGGGCGATGGTCTTGGCAGTTCTTCTGTACTCGAGCGAAATTCGGGTGCTTCGCTCCTTAGATAGAATGTGAATCGTCCAACAACAGTTTTGCAAAGCACTGTTCTTTCTGAGTAAAAATACGCCGGGACACTTTTTAATAGTAGAATTGGGGCTGCAAAAGATTGCCTCCTTTGTTCTTAAAAATACACTAAGTTGGTGGAGACAACTGCTAAGAATGCCCGCACATAGACTACCACAACTGGCCTACCTACACCTGATTAACATTCATGAACAGGGATCAAATCTACCACACATGATCGACTACAACTTGGTCGCGCAACTAAAAAGTCTTTGAACATCAGTTCGTGCTGGAGTTGATTTGAAGATTCATAGTTCAACCAACCGAGACATTGAAAATCTCAACCCACATAGCATGAAAGTTTTGAGAACATTCTGAGAACGTTTCTAAAACGTTTAAAGTTCTCTAAAGGTTCTGACAACGGTGAGAGAACTTTCAGTGCTATATGGGAAATCAAGATACACATCCAACGACCTCAGTATTGATATTCTAAGGATTCGCAATAGTCAATTCAACCCCAACTTCAGAATCATCAGCAACTTGAATCACGGAGAGTCATTTATCAGAAAGATTATTTCTTTTTCCAAACGCAGAATCATGCTCCAATTGAGACTCTCAAACAGGAAGAGAACATATTTATATTGTAATAATGCCTCGCATAAGATTGACGACAACAGTATTTGTACAATTTGTAACCTGCAAGAATTGGAATCCGTTTCTCATATATTTTTTCCTTGTCCCATATACAAATCGCCAAAAGACCAATATCGCGCAATTAATTGCTGTAATCAACTCAATGATTCGCTTTATGTAGAAGATTCTCTCACAAAACTGGGGAGTATTCATCATCTCATAAGCAGGGCAACCGATGATAGCTTTGATATTCATCCATTTCACATCAAAATGACCTTTTCGAGTCACATTTGTTAGAGCATATTTTATCATATTCTATACTTTAGTGCATATTTCAGCATATTTTAAAGATGCGTGCATATTTTGTGAAAAAGTGCATATTTCAGCATATTTGTATTTTTGTCAATGGACATACAGGGTGGGGCCTTTTTATTGTCGCGGGCGTTTTTTCCAAAAATAAAGTGAGATACGAGAAAACTTTTCCGACAAAAGTTGTAGGGTACCGAGGGGGACATCCGATGGTGGCCTTGGCTTTGACCTCAAATCTCATCTTCAAGGGCATTCTGAGATCAACTCTTGTTTTTTGAATAGCATCTCATATTTTTTACTGCAGATTTGGATTCTAGGTCAAAAACCAAGAAACTTTTGTCTGAACCATTTTCCTGAAATCCGCAAAAATGGCGCTCTAATCGATATTGTTCCATTTTGAATCTGACATTCGAATAACTCGAAAACGAAGGGTCTTGCAAAAGAATGTTTCGTACAAAAGTTGTCAATACACAACACATTTCAATCGTCTACATTACCACCATTCAGAGCTCACGCGATGTGAACAAACGACGGGGTTCAGTGAAAATTCACGATTTTGAAAGTCAGTTTGTCAGTTACATTTGATTATTACTTGGTTTATGACAAATTGAAAATCATGGATATCCGATACACGGTTTCTGAAAAGATCGATATGATCTACATTTACGGTGAAGTGCATAAGAACCCCAGACAAGCATATGACTTGTATGCAGAACGATTTCCTGGAAGAACAACGCCATCCATTAGGTATTTTCAACGCATTACAAAATTATTCTCAGAAACGGGAAGTGTTACAAGGGAAAAACGACATCGAATGAGAACTGTTAGCGGAGAAAATGCGGAAGATAATGTACTAGCTGCAGTAGCCAATAATCCACACGTGAGCTCTCGTGAAATTGAACTCCATTCGGGAATTTCCCGAAGAAGTGTTCTTCGAATACTGAAACGTCACAAATTCCATCCGTATCACATTTGTTTGCATCAAGACCTTCCCGGTGATGATTTCAAAAATCGTGTACAGTTTTGTCGATGGGGTCTAGCGCAAATGCACATTAACAACTTCATCAACATATTATTTTCTGATGAGTCGACGTTCACCAATCATGGTCTAGTAAATCGACATAATATGCATTACTGGGCGACAGAAAATCCAAGATGGTTACGTCAAGTAGAGCATCAAAGACAATGGACTGTGAATGTTTGGTGTGGTATTTTTCGATCTCGAGTAATTGGACCGTACTTCATTGCAGATACGCTAAATGGAGAGAAGTACAGACATTTCTTAGATCAAGTATTCCAACATTACTTGAAGACATACCTATTCAGGAACGATTGAATATGTGGTATCAACACGATGGTTGTCCATCCCATTATGCAGTCACAGCTCGAGAAATATTGGACAGAGATTATCCTGGACGATGGATAGGACGTCGTGGACCAGTTCATTGGCCTGCCCGTTTTCCGGATCTTACTTCTCCAGATTTTTTTTTATGGGGATACATAAAAGATACAGTTTATCAACAAGCACCGACTACACCTGAGAATATGCGTCAACGAATCATCAATGCATGCGCGAGCATCAATGAAGATATTTTAGCACGAGTTCAGCAATCTTTTGTAAAAAGTTTTGAAATGTGTATTGAAATCGAAGGCCATCATTTTGAGCATCTACTGCATTAAAATTATCCAAGTGATGTAGACGATTGAAATGTGTCGTGTTTTGTCTGTTATACCCCATCACCTCCGTTTCAGTTCAAGGGGTCCCCCTTGGAATCAGACAACTTTTGTCCGAAACATTCTCCTCCAAGACCCTTCGTTTTCGAGTTATTCTAATGTCAGATTCAGTATGGAACAATATCGATTAGAGCGCCATCTTTGCGGATTTCAGGAAAATGGTTCAGACAAAAGTTTCTTGGTTTTTGACCTAGAATCCAAATCTGCAGAAAAAATATGAGATGCTATTTAAAAAACAAGAGTTGACCTCAGAATGCCCTTGAAGATGAGATTTGAGGCCAAAGCCAAGGCCACCATCGGATGTCCCCCTCGATACCCTACAACTTTTGTCCGAAAAATTTTCTCGTATCTCATTTTATTTTTGGAAAAAACGCCCGCGACACTTTAAATGCCCCACCTTGTATATCCCACAGAGCATATCTTTTACATTCCCAATCAACATTACCTCGAGTAGAATATTTTCACAAAATATTTTTTGTAATATAAATTCATTTTATCAAGTCCCAATGAACATTTTTATGGAAATCTTCCGGAACACTCTGGAAGATATCTGAAAGAGATCTGAAAGATGTCTTACGCAACAAATTTAAGTAACAGTTTAAGTGGAATAGTGTAATTTTTACAATACAGTGTAGTGAAAATTCATGCTCAATGATTTGAAAAATCGTTCAATTTGGCGCAACATCACATCATAAAGCATGAATTTTCACCACACTGTGTTGTAAAAATTATATAATTTCACTCATACTGCTAATTTATACTGCTCAATTTTTGTCATTTGACGAAAGACATCCAAAATTTTGTTCGAAGGAGAAGTGGATTATTATAGATGATCTACCAATAAATTCTTTGAGATGATGCTTTCAAACTAATTTTTCATATGTTCTGAGTACATTCCAAGAATGTAAATTTCCCATATGGTACACCCACTCGAACCATATTTGGAATCATCCATATATTTACTCAATAAGGTGTAAAATTTACAACTTTTTTTCCTCAATGTAAGAATTTGTGTTAAAAACCATGAAGTTTGAAATTTTCAGGTCAATTCATGATGAATTTCATACACTGAGAGGAAAAATTTCCGGAAACAATGAAACATTTAGTTGGATAGTCGCCATAAAATACTTAATTGATTTGAATAAACTTTCATTGACTCAATTCAATAACTGTTTCAATTGATGAACAATTTCATAGCATATTCGATATTTGTTTGATTGAATGAATATTTAATTGAGTCAATGAAAGTTTATTCAAATCAATGAAGTATTTTATGGCGACCATTCACCTAAATATTCCATTGTTCCCTGAAATTTTTTCTCTCAGTGTACACATGTGCTGGAAATTAATTTTCTATCCGGTGATCGGAATTTCCTGGTTGCGATAACGATGATTATTTTCTACAGTGGAATATATCTACATACCTGGAAGGCATATGATTCCATGTTCAAACTATGAAAACTGGTTTTTATGGCACGTTTTTAATACAAAAGACAATTTTTTGAGAGCATATTTTTTGAGCATGAAGACCAATTTTTGGAGCATATTTTAATAATAATAATAATAATAATAATAATAATAATAATAATAATAATAATAATAATAATGATAATGATAATGATAATGATAATGATTAATGATAATGATAATGATAATGATAATGATAATGATAATGATAATGATAATGATAATGATAATGATAATGATAATGATAATGATAATGATAATGATAATGATAATGATAATGATAATGATAATGATAATGATAATGATAATGATAATGATAATGATAATGATAATGATAATGATAATGATAATGATAATGATAATGATAATGATAATAATAACATCTAAGTTTTCAGAAAGAATTTATATTGCAAGTTCGGAAAAAATTCTCTGAAGATTCGAAATGTATTCATTTTGAATTCATTGGAGTTAAATTGGATATAAATGATCCTTTGTGCTATCTGAGTATGTTTCATGATTCCATTTCTGAAGTCCATAAAGGGGAACGTCCATTTCTAAAAGAATTCACGATAAAATATAGTTCCCAGAATTCTTCATATGTATTCTTGTTCCAGAAAATTTACTTTCCTTTTCTTCTTTTCTTCATTCTTAATTTCAATAATCTATTGTTGTCATCTACTGAGCTCAAGTGGTTTTTCATATCACGGAAATAATCTTCATTGCTATGGTTCCTATCGAACTGAACGTGAGTATTTGATTTCTATCTGTTTTCAATTGAAGGCATATTCAGGAAGAGAGGTGAAATTCCAATAAAAAACTCTAGATCAGTAAAAAATTAGCGCCAAGCACATGGAATCGCGATCAATATCTACGAAAAAAACATCTATGAACCTATTCTAAACAGAAATTTCGATGCAATTCAACAGGATATGCCCCATCTGAAAAAAACGACGTGGAACCGATGAGAGCTGCCAAGTACATTTGGTTATTCAAATGGTATGTGAACGATTTGGTGTATATTGTAACTTCGATTCCTTTTCAATTCTATTCGGAATGATTCATGATCTGTGAAAAACATCATTGTATTAAAGATGAATATAAAGTGGAATAGAAGAAGAATTAGGTTCAATCATTGGCATACTAGGTCCAACTCCCACTTATTTTGAACCAAACGTGTTGTTCATTCCTGAGCAGTCTTGGAATTCATGTCGATGCGGAGCACTTGGCGTGGCCAATAAAGATTTTATAATAAAAGTGTCTAATAATAAGGGCTCAAAATTTTCCACTAGAAGTTTTTCGTTTGGACATGAATTTTACAGCTGTTTGATTCAGAATAAGTCAGAGTTGTTTCTAGTATGCCGAATGATTGAACCGAATTTCTCTTCTACTCCACTTTATATTCATTTTCAATATAACGATGTTCTTCAAAGGTCACGAATCACTTAAAATAGACTTAAAGAAAATTGAAGTTACAATATACAAAAAATCGTTCACATACCATTTGGATAACCAGATGTACTTGGCAACTCATATTGATTTCACATCTTTTTTTTCAGATGTGGCATATCCTGTTGTATTCCATCGGAATTTCAAATGTAGTGGAATTTCTGTTGAGAAATGGTTCATAGATTATTTTTTTGTAGATATTGATCGCATTTCCATGTGCTTGGCGTTATTTTTTCACTTTCTTGGAGTTTTCTTTTATTGGGATCAAAATGAATTCAACATTTTCCATCGTCTCCAGTGGACTAATCACTCGGGTCCAGGATCATGCTCACCAGACAGGCTTATAGTAACATGTATGAAACAAAATTACAAGCAGTCTTGGAGCGGGGGGATGTTTGTGCATAATGGAGCGGAACAAATATGAGCGAAGGTCAGAAATGATAGGATCATAACCAAAGTGGACTGGACTCCCAATCTGCCTCCACGATGACAGGTCTATTCTAGTCGTGAGACCAGTCTTTCAGAATTCGTTCCAGTGCCATGAGAATCAACCTATTGCACAGTGTCGTCTTTTGCCAATCTAGCGGGACAAAATCAAAACATTCATGGAAAGTCATAATAATGTAGTCAAAATTTATTTACAATACTCAAAATGATCCTGCTTCATAGAAAAAAGATCTTATCACATATGCTGCATGATAAACACTATTCATTATCAACAGAACTATCAGATGTGATGTAACAAATCATCACAAAAAGAGTCGCGGGATGGCACCGCGCACGATCCCTATCGATCGTAATTGTAAACATTCATAACGAGTGAGTTCACTAGTAAGTACACAGCTGTCGCTCGCTTACACGAGAATCGGGAACACATCTCCTCTCCCTCGCTATTCCTGTCCTCCTCTAATTCCTGTCCTTCTTCTATTCGTTGAGGTTTCCCGTCCCCAAGGAGGCAGCGCCACCTATACCACGGATGCTTGGTAGGATTGGTTCAACGCCATCTCGGCCGTTCCAAAATCGACAACCCCCAGGAGACTGGAAATCCCTCGCGGACAACACCATCTCTCTCCAACCCTGGACTAGAGAGAGAGAGAGAGGGTAAGATGTGTCGTCTCCGAGGATGCCACCCCGTTCCTGGATCGGCGAAACAACGGCAGAGACTAACCCGACCACGCTGTACCCCTTCTCCCGGCCCCACCAAAGGAGAGAAAAGGACACAAACACCCGCACCCAGAAGATCTCCAAAACGCACATGCGCACACTCACCCAACGAGTAGTAAGAAGCCACCACCACTCGAGCGCGCAAGTCAAGCTCGAGAGTGCGCTCCAACGGAGAGTCACCGACGGGGTTTCGTATATGATTTTGTGAACTCACCTGTCGGTGAAGAAGAAGGAAGTGGCCATGTTCCCTGTCACTTCTTGTGTAACTGAGCCACGGCGACGTTCCAGGATCTTCTCGCGCTCTCGAATTTTGGATACGGTGAGTGTGTCGTGCCATCGGGGCCCGATTTCAGTTGGAATTTTCTTCCTCGTTCTGTTCAGGAAATCAACCGGTGTTCAGTGCCCGTGCGGTGTTCCCTTCGCGGGATTTTGTGTGGTGATAGTAGTGTTGTTCACGTGGCCTCCTCCGCGTGTCCCTCTTTTTTACATTTTTCCTTCCTAACCCTTCGTATTTCGACATCGAGTCACTCCCTTCGCCCGTGGTTGCCCTCCCCCGATTAAATTGCATGGTCGCGGTTGCCCTCTAGTTCCCTTTGTTTTGATTCATGTAAACGGCATAGCCCGTCTATAGATGTTCCCTCGCGGCCGCGCCCTCCGTACTCTTTTCTTAGTCCCTGTGTCCCCCAAAGTGAATTGATGACCAAGAGAGTTGTTTGTATTTTTCTAAGCGCGACGAAGTCGCTGGTTTTGTATAATTTTGATAGATTATAAAAATATATATACGTGCTCTGGCACGTGGTTAACCCCATTTGGAGTTTGATTATTTTAGTGAATTAGAATCAACCCACCCCCTCTCCCTGAGCTTATTCCTTTTCCCTTGACCCCTCAAAATTGCCGTGAACAAGTGACTTGTTCTCCCTCGATATTTTTCAGGTCCTGCTGTGACAAATAAATATCCACGACAGGAGTCGTGGAAGCGCTCAATGACCCAAGCGCCTTTGTGCATGGATTCAAGGAATATCCATCACACGGAGAATGAATCCTCTCCATTTTCTTGCGTTTCTTCTCCGGTTGTTGTGGGAATATTTAGTGGCTGTATCAATTCCAAAACTGCGGGATGAATAGCTGCCGCTCTGTAGTGTTCTTTGGGTCGTAATGAAGTAATCATTGGATCTGAGCTTATTAAAAGACAATGCAATAGGTCATTTGTTTTCGTTCTTGATATCTTTCTTGTGTGATCCAGTCGGAATTTTCTGCATTGTTTGTGACGAGACTCTTGTGCCTCTTCAGACATATGTCCAATGGGGAGTGAAAAAATTTTGTATCACATCCAAACCATGAATTAGAATCTTATGTAATGTTACAGGCATTGGATTCCAGTTATACACAGAAACATATGAATCCGCAGTTTCGTCGAAATATGTTTCGAAAGCCGAGATGTTTATGTCGTATCCACATGTCATAGTGCGAAGAATTACATAGAACCGTTCAATCAAAGATTGATCAACACCCGTTATGCTAGAACTGACAGCAGCATTCTTAAAAAATCTCCTCGCACTATTACCATCATTTGTATTACCTCCTCCTTGTGTCGGAGTGTCCAGCAACAATCCAGTTTCAGACCGGAATCTGTCTATTATTGTTCTTTCCCTATCCTCAACACTTTTCTTCTGTTCAGGCCCATGACATTGCCATTCTTTCACATCTAGCCTGTAACCAATATGTAGGATACATTCCATCAATCGGATTTGCGCGTGTGATGTTGACAAACACCAAGAAAACGTGTCAGCATTGCTCGTGCGTCTTCGAACTTGCTCCAAATCATTCATGTTTTTGAGTGTTGCTGCCCAGATGTAGCCTCTTGAGTCGCTTTATTTGAACACAAAATATTACATATTTCACCATCCATCATTGTTTCTTCAAAACTATGATTTATTTCCATTGTTTGGCCCTCAAACTCCACTACGGTTGGTATAAGAGACTTGATTTGACTCCTAACATTTTCGAATTCTTCTAATACTGTGTGCTCATTTTCTTTCACAAACTTGAATCTCATGGTGCAATATGGGGTGGAAGACGGTTTTGCCACAGTACAATCTCCATTTTGGTCTCGTTCAAACCATGTAATTGCAATGGTACCATTGAAGTGACCAAAACATTCGCATCTTCGAATCCATCTTCATTGGACTTCTGTTTATATTTACTTTGGCAACCACTACCACCAACTCCCCATTTGAAAATCATAGTCGAATTATTTGCCGTTATATCTATTCCATTGATAGTGCTTCTCAATACTTCGTTCTGTACTATACAAATACGTCTTATTGTTAAATCTACTATGGACTGTGATCTGACTTCCACCGATGATTCACTGATCATGCAGTTATCTTCCGTTGGTTAACACATTATTTCATCTTGGCTTACTTTTTTATAAGAAGGATGAATTTTCAAGCCCTCCTGTTGGGATGATTGTCTCATCATTTGATATTCTCGTTAGCTTAAGTTCATATAAGTCATTGAAGACAGTGCCTCTTCTGGTGAATATTGAGGAATTTGATGCTCAGATTGCTTTATAGCTTTTTTTATTCTAGTGCCACTATTGGGACTCCTCATCAATTCCTCCAGAATACTCGCAGCATTTCTCTTTCCAGATTTCCTGAACTTGAGACACGTCGCGTGAGTTAATTGATCCAAAGATCGGTCTGCGAGCAAAGATTCCACCTTTCGTCTTTTTGTTTTGGATCCACACGAAGTAAAATCTTTCTGAGGTCGGCCAACTTGTTGATGGCTTCCACTAGCACTTGTACTTGGTAAATCAAGGTTGTTGATCACGATTGTAGAATCCAGCCATTCTTTTCGTTTGTTCAGAAACGCATGTTTATTGCGACAACAATTTCTCCACCTTTTGTTCAATCCAATGTTGAAAGACAGAGATAGTCGTTCAAGTTCTTTTAACATTACAGATAAGCAGTGATTGAGTTCAAATTTTGTCTGAAGATATTGCGTGAGTACATTTTTCGTTTCACAGGAAGATGATCCCAATTTGGTAATGTCATTCTTCAATACCTCATATGACTCTTTGTTTTTTGTGACTATCACGTCGGTGACTGGACAAAAATGTATACTGCAGTGACGCAAGCTTACGCAAACGAAATTTATTTTTTTTGAATGTATATAGATAAAAGATTTAAAAAAAAAAACACCCATCGTGTACAAAGTTGTACGAGAATTTCGGCATTCGATTGAATTCCTCAAAAGAGAGAAATTTTCATGCATGTTATGCGCAATTCTTATATGGTATTGTCTCAGTCATAAAAAGTGTACAGGTATCTATATCAATACAGACCTCCCCGTGGATGATTGCGGGTCTTCCAGGGGGATATTCATGATACCTGTCCTTGATATCCTTTTTATCCATCCCTGGTAGTATCTGCTTCCTTTACGTGGTGGGAAGGATAAGTATCTCAGAGTTGGATCTTTTTTTTGAGTGGAATAGACTACTCAAGAGAAAGAATACAAACTGAGAGAAACGAAATCATCCTAATGCCAGAAACATCGGCAAAATCAAACGGAAGGAAAGCAAGGGGAAACTACCTTCCTTGACATGTTTCAATACTTCCCGAGGAAATGAAACCTTTCTCCTCACCTGGAATATTATGTAACAAAAACAAACAAACAAATTAATAAATACATGATGGCGCTCTCTCGGGTAAAATATTCCGGAGGTAAACTAGTCTCCCGTTCGGATCTCCGGGTGGAGGCTGCTCGAGGAAGCTTCATCAGCAAGGAACGGAAACCGAAGAATAGGATAGGGAAAAGAAACAACATTCTTCGAGTCGGAGCGTGGAGTGTTAGATCACTGAGGCAAGCGGGAGAATTAGAAAATTTGGAATTAGAAATGAATAGGTTGAATATAGACGTAATGGGGATTAGCGAAATGAGATGGCCACAAGAGGGCGATTTCTGGAGTGGGGATTATAGAATAATTCATACAGGATCAAAGAACGGTCTCGCAGGTGTAGGAATTGTAATGCATAAAAGAGTAGGAAATAGAATAGAAAATTATTTGCAACATAATGAACGTGTGATGATGGTTAGAATCAGAACAAAACCGGCAGACACAGTCATAGTCCAAGTATACATGCCCACATCTGCATATTCGGAGGAAGATATTGAAAAAACGTACGAAGAAATAGAAGAAGTGATAGAATATGTGAAGGGAGAAGAGAATTCGATAGTGATGGGGGATTGGAATGCGGTAGTAGGACAAGGAAAAGAGGACAACATTATAGGAGATTTCGCGTTAGGGAGGAGGAACGATAGAGGACAACGTTTAGTCGAATTTTGTGAAAATCATAAGATGGTTATCACAAACACTTTATTCGAAAATCATCCAAGAAGAATCTACACTTGGAAAATGCCAGGAGATACAGCAAGATACCAAATTGATTACATATTAGTGAAACAAAGATTTAGAAACCAAGTGAAAAACTGTAAAACTTATCCCGGTGCAGATATAGATAGTGATCATAATATGTTGATGATGAAATGTTCTCTGAAATTCAAATCTCTGAAGAAGAAAAGGAAAATGCAGAAAAGATGGAATTTGAAGAACCTCAAGCAAAAACAAACACATGAGGCATTCGAGAAAATGTTGGATGAAAAATTGGGAGATCAAAAAGAGAAAGACTTGGGAATAGAGAGGAGATGGACAAAGATGAAGGGGAATATAAGAGAATGTGCGGATAAGATTTTGAAGAATGATGGAGTAGAAGCTAAAAACCCATGGATAACGGGAGAAATTTTAGAATTGATAAATGAAAGAAGAAAATACAAGAATAATGATAGCCAAGAAGGCCAGCAACGATACAAATCATTGAGAAATAAAATAATAAGAGAATCAAGGAAAGCAAAAGAACAGTGGTTAGAAGAGAAATGTCAGGAAATAGAAATAAGATTGCATTTAGGGAAAATAGATGAAGCATATAGGATTATTGAAAGATTTTCCGGACAAATGAAATCTAGAAGCGATAAGATTAGAAACTCTCTAGGACGACAATTGATGAAAACGGAAGAGAAAATAGAACAGTGGATCAATCATTTGGAAGACTTGTATAGAGGAAACGATGATATAGCACTATTAGAGAAGGAGGAGGATGTAGATGAGGAAGAATTGGGAGATTCGATATTGAGATCAGAATTCGACAAGGCTTTGAAAGAATTGAAAAATAATAAAGCGCCAGGCATAGATGGCATAAGTGCGGACCTTATAAAAGCCTCCAGTGAAGGAACTCGCGACGCACTGTTTGAATTGATTAGAGATATGTACGAAGAAGGAGAAGTACCGGAAGATTTCCAAAAGAATAAAATTGTCGCCATCCCGAAAAAACAAGGGGCAGACAAATGCGAGAACTACAGAACGATCAGTTTAACTTCACATGCTTCGAAAATACTGACCAAAATTATATACAGGAGGATGGAAAATAACATAGAGAGTAGATTGGCAGAGGATCAGTTTGGTTTTAGAAAAAATAGGGGAACGCGAGAAGCAATCTTAGCACTCAGGGCAGTATTAGAGAAAAGGATAGCGTTGAAGAAATCTGTGTACATAGGTTTTGTAGATATACAAAAGGCTTTCGATAATGTGGACTGGGAGAAGATGTTTGCGATCCTGAAGAAGGTTGGAATAAATTATAAAGATAGAAGGATAATATACGAATTATATAAGAATCAAAGTGCAATAATAGACATAGAGGGTCAGGAAGGTGAAGCACAAATAAGAAGAGGGGTGAGACAAGGATGCTCATTATCGCCACTGATGTTCAATTTATATATAGAAGAAGCAATGAACGAAGTGAAGGAGGAAATTCAATCGAAATTACAGATTCAGGGAGAAAATATAAGTATGTTGAGATTCGCGGATGACATAACTATATTGGCCACGAGTAGTCCTGAGTTAGAAAATATTCTCAACACCATGAGAACAATATTATTGGAAAACTATTGTATGAATATAAATAAAGACAAAACAAAATTCTTGATGTGTACAGCAGCGAAAACAGCTAGAAGAACGAGAATCAAAATAGATACCGAGACAATTGAACAGGTGAAAGAATTCAAATATCTAGGGAGCATAATTACAGAGAACGGCAAAAGCGAAAGAGATATAAGAGCAAGAATAGCACAAGGGAAACAGGCTTTTTATCAAAAGAGACAGTTATTATGCTCAAAAAATATAAGCTTGGAAGTAAGGAAGAAATTCTTGAAAAGTTACGTTTGGAGCACAGCATTATATGGTTGCGAAACTTGGACAATGGGGAAAACTGATCAACGAAGACTTGAAGCTTTTGAAATGTGGTGTTATAGGAGGATGCTCAGAATAAAATGGATAGACAAAGTCAAAAATGAAGAAGTACTCGAGCAGATAAATGAAGAAAGAAATCTTTTGAAACACATCGTGAAAAGGAGAAGCAATCTTATAGGACACACATTACGGCATGAGAGTTTATTGAAAACAATATTGGAAGGGAAAATGAATGGTAAAACTGGTAAAGGTAGACCTAGTGCAAGTTATATGAAGCAAATCGTACAAGACAAGGGATGTAGTAGATATGTAGAAATTAAACGTTTGGCGGATAATAGACAGGGGTGGAGGGTTTCATCAAACCAGTCGTAAGACTGATTACTTCATGATGATGATGATGATGATCAATACAGAAATGTTGAGTACTTACCACTGGGTGAAGGTTCCATGACAATAAGGATTCTCATATGCACATAATTTGATTCTCTAACGTTTGTTGCGAAAAGTAATCATACGTACTCCAGCGTTCACTGAGAAAACTGGACCCGTGACGACCTGTCTCAACGCGGAAATTGCGAGGTGAGGATGAGGATTTGATTGAAAATATTTTTCCTTCAATTTGTATACCTAATCAGCTTTGATTTGAGGAGGTTTTCAGTGAATATATTGCAAGTCATTTCTTTTACTTTTGTCCCGCTAGATTGCCAAAAGGCGACGCTGTGAATCGCATGCAATATTTCTCTTGAAAGAAGCTCTACACATGCTCGGAATTCGTGGAACGGATTATTCAGAGTCGCCTAATTTTTCATCCATGTCAAGATGTGGAATCAGCCCAAGGAAGCCCAATTGGCTATCAGTCGCCATGGCAAGGAAATGACTCGCCAATTGACTCTTTCAGTATCCCAATTGGCGAAAAATAGCCCAACTTGGCCACACTGCCCAGTACTGGGCTTTATGTGAAACGTTATCATTCCGACTCCGGGTCAGTACCCAAGCAGCAGCAGGAGTTCAAAGTATACACGGAATAGAAACGTTCGTAAAATGTACGAATGAGATACGAAGAACATGTGATGAACGTTCATAGAATATTCGAATGAGACTGTTTTGAATACTTAGATCGTATATAGTACATTCAAAATGTACGATATTCATTCCATCGACGTTCGATTGTTGTACACCGTCGTATATTCGATCAAATACGTTCCATGGATATACATAGCACCTATGAAACGGTCTCTTTCGAATATGCATAGAATATGCTTCGAATATTCGGAAGACGTTCATAGCATATTCTATTGCTGCTTGGGTACTGTCAAATCAACTAGCTCTGAGTTGGTTATTTATATTTGCCAACCCTGGTAACTCCGGCCACTGTACTGCGCCAGTATGGGGCCATATTTCAATTTCCACATGGAAGATTCCTCTATATCTAATCGATTTGAAGATTGAATCCTACATCTCGACTAGAAATTCAAATGCCGGGTTAACCCGATCAAATGTGTGTGAATTCCCAGTCAGGATGCAATATTTGTATAAAAATCTGATTTGATATAATCATATGTACTAGTACAGAATCCTTTCTCTTGAGACATATAGAACTACGTATTACCATAAATATGATCTCCCAATCCAAAGGTGATCAATATTTTCCACAGTAACATGAATTTGAGAATCTATTGAACTCTATGAGAACAGTGAAAGATTTCTCCATCAACTTCATTTTCACACATACTCATTCACACGATCATTTGCTAATTCTGTTGGCAAACGTCTCATGCTTAATTACCCTTCGCAATAATATTATTGAACCTCCCGCTTCATTTAAACGGTTCGTCAATTAAGTGACGAGTAATTGAGGGGTTGCACGTATAAGTAAACACGACTAAATCGAAAGTGTAACAAATTTAAACGGAATCTTATCAACCATGTTATGTGCTCTTTCGTCCCCTCCATGTTATCATTAGATATGAGTATTTTTTGGAGGTTTAATGGACAGACAGATTGTTTAAAAAAAAATTGATGAACGAATTGGAATAAATCGAGAAACGATTGATTTTATATTGAAATTCGAGGAATCCATGGAAAAGCGTCCTTCTCTTGTAACTTGTGAAAAATTTGGTGACTGATTTTGATTGAAAATTGAATCCATTCCGACCCGAATTGTGGATATTGATAATTGTTCTTGTATTAATTGCGAAAAAAATGTTTAATTTCTTTTATCCCTTATAAGATTTTCTTGGATATTCCTGTCCTCAGATTGATCTCAATTACTTTCCGAGCTTTCGTACTTTTATGTTAGTGTAAAAAAATCGTTTCGTATGAGATTCATTCAATAATACAGATTACCCAATAAAATCGTGATGATTATTTGATTCAAGTCTTCGTGACTCACATTGTGAAGTTATATGTCACACAGTACGCTGGTCCCGATGTGTTCATGAAGAATTCTTTATGAATTAATCGTGTGATTCTTCAGGGGTCCTCTTTGGACAGTTCATAATGAATTCTTCATGCATCCCTGGTATTCAAAAGGAATTCTGAAGAATTCGTTATAAATGCTCTCTGAACTAGCATAACGGGAGTTCATTTGGGACTCGCCTGTGCTGTGTGGGATACCACACAGAGTAAAAAGCACAGAAAAAACAATTTTCAGTGTCATGTAAAAATACCACTCATGAATTATTGGAGCCAGTCCATACAAATGCATATGTTCAACATGTTGAACACTCCCAACTAGAAATTTGCCCGATCAGTCATAAGGACATGATTGGGGAATCTTGAGGTGAACCTCATTAAGGCATGCCTGATCATGACCGGGTCAGGATCCCATGAGATTGCCTCTTATGCTGTACTAATTAGAGTCCCATCAGGTCATGATATCAGTTTTTGACCAAGCCTTCATGTATGTGCCTTAAGTAGACGTGGTTTCACATAAAGATATGTGCAACCAGGTAAGAAGATCCGCGCCTCACCGTGATCTGATATGTCATCCTAACATGTAATATTGATTTTCCGACGCAGACCGTGACAAGGATATTGAACCGGGGCCTTATCGGGGCCTGATAGATTTGCCTCAGGTATAGATTTCTCTACATACAATCAAGTGACACCAGGTAATACAATCAGGGCCACGTCGGCCCCTCCCGTATGTCCCTGTCGTGGAATACTCATTTCACAACAGATTTATGTAGTGTTAGGAAATCCAATCCTTATCAGGCCCCTATATGGTTGAGTTATGAAAATCGATGCCTTATCGTACTCATTTCTGAGAGAAATCTGAAAAATTCGAAAGATATCTTAGGATATGAGATAGGATTTTCTTCGTATATGGTAGACTAACATCAGGTAATATGACCAGGATCATTTTGGGCCCTTTGATATATGCCTGATCTGAAAAACCTATTTTGCCACGGAGTGTAACTAAGACTCGGTACTCTACTCTCATCAACCATCCACCTATCCATCTATCCATTCAAGTGTCTATCTATTCTGAAACCCATTTCCACATATTTTTTTCAAACTTAAGATACCATTCAGTTATATGATAGAAAATGAGAGGTTGAAAAGGTTGCAAATGTCAGTTGGGAAGAGAGGTTATATGCCATCATCGGAATCATGATTTTTACAAGACATACGCCGTATTCCACACCCTATTGATGCAAGTCTCTCGCCAGATGGTGCTAAAAATTAGTTTCATACATATTCATTTGAGATTGATCCATTTCTTTTTTATCGATTTTCCACGAGACCACTGTATTACATGCATGATCAGGTCCCGACCAGGCTGCGTTATCAAGACCTGATAGTAGAATCTGGCGGACATGATCTCAACTCGATAATGACGCTAGGACTTTTTCTGGTTCATTGGTACGTTCTCTAATTAGGTTAACTCAAGAGTTCCTGATCATTCTTACCTGATGGTTTCTTCATCACGCCTTTGCGTTACATGTATGATCGGGTCCCGATCGGGCTACATTATCAGGGCCTGACTACTACATCGGGCTGTCATGATCCGATCATGATAATGGCCCCTGTATTTTTTCTAGTCGGGCTACCACGAATTATTGCAGAACTGCCCTATTATAAGAAGCAACGACATTCACCTATATTCTTCAAGGCTCTGTGGTACATTCTTCCAGTATGAATAGAAAGAATTATTCCAAGCAGGAATTGAAAAATGCGAATCAAATGTCTTTTGCTCATCTTAGGCTCCTCTCTTCCCTCATTTTTTTCAAAACATCAACCAACGCCCGCAATCTAATCGCCATATTAATTCCTGTGTGGATTATAACAGACATGAAATTGATAAACATCAATTGAAACATAGATTGGGAATTTGTAATAATTTTTGCAACTCACAATTGTCCACCGCACAGGTTCTTGAATGGTCTCTCCATCTGTTGATGAATATTTCTTGTAAATTGGAGTGCACACATGATTCACATATGTAAGGTGGCAAGTGCCCAAAATTGCATTCACCCGAAAGACAATGATTTGTGAATCCGAGGCAAATTACCAGAAGTTTCTAGCCCTCTTCAAATGGCCGTAGACTTCACCGTTTTCGGGTCAATGGCCTTTCGGAAACTTGCTACCTCACCATTTACATAGAACACAGAGCATAACCTGATCGAATGTTGTTTTCCAATCCTCACATATGAAGTATTCAAACTGCTCTCGTGAGAATCGATCCGAATAACAAACGGCGTATCGTAGCACTTAATTGAACTCATTTGAATTGGAGGCGGGGAAAGATATCTTCAATTGAACGCATACGTGTATGAAACACTTCTATCCGATATATAATCCCATTCATAAATGATTCGTGCTATTATGATTTCAGTCATTCTACCAGCGCCGGATTTAGAATTTTCATTTCCCTCCTCAATCAACGCACAGTGGGGCCAAATGCCAAAAAGCTGGCCAAAACCCCAAAAATGAAGTTTGTAGTTGGGGATATTTGACCCTTGGGATAAGTAAGGTGATGTCCCAAGTATTGGAATTCTGATATAAGAAGATCTGATCCCCTCCCCCTGCCCTTATGTACCAGTTGCAAAATACCCTCCTTGAAGTATAATCCGCGTGATTGAAAGACAGTAAAATAACGAGCATGTTCAAAAAGACGCTGTGTCTCGAAAAATGAACCGATTTAACTTTTTCAAATTGGAGTCTATTACTGAAACTATGTAGAATACACTAAAAATTAAGAGAATATCAATTTGATGAGTGGAAAATACTGACAGAGCAATGATTGGATGTAATTTCTATATCTATAAATGAGAAAATGTGTTTGGTTTTTGAAGGAATAGTAGAGAATTACGCAAAATTACGTCGTTTAACTTATTGGAGGTGGTAGATGGGACTCTTACCTAAACATCAGAAAAAAAAACGGCTGCCCATGTCTGCCCCTAAGCAATTCCGCCATGTTTTTGTGCAGGAAATCACAAAAAATTAGACGGAGTGATGAGGAGTCCTTAGATCCGTCTGAAACTTGATATGCAGAAGTTTGTGGGGTCGCTGATTATGAATCCGTTGTCTTCATTTCGGAATTCAAAATGGCGGATCCAATATGGTGGACGAAAATTGAAAGAAATCATCGGATTTTCTTCAAATTCGTGACCCAGGGGTTTCTGAGGTCGCTGATTACGAATCCGTTGTTTGAATTTCAAAATTCAGAATGGCGGATCCAATATGGTGGATGGAAATTGAAAAAATCATCGGATTGCCTTCAAACTCGGCACCCTGAGGTTTTTAAGGTCGCTGATTCCGAATCCGGTGTCTGAATTCCGGAATTCAGAATGGCGGATCCAGTTTGGCAGAAAAAAATTGAAAAAATCATCAGATTTCCTTCAAACTCGGTATCCAGGGTTTTGTGGGGTCATTGATTACGAATCAGTTGGCAAATTCCAAGAATCAAAGATAGCGTATCTAATATGGTGGACACAAAACTCACAATTCAGTAGATTCGCTTTGAATTTTATCTCAACGTTAGTATGTGTTTTATTTCCAGTGTATATTTGCTGCACGAGGAAAACTGTATGAGATTGATTACCATTCGTTTTTCTTCTCATCGCGGGCTTGGGGTACACAAAAGCCAGAAATCATTGATATTTAGGAAGATGATGGACCATTGAGAGAAAAACAGTGTTGCTGGAGAATATTCGTAGTGAATTTACTATGAGTTGATGAATTCACTATGGGAAATGACAATAAAACTACCAACATTTAGTATTATTACTACGAATTTTTGGTAACTTCACTGCTAACATTCTTCAGCGATGCTCTTTTTCCCTAAAGTAACCGTCATTTTCCTAAATGTTTATGAATGTTATTCAAGTATTGATATCTCTTTTCTTTTCGTGAACTGAATCATGACTCGCGATTTGGTGATCGTTCTTATGTTAACCTATCGTTTCCATAGCAACGTAAATAGTTGGTTGTAATCGGTCTGATTTCAAATGGTGCTCATCACAATTGTGCAATAGCTGTCACCGAATTCTTACTCTTGCTAGTAATCGTTACCGTAAACTTTTTTCCGCGTGCAAGTCTGGAGCTTGGTGAATATTTTTCGTTTTTTAAAATCATTCAATGTTAACATACAATTCCAAATGAGATGGATTCCGCTGCCATAGGTGGGTGTTTCAACAACCTATATTTTCTTAGTAGTTTAATTTGAACAGTTGACTGCGAAAAAAATTAGCTTAAGAGGGTTGAATCCAACCCAAGAAAATCAGGAAAATTTTTAGAAACATATAGGGTTTCTGTAGCGAATTTTATCGAATTCTACAACGTTTGTAGATTTCAAAGATGATTCAATATCTATGACTCGGAGAGAGATGTACAATATTTCAAGGAGCAGTCCTCTACCTACGTTGGATGAAAAGTTCACTTTCCTTCAAGGAAAAATCATCGAGATAACGTGTTGTCGGGATAACAAAACTACAGAGATCTCTAACCTTTTATCTACTTTTAAATGTGTATTCAAGAAGAGATGGGAATCTTCTCAAAGGACCGAAGAACGATTTCTTGAAAATAATGAAGAATGGTTAAAACAAGAGGTAGTGTTTTGTACTTTCAGGAATCCCCATTCTGTAACTGTTCACACGCAAGTGGGAAGACCTCTTGTTGAATTCAACGAATGTTCAGAAAGAACGAAACGTAGGAAAACGGAGAATATCAGAGTAAATACTCCTATCTCAGAGCTGTCTTACACCACACAAATGTGTTTGAGAGCGTCTGGACAGAACGAAGCCGCAAAAATTGTAAAGGATGTTACATCTTCTGATCCTGAGCTTGTCAAAATGTATATGAAAGGTTATCAAACTTTCAAGCGAAATGCGCCAAAGATGTTGAATGATGAAGATGCTCTAGCTCTCCTAGTAGATGCCGAGCTCTCAAAACATCAGTACTGCTTATTGCGTGGAGCTGATCCGCAGAAATTTCCACCTTATAAAAAAATTCAACTGACCAAACGCATGTGTTTCCCTGACAAGGAATTTATTCAAATAACAGAAACCTGCGCTGTTGTGCAACTACAAGCACTTCTTGATCACACAGCTACACGTATTTTAAAGCTACAGAATTCGGTTTTGTCAACTTTATCTGATGAAGAGTTACAAAACCTGGTACTTATTTCCAAATGGGGGTTTGATGGGAGCTCTGGCCACTCCTCATACAAACAAGCATATCAAAGTTCGGAAGCTAGTGATTCCGCTGTGTTCATTACTTCACTTGTGCCTCTCCGCCTACACTGCAATTCAAAAATAATTTGGCAGAATCCAAGGCCATCATCAACCAAATTTTGTAGGCCAATCAAAATAGAGTTTGTGAAAGAATCAACTGAAGTTTCGGTTGCAGAGAAGCTACGGGTTGATAATGAAATAGAAAATCTGAGGGCTACTTCTTTCAGAACTGATGAAAAACATGTTTCAGTGAAACATGAGATGATTTTTTCTATGGTGGACGGGAAGGTATGCAATGCCATAACTGAGACAACCTATACCCAGAAGTGCTATATATGTGGTGCCACATCTAAGGAATTCAACAAAATTGATGATATAGTATCCAGGCCGGTCAAAACCGAAAACCTCCTGTTTGGTTTGTCTTGTCTACACGGCTGGATACGATTTTTTGAGGGCCTCCTGCATTCGTCTTATAAGCTACCTATTCAGAAGTGGCAAGCACGAAAACAAGATAAAGCTTTGGTGGAAGAACGAAAAAAGGTTGTACAGAAAAGTTTTGAAGAAAAATGTGGCCTCATTGTCGATGTTCCTAAGCCAGGGTTTGGGAACTCAAATGATGGGAATACCGCTAGGCGATTTTTCGCACAACCCGAAGTTTCTGCCGAAATCACAGGGGTGGATGTCAACCTAATACAACGACTTCATGTAGTATTAGCTACCGTTTCAAGTGGCCATGAAATAGACGTTGAAAAGTTTCGGAGTTACGCTTTAGACACGGCACGCTACTACGCGACAAAATATCCGTGGTACCCAATGTCACCTACGATGCACAAGTTTTTGATCCACGGACCTGAAATCATTGCATCCGCTCTTCTACCTATAGGCCAATTGACTGAGGAAGCACAAGAGGCTCGTAACAAAGATTTTAAAAGGTGAAAATGATGTATATCACTTAATAATAGTCTATATTTGTCACAGTGGACTCGACACTTTGAAGGGAAAAATTTGACTTCTCAAGTACTGCAATCAGTTTGATACATTGCACAATACGTTTTTGACTACTAGGCAAACTATATATTTATGGTAACCACGAGAATATATGTTCGCGAAGATTGTTTTGTTCTGGTAAGGAATTCGGGGAATTATGAATATTCATATACTTTTTTTTATTAATAAGCCACATTGTTCATCCTCTGGAAACATAAATTCATAGACTAGAAAACAATTTTGAGAATCAAGTAAACTTATGAATTAGAGGATTTATTCAAAACTCTATACTGATGACCCCAAAGTGCAGCTGCTTTTTGTTTTTCCTTGATTTTGCTTGTCATGTTGAGATCAAAAGCTTTAACGGTGTCGATGAATACATAATTATATTCAAATATCTTAACAACATTCATTTCCAAAGGTACCGAGAGCATCACTCCAGGAAATGCAGTAGAGGAAAAACGAATGAAGACATTTTTAAATGGTTCCTTTTGAGTTCTGATCCAATGTTATCGAGTAAAAGACAGTTGCCCAAGAAAAAACTAAAGTTTCTCCCTAGAGACGTGTTAAGCCTGATCAAAACTCCGGATATACTTGATAAAGACAACGTAACTTTCCCATTATCTTCCTCTGAGAGTGAAGAAGAAGACTGATTTGAGTAAAAAAAGTGTGGCAAAAGTAAAAACCATTACGATTTCAGTTTTTTATATTATTGTATATATTGTGAATGTATATATCTTTAGATTTAACACATTTGGTGTGGTAATATCATTCGATAATTATATTAATAATGATTCAATGTTGGAAATAATAATAATAATAATGATCATAATAAGAACAACAAAATGGGCCGTTTAGTTCTTGTTTAATATTAAGTTATGAATGAGAATTTGATTTCCGGCATCCGCCATCCTGAATTTCGGAATTCTGACAACGGATTCGTGATAAGCGATCCCGAAAACCCCTGGGTACCGAGTTTGAAGGGAATCCGATGATTTTTACAATTTTCGTCCGCTATATTGGGTCCGTTATTTTGAATTTTGAATTTCAGACCGTGGATTCGTAATCAGCGACCACAGAAACCCCTGAGTACCGAGTTTGAAGAAAATGCGATGATTTTCTTAATTTTTGTGCACCATATTGGATCCGCCATTCTGAATTTCAAAATTTTGACAACGGATTCGTAATTGGTGACCCCTAAAACTCCTGGATGCCGAGTTTGAAGAAAATCCGATGATCTTCTCGATTTTATTCCACCATATTGGATCCGCCATTTTGAATTTCGAAATGCAGACAACGGATTTGTAATCAGCGACCCCAGAAATCCCTGGGTACCCAATTTGAAAAGAATCCGATAATTTTTTCAATTTTCGTCCGGCATATTGGATTTGACATTCTGAATTTGTGAACTCAGACAGCGGATTCGTAATCAGCGACCCCGAAAACCCCTGATCACCAAATTTGAAGAAAATCCGATGATCTTCTCGATTTTATTCCACCATATTGGATCCGCCATTTTGAATTTCGAAATGAGAACAACGGATCCGTAATCAGCGACCCCAAAAACCGTTGGGTACCCAATTTGAGGAGAATCCGATGGTTTTTCAAATTTTCGTCCGCCATATTGGATTCGCCATTTCGAATTTTGGAACTCAAACAGCAGATTCGTAATCAGCGACCCCAAAAACCCCTGATCATCAAGTTTGAAGAAAATCCGATGGTTTCTTTCAATTCTCGTCCGCCATATTGGATCCGCCATTTTGAATTTTGAAATTCTGACAACGGATTCATAATCAGTGACCCCATAAACTTCCCGAGTACGAAGTCGCAAGCGAATTTGAGAGCCCCTTATAATTTTGTCCAGCTTTTTGGCATTTGGCCCCACTGTGCAACGCAAAACAAACGATAAGTGATAGGCTTCCAGCTTACTGTTCATCTTTTGTTACACGTTAATTAAAGAGAGGAATAAAATGTCTAAATTCGGCTCATCTAAAGCGACTAGAGCTTATATATAGATGTTGCTTGTTCTCAAATAACTGTTCCCAATCCCTCTCATCTTTCTCCAGGAAGGAAACCATAAAGAGATGTCTGGTGAGGAAAGGTACGTTCAATATAATTTCATTGTCTCCGTAGTTCAGATGAAGAGTATGATCTAATGGAAAAGTCCATTGAATCTAACCAAATCTCATCGGGAATCAGACATCAACTACATTGACTACAACAACAATAACATGAACTACATCCCACTGCATTGACTTCAGCTAGAACATTGTACAATATTCAGTAAGATTCTTTGACAAAGGCTGTTATCAGATTCCCGAATGTAAAAAAAAATCGATAGTATTGGTAGCTAACATACAGATCTATGGTATGTTCGCTTCATTTTGTTGAATCCTCATCCACCCGTACTGCTATTCAAATAATCTAATGTTAGTGTCGGATAGATCTGTGATATATTCACTACACTTTTGCCTTTGCTTCACACGACCATGAGGCCAGCGAATGGGATTGATAGTGACAGCTATCGTCTAGCTGAATAGCTAAGGTACAGATTTTTTATTCGTCTGTTTCATTTCTGCTCCCCCAATCAAACAGAACCTTTAGATATCTAAAAGACATTCACCTTTTAGATATCTAAAAGATATCTCGCAATTTTGAAAGATGTCTTACAAGAAGGTCTCGAAAATGTCTTTTAGAAATCTAAAAGATGTTTTACGCGACTGATTTCGACAAGTTTAAGATATCTCAAAAACGTCTTGCGGAAGATATGCTTTAGACGTATCCAATCAATTCTTAGAAATGTCTTGAAGAATTCATAAGAGTATCTTGGAAAAATCTTGAATCGTGCATAAAGAAAATCCTCCCCTCTTTTCCTTCTTCCTCCTTCTCAGTCTAACAAATTTTACTTCATTTCGGATTTTTGGGGTTGCGGGATTCGAACCCGGACATTTCACGACGTACCACGCTTCGATGACCTGAGCCATATGGACAATTTGATGACTGTGCTCATGATTGTCAATATGACATAGTGAGATATAATGTCAGCGGTGTATATTTTCAGAGTAAGAGTGATCTTTTGAATCAGGTGTTTATGACATATACAAATATAAGATAAGTTGACTGTGCTCAAAACTTGAACAGCTTGATGAATTTGGTGAAATATATTGAAGTACATGATCCAGTGATCGTTAGTGCCTGATGAATATCATAGATACCTTTAAATTATTTCTTTCTCACTTTCATTGGAAAACAACTTATTAGTAAATGTGAATGAGAATTTGATAAAATCACCGTACACAAAGGCCGTACATAAAATTCAGCGTAAAAAGTTCGATAATTCGCAAAATATTGTGACTCGGAGATTCGTTAGTTTCAGTGCTAGCACTGCAAGGTTACAAAATCGGACTTTTCACAGAATTTGTTAGTATTTACATGGATTATTCAAGCTTTCAATTTATGAACGGATTCACCTTCTTTGCGATTTGATTGTGAACAAAGACATTTGTAGTGCTATCCATATGCACCCATAACCTCAAAACTGCTGATCTTAGAGATACATTTGGCAAAACATCTTAAACATATCTTTTGAGAGACATCTTCAAGACATATCGAAAAGATATCCTTTAGATATCTTTTCGATATGTCTTCTAGATGTCTTTCAAAAGATATCTTCAAGATGTCTTTTTGATATGTCTTGTAAATGTCTTCCAAAAGATATCTTCAAGATATCTTGAAGATGTTCATGTTTATTGGGTTGTCTCCATCCACCTGTGATCTGACTCCGGGAAAGCGATGAGTGCAGTATGTCCTCAAGATCTGTGGCATACACTGAGAGAAGAGATTATACAGGGTGGTGCAAAAATCTGGATGCACCCTGAGAACTCCTGAACGGGTGGAGATAATGGAATAAATTTCTTTCAAATTCAACGGGGGAACAGAATCTACCATACTGGAAGGGTGAGAAGTCCTCAATCTTGAAGGGGACGTTGGGGGGGGGGGCGAGGGGGGCAAAATTCTTGAATGAGGTGAAGGAGCTTCCGATAGCCCATTCGATGGAGATTTCGAGTCCAAATACAGCCGTTTTTTTGTTTTTTGAAATCAGTCAATTTTTCGCCGAATGATGACCACTTGCAAATTGTTCTGGGAGCAGTCAAAGCCGGTGTAGACCATCCTCAACTCCCCATCGGATGAAGATCTTTGCGTGTTGTTTTTTTCAATCAAATGGGAGGGCGCATGATGTATTCTAGGGAAGTGAATTCCCGAGAACAATCGGAAATGATGAATAACGATGGATACATCAACAAATCAAGCTAAATAAGAAATAAGTGTAGAAGGATTGCACACATTACGTAGCCCCCCAACCAAAGTTCCCCCTCCAAGTCTCTGATACCAGCGTTCCACGCCGCACTCGCCTTATAACGTCTCTAAAGCTGTTGATCCAGGATTTTTCACAAGTTTTTCTCACCTGTTCATTCGAGTCATAATTCCCATTTTTTTCGCGTTTCTCTCCATTTCTGCCTACTCTCGATCATTCCCCATCATTTTACGATACTTCCGACAGTTCATGAACATTTCCGGATAACTTTGCCCATTTTCGATATTTTCGATAATTCTTGAATATTTTCGGACAAATTTGATTGTTTTTGACGTTCTTGATAATTCTCAAACAACCGCCCCCCCCCCCCCGATATCCTTATTCGACCGCATTGGACTTTTTTCTTTTGGAGACATTCGAAAAATCGGGTTTTTCAAAATCGAGCACAAGATTCAGAAGGGTTGCGTGAAAGAATAGTGGAAGAAGTGGCACTCATCACTCCTGGAATTTTGCTGCACGTAGGTGAAAGTTGTTATAATGGTCTCACCCCCTGCATCGAATGTTTGGGCAACCATTTTGAATACCTCATCCAGGTCCCGCACTAAAGCGCGTATTCGCCCAAACATGGATATCATTTGAGAATGGAGGAAAACCACATCTGGAATGTAGGAATTGCTATATCTCGGCAAAGGATCGACCGATTTCATGAAATCAAAGACGATTGGATGCGGGTTAAAAAACGCCATTCACAGGTGTGTCGCAAGCCCCCAAACTTGATTCGAGATTCGTGTCTTTCCTACAAATCCCATAGCCTCCACTGCATCCCGAGTTATGAATTCTAACTCTTATGGGAGGATACAATGCCAGAAACAATTCATCAATTATCGCGGTTGATCACCCATGTCTACTAATGATTTCTTGAGTTGGAATGGCGATATACCAAGTGTTCCTCAGTAAAAAGTTATAAAAACTAATCAGGAATGTTCGTTGATTCCCCGAAATGCATTTCGATTCAAAGTGATAACCCTACCAACAATTCAAGACAGATCTCATCAATGATCGGAATTTCTAACCAATGCTTTTCAACCGTTTCTAGAGTTGGAATCATGATCGTCCAAGTTTTCCTCAGTGAACAATCATGACAACTGAGTAGGAATTTTGGGTCACTTCTGCAAATGCATCGTTTTGGAAGATAATAACCCCATCCACGGTTCCAGACGCAATTCATCAATTTTCGCGACTGTTAACTGATGTTCATTAACAATTGCTTGACGTGGAAGCGCGATATTCCAAGTTCTCCTTAGTGAACGATTATACAAATGGAGCAGCGATTCTAGCAAAAATTACGGAAAAATTGACAAAAAACAAAAAAAAACAATAAAAATTTGTCTTTTTTTGTTGAAATTAACCAATTTCTCCAGATGAGTTTTCTTAGAAGATAATAGGTCTACCAACAATTCAAGACACATCTCATCAATTATCCCGATTGTTACCTAATGTTTATTCACAATCTACTTTGGCTAGGGGCTACGCAATGTGTACAATCCTCCTACACTTATTTCTCGTTCATCTTGATTTGTTGATGGATTCATGGTTATTCATCATTTCTGATTGTTTTCGGGGATCCACTTTCCTAGAATGATACATCATGCGCGCCTCCCCATTTGATTGAAAAAAATATCCAAAGATCTTCATCCGATGGGGAGTTAAGGAAGGTCTACACCGGCTCTGACTGCTCCCAGAACAGTTTCCAAGTGGTCATAATTCGGCGAAGAATTGACCGATTCCAAGAAAAAAAACGGCTATATTTGGGCTGGGAATCCCCATCGAATGAACTATCGCAAGCCCCTTCACCTCATTCAAAAATTTCGCCCCCCATCGCCTCTCTCAAGATTGAGGACTTATCACCCGCCTAGTATGATAGATTCTGTTCCCCCGTTGAATTAAAAAAAGAATTATCCCATTATCTCCACCGGTTCAGGAGTTATTAGGGTGTATCTAGACTTTCGCACCACCCTGTATAAATATCAACAAAATTCCAGTTGAAGTTATTGGGAAGTATGATAATTGAGTGACACATGGGGATTCAAGATAAACGTAAAAGTTGTATGGGTTTCAAATGAACCTAATATTGCGTAATACGTGATGAAACAATTGGCTCAAGTTTCAATAAGATGTTAGACCATCTCCATTGTTTCTGTACGTGATTGTCGGAGCAAAATCGAGCAAATCTTCCTTTGGCGAAATACCGTGGGAGGCTTCGTCTCCAAGTTATAAGCAGAATAAATTTCAACGAGAAAATCAAATTTTAAAATCAAGACTACCCTCTGCTTTTGACATAGATTGCATCTGAAATATGCCAAAAATTCATATACTACACTGAAACATTAAGAATATGCTGTCAGTCCAGAATGAAGATCTGAGGATGAGAGGGAAATATTCTCAAAGTTCAGCGCAGGGGCTTTTGGTAGCAAATTTGTCACAGTACGCGACGATGATTCAATCAACACAAGTCGATGAGAAATTGATTAGAAGCACGCACTGCACGCACAAGCATTGATCTAGAGTAGGTGGTAGTGGGGATGAGCGCAGATTCCAGTGAACTAGACAGTAATCTGTATTCAAAAGGTCACAAACCAATCACTGGAAAATATGAGAACAAGAATGTCCTTGAAAGTTCACTAATGTTTCCGAAATACGTGTCGTAGACAATACGAATATATATATGATAGAGGTACGCACAACAAAGCTACATGAATATATGATGTTTATATTGAACATTGCTCAGTAATTTGGGAAAAATAATCTCACAAGTAGGAATGGAAGGTACAAAGTATTCGAACATTTCACTTTTTGATGGAGTTATTATTCGTAGTTATGTGACACTATCATTCCTCACATCATGAGACTATCAATTGATGAAGTGTTTACTGTAGTTAATAAGAAATATCGTTGTACATCCTTTTTGAATATGTAATGATTACAAAACTGAACGTATGATGATATTTATCGAACATTTCATCAAGGTTTTGCATAAGGTGGGTGAATTTGGATGAACTTATGAGATCTATAATTAATATTTGAGCAATTGATAACACAGGTCAACCTTTGATCTACGCTGGAGCACCAGGACGGAGGTGAGTACCTATAAGTTTTGGAGGTCACAGATCACGACTCCTGGATCCATATGACCCTATCATGTCAGGATCATGGTCAAATCAAGGTCAAAGATCTCAAATCGAAAGATATAATTTTTTTGACTTCGGATTCCGAACCAGCGGGAAATTTTACATTCAGATACATTTTTACCTTCGAATGAAAGTGATATCTGCAGGTCATATTGAGGTTATATGTAGGTGAAATCCTGTTTTCGAATATTTTTTTTATACTAGGCTGAGCAGGCTCTTGGATCAGTTGACTCCTACGTTTTGAGGGTCGCAGATCACGATTCTGGGGTCTATATGACCCCATCACTTCAGAATCAAGGTCAAATCAAGGTCGAACATCTCAAATCAGAAGATATCATTCTTCTTCACCCCGGATCCGGAATCTGCGGAGAATTTTACATCCAAATACACTTTTACGTTGAAATTAAAGTGATATCTGCAGGTCATATAAAGGTCATATGTAGGTGGAATCCTTTTTTTAAATGTCTCTTCTGATATTGGCCAGGCAGGGTCTTGGATTAGTTGACTTCTATGTTTTTGCGGTCGCAGATCACGATTTCGGGGACTATATGCCCCCATCACGTCAGAATCAATGTCAAATCAAGGACAAACATCTTCACATCAGGGGATATCATTCCTTTTAATCCCAGATTCCGACCCAGCGTGGAATTTTACATCCAAATACACTTTTACATTCAGATTGAAGTCATATCTGCAGTTCATATGGAGGGTAATATGCGGGTAAAATCCTTTTTTCGAAACTTTCGGGCGATTTCAGTGGTTATTACGTGTGATTGGACCCAGGGCACCTCCACGTGGTGACGGCGGGTGACGAAGTTGTCCCGCGTTCCGGCTGAGTCCCTGGGTTACGGCTTCCATGCTGTTATGGCAACCACACGGGATAATGTTACGAGACAGGGTTTCGGAAACCTAGAACCGGCGGCTGGTCAGGGTGGGGAAGCGGGTCCGCAGGCGTCGTCATCATGCGACTGCAGCTCTACATTGGTGGGAAACTTGGCCTTTGTAGAGTCGAATGCGACAAGTCAATCCTCGTCTTGCATGAACGGGGTGAACAATTCCTGTGTCGTGTGTGGGGAGTATATTCCCCAATCGAAAGAATTTATGTTTCCGGATCTAATGAAGAAAGAATATAACGAGTGCTCCGATATCGATAGCTACACATTCGACAAGATTTGGACGCCTCAATCTATATGTTCTAGATGTCGCAGTGCCCTTAATGAATCTGATAAACGAATATTTTCGAGGCTAATGATATGGAGAAAACCAACAGATCGTACTTCTGATTGTTACTTCTGTTTGACCAACGTAAAAGGCTTCAATTTTGTCAATAGACGCGCGATTTCCTATGCGTGCGTGACATCTGTCATTCCCCCCGTGTATATCAGCGCCAGAATCGATGGGAACGACAGTAGAGATGTAGATGATGAAGCCAACATTGATGAAATTCCCGCAGATAATATCACTATCGATGCAGAGACGCCAGATCAACGTTCGAATACTCCAGAAAATGAAGGGAGTGATAGTTTTAGTGAAAAAGAATCAGAAATTGAGGACAATGAATTGAATTGAGAAAAGATGAACCAAGATGAACTTAGTGACTTGTGCCGAGACTTGGGACTCTCAAAAGATGAATCTGAACTATTAGCATCCAGACTAAAAGAGGAACAATTTTTGACTCCAGGAACGCGTGTAACACACTGTCATTCAATCGAAGGTTTGGTCAAAGAATACAGCATAAAGTATACAGCTAGGGATTGGCATCTGTTCATCGATTCTTCAGAAAGAAGCTTAAAAGCTATCTTGCTCCACAACGGAAATGCTTCACCAGTTGCTTATTCTGTCATACTAGATGAAAAGTACCATAACTTGGAATTATTATTGCAAAAACTGAAGTATGAGATTCATAACTGGCAAGTTTGTGGAGACTTGAAGACGTTCACAATTTTGCTTGGGCAACAATCAGGATTCACATCATATCCATGCTTCATCTGTGAATGGAATAGTCGGGCTAGAGATGAACATTATGTTCGAAAAAATTGGCCGTTAAGAGAAGAATTAATTCCTGGTGGAAAAATATCAAAAGTCTGAGTCTGATATCAGGAGAGCAATTTCTCTTACCACCGTTAAATATTAAATTAGGGCTGGCGAAGCAATTTGTCGAAGTAATGAGAAAAAATGAAAGTGCTGCTTTTATGTACATTTTCCGAGTATTACCCCATCTTTCTGAAGCGAAAATGAAAGAGGGCGTATTTACAGGACCCGGAATAAGGACACTCTTGAGGTATGAGGAATTCGAGAAGCGAATGGATGATAAAGAAAAAGCAGCATGTTGCAGCTTTAGGGAGGTTATAGAAAAATTTTTAGGGAACAATAAAGACCCCGAGTATAAGAATATTGTGGCGAAAATGGTAAATGATTACAAAAAAGTAGGATGTTTGATGGATCTCAAGCTTCACTTTCTTGATTCTCACCTGACTTCTTTCCAGAAAATTTTGGAGCATCTAGTGAAGAACACGGTGAAACAATGCATCAAGACTTAAGTGAGTTTGAGAAAAGATTTCAAGGTATTTGGGGGAAGAATATGTTGGCAGACTATTGCTGGTGTTCAAAAAGAGACACAACCGTATCACATAAAAGGAAAGGTGTTGAGAGATCATTTTTGGAAAGTGAACGTCAGCATTTTGAGCGGTGATACCACATTGTACTTTTGAAAAAATTGAACAATTTCTTCTTGGCTTGAAACACTCTTTATAGATTTGGAAATGATAGGCCATGATCTGCGAATCGAGATCTGAAGTGGAAAGACAATTTTTGAAACGTGGAGATAGGGGCGTGCACAAGTGCGTTGACGTTCTAGCATGGTGACTTTCAGGAATCAAATCTCTGGCTCATCACCTGCTTATTTTAACCTGTCAGAAGGAAGTGAATATCGATCACATAGATGTAGAAAAGATGCAATATGGGCCCAGTAAAGGAAATTAGAGGTGATTTCCATCCAAGTCATCTTGATTCACAACAAATCGTCATGAAAAGTTTAAACGTTCGTCTGAGAACTGTATCTTGAAAATCGGTGGGTGCGTTAGCTCTGTCAACTTTCAATCAATTGCCCCGGTTTTTTTCAATTGTATTCGTGATATAGTCATCCAATGAAATACATACGAGAGTGACGAAATATTAATATTTACGTTTCTCTTAAGTCACGAATTTTGGGGTGAAAATCCTACGTTTCTCTTCAAATCGATGCTATTTCGTGGAGAAGCATATTTTTCAAAAGTGATACGTATTTTACTACATTTCGGGTGACAAAAACGAATTATTTTTTGTGCATTGTTTTGGTTCAATCTTGGACTGGGTTATTTCTCCCACTGAACGACCATGAATTTCCGCAGCGCACCGATCAATCGCCTGTCAGGCCGCCATATTTGCAGCAAAAAATTGATCAAAGATGTTATTCTGAACTTCAATAGTAGCATCACACCTTCCTGCATTTCAATTTGAATGGCACCTTTCTAATTATTCACAAACAAAAATCTTGAAAATTGGCGTTTTTGCAGGGATCACTTTAGTCTTGTCCTCCAAAGCTGACTCTTATGACGAGCGAGAGTGAATTGTTCATATTGAGGTTGAACAGATTTTGAAAGACAGAGAATTCGAAAGAAAACATTTGACCTGCAGATGACCTCCATATGACCTGCAGATATCAGCTCGATTGGATTATAAGAATTTATCAAGATTCAGAATTTCCAGGCCGACCAGGATCCGGGATTGAAAGAAATGATATCCTTTGATGTGAAGATGTTTGTCCTTAATTTGACCTTGATTCTGACGTGATGGGGGAATATAGTCCCCGAAATTGTGATCTGCGACCGCAAAAACATAGAAGTCAACTAATCCAAGACCCTGCCCAGCCAATATCAGAGGAGACATTCAAAAAAAGGATTTCACCCACATATGACCTGCATATGACCTGCGGATATACTTTTAATTCGAATGTAAGAATGTATTTGGATGTAACATTCCCCGCTGGTTCGGAATCCGGGGTAAAAAAAATTATATCTTTCGATTTGAGATGTTTGACCTTGATTTGACCTTGATCCTGACGTGATGGGGTCATACAGACCTAGGAATCTCATTCTGCGACCCCAAAAACGTTAAAGTCAACTCATCCAACAGCCTGTTTAGCCTAATATCGGAAAAAAGGTTCAAAAACAGGCTTTTACCCACATATATGACCTGAATATGACCTGCGAATACCAGTTTTATTCGAATGTAAAAGTGTATTTGGATGTAAAATTCCCTGCTGGTTCGGAATCCGGGGCCAAAATAATCATATCTTTCGATTTGAGATGTTCGACCTTGATTTGACCTCGATCCTGACGTGATGGGGTCATATGGACCAAGGAATCGTTATCTCCGACCCCCAAAACTTAGGTACCCACCACTGTTTTGGTGTTCCAGCGTAGATCAAATCTCACCTGTGTAATTGGTGGATACTGTTATCATTTTGTGGTAGTGGTTTACATTGTGCGGACGACCCTGGAGTTTCAGTTGTCAATATTGCGGAATGGTGGAGTAGTGAATTTTTGGCAATTTTCCCTGAATTTCGACTTATATAACCAGTTTTTAGTACACCATCTATCAATTGACCAAGTTAAACCATTAGAAATATTGAAGAACTAGCCAACGAAAATGACACAATTAGTTAAAAGTTTCAAAACATCTACACATCTCGTCCAACCGGGGTTTCCAGCGTGGGGTCATAAGTTACCCCATGTGGCCGTTATGTGGCCTAGGTGAGGTGTAGCCGTTGAGAGTTGAAGACGACCAAAATCACAAAAATTCATTTCAATCACGCATCAAGCAAAATTCCATCAACATTATACCCATATACATATATATTCATACACACATACATACATACACAGCATATACCCTTTCGTGCGCGATACCTGACAATTCGATTAGGGAATACTTCCAAGAAAACAATCAAAATCACCGGAAATGATTGATTACACAACTTCTCGGGTGAAAATAGAAAAAAATGACTCATTTTAAGCCTTTGTCGAGTTGAAGTTATAGTGGTTTGGGTCGACCTTCGGAACAAAAGATCACCGATCTTGAAATCAAAAGATTGTCACACAAGATTTCTAGAAGAAAATGAATCACATCTAGGAGATCTCATGAAATCTTACAAATTAGATGACTGAGATTTGTTCAGATCTCCTCAGATCTACACAGATCAATGTAATTCTAACCAGTGTTTCCCAAATATCCATGATCAGAAATCGTATGGGAATAGTAGGAATTGAACATCTATTATTTTAGATTTTGGTTCAATTCATTGAAATCTCCATCATTTAGATGTGCTTAGATCTCAATAAATCTATCCAAATCTAACTGGATTTCTATGATCCCATTCTTTTGAATCTACCGACATCTTATGAGATGTGATCAGATCACTTTCAGTCTGATCCATTTTTTCTTGAGATTCTTTCTAAGAGGCTAATACAACTGCCGGGCCGGATAGGAATTTCGCCGATCGAAAATCGGGCCATCCAAGGGGCTGTCTCAACCCAGACTACTCCATCTTGGATCCGAACGAAGCTTGAAATGTGTTGATTTTTTTTATTCTCACCCGGGAAGTTGTGTAATCAATCATGTCCTTCTGGGAGTATTCTCTAATCGAAGAGTTAGGTATGGCACGCATGAGTGTGTGTGTGTGTCAATATAAATGTATAACCATTATGCTGATGGAATTTTGCTTATGCGTGATGAAAACGAATTTGAGTGATTTTGGTGGTCTCTAACTGACTATAATTCCGACACAAATAACACTTTAATTCCGACTCACAAGTTTCAAATTTTTATCATTCGCCCCACATACCAAGTTTAAGGCCTAAAATATGCTGTTTCAAAAAATTTACAAATTTGAAGTTGGAAATTTTTTCAAAAAGAGCAGACCAGAGGGTCCAATAGCATGTTTTCCTATTTATTCTATGCATGCTCATGATATGAAAAAAAGATGATTCCCTTACATCGGATAGGATAGGCACACAAGTAACTTGAAAATTACGAAAAATAGTAAGAAAATAAATTTTTTTAGTACATTGTTATTTCCTGGGGGTATTTATGGTTAACTTTGGTTATTCTATAGAGTAACTGCTATCTTCCAGATTTAGAATGCCATCACGAACATTAAAATATCTTCCATTTTAAAAAATTCGCCGTCAAAAAGATAAGAGCTCGAAAATAGTACTTTTGAAGTCTTCTAATTGATGTGGAATGGATCTCACAAAATATGAAAACCAAATGGCCGTGATTTCGTTTCTTACAACTCAGGGTAGATTTTCATCAAGTATGATGGAAATCTAAAATAGCGCGGTAAGCAACATTTTTATTCATGTGGTGATTTCATATGGAATGACCCAACATTCTTTCTCGTGCACCTAGTATATTTCATGATCATAAACATTAAATCTTGAGTTATCGTAGAGAAAGAGAAATTCCGTAAGGTTTGTTCCCTTAATCGCTCCCGCAATTCCTGTATTTTGTCCACGGAACTTTACAACAGTCGTGAGGAAGACATGGAAAAAATGCAAGCCTTTGACATGTATAGGCAATACTGGAGAAAATTTTCTTATAAGATAAGTGAGATTCACTGATGGAAGAGTTAGTGTAATATAGGCAGATGTGAATTTATGTCTTGCAACTAAGTTCCAGTTGATATGTGAAATCAACCATCCAGCTGTTTGCTCGATGAATCTAAACAAATTTGATTACGAAATATGAATTTACCACCTGTGGTACACGATTGAAAATTTTGTGTGAATGTGTTAAAAAATCCGTGTGTCATGAATTTTCTGTTAAATATTTAACACAAACACGTGTAACTTCTACAGACAGTCCTTGTGCAATCAGGTCTCAACTAATTTATACTGTGAAATCATTCAAACAAGTGAAAAAAAGTGTCAAAATGACACAAATTTTATTCAACTCAAGATTGAACATGAACATTGTGTTATTCTCAACTACCAAGGGGAGATCGCCAGTGGTGTGAGCTATTTTTTTTATGAAACTCCTATGTACGTGTAACTTTAGTAGTCGTCGGAAGAACTATTCATTCACTTTGGTTTTAGCTCTCATTCCAATGGGAATTCGTTTTCTAGATATGTAAATTTGAGAATAGAGTGCGAGTTGATATACGCAAAGAAAGTACACTCAACTGAAGGACCGGCAGTGGCTTGAGTGATACAGCTTCAACATTCGGTCCCGACGATCCATGTTCAATGCTGATTGAAGTACTGTTTTTTTTCAATTTATTCTTATGCATTGTTTCAACACGGGGAAAGTGTGGTTTTCACATTTGACTGATGTAAAAAAATCCATAAATTACACTTGTGGACTGTTGATTTACTACTTATTTTGGATTTCATTTGACAGGACTTATGTACTGAATTTATACGATCGGAAATTCCAATCAAAATTTCATCAAAGCCCTTTTGTGTCATATTATTTACATCAAGCTTGAGTTACTAGCTGACACAAATACATTATGTGATATCGGGACAAAAATATGTGTGGACAGTTTGGGACATGTGGAATGTGTTGAATTTAACACAAAATTTCCAACTGTGTATGAAAAACAAAAAAATCAACAGACTGAATTCATTCTGATCAACATTCGAATCGAAGGAGGATTATTCGAGTTATAGTAGTTGAGTTTCACTTTTCATGTAATTGTGATAGAATTGTGAAACATTGATACCATTTTAAAAGTAGTGAAGAGAATGACGTAATAAAGAGAGATTAAATATCATGTTGGCAATTGTGTAATGTGAAATTTCCATCATCGTAATCTCGATCATGCACGTGTTCAAAATATCAAACCCACACGGAGAAAACTGGAATAGTGACGTTCACCATTATCGTTTAGTAAAACCTTGTTTCGCTGAAAGCACCAGGCAATCATTTGATTCTACTAAATATAATTCAGTAAAGATTCGTGATTTCAACAAAATGGTACAGTAGTCCATGTATGATCAATATTACGGATGGTATAGTTAGTTTGACTGACTCAATTGCCTTCACTACGCTGTTTGGTAATAATAACTATTTTATTCGCGCTCGAGCGGAGTGAACCGAAACGAGTCGAACATAACCGAATATACGAACTCTCCTCGCTTACCGACACTGTTTTGTTTATAAATGATTTTTTTTCTCATAAATGTGTTAATGGCAGGAAAGGAGTTGATGATAACTCGTGTATGGAAAATGCCTATCATGATTCTCGTCTCAATAATCAACACTTCACAAAATCAGCTTATTTAGAAAATCCAAAATTGTTTCAACAGTATCCTCTAATTATAAGTTCTCCAAACACTTATAAGAGATACGCAAAGCTAGCAAAGTTACACGGAGAAAAAAGATCATGGAATGATCGCTAGGAAAGATAGTAAACTGGTGACAACTACGAATTTCTGTGCACAGTCGCTAACAGAGACGAGTAATGATCCCTATTTTGGTATACTATATTGTATTCTAATATACCAAAATAGGAACCATTACTCGTCTCTGTTAGCGACTGTGCACAGAAATTCGCAGTTGTCACCAGTTTACTATCTTTCCTAGCGATCATTCCATGATCTTTTCTCTCCGTGTATATGTTCAGTTTAGCTCAAGTGGTATACGCGTTAGGTGTAGGTAGGTACGTAGGTAGGTAGGATGTTGAGGTTCGATTCCCGCTTTCAGCACCCTGAATGTCATGTGCAATCGATGTTCGATGCTACAACTTCACGCTCAACTAAACAGTCATGAATGTCAAGCAATCAAAATTTTTGCTGCTTTGGGAAATTATTTCTGAAGACAACATTAACAACCTTCATAATATAACAAAAACTTTTTTATTGTTGAATCGAATTCATATCGTTGTTCAGTAAAAATTATCATGCCCATTCCGCGGAATAGATGATTTGTGTGGTGGAATCAATTATGCGACCATTCACTGTTTGGTACGAATAACAATGCTTGGATAATCGAATGAAATACAAGTTTAGTCAAATTAATTTGACTTGTTATGGTGACATGAACTGTATATGCATTCGGTTTCTAATACTAAACATTTGGTCTGTCCATATTTCACTAAATCGTTATGTACAAGATACCATTGGTTTGATTGATATCACTATTCAGTTTTCTCCGTGCAGATCTTAATTCATAATTTGGATGAAGAAATTGAGAAAATGAGTTTTGAGCCATGATGAATTTTAAGTGAGTACTTATATGATAAAAATACAATTGATGCGGAAATCCGTGATTACTAAATTGCCAATCCAAAGTTCCAATTAGTACTACGATGATTTGGCGATAAAGAGGAAAGAGAGAATTCCAACTGATTGGGCCAAAACTCTTATCGATTCAATATCATCTAATCGTTACTGCGCTGGGAAGGAGATTTAATCTTTCCATTCTGATTTTGATTGAATGACTTTTCCCTTCTCATTCACACAGTTGGAAAAAAGTTTACTCAAAAAAGTCGTGAATGATTTATATGGTATCATAATGTTTTTGGAGTTTGAATTGTTTATATAAACGATACGAAAATTTAAACTTACAAAATCTGATAAATTATCGTCATTTATCTTCTCAGATTAATTCCTTGGAACTGGAAACATTATTCGAAGGATGTACTGTAAAATTTTTGATTTTCAACAGCCAAGTATCCCGTTATTCGATCACTAATTCATTCCATCAAACGATTCAAACTTCAGCAACATGTATAATATGTGAAAATGACATCACATCACATTAATGGAATACATTGGGATGGGTTCTAATTATCGAAACGTTGGTATAATAGATAACTGGTAGGTTTAGATTGATGTTATATCAAGATGACATTCTAGGGGATCGATTCTAAACAATTTTGGATGTCAATCATTTCTAAGGGTGGATTTGACGCCATAGATTATAGTATGAAGAATACCGGGGTTGAGTGATTTTCGCATGAATTTTGACGTTCATAGTTCGATTGGTGCAGACATCTTGTAGTTTTGGATTCAATAACATAGAATACAGATACAATCAATGATAGCTTGATGAGAAGGTTAAATTATGTAGTAACGTTGTTTACCTGTTTGTTCTTGACATACCATCTTCCAGTTTTGAAGAGACACCCTTGTTGAAAATTGGACTGATATAACAAGTTTAATTTCTGCTGGTAACAAATATGCTTTCTTAGATATGTTGTAAAAGTAGAACAATAATGAATAAATGAGTGAACTATAAAATAACGAATGAAAATACAGAATGATACATCACAGGAAAAAGAAAGCGGGTCGAGAAGTTTAGTATTGGGAGTTTTAAGGTCTACATCTCAAGGAATGATACACCACACTCAAATTGGAACACGGATGGATTTTTCGATATTTCAAGATATGGAAATTTCATATTTCATCTTATCTTTATTCAGGATAAGAAGCCGTAATCATTAGAGACATGGATTATTACCAGTTTGTGTGATAGCGTTCGTTACGTAAAGCGGCACACTGCAAAATGAAAACAATCTTCCTCAATAAAATAAACAAATATATAAATAAAGAAGTTGTGAAGGATTTGAAATTGAACATTTCGCTCCCCCCCTTGCGTTTTGAGCTGGATACGCCTATGATTTGCTTCGCATACAGCAATGATGCGAGAGATTTTGAGATCTAACTGTCCATAACTGATCAAGCATTCCTGTTAATAAGATCCACATCATAGCAGCACAGTCCGAGAAGAATTCTTGAAAAATTCATGAAGAACTCCACTGGTTAATGTATTGACACAAATCAGTCATGTCAGCACAGTATAGTCCACTGTGAAGACACCCCAACCAACATTCCAGTCCCAGATGAATTCATAAGGAATTCTTGTTGAGCTGATTGTGTTCTTTATAAATTTAAAAAAAATTCTTCTGAGTCTGTGTGCTGTGAGGGACGTCTGATGTGTCAATGCAGTAACTAGTGGTGTTAGATTCTTCACCATAGGTGATCGTGTTTCTTTTGTTTTCATAATACGAGCCAGGCTTATCAGATAAAGTATTCATAAGGATAGGGTTTTCTCTGTGTGTATATCGATGGAACTTGTTTTTTAACCAGAACAAATTGCAATGAATTCGTTAATCCATGTAAATTATCCAATTCTTGTCATATCACATCCGATAGGTGTTTTTAACTCAGGTGAATTAATTCAGGTGAGTACGGAAGTTGTAGAAATTCGGGTAGGATTCGCATCAAGTGCTAAGCCAGAAACTGCTGATCTTTGGATTTATGATTGGATGACTGGCTAATTTGGTCAACTGATAATTGTATCATCTTACACATTATGCACAATTCAACCAAATACGAAAATAATAAAAGTTCAATATGACTGTTCTCATCTTTCAACACCCAATCAACAATTGTAATATACTGTGAGTGAAACTGACTTCAAACATTGGAAGGAAAATTGAAAATGTGTTTGTATAGAATATTCGTTCATAATCATTCCAAACAGCAAACAAGGTTCACTACAGGATTTTCAGAAGAGAATCCTGAGTAAAAATGACCCCTATATAATCCCCTATATAAATCATATATGATCTCAGCCATATATGTGCTTCCTATTGAATCCATATATGTTCCCTATATGATACATATATGGATCATATATGCATTCACATATCCTCCCATACATTGATTCAAACACCTTCATACATGAATTCAGATATTTTCATACACACCCACCCAGCACAAAAAAAAATTCCTGCAGAGTTTACTTTTACAAATGTTGGATGAGCTTGGCCAGAATCACTTCGAGTGGAAGAAAACCTGCTTCGAAGTCGATTATTAGAAAGTTTCCCCAGTGGGGATTGAACCCGGGTTCTGCGGGTGAGAGTCAAGGCTTCTATCACATGAGCGAATCTCCGAGATGAAGACACCACTCTCAAAGTGCCATTTACTGTAATCATCGTGATGGGAGTTTGAAAAATTCGTTTTCGTGAAATATAGATTCATCGGTTCAGAATCTTCTGAAATGAAGAATGAATTGCACTTGAGAGGAACGTATTTTGAAAAGTGCCCCTCCAAAATTTACAAAGTGTTGGAGTGAATTCATGAAAAATTTTCAAAATTTGTTTCCGTGGTGTATAGACCAATCGATTCAGAATCTTCTGAAACAAAGAGTGAATAGGTCGTGGGAGAGGCGTTTAGATATTCCCTTTTAATCACATTTCACCAATAATGAAAAAATATTGCATACATGAAATTGAAATCATATATGAATTTTCATAACCACAAACAATTTGAATATCATATCGTCGGTACTATGACAGAACCTCGTATCTTGATTTTCGACGGTTTGGTGATTCCATCGGACAAATGGTCAGCACATGCTAATACACATATGAACGAGACTTTTCAAAACAAAGAGGCCTTCGATTATTGTTGAGTGAACATAATTGATCACATATAACTTGATTATATGTGTATTTAGTGTGTACTCATTATATTTCCGATGGAACCTCGACACTGTCGAAAATCGAGATACGAGGTTTTGCCATAGTACCGACGGTATAATATGGAATGGCAATGAAAATCATATGTGGAACAACTTCATGCAGCATAACATATATGGGAGAAGACTCCATATATGACTGAATATTCAAACCATATATAATCAAATCTTCATATGTGACTGATATATGAATTATATAGGGGTCATATATGGATTATATAGGACTCATACACTGAGAGAAGAGTTTATTTTTATTTAATAAATTTTGTTTTGGATACGGCGAAATAAATATTTATTACGTACAAACACAACTCATTATCCTCAGATAAGGTTTAATACCAGTTGAAAAATTTCATATGAAGTTTTGTAACAGTTAATCAACTTCATTTATAGTTATTAGGCCAAGTTTACGTGGAAAAAATATTTATTCCGCCGTATCCAAAGTAAGCTTTATCAAATACAAATAAACTCTTCTCTCAGTGTATATGTTACTTGTGATTCATATATGATTTATGTAGGTTCACATATGATTTATTTTCATTAGGGATTATGCTCAACTGGAATTCTTGAATTTCCAAAGAGATTGTTAAGAAACTCCCATTTGTACGTATGGTAAAGTTTTTCTCAAATCTTCTACGAATTCTGTACGGGTAAATAAATCTTTCACCGAAAATTCGACCGTGATTTTTCTACATTGAAAAAATATGTATAGTCCTTATAATGATACTCTGTGTTCGTTAAAACTACTTGAAAAGAAGGGCGAACGCATCATTACGATAGCAAAACATACCTAATTTAACGATTCATATGACTCAGGGATAAATTTGTATCGTTGTAGGATGAATACCTGATCATTATGATTACTATGTTATCCCTGTAACAACAATGCGTTCATCTTCTGTATTAAATAGTAGAGATCGACCGAAATATTTTGTCAAAAATGAACAGAATCGAAGTTGAAACAATTGGTTTCAAATAAAACTTGAAATTGAAGGTGAATGTTTAGACGAGCTTCCTGATATTGCAATTATCATACTTATCGTCACGTATCAATATAATTAACTGAAATTCCGATTTTTGGCTTATATCAATATGTGATGATAAGTACGATAATTGCAATGTAGGGATGAGCAGCCTCGATTACTTTTTGTTCTTGAAGTATTTTTTCTTGTCAAGAAGTTTCAAATTTGATGCCTAAAATCTCTATTTTATGAGCAAAAAATTGATAGACAAAAGTACTTTGAGCACAAAGAATAATTGAGGCTACCTACTCTCTATTGCAATGTTATGGGGCTTGTCTAAACTTTCACTGTAGGTCACTTGATTTCAAATCCAAGTTTTATTCTATACCAATTGTCTCCACTCCAATTTTAGTTATTTCTGGTAACAATTCATTAAATTGCTTTAGATTCTGAAGATGGCTCGAAAGCTTGATCCAAAACGATAATATAAGTTTGATCGGCGCATTTGTTTATATATGGACAGAAACTTTTGGTCGATCTCTCTTGAATAATGACAAGAATGCATCTTCAAAAGAATTATAACTTCACACCAGTGTATGCTATCTGGAATGCAGAATGACAAGGCGTTGTTATAACAAAAACTGTTCTTTCTTCCCTTTCTTTCTCATGAATTTCAACTACGCGGAGAGAAATTCATTTGGGAAGATCACCATCTTATACGTAAACTAGAACTATTAGGAAAAATCAAACAATAAATTATAACATGACTCCTAATCATTCATTCAATAGTTCTAGGGTCCAAATGAATGGCAATCTTCCCAAATAAATTTATCTACGTGTAACCTAAATCAAACCAAATTAACCAATTTTTCACGAATCAAGTAGAATAGTCTGAAGCAGCAACAGACGTTCAAAGTATATACGGAATAGAAACGTTCGTAGATGGATGAATGAGATACGAAGAACATAGAATGAACGTTTATAGAATATTCAAATGAGACTGTTTTAAATATACTTGGAACGTACATAGTACATTCGAAATGTACGATATTCATTTGATCGACGTTCGATTGACGTACCGTGGTATACTTGAGTACATACATACGTTCGATGAATATGCATAGCACCTATGAAACGGTCTCTTTGGAATGTGCATAGAACATACTTCGAATATTTGAAGAACATTCATAGTATATTCTGGTGCTGCTTGGGGTTATTTCTTGAAAGCCAATGGGTCAATTTTCTGTACGTATTCACATCAAGGATATAACTTTTGAGTATTCATGCATGGAGAACAAAAATTCAAAATTTTAATGAGTAGATATAAAACCATTCTGTCACTTGTAACGAGTATGATTTTTGTGGTATATTTTCCTAATATTATTAAAATGTTCATACTTTGAAAGGGATATTTCATTGAAACAGTTGAAGTTGGCCGTTGTAAGTCGTATGGTTAATATTTGGGTAACAAACAAATCACTGCATCAGCTGCGTTTCTCATGGCAAATGAATTTCAATGACAGCTACAATGTTAACTCAAGCCACGCCAATGGTGATCTCAGTCAATGCGTTTTCCTCACCACTCGGAATTTATTTCCACACTGCAGTTCTGATGTATTCATAAGATATTTCCAATGAGCTTATAATAGCATTCTTAAAGAACATTCTGACGATTGATTCTTGATGGACTTGTGAATTAGAACAAAACAGGAATGGGCAAGAATGTACTCCGCCAAACACAAAGTGAAAAGTATAATTATACTCAATACTTCATTTGTTACAGAACATCAAATATAATTGTGCTCTGTAATCTAACTCTTTTAGAGTATCAAATACAATACCAATCGAGGCTTTCTTTACTTTCAAGTACAAAATAGAATTGTACTTCCACTATTTAGGAATTTGAAATACAAAAGCTAATTGTAATTCCCATTTCAAAAGAGAGGAGTAAAGATTACAATACGAACGCGTACTTGCGCTTTGAAGGTGTATGAGGCAATTTGTATTTTATGTCTCAATATTGAGAAGAAAAGAGTGGCAAAATACATGATCATGGAATAAACATTGTGTTAAAAATTATATCTTTTTATCGATCTATCAATATAATACGAGAGTCTATCTTTAATTTTTGAAATTAATATCAATACGGTTACATGGTTATTAATTGTAGCTTGAATTTGGCCACGAACATGAATATACAACAAATAGGGTGATCCCTAACCATTCTTCATTAGTTGATCGTTTTCGAATTCTTACCATAAATCAAATAGTCTTCTACACAAAAACCAATGTATGTTCCGAAAAAATTATAATCTTAATCGAATTTAAAACATCGAATGTCTGAGAGTGTCATGAAACTATGTGTAAAATAAACAATTCTTATTTTATGAACTTAGCTTACAGTTTCATGCAGTCATTATACTATTGCAAAGAATCTCATCCTCGTCTTATATTCAAACGGAAAATAGGTACAGAATGAATTTGAATGAATTCTTTATTTTGCTGTTGCAAGAAAACAGAGTATATTCGTATTTGTAATTCGATTACATACGAGTGAAAAATGAATTTGTAATATATGTAACATTCAACTGTCGAATACAAGATACATTTATAATTGTTACTCTGTAGATGTGTGAAATATCGAGTGAATTTGTATTCATTACTTTTCCATCAGAATATCACTGAGTGAATTTGTATTCCGTACCCTTTACTGTAATGGAGTCAAAAATTATTTGAGGCTGCCCATCCCTGGAGAAAAATCTGAATTGGACCATAAAAATTCATTATGAATTTTTTCGGAACTGTCTTAACTATCTGAAAAAGTTGATTTTTACAAACTTATGCCGTGGGGAATATGATGAGTAGTTTTACAATCTTGAAATATCGAAATTTCCAACGAAGCAATACGTGCAGTTTTGTGAACATTTCATATATTTTGGGGTTGAAGAGTTTTCAAAAGTATGATTCAACATCAAATTTGCAGAGCGAATTTCTAATGTTCACTCTTATATTATGTCAGAAGTCATTCTGAATAAACCGAAATAATCTAGTAGCATGCAAGTGATAATTGCAGGTTTCTCGACATATTATTGAAAATAAAACGTATTGCGGTTACTTTGAATTAAAAATGAAGTCTTCAAGAACTTAAAGATCTAGGGGCAAGTTCTGTAGAAATTCTACGTGAATCAATTTCACATTCATAGAATTCATTCTGAATTCATTCATACTATCACGACGCTGATTATTTGAAAATTCTTGAGGAAATTTTCCTGAATCCAAATTGATTATGCATCCAGATCCATTGTTGGAAATTCGTTCAAATTTTTAGCCATTCCTTTGATATGCTCGTGAATTGAATTCCCAAATTCCAATCACTGAAGACAATATGTTCATAAGTGATTTGAACTTCCATAACTGTTGTATTATAATATACTTCTGAGTATGAATGAATAAACAGTGACTTGATTTAAATGCAATTAGGAATTTAATTTTTCATCTTCACGAGTGATGAAATTTCCACAGTGTCATATTCTGAGAAATTAACTTTCGATTGGTATGAAATCATGACTGAGCAGTTGAGGATTTTTTGAATACTGATATTAGAAAACTACACCACAAATTGAGAAGAACACAATCATGACAGAAAAAAGAAAACACCGAAATGATGAAAACCAATGATATTTTCATATGACATGTTTGACCAGTAGACTTTTTTATCCGTATTCGTCAGTTCAAAAAAAATATTCATATTTTTGCGTGTAAAATCACTCTCGATTGGTAACTAAGTTCTTTTCGGGGTCCGATGATATTCTCAGGAAAAATGATGAGAAACGATTTGAAGAGAAATAATTATTTTGTGGTAAAATGAAGAAATACAATTTCATCATTGATAACACGTCTAACCGTCGGACGTAGTTTTCTACGGGAGTTCGGCGCGCGACTGTGCTACTGGAGCCACCCCGGGCCACTATCAACCCTCTTATGGTTTCTCTCTGCCCTCCTCATTTCGTCCCTTTTGCCCCTTCCTTCGCTCATCCTATCTCACTTCGATTCGCATTATTCCCGCGTTTTTACAAACTCTCCAAAGTATGCGTTATTTTTTCATTCCCGTACCTTCTAATTACAACAAATAGCCCAAGGTATGAATACCCCAATGATGCGCACTTCTATGTATTAGCGATACACGATTGCATCAAAATTTATTTATCTTATTATTTGATTAATAGAATTCTTCGAACTCAATATGCTTGGTTTTGAACAATATAATATTCAATCAAAATAAATGCGTATGAAGCCTGAAATGATCATCAGGACGACATCATGTGGATATGCGTGCGGTGTGTGAGATAACAGGGGGCGCATATCAAGCTGACATCTTCATTTCTATATCAGGTGCACATTTTTATCCAATATGTTCAAAATTTTATTTCCTCAAATCCGTATACATAAGAAAGTTCCATACTCAAAAGCAGGTACGTTTGAATATGTACTGTAGAAAATTTTCTGAAAATTCAGACCGTTTCTGTAATTTTTTATAGGAACAGGTCTGAATTATTAGGGAGTTCTGATGAATATTCAGATTTATTCTGAATATTGAGAATAATATGGATGAGTGTTCAGAATACATCTGTGAATTCAGGGAAAATTCCTGATAGTTCAGATCTGTTGCTGTAAAAAATTGCAGAAACGGTCTAAATTTTCAAAAAATGTTTTACAGTCTGGTTCTTTACCCGAACATTTCGCCCCAGATATGGTGATTTATGAATGATTGCAATATGTTGATAGTTTTATGACATCTTAAAATTCCTCGAAAGATTATGCATGAAATCTTCCGAATCATCATCAAATAGCAATCATAAACATAGTGATACTTTGATTGGGAAATCACCATTCTTTGAAAACATCTGGATACCCCCACCATCATTTGAATTGGATGTAGAGTTCTTCATTGTTCGACGCTCTCACTCTCAAGTAAAATACTACAGCAATGATGTTTCCTGGATGTTTAGTGTAACGTTTTTAAAGAATAATGCAAGGTAAAAAAATTGGAAAAAAAAGATGTGAAATCAATGTGAGACACCAAGTACATTCGGTTTTCACATGGTATTCGAACTATCCTTGGTATATTTTCAAATGATATTCATTTTTATGAACATTTTTTCTTGAAATTATAAAATAGAGTAGAAGGAAAATTATATTCACTCATTCCACGTCCTAGAAACAGTGCTGAGTTATTCTCAACCAAACGTGTTCGTTGTGTCTGATAGGTTTCGAAACCCGGAACACTTGGTGCGGCCGATGACGTGAGTTTTGAGGCCTGAGTGTATTCCAACAAATTTGTTGATAGTATGAGAACGGAAAGTTACCTAATAAAATGTTCATCGGCCACGCCAAGTGTTCCACAACAGCGTGGGTTTCGAAACCTATCACAGATAACGAATACGTTTGATTTAGAATAACTCAGCACTGCTACTAGTATGTGGAATGAGTAGATCTAATTTTTGTATTAATCTATTTCATAATTCCAAGGGAAAATGTTTATGAGTATAAATATAATTTGTGAATATACCAAAAATAGTTCAAATACGATGTGAAGGCCGAGTGTACTTGGTGCCCCACATTGATTTCGCATCTTCTTTTTTCGAATCAGGCGCATCTTGTATGTTTTCAAAAATTTTTTCGTACGTTTTGACCACATTTGTATGTACTTGGGATTGTTTTTTCCCCATTTCTGAAGTTTTTTATTGAGATTTCACTTGTTTTCCTGAGTTTCATAATATTTCGCAATATCCATACTCTCTAATTACTCTATTCTTCAATTAATATCTACATTTTTGATTCTCCTCAGTTTCAGATAATTCTTCTCTTAAATAACAATGATTATGAATACCTATTCTTATATATATTTCTACTCTCACAGTGCCTCATTTTCAACTACATATTGAGAAGATGGGAGAAATATACTGTTGGATAGGATTTTTTCCATTCTCAATACATGTTCACGAATGAAGATCCGTGAGGATGCAAATATGTGAGAATAAAGCCATTCAACATTCATGATATTCCAGGTAGCACAGAGTCCATCGATGAATTCTTAACGAACTTCTTGAGAACATTAGAGTATGAATGGAGTTTTTTTGAAAATGCTTGTCGAACTCCATGTTATCTGTGGTTCAAGAACAACAAATCAAATGAACAACAAAGAAAGAGGCATGATTATACACAAGAAAACAGGTTTGTGAGAAAAGAAATATCATCCAGCTTGAATAAAAAAAACAGCACATATAACTTTCGAGGAGATCATTCTAGAATAAATCATATTCCCAGTCACACGAATGAGGTTTACTCATAGTTATTCTACAACAATCTCATGATTATAATTTTACTTATTGAGATTTGCGGATGACGTAGCTATATTAGCTACGACTGGTGCTGAGTTAGAAAATAATCTCAACACTATGAAAACAATATTACTGGAAAACTATTGTATGAATATAAATGAGGACAAAACAAAATTCATGATTTGTACAACAGCGAAAACATCAAGGAGAACGGAAATAGAAATAGATGCAGAGACAATTCAGCAAGTGAAAGCATTTAAATATCTAGGGAGCATAATTATAGAAAACGGTAAAAGCAAAAGAGATATAAGAGCAAGAATAGCACAGGGAAAAGAGGCTTTCCACCAAAAGAAACAGTTACTATGCTTGAAGAATATTAGCTTAACAGTGAGGAAGAAATTCTTGAAGAGTTACGTTTGGAGCATAGCATTATATGGTCGCGAAACTTGGAAAATTGAAAAAACGGACCAAGAAAGACTTGAGGGTTTTAAAATGTGGTATTATAGGAGGATGCTCAAAATGAAGTGGATAGAGAGAGAGTGAAAAATGAGGAAGTACTTGAGAAGGTGAATGAAAAAATAAGTCTCTTGAGACAGGTCGTGAAAAGAAGAAGTAATCTCATACGACACACATTAAGGCATGATAGTTCCCTGAGAACAATATTGGAAGAAAAAATGGATGATAAAACTCGCAAAGGTAGACCTGGATTAAGTTATATGAAGCAAATTATACAAGATAAGGGTTGTCGTAGATATGCAGAAATTAAGCGGTTAGCGGATAATTGACAGGGTTGGAGGATTTCATTAAACCAGTCATAAGACTGATTACTTCATGATGATGAATCTCACTTATAATATATATAATATTTTGTAATATGCTTGCTTCCAAGCACTTGATTTTTCATGGAATATTAATATTTTTATTTCTGTTTATTTTCAGAAAGTTCCCTAAAATACCATATCTAATTATGAATATCTATTCCTACACATTTCTACTGTAACAGGCCTCCATTGTTGAGCATAATATAACAGTTCCTCATTTTTGAATACATGTTGAAAGGAGAAGAATTCGTGGTTGGATAAAATTTTTCCCATTTTCAACACATATTTGGGAATAAAAATCTGCAAGAGTGAGAATATGTGAATATGGAAATATTCAACGGAACATAATTGGAACTAAAGATAGAAGTTCGTAAGAATGGACATACAGTTCAGCTTGAATGAAACAACTGGAGAGATGAAAGTTTTGGAGAGTATATTTTAGAATGATTTCTATCTTCAGCGACATCAATCAGGTTGACTCAGTGATGTAAGCAATCAAGTTTCACCCACTCCATCAAGCCCTATCTGTATATAAATTCCACACACATAATGGAGCTGTCGACAAAAACAATTTCATAGTGTAGAGGCAAAATAATGATATTCTTTATTTGTTCTAATTCCATCGGAATTGTACAAAGGGGTTCGTTCGAGACCATGTATCACAAATATCTTATGCTAGTTCAACTTGAAAATTGAATGATTAATTAAAGATCGTATCCACAATATCAATTTGATTCCGATTCAAGTTAAAGCACAAAAGCAGCTGTGAATATCAAATATTATCACTTTTTCACAGATTCGATAACAATGTATATCAATATACGAAAGATCCTTCGCTTAGCTCCAATATTGCCTTGATAAAAGAATAGATTTTCCTCATCGCCCTAATATCAGGGTCCTTTAAGAGCTCCAGCCAGATGTTGAAATCAAAATTGCAAATAAAACCAAGATCTGAGAGGAGTATTTTTCTTAGATCGTTATAACCATGGCAAGAGATTACTTTGTGGTACAAATAATTTTTTTCATTACATCGCGCGCACATTTCATCTTCTTGTACTTTATACAATCTAGGCGGAATAATGAGTCTGGGAGCAAATTTATTCCGTGTTCTTACTTGGGCAATTAGTTTCTTATATCGTATCTCAACTTCTTTTTTCAGGTAACTTCGAGGTCCTTTTGATAGGACCAGGTGAGGATATATTGAGAGAAACGTCGATTTCGCGCATTTCTCAACATCCATACCATACATATATGTCGCGAAAGTTGACAGTAAAGTTTCTTTGTTACTTAAAAACGAATGTGAGTTCAGATCATCCCACATTTCGGATGCCCCAATAGGTTCAGAAAAATTTTCCTTGATTTGAAGTGCTCGATTATATTTAATAGATGCTTTGTTCTCCTCTCCCAGGTTTATTCTTCCGAAACATATTTTTGGATATCTGTTATCTGGCATACTTAGTATTTTTCGAATATAATTTAGAGTTTGTTTAAACATGAAAAAAGCGAGATGTTTCCTCCCTACTTCTAATCCAATAGCGCACGAAGACGTTCCTTGAGGGAGACCCAAAAGTTTTTTGAAGAATATTGCTTGTCCTTTCTCTATTCGATCGAGGTATCTAATGCTCCGGATGAGAGAGACGTATGCGAGACATGATGCAACAAGTGAGCCGAAAAGTTTTTCATAAACCTCCCACCAATTGGAGCTCATAATATGAATCAAAGAGATGGTCTTGATTCCTGCAAGATTAGCTTTGTGTACTACACTGTTAAAAATTTCTTGAATTTTAATGCACTCTTAATGTACCAGTGTACATGAAATTTCAACTTGAAGGTACATTAAATGATATTCAAGTATTATTATATTAATTTTCAAATCATGTGGAATTGAATTACAATTTCAAGTATCAGTACATTAAAAATTAACTTAGAGTAAATCGATAGAGATATGAGAAGATAACATAACCATCAATAATGTTTGAAATTGAGTGAATGAATTGAATAATTATAATCTTTTTGTGATTATAAATTTTGGAATTATTGTTCTCAATCGCATTAGGTGACACTCTACGAGTTTTGTCGTGAAGAGTGCTTGAATGACACTGAACCCCAACAAAACCTAAAATTTGTGTACGTCTAGGAAACCTCCAAAGGACGTCTGAGAAACGTATTTGGACGTTTCCTGGACGTACACAAATTTTAGGTTCTGTTGGGGAAGAGTAGGAAATTTTGCGCGAAATATTTTCGTGAACCACGTGAGAAAGACGAATTTTATAAATACGATGATCAAATACATGCTTGGGATTGAAGATTTTAATTTCATAATGGTTCTGAAACATTATGGGATCGATGGGAAATTCTCACGATTGAAGGTTATAATTCAGAAAATTTGGCTTCCTATATTTCAGAACCAATATGGAATGAGAATTTGCATTCACAGTGCGCAATCCCATGCACGTACCCTAGAAGAAATGCACGTACCCTGGTAGAAATTTCACAAATTTTTTCCTATGCCTGATGAGGCGCTAGAGAGGAAAAACTGAGCACAAAAAACTAGCGAGGTACTGGTCAATTACTGATAAGTTGAATCCAACTAGCGTTGGTTGGTCAAAACTAGTGAGCTACTTATTAGTATGTAATAAGTTGAACTAATTGATAATGTGGAGTAAAACCATCTCTAATAATTATACAAGTGCTTACTAAAATATATATAAAATGGAGAAGAATGAACTTTTCAATTCTAAAATGAATAAAATATTGTTCACACTTGATATCGAAAATGTCAGTACCCATACAGCACGTATTTCATAAAGATTTTCAAACAGCTGAACAGGTTTCTCCATTAATTTTTACATATAATTACAGGTGATATAAATGAGAAAGAAAATGTAACAAATCTGTTTGTATTTTAGAATTGAAATATAGTTTACGGATATGAGGTTGACTTCTTTGAATTGAAAAATAAAAATTAATTATTTTCGTGAAATGTGTGATCGTTAGTTCTTAATTAATATGTATTAAAAAAATCTATTATTCAGTGCAACATGAATTATTGAATCAGTCATAGCTGCTGTAATATGTAAAAAATCATAATTTGTTGATGCAGTGAGAATGAGTTTTATTCAAATACTTACATCAATATTCCTCAGAAAAAACTCAGAGATCAAAACATTTTTGTAGTAATATGAGTCATGAAGAACTCATTTAATCAAAACTATTTTAAGCGGATGTTTAAAATAAATTTCCAAAAACTTGGATTATTCACATAAAGCTCGTTGGATGGTTTTACTCTTGAAGAGTACTGTCAAAGTTGACGGTTGCAAATTGGAGAAAAAAGTCTTATTTTCTGTCTTGAATTTGTTATTAGAGTAGTAACAAACTTGTAGGAAGAGTTTGAAGGTTGGGTGGAATCCATATTGATCAGGAAAGTCAAAACCGTATTGCAAAACTTGGAAAATCTGTTAACGTAGCTAACAATACTGGGGTATCGAGTCAGCTTTTCCTTACTACGTGAAATCTAGGCAGGAGAAATGTATCAAAATTCAGTGAACTCAAGTTGGTGTCAAGTAAGAGAGGATAGAAATATTCATTGGATTTTATTGGTTATTATAAAAATGTTGACAAATAAGAAAAGTCTATGTAGGACTCATTCTATCGTCTTTCATTATTTTTGTTTCAATAATTTTGTATCGTGGAAATTTTTGTATTTTCTTACTAATAAGTTGAAGAAACAAGTGTATTGAACCTGTTTCACAAATATAATAACATTCATTCATCATCATCATGAAGTAATCAGTCTTACGACTGGTTTGATGAAACCCTCCACCCCTGTCTATTATCCGCCAAACGTTTAATTTCTACATATCTACTACATCCCTTGTCTTGTACGATTTGCTTCATATAACTTGCTCTAGGTCTACCTTTACCAGTTTTACCATTCATTTTCCCTTCCAATATTGTTTTCAATAAACTCTCATGCCGTAATGTGTGTCCTATAAGATTGCTTCTCCTTTTCACGATGTGTTTCAAAAGATTTCTTTCTTCATTTATCTGCTCGAGTACTTCTTCATTTTTGACTTTGTCTATTCATTTTATTCTGAGCATCCTCCTATAAGACCACATTTCGAAAGCTTCAAGTCTTCGTTGATCAGTTTTCCCCATTGTCCAAGTTTCGCAACCATATAATGCTGTGCTCCAAACGTAACTTTTCAAGAATTTCTTCCTTACTTCCAAGCTTATATTTTTTGAGCATAATAACTGTCTCTTTTGATAAAAAGCCTGTTTCCCTTGTGCTATTCTTGCTCTTATATCTCTTTCGCTTTTGCCGTTCTCTGTAATTATGCTTCCTAGATATTTGAATTCTTTCACCTGTTCAATTGTCTCGGTATCTATTTTGATTCTCGTTCTTCTAGCTGTTTTCGCTGCTGTACACATCATGAATTTTGTTTTGTCTTCATTTATATTCATATAATAGTTTTCCAATAATATTGTTCTCATGGTGTTGAGAATGGTTTCTAACTCAGTACTACTCGTGGCCAATATAGCTATGTCATCCGCGAATCTCAACATACTTATATTTTCTCCCTGAATCTGTAATTTCGATTGAATTTCCTCCTTCACTTCGTTCATTGCTTCTTCTATATATAAATTGAACATCAGTGGCGATAATGAGCATCCTTGTCTCACCCCTCTTCTTATTTGTGCTTCCCCTTCCTGACCCTCTATGTCTATTATTGCACTTTGATTCTTATATAATTCGTATATTATTCTTCTATCTTTATAATTTATTCCCACCTTCTTCAGGATCGCAAACATCTTCTCCCAGTCCACATTATCGAAAGCCTTTTGTATATCTACAGAACCTATGTACACAGATTTCTTCAGCGCTATCCTTTTCTCTATTACTGCCCTGAGTGCTAAGATTGCTTCTCGCGTTCCCCTATTTTTTCTAAAACCAAACTGATCCTCTGCCAATCTACTCTCTATTTTATTTTCCATCCTCCTGTATATAATTTTGGTCAGTATTTTCGAAGCATGTGAAGTTAAACTGATCGTTCTGTAGTTCTCGCATTTGTCTGCCCCTTGTTTTTTCGGGATAGCGACAATTTTATTCTTTTGGAAATCTTCCGGTACTTCTCCTTTTTCGTACATATCTCTAATCAATTCAAACAGTGCGTCGCGAGTTCCTTCACTGGAGGCTTTTATAAGGTCCGCACTTATGCCATCTATGCCTGGCGCTTTATTATTTTTCAATTCTTTCAAAGCCTTGTCGAATTCTGATCTCAATATCGAATCTCCCAATTCTTCCTCATCTACATCCTCCTCCTTCTCTAATAGTGCTATATCATCGTTTCCTCTATACAAGTCTTCCAAATGATTGATCCACTGTTCTATTTTCTCTTCCGTTTTTATCAATTGTCGTCCTAGAGAGTTTCTAATCTTATTGCTTCTAGATTCCATTTGTCCGAAAAATCTTTTAATAATCCTATATGCTTCATCTATTTTTCCTAAATGCAATCTTATTTCTATTTCCTGACATTTCTCTTCTAACCACTGTTCTTTCGCTTTCCTTGATTCTCTTATTATTTTATTTCTCAATGATTTGTATCGTTGCTGGCCTTCTTGGCTATCATTATTCTTGTATTTTCTTCTTTCATTTATCAATTCTAAAATTTCTCCCGTTATCCATGGGTTTTTAGCTTCTACTCCATCATTCTTCGAAATCTTATCCGCACATTCTCTTATATTCCCCTTCATCTTTGTCCATCTTCTCTCTATTCCCAAGTCTTTCTCTTTTTGATCTCCCAATTTTTCATCCAACATTTTCTCGAATGCCTCATGTGTTTGTTTTTGCTTGAGGTTCTTCAAATTCCATCTTTTTTGCATTTTCCTTTTCTTCTTCAGAGATTTGAATTTCAGAGAATATTTCATCATCAACATATTATGATCACTATCTATATCTGCACCGGGATAAGTTTTACAGTTTTTCACTTGGTTTCTAAATCTTTGTTTCACTAATATGTAATCAATTTGGTATCTTGCTGTATCTCCTGGCATTTTCCAAGTGTAGATTCTTCTTGGATGATTTTCGAATAAAGTGTTTGTGATAACCATCTTATGATTTTCACAAAATTCGACTAAACGTTGTCCTCTATCGTTCCTCCTCCCTAACGCGAAATCTCCTATAATGTTGTCCTCTTTTCCTTGTCCTACTACCGCATTCCAATCCCCCATCACTATCAAATTCTCTTCTCCCTTCACATATTCTATCACTTCTTCTATTTCTTCGTACGTTTTTTCAATATCTTCCTCCGAATATGCAGATGTGGGCATGTATACTTGGACTATGACTGTGTCTACCGGTTTTGTTCTAATTCTAACCATCATCACACGTTCATTATGTTGCAAATAATTTTCTATTCTATTTCCTACTCTGTTATGCATTACAATTCCTACACCTGCTTGACCGTTCTTTGATCCTGTGTGAATTATTCTATAATCCCCACTCCAGGAATCGCCCTCTTGTGGCCATCTCATTTCGCTAATCCCCATTACGTCTATATTCAACCAATTCATTTCTAATTTCAAATTTTCTAATTTTCCCGCTTGCCTCAGTGATCTAACATTCCACGCTCCGACTCGGAGAATGTTGTTTCTTTTCCCTATCCTATTCATAGGTTTTCGTTCCTTGCTGATGAAGCTTCCTCGAGCAGCCTCCACCCGGAGATCCGAACGGGAGACTAGTTTACCTCCGGAATATTTTACTCGAGAGAGCGCCATCATGTATTTATTAATTTGTTTGTTTGTTTTTGTTACATAATATTCCAGGTTAGGAAAAAGGTTTCATTTCCTCGGGAAGTATTGGAACATGTCAAGGAAGGTAGTTTCCCCTTGCTTTCCTTCCGTTTGATTTTGCCGATGTTTCTGGCATTAGGATGATTTCGTTTCTCTCAGTTTGTATTCTTTCTCTTGAGTAGTTTATTCCACTCAAAAAAAAAGATCCAACTCTGAGATACTTATCCTCCCCACCACGTAAAGGAAGCAGATACTACCAGGGATGGATAAAAAGGATATCAAGGACAGGTATCATGAATATCCCCCTGGAAGACCCGCAATCATCCACGGGGAGGAACATTCATTCGTAGCAGCATGATACAAAATTATTGAAACAAAAATAATGAAAGACGATACAGTGAGTCCTACATAGCCTTTCCTTATTTGTTGACATTTTTATAGTAACCAATAAAATCCAATGAATATTTCTGTCTTCTCTCACTCAACACCAACTTGAATTCACTGAATTTTGATACATTTCTTCTGCCTAGATTTCATGTAGTAAGGAAAAGCTGACTCGATACCCCAGTATTGTCAGCTACGTTAACAGATTTCCCAAGTTTTGCAATACGATTTCGACTTTCCTGATCAATATGGATCCCACCCAACCTTCAAACTCTTCCTACAAGTTTGTCACTACTCTAATAACAAATTCAAGACAGGAAATAAGACTTTTTTCTCCAATTTGCAAATGTCAACTCTGACAGTACTCTTCAAGAGTAAAACCATCCAACGAGCTTTATGTGAATAATCCAAGTTTTTGGAAATTTATTTTAAACTTTCGCTTGAAAAGATTTTCAATACATAATAATTAAACAATAACGACCACACATTTCACAAAAATAATTCATTTATTGTTTTTTATCACATAAACTTAACCTCACATCTGTCAACCGAATTGCAATTTTCACATAGGTTAATAGATTATTATACTCAACCGATGGATTGAATCAGATATCCACGTCATTGACATTGATCTTTTCTAATCAACCACGTAGGTACCGGTTTAGCTTAGGTCGTTAGGGCGTTAGGATAGTAGATCGCGCAACATTAGGCAGGGATTGGTTTAGGTGGTTCGATTCTCTTCGAGGTTTCCAATTTTCTCTCCATGACATGAGAACGTAGTGAACAACGTGGTCGTCAATCTGCAAATGTTCTCCTCCGAAACATGTTTTTTGCTTAAAAAAAAAAAAAAATTTACTGGAAGTTTTTTTCTGGAACGCGAATGAAAATTCATATACAAATTTCATGTATTCGTACATTAAATTTCAAATCCATGTACATTCAATTCAATGTATGTAGACTTGAAATTTGTGGAACCAGTACATGAATTTTCAGTTACGTACTTGAAAAAAACTTCCAGTAGATTTACATTAAAATTCATGCGGAAATTTTTAACAGTGTATTTAAGTTGCAGCTTCTTCATATAGTGCTGATTGTTTGAGGTTGACACCTGAATCAGAATATCGAGACACGAACTCAATATGTTCCTTTCCAAATGGAGGGAGGGGGTATTTCTTTTCGTTTGCAAAGCCTCCCTTCTGGAATGAAATGATTTTGGTTCTCTTTACATTCACTTCTCGTTGGTTTTCTCCACAGTAATCCTACAAACAGTTGACGGTCTTTTCAAGATTAACATAGGAGTCAGCTAAGAGAGCGATGTCATCCGCATAAGCTAACATCACAACTCTCAATGGGTGTGTTACGGAGACTCCTCTGACTCCCCTCTCTCTCATAAGCGTCTCTAGATCAGCTAGAAATATCGCAATTAGAAGAGGGCTGAGGATCTCCCTCTGTAGGACACCTTCGGTGACATCTAGGTAATTTGAACGATCGTTATTATCTTTGATTGACATCTTCGCTTTCCCGTATAGATTTATTGAAATGCGAATAATTTTCGTGCTGATCTCTGCTGAATATAATTTCCGCCATAGGATAGTATGAGAGAGGGAGTCAAACGCTCTTCGAAAATCTACGAATAAAACGAACAATTTGCCTCCTTTGACTCGCAAGCGCGTTTGTATTATGGCATTCAAGATAAAAATGTCGTCTGCCCACACCTGTTTTCGCTGAATCCGGCTTGTGATTTCGGTGATACATCATTCAGTTCGCACCATTTCGAAAGTCTATTGTACAAGATTTGAGTGAACACTTTTAGGACAGAATTGACTAGGGAAAAAGATCTGTAGTTCGTTAACTCTTTTCTATCCCCTCTCTGGAACGACATTTTCATTTGTATTTGGGCCCATTCGTTCGGTAAGTTTTCTTGTTCCATTATCTCATTAAATAAAACGTCTAAGTATATTTATATATATATATATATATATATTTATTCATTTGTATTCGGCGCTCTTTACATAGCATAGAGCGCCTCCCTCATTCCCATTACAATTTCTTATACGCTATCCTGAATCATAAAACAAAAAACAAACTTAATTCTAACTTACTCTATCCTTAATTAACGTGCGTGTGTGCGTGTGTGTACATGTGCGCGCATCTCTCACATTCACTCTCTACTCACACACTCACCTCCCCTCACCACCCCAACCCTCTTTCCATCTCCTCCCTTATCCCCTCTAATTCCTTCATCCAATTCTCCCCTGAACCATCTTCTTCTAAAATCCTTTTTATTTTTTCCTGTATGTATAAAACGTCTAAGTAAAAGATCCAGTTATCTGATAGATTTTCAATAGGTCCGTTTGAAATTTCATCCGGGCCTGATACTGTTCCTGCCTTGACTTCGCTAAAACAAAATTCAATTTCATCTAATTTTATTGGTGCATCGAGGTCCGCATTCTCATTTCCTATGAAAGATCAATTACTAACTTCTATCCTTGAGGGATACATTGATTTTCAGGAAACATACCAGGTTTCAATACAGTCTATGTTATTAGATGCTTCATATCTATACCTTTTAACTATGTTCCCAAAATCTTTCGGGTTCTTTGCCCGATTCAAGGAATGTATAAGAATATAATAAGATTCATAAAATCTTTGTTATATGACTTCTCTTCTTCCTCACACAGTTTCCTGAAGTCATTTTTCATATTAGTGTACTCTACCGTCATTTCTGTTGGAAGCTTATCCTTTTCACATTCCCGGAACTTCTTATTCAGCTTTTTATTGCAAAACCATTCTTTTCGGGCAAAACTATTTATTTTTCCGAGACAACTTATCATTCCAAGGTTTTTCGCCACTTCAGTGATTGTTTCTTTGAAATTCAATGCTAATTGATCGATTACCTTGTTCCCTTCACCAACTCTGGGAGAAAAGATCATTGAATTTTAAAAATTTCCCTTCAAATCATTTTCCCATTTTATGCACGGGGCACGCTTTGTTTCTATTACTGTTTTTTCAAGAGTCACCGTTATTGGAAAGTGATCTGAACCAGTTGGAACTTGTAGAACTTCTAAGTCTTCTATTTCAGTACACCCTGCAATACTTCATAAGACTAGATCTATTACTACAGAGCCTAAGTTACTAATATTAGTGAATTTCGCTGGAGAGTCAATTTTTGTTCTCCCATTCAGAATAACTGAGGCATTATCCTTCGCAAAACTCAAGAGTTCGTGCCCTTTGCTGTTCATTTTGAGGTCCATGCTAGATCTTTGTCCTGATAAATTAGGATTTTGAAGTATAACGTCTTCGTAAATGTAATTTGATTCCGCAATTCTACTATTGTAATCCCCTCCCACTATTATCAAACTATGCGGATGATTTTGATCAAACAAGGATGATAAATCATTTATGACAATGAAAGAGTGATCGATTTCTTCTTAAGGACTGAAATATACTAGACCAATTATTACATTACATGTGTTCGCAGTTATGTGTACAAATATATGATATTCTGTAACTGATAATACATCTGATAACTTATACAGTGAGGTATTGATAGCGATTGGGAGACCTCCCTTTGCCCTTGCCCTTGCTGCTGTCTTCGTAGCCGGGCTGTGTGTTACTTCATACGTTGGTTGTTGGTATATCCTAAATGATGGTGAGTTGATTCCAGGGGGATGCAACTGTATACAATGACCTCTACTCGCGTTTTGATTGGGGTCGAATGCAGTCAGTGTGAGGGCGCGAGTATAGTGATAAAAAGGTGGAGCGCCCTCATCGATATTTTCATGGAGTCATATACTATAGCATTAGAGTTGTGAATCTAGGTGTTAGATTTCAAATTCATCAAATTTATGTTGTAATGTTGTAGCTGGTTCTAACCTCAACTGATTGTGACATGTCATTACTCGGTCTATTTTATTCTATCCAGGATGAAGAAACATTTTTGAACAACAACATTCTTTGCAATTACTATTATTAGTAATGTTACACAATTAGTGCAAAGAATGAAAAAAAAATGGGACTGAGAGGATATATGTACGTGGTGCAAGGATGCCCATCGTCCACCGGAGTACCAGCACATGTATTTCCCAAAAATGCAGAAAAGGCAAGGAAGTGGCAATCCCGTATCAATGGACCGCGTATAAACGAAAAAACTCCAAAAGAGCTTAGAGAATCCTATGTTTGCCATCGACATTTCCCAGAGACATCATATAAATTGTCAGTGCACAAGCGGATTTTGAAAGATAATGCAGTAGCATGTTTGAATCTACAATCCCCTGTGATACATGAACCGAGTAACACCTACTATGTGCGGAAAATGTTTGTTTTGTATCTTCTCAGACGCATTATGCTTTCTTCATAAAGTTTCATAGAATCTGGAAGCGTGAGGAATTTTATACTTTCATATTGAGAGTTTGGCACGTATAAATCATACAGTAGATCAGAGAGAATTCATGGAGAACTGATTTGAACATTGGAGAATGCGATGTGGATTCTTAATTCTTCTGGACCTTCTGTCGAGTATTGGGAATACATCCATGAAATATCCCCTGAGAAAAAAATGTAGCCAAGTACATATGAATTTCGATGTACCAAACAGGAGTACGTAATTCAATCAAATAGACAATCGATAGGCTCAACTATATACCATCGTTTCTACTAAATATTTAGTTCCCTCAACAACGTACTGTCGAACACCATATCCAATCACATATGTAGCTGGCTCCAGTATACTTCTCCTCAGTGGATGTATCTGGGTATGTGGGGTACTAAAATTGATATTCCGCAATTACTATTTTACCTGTTGAGTGGAATGTATCTGGACTTTTTTTCACAACGTTCTGCAGAGAGCTCTGAACAAAACAATCTCGATTTACAAGGAGAAAATTCCAACTCTTCACATATTTCATTAAGGGGGGAAATACATGTAGAACCAAAAAAATCGAATGTTTTATTTTTTGCTCTCAAAATAAGTATGAACCCTTAGCTTTGAAATGCGATAAACCGGAATCGAAAAAATCAAATAGAACGAAAGTTATGCTCCATCATAGAAAGGAGCGCGTAGCGTCAGGGAAAGCGTCGTCTGGCTACCGCAGGTATACGGCGCGCTCAGCATTTCGCAGACTCTCCTAATCCCTTATGGCGTACCTGCATATATATAAATATGTATACAATCTTTATTCTGAATAGAGCAGATGTTTGAGCCTCTCTTTCTAACAAAGACATTCATGTAGCGTACTGCCTCACGTAAATGGCTCTTTTGACCTGCGAGGCTCTATTCTAACTGCCGAGTCAGTTTAGTTCAGCACGTCGTTCGGAACGGTTGAGTTTTTGCTAAAATATTCGGAATGTCGAATTATCCAAAAGGTAGCCGAGAAAATCCAAAGCAGTATTGTCGCAATCGTAAGAGACATTTCCAAGGAAATCAATTTACCGAAGACAAAAGTGAGAGCGAAGGCGCAAATACGAGTACAAGCGCAAGTGCGAGAAAACTTGAAAGTGCTAGTAGTGATGATGTAGTGTCCAATCCATTGCACGGATATCGTATTTTTGAATTTGCCACTGTTTGTCTCGCTCTCTCGGAATCATTAATCTGCCGTGTGTGTGAACAAGCTGTTACTTTTTGAGAATCTGGACAAAGAGGCCTTGGATTTGAAATTGTAGTAATATGTCGATGTGGACACGTGAATATAAACTCGGGGCCTTTTATTCGGGAAGGATTTGGAATAAATAAACGGATTGTGATTGTAATGAGATTGTTGGGTATTGGTAGAGCCGGCATAAATTTATTTTGTAGTTTAATGGATATGTGCAGTGGTTTAACGCAAGGTACGTACGATAGTACGATCCAACGCCTTCATGCCACTTCTAAATCAATGTTTGAACTCGTTACAAAAAAAGCCGCGGATGAAGAGAAACAGAGAAACTCTGACCTCGAAAGGCCGCTCTTACAATTGAAAGTTTCAGGTGATGGTACTTGGAAAAAAAGAGGATTCAAATCACGATACGGTGTAACAACGCTCATTGGTCATTACTCTGGTAAAGTGATCGACCTCGTTATTAGAAGCAGCTATTGTTCCGCCTGCAATTTGTGGAAGAACAAAACTAACAGCCTAGAATATGAAGCTTGGTATGAAAATCATGGAGAGGAATGCACAAAAAATCACGGAGGCTCAGCGGGTAGAATGGAAGTAGATGCCATCACAGGAATGTTTTTACGTTCTGGAGAGGAATTTGGTGTCAAGTACGTGAATTATATTGGAGACGGCGACTCCAAAACTTATAAAGCTATTTTGAATGTGAATCCATATGGCGAAGAAACACCTGTTGTGGGAAGTGAATGTATTCAGCGCGTCGAGAAAAGAATGTGGGGTAGACTGCAGAATGTGGAAGAAAACTCACAAACTCGGTGGTCGAGGTAAATTGACTGACGTTGTCATAAAAAAACTCACGACATACGAGGGTGGATTGATAAGTTTCCGACCTGACCAAGAAAAACAACGTTCTTAAGAATTTTTTTTTTTTATTTCTCAACATAATCTCCTCCAAGGCTGATACATTTCTCATAGCGGTGTTCTAGTCTAGTAATGCCATCTCTATAGACTGATTCGTCAAGCTCCTCAAAATACCCATTTACAGCTTCGATTACTTCTTCATTGTCCGCAAATCTCTTACCGCCAAGCCATTTTTTGAGGTTAGGAAACAGATAATAGTCACTCGGGGCTAGGTCTGGAGAGTAGGGAGGGTGCGGCATTAATTCAAACTTCAGATCGTTGATTTTAGCCATCGCAACGATTGACGTGTGCGCTGGTGCGTTATCGTGATGAAACAAGATCTTTTTCTCCGCCAGATGAGGTCGTTTAATTTTCACTTCGTGGCTCAAACGTTGCAATAAGTCTGCGTAGTATTGACCAGTGATAGTTTTACCCTTTTCAAGGTAATCAATGTATATAATACCTCTTGCATCCCAAAAAACAGTAGCCATAACCTTGTTCGCCGAAAAAATTGTTTTTGCCTTCTTTGGAGTTGGTTCCCCTGGTCCAATCCACTGTTTAGACTGTTCTTTGGTTTCAGGAGTGTAGTGGTGGACCCAAGTTTCGTCAACGGTTACGAATCGACGCAAAAATTCGCTTGGATTACGCTTATACAACGCCAAATTGGCGGTAGAAATGTTCTTTCGAATCAATTTTTGGTCGACTGTTAGCAAACGCGGCACCCATCTTGCACAGAGCTTTTCCATATACAAATGTTGGTGCAAAATATTTTGTACACGTTCATATGACATCTTACAGGTCTCAGCTATCTCACGAACTCTTAATCTGCGATCTTTCAGCACTATTTGATGGATTTTTTCGATCATATCTGGAGTTGTGACCTCAATGGGGCGTCCTGAGCGAGGCTCATCAGAGGTGCTCACACGACCCTTTTTAAACTCGGAAACCCACTGCTTAACGGTTGAATATGATGGGGAGGATGTCCCCAGTGTTGAGTCCATCTCTTCTTTAATTTCCTTCGGCGTTAACCCCTTCAAATAAAAGTATTTGATGACAGCACGATTTTCCAGCTTTTCCATTTTTACGAAAAACACAGAGGCGTCTTGGTCAGCGTGCTCTCAAAACTAAACTAACATGCCGATCGGACTGAAACTATAGCTACAAGCTATCTAAGGATGGTACTATAGAACGCCACCTCAAGGTAGGCCTAGTGGCGCCATCTCTTGGTCAGGCCGGAAACTTATCAATTCACCCTCGTATTACGGTTTAGCCATTCGCAGGAACATTATTAGCGTTGAGAATGTGAAGAGAGACATAATGGCAACATTTTACATTTCCTCGACCGCAGAAAATCCGAGTCCCGACAGCTGCCCAAAAGGAGTCGACAGCTGGTGCAAGTGGCAAAAAGCCCTTGCTCAGCAAAAGGATCCAAAGTCTCTCAATTTATCGCCTCTTTTACCTCAACAGTTCAAGCAATTTTTAGAGCCCATTTATGAAGAACTTTCAAATGATGATTCATTAACGAGATGTCTGGGTGGACACACTCAAAATGCCAACAAAAGTTTCAATTCGATGATCTGGCTCATGGCACCTAAACATCTGCATTCAGACCTAAAACTTGTCGAAATAGCGGCTTTTCTTGCTGCTGGAATTTTCCATGAAGGCTATGGGTCAATAATGCATCCTTCCAACGAATTAGGAATAGTTATTCGGCCTCAATGTAAAATATCTGCCGGGCAGCATGACGAAACGCGCATTGCTCGCCAAAACCGTCGCAGCTGGCATGAGTCTAAAACAGCTCGGCAAGCTCGTAAACAACCACTGGCCATGGAAAATGAACTATTTGAGGGAGCTGAAGGATTTATATATGGACCTGGAATAGCAGATCGATAAGTAAGTCACGATTAATCGTAATTTTCCTTATCCGATTCACTACTTTATTTTCAATCGCGTTTTTCTCGGAACTACATTTTTGTAATTGGTATACATCATAACTCGAAAACTAACCGTCCGATTGAGTTGGAATTCAGTGTACATATAGTCAATAACATCCTCTTCAATTTGTACCTACATGATTACAACATTTACATCAAATAATACAACTTTTTCAAACAAATTGGTTGAAAGAATCACGCAAAAATCGACTTTCTCTTCGAATCAATACCAAATTTTTAATTTTTGACTTCTTGATGATTTTGGAGGTTTACATTGAAGGAAATATGGTCAATAATTGACATCTTTTCACGTTTCTGTTTCAGATGAATATTCAGAGAGCTGCGATGTATACCGTTTGTGAAGTCTAGCGTGACCTGACCTCATTTGGATCGCATTACAGCCGCCGTTTTGTTTTCTTTTTCTTTAAAAAAAATTTTTTTCTGTGCTCGAATGTTTTACTTGTTATGTATGAAAATTATGGAATGATGGGATGTTTGTGGGTGTAATAAAAAAAATCACAAGAAACTCGTTTTTTTCATGCGTGTACATGTATTTCCCCCCTGAAGGGGGGCAACTCCTCCAGACAACAGGTTGTTCAATGATTCTCCACAAAAAATTGAGAGTATTTATCGTGCTCAAAGAAACAATTTATTACAATTGAAGTTTTTATTTATTCATATGCATTTTTTCATAACAAAAAAAAAACAAAATGGCGGAGTCACAGCTGCTGAAACTTGACTCCTTCATCTTGCGCCGGGGAGAGCCCAGCCTCTTGTAGTCAACTGAACTCAACCAATCAAAATTTTTCCATTGGAATAAGTTATTCCGCTCAGCATATACTACTTTTAACTCAAAAAAATTTGAAATTTGGACACAAAAAGAACAGAATTAAACCTTTTTTTTCATGAACAAATTGTTGTTAACAATATTTTCAGTTATAATTTATGCGAAATTTCAGATTAATGCTGAGGCCATTACATTGAAGAATATCTGTGGGAAATTTCAAGTTGATATCTCAAGTACTTTTTGAGTCATAGTTCCCGGCGTGGAAAAAAACATGTTTCGAGAAAAACGCCCCGCAAGTTTTCGTTCTTGTAAAATAGAATTAAGAGCAATTCATAGTTACCCAAGCTTAATCCGCGATACCAGGACCATAAAGCAGACCTTCTACTTCGTGGAAATCATTCATTACGGCCGCATTCTTTTCTTTCTGTGCAGTTCTGGCCTCTTTTGTCGATGTTAACGAACGTCGCTCTTGTCTTCGTAGTCGATCGCTATCGTACAAGTCCGCGAAAATCTTACATTCCAAGCCTATTGTTAAGCCCAGGTCACTCATATTGGGCTTTAAACATTGAAAATATATTCTCAAGGTTGTCATCGAATTTTCAAAGCAAAAAACCAAAAATGCAAAATTTCGAAGTTCTGGAGGAACTTCCCCCCTTAAAGAGTGCACATTCAGGGAGTTGTAGAATTGTATGTCCTGAATTAGGTATGTGAAATCATCCCATGCTGTCCATATATATCTTCTGGGAATTATCAGAAGTATATGTAAAAGTTATCTGTCAACTCTTATCCTCAGGAAGCTGTGAAAAACCTAATTTCGTGTTGGAAGGAGCACATTCAATTCCTTTGAGCGATTTATCGCGAACCGCGAATCCAGAAGAACATACAATTTCATCTTCTGAGGCAGGTATGTCCAATCTTTCCTCCAAATGTATACATTTTTTGTTGCTTGGATTAATGATTGACATTTATAACTGTTACCATTGTCTGGAGTACGTTTGAATTTCTTTCGTCAACTCTTTACAGGAAGCTCTGGACGGAGAAATCCTGACGTACAGGAAGGCAATTCAATTTCTTCACACAATTCATCAGAAAGTGAGAATTCAGGAATTCGTACAATTATACCTCCTGAATTAGGTACGTTAAACTATCTCATGATATGCCATATATTCTCTGGGAATTATCAGCTGTGAATACATAAGGCCTGCTTTACTGGAAGAAAATCCAATTTCTCTGGTGGATTTATTGGGAGGTTGAAATCTGAAGAATCATACGAATTCCGTCTCCAAATTGAGTACGTAAAAACCCCTTATTCCATGATATATCTCTCCTACGCGATTCAATTGATATTCTGCATGTACTATTTCTCGCATTGGAGCTTTCCGAAGTAGCTGATCGAGACTAGATGATCAGCCACTCCGGAAGGCTCCATTGTCAAAAGCGGATGTAACAGTTGTGTCTCAACTTCTTTTCACAGGGCACTGTGAAAAAACACATTTTCTACTTGAGAGAGAAAATTCAATCCCGTTAGACGAGCCATCACTTGCTAGAAATTCACAAAAGCATCCGATTTTGTCTTCTGAATCAGGTGCGTGTACTCTCCCTACGTAATCGATATCTTTTCCACAATAATTATCGAAAATTCATGAGAACGTTCTGTACAAAATTTCATGAAACAACAAATGCTTCAGTATACAATTTTTGTACATCAATTAATGGGTATCCGAACCAGAAAATACAACGGGCTTGTCGGACGTTCGAAACATAGATTCATTTCAAAGAAAAAATCAAACCCGCCCAAATTTGCGGGAAGCAATTTGGAGGAATCCACCAGGAAAACTCAACTATGTCCTAAGGCACGTAGGTTGTATGATGAAGTCATCAATCTGGAAACACAGATTCGGAATGGAAGAAGGAGATCATTGAAGTTTCCGAAGCGATTATGTGAAGCCGAAACCATACGCGGCAGAACGATTTTCCAAATTTCGAAAAGTTGAGCGGAGTGCAGAGAGATTTCATTATTCTGCAATTGAAGAATACACCCTAGCAGCACTGGGAGGTTTTTAAAACGTTCCAAGAACGTTGGGACGTGTTTGAAACATTCTCGGATGGTTTTCAAAACGTCCAGGGAACTTGATGCTATTAGGGCAGGAGTCCCTCCAAAGGTTGGTATTTTTCTTGAATTGATGTAGGATAATGATTTGTATATATACTTTCGTGGACACTTGCCGTACATATTTTGTCTATCGATTTTGTTGTATAAATGAACTACACTATATTCATACTACGAACTGACATACTATTAGGTGTATAACTTTGCTCCCGTCGTTTTCTTCCGAAATTCGGAGCTTTATTGTAAAAAAACTAGTCATACATTTATGATTCAAAGTATTGTCCATCGCTGGCCACTACTTCCTCCCATCTTCCGGGCAGCATACGAATCCCGCGTTGGAAAAACTGGTCATTTTTTGAAGCGATCCACGAATCAATCCAATTCTTCACTTCTCCATAAGACCGAAAGTGCTGGTCAGCTAGGCCGTGTGCCATTGATCGAAACAAGTGATAGGCCGAGGGAGCAACATCTGAAGAATACAGCGGGTGGGGTAGGACTTCCTATTCCAAAGTTTCCGAGTATGTCCTGACCGCTCCCGCAACATGGGGTTCGAGCATTGTCATGCTGTAAAATCACTGTATCATGCCTCTCATTGTATTGTGGCCGTTTGTATTCTAATGCTTGGCTCAAACGCATGGATTGCATTTGATAACAATCGCCTGTGATTGTTCCAGTCGGTTTGGACAACTCATAATACACTACGCCAAGCTGGTCCCACCAAATACTGAGCATAACCTTAGAACCGTGGATATTCGGTTTGGCCGTCGACGTGGAAACATGGCCGGGATATCCCCATGATTTTCTGTGCTTGGGATTATCGTGATAAACTCATTTTTCGTCCCCAGTCACAATGTGATGCAGAAATCTCTCCCGTCTCTGCCTTGCAAGCGGCTGTTCACAAACACACAAACGCCGTTCAACATCTCTCGACTTCAACTCGTACGGCACCCAATTTCCTTGTTTCTGAATCATTCCCATAACTTTTAGGCGTTTTAAAATGGCTGGTTGCGTCACTCCCAATGACCCTGCTGATTCTTGTTGCGTTTGAAACGAGTCTTGATCAAGTCATGCCTCCAATTCTGCATCTTCGAAAACCTTCTCTCTTCCACCACTATGCTGGTCTTCGACGTTGGAATCACCGTCCTCGAAGCGTTGAAACCACTCTCATCACGTTCTTACACTAATAGCGAGCTAACCATAGGTATTTGAGGGCATTCGATGAGCCTCAGCCGCAGATTTCTTCATATTGAAGCAGGAAATTAAAACCTCCCGCAAATGACGAGAATTTGGCTCGTGAGCTGACATGTTTGATCGACAATAATTCTATCATGCAGCCACAAATCGACCAATATTCCGATAGCGTTATGTTGAAAAATACAACTTCGTGGCCAAGCTGGCATTCTGCTTGCAACCGGAGGAGTTCAAACTTACGCCGACCACCAAACGCCTCTCCCTCTGAACCTCCATCAAGGGGTGGGGGCCAGAGCTCCAACCAAAACCAAACCAACCAACCAAGCTCCGCCAAACCTGTGTGCACTGACTGACGACCATCGTCTCCTTGTGTGTTCCAGGTAGGTGTCCCCCAGGCCCAGACATACATCGTCATTATTTGGGACATCTGTGATCCATTTATTCAAACTACGACCCACCACTTGTGACGTGATAGATTGTCACAAAGAGGATCGCGAGGTGGCACCGCGCATCATCCTTGTTAGAGTTAGTCGTGTCATTTGCGGACACCTTGAATTCCTCAGGAGAACACAGCTGTCGCTCGCTCACATGAGGATCGGAAACACATTTCCCCTCCTCTAATCCCTGTCCTTCTATGATTCGTCGGGGTTCCCCGCCCTGAGGAGGCAACGCTATCTGCCACGAGGTGACACGGCGGTCCTTCACCACCGAAGGACGATCCACCAATCACAGGAGTTCACCTTCTCTCACCCCAGGTCTACCAACAGCGGAGGGAGGAACACCCTTTCGCCAAGGCTGCCGACCGGGAGGGAAGGAGCAAGCCGCATGCGCCGCTCAACATGCCCCTTGGAGAGGAGAAGGAGAGGACGAGAGGAAGAACATGAACACCGACACTTCCCGTCACTCTCTCACGGGAGAAATCAAATAATCCGGTGGAGGCAGAACCCCTGACCCCGGAGAACCTCCGCTCCACATATATTCACTCTCACGTAACGACTCATCAGAGACCACCACCGCCAGAACCAATGAAACAAGCTCAAGGGGTGAGCTCCAAAGAAAAGTCACCGACGTGGTTTCGTGTATCACTTTGCGAACTCACCCGTCGCTGAAGAAGAAGGAGGGGCCATCTTGGTTTTCACTTCTCATGTAACCGAGCCACGGTGACGTTTCGGAAGAGAGATTTTTTTTCGAGAAAATTGGAATACGGCGAGTGTGGGGTGCCATCGGGGCTCGAATTTGGGATGAAACATTGGCCCGCGCATCTGCCAAGTTGTTCATCCAGAGTGAGGGTGCCAATGTGGTCGATTTTGGTGTTGATTATAGTGAGAAACTTTCCTTCTCGTGGCATCCTCCACGTGCTCCCTCTCTCGGATTTTCCTGCACCCTTTGTGTTTGCGGATGGGGGCCAAATCAACGAAAAGACGAATCAACGGAATCAGTGTTTGAGAAGAGAGAGTGTGACGTATCTCTCTTTTCAACCAACTTTTCGTTGATTTGACCCCCATCCGTGTTTGCACCCTCGAATCACCCCCTTCGTCCGATTCAGCCCTCCCTCGTATACGATTCCATGGTATACTCAATGTAAACGGCATGGTCCGTATAGAGTGTCCCCTCGTGGTCATGCCCTCCGTGCTCCTCTGAATTCCCTGTGTCTCTCAAGTGAAATGGATGAACTTCAATGCATCGTTTATATTTCGATTTTCGCGACGAGGTCGCGTGTGTAACATAAAACCCTTGAATTTGAACTATATATATATATATATATATATACACGTGCTTTGACACGTGGTTGACTTTATCCCGGGATTGGTTATGAAAGTGAATTAAAATCAACCCACCCCCTTTCCCTGAGCTTCCACATCCCTTCCCCCCTTCCAAATTATCGTGGACGTATAACTTGTTCGTTGTCAATATACAGGGTGAGGCATTGATCTTGAGACAACGAAATATCTTGGTGGGATCACCTTTCACTGAAAAATGTTTCATACAAAAGTTGTAGGGTGTCAAAGGGGCTATCCAACAGTGACCTTGGGAATGTCCTTTATCTCGATCCCCAAGGTCATTTGAACGTCAAGTTCGGAATTTGAAATGAGACCCCCCCTATTTGATCCCAGGGACGGGAAGAGTGGAGAATTTCACGTCGAGATATGACCTTGACCTCAAAGTCGGGGCAATACCAGAATGATTCGAAGGGCAGAAGAGGAGACATTTTGTCCTACGAGAGGTGTTGTGCAACACAGAGGCTGGAACAGGCAGGACCTTGAAATGACCCTGACCCTCAAGGTCGTTTGGAGGTCACCGTAGGGAATTGAACGAGTTCGTTATTGAACGAATTTTTTTTGCCTTGTTACCGTGGGTCGGGGTGCTCGTTTTCGGTGAGTCCCCTCGCCTCTCACCGTTTTGAATGGTTTTTTTTTGTCCAGAATGAACTTATTCCAACAAATGCTCAAATTGGTCACCTTCAACTCCGATGAATTCATTGATCCGTAAGTTCGTTCAAGTTTACGGAATTCCGTTGAATTTCATTGAAACCCCGCTTTGCCAAGAGTGAACAAAATTCAACAAAACTTTTCCGCCAGGGATCTATCAGGGAACTATCATCCTAATACGGTTTCATCAAGTTCTCCATGTACTCCTTGCGGGAAATTCCCAGTTTCGGGAATTTCAAAATGGAGGTTTCAGTATGGCACTCCAAAAAATCATTACTGATCGGATTATCAAAGCTGCCATCTTAGAATCTCTGAAATTGGAAAACTATTCTCATAAAGTACATGTATAACTGATCGGAACCGTATGAAAATCATACTTTTCTGATAGTTGATCTCCATGATTACATAATAATGGAGGTGAAAGCAGATGGGGAAAAGTAGGTACCCTATGGCACCTGTTCTTATTGAGAGATAGTGAAGTGCTTTTGCAAGGATTTTTTTTTATGTTTTTGGAATGCATTCGGGCAGCGCACTCATTGAAATTCTGAAAAATCCTGAATGAGCGTCAACCTAAGCCACACATTTGTTGCCTCGAAACGACATTGGTTGGTTCACAGCTAACATTACGTTCACACGCAAGAGCGGAAGTTTGTTCTCCAAAAGATCACGATATTTTCCATGGTTTGAGTTACCTTCAATGGAGTGGGCACCCACAACCTTGTGATCAATTATTCCACATCAAATGTACACGAATATAAGCATAAACACGGTCGTACATGGTCGTTGAATTCAAAGCATTGCATGAAAACAAAACATACCACATCAAACCGGTGTATGTAATTGCGTTCTGTCTCTCGATATTCTCGGTTCATAACTCGGCACGTCAACGAATATCGTGATTTGTGTATTCTGATTCCTCTAATCTTTTCTTTTGCTGACTGCTGATTTCTTTCTGAATTTCGTCTCTGTAAAACTTTCTTCCAATAATGGAGGTCATTCCTGTGGAAGGAAAAATGGAAATGATCCTCATTTATGGTGAATGTGCCAGGAATGTTCATGCGGTTATTACACTTTATGCTGAACGTTTCCCGAACAACGAGCGATCTTGAGCATCTTTTTATCCGGTCATTGAACAATTCATGGGAGAGGGAAGTGTGGGGAACAGAAAAAGAGTCTGTCGCAACACACTTACCGGATTTGACAATGAAACTGCTGTATTAGCTGCAGTGAATACTGATTCTCATGTCAGTACTCGAGAAATCGAACATGATTCTGGAATTTCGCAACGTAGTGTATGCAGGATATTAAAAAACAAAAATATCACCCCTACCACATTTCATTGCATCAAGAACTCCATGGTAATGATTTTCAGAACCGAATTAGTTTTTGCCAATGGGCACGTCAACAAATCCAATGAGATCCTGATTCCTTTGCTGAAGTGCTATTTTCGGACGAGTCCTCTTTCACCAACCATGGCACGGTTGATAGGCATAACATGCACTACTGGAGTAATGAAAATCCACATTGGTTACGTCAAGTCGAACATCAACGTCAATGGTCTGTGCACGTTTGGTGTGGGATAATTGAAGACCAGGTTGTGGGTCCACACTCCATTAAGGGTCACTTGAACGGCGGAAAATACCGTGATTGTTTGGAAAACCAATTTCCGCTTTCACTTGAAGACGTCACGTTAGCTGTGAGGCAACAAATGTGGTTTCAACACGATGGATGTCCAGCGCATTATTCTCAAGTTGCTCGTCAAGTTTTTGATCGCGAGTCCAATGGACGCTGGATCGGTGGGAGTGGTCCAGTAAATTGGCCAGCAAGATCGCCAGACTTCTTTTTATGGGGTTACTTGGAGAGCGAAGTTTACAAACAAGTGCCAACTTCTCGAGGAAACATGATACAGCGGATCAAGGATGCTTGTGTCAAAATACCACCTAATATGCTTCGGAGTTGTGTACGATCTTTTGAAGTACGGATCAATGAGTGCATTGGAGTTGAAGGTCACCAATTTGGACATTTGTTGAAATAACTCGATTTCGAATAAAACAAGCATTCAAAATTGTGAGAGGTGAGAGGACTCACCGAAAACAAGCACCCTGACCCACGGTCACAAGAGAAAAAGGAACTCGTTTAATAACGAACTCGTTTGAGTTCTAAGGTGACCTCCAGACGACCTTGAAGGTCAAGGTTGTTTCAAGGTCCTGTCTGGTCCAGCGTCCATGTTGCACAACGTCTCCCGTATGACAAAATTCCATTCCTTTTGACCTTGGAATCATCTTGGTATTGCCCCGACCTTGAGGTCAAGGTCATATCTTGACGTGATTTTTTCCGCTCTTTTCATCCCCGGGGTCGAATAGGGGGAATCCCATTTGAAACTGCGAATTTGACCTTCGAATGACTTCGCAGATCGAGATCAAGGACATTTCCAAGGTCACTGTTGAATAGCCCCTTTGACACCCTACAACTTTTGTGTAAAACATTTCTCGATGAAAGATGATCCCACCAAGATATTCAGTTGTCACAAGATAAATGCCTCACCCTGTATTTCAGATGCCGCCACTCCTTACACATATCCACGACGGAGGTCGTAGAGGCGCTCAATACCTTATGCGCCTTTGTGCATGGGTCAGGATGGTTTCCATGGTCCAGTATGCGTAGCCCTCATCCTCTAGTGGCACAGCTTCCTCTGGCGCTAGATCACATGCGTCCAGGGTGTCGCTGCCAGATGATAAGGACAGCCTTCTATACCTACGAACAAATGGAAATGCGGGCCCTTGAAGTCGAGCGATCACTCAGGCCTCGGGAAATCCCCATCCAACTCCCCACATCCCAACAAGCCCTTCCGGAATTGGCCTATAAGCCAAAGAAGACCCAATCAAAGAATTCCCGAACTCTAGCCTCCTTAGAGACTTCCCTTACCTCACCAATGCCCGAGGAATCCCCGATTCCCCTAAACGGGAGGACCCCAAGAAGGAACAAACACTCAACCCATCACCTCCTGAGATTCCTACCGCACAATCCACATATGTAGCAAAAGCTGCCCTACCAGCATTCCCTCCACCCAACCCCCGACGATGCGCGCAAGCAAGTCAGACCCCACCATCGCCATCCTCTACCCAATCCCAACCATTGATGATCATTACCGTACCTGGTAGCTATGCACCCGAAAGTTTCCCTAGAAATTCCTCACGACCCACCCACAGAGTTCCAGACTCAAATCCGGACGGACCAATAGAATGTTGACGCTGCGGGGGACGCGGACATCCCGCTCAACAGTGTGCCACCGCCCGTGATTTCGTTATCATGGCCCTGGAAGGAGAAACTAGACAGAGGAAGGGCGACCAGGGTCCGCCCGACCCCCAGGAGTTCACCCTCGTCACCCCTAGCGCACCCCTCCCAACCACAATGCGTTGTCCCACCAAGGGGATCCCGAAGTGAAGCCATGGTCGAGAGCACATCCCGGAATTCCACCCCAGTGGGACCCCACTGAGATGAAAACTCACCCCTACCCCAACGAGAATCATACTGGACCATCTCAGATGATACTCCTAGGAAATTATCAGTGGTTCCACCCCCTATTCCGAACCCCTCGGATTATTTCGATTCATTCTCCGAAACCACCCCTGACCCCAATGATTCCGAAGCAGTTGTGCTTCGTGAACATCTACCCTTCCACCCCACTCCAGACATTCGGAACTTTGTAGGAAACACCCTCCTCAATGACCTGATAACCAATCTACCCCACAAACCAGAACCAATCGGAATAAATAAGCCTCCTGAGCATTCCTCAGGAGTCCCTGCACCCCCATCGACAGAGAATAACCCGGGGAGATCGATTCACAGATCCTTGTATGAGGATGGATATCCTTGTGAAGAATCTATTTCTTCAGAGGAACCGACCCCCTCGTTCGCCCAACTCCCCGAGGAATCACCCCCTACCGGAAAGAGCGATATACCGAACCCCCAGGACACACCCTCCTGAGTGACCTAGTCGCGAATTTACCCCCCAGAATCCACCTAGGGCCAGGAATCGAAGATCACCTAGATCCTGAGAGAACACTCGGGCTCAGCAACATTTTCCCGCACCCTCCATCACAGTCTCACCCTGACCACAACTCCCGAAACTCAACTCCGGAAACCCCACGAAAGGAATCCAATAGCCACCCCCCGAATGACCCGAGCCCCCTAGCCCAAATATACTTGACCATCAGGATTGGCCCTCACGATATTCCTGCCCTCATGGACACAGGTGCATCGTGTACCTTTTCGGTCCCCCCCGGTCGTGACTTACTGCGGGTCCTCAAAATCCTTATCCAAAAAGCCTCCTACGGTGCCATGGGAGTCGTCAATGTGAAAATTGAACCCATTTCGGAGGAAGCTCAGGTACGAATAGAAATTCTTGATGTTAAAAGGACTCCAACTCGTCGGGTGGTACCTGGCCTAGACATTGATTTCATCCTAGGGATGGATTTCTTTCATGAATTCGGTTCGATTTTGGATGGGTTCAACTGCCGTCGGCGTATCGAAGGACAGGAAGAGAACTGCCAGTATTTGTCCTCAAGCCTCGAAATTCCAACTTCGCCACCCACCCTTCATGGTCCACTACCCTTGAACCCCTCCCAACAAACCCGTTGAGGAAATTTTGTCAAGCAGGAAGTCCCTGCTCTGACCCGTCCATCCGGTACTATCTTGTTAACTCCCCACCACATTGACGTCCAGGGACATCTAGGCAAGAAGCGCAGATATTACCTGGTCAGCCCAAAGGTCAGGGAAGAAATGTACAAGGAGGTAGATAGGATGCTGGGCGAAGGAATAGTCGAACCTTCTTCGAGGGATTGTTCAAGTCCGATCTTGATGATGAAGAAAAGGGAAGTAAAACCTCAAGACAAGGAGCTACAACGCATGATCGCTCGAGAAGGGGAGATCAAACCTAAAAGCGAGTATAGGTTCTGCGTGGATCCCCGTCAAGTTAACAAGGTAACCAAAAGAGACGCCTATCTCCTCTCCTACATGATTAGTATTCTGGTCAAATTACGTTCGACCCAGTATATCTACACCATCGATACCAGTCGAGCCTACCACCAGATGCCCATGAACCCTCGCTCGGGAGAAATCACGGCTCTCACGGTCCCTGGCCGTGGTTCATTACAATTCACCCGTATGCCCTATGACTTGACTAACGCCCCTGCCACATTCTAACGACTCATGGATGAACTAATCGGCCCCTCCCTAGAGCCCCACGCATTTGCATATTTGGATGATATCATTATCGTCACGAAAACATTCGAAGATCATTCAATCTGGCTAATGGAAGTCTTGGACAGGATGAGAGAAGCTGGATTAACCATTTACCCAGAAAAATGTGAATGGTGTGAGTCGGAGGTGAGGTACCTCGGCTTTCTGGTCAATCAAAATGGTCTTCAAATGGATCCTCCTAAAATCGAGCCCGTACTGAACAACCTCCTTCCCCCCCACCAATCTATGGAGACTCCAGAGATTCCTCGGTATGGCGTCGTAGTACCGACATTTTATCGAACATTTCAACACGATCGCCACCCCACTTCATAAGTTACCCAAGAAGGTTCAGCATGGAAGACGGAAGACGCGGAACGGAAGGCCTTTGAATCTCTCAAGAAGTCCATAGCTTCAGCCCCTATCCTGGCTCGCCCCGATTCTTCCCAGCCTTTCGCCTTTTAAACAGATGCCAGTGACATTGGTTTCGGCGCTGTCCTCACCCAGTCTTTCTAGGGAGAGGAGAGAGTCATTGCTTTCGGAAGTAGACCTCTAAACAGCGCTGAGAAAAATTACTCCGTGACAGAGCGAGAATGCCTGGCCGTTCTCTGGGCCATTGAAAGATTCCGAAAATACTCGGAAGGTTTCCACTTCACAGTGATAGCCGACCACGGAAGTTTGGAGTGGCTATATCAACTTCAAAACCTCACGGGGACACTGGCCGGATGGGCTCCGGAACTCCTGGAGTATGATTCACATGAAGTCCACAGAAAAGGTGCCCTCCACCATGTCCCTGATGCCCTGTCACGGATGCACGAAGAGGCTTCCCACACTGCATCTGCTCTGAAACCTTCCACTTCCCAAGTCCTTGACCCACGAATTATCCCGCCCCAAAATGATACCCACGTAGACTGGTACAACAAGAGATATAACGTCCTGCAGTACACCCCAGATATCATCCCAGCTGGAGGATCGTGGATGGAGATCGTGGATCTACGTCGAGCGTCGAGGCCTACTTGTTAGTCAAGTTATGTAAGACTTGAACAAATGGAAACTGGTCGTTCCCGATGCCTTCAGGCACTCCGCGTTCGGGGACATTGAACGGTATAACCAAAGTTGCGAGAGTGCCAGGAGGCAAGAGTCTCGCAACAGGCACCACCTGGCATGATCGACTTCCGGAAGATCACGCAAGCGTGGAGCATGGTAGCAGCGGATGTCATGGGCCCTTCGCCCATGAGTGAGCTCGGCAATAGTTACCCCCTAGTATGTATGGACCTATTGACCAAAGCGATTGAAGTCGCTGTCATGCGAAACGCCACTGCGGAAGTGATCTCGATGAGATTCAACGACATGGTCGTGGATCGTCACGGTGCTCCGGAAGGCCTTGTCACCGATAATAGAACCGAATATGCCAATCGACATGTTACCCAGTATCTGGCGTATCATGGCATTCGGCAGTCCCTCACCTCTGTGTATGACCCGCAAGCAAATCCTGTGGAAAGCGTGAACCGAGTATAGAAGACGATGTTCAGAGCTCACCTGGACAGAGACCATCGGGAATGGGACAAGTATCTCCCAGAATTTCGTATGGCATACAATACTGCGGTTCACTCTCCCACCCACGTGAGCCCTGCCCTCCTCGACTATGGTTTCAATCCCCGCCTTCCACAGTCCTACCGTCGAGTCGTGGAAAGCCCACAGATTGCCCTTGTGGACCTGCCCGTTCCGACCTGGGGAAATGGGAAGACCACATGTCCAGAATTCCCGCCCTTCGGGATATTGTCAGCCAACACCTAGACGAAGCTTTTGAGCGTCAATCCCGCTATCATAACAGTGGGAGAAGTGACGTTGTCGATCGGATAGGGGACGAGGTGATGAAACCCAATTTCATCCTATCGGACGCCTCGCGACACTTTGCTGTGAAGCTGGCTAGGGAATATAAGGGTCCTGATATGATAGGTAATGTCTGCTCCCCTGGTGTGTACGAGACGAACAAGGCCGAGTAGCTGGTTGTCACGTCCGACAGTCGAATGTACATGAATATTTTTCTAAGTTTAAATTCATAGATTTTGATTTAACTTGAATGCCTCTGAGTAGCGCGAGGCTTGAGTGAAACTGGATCTGGAGCTAAAACTTGTGCCCACGGGACCAGTATTTTCTTGTTGGGAATAGGAAATCGTGAAATGGATTCGGAAAGGATTTTAAGGACTCACGAGTTGTCGCACTGTTGCATAGGATGTATTCGAAAATCAAATACAACCTTCAACGACATCATTTACCACTTTTCGAGAGGATTGGCTCGTTTGTGAAGCTGTAAGAAGAGAAGGGAAAAGAAATGATCGAAGCTGTAGGAATGAATGTTTAGTTATTGGAATGAACATAGAATTCACTCAATTGAAATTTTGAACTCTGAAACTTGTGGAGAAAACTTTGGATTCACATCAATAGGAATGTACCAATCAATAAGATCTGATTCTACCTTTCGTTTCGTTATCACCACGTCCCTCTGTTCTCCCTGTCTGTAGTTCAATGAACGTTATCGTCGTTTTGTTTACCACCAACACTCAATCACTGCTTTGAGCACTGAGATGTTAGTCTTGAAAATTGGGATTTACAATGAATTCAAATTAGAAGTGAAACTAAATTGAAACTGAATTGGAATTGAATTGAAATTAGATTGAAATTGAATTGAAAATAGGGATGGATATATGAGAATGGTTTTCTTTTTGGAGTTGATAGATTTGATAATCTTTATGTAAGTCGCGACGAGAATCTGCCCAAGGTTCTTCTCTACACCAAGGAATGACCTCGGATTAACCCCAATTGGAGCGGTTTTGTTCGGTCAGTGGGGTCATCGACTAACTAGGAACCACTAATTATTCCACAGACTGGAATACACCCGGTAGTGAGGGGCATTGACGAATCGAAAGGTCAGTGCTCTCGACTTCGTCATCTTCTTGTACGTTTTTCCTATGTCGTGAAGACCATAGGTGGGGTCGTCCTTAAAGAACATTGGTTAGATAACTTATAGATCCCTTCTTCCATATTGTTCTCACGCATGGCATCAATGACTGAATTCGGAATCATGAGAGAGCGTGTAATGTTTATGAGTGACATGAACATAACATTGGTTATCAAGCCTCCAACGTTGGGACCTGAGGAATATTCTTCAGGTTTCCATTTATAATGAATCTTCCCCTTATCGGAAGGAAGTTTGGTCTTCGGATGATGATTAGGATGAAGGAATTTTTGTCCGTGGGATCTATGAATCACATGTGATGAAACTGCCAAATTATTATGGATTTAAGAATATTCTCAAAAAGACCCCCTGTCTGACCAAAAATCGTACGGGATTCAGTTCGCAAAGGGAATTTATATGTATCTTTCAAAAACATTCCCATCGTCCCTTTCCTAGCCGAATTTCAGCGATGCCATTCTTCCCTAAGGAAATCCGTAGCATCTGATGATTGGTCATTCCTTGTACAACCAGCCAATCATGTTTCCAATTTGGAAAAAGACGACCAATCACGGAAAATCAACGGATTTTCCTTGGGAATAATGGCATCGCTGTCGAATTTGAAATAATACTGATTGATAAGAAATTTACTATGTGATATCAACATGCATGTCATTCAATCGGGCGAGAATCAGAATCGCATAGATTTAAAATCGTTCCAATCTGACTGTACATGGAGAAAAAATATAGCATACACGCATTTAATGAGACATGCATTCGGTCCATCCCATCAATCTCGGAATCATTCGATTCGGAACTATTCGTGGAAACTGAATCAAAGACAATATACATAGACATTCATGAATTATACAGGATGTCCCATTCTAATCTGTCACTTAGAATATCTCGAAAACGAATAGATTCAGAAGAAAATGTTCCGGAGAAAATGTAAGAATCTGAGGGGAATATCCGATGGTGAACTTGGCTTTGACCTCAGATTCCACTTTCAAGGTCATTCTGAGGTCATCTCATGTTTTTCAAACGTAATCTCCTATTTTTTACTACCGGTTCAGATTCTACACTAAAAACCAAGGAACTTTTGTCTCAAACGTTTTTTCGAAATCCCCATAGATGGCGCTCTAATTGATGAGAAAATGAGAATTCTCAAACTCTCGGATTGTATTCTGTCCAACATAATGCTCAACTCTTGAGTGTTTCTCATCTCCCGGAAATTGCCGTTGGCATCAGCGTTACCCAATGTGCACCACGAGGAGGTTGCGCGATCGGACTTCACACATCATTGTGGTCCTGAAAAGGGCCGATTGTCTGAACTGGAGGTGTATCTTCGGGGACGCATTAGGCATTCAGAAGATATTTGAAATGAGCGCCGTTTTGCCTTTGACAAAGCGCAATTCTTTCATGAAAGTTTTCTACAGTTGCTTGCAGGGTAGCAGGTGTTATTGCTGTGCATGCTCTTCTCATTCGATCTTTCATGTCATCGCGTGTTGTTGGAGGTTCACGGAATACAACATTTTTCATGTAACTCCACAAGGAAGAATCAGGCGACGTCAGATCTGGTGACCTAGGTGGCCATCGCACAGGTCCTCCACGGCCAATCCACCTTCTGGGAAACTTCTCGTCCAGGAATTTTCGAACAATTCGCATGTAATGAGGGAGTGCTCCATCCTGTTGGAATCAAATCCTTGATCTCACGTCAAGACTGACGTCTTCCATAAGAGCAGGGGATTCAAGATGCAAAAAACGAAAACACTCCGCGTCAGTCAGGTTTCCTTCAAAAAAATACGGCCCTATGATCCTGGGATCTACAATTCCGCACCAAACGTTCACACTCCTACGGTGTTGATGATTAATTGTACGTACCCAGTGAGGATTCTGAGCACTCCAATGATGGCAATTGTGCCTATTGAGAATTCCAACATTGTGAAATATTGCCTCATCAGAGAACATAACGTGATAAGAGGAAGTAGGATTTCCTTCAATTCTCCGTTGGGCCCACGTGCGGAAGTGCAATCTTGTTATGAAATCCTCAGCTGTTAGAGATTGCACCAAAGTGATATGGTACGGAAGATAATCCAACGATTTCAAGATACGCTGAGCTGTGGATCGAGGAATCCCAGTCATTTTCTCAATATCCCAAAGACTGATATGGGGATCAATATGAATTAATGCCAGCACAGCCAGCGATCTCACATCAGGATCATTGTCATCCGCATAAACTTTCTTGTTCCTCTGTCGTTTGAGGAGACCTCGACGAGCACGTTGTTCAAGAAATCGGATCGTAATGTGGTTTGGACACCTCCGATCCGGAGAACGACGTTGAAACGTTCACACAGCTTCAACATGATTTCCCCGCGTTTCACCAAGACACAACAAAACGTCAACAATATAGTTTGGCGCGTAATCAGACATGATGTTTAGAAATGTGTTTCCTCCAAATGATAACAGAGAACTGAGCAGTTTGGGAATGCTAAATTTCTAAGGTATTCACACGTGAATCCAAACAATGACAATTTCCTAGAACAAAACCAAAACAAAACACAAACGACGGCAATTTCCGGGAGATGAGAAACACTCAAGAGTTGAGCATTATGTTAGACAGAATACAATCCGAGGGTCTGAGAATTCTCATTTTCTCATCAATTAGAGCGTCATCTATAGGGATTTCGAAAAAACGTTTGAGGCAAAAGTTCCTTGGTTTTTAGTGTAGAATCTAAACCGGTAGTGAAAAGTAGGGGATTCCATTCAAAAACTATGAGTTGACCTCAGAATGACCTTGAAAGTGGGATCTGAGGTCAAAGCCAAGTTCACCATCGGATGTCCCCCTCAGATTTTTACATTGCTTCCCGGAACATTTCCCTCTCAATCTATCAGTTTCCGAGATATCCTAAGTGACAGATCAAAATGGGACACCCTGTATGAGAATCAAGTGGATGATTCGAAATTCAATGACAACAACTCTCACGAAAATATGAAATTACAAATAAAAAGGTTCATTAACTTGGAAACCATGAATTAATTTCATATAGTCACTAGTGATGAATCTATTATATGGATTCTCACATCATTCAACCCAAAATCATCCATTAAAATTGGGATTCCGAATAGATAAGATTGATAGTGATGCTGCTGGATTCATCAGGGTTCCACGATGTGAAATTCTATATCGATATTCCTATTATCATCAATATCAATCATCGGATGATTCGATTCAACGGGAAGAAATGCATCATTCCAACATTGTGATGAAGACGATAGATATATACGATGAGAGAAAGAATTATATGTTACTCATCATTCATTGATCATCTTTGTGATTTTATTCAACATGATAATCACCTCACAGGTCATTCCGTATCCTCATTCCATACAGGTATCCAAGATTGAATATTTCATTGGATATTGGGGGAAGATCTTTCTATAAAGTAGAACCATGTTGAATTGTTGCTAATTATTATTAATGATGAGAGAAAATACCTTCGAATCAGAAAGACAGTATGAGGAGTACAGGAATCATAAGAGGTGACTCGTCAAAGATTTGCCAATAGACCCACACTTTCATGATTATGTCCATTTCGTCGACCTATGTTTGAGAGTCATATTGCACTGCAGATCCGAGATGTATAGGTACGCATTGGTGTGCGTACGTGCGTTTATGTACACAGCGTACCATTGTTCTGTTCTTCACGGAGTATCGATACAGAGAAGAACGATTTTATCATGCATACTTCTTGCAAGTTTGACATTGAATCCATCTTCGCGATTTAACGCATTCCTTACCTTGAGAAGGATAAATCTTTGATGCAAATGTCAATTTTATCATGATTAGAATAAATATATACAGACAAAAATTGAATGAATATATGAATATTTGTATATGTGAATACTGTGTATATATGAATACATATACACATATGTTATATGGGAAGAATAAAAAATCCATCCAAGAACGTCACACTGGTCGATTTTCGACAGTAGATTTGAAACCCCACCACCCGCCTAGTTAACCCCCCCCCCTCCCTCAAACCCAAGCCTCGACAATCCCGGATACTTCCTCTCCGGACACCCTGAGGAGAACCTACCCCATTACCCTATGGTTCCCGAAACCGTGGAAACCTTAAAGAAGGGCCCGCTCCCCCCTATGGGTCTCTCTCTCTCTCTCTCTCTCTCTCTCTCTCTCTCTCCCACTCCATGGGAGGATAGCGGAGCCCATGGTTTGGATTGGGAAATAGGAAGATATTTTTCGTGTTGTCTTGAGTAAATTTCTTTTTGAAACGCGGCAGGTAGCCATAACTTATCCTCATCGGTCGTTCAAACTCGTCCGGACTACAGAGAACTGCCTAGGGCATACGACAGGGCCCGGAGTTTCCACTTCGGGGATGATTCATTCCCTTGAGATTGGATCCACTCTCGAATTCCGTTTCGCTTCCCAATTAGGAACGAATGTCACCCTGGGATTCGGTTCAGTTCAAGTAACCATTGATGATTTCCAGTGCTTGTGGTGCTTCGATCTGATCTTCCGTCTCAGCACCGGGCTCCACGCTAAGTGCGATCACAAGCTATCGTGCTTTGTACTATGCGCTTCCACGAGGCCCCTCATACGGTTCCCCCTCCCTTTCATAGCATGACCCCTAGGCGCAGTGGCCACAGTGATAGCCGGATACCCGATTTACTCAAGAGTTGGCTAGCTGGTGTACTTTCTTCCCGAAACTACTCCTCGCACGCTCAACATGCCGCTCATGAACGCTTTGTAATCTGTTACAGATAATTGAGGAAGGGGAGATGCCACCACAAACTGGTGAATCCGAACCGCAAGGGAGTGCTCCGGCGTCGGAGGTGATCACCGCTTGGGACTCTCCCATCGCCCTCGGGTGATCGTGGGGAGGCTGCGCGGTGGTCGAGGCTTCCGGACGGCGTTGATGCACCGCCTCGTCCCCACCTCTCACCGTTACATCCCCGGACCCTTCATCCCACCGTTTGAACCCTACCCGGATTCCTGCTCTAACCTCTCTCCCACTCGCTGTCCTATCCCGCTCCCGCAGCTCTCATCCTGTATACTCCGAACGCGCCTCCATCCTCAAATTCTCAGACTCCAAACCCGAAGATCCCCTGGACACTACCTTTGGGGTGATTTCCCGACCTGGTCCCTCCGTCGCTCCTTGACGTCTGCCCTCCCGATCTCCCGTACCATCCTTCGATCCCCCTCTCGGCCTGACAACCAGTTCACAGGAAAGAGCTCCTTCGTTGCACTTGGCCTCTCTCGAACTGTTCCCCCTGACTTCTCCTCCGCCCGATTTCCTCCATTTCGTGCCCCGACCCCTTCCTCACACTCCCAATATTCCCTCACTCCCAAGGGATGCCTCAGACCCGATTCTACACCTATCCTTCTCAAACCCACGTTCACTCCTACCCCCCACCCAAGCCTCTCCCCGTCAGACTCAAAATGACCTCCATCCCGAACGTGCCCCCCGAATCAAAACTGCCCTCACAACCAACCCCCAGTGCCATCCCCACAACCTGTCCCCCTTATGTCCTCAACCATCACCCCACCCCCTGACTATGGACCTCTTCCCTCTTATGTTCTCCCGCCACCGAAACGGTGTTGCAAGTGTGGCCAACCCGAGCACACGAAGCCCTCCTGTCCGTCCCAAAACCTTCAATTCCTCGCCTCGCCCCTTTCCGTGCCCTCCCGCCCCCTTGCTCTGGTCACATCCCCCCCCTGATGAACCCTGATCCCCCGTCCTCCGCTCTAAAGTAGCTCCTCGACCCCGTTCCAAACCCTCCCATACCTGCCTCAGCCCTGCCCCGCCACTAGCAGTCCTGGTGATTCTGGGAGAGAACTGCAGTGGAAACTAATGAGCGTCTGCTTTACACCGGATTCGTAGAAAGGTTTTTTATATTGTTTCGTAGCTCTGGGTATATCGTGGTATACGGTTTGTTATGGATGGTTGAAGTGTAGCTGAGAAGGGAACGTGTTTCCGAGCAGGCTGAGCGAAGCGACAGAGAGAAGTGATTCTGGTGAATATGAGACACAGATGGCCCGAGTGGACCGTGCTGGCATTCGCACACTGGCATGTCAAGTGCTCAGAGCGGGGGAGTTGTGACGTAAAATATTGTAACGAAGAGAATCGCGAGGTGGCACCGCGCATCACCCTTGTTGGAGTTAGTCGCGTCATTTGCGAACACCTCAGTTCGCTCACATTAGAATCGGGAACACATTTCCCCTCCTCAACCAATCCTGACCTCCTATGATTTGTCGAGGTTTTTAACCCCGAGGGGGCAACGCCATCTGCCGCAAGGTGACACGGCGGTCCCTTACCACCGGAGGACGATCCACCAATCACAGGAGTCAACCTTCTCTCACCCCAGGCCGACCAACAGCGGGAGAAGGAACGCCCTGTATCGCCCTCTAGCCAAGGCTGCCAACCTGGAGGGGAGAAGCGAGCCGCATGCACCGCTCAACATGCCTCTAGGGGAGGAGAAGAAAAAGACGAGAGAGACAACACGAGCCCCGACACTTCCCGTCACTCTCACACAAGAGAAATCAAATAATTGGGGGAGGACTGAACCCCCGCCCCACATATACGCATCCTCACGGAACGACTAATCGGAGACCACCACTGGCAGAACCAATGAAACAAGCTCAAGAGGTGAGCTCCAACGGAGAGTCACCGACGGGGTTCCGTGTATTACTTCGCGAACTCACCCGACGGTTGAGGAGAAGGGAAGGTCATCTTGGTTTTCAATTCTCATGTAACCGGGCCACGGCGACGTTTCAAAAGAGAGATTTGTTCTCGAGAAAATTGGAATACGGTGAGTGTGCGTGCCATCGGGGCTTGAATTTGGAATGGAACATTGGCCTGCGCATCTGCCAAGGTGTTTCTCCAGAGTGAGAGTGCCAGTGTGTTGGATTTTGGTGTTGATTATAGTGAGAAACGTTCCATCTCGTGGCATCCTTCACGTGCTGCCTCGCTCGAATTTCCCTCCACCCTTTGTGTTTGCACCCTCGAATCACCCCCTTCGTCCGATTCAGCCCTCCCTTGTATACGATTTTATGGTATATTTGATGTAAACGGCACGGTCCGTATAGAGTATTCCCTCGTGGTCGTGCCCTCCGTGCTTCTGTGAATTCCCTGTGTTCCCCAAGTCGAATAGATAAACTTCATTGCATTGTTTATATTTTGGTCTTCGCAACAAAGTCGCGTTTGTAACATGGAACTCTTGAATTTGAAGTATATATATGCGTGCTTCGACACGTGGTTAACTTTACCTTGAGATTGGTTATCACAGTGAATCAAAATCCCTCAAAAGAACTCCAGGAAAGTAGAAGAATAACGCCAAGTACATGAAAATCCCAAAAACAAAGAATACAAAATCTAAAAACCCATTCTAAAGGAAAATTCCACTGCATCCGGGATGTCGAGGGGATATAAAAGGATGCTCCGTTTGGAAAGACAAGGATATGGAATCAATATGAGCGACCAAGTACATTGGTTATCCAAAGGATATGTAGAAGATTTCTGGTATATTGTAACTTCAGTTTGTTTGAACTGTATTGAAGGTAATTTATGATTTTGAAAAGAGCATTATTGTATTGAAAAAATCGATGAAACAAGCGTATCGTTCTGCCCGTATGTATAGATACCTAAGAGTGAAAAAGAAATAGAATTCCACAAAACATACGAATGTCTCACAAAAACCCTTGAAACTCCAACACAGTGAAAAATAACGTCGAATCCCAAGAACCATACAAACGTTTTACAATAACACTTCAAGAGAAATCCTTGAAAAAAATACTTCACTCTTTCCGAAAGACTGCTTGATATAACAAATATACCATTGAAAAAGAAGACGTGAAAGGCAACCCTGTTTCGGAATTCGCATCAACCAGTAACACTTGGCGTGGCCGATGGTAGAAGTTTTTAGCCTTCATTATATACAAATAAATTTCTATAGAACATTAAACAAGAAATTGAAATGATATAATTTCATGAAATCTTCTCCGGTCACGCCAAGTGTTACTGGTTGATGCGAATTCCGGAACAGGGTTGCCTTTCACATCTTTTTTCCGAACGGTATATCTCTTATATCAAGTAATCTCCCGGAAAGGGTGAAGTATTTTTTTCAAGGATTTTTTTTCATGTGTTATTGTAAAACGTTTGTATGGTTTTTGGGATTTGACGTCATTTTTTACTGTGTTGGAGTTTTTAGGGGTTTTTGTGAGAGATTTGTATGTTTTGTGGAATTCTACTTTCCTTTCACTTTTTGGTATCTATGTATACGGGCAGAACTATACGCTTGTTTCATCTAATTTTTTGATACAATAATGCTGTTCTGAGGATCATAAATGACCTTCAATACAGTTTGAACAAACTGAATTTACAATATACCAAAAATCTTTCACATATCCTTTGGATAACCAATGTACTTGGTCGCTCATATTGATTTGATATCTTTTTTCTTCAAATCGAGCATATCCTTTTATATCCTCTCGGAATTCTGAATACAGCGGAATTTTCCTTTAGAATGTGTTTTGAGATTTTTTTATCCTCTGTTCTTGGGATTTTCATGTACTTGGCGTTATTTTTTCACTTTTTTGGAGTTTTTTTGGGGATTTCACCTCTTTTCCTGAATATGCTTCCAACTGAACCCAAATAAAAATGAAATACCCCTGTCGAGTTTATGGCAATCGTAGGAATGAAGGAAATGTCCTCAGATAACTTATGTGATATGAAAATCCCCTTGGATTTCCATCAGTCATCTCATCATTGGACGGCAATAGATTATCGAAATGAAGCGTGGAGAAAAGAAGGGGAGGAAAGCGGATTTCCCATGGACGAATATACGTGTGAAGAATTTCGAAACTGAATTTTCCTCGACTGATAAGTTGGCGCTCAAAGCAGCTCAAAGCGCTCAAAGCAACTCGCCGCAAAGTAGCTCACGCCGCTAAAAACAACTCACGATATTGTGCTGAACATGTCTTGTGCGGAAATTCCCGATGTTTCCAAGAAATCATTGTAGGAAAATCGAAACAACATAGATCTTACAGACAGGAGAAACTCGCGTACAATATATCCAAGGTATCCAACAGAAATTTTTTTTGCTAGATAAAATTTGTATTGTTTACCATGAAGCTAGAAATAGCTCACCAGCGAAAATTTTTCGCTCACTCTTTTGAATCATCGGGAAGAGTAGCAGATAGCAAAAGTTCCAAAAATGAGATCTCATTGAATGCTTTCGTGACCACAAAACGACCTACTGAAATGTCAGCAGGATAGCGTCCTTGGACAATTGAAATCGCCTTTTGTCATACTGTATATTGTACTGTATATATTATGACAAAAGGCGATTTGAATTCTCCAAAAACTCCATCCTACTGACATTTCAGTGATTCATTCTGTGGTTCCAGAAGGATTCAATGGGATCTAGTTTTTGGAACTTTTGCTATCTGGGTGAAGAGATTGTCGAATATCATCATGCAACAAAAAGATATACCTTCAAGATATCAGATTGAAGACACTTTCTAGTACTGTACCAGACATTTTTCAAAATTTTGTGGAATATCCATCGAAATCATTCGAAGGAATTTTTCGAGAATATTTGGTCCGTTATGGTCTTCTATATTCTATATATATTATGGAGTTATTCTATATCCTTCAAAACTGTAAAATATCACAGTAATTGAATTCTAATTTCATGATGAAGCGAAATTATTGCTTCTCAAAGAAATATATACAGGGTGATTCAAAATTCCCGCACTCTTTTTTGGGAGTAGATTCCTGATGAAATTCTAAAACGATTGGTCCTTTTGCACAATGCTCTCCGACGCATAATTTCCGAGATATAATTAATTAAAGTTGACTGATTATGAGGTGGATCCATCGGTCATTCAGGAGCGTCATAACAGAACAAGAGAGGAAGGTGCTTGCAGAGGGCGCTCATACGATCAGCTGATCGGTATAATCGATACGATTTACCAGCATACAAATTGGTAAATTCTCTATGTAGAACGATTGAATCCGTCGACACTGTGGGAAAATTGATCATTGTCATGAATTCTCATCACGATATGCTGTAGGTGAAAGTTGTAATTTCAGTGATGATTTTTATATTGCAGACAAATGTGAAATAGTGTTATTTCGTAGGGATAGGGATTCAAGTGAGAGAAAAAAATATAACTACTCTTTTTCAATCAGAATTTTCATGTAAAGAAGAAAACATGAGAATTTTCATTCACCCGATACCCAATTTGAACGGTTTGATTAGTAAGTTTAACACAAGAGATTGGATTCCGAATCCTGTATTCTGATTGGTCGAGAATCAATGTATGTTAGATCAATCCTCGGCCGTTTCAAATGATTCTTCTGAAGAATGTGTTTTCGACTTATCCTAACCACAACATTGAACAATGATGAATTTATTCGAATTCACCCTTCTTACATCATTCGATGATTATAAAGGGTTTATCGAACGTTAATAACTTACTCAAGATCACTCAAGATCATCCATGTTTGAATCAAAATCTAATTCAAATGTGTGCAAGTTCGAGCGCGTTTCTACGTTAAGAAAATGTATTCGTCCTGAAAAGGACGGATTTGGTTAATCTTCAAAGACAATTCTTTTTCCATTTGGAATAACAATATGCCCTTTGAAGTCATATGTGCTTTAAATGAAACTGTTTCGAGCTGTCACCTGATTGGTTGATTCGTATCACGAATGGTTGATTTAAGCTAAACAAACCGTATGTGATTACAATGTCAATCAAGTGCAATGATTAGGTCGTATACGATGTCACACCTTGTATTTTCGTCAAAATTGATGGATTCTGCAAGTTGAAGTAAGTTATTAACGTTCGATAAACCCTTTATAATCATCGAATGATGTAAAAAGGGTGAATCCGAATAAATTCATCATTGTTCAATGTTGTGGTTGGGATAAGGCGAAAACACATTCTTCAGAAGAATCATTTGAAACGGCCGAGGATTGATCTAACATACATTGATTCTCGACTAATCAGAATACAGGATTCGGAATCCAATCTCTCGTGTTAAACTTACTAATCAAACCGTTCAAACTGGGTATCGGATGAATGAAAATTCTCATGTTTTCTTTGTTACATGAAAATTCTGATTGAAAACGAGTTGTTATACTTTTTTCTCCCACTTGAATCCCTATCCCCACGAAATAACACTATTTTACATCTGTCTGCGTAATAAAAATCATTACTGAAATTACAACTTTCACCTACAGCATATCGTGATAAGAATTCATGACAATAATCAATTTTTCCACAGTGTCGACGAATTCAATCGTTCTACATAGAAAATTTACCAATTTGTATGCTGGTAAATCGTATCGATTATACCGATCAGCTGGTCGTATGAGCGCCCTCTACAAGCACCTTCCTCTCTTGTTCTGTTATGACGCTCCTGAATGACCGATGGATCCACCTCATAATTAGTCAACTTTAATTAATTATATCTCAGAAATTATGCGTCGGAGAGCATTGTGCAAAAGGACAAATCGTTTTAGAATTTCATCAGGAATCTACTCCCAAAAAAGAGTGCGGGAATTTTGAATCACCCTGTATATAATGTGGTTCAAATAATGTATATTCTATGTACCAAAGGGTCTTTTATACCCGTATAAACAAAATAAATAAATAAATAAATAAATAAATAATCATGCACTCCGGAGAGAACAGAGAACTACCACGTCCACGTCGTTGTTCCTGGGTAGCTCCAAGAGTTGTTCATCAATAATTTCGACGGTCCACACCTCGCACCCCAATGAGCGGAAAGGCGTCCATGACCAGTGTTTCGTGAAGGGTTCAAAACCAGCTTTCCCATGCCATGATAAAAAAATGGTGGTCCGATTGAAAAAAACCATCTTGACCCCTAAATGCCCTCCAAAATGACCTCTGAGGGATTTTTCAAGGTCAGCATCATACTTCCCCCTTGGAAACCTAAACTTTTTATCCAGAACATTTTTTCCATCTCCACTAGGGGCCAAGATATTTGACTATATCACTTCAAATCGACCACCTTGTATTCATAGTATTATCGATAAAATGAGAGATTCATTTTCATTCTTCAATGCGCACGTACACTGTCCTGCAACAATCCATTGCTCAACTCGTTGCATACACGAAGGATCACGTCTCCAAGGAAACACAGAATGCATACAGCCAGGGATGGGCATTGGTGTACTCCGGGAGGACTTTTTTCTGTGTAGGATATGTCCGTAAAAAACATATAAGGACAAAAAAAAGTATTCCCCACTAAAAGTACTTCCGGAGTACAACAATGTCCATCCCTGTGTACAACATGCTGAGAATATTCAGAGGCATTGAACTGTATACACACTAGAATGAGCACTCCCTAGATTTACTTGGCCAGAGTGATATAATACTCACAGATTATACATATGTTAAAAAGAGATGAACTGAATGAATATTCCGTGTCTGGTGATATGTTCTAGATGTCTCGAAGTGTTGCAAAAGTCATTTCATACTTATTCAAAAGATATCGCGAAATTCGAAACGTTTATTGGAAAGTTATTTTCATGGATTATCTCATGTTTTGAGAAAAGATGTTGATAAGATTTTTTCATATAAATACATGTTTTCTACCTCATCTTTAATCGTCTTTGAATCTGTCTGTATTTGCCTATTCACTGAGTTCATTGATGGCAGCGCAGTTTGTAGATACCTGATCATGAACCGTGGCTACTATTTTCATTCGTGTTCCCGATAATGCATTCACTACTACTTTTATACACAATCTGAGGTCTTGAGTTTTCGTTTCCTCGTCGCAGGAGCCATAAAATACTGGAATCTTCCATCCTGTAAGGGTTCCTCTAACCATAAAATCTATTGCATGATCAGCGAATTTGTTGGTTCTTTTCATTCCAAAATCTTCAAATCCAATAATTTGGTCCATATTCGCGTCATATTGGACTTGGGGTGTTAGTTTCATCTCATCCGAACTAAGGACGCACAGTTTGTCCCTCGGATCATGCATTTTCTCCACTTGTCTCTTCAGGTGGTTTATAAGAATAGGACAAACTCCAGTTCTTCCAGGGACTTTCCTGAGTAAACTCAATAACGTTGGAGGACTAGGCAGATTGAATCGTTTGTATAGCAAATTGTAAGACGACCGTGATTGTCGAAATACAGCGACTGCTGAAATCTTTTGATCGATACTAAACCGTCGGCTCTGAAAGTTGAATGTGAAAAATTGTTGAAGTACAAGTCGTTTTAGAATCAGTATTTTGGACAATCGTAAATTTTGATACGATAATAAGTTTTCAATACAATACCCGGATAGAATACAAGGATCAGTAATTAGTTTCGGAAAAATAACTCATTCCTCTCGGTATCTTTTGGATCTCCAGAATTGTTTGAGATTAAAAAAGAAGCCACAAATTTCCGACAAATTCCATCTTTTTCCAAAACGCTCAAAAATTCCCAACTTATAACTCATTTTCTCATGATTCAGTAGTGATTATCAGAAAACTTTCTTGTGACATTCAATCACACCATATAATACTGTCAAAGGTATCCCACAGTCCCTACCGTTACCATATATCTCTAATAAGGTGTAAATTGTGTAACGGTACGAATATGATAAAATATTCGTACGGTTACAACGCCAAGCGATAGCCAGAAGTCATACATAGAAATTCTCAAATCATATATTGATAGTTAGATTGTACATGAAAGTTTCGTCGATCAAGCCTAGATAGAAAAAACGTCAACACACAGTACGCACGAACGTCGCATGTGTTGAATCATACAGACACTCGTCAGATGTATCCGATGATGACATGAGAGAGTTTGATCGACGGAATACTGGAAGAAAAAAGAATCATGTGTGGATGCAATAGACGGATTCCAGGGGAAGAGAAAGAACGCGTCAAAATAATCATTTACAAGCAAAGGGAGTTTGAAGAGCCAATATATATAATTGAACCTTCTCATTGGAATGAAAATCAAATCACAGTTTGATTTGAATTTAAACTGAGATATCGAGAGACACGAATAATAAGCCAATGATAGCACACGGTGTTTTTGATTAATTTATGCGATTGATCTTTTCGATAGGATCATTAGATACGAAAACTTATCAACAAATCCGACAGGTACTCGATTCGCACATGATTCATAATCAACTTCCAATATTATGATAAGGGGTCTGATTCGACAAAACGTCGAACTGAATGACATCTCGATAATCTTCTTGTGTGTTCCATTCTCGCTTCGACTTGATCGAATGCTAAATTAAGAGCAGTAAAACCTCATAGTTCCTCTCTTTTACAGCGTATACTCTCTGTCATTGCGACATTGATGTATAGAGCTGTCCCCAATTATCATTTCCGATTTATATCCATACCTAGACAAACCCACACCACACTTATTGCCAGTTGTGTCTCGGATGGTTTACGTAAGGCAAGAGATGTCTTTCACGTTCCGACTAGATTAAGTATTAGAATAACTTCTAGGGGTGTGCGAGTAGCACTTTTTATCGGGTCGGGTTCGGGTGTTTGTATTTCCTTCCAGGTCGGGTCGGGTCAGGTACCCGATTAAATTGGGTTTCCCAAGTCGGGTACCCGAATATAATAAAATCGCTTGAATTTAATATTTTCAACTTCTATTCGAAGTTACCATTGCCGTTGATATTTTGAGGACAAATTGTCTTGAGCGATTGTAGGAATGAGGGGATTCCATATAAATTCAATTCTAACATGAAGAATGCCATATTCACTACAAGTCTATTAGGGTTGTTACTCCATGTGATTGATTATGCAGCGCATTAAGAAATCTCCAAATGGCTTCATGGAATGTTTGTATTTATTTTTCAATTCAATTGAAAAATACAGGGTGATTCAAAATTCCCGCACTCTTTTTTGGGAGTAGATTCCTGATGAAATTCTAAAACGATTTGTCCTTTTGCACAATGCTCTCCGACGCATAATTTCTGAGATATAATTAATTGGAGTTGACTAATTAGGAGGTGGATCCATCGGTCATTCAGGAGCGTCATAACAGAACAAGAGAGGAAGGTGCTTGCAGAAGGCGCTCATACGATCAGCTGATCGGTATAATCGATACGATTTACCAGCATAAAAATTGGTGAATTTTCTATGTAGAACGATTGAATTCGTCGACACTGTGGAAAAATTGATTATTGTCATGAATTCTTATCACGATATGCTGTAGGTGAAAGTTGTAATTTCAGTAATGATTTTTATTCCGCAGACAAATGTAAAATAGTGTTATTCCGTAGGGATAGGGATTCAAGTGGGAGAAAAAAGTATAACTACTCGTTTTCAATCAGAATTTTCATGTTTAAAACAAAACATGAGAATTTTCATTCATCCGATACCCAATTTGAACGGTTTGATTAGTAAGTTTAACACAAGAGATTGGATTCCGAATCCTGTATTCTGATTGGTCGAGAATCAATGTATGTTTGATCAATCCTCGGCCGTTTCAAATAATTCTTCTGAAGAATGTGTTTTCGACTTATCCCAACCACAACATTGAACAATGATGAATTTATTCGAATTCACCCTTTTTACATCATTCGATGATTATAAAGGGTTTATCGAACGTTAATAACTTACTTGAGATCACTCAAGATCATTCATGTTTAAATCAAAATCTAATTCAAATGTGTGCAAGTTCGAGCGCGTTTCTACGTTTAGAAAATGTATTCGTCCTGAAAAGGACGGATTTGATTAATCTTCAAAGACAATTCTTTTTCCATTTAAAATAACAATATGCCCTTCGAAGTCATATGTGCTTTAAATGGAACTGTTTGGAGCTGTCACCTGATTGGTTGATTCGTATCACGAATGGTTGATTTAAGCTAAACCAACCGTATGTGATTACAATGTCAATCAAGTGCAATGATTGGGTCGTATACGATGTCACACTTTGTATTTCCGTCAAAATTGATGGATTCTGCAAGTTGAAGTAAGTTATTAACGTTCGATAAACCTTTTATAATCATCGAATGATGTAAAAAGGGTGAATTCGGATAAATTCATCATTGTTCAATGTTGTGGTTGGGATAAGTCGAAAACACATTCTTCAGAAGAATTATTCGAAACGGCCGAGGATTGATCTAACATACATTGATTCTCGACCAATCAGAATACAGGATTCGGAATCCAATCTCTTGTGTTAAACTTACTAATCAAACCGTTCAAATTGGGTATCGGATGAATGAAAATTCTCATGTTTTGTTTTAAACATGAAAATTCTGATTGAAAACGAGTAGTTATACTTTTTTCTCCCACTTGAATCCCTATCCCTACGGAATAACACTATTTTACATTTGTCTGCGTAATAAAAATCATTACTGAAATTACAACTTTCACCTACAGCATATCGTGATAAGAATTCATGACAATAATCAATTTTTCCACAGTGTCGACGAATTCAATCGTTCTACATAGAAAATTCACCAATTTTTATGCTGGTAAATCGTATCGATTATACCGATCAGCTGATCGTATGAGCGCCTTCTGCAAGCACCTTCCTCTCTTGTTCTGTTATGACGCTCCTGAATGACCGATGGATCCACCTCCTAATTAGTCAACTCCAATTAATTATATCTCAGAAATTATGCGTCGGAGAGCATTGTGCAAAAGGACAAATCGTTTTAGAATTTCATCAGGAATCTACTCCCAAAAAAGAGTGCGGGAATTTTGAATCACCCTGTATAATCACATTTATATCTCATGGATAATATATTATCTATTTTCGTATTTAGTAATCACAATATAGAATCTTGAACATAAATGAAAATAAATATTCTTCTTATAAATATCATTCTTTTTTCATGTTTTTAAATTTGAATGGAGGAAGCACAACTCTTCCTTATGTTTCGTCAGCAATCTTGATCGAGTTGCTGTCACAACATTTCCTGCTGAGGAAAACGTTTGCTATATTTGAATTACCTGAATGTAATCGGGTACCCGAAAAACTCGGGTAATTGAAAAACCCGACCCGACCCGATAAAAACCCGATGACTCAGGTACCTGCACACCCCTAATAACTTCCCTTTCGATCACTGATTTCCAAGTCATCTTGTGATCCATTCAAAAAGTATCGGTGCCCTCAACGAAAGGGTGAGTAGTGAGATATTATAGAAAGGAATCCCTTATTTTATGATGTATTGATAAGAAAACGAATCCCATTTGAACTCATTGGAATTTGAAGAAAGAATGAAATTATAATTCCCACTAAGAATTATAACCAATCAAATCAAACATTACTTGTCTTCTCAAAGAATTGAATACTGAAAATTATATTGAATTATATTGAATTATTCAATTTTAAATGGAAATTGGAATAATATTAATTCAACATTCTGCTTGTGAGGAACATGCCTTGTTCCTTACGAACAAAAAGTCTGGCTAACTGATTCTCCTCATTTTATTGGACTATTCTCGAGTGAAATAGGTGAAGGGATGTGGTGATTCAAAGGTGAACAGGGAACCCTTGGAAGAAAGGAGTATTGTGATACATCATCGAACTGTACAACATACTGGAATGAGCAGTCCCCGCATATCCTATAGTTTGGGTCGGTCGGCCCCATACTATTGTGAGAAGATTTCTTTTCTCTCGGATACACGTTAATCGATATCGCTTCCTCTACCCCTCATCTGTGTCTGGCATGTGAGTTTCGGAACTTTTCTCTCTCTCTCTCTCTCTGACCGCGATAATATAAGGAGTGATCATTCCAGTATATCATAGAGTTCAATGTGATAGATAAATATGAGAAGAATGAAAAAAAAAAATGAAAATATATGGAGAATGAATGAATAATAAAATCAAGGAATTGAAATGAAATAACTTATACCCAGGGTTATACAGGATGTATGTGGACATTTCGTATCCTATATTGCAAATTCAGATATAACTCGATTGATTTGGAATCAATTCGAATCATTTTTATCACAAATACTAATCAAAACGATTGGCAAGAATTGTAAGGTATCTCCTAATGATCATATCATGTGGAATGTTTTCAAAGATTTCACATGGAATTATGTGATTGATTATCAATATGATTGTGAAAGTCCTCTTCAAGCGTATACCATGGGCTGCAAATATACAGGGTGTTTCAAAACTCACTGAAACTGGCTGGAAGGATTGTTCTCTGGTGAAAATTAAGAAGATTAGTCTTTGAATCAAATCGATCCGACGTTTCGTTCTCGGGATATCAGCTCTTGAAAGTGACCAATCAGTGCGCGAGTTTATCGGGTAGGCAAGCGCGGCGTGAGAGTCCTTGCAGTGAAGGTTCCTTCGGCGCCCCGCGATATGACATAATCTAACGGGGTTTGTTGAATTTCAGTTCAGTGCATAAAAAATGCATCCAATCAAATGTTCGAGAATCTCAAATCCATTATTGGGGTACATAACTAAAGATATGTAAAACGATCAACACCGTCAAGTGAACAAAGAACACTCTCTTTTAGGTTATGACGCACTTCATGGGAATTGGAAGTTTATAATTATCCAATGATGGATTTGGGATTCTCGAACATTTGATTAGATGCATTTTTATGCACTAAACTAAAATTTAGCAAACTCCGTTGGATTATGTCATATCGCGGGGCGCCGAAGGAACCCCCACTGCAAGGACTCTTACCCCGCGCTTGCCTACCTGATAAACTCACGCGCTGATTGGTCACTTTTAAAAGCTAATATCTCGAGAACGAAACGTCGGGTTGACTTGATCCAAAGACCAATCTTCTTAGTTTTCACTAGAGAACAATCCCTTCAGCCAGTTTCAGCGAGTTCTGAAACACCCTGTATACCACTGCGCGAGCGGAAATTCTGCGTGAACTGATAAGCTTCTGTATCAAAGAATCATTATTATAATCAGTTGTCAAATTTCATACTATAATTAGGACAGGAAGAATGTGATTTTGAGGAATATCATGGAAGCCACCCTCAGGACAGTTCTCCTCGTGCATGCAAAATTTACTTACTCCTTCCAGACTTCACCCCTAACTTTCCTCAGTTGGTCCTTAAAGCGAAAAAAGTATCGGAATTTTGCAAACATGAATTTTGAAACTGTTATCAGTTATGTGGATCAGGATCACTGGTTACACGAATCACAAGTGTTTATTGATAGTAGATTGGGTTCTATTGTCCAACCTTCCAGACTACTGATTTCATTTCATTATGAGTCCGATTATTCTAAAATGATGGGCATGCTTTGAATTCGTTCATCGAAACAAGTACACATTTCTCAATTGAAGCTAAATAAAAAACTATACTTCTGCTGTAACTCATATACGCTGTGTTGTAATATTCACACGTATAATATAATGCATATTCATATCATATTCGAATGTTGAAGGAACATTTAAATAAATATATATATATATACAGGGTGATTCAAAATTCCCGCACTCTTTTTTGGGAGTAGATTCCTGATGAAATTCTAAAACGATTTGTCCTTTCGCACAATGCTCTCCGACGCATAATTTCCGAGATATAATTAATTGAAGTTGACTAATTATGAGGTGGATCCATCGGTCATTCAGGAGCGTCATAACAGAACAAGAGAGGAAGGTGCTTGCAGAGGGCGCTCATACGATCAGCTGATCGGTATAATCGATACGATTTACCAACATACAAATTGGTAAATTTTCTATGTAGAACGATTGAATTCGTCGACAATGTGGAGAAATTGATTATTGTCATGAACTCTTATCACGATATGCTGTAGGTGAAAGTTGTAATTTCAGTAATGATTTTTAATACGCAGACAAATGTAAAATAGTGTTATTTCGTAGGGATAGGGATTCAAGTGGGAGAAAAAAGTATAACTACTCGTTTTCAATCAGAATTTTCATGTAAAGAAGAAAACATGAGAATTTTCATTCATCCGATACCCAATTTGAACGGTTTGATTAGTAAGTTTAACACAAGAGATTGGATTCCGAATCCTGTATTCTGATTGGTCGAGAATCAATGTATGTTAGATCAATCCTCGGCCGTTTCAAATGATTCTTCTGGAGAATGTGTTTTCGACTCATCCCGACCACAACATTGAACAATGATGAATTTATTTGAATTCACCCTTTTTACATCATTCGATGATTATAAAGGGTTTATTGAACGTTAATAACTTACTTCGACTTGCAGAATCCATCAATTTTGACGAAAATACAAGGTGTGACATCGTATACGACCCAATCATTGCACTTGATTGACATTGTAATCACATACGGTTTGTTTAGCTTGAATCAACCATTCGTGATACGATCAAAATCAGGTGACAGTTCGAAACAGTTTCATTTAAAGCACATATGACTTCAAAGGGCATATTGTTATTTCAAATGGAAAAAGAATTGTCTTTGAAGATTAACCAACTCCGTCCCTTTTAGGACGAATACATTTTCTCAATGTAGAAACGCGCTTGAACTTGCACACAATTTGAATTAGATTTTGATTTAAACATGAATGATCTTGAGTGATCTCAAGTGAGTTATTAACGTTCGATAAACCCTTTATAATCATCGAATGATGTAAAAAGGGTGGATTCGAATGAATTCATCATTGTTCAATGTTGTGGTTGGGATGAGTCGAAAACACATTCTCCAGAAGAATCATTTGAAACGGCCGAGGATTGATCTCACATACATTGATTCTCGACCAATCAGAATACAGGATTCGGAATCCAATCTCTTGTGTTAAACTTACTAATCAAACCGTTCAAATTGGGTATCGGATGAATGAAAATTCTCATGTTTTCTTCTTTACATGAAAATTCTGATTGAAAACGAGTAGTTATACTTTTTTCTCCCACTTGAATCCCTATCCCTACGAAATAACACTATTTTACATTTGTCTGCGTATTAAAAATCATTACTGAAATTACAACTTTCACCTACAGCATATCGTGATAAGAGTTCATGACAATAATCAATTTCTCCACATTGTCGACGAATTCAATCGTTCTACATAGAAAATTTACCAATTTGTATGTTGGTAAATCGTATCGATTATACCGATCAGCTGATCGTATGAGCGCCCTCTGCAAGCACCTTCCTCTCTTGTTCTGTTATGACGCTCCTGAATGACCGATGGATCCACCTCATAATTAGTCAACTTCAATTAATTATATCTCGAAAATCATGCGTTGGAGAGCATTGTGCAAAAGGACAAATCGTTTTAGAATTTCATCAGGAATCTACTCCCAAAAAAGAGTGCGGGAATTTTGAATCACCCTGTATATCATACATCAAAGCATTAAGCATCATGTTAAGCTCGACTACATGCATCTTATATTACAACAACAGTTAACGTGTATAATTATAGGTGAAAAGGACAATTAGATATTAAATTTGACAAATAAGAGAAAGAGAATTCCTAAGATCAGAATGAGATGAAAATAATTCAAGCACATCACTGTAAGAATTTGCTAGGATAGATATCCGATTTACCGGATCAGAATAACCGTGTCTCGATTTATAAGAAATTGGATTGAACAATTTAGGGCGCCTCAATAAACGAGAAGGGACATTAAAACGTACAAGTCCAAGCAGTTGAGGGCAGCGAATTTTCCCATTAACAATTTTATACAAAAATGAAAAATCATTGAACAAACGACGTGATTCCAAGGGAGGCAAGTTAAGTAGAGCCATAATCAATGAGTAATCATGACAAGTGACGCTCAACGGACGGCCTACCTGATAGGCAGCAAAACGCAGAAACTGATGCTGAACTCTTTCCAAGTCTGTACAATCCCGAATTAAATGAGGACTCCAAATTTGAGACGCATACTCAAGATGAGGTCTAACTAAAGTACAATACAGTGTTCGAAGTGCAACAGGATCACGAAAATCTTTACAAACGCGCTTGATGAATCCGAGAGATTTCATGGAAGTACCAACTATGTGATTGTAATGATCTGAGAAGTTAAAACGAGAGTCAAATGAAACTCCAAGATCACGAACAGTATTTATAGGTGATAACAGAGAATGAGACAAGTTATAAGGAAAATAAATAGCATTTTTACCTCTATGAAATCTCATCACATGGCATTTAGTGAGATTTAATGACATATTAGATAGCACACACCAAGATTGTAACCGATCCAAATCAGATTGCAGATTTTGAGCATCTCTGTGAGTTCTTATAATCATAAACAGTTTCAGGTCATCAGCAAAAAGAAGATGTGTGCAGTACTTGAAAATCGTAGAGATATCATTAATGAAAATAATAAATAATAAAGGACCTAGATGTGAGCCTTGCGGTACACCTGAGGATACAAAAAATGAATCAGAGAAATATTGAGAGACACGAACTGATCGCGTACGATTCAGAATATAACTCTGTAACCACGACAAGAAATTGCTTCGAATACCTAGATTACTTAATTTATTTAACAATATATTATGATCAACTCTGTCAAAAGCCTTTGAGAAGTCTGTATATATAGTATCCACTTGGGCATTTTGATCAGGCGCAGAGGACACAACATGAGAAAAAATAGACAAGTTAGTTACGGTAGATTTGCCAGAAGTGAAGCCATGTTGGAAATCAGAAATAATATCAGAAAACAGTGGTGTTATTTTATCAGTAACTATATCTTCAAAAATTTTCGGCATAACATTCATGATACTAATCGGTCTATAGTTTCTCACGTCAGAACGGTCCCCAGATTTGAAGATAGGAGTAATTAAGCTGGATTTCCATTGGGAAGGATTATCGTGAGTCCCCTTCCCTCTCACATGAGGGGTGCCTGATGCTGTTACAATAATTGCTCGAAGTTACCCCCCTCTGCCTGGATACATAATCCTGGTATGTTTGCACAAACAGTGCGGATGCAATCGATCATGTCCTCCCTCATTTACAAAAGAACTTCCAAATTATTCTGGTAAATCTACGTGTACACGTTTTCTACAGTGTAACTCTCTCTGGTGAATTCTTTGGAAGCTCGAAGGATTTTGGTATCCGTTCGAATGTGCATCGTAATTGACGTTATGTGGGATGGTCAATACTTCCGATGTTTCCAGCAACCTTTCAACAATTTTTGAGAGTCGATACTCATTTATCACCCTCATTGAATCGAATGGAATGATTTATTCGATTTGAAACGCAATAATCGTGATAAATCGTACACATTACTGCCAACCACAAGGAGCAGAGACTCAGTGTTCCCGTTTGTTGATGTTCACGTTTTTTTCCCAATGAAATTAACTTCAATGAAAATCAGTCCCGATCTTCGGAGGAAAGCGATGAACAAGAATACATAAACAAACAGAAACACCGAATTTCTGTTCATCATGGTTGGTTATGTGGATGATTACGGAAATACGTGATCATTTGAACACTGGTTTTACACTGAGACCATCACAATCGTTCTTCTCCTTTGCATATCCAATCATCTACATTCATCAATTCATTCCATTCGATTCAATCGGAGAAATGAATCACTATCTACCCTCTGAAATTATTGATATGATGCTCGTGCTTGGCTCATGTTACGATAATTACAACGAAGCCACAAGAGTTTACCGGGATTGCTATCCCGATCGCCGCATCGCACCCCACACGACCATCCGTCGACTCGAATTGAGAGCTCGATGAGGAGTATTGCAGCGAGGTCTAAGAAATCACCAGTACGATGAGAATGATATCCGCGCACTCACCATATTGTGAGTTATCCACTTGGACCCTCATGTTAGTAGCAGATCGTTGGCACGAATAACTGGTATACCCCAGACTACTGTTTTGAGAATCTTGAAGCATGTCAAATATCGACTATACCACATTACGTTAACTCAAGCTCTCACTCCAAACGACATGGGACTTCGGATTAGATTCTGCAACTGGGCACGAGCAAGGCAGGTTGACGATCCTCAATTCTTCGACTATGTAATGTTCTCCGACGAAGCATGTTTTCAGAGCACTGGGCATTTGAAGAAACACAACTCTCATTACTGGTCGGATGTCGATCCGCATTGGTATCAAGCAATCGACAACCAACATCGTTGGAGCGTAAATGTGTGGTGCGGGATTGTCAATGGCCATTTAGTTGGTCCACATTTTTTCAACGGCACTTTGAACGGCCCCATGTTCCTGGGATTTCTGGTGGATCATTCACCGAACTTGCTTGAGGATCTGGATTTACAAACAAGGCAGAGGATGTGGGTCCAACTAGATGGAGCGCTACCTCATTACGCATTCATCGTGAGAGAATACCTTGATCATCATTTCCCGGGAAGGTGGATTGGACGAGGTGGGCCAGTTGCGTGGCCTCCACGCCCACCCCACTTGACATCTCCTGACTCTTTCTTGTAGGTATTTCTGAAAGACGAAGTATTCGAGGCCCAACCAACAACGAGGGAGGACATGATCGATCGCACCCGCACTGTTGGTGCCAACATACTGCGATCAGTGTTTCTGAAGACAGTTACAAATTTTCGGCGGAGACTGGGATCATGTATCCAGGCAGAGGGGGGTAACTTCGAGCAATTATTGTAAGAGCATCAAGCACCTCTCATGTGAGAGGCAAGGGGACTCACAATAATCAAGCACCCCACATGTGAGAGGCAAGGGGACTCACAATAATCAAGCACTCCTGAGGGAACAGAGAACTACCACGTCCACATCGTTGTTCCTGGGTAGTGCTAAGAGTATTTCATCAATAACTCCGACGGTGCATATCTTGCACCCCAATGGGCGGGAAGGCGTCCATGACCAGTGTTCCGTAAAGGGTTTGAAACCAGCTTCCCCATGCCATGATGAAAAAATGGGGGCCCAATTAAAAAAAAACCATCTTGGCCCCCAAATTACCTTCAAAATGACCTTCTGAGGGATTTTCTAAGGTCAGCATCATACTCCTCCCTTAGAACCCTAAACTTTTTATCCGGAACATTTTTTTCCATCTCCACTAGTTTCCGAGATATTTGACTATATCACTTCAAATGGACCACCCTGTATATCTGGTATGACGATCATTCCTCCGTTCGATCCTCTCCACCTAATGAAGAGGACGAGAAATGATTAACCAACCAAAGATCTGGAAGTAAATATTTCTAAAGCATGGCATGAATCGGATGAACAATATGCACAACTCGTCAAAAACAGAAAATTCTGCTCCTGGAGATTCATTGAGCTGGCACATGATCTAGATATCCACACATATAAGTATAGTAGACATCTGAAGAGAACTACTGCAGCACACATGATTCCCGAAAAAATGAATAAGATGCGGGTGAAACATGCGATTCAAGTTCTTGGTAAAACCATGGCTTCTTTTGCACAATGTAATGCTGATTATAAAAATAAGATAACGCAATAAACATTTCTCGTCCCTAGATAATTTCTAGGTATGTTTTATATCTTTTCTCATCATATCTGTAGTACAGATTCTGTATCTTATCTCATATTTATTTCCTTACCAGCGAATTTTGTGACTGCATTTATATGGTACATATCCAAATCGCTTACCAAATAATCCACATAATCCGAATTATCATAATTTTATGAATTCACAAGGATTAGCGCAAGACATTCGGTTTTCGATGAAATTCCAATTCCAAGGACACACCGAGACGAGAATTGGCCCCATAGAAATGCCAGTCGAGGGAGGTGATACAGCAGAAACGTTGGATTTCTTCAATGATCTCATGGATTCTGTTGACAGTCACACGATTTCTGCTGATATTGATGCCCCTCATCGTATCACAATTTGGGAAAATAGTCCACACCACGAGTTCTGGAAGGAACCTGAAAGAAAATTGGAAGCATTAAATTTGTACACGTTTCTTCGAAGGAAATTATCAACTCTGTTCCATTCTTGAACAACTGGATAACCACTATCTCCAGGTTCGAAAAATTGTGGAAAACCGTGAAAAACCTAGGATTTGAATATTTGATCCCTCGATATGTGTATCAAGATGTATTAGAGAACCTATTCGGACAAATACGTAGTCATGGTTTCCGCAATAATAATCCAACGTGTTGGCAATTTTCTGCCCATTCAAAATCCTATTTTTGAACAAGCTCTGAACAAGAGGAATTAAAGCAAATTGTGAAGACATTTGTGAAGGAGATGTATTATTTACGTTACGGGAAGTACTCCTACAAGACTCCCAGCGTCCATCAAGTGCACAAGTTCACACTGTAAGTGAAGATTCTACAAATGAGCTGGCTAACAACCAATCAAGCGAAAATAGAACTTCAAAGAATCAAATTTGTAGCGTAAAAATGATTGCGAATGATGCGTTGAAAGTATCTCCGTATGAAAATTGTTTGGAGTGTGAGAGGAGCCTGAGATCCAAAATGATTGAGAATGAGCAATCTTCTTTCCAAGATATGTATGCTGAAATCAGGGGAATTTTATCACTGTTGATGAACAAATTTGGTCCCCAACATGCTGTGAAAGGAAAACTGAAACATCAAGTCTTGAATGACACATCTGATTCTCGGATTTCATGTGTTGAACATCGGATTCTTTTACATGAGTACATTGTTGATCGAATTGTACATTCGTATTTGTTGGAATGGTGTACAAATATATTGGGTATGGGAATGAGTTTCCACCCTTCTTCAAGCAAAGTTGATTTTCATTCAAACAACATTACATAATGTTATTCAAAGTACGCACCATTGGAAGCGACCACTTTTGCCCATCTTTCAGGCAGCATACGGATTCCTCGGGGAGAAAAAGCAGGTTCTTTTGACTTGATCCATCTATTCAGCCATTTTTCGACACTTACGTGAGAAGTGAACCACTCTCCAGTAAGGGCTGATTGCATAGATCGAAATAGATGATAATCCAGAGGCGCAATGTCTGGGGAATACGGCGGGTGGGGCAAGATTTCCCAATTCACTCCTTCCAAATATTTTTCAAGAGGTTGAGCAACATGTGGCCTAGCATTATCATGCAGCAAGATAAGTTTATCACGTCTACCGTCCCATTCCGGTCGTTTTTCTTCCAGAGCTCGATTCAAACGTATGAGCTGTAGTCTCTAACGATCGCCAGTGATTGTTTCTGATGGTTGAAGAAGTTCATAACAAATGACACCTTTCCGATCCCACCAGATGCACAACATAATCTTTGAAGCGTGGATATTTGTTTTCGATGTCGATGGACCTTGTACACCTGGCAGCCCCCAACTTTTTCGACGCTTAGGATTATCGTAATAGATGTATTTCTCATCGCCAGTGGCAATAAGATGGAAAAAACTCTTTCTTCTCTGCCGTTCAAGAAGCATCTCGCACGTTACCAAACGTCCCTCGATATCTCTCTCCTTTAGTTGATGCGGCACCGAATTACCTGCTAGTTGGTCCATTCCCATCTTGTGCAAGCGTTTACCAACGGTCGACCTGTCAACACTCAACTCTTCAGACAACTCATCCGGGGTTCGAAATGCATTTTCATTCAATAATTGTTCCAGTTCTACATCTTCGAATTTTGTCGGTGCCCCTTCGCGTTCTCTATCACTCACGTCAAAATCGCCACTTTGGAATCGTCTAAACCACTCTTCATAAGTTGTGTTAGACGGAGCGTCATCACCTCAAATATTGCACAGTACACGATACGTTTCAGCGGCACTTCTCTTCGAAATAAAATGAAGGAGCATAACTTCCCGCAAATGCTGTTTTGTCGGAACAAACGTTGTCATTTTTGACACCAGATCAACAATGATGTTTACGCTTGTAACAAATGTCAACTATCGCAATCGACACCTTACATATACACTTTCAAATCACAAGTATAGTACTTGAGTGAACGCAAAAATAGTATCAGCAGCAACACTTTTTCCAAGAGGGCGGAAACTTATTCCCATACCCAATAAATAGGGTACTATGTGGAAAAGAAGACCATCTGAAAAGCTGCAGTTATTCCTTCAAAAAAGCGTTCAGTGAATGTAATGAGAGTAGAAGAAGAGTACATCGTCCAGTCAGTTCCATTCCTTGCGAAGTTATCCTTTTTTTGTAAGGTTTTCTTGTCTTTTTCAATACTTCTTTTCCAAGTTCTTCCTTAACCAATTCCTGCGAATGTGGATGGAGTAAAGGAAAATACGACTCGAAATTATATTCAATTATTAGACATTTAAATTATACTTGAAAATTCAACAAGCCTGGTTTGTAAATCATGTGCAAGTTCATAAGTTGATTTTGAATTCCAAATATGTACAACGAGTCAATGTTTTTTTATTCATAGAATCCAACCGTTGTTTTTTGCTAGATCGAATCGAATCGTTCATGTGAACATATGAAGGAGAATGATTGAAGAGTTGTGTGGAATATTATTATGCTTCTCAGAGTTCTCAATGTACACTTCATTTCCATTGGGTCGTCATTCTATTCAAGAAGATCCTGTAGATCCTACAATTCGTACCTCTCTTCATCCAAAATATTCTCATGATAAGAATCTGGGCCATTCTACACGTTGGAGTTAACGTTCCTAATACTCTATGAATACTAATGTAACACTTCATATTACACGTTTCATTTTCATCAAGGCAGTGTTTCATAATTCATTCCCTTATTTTGTTTGCAGCCGCCAGAACGAGAATTATTAAATGAATTTCGAACTGACTTCGCATCTTGAAATGGAAGAAAAAGTGTAAACGTCATTCCCACTGCGGGCTACTATGCACAACAGTTATTTTCCTCAAATTTCACATGGAACATTGAAAATGGGAGCCGCATAATACACCACATAACATAACGTTTCTTCATATTGCCATACGAACCTTCAAAATATAGATACCTAAATTGTGCACAAAATCTGCCTCGAGTTCATAAACATATTAAGAAACTTTGTACACAACACAATTTATTAAATCTCATGATTCAATATTAATTTCAATAATATAGTTCTCAATTTTAAGAATTTTTCGCTTAATTTTAATAAGATATTTGTAAATTGATTAATCAATTTCTTAAACTTTAATAAGATATTCTGAAATACCATGATTCATAATCAATCCAAGAATTTTATGGAATTTGATATAGGGATGTGAAATTTCATAAGAAATTTTCTATGATATTGGAAAATTTTTCAGATAGTGTATTTATGACAGATCATCGGACAAACTGAAGACGTTCAGAAAATTCAAAAAAGTTTTTTGGGAATTCCATCTAATCAAATGTTTGTTTTGCGAATAAGCCTTTGTTCTCAGTGTATACATTAAATCATTAAATCCTTCAATATAATGGAAACATTGTTATGCAGAGGAATTTTTCGATATTTTGAAGTACTTTTGAAACTGTTGTTCCAACCAATTTGGCCAGTACCACGCCACTGGTGCATGGAAAGAAGGGGATGAAGAGATTCACTATGAGAATCATCTACTCATGATCAGTATTACTACTGATGAGAATGCGTCGCTTCGAGGCTTCAAATGAAAATTTTCACGAAATAATAGTGTCAAATAATTCACATTATAGAGTGAAAATAGATTCTCTCATGGCGTGGATTATTCGACAGTATATTTTGTAAAAATTCGAAGAGACGCGTTGTCATCCTAAACAGTAAATTGATCCATTCTCCTTCTTCCGTGTATTTGTTTCAATATCTTAATTTGGATATCAATTCCAAATTGTTCGGGTATACATATATATACGGCAGCCATATTGATTTTTAGTTTATTCCAAAATGAATTCAGTGAGAGGGTGCACGGATACTGAATTTCATTATACATTATAGTTGCATGCCCCTGGTTAATTCTCCAAGTCTCGCATATACAAGCGACGTCGGCGTTGTTGACATTTTTCAGTGAATCTGGTTGTAGAATACAACATGAAATGAAGAAAAGAAGAGAGAAATTCAAGATACTGCTTGTGAGTTCACAAGGCACGACCGAAACGAAACTCTATGAAAAGTATCCTACATTCACAAAGAGAATGCCGGGCCGGACTGTAGATATGAGAGAAAGGAACTAGGATGCAAATAGAACTGAATCATAGTTGAAAGCAATATATTTCAACAAAGCGAAAATGTTCTCAATATAAAGTCATAATTAGCACGCACTGTGAAAGCAAATCTACACTCAGCCTACGCACTCACACTCCACACAAATCACACTTGTCGCGAGCCGACGTCTACGCGCTCGAGTCACGGGTCACTCAAGAAAATTACCAATTTAGAAAAAAACTACTCACCTACTCCTCTCGCGTGGAAGGGCCGAACTACGAAACAATGAGCTGGAGCTCTTGAGTTTATGAGTCTCAAAAGCAAGAGAAAAGCACACGAAATTGAACGCCCAAAGAACTAAGAAAACGCGCGCGAAGAAAGATGAACAAAGCGACACGTAACCCGTACTCTCGAACACCTCGACGACGACTGTTACTGAGCCGAGAAACGGCAATTAGTAGAAGATCTAGATCGATACATTACATCTAGATAATATAAATCTCATGGAAGCTCCCTTGGGACTATCTTCCCGACATGCTTATGAGCGCACAGTGGGGCCAAATGCCAAAAAGCTGGACAAAATTATAAGGGGCTCTCAAATCCGCTTGCGACTTCGTACTCGGGCAGTTTATGGGATCACTGATTACGAATCCGTTGTCAGAATTTCAAAATTCAGAATGGCGGATCCAATATGGCGGACGAAAATTGAAAGAAACCATCGGATTTTCTTCAAACTTGGTGATCAGGGGTTTTTGGGGTCGCTGATTACGAATCTGCTGTTTGAGTTCCAAAATTCGGAATGGCGAATCCAATATGGCGGACGAAAATTTTAGAAATCATCGGATTCTCCTCAAATTGGGTACCCAACGGTTTTTGGGGTCGCTGATTAAGGATCCGTTGTTCTCATTTCGAAATTCAAAATGGCGGATCCAATATGGTGGAATAAAATCGGGAAGATCATCGGATTTTCTTCAAATTTGGTGATCAGGGGTTTTCGGGGTCGCTGATTACGAATCCGCTGTCTTAGTTCCCAAATTCAGAATGGCGAATCCAATATGGCGGACGAAAATTGAAAAAATCATCGGATTGCCTTCAAACTCGGTACCCAGGGGTTTTCGGGATCGCTGATCACGAATCCGTTGTCAGAATTCCGAAATTAAGGATGGCGGATGCCAAAAATCAAGACTTCATTCATAACTTAATATTAAACGAGAACTAAACGGCCCATTTTGTTGTTCCCATTATGATCAGTATTATTATTATTTCCAACATTGAATCATTATTAATATAATTATCGGATGATATTGACACACCAAATGTGTTAAATCGAAAGATATATACATTCACAATATATACAATAATATAAAAAACTGAAATCGTAATGGTTTTTACTTTTGCCACACTTTTTTTACTCAGATCAGTCTTCTTCTTCACTCTCAGGGGAAGATAATGGGAAAGTTACGTTGTCTTTATCAAGTATATCCGGAGTTTTGATCAGGTTCAACACGTCTCTAGGGAGAAACTTTAGTTTCTCCTTGGGCAACTGTCTTTCACTCGATAACATTGGATCAGAACTCAAAAGGAACCATTTAAAAATGTCTTCATTCGTTTTTTCTTTACTGCATTTCCTGGAGTGATGCTCTCGGTACCTTTGGAAATGAATGTTGTTAAGATATTTGAATATAATTATGTATTCATCGACACCGTTAAAGCTTTTGATCTCAACATGACAAGCGAAATCAAGGAGAAACAAAAAGCAGCTGCACTTTGGGGTCATCAGTATAAAGTTTTGAATAAATCCTCTAATTCATAAGTTTACTTGATTCTCAAAATTGTTTTCTAGTCTATGAATTTATGTTTCCAGAGGATGAACAATGTGGCTTATTAATAAAAAAAAGTATATGAATATTCATAATTCCCCGAATTCCTTACCAGAACAAAACAATCTTCGCGAACATATATTCTCGTGGTTACCATAAATATATAGTTTGCCTAGTAGTCAAAAACGTATTGTGCAATGTATCAGACTGATTGCAGTACTTGAGAAGTCAAATTTTTCCCTTCAAAGTGTCGAGTCCACTGTGACAAATATAGACTATTATTAAGTGATATACATCATTTTCACCTTTTAAAATCTTTGTTACGAGCCTCTTGTGCTTCCTCAGTCAATTGGCCTATAGGTAGAAGAGCAGATGCAATGATTTCAGGTCCGTGGATCAAAAACTTGTGCATCGTAGGTGACATTGGGTACCACGGATATTTTGTCGCGTAGTAGCGTGCCGTGTCTAAAGCGTAACTCCGAAACTTTTCAACGTCTATTTCATGGCCACTTGAAACGGTAGCTAATACTACATGAAGTCGTTGTATTAGGTTGACATCCACCCTTGTGATTTCGGCAGAAACTTCGGGTTGTGCGAAAAATCGCCTAGCGGTATTCCCATCATTTGAGTTCCCAAACCCTGGCTTAGGAACATCGACAATGAGGCCACATTTTTCTTTAAAACTTTTTTGTACAACCTTTTTTCGTTCTTCCACCAAAGCTTTATCTTGTTTCCGTGCTTGTCACTTCTGAATAGGTAGCTTATAAGACAAATGCAGGAGGCCCTCAAAAAATCGTATCCAGCCGTGTAGACAAGACAAACCAAACTGGAGGTTTTCGGTTTTGACCGGCCTGGATACTATATCATCAATTTTGTTGAATTCCTCAGATGTGGCACCACATATATAGCACTTCTGGGTATAGGTTGTCTCAGTTATGGCATTGCATACCTTCCCGTCCACCATAGAAAAAATCATCTCATGTTTCACTGAAACATGTTTTTCATCAGTTCTGAAAGAAGTAGCCCTCAGATTTTCTATTTCATTATCAACCCGTAGCTTTTCTGCAACCGAGACTCCAGTTGATTCTTTCACAAACTCTATTTTGATTGGCCTACAAAATCTGGTTGATGATGGCCTTGGATTCTGCCAAATTATCCTTGAATTGCGGTGTAGGCGGAGAGGCACAAGTGAAGTAATGAACACAGCGGAATCACTAGCTTCCGAACTTTGATATGCTTGTTTGTATGAGGAGTGGCCAGAGCTCCCATCAAACCCCCATTTGGAAATAAGTACCAGGTTTTGTAACTCTTCATCAGATAAAGTTGACAAAACCGAATTCTGTAGCTTTAAAATACGTGTAGCTGTGTGATCAAGAAGTGCTTGTAGTTGCACAACAGCGCAGGTTTCTGTTATTTGAATAAATTCCTTGTCAGGGAAACACATGCGTTTGGCCAGTTGAATTTTTTTATAAGGTGGAAATTTCTGCGGATCAGTTTCACGCAATAAGCAGTACTGATGTTTTGAGAGCTCGGCATCTACTAGGAGAGCTAAAGCATCTTCATCATTCAACATCTTTGGCTCATTTCGCTTGAAAGTTTGGTAACCTTTCATATACATTTTGGCAAGCTCAGGATCAGAAGATGTAACATCCTTCACAATTTTTGCGGCTTCGATCTGTCCAGACGCTCTCAAACACATTTGTGTGGCTCTGAGATAGGAGTATTTACTCTGATATTCTCCGTTTTCCTACGTGTCGTTCTTCCTGAACATTCGTTGAATTCAACAAGAGGTCTTCCCACTTGCGTGTGAACAGTTACAGAATGGGGATTCCTGAAAGTACAAAACACTACCTCTTGTTTTAACCATTCTTCATTATTTTGATGAAATCGTCCTTCGGTCCTTTGAGAAGATTCCCATCTCTTTTTGAATACACATTTAAAAGTAGATAAAAGGTAAGAGATCTCTGTAGTATTGTTATCCGGACAACACGTTATCTCGATGATTTTTCCTTGAAGGAAAGTGAACTTCTCATCCAACGTAGGTAGAGGACTGCTCCTTCAAATATTGTACATCTCTCTCCGAGTCATAGATATTGAATCATCTTTGGAATCTACAAACGTTGTAGAATTCGATAAAATTCGCTACAGAAACCCCATGTGTTTCTAAAAATTTTCCTAATTTTCTTAGGTTGGATTCAACCCTCTTAAGCTAATTTTTTTTGCAGTCAACTGTTCAAATTAAACTACTAAGAGAATATAGGTTGTTGAAACACTCACCTATGGCAGCGGAATCCATCTCATTTGGAATTGTATGTTAACATTGAATGATTTTAAAAAACGAAAAATATTCATCAAGCTCCAAACTTGCACGCGGACAAAAGTTTACGGTAACGATTACTAGCAAGAGTAAGAATTCGATGACAGCTATTGCACAATTGTGATAAGCACCATTTGAAATCAGACCGATTACAACCAACTATTTACGTTGCCATGGAAACGATAGGTTAACATAAGAACGATCACCAAATCGCGAGTCATGAGTGAGTTCACGAAAAGAAAAGAGATATCAATACTTGAATAACATTTATAAACATTCAGGAAAATGACGGTTACTTCAGGGAAAAAGAGCATCGCTGAAGAATGTTAGCAGTGAAGTTACCGAAAATTCGTAGTAATAATACTAAATGATGGTAGTTTTATTGTCATTTCCCATAGTGAATTCATCAACTCATAGTAAATTCACTACGAATATTCTCCAGTAATACTGTTTTTCTCTCAATGGTCCATCATCTTCCTAAATATCAATGATATCTGGCTTTTGTGTACCCTAAGCCCGCGATGAGAAGGAAAACGAATGGTAATCAATCTCATACAGTTTTCCTCGTGCAGCAAATGTACACTGGGAATAAAACACATACTAACGTTGAGATAAAATTCAAAGCGAATCTACTGAATTCTGAGTTTTGTGTCCACCATATAAGATACGCTATCTTTGATTTTCGGAATTCGACAACTGATTCGTAAGCAATGACCCCACAAAACCCTGGATACCGAGTTTGAAGAAAATCTGATGATTTTTTCAATTTTTTCCTGCCAAACTGGATCCGCCATTCTGAATTCCGGAATTGAGACACCGGATTCGGAATCAGCGACCTTAAAAACCTCAGGGTACCGAGTTTGAAGGCAATCCAATGATTTTTTCAATTTTCATCCGCCATATTGGATCCGCCATTTTGAATTTTGTAATTCAAACAATGGATTCGTAATCAGCGACCCCAGAAACCCCTGGGTCACGAATTTGAAGAAAATCCGATGATTTCTTTCAATTTTCGTCCGCCATATTGGATCCGCCATTTTGAATTCCGAAATGAAGACAACGGATTCATAATCAGCGACCCCACAAACTCCTGCATATCAAGTTTCAGACGGATCTAAGGACTCCTCATCACTCCGTCTAATTTTTTGTGATTTCCTGCACAAAAACATGGCGGAATTGCTTAGGGGCAGACATGGGCAGCCGTTCTTTTTTTCTGATGTTTAGGTAAGAGTCCCATCTACCACCTCCAATAAGTTACACGACGTAATTTTGCGTAATTCTCCACTAATCCTTCAAAAACCAAACACATTTTCTCATTTATAGATATAGAAATTACATCCAATCATTGCTCTGTCAGTATTTTCCACTCATCAAATTGATATCCTCTCAACTTTTAGTGTATTCTACACAGTTTCAGTAATAGACTCCAATTCGAAAAAGTTAGATCGGTTCATTTTTCGAGACACAGCGTCTTTTTGAACATGCTCATTTTTTTACTGTCTTTCAATCACGCGGATTATACTTCAAGGAGGGTATTTTGCAACTGGTACACAAGGGCAGGGGGAGGGGATCAGATCTTCTTATATCAGAATTCCAATACTTGGGACATCACCTTACTTATCCCAAGGGTCAAATATCCCCAACTACAAACTTCATTTTTGGGGTTTTGGCCAGCTTTTTGGCATTTGGCCCCACTGTGGAGCGGCTACGAAACTTATATTACTACAGGAGCAGTAATTCACCCATCCCGGAACATTCCGATCGCCTCGTTCGCCAGGCGAGCAAACGAACAAATTGAAGAAGTGAAAATGGAATATATCGCCCAGTTATATTACACTCCGCTTCTACAAGACTACGATCTCACAACTACCTGCAAGTATCTCCTGACTCGGATTCGCCCAAGTTAACAGGAAGCAAACATATTTTAGACAAAGGTCTCTTATAAATCCCGGAGCGAGTTCTCAGCGTTACAACCCTCACCAGATTGTCTTGTCCGGGATGACATTCTATCACTCTGGCCAATTCCCACTTCGCAGGAGGCAAGAGAGGATTATTCAAAAGAACCATATCATTTACCCTGATATTTTCACGTTTCCAATACCAGCGTGAACGCTGTTGAAGGGATTGCAAATAATCTTTTGCCCATAGTTTCCAAAAACCCTCAAGCATCCTTTGCACCATTTGCCACCTTGAGAGCCGATTTTCGCGAACGTCCAAAACCGAAGGAACCGGCACGGCTCTCAAACTAGTCCCCACCAGAAAATGACCGGGGGTAAGCGCCTCCAAGGAGTCAACATCATCGCTTGAAGGAGCAATAGGCCTAAAATTCAGGCATGCCTCTATTTTACAGAGTAGCGTACTGAACCCCTCTCGCACTGGTATCACCGATCCCAGAGTTCTAGTCAGGTGATACTTGATACTTTCAACTCCAGCTTCTCACATTCCTCCAAAAAGCGGAGCGCCGGGTCGAATGAAATGCCACCTGATTCGATCATTGGCCACTCGATCCCGCAAATCTGGATCCCTAACTACACGATTGAAGTTGGCAACAAGCTCCCTATTCGCACCCACGAAATTCGTCCCGTTGTCGGAGTATATGTCCGAAGGCAACCCTCTTCTCGAAACGAAGCGATCAAATGCCCCTAGAAAATCGGCCGTTGCATAGCTATCAACGATCTCAATATCTATGTATCGCACGAGTACAAAGATATATAAAAGGAATATGTAAGTCTTATATGACCGCTGTCCTCCTCCTTTAGCAAGCCTAACGAGATAAGGCCCAGCGTAATCAATGCCTACATGAGAGAAAGGTCGAGAAGGATTCACACGGTAACTAGGGAGCGATCCCATAAACTGACTAGCGGGCCTGGCCCGTTGACGAGCGCAAACAATGCACTTCAAAACGCAACGCCTCACAGAAAGACGCATACCGACAATCCAAAATCTCTGCCGAAGGGTGTGGATCATCAATTGAACTCCTCCATGAAAAGTTTGCAAATGAATTTCTTTTATGATTAGATCGGTGATTTCGCACTTCGGTAGAATAATAGGGCAATTCTCATCGTATGACAAAGCCGATCCAGAAATTCTCCCGCCAACTCGTGGAATTCCCTGCGAATCTAATTCAGGGTTGAGCTTCAAAATACTGCTTTTTCGAGATATCGGTTGCTTCCGATGCAAATTTCCCAATTCCTGCTCAAAATAGAAACTCTGTAACCTTTTCACCCTGCTCTGAAACCGTTATTTCCTGAGCAGATAGCGAGATCTCTGGAGCGCCTGACCCACGAGATAATGTATGATTCACGAACCTCCTACAGAGACTAGTAATTTTTAAAAGCCTACGCCAATCAGAAACTGGAGAAAATGGAGACCAGACTTCCTCAATACTCGTCTACATTACCACGGCTTCTCTTCTCTCCTCCTCCAAGGCTTTTGACGCCTGCTCCAGCACATTTTCCGGCCAGCTGAACTCACTTTGTCGGAGCCAAACGGGGCCGAACCACCATGACTCATAACCAGATAAAGTTTCTGCAGAAATTCCTCTCGAAGCGAGATCCTCCGGATTCTCTTTTCCGGGAACATAACGCCATCTTGCAGTGGGAACTTCGTTGAGAATACCAGACACGCGAATCGCTACAAGAGTTTTCCACCGAGAAGGTGGATTTCTTATCCAGGTCAACGCGACGGTAGAATCTGACCAACAGAACACCGGTACATCTTTCAACTGCATGGCATTCTGCACCAAACGAACAAGCTTTGCGAGTAAATGAGCAGCGCAGAGCTCTAATCTCGGGATGCTCACCACCTGCAAAGGAGCAACTCCTGCCTTCGCTGTAATCAAAGAAACTCGATTCTCTGGTGAACTGTCACCTATCGTGAAATAAACGACGGCAGCATAGGCCGCGTTGGATGCATCGGCGAAGCCATGAATGGTCAAACTCGTATGAGAATTCAGCCCAATCCATCGAGGAATCGAAACCTCACGCAAATGCGTCAACTGCTTAGCGTATTCCACGCAACGCAGATGTAGATCTTCGGGCAAACTATCATCTCAGTCGAATTTTTCTACTCCAAATAACCTGTAGCAGGATCTTCGCCTGGATGGTAACAACTACAATCCAACCTAAAGGATCGAAGTTACGAAGGATGAAAGATAAGAAGGATCTCTTTGTGGATGAGCTTATCTCTGGCAACGAAACCTGCGCATGAAACGAATCGAAGTGAGGATTCCAAGAGATCCCTAAAATTTTGAGCCGTTCATCCTCTTGAAACAGCTTATCACTCGCTAATCCATGATCAGCTTCATTCACATCCCTAAGCAAATCTGGAGAGTTGCTTGCCAACTTGCGTAAGCGGAAACCGCCCGCCGTGAGCGAGTCAGATACCTGCGTTTTCAAAGTTTGAGCAGTTTGCATATCAGATGCGCCAAACATTAAATCATCCACGTATATTTGATCACGCAGCATCCTCGCTGCATCAGGAAAACGATGAGCTCCATCATCCGCCAACTGTTCAAGCACCCGATTTGCTAGGAAAGGGGCGCAGGCTGTACCGTAAGTAACGGTAAGAAGCTGAAAACTTTCTATAGGCGATGTCACTTCCGATCTCCAAAAGATCCTCTGAAAATCGATGTCACGTTCATCGACTTGAATTTGTCGGAACATTTTCTTCACGTCCGCACAAAGAACAAATTGGAAACCTCTCCATCGGCAAATCAAAGAGCGAAGATCGGACTGCAATTTTGGCCCAACCAATAAAAAATCATTCAACGACCTCCCATTCGAAGTCTTCATAGTCACCCTTAATTTGGTGGTAGAGCTAGATTTCCTCACCACTGGGTGATGGGATTCGGCTGTAAAGAAGGAACTGTGCCACTTGCCTTGCGCATGTGACCCAAACTCAAATACTCTGACATAAATTCTTGATACAAAGGGAATTGTTCTGGATTGTTAACCAACCTTGATTCAGTTTTAGTGAAAATCCTCTTAGCTATAGCAGCCGAATCTGGTAACTCGATGGGTACATCGGGTTTAAATGGGAGTCGAACAACATATCTACCACTTGAAATCCGCGAATGCGTCTGAGCAAAGTGATTCTCGCAATAACTATCCTATTCTGAAAGGATGGTAACCTCCGGAAATTTATCTAAACTCCAAAATTCTTGCAAAGATTGTTCCAATTCTCGACAAGCACGAATATGATTAACTGAGATCGAGCTTGTTGGAATAGATGAGCTCGACCGAGAGTTGCCGAAAACTACCCAACCAAACACCGTTTGTTGAGCTACGGGTGAATCTATAGGACACTTCCGCATTTCTTCCAACAAAATTTGACCAAGAAGGTCTGAACCAATAATCAAATCAATTGGCATTTCATTCTGCGGAACTGGATCAGCCAAGTGCAAATCGTGTAAATGTGCCCAAGCCGACAGAATTTGAATAGCTCCTGGAGTATAGGATGTTAGCCTTGGAAGCACCAAAGCCCTTACGTCAATCACCGGCCCTCGGCTATGGAGTGGTTCAACGACGAAAGATGCAATATTTTGTACGTTGTCACCGCGATTCCCACCGACCACACTGACGGAAGCATTTATTTTCGTAAAATCCACGCGAAGCGCTCTCGCCAATGTCTCTGAAACAAAAGATGCTTGAGATCCCTGATCCAAAAGTGCTCTGGCTTTGGCAAACCTACCCCGGTGAGAGCGTACCATCACTAATGCCGTAGGTAGTAAAACCGAAGAAATATAATTTCTATTTATTTGAGAATCGCAAAAGGTCGTGTGAGCATCCACATCTGTTGAGAGCTGAGAATTCCGAGAACCCCCCGGAATAACCTCTATAGGAACAGATCTGTCTTGTGGTGAGGAAGCTACGTCTGTGCCTGGATTTTTATAAGGCAACGAATGATGTCTTCCTTTACAAATCGGGTACACATTCGAACTGTTGCATTTTGTCATAAAATGCCCTTGATTGAGGCAATTAATGCAGCACCTGTGCTGCTTGATGAAATCTAACCGTTGTGCAACAGGTTTTTCTTTGAATCTGTCACACTGATAAAGTCGATGACCCCCTCGACACAAGACACATCTACTAATTGTAACATTTGATTGGAAAGAACGTACAACTTGACTACTGGGTTTAACGAATTTAGTACTCTGATCCGTATGAGTTGATTTAGAATTTGAAAATGACTCTAGAGCACGAACGGTGGCTGACAGAAAAGATTTAAGTCTTTCGAAAGAAGGTACCGTAGTGGTATCCTTTAATTCAAATTCCCACTCGGTACGCGTTTGTAAGTCTAATTTACTAGTCACAACATAAACTAGAAGCGGGTCCCATTTTTGATCACGGACATTCAAATTCGTAAGAGCAATTGGCGCGTTACTGCTCTGATCTAATAGATTTCTCAACTCTCTCGCTGAGCGCATCTTTATTTGATTCGAATTCAGAAAACTGTCGAGATAAGCTTCGACAATCAAACGTTGATTTTCATACCTTTCGGTGAGAGCTGCCCAAGCAGAATCGTAATTTGCTGCAGTTACCGGCATTTTCTCTATCAATGACAGTGCCTCACCTGTCAAACATGATTCAAGAAATTGCAATTTCTGCACTTCGGATGCCTCGGGATAAGAATTGAAAATCGACTGGAACTGATCCTTGAAAGACGTCCATTTGATGTACGACCCTGCAAACTTTGGTAATTCCAACTTTGGAAGGTGGAATGGTCGTGTCGTCGGTGTCTCTTGCATCGTTCGATTCAATTCCCTCAGCGACTCATCAGGATCCTCCAGATCGCTTGAGAACTGCAGAAAACCCGATACCGCAGCCTCACAATCGGACTCATACGTCGCAAATTTATTTTGCTTAAAGTATGGGAGCGCCTTCCTCTGTTCCTCTGGAACTGCGCCCAGCAGTTGCACATGGTATGTCCGAACTTCAGCTCAATACTCCTTAACGAGGTGCATACGCTTCTCGATATTCGCACGATTGAAGTTCGATGAACCCATCTTTTTAAAGTTCGACACGGAGCATTTTATTAACCCAGTTGTCGTTTCCATGGAATCTAGAATTTCCTGCATGTTAGTTGCAATCTTTTTCCTGAAGAATCGACGTTGAAAAGAAGGAAGAAAGAAGTCCATGCATCGAATTGTTTCGAAAATCGTACGACACTGTATTGAGAACAGCTGTCGATATAAGTGTATAAGAAACGATGGCAGTTCGAATTTCTATACGAAATACTTATCTCGTAATCGAAGAGAGAAGGGATGCGTGAGCTCAGAGCGAGGTACCGAACGCGTTTCCAAATTCGCGCACTTCAAACGATGATCGCGTAGCGAGTATGTTGCTAGTAGGAGAATCCCCCGTTGCCTCTCGATGCACCTTGCCACGGAGTTGAATATTGGCGGCGAATGACTTGGCGACTGCTATGGCGTCACCGCTTTCTTCGCGCAAAACAAATCACACATACCGAATATCCCTTGTGTGAGTACACTAGCACCACCAAAATGTCCTCCAAACCCTGCTTCTTTTATTCAATTTGACAGCGGAATTCGAATCATAGGTCGGAGTATTCAAATCGGAATGAGGAAGGAATACAAATAATATAAAACATGTATTTGGAAATTTCCAGCCACCGTAAGAAGTATCGAACAAAGAAATTTTAACAAAGAAATCAAACGAGCATCCAAGTTCTAATTCGATCCAAATTCATATCTACAGTCCGATCCGGCTCGAAGGACCAGCTAATAATGTAGAATACAAAATGAAACAAAGAAAAGAAGAGAGAAATTCAAAATATTGCTTGTGAGTTCACAAGGCACGACCGAAACGAAACTCTATGAAAAGTATCCTACATTCGCAAAGAGAATGCCGGGCCGGGCTAGTTCCCTTTATTTTGATTAATGTAAACAGCATAGTCCGTGTATAGATGTTTCCTCGCGGCCGCGCCCTCCGTACTCTTTTCTTAGTCCCTGTGTCCCCCAAAGTAAATTGATGACCAAGAGAGTTGTTTGTATTTTTCTAAGCGCGACGAAGTCGCTGGTTTTGTATAATTTTGATAGATTATAAAAATATATATACGTGCTCTGGCACGTGGTCAATCCCATTTGGAGTTTGATTATTTTAGTGAATTAGAATCAACCCACCCCCTCTCCCTGAGCTTATTCCTTTTCCCTCGACCCCTCAAAATTGCCGTGGACAAGTGACTTGTTCGTCCTCGATATTTTTCAGGTCCCGCTGTGATATATAAATATCCACGACAGGAGTCGTGGAGGCGCTCAAGGATCCAAGCGCCTTTGTGCATGGTTTCAAGGAAATACCATCGCAAATTGGCGCCCAACGTGGGTAGCATAGAAATGTTCTCACCACGCTACTGTCTATATTATAGTTATATTGATGTGGAGTACATGACACCCCTTTCCGTTTCTCACATTCAAACGGTTTTTGTCTTGTGTACTGAAGGGAGAGTATGATCCGTCTTATCAGGAGCTTGTATCGTACTGTATTTGAGATTGCTAATCGTGGTCCTTGTAAAATTGGACATAATATTGCACATAATATTGTTAGAATATTACTTACGGTTCACGAGTATCAATTCGCACTGAAAAAAACGTATGGCTCTCACAGCTCTACTATCTATGTGGTCTCGCTGTCAGGAGGTATAAGGATGCCAGTATAGCTCCAACAGCCGATAGATTGCTATGATAGCGACGCGTTTGGCTGTGGGAGCCATACTGGCATCTTTATACCTCCTGACAGCGAGAACACATGAATAGTAGAGCTGTGAGAGCCATACCTTTTTCTCAGTGCGGTTCTTGTTCTTTAAGAGGATACCAGCGATTGCTTCGGACCTTTCTTTCTATCGTATAAGTTTGTCTCTTCCAAAACAATGTGCCCAGATAGTGAACGCTGGCATGCGCTTAAGAGGATACGAGCGCATAGATGGCCCCATCTGATAGCATTTTTCCCAGACAGAAATACTCGAAATCAGACTTATGAAAAAGTTTGAAATTCTCAGCGATGAATCTTAAAAGGTTGATCTAGTTTGTACAGAGCCAGGATTGTGAATTTCGGAGGAAAATTTGTTCACCGGATGAGAAAATAACTTTCTTCCTCGAAATTCAGAATTCTGGCTGTGTACAGATCTAGATTGACCTTAAAAAATTCATCCCTGTGAATTTCCACACTTCTTCTCAAGTCCAGTTTCAAGTTTGTCCGAAAAATGGCACCAGATGAAGCTACCTATGCACTCGTATGCACCTAATGATGTCATGAATCATCTCTCAGATCTGCCGCCTTGAAACCATGATTTACGTTAATCTCCCAGACAACACAGAGAGGTCTCTGAATGTTTTGAAAACATACAGTTGGTTCTGTGTGTTCTCATCTCCGAGGAATGGGTTTTCCAAATGTTTCCAGCTAGACAAATTGCCTCTCGTGATCGCAAGCCACCAGGCATATGTGCGTGCATTTGTAGATCATTTGTATTACAAATTGTGAGCAGTCAGGTACTGAATCGCATATGTACTACATAAGGATGTCTTTAGCTGACATACGCATGCGCATAAACATCATCGGAATCTCTTGTGAATTTGTGGTTAGGTACAAAGTACTGACGAGCAAGAGATTCTGAAAATGTTTCCCAGACAGCACAAAAAGCTCTCTGGAGGTTTTGAAAACATGCACTTAGTTCTGTGTATTTTAAAATTCCAATTTTTGATGGCGAGAATTATTCCATGTGGAGGAAAAGGATCGCCATGTTTCTTAAAATGAAGAAAGTCGACGTTAATATAACGAGAGAGAAGACAGCTGCAGATAAAAGTGATTGGGATGAAGCAGATTTAAGATGTATTAATTGGATATACAGCTCCATTTCAGATAGACAACTGGAGTTTGTGTGTGAAGAGATAACTGCTTATGGAATTATGAAGAAACTTGATAGTTTGTATCTAAAGGAATCAACAGCTTTACAAATTGTGTATAGAAATAAGCTAGAAAAGCTAAGGTTAAAGGAGTACGATGATGCAGCTTCTTTCTTTGGAGGCTTTGAAAAGTGCGTGAACGATTTAAAAAGTGCTGGTGCTAAAGTTAATGAAAAGGAGAAATTAAATTATATACTGAATACGTTGCCAGAGTCATTTAGTTATATTGGTGAATTGATAGATGCATTGCCAACATCAGATCAGACGGCAGATTATGTTAAAAATAAAATTCAAATGGCTGAATTAAAAAGTAATAAAAGTGATAATGTGAATAAAGCAAATGCTTTTTCATCAAATAAGACACAGTTACAGTGTTGTAAATGTGGAAAGTATGGACATATACAAAAGAACTGTGACCAAAGTCAAACAAGTCAAGGTCTAGAACAAAGGCCGAATAGAGGCAGAGGCAAAGGAGCTTGGAGAGGCTATAGAGGAGCAAGAGGAAGAGGTACTTACAGAGGCGCACATAACTGTCTAGCTGGGCCCAGTAACAGTGATAACACGTGCCATTGGAGCGAGCAAGGTAGAGGAGATAACAACAGCGCGGCTTGGATAGCAACAGTAGAACGAGACTCGGCGACAGCGGCGGCATATAAAAGCGAATCAAAAGGTAAACAATGTGGTGTGATACATTGGATTTTGGACAGCGGTAGCTCTGATCATATAATGAACGACGATAGGTATTTCGTGAGTTGTGAAACATTGTGTAATCCTATAAATGTTTACCTTGGGGATAATAAAATTGTTAAAGCTACTAAGGTCGGAAATATTATAACGTATTTTGATGTTTTTGGAAAGCAAAGTGAAATTACAATGAAAAACGTTCTTTATGTTAAAGACATGAATTTAAATTTAATAAGTGTAAGCAAAATTACTGATAATGGTAAAGTAGTTTCGGAGAAAGATGTAGCTAAGATTTTCGATTTAAATAATAATTTAATGGCAGTAGCAAATAAGAAAAATGGTTTATAATATCATATGTCAAGTAAAATAAATCGAAATGATTTCATAGTTAATTATTCGAATAAAGATTCAAATGGGATGAATGATAAAGAAAAATGGCATAGATCATTAGGTCATGTTAATTTTAAATATTTAGAAACTATGTGTAAGAATCAATTGTTAACAGGACTGCCAAATAAATTAGAAAGTAATTTTTTAAAGTGCAAAACGTGTATTCAAAACAAAATGCACAATATACCGTTTAAAAATAATCGTTATAGAGCAAAAGAAATTTTAGAAATAGTACATACTGATGTGTGTGGGCCTTTTAATAATACGGGCAATGAGGGTGAGAAATACTTTATTCCTTTTATTGACGATTATAGTAAGATCGCGAGAGTTTATTCAATGAAGGAAAAATCAGAAGTGTGCCGTTGTATTATCGATTATATTAATGAGTGTGAAAATATAACAGGCAAAAGAGTAAAATATTTAAGATGTGATAATGGAAAGGAATATTTAAATAAAAGCGTATTTGATTTCACTAAAAGTAGAGGTATTGTGATCTCACCGTGTCCCGTGTATGTACATGAATTGAATGGCGTTGCTGAACGATTTAATAGATCAATCATGGATATGGCGCGGTGTTTATTAGACGAGGCGCAGATTAGTAAAACGTATTGGCCGGAAATAGTTCAAGCGGCAACTTATTTGAAAAACAGAACTCTGACAAATACTATAGAAAAGAAAACTCCGTACGAGATATTTTTTGGTAGAAGACCAAATGTATGTAATTTAAAAATTTATGGTAGTAAGGTATTTGTTAGAAAACCTGAACAAAAGAGAAGTTCAAAATGGGATAAAAAGGCTGATCTGGGAATTTTAGTTGGTTACAGTGAAAATGGCTATAGAATTTTGATTAATAATAAAATAATTGTTGCTAGACATGTTAAAGTTATTGAAAATAATGAAAAATGCATAGGGTTTAATGATAATGACTCAGATGAAAATAGTAATTCTGAAATTGAAAAAGGTTTCGATAGTGAATCTGATGATGAAGTTTTTGCTAGTTTTATGAAAAACAAAACAGAAGAAGAAGAGGATAACCAACTTAAAATTCCTAGAAGGTCTGAACGAAAAAGAAGTAGCCCAGATCGTTATGGTGAATATAAAATTGAAAATAAAATTGTTGCAAATTATTGTAAAGTTGATACACCTGATACGTTTGAGGAGGCGATTCAAATGAAAGAGAGTAAAAAATGGATAGAAGCAATGGACAAAGAAATAAAAAGTATTGAATCGAACAAAACATGGGAACTAGTGGAAAGAGATAATAAAAATGTAATCGATGTAAAATGGGTTTATAATAGAAAATCAAATGGTATTTATAAAGCGAGGTTAGTAGTAAGGGGGTTTCAACAAAGAGATGAAATAAATGATATTTATGCGCCAGTAGCAAAGACGCAGACATTAAAAATACTACTTGCGTATTGTTGTAAAATGGGCTTTAATATAGAACAAATGGATGTCGAAACTGCCTTTTTAAATGGCTTTGTAAAATCTGAAGTGTATGTAAATCAACCGAAAGGCTATGAAGATGGAACGAATAGAGTATGTAAGTTAATAAAAGCGTTGTATGGTTTAAAGGAAAGTCCAAGAGCCTGGTATGAGTGTTTAGACGAGTATTTAATTAAGTCAGGTTTCACTAGAAATTATGTTGATAATTGTTTATACACTTTTAATAGCAATGATGATGTCATTTATTTACTAATCTATGTAGATGATTTGTTGATATGCAGTAAAAATGAAAATTTAATTAAGGGTGTAAAACAAAAATTAGCAAAAAGGTTTAAGATGAAAGATCTTGGTAAAATTAAGGAATACTTAGGTATTAATATTGATTATGATGTGTCTCGTAAAATAATGAAATTATCCCGAAAAGAATATATTAACTCGTTAGCAGAAAAGTATGAAATTAAAGAAAGTAAAATGTACAATACACCTATGGAAGTAAATTTGAAGCTTGAAAGATCTGATGATTGTGTGAGAAATATTAAGTATAGAAATTTAATCGGTGCATTGTTATATATAAGTTCTGCTACGAGACCAGACATTAGCTTTGCGGTAAATTATTTGAGTCGTTTTCAGAATTGTTACGATAATACTCATTTCAAATATGTATTACGAATCTTAAAATATTTATATGTAACAAAAGAGTTAAGTTTAACTTATAGCGGAAACTCAAAAGGAGAAGTACTTGATTGTTATGTTGATGCTGATTGGGCTGGCGATAAAGTAGATAGAAAATCGACAACGGGTTTTGTTATAAGATTGTTTGGAAATGTAGTATTTTGGAAGTCAAGAAAACAAAAATCAGTGACAAAAGCATCAACATTCGCTGAATATGTTGCGTTATCCGAGGCGGTAACAGAATTTAACTTAATCGTTGAATTGTTAAAGACATTTAAGATGAGGTATAAAAAACCTGTAAAAATTTATGAAGATAATACAGGAGCAATAAGTATAGCTAAACATGGTAATTTTACAAAAAATTCGAAGCACATAGAGGTGCATTATTACTTTGTTCATGAAAGTGTTAATAAAGGAAAAATAGAAATTGTAAAAGTAAACACAAATGATAATATTGCGGATATATTTACGAAGTCGTTGAATAGAAATAAACACGAACAATTTAGTAAAATGCTATGCTTATTATAAGTTATAATGTATCGTAATTGCTAAATCGATTATTTAATTTAAAAATATGTAAAATTTTGGAAATAAGAATATGGAAAAATATTGATATGATTAATTGATATATGTAATTTGAATGGCTGATTGTATAATTGAAATAGCGCAAATGTAAGGAGGCGTGTTAAGAATACATGTACATTAGCGCTATAATAGGTTGAGAGACACTATCACGAATGATAGACACGGTCGTGTAAGTTTGAGCGCTCTCATATGTATGAGTGAGTGGTATAGAGAGGGAACTCACCTCAGCGTTAGTGAGAGTCGTGTAAGCGCTGCTGCGGTAGTCTAGATCGTGCCGTCGCACAGCACACGCACTTTACATTTATGTATATCGTTTACTTTATTATTAAACTTACTTATTAATAAACACTTGATAGTGTAGTTTATTTAACCACACCTTTCCACAATTCAACAGTTCTATTATCTCTTCCGTTTTTATCAATTGTCGTCCTAGAGAGTTTCTATCGCTTCTAGATTTCATCTGTCCGAAAAATCTTTGATTAATCCTATGTGTTTCATCTATTTTTCCTAAATGCAATCTTATTTCTATTTCCTGACATTTCTCTTCTAACCACTGTTCTTTTCCTTTCCTTGATTCTCTTATTATTTTATTTCTCAATGATTTGTATCGTTGCTGGCCTTCTTGGCTATCATTATTCTTGTATTTTCTTCTTTCATATATCAATTCTGAAATTTCTCCCGTTATCCATGGGTTTCAAGGTTCTACCCTATTATTCTTCAAAATCTTATCCGCACATTCTCCTATATTCCCCTTCATCTTCGTCCATCTCCTCTCTATTCCCAAGTCTTTCTCTGTTTGATCCCCCAATTTTTCATCCAACATTTCCTCGAATGCCTCATGTATTTGTTTTTGCTTGAGGTTCTTCATATTTCATCTTTTCTGCATTTTCCTTTTCTTCTCCAAAGATTTGAATTTCAGAGAACATTTCATCATCAACATATTATGATCACTATCTACATCCGCGCCTGGATAAGTTCCACAGCTTTTCACTTGGTTTCTAAATCTCTGTTTTCCTAATATGTAATCAATTTGGTATCTTGCTGTATCTCCTAGCATTTTCCAAGTACCCGGGAAAAAATAATTCATATATGGTCGTACATGAGCGTATATGAATCATATATGAACATATATGAAATGCATATGAACATATATGAACATATATGAGCATATATGGATTTTGGCCATATATGATCATGTATGAATGAGACTGTATATGGCCATATGTGATCATATCCAATCATACATTATCATATACATCCATATATGGACAAAAAATGTCACAATTTTACATGGAATGTGATGAAAAACCAAAGGAGAGAGAAGTGAGATCAATGCTGATAGATTCCTCACTTTCATATATGACCATATATGAACATATATGGCCAAAATCCATATATGCTCATATATGAATGCATATATGAATCCATATATGGGTCCATATATGGAATTTTTTTTCCCCGGGTATAGATTCTTCTTGGGTGATTTTTGAATAATGTGCTGATAATAACCATTTTATGGCTCCCACAGAATCCGATTAAACGTTGTCCTCTCTCATTTCTCTTTCCTAACGCAAAATCTCCTATTATGTTGCCCTCTTTCCTTTGCCCTACTACCGCATTCCAGTTGCCTATGATCATTGAATTTTCTTCTCCCTTGCCATATTCTATCACTACTTTTATTCCATCGTTCCTTTTTTCCGATATCTTCTTCTGAGTACGCAGATGTGCGCATGTATACTTGAACTATAGCAGTATCTACCATTTTTGTTGTAACTCTAACCATCATCACGCCTTCGCTATGTTGCAAATAATTTTCTATGCTATTCCCTGCCTTCTCATGCATTATAATTCCCACACCTGCTTGACCATTCTCCAATCCTGCATGAATGATTCTATGACCTCACTCCAGAAATCCCCTTCTTGCGGCCATCTCATTTCGATAATTCCCGTTACATCGATACCTAACCTATTCATTTCTAATTTCAAATTTCCTAATTTCCCTGTTTGTCTCAGTGATCTAACATAACACGCTCCGACTCGAAGAATGTTCTCTTTTTCCCCTATCTTCTTTGGTCTTCTACAATATCTTGTTTGATGAAGCTCTCTCGAGCAGCCTCCACCCGGAGATCCGAACGGGAGGCTATTTCACCTCCGGAATATTTGACTCGAGAGAAAGCCATCACGTTGTGTTTGCTTTTCCTTCACAAAATTGAAATTTCAAAATTCTAGGTTTGGAGAAAGATTCCATTCCCTCGGGAATATCAAAAGATATCGAAGGGAGGTAGTTTTCCCTTGCTTCCCCTCCGTTTTTCTCAATGTTCCTGGCGTTGGGATGATTTAGTTCCTCTCAGTTTGTGTTCTCCCTTCCAAGTAGTTTATTCCACCCGAACAAGAGACCCAAATCTGAGATACTTATCCTCCCTACCACGTAAATGAAGCAGATACTACCAAGGATGGATAAAAAGGATATCAAGGGAAGGTATCAAGAATATCCCCCTGGGGGACCCGCAATCATCCCACGCAGAGACCTCCATCATATAATCGTTTAATATGTTAGACGCACATATTTGTCCACAAGCATGTCAACTCATTTTTGTAGCGAATGTCAATTCTTCCAGTGAATAATTAGTTCGAATTTTCCTTGTCTCCCTTCACTTTGATCTGTAACTCGATGATGTAAAATCGGAAGGAGGGCGACCATTTTTCGGATGGTGTGATGCCTTGCACATTGGTTCAGTAACAGGAAATCATACTGATATATCAAGCCAATCTTTGTTATTTGCGAGAAATCTTTCTTGAATCCCACTTACGTTTCGATATTCCAATCTCATTTTAATAAATGATGTTGAGAGTGGTTTCCTCAAGGCTCTATCCACTTCCATTTCCTGTGCATTTCTTTGTAACGAATATGTTTCAAAAACCACAATCATATCTTCAAGAAGCAGGTTCAATCTATTCTTTATCGCCAAAAAAATGTCTCTTCTAGGAACAACAAATTGTTCATCCTGCGCAGCTGATGAAGTTCATTTGTATGTATTCTTTTACATATGAATGATATTTATTGAAACATCAATATGGAAAATTCATAATCATGGAACATCTTCAAAATACTGATATTGAAACTACCCACACAGCAGTCGTTGCCTGAAAGATATCCCGAGCAATAATTGAGAGAAATGCAAGAAGTCTCATGCAACATGAATAGACATCTTTTAGAGGTCTTAAACTGTTCTTACTTCCAAAAGATATCTTCAAGAAAGTTTTCAGGAACCTTTTAGAATTTTCTAAAAGACATCTTCTAGGAATTTCTAAAAGTCTTCTGAAAACGTTCTTGAAGATATCTTTGAGAAGTAAGAACAGTTTAAGACTTCTAAAAGATGTCTTCTCATGTTGCATAAGACTTCTTACATTGCTCTTGATCATTTCTGAAGTCATCTTCAAGACAACGAGTGCTTTGTGGGTATTGTATTCATCTACATTTCTTCGTATGAAAATATGCATGAATAGAATGTACTCCATTGCATTGATGAAATTATCTGTAAATGTATCACGAATTTTCATAATTTGTTATTTTACATAAATTTTACTCTCCTGATACATGTTATGAAACGCGGAGCAGATATGAGCAGCTAATTGTATCCAAATTTAGGCTGAATATCTACAAAATGAAAACGAGTGAAGAATGAGCCCGAGTAGAAATGTGAATCGACCCATTATTGGCCCCGTTCAGGCCCTGGTAAGGGAGGTCTGGGCCCGGATAGAGCCCGGACAGGGCCACTTTTGTATCGGGGGAATTTCTACCTGGGAGGTGGAATCCCTTGGAATTCGTAACTTTTACGATACTTTTCTTCAATCAGGAAAAATGTATTCACGTTGAACTTTCATTACGTGTTGATGATTAATAGGTTATATTGAAAAACCAAGTTATCCGTGAAAACATACACAGTTATTCCACTTACCTCCAAGAATCGATGCCATTTTACAGTATATCAATCCGTTATGCATTGAGCGAACACTACTATTTTGAAAATACTGAATATTTGACGTACACTAAAAGTGGTATATGATTCGCATAGAAAGGTGAGGTATGAAACGGTTCATTAGCTGCGACAGAAATGCAAAATCGTTTCCAATGTTGATAATCGATACTTGGAACATTTCTGTTGCCATCCTAATAATGAAAAGTCATTAATTCGATCATCTCTTCCGCAGGTTTTGGCTAGCGCTTTTCAATATTCGCCCGACTGTGCATCTCTTCTACACACCGAGAAAACTTCGTAGTTGTCATGACCAGAAATTCCGTGAAATAAAACCTCAAATACAAAATTCAATTGTCTCAACCAAATATCAGTTCATTCAACTGAAAATTCTTGTTGAAACAAACATTATTCCAATTGGGAATCAGGAATTTAGTATTCACGGCCGCCCACAGATCGCGTTTCTTGATCGATTCGGATGGATTCATTTTTAAAGCACTCAGGATCAAATCCTCAAGAGAACTGTCAACGTCGATTTTGTAATTTTTGTAATGTGAGGGTAAGTGAACAAATATAATAGTTTCGAAAAATCTTCAATTTCAGGTATTTGGGTATATCAGGCTTGATGGCGACAATCAGAACTTCATGTACGCACGAAGTGAGAGGCTTATGCACAATAAATGAATGAAATTGATGCCGATATACCTTTGAAACTTACGTGGATTCTGTGGTTAATCACGAAATTGAAATTCAGTTTTCATCCGCAGACTGCTGGGACAAATCGGGATCACTATGTGTGGCTGACCTTGACCTATCAGTGTATGTGCTGGTGCTGCTGAAATTAACTAATGCTATCCCTTCTGCTCGGGTCCCTGATATTAACTCGACATCTTTGGCAAACATTCACCCGGCTGATCCAGATTGGATTCGTCCGCTAGAAGTTGGCATGATTCTTGGAGCGGACTTATATGGACGGATTCTTCGAACTGATTCACTTTCAATATCAAATACTGAGCTCACGGCTCAAAATACTGCATTCGGTTGGGTATTGTCTGGTTCTACCAAATCTCAATCTCCTCCTTTGTCTCCTTCATCTCTTTCGCTTCATTTCTTACACTGCGTTTCTGACAGTGATCTTTTACAGACTATGGAGGGATTTTGGAATGTGGAGGAGGTGCCTTCCGTAGGCAAACTGCAGCAGTCAGATGACGTTTGGTGCGAAGAATATTATGAAGAGACGACCTCGAGAGATGATTCTGGCCGCTATATAGTCCGGCTGCCTTGCAAACCCGGCACGCACAACGCAACGAATCGCCGCGTCATCTTACACCAACTCAACCCGACGGCTGCAGCGAGACTCTAAGCTCTTTGCTCAATATTCATGTCCGATTCCTTGGACTGAGGCCACATGAGTATCGTCTAAGATGTTGAGGGCACTTCGAACAACGCCTGGTTCTTGCCTCATCACCCTGTTATATCAAGTTTCAACTCTCATAGGGAGGTGAGTTGTTTTCGATGCTTCTCATCGTTTGAGTGATGGATATTCACTTAACGACTTCTTATATTCTGGTCCTGTTTTATAGGAGGATCTTTTTCTTCTTCTCCTAGGTTGAAGACGTTATTCGTATGTCGTCTGTGTTGACATTGTCAAGATGCCCAGCAAATTCTTGTTCATTCATCCGATCAGGATCTTCAGAGAACTATCTGTAAAGATTCTGATGGGTCCTCAGCGGAATACCGTTCAATAACGGTTGCGTAGGGGACGAAACCCGCCCCATATCTGTCAATCCGAACTCTTCACCAATTAGCAGCCGACGGAGGTCATCGGTTCCTTCTTGGCTCCCGAGCTCTTATCCATGAATCGTACGTGGATGATATTCTTCCTGGTGTGGATGATTTGCAAACGGGTATCAGAGTTTGAGATCAACTCGTTGAGTTGCTCAAGTCAGGATGTTTTTCATTAGATAAATGGTCAGCGAACTATTCGTTCCTTCTGCCTGCTTCATCCTTTCCCAATCCTTCTCAGACCATCCATGATCTCCGCTCCGATTTGCAGGGACCAGTTAAAACTCTGGGTATTATCTGGATTCTTTCAGAAGACGCGTTCACCTTCGCTGTTCCCGAGAAATTTTCGATGCTCAACTCTGACGAATATCGTCAACCGACCAAGCAAATCGTTCCAGCTTGTGTTTCACGAATTTTCGATCCGCTGAGATGGATATGACCTGTTAGCATTATTGCTAACATTCTCATACAAGATCTTTGGTTGTTACGGCTAGACTGGGATTCTTCGCTTTCTCTTCACTTACAGGAACATTGGAGGAAATTCGTTAGTTCGCTATCAGGGCTAACTTCTATTTGGATTCCCCGATGGATTCAATTTCCTTCCACGATTAGAGATGCCCAACTCCACGGTTTCGCCGATGCGTCGAGCAGAGCGTATGCAGCTGCGGTATATCTCCGCATCCTACGGCTATCGGGGCACTTCTTCACTACACTTCTCACTACAAAAACAAGGGTAGCTCCGTTGAAAATTGTGAGTATCCCACGACTCGAACTCTGCTTTGCTGTATTGTTAGTGCGGCTCCTCCAGCATCTTCAGCAAATCGAGTTCCTGTCTCCACCTCCAATTACAGCGTGGTTGGATAGCTCTATAGCACTCCATTGAATTCAAAAACATCCTAGTTGCTGGAATACGTTCGTAGCGAATCGTGTTTCGCTTATTCAGAAATCCATCCAAGAGCTGAATTGGCACCATGTATCCTCGAAAGATAACCCGGCCGATTTGGGGACTAGAGGTTGTTCTCCTCTCGATTTTCAAACTCCTGATCTCTGATGGCATGGGCCATCTTGGCTTCAAAGTTCATCATCGGTGATCAACGGCTGACATTCAAGGAGTTATCTACTGTTCTCATGCAGATTAGGTCTTGTCTGATTTCAAGGCCTCTATGTCCATTAACTTCAAATCCCGTTGATCTCTCGATTCTTTCACCCAGTCACTTCTTGACTGGGACACCTCTGGTTCCCGTTCCAGAACCCCTTTTGAACGAAGCCCAAGGAAACTACCTCTCTCGCTGGCAACTTCTTCAGCGCATGCAACAGCATTTCTGGTCCCGCTGGTTCGCGGAATACCTCTACCATCTCCAACAACGGTCGGAGTGGCGTTTGATCCAGGATAATTTCCGCATAGGGCAACTCATACTCGTTCAGGACGAATGTCTACCTCCTTCCAAATGGCTCATGGGCCGTGTCATTCAAACTCACCCTGGTTCTGATGGCCAGGTCCGAGTAGTTCCAATTTGCACTCTCAAACGCCCAATCGCTAAGCTGAGCGTGCTTTTTTTCCCGATTATGCCGCTCACTCCTCTTTTCATGGCGGGCGGAATCCGACTTCTCAAAAAACTTGGTGGTGGCAGAACTTCCATCATACGATACTTGAAACTAAATTCATAAGACGAAGGATTGATATTCGAATCGTTCATCGAAACCAATGTTGATAAAATATCACCCTAGTGTCAATCATTTCTCTCCAACATGACCCTGGTGCTGATCATTTCTCTCCAAGGTTTGCTTCCTTACAGTCCATAGATCTATTGACAGGGAATCACAAAAAATAGTTCCGTACAAGAAGTCTGTTTACAGAGTTGCTATGATTCTTACCGTCAGAAATATGATTGATATCAGATTTTTGTATCGGCTTCTAAGGTTAGAATCACAACATATTCAGGAGGATCTGAGCGTCATCATCTAAGTACATTGGTGGAGAATGGTTACGTCTATACGATAGAAAAAGAAGGGTCAGAACAAATGGTGGTGTGCAATGAGAAGATACAAACTCACCGACGGAGCACGGTTTTTCCCGATCGAATTACTCACAGCTGGGGTCATAAAAGAATTTGAAATTTTCACGGGAGATTTTCTAAGACTTCCTCTATGTCTGTACAGAACCCGGACTTTGAATTTTGGCAATACCTTGCTTCGAAGATCTTCTGTTCCAGAACTCAAAATTTGGGCTGTATACGGACGGAGAGGGAGGTCCGAGGAATCTCTCCTGGAAATCCCAGATTGTTTTGTCTGGTGGATTTAGGATGATTTGACCGAGAGAGGCCGTACTCGTTCGGTAAGCTGGTATCCACTAGTGACGGAGGTTTCCAGGTAGGCGGACTTGTACGATGTCCCTACTTAGTTACCGACCGTGGGAATTTGAGGGCTTGTGATATTTTACCAACAGGATGAAATGGATCATTGTGACTTTGACCTGAAATTGAGTTCTAGGGACTAGGAATATCTTTGACCTGGATAGTTCAAGATTTGGTGACGGAGATCACTTCGGCCTACATAAAGGATCACGAATCTCCCCTCTGTAGATGAAAAGAATTTTCATGCTCGAGCAAGGTTCCCCCAAAGGCCAGAGATATTATCGAGAAAAATGGTTGTGTCACCCTCAAACTGAACCCTAAGAGTCATCAGACCACTCTATCAGCGTCGAAGACAGTGGTCCACGGAGATTTGTGGAGATCCAATCCATATTCCGCGGGTTATTCGAGTCTACGATGTCATCTGTACTCTCACGCGGGAAAGTCCAAAATATTATTCGAGAAAAGTGTTGTGTTGACCTCAAGCCGAATTTTGGAAGTCATGGGGCCGCTCCATCAGCTTTGAAAGACCATTGTCTACTACTATTCCTCTGAATGAGAGTGGTTCGCAGTTTATTCCCTAACTCTGAGAGGCGGTCCGACCCCCACGGGAAGAAGCGAGGAATATTCATACGTGAAACTATTGTTCAGATCTGATACTCAATCATCATACACCTAAGAACCCAGTATCAGATTCGGAGGACGGTTGTTCAGCACGATTTGTGGAGATCGAATCCATATACCGCAATTCCTTCGAGTCTAATACGTCATAGGTTTTCCTATGCGAAGAGGCCCGAAAAATAATGCGAGGAAAGTGTCGTGTTGAACTCACACCGGATTTCGGGAGTCATGAGACTGCTCCATCAGCTCCGGAAGACTGTTGTCTAGCATGATTCCTTCAGAACATAGTGATTTGCGACTTATTCCGTGACTCTGAGAGGCTGCTAGCACCCCCACTGGAGAAGGCTCGAAGTATCCACACGTGAAACTATTGTTCACACCCCATAATCAAGTATCAGGCTCGTGAGAACACTGTATCAGCTTCTGAAGACCGTGTTTCAGCATGACTTGAGGTGGTCGAATCCATATATCGCGAATCCTTCAAGTCTACCACGTCGCCTGGTCTCTCCCCGAAATATTATTCGGAAAAAGTGTTACGTCATCTTCCAACTGAATTTTACTAGTCATGATATCACTTCATCAGTTTTGGAAGGCTGTTGTCTGGCACAATTTTTTTTATGACAGTGGTTCGTGAGTTATCCTCTGACCATCAGAGGACGCCTGGACCCTCACGGACAGAGGCCCGGAATATTCATACCAGGAATTATTGTGTATACCCCATACTCAATCATCAAGCACATTAGAAGCTTGTGCGGAGTTTTAAGTGGCTTGATAATTCAGTATGCGGTTTGCACAATCAATTCACGTGTGAATATTTTGGGCTTCCTCCCATGGGGGTCCGGGCAGCCTCTCAGAATCAGGCTTGATAATTGAGTATGGGGTAAACACAATAATTCCTGGTACCAAGATTCTGGGCCTTTTCACGTGGAGGTCCGGGTGACCTCTCAGCGTCAGGGAATAAGCTGCAAATCACTTTGATCCGAAGAAATCGTGCTGAACAACGCACTCCCGAACGTGATGGAGCGGTCTCAATACTCTCGGAATTCAGTTTGACGTCGACACAACCCATTTCTCGGATAATTCTTTGGGCCTCTCCGCGTTGGAGAACAGGTGACGTTGTAGACTTGAGGGGATCTCTGTATATAGATTCGATCTTCACAAATCTCCCTGGACAACTGTCTTCCGAAGCTGATACGGGAATCTCATGTGCATGACAATTGAGTATGGGGCTGCACAATTATTCCACGTATGAATATTCTGAGTCTTCTCCTCTTGGGGGTTCAGGCGGGCTCACAGAGTCAGGGAATCAGCCACGAACCATTTTCATCCAAAGAAATCGTACTCGACAACGTTCACCCGAAGCTTCAGGATACAGTTCGAGATGGACACACCACTTTTCTTGAATAATATTTTCAGCCTTCTCGCGTGAAAGAACAGACTACGTCGAGGAAATCGCGCTATATAGATTCGCTCTCCACAAATCTCCCTGGACCACTATTTTCCGAAGCTGATACGGGGTTTTAACGTGCATGATGATTGAATGTGGAGTCTGCACAATAATTTGACGTAGGAATACTTTTCATACCCAGAGTCAGAGAATGACCCGCAAATCACTGTTATCAAAAGGGAACGTGCTAGAAAACGTCCTTCCAAAGCTGATGGAGTGGTATAATGACTTTCAGGATTTAGTTTGAGGGTGACTCAACACTTCTGCTCGATCATATCCTTGGCCTTCTCGCGTGGCAGAACAGGCGACGTCTTTCACCTGAGGGAATCGCTGCAAATGTTCCTTATTCAGGCAAACCCAGCTCGAGTATCAAAATCCTGTTCATATACAGAGGGGAGATCCGTGATTCTGTATGTAGGCCGAAGTGATCTCCGTCACCAACTCTTGGATTACTCAGGTCAAAAATATTCCCAGTTCTCAGGAGTCAATTTCAGTCAAAAGTAACAATGATCCATTTCATCCTGCGATATTTCCGTAATATTTCATAACCGCGCAGATTAATTGCAGTAATATTGCAGTAATACCACAGCTATATTGTAATATCACGTCAATATTACAGCAATATTTCAGTGATGTCACAGTAATATTTCACACCTGTCGATATTATATATTTTAGTAATATTGTGGCAATATTTCAAGGAGACACTCATTGCACGCAGTTGAAAATGTAACAGTATATGAACTCGACAAACATTTCCTCGGTAAGAATTATCTGAACTGAATTCATGAATGTATCTGAAGTTTTCAGGGAATAATCGTTGATACTTCATTTGCGATACAAAGCCCAGATTTACAAATTTCAAAAAATCCTTTTCCAACATCTGTGAGAAAGTTTGGAATTCAAAATTTGGATTCCGCACTGCGATAAAGTACTGAAGATCATTTCTTGAAAATTTCATGAATTTCTATGAATTTAGTTCAGAGAATTCTTACCAAGAGAATATTTGCTCAGAGGGTCCACTGGTATCCCTTCACAGCATGTGGTACCAATACCAGGACCTTAGCCATTTCATTTACAACAAACTGGATAGAATCAATTCAATAGAATCAAAATATCTCTCCGTACACAGTCATTTTCAAAATTTATTGAAGAACTGCTGTACAGCGTTATTTTGATTTTATTAAGAGATTTTTTGAATGTTATAAACAAAATAGCTAGCGTCTCGGCCCTAGCAGCCCTCTAAGTGAATTGTTCATGTGAGATTCCTAGAATATTTTCCACAAGTTTTAGAATATCGCTCTGTGAAGTATTTCTTTGCAGTCATATACGTATTCAACGATTGAGGCATAGAACAATATTCTGAGAATGAATTGCGAGGTATTCGAAAAGTCTCGTGTGATCAATTTGGTTAATATCAAGGTGCTATATCACTCTCACCATCGTATCCTTTCCAAGAAATACGAGCGGCAGTGTTCCTAGACAAATGTTATTTGAAACTTGAAGAAAAACGAAACATTGTGATTAAGTGAGATAGTTCTTCATTTTGCCACTACGAAATTCAAGTAGTCTGAGGCAAAAGGAGTCGTGAATTCGAATGAGATGTTGGGAATACTACACTGAAAAAAAAATGGTTGCATCAACTACTTGAATAGTCGATTTTCGACCATCTACTTGAGTAGTCACTGCAGCTACTTAGCAGTCAGGACAAGTGACTCAATAGTTGCACTAACTAACGTAAATACCTGAGGTATTTTGAATTAATTGAGACAGCTCACGTGTTACTTGTCCTAACTACTGAGTAGCTGCAGCAACTACTCAAGTAGATGGTCGAAAATCGACTATTTAAGTAGTTGCCGCTACTATCCTTTTTTTCCGTGTAGTCTAAAGTGCCGAAAAACAAAATTACAACCGTATAATGAAACGGAATATCAATATAGAGAAGTTATTCATCATTGAAACTTTATTTGAATAGAAAAATTGGAAACTGACCTAAACGTTATTTCCGCCAACTGGTGGCAAAAATCAAAGTATGTCAGAGCTTACATCGAAAATTCTCCACACAGAGAAGAAAACCCACCTATTCTTCTCACATCGTGGTATGGGCCCATTAACGGCGGCAGGATGAGATTTTTACATCTTGTAGGTCACGATCTGAATAAGTTTTAGACATATAAAAACATATGATCGGCACGGAAAATTTCAGAATCAATTGCAGTTTAATCGAAAAATTAAGACTTTTTGTTGATTCCTGATTTAGTCATGGTTACACTTGTGAGGGGGAGGAGGGCGTTTCAACGAGTAACATTAGGAATAGCCCCTTTTGGAAACTCGGGAAACTTCGAGTCGAGTGGTCGGAAAATTTCACTGAAAATTACTGAAATTTCCAGTAATTCCCAATGAAGAATTTCTCAGAATTGTTCACAGCCTTCAGAGAGTTCAGGTGGTTTTCAGAAGAATCCAGAGTTTTTGGGAAATGTTGATGAATATTTAGGAAAATTTGGAGTAGAAAAACGTGCCCAAAAAGTGCCAGTTTTCGAGAATTTCCCAAGATTTGAATAGGTTCGCAGAATTTTGTAGTAAAATTCAGGGAAATTTCCAGATATTTTCACACGGGAAAAAATTAATTGGCATAATTATTTAATTTGTGAGCGTATGTGGACCCGTTTCTTTCCGTGGAAATAACAAATCAATTCATTGATCCAACCAATTAAAAATAATTCACTAAAAAAATCAGTTAAACCAACGGAAGAAAATGTTATTGTCACGAAAAAAATGGGTTCATATGCGCTTGCAAGATGAATAGTCATTCCAACGAATTTTTTCCCCCGTGCAGGAAAACTGTTCCCACCAGGGAGCACGAGGAACGGTGATTTTTTATGCAAGAATTCCGTTCTGTGAACGTCAATGGGTTGAATGAATACGTAATATTACGTTATAAACACTTTGAAAACATGAACTCGAAAGAATAGATTCCACAGTAAATCCTAATGCATATATGGGAAATAATTCAAGCTGTCGTTTGTATGACGATGTTGGGACCACGGAGATGCGACGAGGTGTGCTTTTAGGGAACCGACGCACAGTGAGATGGAACACGAAAAAGACGTAAAAAACTATAAGGAGTTGTCATGTTTGGTTTAAATTCAGTACACAGGGGCTTTCGGGGTCGCTGATTACGAATCCGTTGTGGAAATTCCAGAATTCAAAATGGCGGCCGAAAGTCCCCAAATTACACGGATTTCTTCCAAACTTGGTATTCGGGGGTTTTTGGGGTCGCTGATTACGAATCCGTTGTCGGAATTCCGGAATTCAAAATAGCAGATTGAATATGGTGGCCGAAACTCCCCAAATTCCACGGGTTTCTCTCAAACTTGGCATTGAGGGTTTTTTGGGGTTGCTGATTACGAATCCGTTGTCGGAATCACAGAATTCGAAATGGCGGCCGAAACTCCCCAAATTCCACGGATTTCTTTCAAACTTGGTATTCAGGGTTTTTAAGGGTCACCGATTACGAATTAGTAATCAAAATTCCACAATTAAAAATCGCCAAACCATTATGGTCAACCAATATTCTGAAATCCATCGGCTTCCTTTCAAACTCTGCCAGAATGGGATGAATCGAGAAATGAGTGTAAAAAATATGTTCTCAAGAACTGATGTACTGCACCATCCATAATTTGTACTGAGAGAAACAGAAAAAAGAAATTACAGTTTGCATTGTAATTTTTGGCGTTATATCTACTGTTTTGTGAATATAGCAGAGAAAACTGTGATGTTTCATATGATAATGCATTATTCCATGATATGAAACATCACAGTTTTCTCTGTTATATTCGCAAAACAGTTGTTATAAAGCCAAAAATTCTCTTTCATTTTTCTCAATGTGGTGCACATCACATTTCTGTATCATGTAGTATGAATCTATAGTAATCTGTATTATATTTTCAGTATTCATCACTTTCCTGTGATTTTATAGATCAATTTGAACAACAAGAAGTTACAATAACATGTTCGACGATATAAATCATGATAAATGATGAATAAAATATTCTGAATAATCAAATAGGAAAATTCATAACATTCCTCCCTCTGAGGACTCTTAATCCAACAGATCTTCATTGTCTGCATTCAGTTCCAATAACCGTTCCGCCTCTTCCGTTAAGAATGGTTGTTTTCGCTGAGACTTCAAGGCGATTGTCGACACGAATGGATCTGAAGTCAATAATAGTCTGTGGGAAAGATCGTATTCGGTCTCCAATTTAGAAGATTTTCGCGTGAAATCTTGCCGGTAGGAACGGATGTATTCATTGCGAGCTTCCAATGCTTCTCCCGACAATTGCCCTATGGGTAAAATGGATGTTCTGATAACTTGCTCGGAATGAAGAATTATTTTTTGGACTGAAGGTGGCAAATAATACCACGGGTATAGATCAACGAATCGTTCTGCTGTATCTGTACAATATTTTTTGAAATTGAAAATGTTAATTTCTTCTCCAGTGTTCAATTCAAACAAAATGTTTCCGAATTGACTGATGAGAGTTTCGTCAATTCCTGTGATAAGACTTGACATTTTTGGGTCACGGAAAAATTGCCTGGCTGTATTGCCATCATTCGATGTTCCATATCCTTGTTTAGGAATGTCAACCAGTGAGCCCATTTTCAAACGAAACTCTTTTCGTGATAATTTTTCCCGGGTTTCTTTCAACGCCTCATTCTGACCAGTAACCTTCCATTCTTTGGAGTCTAAGCGATATGCAATATGTAAGAGGCATTCGAAGAAGCGAATATACGCATGAAGTGGAGAGAGTCCGAATCGCAGCGCATTTGGATCAGTTGGTAGCATTAAGCCTTTCTTCAAATTATTCAATTGTGAAACAGTTGCTTTACAAATATGACATTTCATGCCAGATGAATTATTCAAGGCACTGCACACCTATCAGTGGGAAGATAAAGTTATATCCAATCGATCGAATAAAATAGTACATTATGCTACTAGGGAAGGAAATGAGTGATTTTCACCGAGAGGGTTGTTTGTAGCCCAAGCGAAGGTAGGACAAGAATCACACGAGGTGGAAATCAGTTCCCTTCCGTAGGACGTACGATACTTATTTTTCAATTTTAGTAAAATAGTGAATATCCCATATTTAATACACTTGATACTATCTCCCAAGCGTTCATTACCCTTTCTATTTTCTCCCCAGGAAGTAATATAGACGTACTACGTCAGCGCATCCGACTGCGCAAGCGCACTCATCATTTGTTACGAAGACATAGTTTTGCGCTCACATTATACGTATGGAATACAACTATTTCAACGAAATCGGGGAAAAACGTTCATATTCCTCCAATGAAATGATTTGGGGTTCTTTTCTTACCTTGCCATCGATCATGGTCAATAACATTGTGAACTTCACACAGCATCCGTCCGTTTTAAGTGTTTCTAGCTTATCTATTTGATCATGAACCCATTTTTCTTCATCCTTCGATATTTGTGCAGTTTCCTTGATCCACTGGAGACATGATGGGCGACAATATCGCCCAGCAGATGGATGACCATTTTCCCATATTACCTCTCCTGTTTCTCGGTTTATAGGCTTTAGGGGAACTATGGCAGTTGCGAACAATGTCTCGTCAACAGATAAATTCTGTTCATTTTTTTCTCACAAATTTGCTTGAATCTAGAATATCCCGAACTGCCATCAAAACCGTACTTAAGGCTACTTATACCTCTTTTTAATATATTTTCAAGAATTTTTTTTCAATAGTAAAATCTATTGAATTCAATCAGACTTTTCATACATTATAAGTCACACATTGTAGTTTATAACAAGAAGTTTTTTCAATTTCTTCACGCATGCGCGGCGTCAAAATGGTAGCTGCAGCGGACGTCGAAAGAAAAGTCCGGGACAAGATATCTCGGGTTGAAATTGTTTGAAACAAAAAACCAAAAAGATTCTAAAAATATATGTTAGTGGCTTCAGTCGGTACCAGAATTCAATTTTTTTGGGCATAAAAAAAATGGCAGACTTTTCAATTTTTTTACCCCTCAAATCGTTTGAACGAAGGGTTAAAAGTGAACGAAAAATTATGATTCTGATACGGACTAGAACTACACATGTTCTGAACAATCCCTGAAAATTTCAGCCCGATCGGAAAATGCCCGAACGCATTTAAAGTTTTGAGTTCAAAATGTTTACTATGATAATGAAAACAAATTTTCTTACACTCAATCGGTGATACCTGCTCCATACATGATGCCTTCCTCATCGTAATACTCATTTTGGGCAGATCGCATGTCTCTGAGGGCAGTTCTTCGTTCTTTCGATACATTGAGGCTTTGACGGTTCGCGGCTTGGATGCGATTGCGGTCACGTACTTGTGCCATTTCAAGTGCATTTCTCCCGATGATAACTCCCATGGTCTCCATGATTTTCAATGAAGGCTGAAGACCTTCGTTAAATGTGCATGCAACACAACAGCTCGCAATCGCGACAATTTTTTTACCAGCAAACATGTTTTTTGGCACTGAGTCCCAGACACACGAGTTGAAAGCTTCGTTTGAATTTTGCGTGTCAACTCCGATGCTTCGTTCTAATAAATCGTCCGTTGGAAGGTCTTCATAGACTTCTTTCAGCAGAGGTTGAATCTGTTCGTCGAAAGCAGGGGGATGCCTCAATATATCCAATTCTTCAGTGGCTCCAGCGACACGATGCGCGCATCAGGAATCGGCTCCTTCTGGACGATTCTTGTGATTAGGTTTCTCGTCAGTTGAAAATTTGTGGAAAAACGTTGCCTATATGGCTGTTCTCATTTTTTCTACGGAATCCGAATGTCTTCGCACGGCTAATTCATGATCAATTGATGGTTTTTTCATAATATTATTGGTAAATGCAGCGGTTTTCACTTGTGGCTTTTCAATGGATTTTCTCGCTACAGTTTTTCTTTTCGTTGACACTACAGTTACTTTCGATGTTGAACTATTTTTTACGTTGCTTTGTTCTTCTGAAATTTTCTTCGTCTTTTTCATTCATGTCGGTTCAGTTCTGAAAGGTTTAGCCCGTGTAAACATGCGTTGTTCACGTGCAAAACGCATTCTTTCTTTTTTACAATGACATCTCCACCATAGGGAGCAATACCTTTTAGCTGTTTACAAGTTTTCGTGTCTCCATCGCCTATATACTTGTCATAGTAAACGTTATACAAGCTCACCGATCTTTTAAACATTTCAATAATAGAGTGAACTTCCATTAATCCAGCACTGCCTTCATGATTAATATCACCGGTTGATTGGTGCTCTTCGTACCATACATCGTACTCGATATCATCTTCTCTGCCTTTCCATGTCGAACATCTTTTGCACACACGCGATCTCACGACAAGGTCGAGAACTTTTCCAGTATATTTTTCAACTAAAGTGGCCAAACCAATGAGAGAAGAAAAACCTCTTCGAGCCCACGAGCCATCGCCAGGAACTGTGAGACGATTTTTGACGTTACCAGCATCTTCATTTTTCTGTTGCTTTTCCTCGACTGCTTTTCGACGAGGTTTTGCAACAGCCTTTGCTGCTATCCAAATGTGTTCGACTAATTTATAATGAGTGTTTGAACTGAATCCGTGGCTTACATCCATCAGTCCGCAAAAATGACATATACCTTGAAATCCAACGCCAAGCATCCGCATTGCGAACACGAACCGACGATTCATTTCGTACGATGAGCTAATCTGTGGTGAGCTTGGAATTCGAGTTTCTGACTTACAATCATACTGCACCACTAATTGGAATCCTCACCCTTTTTCCCCATATTTTGGGAACCGTATATCGCTTCTACATGTTTTACACATAAGAATATCTTGTAATGTGAGAAACAGCGTGAAATTCACTATGTGCAATTCACTAATGCAAAGCAGGATCAACGTTCACTCCAGAATTCGGGTTGTTTTCCATAATTTCACGAGCCGATGCATTTGTTTCTCTTTCATTACTTTCACTTGTGTGTTCATGACCGCGGAAGTGTCTTTTTTTTGACTTGTTGGCCTGTGACAGCCGTTCTTTCTATCCATCGTTATATGTATATATCAGCGTTATATGGAGCAATCAACACGCGACAACAGTATTTTTCACGAGGAATAACGTCCGACTAGTCCTGCACAATACCGACAATGCGGCGAAATCAAGCCCGATCTGAGAAACGGGCGGAAAAGCGAAGCTAACCGATACAGTGGAACTGGCTGGAATGATATCTGGGCGCTCTGATGTGTCCTAGTTTATAGGCGCCTGTGGGACTTGCCCTCGGTCGATAACACTAGTTTATAAAATGAAGAAAATTTTTTGTACATTTGATGACACTATTTTCTTCTGATGCATTCTGGCTCCCTGAACTCAGAAATCACAGTGGAAACTCTTTTTATGGATAAGTTTTCGAGATATGGATTTTTGAAGTTGGAAAAAAATTTTTTTCCATCGAAGTTTCACTATTAAAGGTATATCTCAAGTCAGAAGCGATCAATCTAATCGTGGCAGGTGACAAGATGGACATAATCGGACTGCCAACAAATATCAACGTCACTATTGTTGATTACTCAAGTACTTTGAGTGCAATGAATCGAAATATTTGTGAAAAATACTGTTTTTCGACGAAAATGAAGGTAAAAAGTTACATTTTTGCCAAGGAAAAATAGAAAACGTGGAAATATACCCCGTAGCGATTTTTCACGTGAAGTGCGCTTCTTTACGAAGAGAATGATGTGTTCGATGTGATGATGTATTCGTGGAAGGGAATCTACGGAAAATTACAGAAGTTACGATCATTTATGTACAACTGCCAAAATCCAAAGTTTTTTTAATTCTTACAGTTTCACCTTATTCATAGCCCATACTTGAGTGTAATTAATTTGATTTATCTCCATTGTGATATGTTGATACAAGATTCACGTATATTACAGACACGGTCGTATATGCTGGCCCGGGGACTCTTGTGATTTTCGATGGTGGGGCCGAAGAGAATCAGATAGAGTGGAAACGGTCATAAGAGTACAGTACAACTTTCCGTGGCGAGTTTCAGCGCCTCCTCGCATCTCAGTGACTCAGTATTTTAAAGAGATACTCATGATGGATTGGAGTAGTTCGCCACTGAGACTGCAGATGGCCTACTCAGTCAAATACACAGCGCTCCCCCTCTATCTGATCCGAAAACGAAGTTTTGAGTGCACAAACCATCCAGATAATTTTGCTATATGTGTCGTAATTATGTGGTGAAGAGGAATCAACGTCAATTCACCAACTCTCTTCGAGAGCATCATCTTCAATACTCCCAAATAACACCAGAAAATCTCGATGAAGGATGATCACCAAGTATCGTATGCCTTTCATGTCATATAAATCTTGTAGGATGGGCTTCCAGCTCAACAGAGTATGTATTGGGTGATCAGTTAATGTCAAATCCATACACAGTTCGAAATTTTTTGTTAATAACGGCCCACTCAAAATTTGTGTTCGAAATCAACACAAGAGAGTATCAGAGTTTTTAATGTAAACTTGACACTCTTGTGTTGATTTCTCAAATGCTTTCCCTGTACAAGAGAGAACTCTCAATTGCCATGAATCGGATATTTGCATCGTGAATTCACAACTGAATAGATAAATCACGATATTTAGTTAGTTCCAGGAAACTTCATGATCATAAACAGATGAAATCGTGAGAATTGTAATTTCACACTGGAAATGAATATGCCATTGATCACGATTGATCAAATGTTTTCCTAATACGCTTTCAATTAAAATTACCATTGGAAATGAATTTTTCTAATCGGTTGACCCGGATTTCCTTCACAAGGTTGTGTCAATATTCAACACAAATTTTGAATGGACCATTTGGGACTTGCGCGTTTGTTAAAAATACACAAAATTTCCTGCCTTGTACCTCACATGACTATCCCGTACTTTCGAATTTTGTTTTTTAATTGGACGGCACAAGACATTCGGTGTACAGATGATGTGGAGGAAACCATTTTGTCACGTTACCGACTGCTATTTTTGTTTGAACACCCACACGGGTTTTGGAAGAAGTATGCGATGGGCTCATGCAAATGTACAATCTATTACATTCCCAATACCCCGCTCAAACACACCTCCAATTGATAACTGTCCCAATTCATGTAACCCCGAAACATGTGACGATTCATTAGCTGGTCCGGAGGCAGATAACGATAGCGATTTCAATGCTACAGAAGAGCACCATCTTTTAAGTCAGGCTGAATTCAATGATTGGGTGAGGGATTTGGAGCTTTCAAAAGAAGCAGCGGAATTACATGCATTTCGGATGGAACATTACAACTTTTCAGCTGCAAATGTTAGAGTAACATACTACAGAGACCGTGATAGGGCTTACTCGAAGTATTATACTATGAGAGAGCAAATATGCTCCTGCGGAAATATTCCTGGTTTGTTCAAGGGACTTGAACGACCTCACGATGCAGAAGAGTGGCGGTTATTTGTTGACAGCAGTCAAACTAGTTCAGAAGCAGTCTTCTTACATAACAGGAACGAAAAACTGTCGATACCCATCGCACATGCTCTCAACGCTTGAGAATGGTATGAAACAATGGTCAAATTATTGGAATACGTAAAATATGAAGAACACGGTTGGAAAGTTTGTTCTGATTCAAACGTGGTGGGCCTGTTATGCGGAATGCAGCAAGAATATACGAAATATTGCTGTTTTTTATGTCTCTGGGATAGTCATCCTCGCGAAAATCACCACAGGGAAAAACAATGGCCAAAAAGAAGGGACCACACATCGGGTGAGAACAGCATGAAATATATGCCTCTCGTCAGAAAAGAGAACATCATTCATCCACCATTGCACAACAAACTTGGACTTTCCAAAAACTTCGTCAAGGCATTGAACAAAGAAGGCCAAGCGTTCACTGATTCGAGAAGCATCTTCCCGAATCTTTTCCCAGCGGAAGTCAAAGGAGGAGCCTTCGATGGTCCACGAATAAGGAAACTGTTGGGAGATGAGAAATTCCACAAGTATTCATCCTCTGTCAAAAATGCAGCCTGGGATTTGTGCCAGTCAGTTGTTTCTGGTTTCCTTGGGAATAATAAAGACCCTGAGTACAATGTTGTCGTTGCGAATTCGCTTAGAAATTATGCAAAAATGGGTATATAATACTATCCTATTCATCTTATTCCATTTTTTTCCATCCATGTGTATTATATCCTCCCAATTGTCCCAACAGGAGTAAGTATGCCTCTCAAGATCCGTTTCTTACATCCCCACTTGAGATCTTTCCCGGAGAAATTGGGCGATATGAGTGACGAACATGGTGAGAGATTCCATCAACAACTGAAGTCCATGGAGCAACGCTACCAGGGGTTTCAGGATGAAAGAATGTTGGGGGATCATATTTGGTCTCTCATGAGAGAAACGGATGCTACCAAGAACAAACGACAATCAAGAAGCCGAAATTCCTTTTGATGCTCATGTTATATTAATCAGCCAAAAAAAACATCAGGAGAAAAAAAAAGATCTGAAATCACTATCAAGTACCAAGTACACTTGACTGCATAAATGCTGCTTGAATATATCAATTAATATGTTGAATGAATACCATGAGACAACAATACATAGATGCCACCGATTTGCCATCCCCAAATCAATCTAAAGAAAACAGTCAATACAAATTCTTTTTCAATCATGACAATTTACCATCATCGGACACTTGGCGTGGCCGATAAATGCTTTGGTTTGATACAGATGTTTTCTCAATTGCTGGGTTCGAGCAAACCTTGGATAATCAAAAACCTGGAGAATCGGCCACGCCAAGTGTCCCATGATGGTGAATTGTCATCATTGAAAAAGAATTTGTATTGACTGTTTTCTTTAGATTGATTCGGGAATTGCAAATCGGTGGCATCTATGTATTGTTGTCTCATGGTATTTATTCAACATAATAATTGATATATTCAAGCAGCATTTATGCAGTCAAGTGTACTTGGTACTTGATAGTGATTTCAGATCTTTTTTTTTCCTCTGATGTTTATTTTTTGGCTGATCACATAATATGAGAAAGGAAAATGAAGTTTATCAACAAAATAAATAAACTGAAATACATTTGTAATACTTCTCCATGTATTTGGCGCTGTTTTTTTACTTTTTTGAAGTTTTTTTGGGGGATTTCACCCATTTTTTCAAATGCTCCTCGAGAAGTAATCCAATCTTCACATACTGTTTCAGTCCGCGGAAAAAAGAAAAGAGATGAATTTATCATGTAGAGTCACAATGCGTTGCTTTAAGTCTTCGAATCGAAGTTTTTACAAAATATATTCTGCAATGATATTGGGCTATTACAAGATCTGTAATAACACTCAGTATGCATCGTTTCCCATCGAAGGGCCAATAACGGCATCACGTTTATTTCTTGAGTCAATGAGTTTTTGAAGAATTGTTATGATCCAATACATTGTCAATAATGGAAAATCATTGTATCTGTTGCGATTCTTATGAGCTTTCTTGTGATGGTTTCATGCAATCGAACAGCTCTTATAAATATCCCAGATATTTGAGACATTTCCCTTATAGCAAGAAGACTCCAAAAGCATTCGAGCTATTGAGAAACCTTTTCGAATTTTTTGGGAGCGAGATGCTATGTGGATTGGAAGTTGCAAATATCGTAAATTTCACTGTAATTTTTGGATCTATTATAATAATTATTTATATCAATGAGGAACTCAATTAACACTTTTCTAAAAAATAAATATATGCTTTTTTAGCATTACGTGGTCAACTTCGTGTTCCAACTTTTAAATCATTAACAGAGACCCATGTCGTACTTTTACCCCGCAACATACATGTATAATAACCTTCAGCAATGTTCTTACCATGATGGAAAATTACGGCTACTGCCCTGTAAAAGTGATCTCCAATCCGTATTTTTGTGGTGGGCACTGTTTTAATATGGATATTTTCCTTTGTTACCTTTCCAGTGTCAGCTTCATTAAACAGCATGAGTTGTATAATCGCATGCTGTTTCGATGTTGTTACAACTGCTATTCCAGTTTGATGTGAGCTTCCACAGTTAGTGCAAAATTCTTCCAACTTCTTCCAATTCGAAAAATTATGATTTATTATATCTTGTGATGTGAATACGTTTTTTGGAATATGAGGGATTGTGAGATGCATGATACAACTTGTGCTAATAGTCTCACTTATGTATGTACAGTTTGTACATCTACGTACTTTTGTTACTTGTTGTTCTACTGCACTTCTAAGGATGACTGAATTATTATATAGGGAAGCAATGAAATCTGCTGCATCTTGTGACTGATTTTGCATATATTCTATGCCAGCAAATTGTCTCAAAGCCATGATATCAAGACTCCGCTGTGATTTATAGCTATTAATTAAAATATTCATAATATCAGTCCGTTCAGAAGATAATAATTTATTCCTTATTGCAACACAATATAATGTACATTGTATCCATATAAGGCTACATCAAGACCTGTAAATCACATATGTTGTAATGGTCAACTGAATGTCCCTGCATACTAGCTGTGTTTTATGAATATTCTTCCAATAATAAAACAAACAAACAGATCAAACAAATTTGGAAAGATCTCATGTATGCATTAGATTATCCAGTTCATGATTGTAACATATCCGATTCGAAGGTCTTAAGGTAGCCCCGTATGGATAAAAATGAGATTGATAGAATCAAGATTCATTATCCGATGGAGGATATTCACCTTTTTTTTCAACGTCAAGAATGGCTGTGTCAATATGTGTTCCATGATAAAGTAAGTCGAACAAGAATGAAACTCATAATTTCTTCACATCAGGATGAATCAATATATTCAATGTCTACAATGCTGGCTATGAAATCAAGATACTTTATGAAACTGTATTTGGAGAATTGTTTTTAGTTTGACTTCCAGTTTGAGATAAGGTACACATTATGATAATTGAGAGGATTGATTTTCAGAAAAGTTGGAATAGTAAAGATGAGAATGATGTCTTTGAGATGACATTTGATTACTAAGAGGTGAAAATAATTATAGCTTTTTCACACAATTAAAGCAATTATCAATATTGTTATGTAATATAATGAGTTGAATAAGATTTACCGAAAGTGAAATGGCATAATGATGTCATCTTAGACGTCAACAGTATACTAGAATACTTCATATTTCAAGAGAATCCAGAGAATCTATTATAACTTACTTTTTCTGAAAAGAAACATCTCATGGGATATTTGGTCCAATTGCTGCTATCGATAAATTTCAAGAGGTCATTGTTCAAGACAATCTCAATGTGGATGAATAAATGTCTGTAAGAGAATGTGATTTTATTTCTCGATTACTATAAAATGAATATTTTTTCCTATTTTCATGATTAAAGACTGTATCATGAATTATGATTCATAAATTGAGTTCATGTTCAATTATGAATTCGGCAACAATGAACTCAATTCTTACATTAGGTGCATTCCAATAATATGTAGGTTACTTTGCTCAGCGGAGAGTGGTCTTACTCTGACCATCTCCCAAGTCAGACCCCCTTATGTTCTTTGGAGACTTTTCATTCAATCAGCTTGTTCGATTTATCACCGGCGGCATCATTGGGTACTGATTATTTATCTGTAGGTGTGACAAATATCTATAATGATACATCAAGCAAGCTGAATCGTTAACAAACATAATGGGTCCGGCGTAGATCACTCTCCTTTTTTTTTTGAATATGGGTTGGTATTTGATTCAATCCATTAGCTCATCTTAATCCTCAGGAACCTCTGGATGGTGTCATGATCAGGAAATTGCCATGAACCCATCATTTATTCTGCGTTCACTTAACGGTCTTCATCTGTAAAGGAAATGTAAAGAAAAAAGAATTACATCAATTGTCATATATTTTCTCAAGTATTATGCTATGAATCTCAGATTCTCTCCAACACACTAAAATAACTTGGATGATTCACTTACAACGAGGGTCGCATGTGGGTTGTGGGGGCTGTACCCGCTACTGCTCTGGGTGTGATTATGAAGTATTATCCACTAATATTATGATTGCAGATTGCAGAAGCCAGAACTGTTGCTAATATTACCATAGTTGCAGAGGTTCTGATCTGAAACATGAAAAATTGACCACAAAGTAAATTTCTTATACCAAACCATGTTCTATTTTGTCAATGACACGAAAATAGTAAATGAACTCATCTGATTATGTGATTCTGTCCAGTTTTTCACCTTCATCCGTGCTATCTTCAAAATCTTCATGTGAAATCATGTGCAATTCCTTTTTCACGTACGAGCACGCATAAAAGCGCTCTTCCACTTCACACAATAAATTTTAAAACTGTTTCAATTTATTGAAAATAAATACACTCCATACTCTAATGGGAAGAATTTATTAAATTCGAAATTCTGTATGGGCGTGTGATGATAATTCTTAACCTTTAATCAGAAGAAAAATAATCTCTCACTCTCTCACAAATTTGTTTGGGTTGTATTGACATTCCAATGAAACACGTGTCTTTGAATCACAGCTGATCGCGTTCAGGTTATGTTCCGGAATTCTGTTATCGATTGATACAACTGAGAGTCGAGTTTCGGAACAAAGTCACGAAGAAAATATTTCGAGGCACTGAAAAACGCAAATAAGAATCGAATCTGAATGATTATGATACAAAATAGAATCGAAATTAAGATATCTCAGTGAATACTTCACCGATTGGATTGGAAGATATCTCAATCAGAAGCAAAAAATCGTATCTACAGAATGAAATTGGTTTATATTTGAAATACGTGATCACATTGAAACAATCAAAGGAATGACAACTGACCCTCCAAACTTACTGTAGAAGAGAAGCGACAGCGACATTTGCATTTGCACTTAATATACAATTTACATAAGAAATTCTTCTTTCATGTACTTGGCATCAAGACGCTACCGCGTCTCTTGATATATCGAGATGAAATGATCCAAATCGATCAAACTTGAGTATAAGCCATGAATGAAGTCAGACTCTCAGAATGAAGAGAACGTTGTATTTTGCCACTTGTACATGAATGATCTTAACTTCCGTGATTTTTAATAGATTTCCTTTCATAAACACATCATACACGAATACATTCTCTTCGTAAAAGAGCGCAATTCACGTGAAAATTTTGATACGGAGTAAATTTCCACGTTTTCTATTTTTCCTTGGCAAGAATGTGACTTTTTGACCTTCATTTTTGTCGAAAAACAGTATTTTTCCTAAATATTTCGATCCATTGCACTTACACTACTTGAGTAATCAGCAATAGTGACGTTAATATTTGTTGGCAGTTCGATTATGTCCATTTTGACACCCGCTACGATCAGATTCATCGCTTTCGACTTGAGATATACCTTCATCAGTGAAACTTCGATAGAAAAAAATTTTTTTTCAACTCCAAAAATTCATATCTCGAAAGCTTATCTATAGAAAAAGTTTTTACTGTGATTTTTGAGTTCAGGGAGTCAAAATGCATCGGAAAAAAATAGTGAAGTTTTGAGATATCGAAAATTTCTACAAAATTGGAGTACAAAGTGGCCTCAACAATGAGGTTTATATTATTCAATGGACCGTGATCTACTGCACTCATTTGCAAGATTCGTTGGCAAGTGTGATGCGGAAGATTCTGCAAGCTGACTTCGCATATCACTTCTCCAATCCTCACACCGTTCGGATATGTTTGTTTCTCCGGTCCATCCAACAATGTGTACGATGGGTACATATCAACAGAATTGGGGGATAAATGTCGTAAGCTTAATTTTTGCTTTCGACAGCCCCATTTGTATGAATGAATTGAGGGCCTCCGCGTTGGTCATTTTTCGAGGTTTTGAGATTGCCTTGTGTTCCCTATGAATTTGACTGTCTTTGTGGCCCTTCCAGGAGAAGATGTAGTGATTTCTCCCAACAGCTCCGTGGCATTTTCATTTCCATCTTCGCGAAGAGACATAGATGTTTCGAAGGTCAATTCCTGTCTTGATCTGTTGAGAAGCTCCCGGGTTTTTTTACGCTTGATCTGTCAGATTATCGATATTCTTTTGAGGTCGTCCTGTTTCCTCTATAACCGCATCAAAATGTTGACTATGTGAATGATAAAGGATGAAATCTACCAGAAAAACTATTTCATACCAGTTGACGTCGATGCTCCAGGCATACTTTCATACACAACTTCGGGAGAACTAAGTTTTACATTTGATCATCTGCCACATTTTTCGGGGATTCTTCTATGAGTATCTCTCCAATATTGATAATAATCCGGATGAAACGATATTTAACCTATCCTATCTTCAACCTATTGATTATGAGATGAATAAAGACGTAATGGGGATTAGCGAAATGAGATGTCCACAAGGGGGCGATTTCTGGAGTGGGGATTATGGAATAATTCATACAGGATCAAAGAACGGTCGAGCAGGTGTAGGAATTGTAATGCATAAAAGAGTGGGGAATAGAATTGGAAATTATTTGCGACATAATGAACGTGTGATGATGGTTAGAATCAGAACAAAACCGGTAGACACAGTCATAGTCCAAGTATACATGCCCACATCTGCATATTCGGAGGAAGATATTGGAAAAACGTACGAAGAAATACAAGAAGTGATAGAATATGCGAAGGGAGAAGAGAATTCGATAGTGATGGATGATTGGAATGCCGTAGTGGGACAAATGAAGGAGGGCAACATAATAGGAGATTTCGCAGTAGGGAGGAGGAACGATAGAGGACAACGTTCAGTCGAATTTTATGGAAATCGTGAGATGGTTATCACAAACACTTGATTTGAAAATCATCCAAGAAGAATCTACACTTGGAAAATGCCAGGAGATACAGCAAGATACCGAATTGATTACATATTGGTGAAACGAAGATTTAGGAACCGAGTGAAAAACTGTAAAACTCATCCCAGTGCAGATATGAATAGTGATCATAATATGTTGATGATGAAATGTTCTCTGGAATACAAATCTCTGAAGAAGGAAAGGAAAATGCAGAAGAGATGGAATTTGAAGAATCTCACGCAGAAACAAACACATGAGGCAGTCGAGAAAATGTTGGATGAAAAATTGGAAGATCAAAAAGAGAAAGATTCGGGAATGGAGAGGAGATGGACAAAGATGAAGGGGAATATAGGAGGATGTGCGGATGAGATTTTGGAATATAATGAGGTAGAACCTGAGAACCCATGGATAACGGGAGAAATTTTAGAATTGATAAATGAAAGAAGAGAATACGAGAATAATGATAGTCAAGAAGGCCAGCAACGATACAAATCATTGAGGAAATGAAGTAATAAGAGAATCAAGGGGAGCAGAAGAACAGTGATTAGGAGAGGAATGTCAGGAAAAATAGATGAAGCATATCATCATCATCATCATGGAGTAAACAGTCTTACGACTGGTTTGATGAAACCCTCCGCCCCTGTCTATTATCCGCCAAACGTTGAATTTCTACGTATCTACTACATCCCTTGTCTTGTACGATTTGCTTCATATAACTTGCTCTAGGTCTACCTTTACCAAATTTACCATTCATTTTCCCTCCCAATATTGTTTCCAATGAACTCTCATGTCGTGATGTGCGTCCTATAAGATTGCTCCTCCTTTTCACGATGTGTTTCAGAAGATTTCATTCTTCATTTATCTGCTCGAGCACTTCTTCATTTTTGACTTTGTCTATCCATTTCATTCTGAGCATCCCCCTATAACACCACATTTCAAAAGCTTCAAGTCTTGGTTGATCAGTTTTCCCCATTGTCCAAGTTTCGCAACCATATAATGCTGTGCTCCAAACATAACTTTTCAAAAATTTCTTCCTTACTTCCAAGCTTATATTCTTTGAGCATGATAACTGTTTCTTTTGATACAGAGCCTGTTTCCCTTGTGCTATTCTTGCTCCGATATCTCTTCCGCTTTTGCCGTTTTCTGTAATTGTGCTTCCTGGATATTTGAATTCTTTCACCTGTTCAATTGTCTCGGTATCTATTTCGATTTTCGTTCTCCTAGCTGTTTTCGCTGCGGTACACATCATGAATCTTGTTTTGTCTTTATTTATATTCATACAATAGTTTCCCAATAAAATTGTTCTTATAGTGTTGAGAATATTCTCTAACTCAGTACTACTCGTGGCAAGTATAGCTATGTCATCCACGAATCTCGACATACTTATATTTCCTTCCTGAATCTGTAATTTCGATTGAATTTCCTCCTCCACTTCGTTCATTGCTTCTTCTATATATAAATTGAAAATCAGTGGCGATACTGAGCATCCTTGTCTCACCCCTCTTCTTATTCGTGCTCCCCCTTCCTGACCCTCCATGTCTATTATTGCACTTTGATTCTCATATAATTCGTATATTATTCTTCTATCTTTATAATTTATTCCCACCTTCTTCAGGATCGCGAACATCTCCCCCCAGTCCACATTATCGGAAGCCTTCTGTATGTCTACAAAACCTATGTACACAGATTTCTTCAGCGCTATCCTTTTCTCTATTACTGTCCTCAGTGCTAAAATTGCTTCTCGCTATCCCCTATTTCTTCTGGAACCAAACTGATCTCCTGCCAATCTACTCTCTATTTCATTTTCCATCCTCCTGTATATGATTTTGGTCAGTATTTTCGAAGCATGTGAAGTTGAACTGATCGTTCTGTAGTTCTCGCATTCGTCTGCCCCTCGTTTTTTCGGGATAGCGACAATTTTATTCTTTTGGGAATCTTCCCGTACTTCTCCTTTTTCTTACATATCTCTAATCAATTCAAACAGCGCGTCACGAGTTCCTTTACTGGAGGCTTTGATAAGGTCCGCACTTATGCCATCTATGCCTGGCGCTTTATTATTTTCCAATTCTCTCAACGCCTTGTCGAATTCTGATCTCAATATCGAATCTCCCAATTCTTCCGCATCTACATCTCCCTCCTTCTCTAAAAGTGCTATATCCTCGTTTTCTCTATACAAGTCTTCCAAATGATCGATCCACTGTTCTATTCCCTCTTCCGTTTTCATCAATTGGCGTCCAAGAGAGTTTCTGATCTTATTGCTTCTAGATTTCATTTTTCCGGAAAATCTGTCAATGTTCCTACATGCTTCATCTATTTTCCCTCAATGCAATCTTATTTCTATTCCCTGACATTCCTCTTCTAACCACTGTTCTGTTGCTTTCCTTGATTCTGTTATTATTTTATTTCTCAATGATTTGAATCGTTGCTGGCCTCCTCGGCTATCATTATTCTTGTATTTTCTTCTTTCATTCATCAATTCTAAAATTTCTCCCGTTATCCATGGGTTTTCAGGTTCTATTTCATTATTCTTCGAACTCTCATGCTCACATTCTCTTCTATTCCCCTTTATCCTTGTCCATCTCCCCCCTCATCCCAAGTCTTCCTCCTTTTGATCTCCCAATTCTTCATCCAAAATCTTCTCGAATACCTCATGTGTTTGTTTTTGCTTGAGGTTCCCCAAATTCCATCTTTCCTGCATTTTCCCCTCCTTTCTCAGGCATTTGAATTCCAGAGAATATTTCATCATCAACATATTATGATAACTATCTATATCTGCACTGGGATAAGTTTTACAGTTTTTTACTTGCTTTCTAAATCTTTGTTTCACTAATATGTAATCAATTTGCTACCTTGCTGAATTTCCTGGCATTTTCCATTTGTGAATTCTTCTTGGATGATTCCCGAATAAAGTGTTTGTTATGACCATCTTATCATTTTCACAGAATTCGACTAAACGTTGTCCTCTATCGTTCCTCCTCCCTAACGCAGAATCTCCTATTATGTTGTCCTCTTTCCCTTGTCCTACTACCGCATCCCAATCCCCCATCACTATCAAATTCTCTTCTCCCTTCCCATATTCTATCACTTCTTCTATTTCTTCGTACGTTTTTTCAATATCTCCCTCCGAATATGCAGATGTGGGCACGTATACTTGGACTATGACTGTGTCTACCGGTTTTGTTCTGATTCTAACCATCATCAAAAGTTCATTATGTTGCAAATGATTTTCTATCCTATTTCCTACTCTTTTATGCATTGGAATTCCTACACCTGCTTGACCGTTCTTTGATCCTGTATGGATTATTCTATAATCCCCACTCCAGAAATCGCCTCCTTGTCGCCATCTCATCCCGCTAATCCCCATTACGTCTATATTCAACCCATTCATTTCTGATTCAAAATTTTCTAATCTTCTCGCTTGCCTCAGTGATCTCACATTCCAAGCTCTGGCTCGAAGAATGTTGTTTCTTTTCCTCATCCTATTCTTCCGTTTTCGTTCCTTGCTGATGAAGCTTCCTCGAGCAGCCTCCACCCGGAGATCCGAACGGGAGATAGAAGAATTATATACGAATTAAATAACAATCAAAGTGCAATAATAGACATGGAGGGTCAGGAAGGGGGACCACGAATAAGGAGAGGGGTGGGACGAGGATGCTTATTATCGCCACTGATTTTCAATTTATATATAGAAGAAGCAATGGACGAAGTGGAGGAGGGAATTCAATCGAAATTACAGATTCAGGGAGAAAATATAAGTATGTTGAGATTCGCGGATGACATAGCTATACTTGCCACGAGTGATACTGATTCAGAAAATATTCTCACGATATGAGAACAATGGTATTGGAAAACTATTGTATGAATATGAATAAAGGCAAAACAAGATTCATGATGTGTACAGCAGCGAAAACAGCTAGAAGAACAAAAATCGAAATAGATACCTAGACAATTGAACAGGTGAAAGAATTCTAATATCTAGGAAGCATAATTACAGAAACCGGCAAAAGCGGAAGAGATATCGGAGCAAGAATAGCACAAGGGAAACAGGGTCTTCACCAAGAGAAACAGTTATCATGCTCAAAAAATATAAGCTTGGAAGTGAGGAAGAAATTCTTGAAAAGTTATGTTTGGAGCACAGCATTATATGGTTGCGGAACTTGGACAATGGGGAAAACTGATCAAGGAAGACTTGAAGCCTCCGAAATGTGGTGTTATAGGAGGATGCTCAGAATAAAATGGATAGAAAAAGTCGAGAATGAAGAAGTACTCGAGCAGATAAATGAAAAAAGAAATCTTTTGAAACACATCGTGACAAGGAGAAGCAATCTTATAGGACACACATCACGACATAAGAGTTCATTGAAAACAATATTGGAAGGGTAAATGAATGGTAAATTTGGTGAAGGTAGACCTAGAGCAAGTTATATGGAGCAAATCGTACAAGACAAGGGATGTAGTAGATACGTAGAAATTCAACGTTTGGCGGATAATACCAGGTGTGTGAATATGAAACCGGAATTTTTGTACAGAACAAACACGTTTGTAGTGATGATATGATACAAAGTAACTTATTCAAAGTATTGTTCGTCGCTATCTATAGATTTCCCCCGTCTTCCTGGCAATTCGTGGATTCCGCGCTAAAACAACTGTTGCTCTTTTGAGGCAAACCAGTCATCGAGCCATTTTCGTACATCTTCCTAAGCAGTAAAGCGCTGCTCAACAAGTGCGTATCCCATAGATGCAAACGAGTGGTAATCGGATGGGGCAAGGTCGGGTGAGTAAGGCGCATGCTGAAGAATCTCCAAACGGAACGGCCCCATCGTTTCCTGGACCTGTTTTGCTTTGTGTGCTGGTGCATTGCCATGCAGCAAAATCACCTTGTGTTGTCTACGTTGGTATTCTGGTCGTTTTTCACGCGAAACTCGATTCAAATCGATCATTTGTTGTTGGTATCGTTGAGTATTGCCATTTTCCGCAGGTCTCAGCAGCTCGTAGTAGATCACGCCCTCCTGATCCCACCAAACACACAGCATTGTCTTTCGTCCGTAGCGGTTTGGTCTCGCCGTCGATGTTGATGGTTCACTCGGAGTAACCCATGACTTTTTGCGCTTAGGATTCTCGAAATATGTCAACTTTTCATTGCAAGTGACAATTTGATAGAGAAATGACTTTCTTTGGAGCCTGGCGAGCAGCATTCCGCATGACGTTTCGCGGTTTTCCTGCTGTCTTCCGTTGAGTTCATGTGGAACCCATTCCCTCACCTTTTGTGTCTTTCCCATGGCTTTCAACCGAAGGGAGATGGCTTTCCGGGTCAAATTCAACTGATCCACCGGTTGTTGTTGTGTTTGAGCATCGTCTTCTTCCAACAAGGCTCGCAGGTCAGTGTCTTCAAACGTTTTCGGTGGCCTCCCACGTTCTCCGTTCCTGACGTCAAAATCGCCACTTTTGAACTGTTTGAACCACTCTAAACACTGTGTTCCACTGAGAGCATGGTCACCAAACGCCTTCACAAGCATTCGATGTGATTCGGCTGCGGTTTCCTCCGGATTGTTGTGGAAACGGAGTAAATTTTAAGTTTGCGCCTGTGAGGATGCTTTCCTTCGCGCCTCTGTACAGGCGAGCAATATGTGTATGTGTGAGTGTGTGGGTGCATGTGTGATCTAGATCCAATTCATGTGATTTCGTTAGTCGTTGCGAAGCGTGCGATCGAGCGGTATTGATTTGTGTCTGGCGTATCGAGCCGTGAGAATTCCTTTGTTCTACTCGCGCGCGTGCTAGTGTGCTGGAGTGTGCTTTATGCTATTAATTACTGTTGTCGCTCGTGCAACTTGCTTTTCGATTTCGTTTGGGGTGCATAAGCCCTGTGCTTTGAATTCTCTGTTTTGTTTCGAATATCTCTTGTGCGTTTTTTTTTTGAGTTGCGAGTTTCCGCGTGGGTCTCACGGTTTCGAGCAGCTCGACGCGGAGCAACGGCTCAACACTTATACTAATCATTAAGCAACTGTTTTAGCGCTCAAGAGTGTTTTGTGCTTCGTCGGGGAAACGTATTTTCTGTTTTTATTTGTTTCAATACGAAATAGATCCCTGTAATTTTTTCGCAATTGATTTGCCAGCACAAAGGGACGAAGCCAGAGCCTGGCAAATTTTATGAATGTGGGAATAATTTTGAGAATAAATTTAGTTTGTTAGTCAAACATCTTTTTTTTCTTTTTTTTCATCTAATTCCACTTCATTTTCTCTGGTCCTTACAGCCGGATCTTCTGACTCGTTCCTTCGTTCGCATAAGTGTAACCGTTTTCCCTCGTGTTATGTGCGAACGTTGGCATTCGACCTTGTTGTTAGTTGTTTTACTTTGATAAAGTCAGTTGGTTCTCGTTCGATGTTTATCGTTGTCGCTCAGACGAACACGGACACACCTATACGCTCATCTTCATCGCTGCTCATCGTTTCGTGCCGAATCTTTGCCTACGTCATCGGCCGTTTGCGTCCATCCTTTTCATCGCTGCTATTCTCTCTTCTACCACGCACCTGCTCGCACGAGTCAACGAAACGTGTGGAGGGAGTACACATATACGCGCCTACGTATACATGTGGTATACGCTTCCTACGTCCAAAGCTAAGTATACCTGTATTACGAGCTCTTGGTGGGGGTTATTCTCTTGTTGCCTCTCATCCTTCTTCGTCTCGAGTCAGCTGATATACGCAAGAATATCCATTTTTCTTTTCAAGAGAAATCGAAATTTCAATCAATGAAATAAAATCAATCTTTTATTTCTTTTATAATTAAAGAATCTGTGAGCCTCATAATGGAGGAGATGATATCTTCGTCAGAGCTGAACGGTGGATTGATTACGCGGAGCGTTGAAAATTTCAAAAAATTGGGCGCAGCTCATATCAACACCGCTAATATCAATAAACGTCTTGAATTGATTAAATGCTATTGGGACGAGGCAAGAGCGCTGCATCTGAAACTCGTAACAATGACGACTGCAGACGAGAAGAAGGAACATGCTTATTTCAAGCGTAACCAATTCTCATTGATCGAGCAGACGTATGAGGAGGCTGTTGCTGGGTTTATGCTGCTTATGCCGGGAGCAGGTCAATGCTTACCTGTACAAAACGGTAATGGAAATACTGATGTTCCACAGGTAGTTTCAAGGCCGTTTCAGCTACAACGCTTGGATCTGCAAAAAGTTTTCGGGCTCCTACCTTCGCTGGGATGCTTTGGAAGATCAGTTTCTGGGAATTTTCGATTCGTGCCCGCAAGCTTCGAACGTGCAAAAGTTGCAGTTATTGAAATCTTGTTTGGAGGGTGACGCATTGCTGCTCATTGAAGGTTTATCGGCTACTGCCGACAATTATGTTACAGCCTGGACCGCGCTAGCTGATCGATACGAGAATCCACGACTCATAACAGATGAGTATTTACGTAGTTTTGTTAGTTTTCCTCCTTTGAAAAATCGTAACGTGCATGAGTTGCGGAAATTAATAGATATTGCGAACAACGCTGTTATTGGTTTGATGAATGCTAAAGTTTTCAATGATTCTTGGGGTCCAATCCTTTTGTTTATCGTCATTAGCAAATTGGACCGCCAAACTCGAATAGAATGCGAGTTCGAGTTGAAAAATTCAACTGATCAACCAACGTTTAATCAACTTGAAATTTTTCTGAACATCACTATTCGTGCTTTGGGATCCAGCACCATCGAGACTTTCGATACTCCGAAATCACTTCCCGCTAATGGCAAACCCAACAAATCTTCGGCTAATAATTCTCTTCGTTCGCATCAGACTAATGTGTTCCCTAGTGGTTGCATATTGTGCAAGGGCGACCATCGCTTGTTTCGTTGTGATCGGTTCAAGGGGAAGTCTGTATCCGATCGTTTGGATTTTATTAAATCAAATCGATGCTGCATCAACTGTCTCAGCAAAGGACATTTCGTTTCTGAATGCAAGAGCAGCAAAGGTTGTATTCAATGTAGTCAGAGACATCATACTCTGCTACATAGATCATCGAATTCGGACCATATGGGTCAATCAATTGCGAATTCTGTGAAGAATTCCAGTAATGCCTCCCCGCGTGGGGTACCTACGACGAATGAAACTGCACATTCAACTTCCTTTTGCTCACAGACTGTACATAAATCCATGCCTTGCACAGTATTGCTACCAACAGCGATTGTTTTGATTCGTGCCGCGAACGGGAGATTTGTTGAGGTTCGTGCCTCATTGGACATGGGATCTCAAACTACTTTCCTTTCACAGGATATCGCTCGCGCATTGGATGCTCGGGAGGAACGCGTGGATGCCAGGGTGAGCGCTGTGGGAGATAGCTCGTCGATTACAATCAGGGCAGCCGTTAGTTTCACCATCGAGCCGACACATCGTCGCGGTCCCATCATTGAGGTCCGGGCGTTGGTGCTGCCACGATTGACGTCATATACATCGGGTATGATGCGCGTGAGTGAGAATTGGGGTCACTTGCGCTGTCTTAAATTAGCTGATCCCGCTCCTCAAAAATCAGGGCCAATAGAACTGATTGTTGGGGCTGACTATGTCGGTGAGATTTTGCTCCCAGAAATTCGTCGGGGTTCTGCACGTGCTCCTGTTGCACAGGATTCTATCTTTGGCTGGGTGGTTTACGGGAATTATCCTGAACAGAGCTCGACGGTGTCGGTCAATCATATTTGCGGGTGTCTCGAGCTAGATCGATCCCTGGCTCGTTTTTGGGAATGAGAAAATATCCCTAAAGCCTTGGCATTAACGCCGGAAGAGGTGGAATGTCGAAACCATTTCGTGGACACGCATTCGCGCGCTGCTGAAGGGGAATACATTGTGGGTTTGCCGTTTAAAACTGATTCTGAGGTTCGCTTGCCACGTTCCGCTGAGATCGCGCGTCGATTCTTTCTGAAAATCGCAGCTCGTTTGATGTTGGATCCTGATAGATTCGATGCTTATAAGGGTTTTCTAGATGAGTATCGTTTGTTGGGGCATATGGAGCCTGTGCATGATCAGGATTCTCTGCAGCGAGGGTGCTACCTCTCGCATCATTCTGTTTGGTGTGATAGCAGTTCGACTTCCGAACTGCGTGTGGTTTTCAATGCGTCGATGCGTACCGCTAATGCAAAATCTTTGGATGATTTTCTGCTTGTAGGCCCTAAATTGCGGGCTGATTCGTTCACGCTAATTTGTGGTTGGCGTGCTCTTCGTTCCGTTTTGTGCTCGGACATCGAGAAGATGTTTCGACAGATTTGGGTCGACACCCGCGATGTCGATTTCCAGAAGATTTTTTGAAGGGATAATCCTAACTCACCGCTTGAGTCATTTCGATTGTTAACCGTCACGTACAGTACCGCATGCGCTCCTTTCGCAGCCAATATGGTCATCAAGCAATCAGCTGCTGATGACGGCCATAGATTTCCAAAGGCCGCCGAAGTTCTTCTAAATAGCGTTTACGTTGATGATGTTCTTTTCGGGGCCGACGATTCGGAGTCAGCTCAGAGTTTGGAGCTGGAGGTTTCCGCGTTCCTCATGGCGGGCGGTTTCCGCCTCAGGAAATGGGCCAGCAACGCTCCTCCGTTGCTATCCGACATCGATTCCAGTAATCATGGGTTGGCCTGTGATAAACTGCTACAGTTGGATGAAACGCTTCGGTTACTTGGAATTCTATGGAATCCCAGTTCTGATTGTTTTCATTATAAAGTATCTATTGAAGAAGTCGGTACTTTCACGAAGCGCACTTTTCTGTCTTGTGTTCTGTGAAATTTCGACCCTTTGGGATAGGTTTCGGCAGTCACTATACAGGCGAAGATCATCTTGCAAGTCATTTGGACTCGAAAGTTAGGATGGGATCAGCCGCTTCCCGCTGAATTAAATTCGCAATGCCTAACTTATTACGAAGATTTGGTTCATTTGCAGAATGCCGTTGTCCCTCGCTGGACTGGACAAACGAGTGTAGCCGAAAGAATTGTCCTACATGGTTTTGCTGACGCCTCAAATATGGCGTACGCTGCTGTGGTGTATCTTAGTGTTGGTGGCGGTTCTTGTTTCCAAATTCCTTTGTTGGCCGCTAAGACTAAGGTCGCGCCACTCAAGTCGATCTCTATCCCTCGTTTAGAGTTGTGTGCTGCACAGTTGCTGACTAAGTTGATTCGTTTCGTGAGTTCTTCGATTCAACTCGCGAATGTGCCGATCTTTTGTTGGACTGACTCAAGAGTCGCACTAGCTCGGATTCGCAGTGAACCTAGTAAATGGAAGACATTCGTCGCTAATCGTGTCTCGGATATTCAATCGTTGGTTCCCACTGCAGTCTGGAGACACGTGGCGGGGAAAGAGGATCCCGCTGACATTGGTTCTAGGGGAATTTGTGCTGCAAGATTGCCGCAGTGTGAGCTATGGTGGCAAGGACCTTCCTGGCTCAAACAGTCGGACGAACCTAGTACTCCGCCTGCGATCGAAACAGATTCGGCTGCCTTTTCAGAATTGCGAGCCGATACGGTTGTTTTATCGATTTCTACGGAAGATCGTTGGGCTCCTCTTCGGCCAGTATCATCTTGGCTTCGACTATTGCGCATTACCTGTTACAGCTTCAGATTTGTTGCTCATGCGTATCAAAAGGTCAGCGTCCCGTTGGATATTGTCATCACTACGGATGAAATGTTAGAAGCTGAGAGATTTTGGATTCAGCGCTCGCAAAGGGCATATTTCAGCGTTGAATTCAACTGTTTGAGCTCAAAAAAACCACTGCCGAAGAGCAGTTCTTTGCCAAAATTGAATCCTTACCTCGATGAGGTCGGAAAGATTCGATTGGGGGGACGGTTGGCCAAAAGCTCTCTGTCTTTTGAGCAGGAGTTTCCGGTTATTTTGCCTAACTGTGACCTTACCGTCCTGCTAGTCCGTCGTGCTCATGAGCAGACCCTGCATGGTGGCGTACAGCTGATGATCCATCATCTGAGACAAACGTATTGGATATTAGGTCTTAGAATTTTAGTGAAGCGCTGCATCGCTAGTTGCGTTGTCTGTACGCGCCATCGAGCAGCTTGTACACAACAGCGCATGGGTTCTCTGCCAAGTTATAGAGTAGACCCTTCCCGTCCTTTTTCGCATGTTGGAATTGATTATACGGGACCCTTTTACATTTGTTTGTCAAGTGACCGTGGAATTCGTACGGAGAAAGTTTTTGTTTCGCTATTTATCTGCCTCTCCGTGCGGGCTATACATTTAGAGTAAGGGGATGGGTGTTCGACCGCTGATTTTCTAGCGGCGCTCGATCGGTTCGTGGGAAGACGGGGTATTCCTTCAGACATTTATACGGACAATGGCACCAATTTCGTCGGGGCTCCTAAAGAAGTGTCGGCTGATTTCGAGCGCATCATGCAAGATCCTGATTTAAGAAATCGTTGTGCCGCTGGCAGTATACGCTGGCACTTCATACCTCCTGGTGCGCCGCACTCCGGCGGAGTTTGGGAGGCTGGTGTCAAGCGTCTGAAATTCCATTCGCGTCGTGTATTGGGTGCAGTCACTCCCGTAAGGGATGAATTTGTTACCATCTTGTGCAACGTGGAGTGGTGCTTGAATTTTCGTTCAATCGCGCCGCTCTACGATGATCCCGATTCGTTGGAGGCTCTGACGCCTGGACATTTTCTGGTGGGCACCAGTTTGAAGGCAAGACCTGTGCCGTCAGTGCTTGAATTACGTGACAATCGTTTGTCTCGCTGGCAAATGGTGTTGAAGCTGACGAAGCAGCTCTGGAAGTTTTGGCATCATGATTACCTACACTCGCTCCAGCAGCGTTCGGCTTGGCATTGGCGTAAGTCCAACGTCAGGGCGGGTGAACTAGTTCTTGTGCGCGATTCTAACTTACCCCCCGCTACATGGGCGTTGGCGCGCGTAGTTCAGTGTCATGCTGGGACCGATGATTTAGTGCGGGTGGTTACTGTGAAGACAGCCACTGGTACTTTTGAGCGACCTATATCTAAGTTGTGTTTGTTACCGATTAGCTCAGAAATTTGTAGTAAATAGTATAATTTCGTTCGCCTGAAAGCGAACGAGGCGGGCGAAATGTTGTGGAAACGGAGTAAATTTTAAGTTTGCGCCTGTGAGGATGCTTTCCTTCGCGCCTCTGTACAGGCGAGCAATATGTGTATGTGTGAGTGTGTGGGTGCATGTGTGATCTAGATCCAATTTATGTGATTTCGTTAGTCGTTGCAAAGCGTGCGATCGAGTGGTATTGATTTGTGTCTGGCGTATCGAGCCGTGAGAATTCTTTTGTTCTACTTGCGCGCGTGCTAGTGTGCTGGAGTGTGCTTCATGCTATTAATTACTGTTGTCGCTTGTGCAACTTGCTTTTCGATTTCGTTTGGGGTGCATAAGCCCTGTGCTTTGAATTCTCTGTTTTGTTTCGAATATCTCTTGTGCGTTTTTTTTTTGAGTTGCGAGTTTCCGCGTGGGTCTCACGGTTTCGAGCAGCTCGACGCGGAGCAACGGCTCAACACTTATACTAATCATCAAGCAACTATTTCAGCGCTCAAGAGTTTTTTGTGCTTCGTCGGGAAAACGTATTTTTTGTTTTTATTTGTTTCAATACGAAATAGATTCCTGTAATTTTTCCGCAATTGATTTGCCAGCACAGAGGGACGAAGCCAGAGTCTGGCAAATTTTATGAATGTGGGATTAATTTTGAGAATGAATTAGTTTGTTAGTCAAACATCTTTTTTTTTTCTTTTTCATCTAATTCCACTTCAGGATGAGAACAGAAAAGTAGTGCTGTCCGCAAATCGTCATTAGTTGGCACAAAAATCGACATGTTTATTTCTAATAAACCAATGATACTGAATTAAACTCGTGTTATTGTGAGTTGGAAATCTTTGTCGGATATCAATACAATAACAAGACACCGCTGACGTGATGTGTTGGTAACTGCATCGACATCTAGTGCCACCTATGGGCAAATTCCGGTTCCATACTCACACACCTGGCAGACAGGGGTAGAGGGTCCATCAAACCAGTCGTAAGACTGATTACTTCATGATGATGATGATGAAACAGGAGAAAACTACATGCTACCCATCATTCCAATTCCCTACGATAATTACTATACAGGTGCCTCTTACCTCATGCAGATATCTAATTATGTCTCAAAAAGATTGGAATTTTCATGCAATGATAGAATATTGGAGAGAGATTACCCTGTAAAATACAATCATGTGAAATTGTTGTTGATTATAAATCAAAACTAAGAGAAATAACTTTCAGTCAGAAAGGAAGTATTGGGAGTACAAGAATCATGAGAGGTAACTCGTCAAACGTTTTCAATGGGTCTGTACCATTATGATTATGTCCGTTCCGTTGACCTGCCGAACCTAAGATATACTCACGCATACCATTCCATACATGTAGATGTGCATACAATCGCACCATTGTAGTATCCTCTGTGCGTTACTGTGTGTTACCTCTGCATGTAAAATACCTATCCCATTCTCATACTTATGACATGTAATGATCTCGGAGCTTGAATCATTTATCGAAAGAAATGAGATTGAAACTCACATTTTTCATCTCGTAGAATGAACTCTTTAGGACAATTGGCACGGAAAGAAGTACAAAACAGAGGGAGAACGAAAGAAAAATGCACAGCAAGAAACGATTCAAACTCCAGCAAAATCAAGATGTATATACATATATCCCCGATTCTGAGAACGAATGTTCAAAGATGGAGAAATTTATAATGAAAATGGAAAAAAAATGGGAATTTTTCCGATGACGTTACACCTATATACACAGACTTTTTCAACTCTAGAGTTTCCTCTACTACTGTTCTGAGTGCTAATATTGCTTCCCGCGTTCCCCTATTTTTCCTAGAACCGAACTGATCTCCTGCTGATCCACTCTCTATTTCATCCTCTATCCTCCTGTACATAATGTTTGTCAATATTTCCGAGGCATGTCAAGCTGAACTCATTGTTCTGTAGTTCTCGCATTTGTCTGCTCCCTTGTCTGGTGGAATGGCGACAATTTTATTCTTCTGAAAATCTTCCGGTACTCCTTCTCTTTCGTACATATCCCTGACCAATTCAAACAGTGCGTCACGAGTTCTCTGACTGGAGGCTTTGATGAGGTCCGCACTTATTCCATCTACTCCTAGCGCTTTATTATTTTCCAATTTTTTTGAAGCCCTGTCGAATTCTGATCTCAAAATTGAATCTCCCTCCTTCTCCAAAAATCCTATATTATCGCGTCCTTCATACAGATCTTCTGGATGATTAATCCATTTTTCTATTTCTTCCTCCGTTCTTTCCAATTGTCTCTCTAGAGAATGTTCAATCTTACTCCTCCTAGATTTCATTCGTCCAAAAAATCTCCTAATAACCCTATATGCCTCATCTATGTTCCTCAAATGTAATCTTACTTCTATATCCTGACATTTTTCCTGTAACCATTGTTCTTTTGCTTCCCTCGATTCTTTCATTATTTTATCCCTCAGTGCCTTGTATATCTGCTGGTCTTGTTCGCTACTCTTATTCTTGTATTCCTTCGTTTCATCAATTGAATCGGGAATTCCTTCCGTCATTCATGGTTTCTTAGGTTCTACTCCGTCGTTTTTCGAAATTTCATCTGCACATTGTTCTATGTTCCCCTTCATATTTGTCCATCTACTCTCTATTTCCAAGTCTTTCTCTTGTCGATCCTCTAATTCTTCGTCCAACATCACTTTGAATGCCTCCTGTGTTTGTTTTTGCTTGAGATCCTTCAAATTCCATCTTTTTTGCATCTTCCTTCCCTACCTCAGAGCTCTGAATTTCAGAGAACACGTCATCAGCAACATATTGTAATCACTATCTATATCCGCGCCTGGATGAATTCTACAGCTCCTCACTTGGTTCCTAAATCTTTGTTTCACCAATATGTAATCAGTTCGGTATCTTGCTGTATCTCCTGGCATTCTGCAAGTATAGAGTCCTTTGGATGATTCTCGAATAATGTGTTGGTGATAACCATTTTATCGCTTCCACAGAATTCGATCAAACGTTGTCCTCTTTCATTTCTCTCTCTCAACGCAAAATCTCCCAATTTGTATTTAATTCAATATATTTCATATCTGAATTATATATAATTCATGTTTAAATTGTTTCTCCATATCTGATTTGGAAATATCACATTCCTTCTTGTTTGTCTGGTGGCACTTTGTCTTCACTCAGGAGCCCCGCAAAAATATTCGCAATCTAGCTCCGCGCGGCTGGAGCTCGGCCCTATTTCCAAACATGATAAAAAACCAACCAGTGGGTTTGGTTTCGGATAACTCAGAGCTGTTCCTAGCATGTGGATTGGACGAATCTATTATTTATTCTACTCCCTTTTATATATCCGTTCGAAGCAAAGATGTGTTTTCAAGAACCATGTAACACTTGGAATCCTTTTTTCTCTACTTCTCGTAGTACGTACAGGAATCTTCAAATATCATTCACATGACTAAATGTACTTGGCAGCTGATATTGATCCCACATCTTTTTTTTCTGATGGGGCATATCTGTTGTATCCCGTTGAAATGTGGCATACAGTCAAATTTTTGTTGAAAATATGTTTTTCGGTTGTTGTTGCACGTATTGACCGCATTTTCATGTATTCTATGTACTTCGCGTGTTTTTTTCCACGTTCTCAATGCTTTTTGTGGGGATTTTGAATACAGTTAAATTTCCGTTGAGAATGTGTCTTTCGGTTTTTCTTCTAAGCATTGACCGCATATTCATGTATTTTATGTACTTGGCGTGTTTTTTCACGTCCTCAACGTTCTTTGTGGGGATGCCACCTCTTTTTGCGAATGTGCATCACTGAATTACTAAAATGAAAGTCATCACCTACAAAGTTTTCAAAATCTCTGAAATACATACCAATGGTTCCGCAGTCTTGAGTTTCCAAGAGTACGTCCAAACGTCTTGGAAGCAATAATTTATCATGCTCGGAAGACAGTAGTTCATTTGTATCTCTTTCAAATGAAGAATATTAAAGGATTTGGTACAAGCTTGATTATTCATCAATTTTCATCTCAAATGTCTCATAAACCTCAATCGTGCACACATGTCCATCCGACATTGTACGCCAATTGTGCCCAAAACGTGTGCACGCTCGGGACCTTTCACATTTAGGACATTCCAATGTCCCGGAAGACGTTTCTGGACATATCGATAGTACTTCCCGGTGCTATAAGTCCATGTGTGATTCTGAAGGGGATTCTCAGTCAACCATGATTATCCGTCCAGAAACGGAGTAGAGGAAGTATGATTGTCCTCATATACTGTTGATATGCCATGAATGATCAGAATTTCCCATCAGCGATTTTCATCATGGGATTTACAAATAGATATTTCAAGATATATGTGGTGCTGAGCAAAGAGTTTACGCGCATTCTCATCGAGGTTTTCAACATTCCAATGAATCTGTGTTCAAATTATTCTGCGAAGATGATTAGAAATTTCGGCAAAGTGTGATTCTTTTTCTATCAATTTTCATTAGTCTCTACGGAACCGTTCCTTTTTCCGACTAAGAGATTGAGGGGATACCAGCGATCCCCGCTGATGCCCACCACACAAATGTACCGACTGAGTGAACATTTTCTCTGCGAGAATACTCTGAACTGAATTGAAAAAAAATCATGAAACTTTCAGGAATCAATCTTCAATCCTTTATCTATCGCGCTACATCGCCTGAATTTCGAATTTTGAGGAAAAATTTTTTCCTCAGTCGGGAACATAAATTTTTTCCAAAATTCGAAATTTGAGCGATGTACTGCGATATATAAAGGATTGAGGATTGATTCCTGAAAGTTTCATGCTTTTTCATGAATTCAGTTCAGAGTATTCTTGCAGAGAAAATGTTTACTCAGTCGGTACATTTGTGTGGTGGGTTGCATCAGCGGGGATCGTCGGTATCCCTTCAAGATATGCCAATGAAGAGAGTATATAAGGCTCAAAGCAGCCTACAACGTTAGAAGCTATGGAGTGATGAATATTAGGAGAGAGCATCAATTCCCACACAGCACAACAGTTCAGAACGAGTTCTTCATGTACCCATTTTTGATTTCTATAGTTTCTGAATGCATTGATTTTAAACCCTCCCTGAACTGATGTGCCGTGTAAGTTAGCTCATAGAAGCAGAGGATTCCTTCACAAAGACAAGAGAGGGGAGAACGCTCGCTAAATTGATAGCTTTATGATGATTTCCAATTATATGATGTCCTGAAATAACGAACCAATCATGAATTGCACAGAACAATATGGCGAACTTGATTCTCCTTGGATTCCATCGACAAAAAGTTCCTCTTCAGGTTCCCCAGATACTCAGAATCAATTCGATTGTGATGCATTGAGAAGAGAGGTTTTGGATTCAATCCGATATCTTATAGCGAAGGACATCTGAACGTTGATGTCCAGTATTTTCTATGGCACTTATTGTTCATAAGTTGTGTGATTTCTTTGAATGGATAACATATCAATGAGCAGTTGTTATGCCGAAAGTGATTACAATAGTTACGAACAAACTCAAGATTCCAATATGCAGGAAAGCAGACTCCTGAGTTTAGTTCCCCACAAAATATGGGATTTTTTCCCTATCTCTCCTTCGGTATTGAGAGCTGAAAATCCTATCTTATAGAATGTTAATTCCTGGAAAACCTCATGTCAGTGTTCAATGAATTGGCGTATCACTTGAACTGAAATTGTTTGTCTCTCCTATTGCTATTTTTATTTAGTTCTTTTATTATTTGTTCAGATACACATGGTTTTCCAAATTGAAATTAATTTTTCAATTGAGTGTTGAGAGTGAGTGTCATATGTTGACTTCAACTCATTTCTTCCAAATGTGCGGTGTATGGAAAAATAGAGTCAACGCTGTTCTAAGAGAAATATATATGCATTTTCAGCATTGCGAGGCCAAATTCGTTTTTTGATTTGTAAATCATCGGCGGATATCCATCTTGTACCTATACCCCGCAACATACTAGTATAATGAGCGCCAGTAATATCTTTCCCATCATGGAAAATGGTAGCACAACCCTTATAAGAGCTATTCCCAACACGTATTTTCGTAGTAGGTATTGCCTCAATGTCGAAACTATTTACTTTTTTCACTCCACCATCACTGTGTTCAAACAGCATTAGTTGTACACTGGGGACTGTTCTGATTCAGTTATATCAGACTTTTTCATTTTACATTCACCATTGCTACATATCTCACAAAAACCTTCTGTATTCATCCATTTCCCAACATTATGATTTATCAGCGCGTGTAAATTATATGATTTCTTCGAGATGATAGGTAAAGCAAGAGCCGGAACATGATTCATGCTAATTATAGTATTTGTATATCCACATAGTTTACAATTCATGATTGTGGTTATTTGATGTCCTACTGCAGTTCCAATTGCAGATGGATTATTACAAAGAGATGTAATAAATGTACCAGGATGTTGCGATTGATTATGAACATACTGTTCACTTGCGAACTGCCATAGCACTTTCATATCAATATTCTCATGTACTTCATATCCGTCTATTGAAGTTGTCAAAACGTGAGCTTTTCCCACAGCAATTGATTTTCCTCCATTTGGAGCACAATATAATATACATTGAACGGTCGCATTCACATTACTAGAGATACCATCAACATTTGGGAGATCTATTACATTCCATACAAGCCCATCCATTCTTCCGTCATTTCCATTCTGACACGTGTATACTTCAATAGGCAATGCCCAAATCGTATCACGTATTTTGAAAACGCGTCTCTTCGATATTTCAATAGTCAGGAGGTCCGGGCTGAACTTTTTTCGTAACCGATTATATTCGATCATAGCTGATTCTTGTATTTCACAGGAGATGGGTTGTAATTGATTGCGTTCAATCCTTATAATCTGGTCACTCGAGACAGAGCAACATAAATTTGTCTGCAAGTGAATATTGAATTGCCCATTTCTATGACAGTTCCCTGTCAACTGAGGCTTTGACTTTTGTGAATAGTTATACCATAGCTGAGACATATCGGAAATTGTTCTCTGATAACATGAGCGTTTCCCATCACTCGGAATTTGACATTGACACGTTCTGTTGTGGTTTCTGTCCCTGTAGGTAGTACCATTTTCAATTTTGCAATATCATCACCATCACCACCTTGTACAATAGGAACTACCTTGGTGATTGTGCCATTAACAAGACTCAATTCGACGGCAATGTTTCTCCTGATCATAATCTGTGCTCCTATTTGATTAATTTTCATTCTCGCTGATCCAGCTGTTCAAGAGCTGTTTTTGTCATTAGCATCCAATCATTTCGTGACCTTCTTTTTCAAATACAATGAACAGTTTGTTGTATCATGGGCAATATGATGGATTCCGTCCGACGTAATTCGATTTAGCATTGTAGTATTCAAAACATCACATTGAACACACATGAGTAATGAACAAACAGGGTTCGTTGCAACATTGTGAATGTCATCGCATAATTCGTTTGATCAACCTTCGCAGTTTGTTGCATTGGAATTGACTTTCCTCGATTGTAGAAGTGCTGTATCCGAATTACTTACCATTCTAATGCAAAGTCTTGATAACATGTTCCTGTAAGGATCGTCACCCTTTTGACGCATAGTAATTATCAATTCATCATAGCTGAAAAGACCTGTCCATAAATCATAAGATCCTAGACCTCTAAGTACCTCCTCTATTTTTTTATTAGATAGCTGTATAAAAATGGGGTCTTCGCGAACAGGCGGTGGTTGTAACAAGTCACCAAACAGTAATATATGCGTTTCCCTGAACCAAACATTTTCAGAATCGGCAGTGTTGAATATTTCGGTCAATCGAAGGTGTGTATATCAGGGATGAGGATTAAATCCGAGCGGCAATATAACTCCTGAAGCGCTCGCGATCAAAACACGTATCGCTCGTAAGAAGGCTTTCGGTCGATGAGTAAAAGGTTTCTGGCTCTTTAAGTATTCGATACCTGCGGGATGAGGATTTGCGAAGAGTGCTGTATGTTTGCTCGTATGTAGAGCTAATCATATAAAGAGCCGGTTACCTGAACTCTCACAAAGGATCGCTCTTTCTGCGATCTGAATGTGTGAGGATTCATACCTGCTGGATACTCCAAAGAGCGATTCCTCGAAGAGCGAGGACACTTTAGATCCCAAGCGAGCAACTCTTTTGAGGAGGTAAACCTCCGGGCTCTCGCATACTTCAACTCCTTGAGCGATCGAATCGTAGAAAGAGCGAAGGATTCGATCAAGGAGTTGAACTCCTGATCGAAAAGGAGTTTTACTCGTGTCAGAGAATAGTCCATCAGCTGAATATGAGAGTGCGTATGTAAATTATGTCCATGGGTTCTGTGAATGGGAGTCTGAATTTTTTTGGTCGTAGAATCCGAATTTGAAACTATTTTCGTAAGATTCGTGATCTGTGTTTTGTTATAAACAATTGAATTGTTTATAACGCATCGACGGTCAAACTATTGTTTTTATCGGAAAATTGTTCAGACGACAATTATTCATTTCTCATCGGAGAATATACTTTATCTGAACTATTTTTTCGATTTCTCGATTGTTTATTCAAATGCATTTTTTAAATAAATAATTAGGTCGCCGGAACTGGATCTTTCAACGGCGGTTTGAGTGTAGTTGGTCGGAGAATCTAGATTATTGGATGCCTTTTGGGGAATTCATAGCCCGTGTTTTGTTATAAACAATTGGATTGTTTATAACGCATTGACGGTCAAACCATCGGTTTTTCGGAAAATTGTGAAAATGAAAATTATTCATTTCTCATCGGAGAATACACTTTGTCTGAACTATTTCTTCAATTTCTCAATTGTTTATCCAAATGCATTTTTTAAATAAATAATTAGGTCGCCGGAACTGGATCTTTCAACGGCGGTTTGAGTGTAATTGGTCGGAGAATCTAGATTATTGGGTGACTTTTTGGGAATTTATAGCCCGTGTTTTGTTATAAACAATTGAATTGTTCAGATCACGAATCTTACGACAATAATTTCAAATTCGGATTCTACGACCAAAAAAATTCAGACCTCCATCCACAGAACCCATGGACATAATTTCCATACGCACGCTCATATTCAGCTGATGGACTATCCTCTGACCCGAGTAAAACTCTTTTTCGATCAGGAGTTTAACTCCTTGATCGAATCCTTCGATCTTTCAACGATTCGATCGCTTAAGGAGTTGAAGTATCCGCTCGCTCTTCGGCTCGACTCCCGAGTTGAGGTAAAGTCCCAACTCGTTGAAGAGTTTGACTCGTGATTCGAGCCGCTCGCATGGTCTTAGGATTCGATCGCTCAAGGATCTAAAGTATACGACCGCTCTCAGGTACAACTCGGGAGCGGATTCATTGTATTAGAACCTGCTTCGACTCTCACTCGGATTCAATCCTTAGTACTTGTTACCTGCTCCTATCCCGAGCGGATCACCATTATGAATTCCGAGGGTCGCTCGCTGTACGATGCGAACTCGAAAAGATCAAAACTTTCGCTCTACATCCCTGGTGTATATACAGAAGAGTTACATTTGAAACCATTGAAATCTCATCAATGATTACTACAACTACGTTTCGAACTACGAGTTCATTCCTCACAGTTTTGAGTGCTGCGTCAGGCAATTGTCTATACTGGGCTGTGTTCCCAAGTTCTACTGGGAGCCGGAAAAATCGGAGTACAGTGCGACCTCCAAGATTGAAAGCTGCTATACCAGTTGGAGCAGTTACTGCGTTGTCTTCCCCAAGAGTTTTCTTGACCCCACTTCTGATAGTTTTCATTGAGAAACTCTGACAAATCCCACCTTTGCTCACATAAAGTCCAAGAATCTTATCACCATATGACAAGGCCCCAGTGATTTTATCAAATACTCGTTTTTGGTCATCATCTGATTCTGCGATCATCTGGGTAAGATCACCGCCTTCGGAATCGTTTTCTGCTTTTCTGATATCTTCCATATCCCCTACGGTTTCAATGGGTACACATTCAAGTACGTGATCATCAGAAACACTGGTTCCCTGGTTTACATCTTCGAGCTTATTTTCCTGAATTCGTCCTTCAGGATAATCGGCTGCTCGTTGAATATCTGATATTCGTTCATGATACTGAAGAGTTTCTATCAATTGTGATTTTATTGACAGAAATGCTCCTGTATGAGAATCACATCCATCCTTCAATTCATCGGTATCTTGCCACAGTTTAAATGATAATAATGATGCGAAATGATAATCTTCAGGTTGAGGTTGAACATTATATTTGAACTAATCGATGAGATGCCCACGTGAACTTTCTAAAAAAATAAAGACTCACTAATTACATGATATTCCATGTTTTTGGACGGTTTGGTTTATGTGATATCATACTACTCAGCGAAATCATACAACCCTAACAGCACACTTCGTCGCATCTCCGTGGTCTCCACGGAGATAGGTGGTATCTACGTGGAGACCACGGAGATGCGAAGGAGTGTGCTGTCAGGGAAGTTCAAACATTCCAAATCCACAGGTCTGTTCGAATAGTGAGTGTCCACAAGCGATGAACAAAATATATCTGTGGATTCAGGGTCTGAAGCTTCAATCTCTCTCCGAGTTCTCAATTATCTACCCCTATTCATGTTAACATTTACCCATCTGATGGTGATCTCTGGATCGGTTCCGAATAGTCAAATTCCCAAGAGAGTGTCAGCTGCTTTTAGCGCTCCACATTCTTTATGATTCAACATACGCATTCCAACCCGAGTAGCAGGAGAGGTTAGAGATGCTAAGAGCGTGTTTGGAAAATCCTACGAACATGCGTAGAACCTCCAAATGAGACTGTTTCGAACAATTATGTGCTATGCACCTCCATAGAATATCTCAACGAATTTATCCAAAATAGTCTCATTCGCACATCCCTTTTACATTCATAGAGTCACCATAGCATATTTGAGATGTTCTTGTGCTACTTGGGAATGCTCTAAAGATAACTACGTAGAGGCTTGAAAGAATTTATTCCTTCGAACACATCACCAATGTAACTCTTATCAGATTTAGATACATACTTCATAGAGTACCAAGTCAACAACGCAGATTATTCTCCCACGAACTGTATGTCCATATTACCTTTCCATGCAGTTAGAATGACAGGATTATAATCATTGATATTGATTTCCTTTTTTGGACGTGGTAAATCATGTAGTCTACCCTTCGTTTCCAACTGCCTTCCATGAGCAACAGATACAGCTACATCCGTCATCATCAGAGTATCTGTAATAGGACGTGAAAATCCGAATCTCCACACTTTGGAGGAAGAGTTCTCACTTTTCTTCGTACGTGAACAGTGATCATCGTGTTTATGTTCCCGATGTGTATTCACCCGTGCATATAATTGCGGTGAGACCGCTAATGATGCTACATCTTGATTTGAAAATTCACCACTGAGGGAAGCACCTTTTATCCAAATTGAAAGATGAAAGTGTTGCATTCCCCTACCTTGGTACTCTCAATGCCGAAAATAATAAGCAACTTCTCCGAAAGGATTGTCAGAGGAACAAATGGAATCGAGCATGCCACGAAACTTATTCTCAATAAGTATAGAAGTTGACACAGGGTCGGAAGCGACGAGCTCATCCGGAGACATTTCAGCTGCGAGAGGTCCATTCAATTCTCGCAGGTATTCTATCGAATCTGTCCATAGCCATTCACTAGGCCTGAGAATGGGAAAACATGTAGCTGCTCCATAATGCTGTATCATACAATTGACGTCATTTGTGGGCTTTCCCCAATATTGCTGTGTATTATGTGGTTTAGAGAATATCGTACTGAAATTACTCTTCAGCTGTTGTCTGGAGAGCTTGTCTAGATAGCTGACCGCAGTATATTAGTCACGAGGATTAGTGACATTCATTTTATGGTAAATTCCAGCATTCAGTTGTCGCATGTTGGTATCGCGTGATGAATGAAAAAGATACTGTATGTTCAATCTAAACTGAGAATGTCTTGACCTCAACATTGAAAATGAATTCAGCATCGGTTACACTGCCTAATCTGTCTTCATGTTGTCCATTTATCCCATGAGGATATGAATCTGGAAAACATTTTACGTCCAAACCTTCAGTACGATTGTCCAGCAGAACATCGTGAATTTCAATGATTTCATGTAGGGCAGTTGCAGATTCATTTGACTTTCCATCTTATATAGGATGAATCGTGAACTGGTCATAATATGGATCAGATTGTGACATTTGGGTCACGAGAGGAGCTCCATTGTTACCATCAAAATCAAGGTTTGATTGTGATTCATATTCGAATTCCTCACAAATATCACTAGTACTTGCAGGAACAGATTCAATCTCAACTTCTACATCTTGTAGTTATCATTCAACAGTGAATCATACGGAGGTGGTGAAATAATTTGCGAATACAAAGTATTATTCTCTCTGAGCCATAACAAGGCATTCCATATTTTCTTGACGACCACCAACACTAGTTTACAGCCATTTTGTGCATTCGACGTCACTTTTTTTTTCTGATGCATTTTGCTCCCTGAACTGAAAAATCACAGTAAGAACTTTTTTTATGGACAAGTTTTCGAGAGATGAATTTTTGAAGTGGGAAAAAATTGTTTCTATCGAAGTTTCACTATTGAAGGTATATCTCAAGTCAGAAGCGATCGATCTAATCGTGGGAGTGTCGAAATGGACATAATCAAACTGCCAACAAATATCGGATGGGGGCCAAATCAACGAAAAACCAAATTAACGGAACCGTTAGTTGGAAAGAATCAGACATCATAATTCTACACCTCTTCCTTTTCAACCAATGGTTTCGTTGATTTGTCCTTTCGTTGATTCGGCCCCCATCCCGAATATCAACGTCACTATTGTTGATTACTCAAGGAGTTTAAGTGCAATGAATCGAAATATTTGGAGGAAATACTGTTTTCCGAGAAAAATGAAGGTAAAAAAGTTACATTTTTGCCAAGGAAAAATAGAAAACGTGGGAATATACTTCGTATCAAATTTTTCACGTGAAGTGCGCTGTTTTACGGAGAGAATATATTTGTGTATGATGGATTTGTGGAGGAGATCTATGAAAAATTACAGGAGTTGCGATCATTTATGTACAAGTGGCAAAATACAACGTTTTGTTCATTCTGAGAGTTTGAGTTTTTTCATAGCTTATACTTAAGTTTAATTGATTTGAATCATTTTGATTCCAATATATTAATATAACATGAGCATCAGAAGTAATTTTGTCTTCTTGATTGTCGTTTGTTTTTGATAGCATCCGTTTCTCTTATGAGAGACCAAATATAATCCCCCATCATTCTGTCATCCCAAAATCCCTGGTAGCGTTGCTCCATGGACTTCAGTTGTTGATGGAATCTCTCACCATGTTCGTCACTCATATCGCCCAAATTCTCCGGGGAAGAATTCGAGTGGGGATGTAAGAAACGGATCTTGGGAGACATATTTACTACTGTTGGGACAATTGGAAGGATATAATAGACATGGATGAGAAAAAATGGAATAAGATGAATAGGATAGTATTATATACCGATTTTTGCATAATTCCTGAGCGTATTCGCAACGATAACGTTGTACTCAGGGTCTTCATTATTCCCAAGGAAACCAGAAACCACTGACTTGCACGAATCCCAGGGTGCGTTTTCGACAGAGGATGAATACGTGTGGAATTTGTCATCTCCCAGCAGTTTCCTTATTTGTGGACCATCAAAGACTCTTCCTCTTATTTTCGCTGGGGAAAGATTTGGGGAGAGGCTTCTCAAATTAGTGAACGCTTGGCCATCTTTGTTCAATGCCTTGAAAGAGTTTTTGAAAAGTCCAAGTTTGATGTGCAATGGTGGGAGAATAATGTTCCCTTTCCTGACGAGAGGTTTATATTCCACGCTGTTCTCACCCAAAGTTTCGTTCCTTCTTTTTGGCCATCGTTTTCTCTTGTAGTGATGTTCGCGAGTACGACTATCCAAGAGAAACAAAAAACAGCAATATTTCGTATATTCTTGCTGCATTTCGCATAACAGGCCTACTACTCTTGAATCAGAACAAACTTCTCAACCGTGTTCTTCATATTTGCGTTTTTCAATAATTTGACCATTGTTTCATACAATTCTCAAGCGTTGAGAGCATGTGCGATGGGTATCGACAGTTTTCCGTTCCTGTTATGTAAGAGGACTGCTTCTGAACTAGTTTTACTGCCGTCAACAAATAACCGCCACTCTTCTGCATCTTGAGGTTGTTCAAGTTCCTTGAACAAACCAGGAATACCTTCGCAAAAGCATATTTGCCCTCTCATAGAAATATTACTCTGAGTGAGCCCTATCACGGTCTCTGTAGTATGTCACTCTCACATTCGCAGCTAAAAAGTTGTACTGTTTCATTCGAGATGCATGTAATTCTGCTGCCTCTCTTGGGAACTCCGAATCCCTCACCCAATCATTCAATTCAGCCTGAGTTAAAAGATGGTGCTCTTCTGTAGCATTGAAATCGCTATCATTATCCGCTCCCAGACCAGCTAGTAAATCGTCACATGTTCCGGGGTTAGATGAATTGGGACACTTGGGAATTGGAAGTGTGTTTCAGTGGAGTATTGGGAATGGAACAGATTGTACATTTGCACAAGTCCATCGCATACTTTTCCCGAAACCCGTGTAGGTGCTTAAACAGAAATAGCAGTCCGTAACGTGACGAAATGGTTCCCTCCACATCATTGGTACACCGAATGTCATGTGCCGTCTGATTAAAAAAAAATGTGGATGTATGAGATAGTCATGTAAGGTACAAGGTAGAGAATTTTGTGTATTTTTCAACAAACGCGGAAGTCCCAAATGGTCCATTCAAAATTTGTGTTGAATATTGACACAACCTTGTGAAGAAAACTCGGGTCAACCGATTAGAAGAATTTATTTCCAATGGTAATTTTGATTGAAAGCGTATCAGAAAAACATTTGACCGAAACGAGATCAATGGCATATTCATTTCCAGTGGAAAATTACGATTCTCACGATTCCATCTGTTTCTGGTCATGAAGTTTCCTGAACCTAACCAAATATCGTGATTCATCTATACAATTGTGAATCCACGATGCAAATATCCGATTCATGACAATTGAGAGTTTTCTCTTGTACGTGGAAAGCGTTTGAGAAATCCACATGGAGTTTTAGATTTACATTAAAAACTTGACAGTTTGATACTCTCATGTGTCGATTCCGGACACGAACTTTGAGTGGACCGTTATTCACGCGAAGTTCTGAACTGTGTATGGATTTCACATTTACTGATCACCCAATGCATACTCTGTTGAACCGGAAGCCCATCCTACAAGACTTATATGGCATGAAAGGCATACGATACTTGGTGTCCATCCTTCATCGAGATTATCAGGTGTTATTTGGAAGCATTGAAGATGATGCTCTTGAAGAGAGTTGGTGAATTGACGTCCATTCCTCTTTACCACAATATTACCAGACATGTAGCAAAAATTATCTGGATGGTTTGTGCACTCAAAACTTCGTTTCCTTTCATTCATTGTGTGCCGAATGAATCGAAGAAAGGGTGCTGCTATAATCGGAAGGCAGAATATCGAATCAACTAATTCCATAAAACTTGATAACAGACGTATGTGGAATGTCAGAAAAATGAAGACGCAAAAAAAACAGAAGACAAGTGATGAGCTTGGATTATTTGTAATCGCGGCCACATACATAGTATAAGCAAGTCACTCCAATCAAAGAGGATCAGATAGAGTGGGAATGCTGTGTATTCGACTGAGTAAGCCATCTGCAGTCTCACTGGCGAACTACTTTTATTCATCATGTGCATCTCTCCAAAATACTTAACCACTGAGATGCGAGGGGGTGCTGAAACTCGTCATGGGAAGTTGTACTGTCCTCCTATGACCGTTTCCACTCTATCTGATTCTCTTTGGCCCCACCATCGAAAATGACAAGAGTTTCCAGGCCAGTATATGCGACCGTGTTCGTAATACACCCATCCCGTATCAACATATTTCAATGAAAATAAATCAAATCAATTACACTCAAGTATGGGCTATAAATAACTTGCAACTTTGAGAATCAAAAAAACGTTCAATTTTGGCACTTGTACATGAATGATCGTAACTTCTGTAGTTTTTTATAGATTTCCTTCCACAAATACATCATTCTCTTCGTAAAAGACCGCACTTCACGTGAAAAATTGGATACGGGGTATATTTCCACGTTTTCTATTTTTCCTCGGCAAAAATGTAACTTTTTTACCTTCATTCTTGTCGAGAAACAGTATTTTTCCCAAATATTCCGATTCATTGCACTCGAACTACTTGAGTAATCAACAATAGTGACGTTGATATTTGTTGGCAGTTCGATTATGTCCATTTCGACACCTGCCACGATTAGATTGATCGCTCCTGACTTGAGATATACCTTTAATAGTGAAACTTCGATGGAAACAAATTTTTCCCCACTTCAAAAATCCATATCTCAAAAACTCATCCATAAAAAAAGTTTTGACTGTGATTCTTGAGTTCAGGGAGCGATAATGCACGAGGGAAGAATAGTGTCATCAAATGTACGAAAAATATTTTTCATTTTGTAAACTAGTGTAACTATTCCCAAACTATTCTGTATTCAGTTGGAATACCACGAATCAACACATATGATACATGATTCAAATTGAGAGGTTAAGTAGATGGACGAATCTTCCTCAACGTTTCTTGCAAAGGTAAAGGAAGATGGAATGTTCTACCTTCCATTTTTTATACCATATGTTTATGAGGTATATTTTTGTTCAAGACCGCATCCATTCTTTGAGATGTTCGAAACGCTCTTGCTCTTGGAATGAGAATCCGTCCACGATCATCCGATTGTGTAATTTCATAAACTGAACTTACATCAAGCCCATTCAAAATACACGTTGGCGGTATGGAGATGGTTCAATAAAGTTTTCAAAATATTTCGACTTTATGCTTTTTTACTTGTGTCTATTGTTCCAAACCCTTCACGAAACACTGGCCATGGACCCCTTTCGACCCATTGGGGTGCGAGGTATGGACTGTCGAAGTTATTGATGAACTACTCTTAGCGCTACCCAGGAACAACTACGTGGACGTGATTGTTCTCTGTTCCCTCCGAAGTGCTTGATTATCGTGAGCCCCCTTGCCTCTCACATGTGGGGTTCCAAAATTTGGTTCCATGACCAGTGTTTCGTAAGGGGTTTGAAACCAGCTTCCCCATGCCATGATAAAAAAATAAAGGTTTCTTCTAAAAAAACCATCTTGACCCCTAAATGACTTTCAAAATCACCTCTGAGAGATTTTCCAAGGTCAGCATCATACTTCCCCCTTGGAACCCTGAACTTTTTATCTGGAACATTCATCTCCATCTCCACTAGTTCCCGACATATTTGACTATATCACTTCAAATTGACCACCCTGTTCATGTACATACTATCAGCATTCAACCTCAGGGGAGAAGATTGACGCGAGATCTTCATTATCGAGGTGTGATTTACCGGTGACGAGTAATTATCCCATAATGTGATGCCATCATCGGCTTGATTTGTCACTATCATGTACTTCCCTATTACGAGTACAAAATTTGCACGCACATGCTCTACACGGTCTCGATCACCGGCAAGCAAAGAGCGAACACCTCACCGTCCGATCCTCCGTCACAATAATCGTTCAACGTGCTTCGCGGTTTCTTTGAGACTCAAACTTGATCGTTCTCGCTTCGCTATCATAGTTTGTCGCCCGTTATTATCGCTCTGTGTCGTGCTCCCTCATCGCGAAGTGCTGTATGAAGGAAAAGGGAGTGACGGCCGCCAATCCACGGGAGGATTCATCGAAAGGCTGTACACAAAAATTAGCGAAGGAGATGTCCTAACTTGGCTCGACTCCACATACAGTCCCTGGGAAGTGGCAAATCTTGCTTTCCCATGCTCTTCGTAGTTCTCCAATGTTTAGAGAATCATTAAACATAGCATCCGGCTACCGCTACATTGATTCTAGATTAATTCGTCAATTCAACATTTGGTCCTTCGAGCCAGATGCTCGAAGTGATTCTATTTGCCTCCCTTTTGCATTCTCATGCTCCGGTATCTTGCTCTTCCGATAAACGTTGATCTCTATTGAATACCACCTTGTCAATTATAATCTTTGAACTTTTCGATACTCTCCGATAGCTTTCTGTCATATATGACGAGGAGAATATATGAAAATATATGAATATATGATCTGTATATGAATATATGTTCTGTGTTACCCACGTATGTAATGAATTCAATGATATTATTATCTTATCTGGAACCTGGCTGCGCGAGGATATTGTTTGTTCTGGAATTGGTTTACATGGCTATGCAGTTTATCGTATGGATAGAAACAGACTCGCCAGTCAATTTTCGCGGGGAGGTGGTGTCTTAATCGCCGTTAAGGATAGCCATCGGAGCTGTGTCGTCTCATCTTATTCAAAAGTTCAACATCTTTACGTCGAAGTTTATTTTGGTTCTTTGTCGTTGTTGTTCGGGGCTGTCTACATTTAGCCTGCTTCGGATTCTTCAATATACTTGGACCATTGTCAAAGCGTTGGCGAAATCCTCCTCAAGGAGAACTTTAACTCCTCATACTTGTACGGGGATTACAATTTACCTCATATTTCCTGGAGCAATATTGATTCCAAATGATCTTTCTCAGTGTTACCTGGTTCGACTCTCGATGAAATGCCTTTTGCCCAATATGTTCTCGAATATTTCAATGAATTAAATTTGTTCCAACTCAATACTTTCAAAAATTCTCATGGTAACATACTTGATCTTATTTTTCCTGATAACGATCGTATTGATGTCAATATTGCTCTGGATCCTTTTCTCGCGTGTGACAACTTTCATACTGCTCTTGTATCCAAGCTCAACCTATGTAAAAGTGTTTTCCTGTTCCCTAATAGGATCATCATATATAATTTGAATAAGGTGAATTACAGTGCAATTGGCGAATATTTAGGTTCTATCAACTGGGACGATGAATTGCGTAATCTTAATGTTATTGAAGCTGTTGATTTTTTGTATCTTCATTTATATAATGCGGTTGATTCATCCGTACCAAAGTATGTATTAAGGAATAGTTATTATCCAAAATGGTTTTCTTCGGAATTAATTGAACTTATTTGTCAAAAAAAAATTGCTCACAATAGGTACAAAGAGTCGAATTGCTTTGAAGATTACCTAATCTTCAGTCACTTGCGAGCTCAATGTGAAGTTTTGACTCACCCATGTTACTTGTCTCATCTTCATTACGTTCAAGGGTCCATTCCTACAAATGTCAAGAGCTTTTGGAACTTTGTTAATAGTGAGCGGAATCAGAACGGTATACCCCTGGTGATGCATTTAGACGGTACTATTGGCAATACTGGTATTGCTATTCCGAATTCATTTGCATCTTATTTCAGATCAGTTCATCAAAATTACCCCGTTGTTCCTTGTAATTTACCAGAATCTGCTCTCAATGTCAATCTTTGCGATTCATCCATCAATATCGGTGGAGTGTTCAATAGAATCTCATCCTCGAAAACTTTCTCCGGTCCTGGTGATGATGGTATTCCTCCTGATTTTCTGAAATCTTGCAAGTTTGTCATTTCTCGGCCTTTGTGGTTGATCTTCAACAATTCTTTATCCTCTGGAATATTTCCATCTCAATGGAAATCCAGCCTAATTACTCCTATCTTCGAATCTGGGAACCGTTCTGACGTGAGAAACCATAGACCAATTAGTATCATAAATGTTATGCCGAAAATTTTCGAAGATATAGTTACTGATAAAATAACACCACTGTTCTCAGATATAATTTCTGATTTCCAGCATGGCTTCACTTCTGGAAAATCTTTCGTAACTAACTTGTCTATTTTTTCTCATGTCGTGTCTTCTGCGCTTGATCAAAATGCCCAAGTTGATACTATTCATACAGACTCCTCGGAGGCTTTTGACAGAGTTTGACACCCTGAATTGTTCATTCCAATTTCTTATAAATCGAGATACGGTTGTTCTGATCCGGTGAATCGGATATCTATCCTAGCTAATTCTTACAGTGATGTGCTCGAATTATTTTCATCCCATTCTGATCTCAGAAATTCTCTTTCTCTTATTTGTCAAATTTAATACCTAATTGTCCATTCTATCTATAATTATACACGTTAACTGTCGTTGTAATATAAGATGCATGTAGTCGAGCTTAACATGTTGTTTGATGCTTAGATGCCTAATGTGTTATATGGTTCGAATAATGTATATTCTATGTACCAAAGAGTCTTCTGTACCCGTATGAACAAAATAAAATAAAATAAAATAAAATGATGCCGCCTCCTTGAGGAGTTTAGGGGTAATGTATGCCGACCTCGGGGGCGTCGTAGATGATTTCAACACGGCGCACCTGAAGATTATACAAGCTTCAGAGAACGAAACAGGTTTTGGAGTAGAGGACGGGTGCGGCGGGAGTTTGATCCGAATCGATATCAAACCAAGGCTTCGTATTACTCGTTTATCAACATCCCTGAACAACAGGCTGCAGAGCCATCGAAAAATAGATCGAACGCAAATTTGCCAAAAATAACATTGCTTCAGTTTGAGGGAGACTTCGTTCCGTGGGAGCCTTTCATAGAATCTTCCGATTCCTTGGTGCATGAGAAAACCTCAATTCCTCCAATAGAGCAATACCAATATCCAGTCTCGTCACTAAAAGGAGGAGCTCTCAATACTATCAAGAATTTGCCGTTATCAGAGGATAATTATCAAATAGCGTATGATGCGTTAGTTAACCGTTACCAGGATAAGCGGAAGCTTACAACATCTTATTGGCGAACGATAACTGATGCTCCTCCATTAGCTTCTGATACCCCTGGGGAGTTAGATACCTTGATCGAAACCTTCAAAGAAAACTTGCAAGCTTTGACGGCACTAAAATTTCTGGTTGATGAATGGGGTTTCCCTCTTTTCCACATGATGATAGAAAAACTTACCCCAACCATCGTTGAGAGATTTGAATTGGATCATGGATCCACGGATATTCCCACTTATGTATCACTCCTCGAGTTTCTTGATAGGCAGCATGATGCGCTAGACTCAGGAGCTCAATCGCGGATCAAGAAAGAGGTTCTTATCAAATTTGGGAACAAATCGAAACATGCGCACTCTCACGAGGTTGTTAAACCAGTAGTTTATCCAGTTCCGAATGTGAGTTACCACCCAGTGTGTTCCGGATTGCATGATATCTATGAATTCTCCAATTTTCCGAGCCTCGCCCCTAGAGAAAGACATGCGACCGTGAAGAAACACAAACTTTGTTTAAATTGTTCGAAGTCAACACATTTGGCCAAGAACTTGTCATCAGTGTAAAGGCTAGACATCACTTTTTGTTGCATTCTGAGTCCATCGCCGAAGACTCATTGAAGCCAAGCTCATCTTCCGCTACGGAAGAGGGAGCAGTTCGCCAACGGATTTCTCTGTCTGCCGATGCGAATCTACATTCTTCTGGCTTGAAACCGCCCATCAACACGTTTGTCACTAGGGTAGGAACCCCGACAACAGTCTTATTATCAACAGCCCAGGCGTATGCCATAGATGGATGGGGCTACGATTTCAGTTCGTTTATTGCTCGATAGCACTAGTCAGGCCAATTTTATGTCTTCGCGTTACCTGCAAAAATTGCAACTGTCTCGGAGCAAAGTAGCCGCTTCCATACAAGCAATAGCTGATACATCGGCTACTTCGTCCAAGGGTTTAGCTTCATGCATTGTGGTACCAAAAGACGAAACTGATGTTCATATCTCGCTAGATGTCTCCGTTTTGGACAAGATCTTCCCCCTCTGATCGTCTTGTTAGAAACTCGTGGCCTCATCTGAGAGAAATCACTTTGGCAGACCCTCAGTTCGTTCCCCCTGAACAAATCGATATCTCGGTAGGAGCGGATACGTTCGTCTCCTTACTTCGCGAAGGCCAAAGAGAGAGAAGAGGCCAGGGTCCAAACGCGTTCAACACCATGACCGGATGGGTGCTGATAGGTAAAACGGGCCCATTTACGTCCGGAATAGTACGTCATCTGTGTACGCCAATAGCACTCTCGCTAGAAATATTTCACGAGAGTTCTGGGAGATGGAAGAAGTCCCAAAGGCTCCGGTATTGTCAGTCGAAGACGCTCAATGCGAGGCTATTCACAAGGAAACCACGTTTCGTGGAGCTAATGGGCGTTATGGAGTACAATATTCTTTCAAAAGTTCAGAGCCCTAGTTTGTTGGCTCGCGCACTATTGCTTTTCGCCGATTCTTCGCATTGGAACACCGTTTCCGTCGCCACCCTGAATTCAAACGCGAGTATGTGACTTCCATGCAGGATCACCTTGATAGTAATTATATGGAGCTAGTGAGCGACATAGTGATTGGAAGAGACCGGAGTTATTATTTGCCACAGCATGGAGTGGTCAAACCTGAAAGCAGGACGACTGAACTGCGTGTGGTGTTTGATGCGTCGGCGGTAACAGAAACGAGTGAATCACTCAATACCACCTTCATCCAGGAACCAGATTGCAGAAGGATATTGGGACAATTTTGATTCGTTTCTGAGGAGACAAAGTAGCTTCAATCGCGGACGTGAGAAAGATGTCCTGCCAGACTCTTGTATCACCTCATCATAGAAGTTATCAACGGATTGCCTGGCGTTTCTCGGAGAATGAGGAACTGAGGGATTATGTATTGAGAAGTGTCACCTCCGGTGTCACGTCCTCACCTTACTCAGGGTTGCACACTGTGGCACAACTAGCGCTTGATGGAGAGGACCAGTCCCCCCTAGCGGCTGAAGTAGTTGAATCCGACATTTACGTTGATGACGTCGTAGCTAGTGTTCCCTCGGTGGGAACAGCGCGCGAACTGCGATCTCGATTGCAAACCCTACTCCAACAGGGTGGGTGCTAATTACGGAAATGGGACAGCAGCCATAAGTCGGTGTTGGTAGGAATTCCGGAGGGTGAGCGTGGACAATTTGCACTTGCTTTCGATGGAATGGAACCCATAATACAGAAGTTTCTGAGGTTGGATGGGAACTCAAACACACATGCCTTCACGTTCAGAGTAGCTACCGGAAGACATGGCTGTACGGAAAGGACCATGCTGTCTGAGCTTGCGCGTATTCTCGACCCTTTAGGCCTCTTGGGACCCCTAACTTTCTCAGCTAAATATCTCATCCAGAGATCATGAAGTTTAGGGATAGACTGGGATCAATCCCGTGCGGAAGAAATTGTAAACGTATGGAATCGTTTCAGGGAAGAAATGCCGCTTTTCTCGTCGTCGAGCATCGATCGCTGCAGATTGCTGCTGGTAACTCTAAATGAGAACTGCATGGGTTCTCTGATGCTAGTGAGCGGGGTGATGAGGCAATTGTTCATTTGAAAACCTCTACATCGGAGGGCGCGCGCATATCATTGATAATTGCTCAGTCAAAGGTCGCTCCTATCGCTCGTGTATCGCTACTTCGGTTGGAACTGTGCGCTATGGTCATGCTTTCGGACCTTATTTCCTTTGCACAAGCATCTCTCTCGAGAAAGATCCATTTGGAACGCACTTACGCGTGGTCGGACTTCATGATGACACTCCATTGGATCCGATCCTCATCAAACCAGTGGAAGAACTTCGTTGGTAACACGGTCAGTCGTATCCAAACCAATACCGATCCAAATGATTGATACCACGTTCCCACGGAGCACAATCTAGCAGACTGCTGTTCACGCGGCCTTGTGCCATCAGAATTAGTGTGTCACCCATTATGGTGACATGGACCTTCGTGGTTGGCTCAGGATGAACGGTGTTGACCTTCTGTGTCACCCCTCGGAGTGAATGATATCGTGACTAAAGTCGGAGAGAAAACATTGGTATTCTGCATTAACACGGAGCTAGATCCAATCGATAGTTTGCTGAAGGACGTTCCGTCATTGGATAGGATAAAACGCGTGAGTCCCTATTGTATGCGCTCCATTAACCATTCCGAAGGCCAGCCAGCGCCAAAGACGTTGGCAATCGACCAGCTTGGGTCGCATTAGGCACTACTGAAGCTTGTTTATTTCGTTCAAAGGAAGTGTTTTGCTCCGGATCTTGCATGCCTTGAAAAAGGGCGTGTAAGACTCGAAGGTCTTCGGAAACTCCTCCCCTTCATAGACGCTCAGGGCCTTCTCAGGGTGGGTGGTTGGTTGGCGCAAGCAGACCCTTATTAGGACGCTAGACATCCTGTTCTCCCTTCGAAAACCCATCGGCTCACCGAACTCATTATCGAGGATGCCCATGAAACTCATCTGCATCCTGGTCTCCGCACCCTAGACTACTGATTGAAGTAAAACTTTTGGATACTTGGAGCATGGAGTGCCATAAATCGATGCCTTTCTCGTTGTCATTCTTGCTTCAAGGTCAGGCCGAAACCTTGCCCACCACGCATGGCAGATTTACCGGCTGTGAGAATTTACCAAATCAAGCCTGTCTCGATAGTAGGCGTGGACTTTGCAGGGCCCTTCTCTGTAGTTCATCGCAATGGAAGAGGAATAATCCCGCGAATGTATCATTGTTTTGTGCCTTGCGGTCAAGGCCGTTCATTTGGAGATCGTGTTCTCACTCGCGAAAGATGCTTTTATTGCGGCTCTACGCCGATTCGTTGGTCATAGGGGACGTTACAGTCAGCTATATTCGGACTGTAGCACCAACTTTGTCGGGGCTCATCGTGAGTTACTTGATCGCAAGAAAGATGCCGCCGAAGAAGGCGGCTTCGCGTGGAGTTTTAACCCCCCTCAGCTCCGCATTTTTGTGGGCTGTGGGGAGCCGTAGTCCGCTCTTTGAAAACTCATCTGAAAAGGGTTGTTGAAGAGCAGATCTTGACAATCGAAGGATTCAGTACAGTTTTGGCTCAAATAGAAGCTGTCCTGAATTTCAGACCGTTGGGCCCCTTCAACAACGACCCGAATGATCTGGATATACTCACAACAGGGCACTTTCTAACTCTCGAGTCACTGACGCGTATCCCAGAGCCCGACCTGCCATCCCAACCACTCAACCGTCTAGATCGTTGGCAACTAGCACAAAGCCTACACCAGGACTCCTGGAGAAGGTGACACGTGGAATATTTGCATACTCTCCAACAGAGGTAAGGATTGGAATATAGATTTCGCCCCATTACGAAAAGATCAGATTCTCCTGATGAAGGAAGACAACCAACCCCCGCTTCGCTGGCCAAAGGCGAGAATTGTCGAGCTGCACACGGGTCGTGACGGTGTAGCACGTGTAGCCTTGGTACGAACCCAACAAGGGATCCTAAAACGGCCCTTGGTCGAACTCTGTCTCCTACCTATGCCAAATGAGTGCGGAAAATGCATTGCATTTGCGGTGGGCGGTATGTTTGTTCGTGATCGTTTGTACATATGTAAATGCTATTAGCATTTCACCTTAGGAAATAAGATTCGCGCGAGATCCACATCATCCAGGAATGATTTACCGGTGACGAGTTATTATCCCATAATGTGATGTCAACATCGGCTTGACTTGTCATTATCATGTACTTCCCTCTTACGAGTACGAAATTAGCACGCACGCGCTCTACACTAGACTGTCCACATGACGCTTCAATTCTCTCCAAGTTCTGAAAACTCTGCAATACGGGTTGAGCGGACCGCTACTGCCTGTTCAGGAGTTACAACAGTCTTTGGGCACTCATCGGTATACATAGTATACCAAGCACAGAGTGCCTATTGCACCCACCATCGCGCCGTGTAACAGGATCCTTTGAAATATTTGAACGATCCAATTGGGAGTTGCACGGTTTTTCATTTCATGCAATACTGATTGATAATCCGTGGGGTCGTCTGTGTGTGTGTCTGTCTGTCTGTACATGGGATAGCTCTGGAGGAAGTGAACGGAATGGATTGAAATTTATAGGGGACTTTCTTGGAACCCTTCCCCAGATACGTTTTTTTTATTGCAATCGGACTTGTCCTTCTATTCTTTCTCAATGTTTTCCTGAAAAAATAGGTGATCTTGGGAAAAATTTCCTCCGCAGTCTTTGAATATTCGTTATCTTGGTTCGAATCGGAGAATTGTTATGAGACATGGGTCCTAGGGGTCTTAGAGGGTGCTGAATCCAAATCTGGAGTCAAATCCTGAATCCAAGATGGCGGATCCAAGATGGCTGACGTGAATCTAGTCAATTCCGCATTCATGTACAGATTCATATGAAGCATGGGTTCCAGGGATTTCCGGGGGGGATGAATTCGAATCTGGGATTGAACCCCAAATTCATGGTGGTGGATCCAAGACGGCGGATGTGGATTCAGTCCACTTCGCATTTGTAAACAAATTTATATCGCAGATCTATAGTAAACACTGGGTGGTGCACAGCATAGCCTTCCCGTGTGCGAGCTCGGTTCCCATCAGGACACCGCCATGAAGGGTCAATTACATCCTCTTTTCTGAGCAACCACCGCGCAGGATTGGTTGATTCTAATACATTCCTTTGGATAGGAGCAACTCCACCAATATATAGAGCTTTCTAAGTGGAACACGTTCGGCAAGCTATGCACTATCCAGTGTATACTATAGATCAGTGATTCATATGAAACATGGTCTGAGGGATTTTGGAGGCCGAGGAATCCAAATCTGACGTCAAAACAACGAATCTGAAGTCAAGACGGCGAATCCAATATGGCACACATGGATATAGTCATGCTGGGTCCAATGAACAAAATTATATTGTTATATGTAACACGCGTTCTAAGGATTTTCAAGGGTGCTGAATCGGAATCTGGGCTTAAATGTTGAAAGAAAATAATAATTTTGATCTTTACTGCATCCGAAGACTCTTCAAGAGCTGGTTGACGTTATGACAACTGCGCAATAGTAAGAATCCAAAAGTGCAGGGAGTAGCTATTGAAACAGATGAAGCCTGAAAATATTCCGATTCATTCGTAAATTACGCCTACGTAAATAACTCTTCGTTATGCTCATCGCGCTTCAATGACTTTGAGCTTCCGCTTTCGTCGCGCTTCCAGGCTTCATTCTCACCAGGACAGTTGGAGTTCTGCAGTTTTCCAGGTACATGTTTCCGAATCATTCGGAGATGATATAGAGGATGGTGGGCAATAAGTTCCAGGCTTTCTGAATATTACATTCACAAAGTTTCTCAATTGAGCGAGAAACCGATGAGTGCCTTTCCATAAATCCCCGAATATCTCAATTGTTCAAGATGCGTGCGAAGCGAGCATATGTGGGCTACGATCCATTCAAAATGAGCGAAGCGAATTTTGAAGGGGGTCGGACTGCTGAGCGAAGCGAAGCAGTCAGGGGGCGGAGCCCCCTGGTTCTATTCGTGATGTTTGCATTTATCTCACGTAAGAGCACCATTGGATTATAAGTTCAGCTTCTGATGGACTTTCCACAGGAAATGGAATTCTAAGAACCCTTGATAGGTTCTTTTGGTGTATTGAACTACAATATGATCATTTGCTCCAGCAGTATAATGATATTTCCTCATTATTCTCGTGACAGTGCGATTTCTTTCTCTTTTACTCTGATTTCTCCGATATGTTTCAGTATATTTTCTTTCCTCTTCGAGGATAATGGATAGAGTCATTCCATAATAACATTCCTGTTTTGCTATCAACGCAGCTCGATTCGTGACATAATTGTATCTTTCTCACATATCCGCGCTTCATTTGCAATGTAATAATTTCTCTGTATAACACAAATCTGTCCTAAGTTCTCTCTGCTCTCCAAAAATCTGTGCTTCATTCAGAATATAATGATTTTCCTGCTCCTTAGATGTTAATACCGGGAATAAACAATAATTCCGAAGTCCCAAGTAAACGGATATTCGGAACGATATATTCCTTAGTTCTGGCTGCTTCGACGTTCCGAGCCGATACGACTCTTTTTCAAGAATACAAAACTGTAATTCACAATTGTTTTCCCACAATTTTCATCCTCTTATTCCTCTAGCATTCTTTCTTACTATGAAATTCTGTCCTTCTCTTTCTAATTCACAAAATTAATCAATTTGTATAACAATTCAGATGTGGAAAATTTTGGAATTTCCAATATATTAGGTAACAATGATATATAGATATTCACATATTTCTTATGAGAGTCTCAAACCTTACATGATAAGGAAGTTGAAAAATCCAAGTGAGGAAATAGTTGTTGAAAGTACAAGATGTATATATGCAAAATGAATGTGAGGATGAGCTCGCACCAGCGAATCGGCGTGTGTGCTTTCCCCATCATACAGTTAGGAAAAATTCAACCACAGAAACTGTAGAAGGGGTATCAGACTCCATCACAATCCTTGATAGGGAAGCACTGGTAACCCTAGCGACCCTTGATGACACCAACATTGACTGTTTTGTGAACAGTGGGCATTTCCTCGTGCTGACTATTTCTTGGCTCGAGATGGTTTTCTTTTTTTATACATAAAATTGTAGGGGAATTAGTAAGATGCGAACAAATTGGAAAAGAGCTCATTATGGGTTCATTGTGGGGATTTTCATAAGAATTATGACGAATGTCAAAATTGAAACGGAACAATCAAATTCCGGTGGAATCGATGGTTCTTGTTTGAGGAACACGATTTTCAGCCCGGAGAAATGATTTTCCGAAATTCGTATTGAGATGATGAGAAAGGATGGGAGAAGTGAAGAATTGAGAGAAAAAATGATGGGGGACAACTGAATTGACAAGAAGTCGAGAAATAGTCAAGAATAAGTCAAGGAAAAGTCAAGCACGAAATTTCCATGAAATTTCATAATGGGATCAAAAATTGAGATGATTGATGACGATTTATAAGAATCACTAAAGAGTCATCAAAGAGTCCCCAAATAGCTCTCATCTCGGTTTCACTGTTAACCCTTTGCGGCATGGTGGCTATTATAATAGCCACCTCAATGTGTTTCAAGTTCACAGTTAACCAGAGACAATATAACGCTTCTTCCCCCAGTTTTTTTTCCAATTTGATTTAGATAAGGACTAAGTAAGTATTCGGCATCACGTATACATTGTCAATCGTTTTACAAATTGTGATTTAAATCAATCAACAATGGAAAAAAGCCGTATTCATTGAATAACGCAGGCACACAAAAGAAATTGTCATGAACCAGAGGGTAGACCCCACGATCCCTACGTGTTTGGGGTTGCTGAAACCGAATATGACCATGAAAAATTTTTTCAATCGCCGGTTTGCCCTCACCAACCCCCTGATGGGGGTTGAATTTGAAAAATTCGGAAAAATTCAAATGTACGTATATTTCTGTGTTCTTTGGGACGCTGAACCCGGAAATGATGAGGAAAAAGAATTCCAACCCCTCTCTTATCCGCTAGCACCCTCCTAACACCCCCTGATGTGGGTTGAAGTCTAAACTTTCGTAAAAAATTCAAATGTATGTGGATTTCTATGTTTTTTGGCATGCTCAAACCGGAAATGATAACAAATAAGAAATTCCACCCCTCTCTTGCCCGCCAGCACCCTGCCACCACCCCCTGATGGGGGTTGAATTTTAAACTTTCGTAAGAAATTCAAATCCATGTGAATTTTTATGTTTTTTGGGATGCTGGAACCAAAAATGATGAGAAAAAATGAATTCCATCCTCTCTCACCGGCTAGCACCCTCCCACCGCCTCCTGATGGGGGTTGAATTTTCAATTTTCATGAAAAATGCGAATCCATGTGGATTCCTATGTTTTTTGGGATGCTGAGACCAAAAATGATGAGGACAAAGAATCCCAACCTCTCTCTCACCCGCTAGCACCCTCCTACCACTCCCTGATGAGGGCTGAGTTTGAAACTCACAAAAAAAAATTTGAATGCATATGTATTTCCATGTTTTCTAGGATGTTTGAATGAGGAATGACAACAAATAACAAATTCAACCCCTCTTCTACCCGCTAGCACCCTCTTACCATCCCCGGACGAGAGTTGAATTTGAAACTCACGTAAAAAATTCAAATCTATGTGTATTTCCATGTTTTTTGGGACGCTTGAATCAAAAATAATAACAAATAACAAATTAAACTCCTCTGTTACCCGCTAGTACCCCCTCACTACCCCCTTGAAGAGGGTTGAATTTGAAAGTTTCTCAGAAAATTGAGATGTATATGTATTCCCATGTTCTTTTAGATACTGAGACCATAAACGACTGCAATCAACAATATCCACTGACTTGATTACCTCCTCACACTCCTGTACAATCATTCAAAAGAACCTAGTAGAATCCACATGCGAGTCAGTTCTAAGCGGATTACGCTGACGATTCAGGATAAAACAGAAGGCCCAAAGCTCTCATGGGCTCGATACTCGAAATTCCGGCGGTCCAAAGTCAATCACTTGTTGATTCAACAGGTTAAACAGTATCCTATGTTGTAAACGTCAATACTTCATGAAATAGGAATATCAGATGCATTCATGATTTGGTTCTACTCTTAGCGGGTAACAAAGCGGTGAAATTTGTTATTTGTTATCATTTCTCATTCAAACGTCCCAGAAAACATGGAAATACATATACATTCAAATTTTTTATGTGAGTTTCGAATTCAGCCCCCATCAGGGGGCGGTGGGAGGAAGCTAGCGGTCAAGAGAGGGGTTGAATTTCTATTTTGTTATCATTTTCGGTTTAAGTATCCCAAAAAACATAGAAATCCACATACATTGGAATTTTTCACGAAAGTTCAAAATTCAACCCCGATCAGGGGGTGGTAGGAGGGTGCCAGCGGGTAAGAGAGGGGTTGGAATCATTTTTCCTCATCATTTTTGGGTTCAGCATCCCAAAAAACATAGAAATCCACATACATTTGAATTTTTTATGAAAATTTAAAATTCAATTCCCATCAGGGGGTGGTAGGAGGGTGTTAGTGGGTGAGAGAGGGATTGGAATTCTTTTCCCTTATCATTCTTGGTTTCAGCGTCTCAAAGAACATAGGAATACACGTACATTTGAATTTTTCCGAATTTTTCAAATTCAACCCCCATCAAGGGGTTGGTGAGGGCAAACGGGCAATTGAAAAAATTTTTAGAACTCTCGTGCTATCCGGGACGTCAATTACTCACGCGAAAATGATAATATGTACAGATTTCATAATCCATACAAATATTCCAAAATATTATTATTTTTGTGCAAAATACCATTATAATATTTATTTGGAGCTTTACCACTCAAAATTGATTTCCTACGCATGATAGACTCAGGGTTTTCATCGCTACTTCGCCACTAGTTTTTTGTATCCATAATCGAAATATTAATTATTGTAGTACATATGAGTATTGACTGAGATATGTCTATTGTTATTTAATATTGAGTAGAGACAACTTATCCGTGTTAAAGATCGCGTTTGTGTGGCAGGCTAACCGGATTGTGAAAAACTGTCTTCCGCAAATTTTTGTGTAAAAAGGCATTCTTCTCCATCAGTGGTGGAAACGACTAAAGTTCATCTATCACTTTTATTGGGTCACGAGACATATCAGTTCATATAACTTCGAAATATGGATGACATAACTGATATTCCCAGTGATGCTGAATCTATCGATGGGTTGTGTGATGATGATGATATTGAGAATGATTATACTGAATGTGATGGCGAAAGAAATCTTCCTGAAGATTATCCTGACTCAGAAAGTTTTGATGATGATAACATAGAATTCAATTATAATGATTTCATGTGGGCGGAAAAAAGAAAAACCCAAGATGACTCCCCATATACTGAAACTTCCGGTCCAAATATTACAGATGATGTTACCACACCTTTAGACATATTTTCATGTCTGTTCCCCCATGAACTTTTGGATTTAATTGTTGAACAAACAAACCTGTACTTGAGACAGAAAAAAACTGAAGCTGATTCAATAACCAAAGAGGAATTACTAGTGTTTTTCGCTATAAATATAATGATGGGCGTGAAAAAATCCCCCTCTTACCACGATTATTGGTTGACAGATCCAAAATTGAATGATCCATTTATATGCAAATTGATGACGGTTCATAGGTTTGGATTTCTGCTGAGCCATTTACACACGGCTGATAACAGTCAAGAACCGAGAAAAAGAGATAAAAATTATGATAAATTGGATGAGCTAAGACCATTCTTAGATAAATTATCCGAAACTTTCAAGAATTGTTGGAAACCCAGCCAAAACCAATCTATTGATGAATCCATGATCAAGTTCAAAGGCCGTAGCAGTTTGAAGCAGTACATGCCGAACAAGCCCATGAAACGTGGATACAAAGTTTGGACGCGCGCAGATGCATCGCGATACGTGTGCGAGTTTCAGGTATACACAGGTAAAGCTGAAAGTGCTGAAAAGCAATTGGGTGCCCGAGTAGTGAAAGATTTGACGCGTAACTTAGTAGGAAAAAATCATCATGTATTTTTCGATAATTTTTTTACCGGTCTTGATCTTATGATAGATTTGAAAAAAGATGAAGTGTTTGCTTGTGGAACTGTTCGTTCCAACAGAAAGGGTGTCGAGTTTACTCGTATGAAATTCAAATAGAAGCGCTCGAGCCGCTCGGTATTTTCCGCACAAGTTCGCGCGTATCCGTGCAGGGCCAGCTAGACGCCGTACCCATTCGTTCTCTCTCGTCACTTACCGCAGCCGAGTCATAGAGACGAGACGTACCCCTTCGAGACGACGCGAGAACGTTTGAAAACGGTACGAGGAAGCTTCTCAACGTCACGCGTTCCATTATCAGTTCTAATAAAAAAAACTTTATATTACAAAGAAAATAGCGTGTATTGAATTGTACACCATTTCACTCAATGTAGTGAATTCATGACAACGTTGGTCCATACGAGCTAGATTCAGTGCAACGCGTCGTTTTCGGTACGTCTCAAACGTTAAAAATATACAGTCCGTTATTTATCGCACGTCACAACCGTACAAGTACATTCATATTGTTCGGTATCGCGAGTGAGTCGTGATAAACATTCAATTTCAACAAGAAATTCATCGTAAAGGACAGTAGCGTCATAACCAGTGGCGTCTTAACTGTCGCAAGTTAACGAGTTCAATCTCGCAAAAATCAAACTCGTTCAATCAACCACAATCGGTGGTTCGTACACGATTGTCGTGTTTACAATTAAAGTGCTCGTGAAGTGTCATTGTGGGTCGTTTGAAACGCTCTCGACCACAGTTCGCATACGCTGCAGCAGAGGGGACTTTGTCGCCATTTTTGATGCCAGCCATGTTCTTCATCGATTCTGCATAACGACGCCATATTGAGCGTTATATGCACTCCAAGCATTTCAACGGTTGCTAGCTGCTCAACGACATCGTTCGTGACGACATCTGTGGGCCGTTCTGCAAAGATGATTGTCGGTCATCAACAACAAATCGTATCGTTACAATTGTTTACATTTTATCCAACTTATCAAATAATATCGATGTTTTCGGCATCTCTTTCTATTATATGAAAAAATTCACAGTCCGAGATAATTTAATTTTGATTTCGATTAGTTTGTTGCGTGATTATTCTTATCATACTTTATAATAGTCTCGAATCAGTTTGACAACTCGTTGTCATATCAAAGGTGTTAATTCGAAACGTGCATACAGCGTGTCGAGATTCGAGTTGAGTGTCGTGTGTAGAATATTTTTCAATTTCATATAAAATTTGTTGTATGAGGATGTCTTCACGCTGTATTAACCATAATTATAACGATTTATTGGCCATATGCGTAATTTAAACCCAGAATCAATTATTTTGATAATTCAAAATGAGTATAGAAGTTTCGCGTGGAAAAAGAAAAAGCATCAAAGCTTCGTGCACTAGAATTAAGAATTACGTTGATGCAAATCCCCCAATCAATGTCGGGGTAATTAACAACATTCAAATCAGGAAGGAGCGATTAGATGAGCTCTGGGGATCGTACACCGAACTTCAGGATAAGATCGAAGAATTAGATTCAAAAGATGAGGATCGCGCGGGTTTTGAGGACGCATATTACGATCTCAGTGCAATAATGCTTGGAATCTTAAATAACTATGAACGACAGCAGAGCCAACAGGCTATTGTAGCCAATAATGCACCTCCAAGTAGCAATTCAAATGTAAGCAGTTCAAATGTTAGGTTGCCGAAACTAACTTTACCAGAATTTTCGGGTAAATACCAGGATTGGACCCCTTTTTATCAAATGTTCCAGACGACCATTGCAGATAATAAAAATTTGAGTAACATAGAAAGGCTGCAGTATTTAAAATCTTCGCTTTCAGGCGAGGCAGCCGATGCTGTTGAATCCTTGGAGCTTTCCAATGAAAACTTCAATGTCGCATGTGACATATTGAAAGCTAGATACAGTAAAACTCGTGTTGTTGTTCAAGCTCATGTCCAAGCAATTCTGGAAATTCCCGCTATCAGAAAAGAAAATGGTTTCGACTTAAGAAACTTGATAAATCTAACGTTGAAACACGTCAACTCGTTGAAAGCCTTAAAGATCCCAGTAGACTCGTGGGACGCCTTATTAATCCAAATCATCACAAGCAAGTTAGATTCGATTACCTTCCGTCATTGGGAGGAAAGTTTGACCGACGACGAGTTACCAAAATTCGAAAGATTGTCCACATTTCTCCTGCAACGTTCTCATACATTAGAGTCTGTTTCAAAAAAGCCTATTATCCCGGACGGAGTTAAGGATTCAAAATTTAAACGATCAAACGTAAGTTGCGTCGCAACAGTCGAATCTAAGTGCGGGGTTTGTGGAGGAAATCATCCTTTATATTTTTGCAATAACTTTGCGAAGTTATCTATTGATCAACGCATAGCCAAAATTAGAGAGTTGAAGCTTTGCATGAATTGTTTGAAATCAAAATCGCATCAGTCAAAGCAGTGTTCAGCGGGTTCGTGTAAGGTATGCAAAATGAAACACAATACATTGTTGCATCGCGATGAGCCCGTAACCAATGAGATAGCTGATGGGGTGGCCCAATCAGGCCATTCGGGGAACCCCGTCAGTACTTCAACAGTCGTATGCAATTACAATAATTCGAGTCAAAATTACGTCATGCTATCGACCGCTGTTGTAGAGGTTTTCGATAAATCGGGGAGCAAACAAAAGGCAAGGGTATTACTGGATAGCGGTTCACAATCAAATTTTATTACATACGATCTGTTAGCAAAATTACGTCTAGATTGCAAACCGAGCAATATCTCTATAATAGGAATCAATCGTCAAGCTACTACATCTTATGATGTAGCCACAGTTAAAATCAAATCCATGCATAATGACTTCCACGTCGTAATCGATTGTTTAGTGACAGAACAAATCACCCGGTCAATTCCGTCGGTTTCCATTGACAGACAAAATATTGTCATCCCTAGAAATATCAGATTAGCGGATCCTACTTTCCACATACCAGCTCCCGTGGACATGTTACTAGGGGTGGATTGTTTTTGGCAGTCTCTTTGTATTGGTCAGATCAAATCTTCTCCTTCGATTCCAACAATCCAAAAAACGCATTTTGGATGGATAATAGCCGGTTCGGTCAAGGCTCCTAAGATCGTAGGAACGTCCCAGAATTTCTTGGTAGCAAACGAGATTATGAATTTGGAATCCGCAGTATCGAAGTTTTGGCAGTTGGAAGAGGTTTTACATGGGCGAGCCACGTGGTCGCCCACAGAGCTTTCGTGCGAAAACAGGTTTCTTGATACTGTAAAGAGGGATGGTGATGGCCGATACATTGTCCAATTACCGATGAAAAGTAACGGTTTAGAATTGCTTGGCGAATCCAAGCACATAGCTTACAGACGATTTGTGGGGCTGGAGAAAAGGTTATCCAGGGATTCTGAAACATACGATAAGTATCGCGAATTCATGGACGAGTACATTGGATTGGGGCACATGAAGCCAATTAGCGACGCCGACGACGGTCATTCCCACAACTATTACATGCCTCATCATTCCGTGATGAAGGGCGAAGGTCCTAATCGCAAGATCCGTGTGGTGTTCGATGCGTCCTGCAAGACTGAATCAGGTCATTCGTTAAACGATGTATTGTTTGTCGGACCAATTATCCAGGACGATCTATTCACTTTGTTAGTCCGTTTTCGTAAATTCAAGTATGTTTTTACCGCTGACGTGGTGAAAATGTACCGTCAGATCATGCTCGATTCTTCGCAAACTAGCCTTCAGCGGATATTTTGGCGCCGTGATAGGAACCAGCCTATAACTACGTATGAGTTGCAAACGGTCACTTATGGCACGTCCCCCGCTCCTTTTTCAGCGACAAGATGTCTTGCCCATTTGGGTGAGGCTGCTCAAGAACGATTTCCCACCGGGGCTGATGCGATTCTTCATGATTTTTACATGGACGACGTCCTGACAGGCGCCGACAGCTTAGAAGCAGCAATAAATAAAAGAAATCAAATCATTCAGATTTTGAAGAGCGGACAATTCGAATTGGGTAAATGGCACGCTAGTCACCTAGATCTACTAGAGGAAGTGGAAGGTCAAGAAAGTGTTCCGTTGACCGGTGATTCGGATCTCCGAATTCTCGGGTTGACTTGGAACTCGGGCTATGATGAACTTCGATTTACGGTACCGTCTTCATCGTTCACTCATGAATCGGTGACTAAAAGAACCATGCTTTCGGAAGTTGCTTCGTTATTTGACCCATTGGGGCTGATCGGGCCTGTTATAGTGGTCGCCAAGTTGCTGATTCAAGAGATATGGCAATTAGCCATAAATTGGGATTCTTCAGTGCCCATACATGTTCATACCCGATGGATGGCATTTCGATCGAGCCTTCCGGAGTTGTGCAAATTGAGAATCCCACGTTTCATATTTTCTCAAGCCGGGTCTACCCAAGTACAGCTGCATGGTTTCTCGGACGCGAGCCAGCTTGCTTACGGTGCAGTCTGTTATATACGCGTAGTTGATTCTCTGGGTGGGACATCAGCTTTTCTTATTGCGTCCAAATCACGAGTGGCACCTCTAAAGGCTTTATCATTGCCGAGATTAGAGCTCTGCGCCGCGCTCCTCTTAAGCAGGTTGTGTACAAAGGTTATTGATGCACTCAAAATTGGATCAGTTACCGTCTTTCTGTGGTCTGATTCCACTATTACTTTGTCGTGGATTCGATCACCTTCGCGTACGTGGTCGGTATTTGTTTCTAACAGAGTCTCCGAGATCCAACAATTGACCGATATTCAAAACTGGAACCACGTTATTTCTAAAGACAATCCTGCAGACCTGATTTCCCGTGGTGCAACTGCCGAGCAGTTGGTTCGATCCTCGTTATGGTGGAGGGGACCTGATTGGCTCACTCAAGCTTCTGGGATGTGGCCCATTTCAAAAGTAACTTTACCCCTTGATGAGATTCCTGAACGAGCAAAAACCGTGTGTGCATTATCCATTCAGAAGGATTCTGACTTTATAGATCACTTCATTTCTAAATACTCGTCGTTTGATAAAATGATTAGAGTCTTCGCGTTTTGCTGTAGATTCATCGAAAACTGTAAGAAAAAGGGGGATAAGAAGAATTCGACCGCGACAAGGGGTCCTTTGGCTACAAGCGAGATTGATCACGCCACTTCAGAGCTGTGCAAGCTAATACAGGCACAACATTTTCGTACGGATGTAGAAAGGCTCAAAACATCCGGTGAGCTGAATCCGAACAGCAAAATTTTATCGTGATCGCCATTCCTGGATGAGGAAGGAGTATTACGTGTAGGCGGTAGATTGAAAAACGCGGATGGACTCGACTATGCTGCTAAGCACCCTATTCTGTTGCCCCGATCTCATCCGTTGGTTACCTTGATAATAAGAAAGGAACACAAAAGAAATATGCACGCCGGCATACAGATGACAACGTACGCGGTACGTTCTACATTTTGGCCACTGTCTTTGAAGAGCACTGTTCGCCGAACCCTGAGTCAGTGCGTATCGTGTTTTAAGGCTAAGCCCCGCACTCGCGAGGTTATTATGAGTGACTTACCCAATACTAGAACAACTCCGTCACGTCCATCTACATACACTGGGGTAGACTTCGCGGGGCCTATCTATGTGCGTGAGCACAAGCGCAGAAACGCTCGCTTAGTGAAGGCATACATTGCCCTCTTCGTTTGTTTTGCTACCAAGGCAATTCATTTAGAGTTGGTCGCGGATCTGTCCTCCGAGTGTTTCATGGGATCTTTAAGACGCTTTATTTCACGACGTGGCAGACCCTCGCGTATGTATTCGGATAACGGGACTAATTTTGTGGGTGCCTCCAACGATTTGAAAGAAATCGCCGCACTTTTCAAGGAAGAGCAATTTAAGATCGATCTATCACAATTCTTGGCGAACGAGACCGTGGAATGGGTCTTCATTCCTCCGCGTGCTCCTCATTTTGGGGGCCTATGGGAGGCCGGCGTGAAATCAGCCAAACATCACTTGTACAGAACGATCGGTAATTCGTCATTGAATTACGATGAAATGACAACAGTGTTAACGGAAATCGAGGCCATATTAAATTCAAGGCCAATTAGTTGTATCTCTGAGGACCCGAACGATTTATGCCCGCTTACCCCTGGTCATTTTTTAATAGGGGATTCTCTCAAGGGTTTGCCTCATCCTGATATAACCGATCTGAATATAAACCGACTTTCACGATGGCAATTGGTGGAACAAATAAGGCAACACTTTTGGAAAAGGTGGAGTTCGGAGTATTTAAATTCATTGCAGTTACGCACCAAATGGAAACTGTCAAAGGGTGAACAGTTGAAGGTGGATGATTTAGTTCTAATTCACCAATCTGATTTAGCTCCATTACAATGGATCCTAGGAAGAGTAGAAGGCGTAAATCAAGGCGCAGACGGTAGAGTCAGATCTGTGAGTGTTAAAACAACAAAGGGTACAATTGTAAGATCTATTACCAAGTTATCAGTACTTCCGATCGAATCCTGAAATTATATTGATATGTTCCATATTTACTTTTTACCTGTATAGTGTATTAGATGTAAGACAACTTTAGATATAACAACGATTAAAACCGTGTACCTATCGACCATGAAAAGGGTTCATTCATGCCTATCATTGTAAGCCACCGCTCAACATACTAGTTTTCCATAAGTTAACTTGATTATTGTTCAACATATTAATTGTAAACTTATTACTTCATTATAAAACTTATGTTTTCCAAGGCGGGCGGTGTCGAGTTTACTCGTATGGAATTCAAATAGAAGCGCTCGAGCTGCTCGGTATTTTCCGCACAAGTTCGCGCGTATCCGTGCAGGGCCAGCTAGACGCCGTACCCATTCGTTCTCTCTCGTCACTAACCGCAGCCGAGTCATAGAGACGAGACGTACCCCTTCGAGACGACGCGAGAACGTTTGAAAACAGTACGAGGAAGCTTCTCAACGTCACGCCTTCCATTATCAGTTCTAATAAAAAAAAACTTTATATTACAAAGAAAATAGCGTGTATTGAATTGTACACCATTTCACTCAATGTAGTGAATTCATGACGAAGGGTTTACCAAAAAGCATTATTCCTGATAAAAAAAATGGCGCATGGGCAGTATGAATACCGTACTTGTGGTGCTGGAACCAGCTGGGTCAAGTGGATGGATAAGAAAGCTGTTCTCTTCTCATCCAACTATCATGATCCTCGTGAGGTTACTGTGAAAAATCGTACACAAGAAGATGGTTCTCTGAAACAAGTAACTTGCTCAGTTATGTGCTCTGACTATCTTGAAAATATGGGATATGTTGATAGATCTGATCACCTAATATCAACTTACAAAATTGATAGGGAATCAAAAAAATGGTGGCACCGCATATTTCGGCATTTTTTGGAGGTAGCCATTATAAATGCATTGATTATTCACAATACCAGAAATCCAGCACATCCAATGGCATCAAAAAAATTCAGTTTATTTTTAGCAGATCAATTGGCAAGCCATCGTTTACCTACACCTACGGGAAGAGAATGTCAAGAAACATCTCCATCAAACGTAGTCAGAAAACGTACAGTATCTATTGAGACAAGACGATCTCAATCATGTCATATGCCCGTATGTGTAAGCGTTCCAAGACGTTGTGCTTTTTGTAGTACAAAGATTCAACCTTGCAGGACTTCATATACCTGCAGTACTTGCAATGTGCCATTCTGCATGAAACATGATAAAAATTGTTTCCGAAATCACCATGCATGAACATTCTTATACATGAATTGTGGAACCATAAAATTGAGAACACAAAATTGTGAAACTTTATGCTATAAAGAAAACTGTCGAAACTGAAGAGTTGAAAATGAGAAATGATTGGAGAATTTTTGATGAAAAATTGAGAAATTTGGAATGAATAGAACGAATATAAAAATACGAGATGAAAAAAGAATACAAAATTGAAAAAATTTAAAAATACAGGATCAAAAAAATTAAAAATCCAAAAATTCAGAAGAAAAGTAAAAAACAAAAAAAACAAAATGGGGACAATCGCCGCTACCGTCCACGTTCGTGTCTCTGGAATCAACCAAACGCAGTGACTTTCATTGCAGCCTAAATCTATGAGAATTCATTGTCGAAAAATAAGGTTCTCTAAATGATTGATAAATAGATTCCTCTTCCTTAATTGTTCGATCTTCAAATGTTCATTTCTTTCATTTCTTGTTGATTATTCGGATGGAAAATATTGAATTCCAGAAAAAAGAAGTTGGTCTACGGTGATTGATTCAAAAACAATGAGTTTACAAGCTTTTTGCAAAATCCCGGTTTTCCAAGTTCTCGAACGCCATCCGAATTCGCTCTCTGAATTTCGGAAATTTGAGTTTGAATTCGCAATCAGCCAACCGAAAGCTCCTCCGTGCATGGAGGTCAGCATGGTTACACGATTTTCAAAATTTTCCGTCACCACCTTGAATCTGACATCCTGAATTTCCAAGATCTGGTTCAGATTCGTGATTGGCGACCTGAAAAATCCCTGACACGTATTTTTCAGCGGAAATCCGCAATTTTCCAAATTTTCCGTCGCCATCACGAATCCTCCATTTTCAATTTTGGAAATCTGTGTCTAGATTCGTAATCAGCGACCCAAAAACCCCTGACATGCAAGTTTCAGCGAAATTCCACGATTTTTCTCATTTTCCGTCGCCATATTGGATCCGCAATTTCGAATCTTGGGAATCTGTGTTCAGATTCGTCATCAACGACCAGAAAAATCCCCGACACGTAAGTTTCAGTGAAATCCCCCAATTTTTAAAATTTCTCGCCGCCATCTTGAATCCGCCATCTTGAATTTTGCAAATCTGCGTTTGGATTCGTAATCAGCAACCCGAAAAATGCCCGACACGTGGGTTTCAGCAAAATTCCGCAATTTCAAAAATTTCCCAACGCCATATTGAATCCGCCATTCTGAATTTTGGAAATCTGAGTCCAGATTCGTAATCAGCGACCCGAAAAATCCCCGACACGTGAGTTTCAGCGAAATCCCCCATATTTTAAAATTTTTTGCCGCCATCTTGAATCCGTCATCTTGAATTTTGCAAATCTGAGTCCAGATTCGTAATCAGAAACCTCAAAAACCCATAAATACCAAGTTTCATGAGAAACCGTTCATCTGAAAAACATTCAGAAATTTAATGACAGAAGTAAAAGTAGGAAAAAATGGAAGAAAAGTGTAAATTTGATGAAAAAGTGATGAAAAAAGTGATGAAAAGGTGATGAGAAATGATGAATGGCGATCAAAAATGAACGGGTGGTGAGCAGCAAACGGACAGCGAGTGACAAGGCGTATGTGAGAGCGTGAGGTGGACACCGCGGAACGAGGACTCCAATTTTTTCACGAGTGCAAAAAATTGGTTCCGAGTGTAGCGCGGCCGGCGAGCGCTCGAACGACGCATTGGAGCTAGCTGGACGATTGTAGCGAGCCAAGCCCGTTCATTTTTCATCAGTCAGTTTGAAAAGAACGAGAAAAAAGAGAGATAATGGGTGAAAACACACATCGGGATCGCGAGAGCGTGCCATCCAAACGACACTATTATGGGGAAAAAAACATTTGAGACACAATATGTAAGAAAGAATGAAAAATTCCATAAAAAAACTTGTTATGGTGAGACAACTCATCGTTGCTCGTCTCATTGTAATTACGGATAAATTGAGTACTATGAATTTCGGGAAACTTTCCATATTTGTGGATTACAGGTTAGTTAAAATGAACAAGATATTTACCATGAATCACTGATGAATATATCCAAAAACGCTGTGAAAACTGGTGATATTTTGCAAATGATATAAAAAATGTTCAAAAATCTTCAGTTTCGTCAGAGATACATCATATAAATGTCAATAGAGATGGGAATTCATCATCTGGAAAATTATCCGAATTCATAAGCACAGATAAAACCAGATAAAATTGATATAAGTGAGAAACGGATATGGACAACGACTCGTTCTTCACATTATGGGGACAAAAACCCCTTACGGATACACGTTACATTGGAGTCTGTGGTTACAACAAATTCTATCAAATTAGTGACCAATTTTCCTTCAAGACAGTTGGTTCAAAATTTGTTGACGAGAGAGAAGTTTGAAAAGACACCTTACCCTTTTAATTGACTAGTCATCGAAATTGGATGAGCAGTTCGGGGATTTCCGGTGGGCACGAGGGTGTAAAGAGTCCTCGTTTTCCCGAACCGGGTTCCTTCCGTCTTCGGGTTCTGATGATTCCTCAAAATAATCGCCCAAGTATAGATGCAGTGTCAAGGGCCGAACAGAGCAGTTGCACTTTTTATTGTTATTATTCTTTGACACATCTGAATTCGGAGATATCTGGAAGCATTTGGGAAAGTACTTCCAGATCTCACGAATCAATATAATATCCGCGATGATGAAATAGACGAAAATAAATGAATAGGTGGAATAAATAAATGACACGTTAATCGGAACAATAAAAGACTCAACGGGGAACATCACGGAAGACAAAACGGAAGGACTAGAAACGAATTGAGCGTCCGGATGCAACAACCGGTCGCGCGCTCGAAAAGACGTAAAAGTATTGTTCAAGCTTTAACATTCAACGTCAAAATAAAAAATCCGAATTTCGAAGAACAAAGAATACCAGACGATAGGTCTTGAAAAATCAACCCTAGTCTCCGTTAAAGATTTTCTTCTGTGACCAATAATTCCTTAGTAAAAAAATAAAAACTGCAAATATTTTTGGTTTGAGAATCGATGTTTTTCAATGTTGAACTTGCTCTAGCTTTTGTATTTTTCAACATTTTGGAACGAATCTTGTCAATTCTTGTCCGTGAGACTTGGCGGAAGACGATGATGTATAAAAACTTTGTCAAAGAATTATTGTAAATTATCAATTTTATAATCCAAAGTGAGAATCATGTTCTTCAAGCTTCTTATTTGAGAAGTGATGAACGAAGTTCGAGCAGGAGAAAACTTCCAGCGACGAAATTGTTCACTAGTGTATGGACTAACTTTCTGGAAAATTTCAGATCGATTAAGCTATTGGTTTGGAAAATACAGCTATTTATTTATAAGCGCGCAACTCATATTCTTCGTTATTTCTACATAGTTTTCGGGTTAAACGTACGAGGCTGTGTGAAACATAAGTCCACTCAATTTCCCAACGTAGTTTTATGTTTTTTGTGACAGAGAATCCAAATATCGAACTATTTTTGCAAGATTTATGATAGATTCTTTATTATAAACAAATTGTTTGAAACTATATTATGAAGAAGCGTTTGGTATTTGAGGAAAATTGGATAGACAAACAAGTTCCCCTGCTTCACTTGAGGAATAAATTATGTATCAAGCATGTTTACAGTACTAAGATTATTTATTCACGTAATCAATTGAAATTATATCCAAAAGATGGAATTCGTTTCTTGTTCAATATAATGGTTTATGTCGGTGTCGGATACTTCAATTTCCTCATGAGGGAACATTGAGTAAAACATCTTTCATACAAGATCTATTCCTTATTTTTCCAATGTATCATCAAGGATAACATGTCCCATGCATGAACAACGGTAAAAATTTTTGAAAAAGTTTCCAAATAATGAATTTCCTAAATAAACAAATTGAGTTGTGTTATGACTTTAATGGAAAACCGAAGAGTCATATTGTAAAATCAGATATTGTTTTCGATGATTTGTTGAATAGACCATTAGCTGATTCGGTCGGAATAAGTCAACAAAAATTGAACGATGTCCAGTCGTTGACAAAGTATTTGAGCGTGAATGGGCAAAAGTTTTTTAATGCTTCATTCAACAAATCATCGATAGAAACTATAAACAAAACTGGCATAATCCAAAAGTCAAAAGAAAATGTTCCGGAAAAGTGACGAGGGAAGTAAAACTGAGTTCCAAATATTCGAGAAGGAAATTGCAATTGAGGAGCTGGATCGAATAACTCGCCGAGCGCTCGAACCGCGTCACAAGTTTGATGCAAGAGATCCCGTCGTAGGTCGAAAAGAAAGTCGGAATTTTGGAAATGTAAAAATATTAAGTGGTAGAGCTTGAAAAATCAATCCAAGTTACTCTTTACGATTTTTTCCTATGATTGACGATTTTCGAGAACAAAATCACCAACGATCAATTTTTTCACACCAAAAATGATTATTTTTCAACATTCAACTCGATCTAACTCGGTCATTTTTCGATGAATCGAAATGAATCTTGCGAATTTCGATTCGTGAGACTTCCCCAAAGATGCAAATGTAGGTCAAGTGCGTGAAAATTGATAACAAATTGATAAATTTCCAATACTAAGTAAAAATCACGTTTTTCATGCTTCGTATAAAAAAAGTGGTGGTGGAAGTACGAAGTACAAAAAACTTCCAGCGAGAGAGTTGTTCGCTAGTGTTTGAACTAACTTTGTGAAAAATTTCAGATCGATTCGACTAATAGTTCGCAAAATACAGCCATTTATTCATTAGCGCGCAGCAACAATTTTTCATAGTTTCGCGTCGTTTATAGGATGAATATGCACGTCCGCGGCAAACGTGGTATTCGCTCGACTTCTGGAGGTAGGTTTGTTTTTTGGGTCGGAGAGAACGGATATTGGATTATTCTTGTGAATGAAATTCATGATCGATGCCTTATTATAAATAATTTAATCGTTCAAAAGGTCTTTACAAATCAACTGATTTACTTCAAACTGAACGAGCAGAAGCAACTGGACTGAGCGAAGAAAAAATGAATGATGTCAAATCGTTGATGCAATATTTGAGTAGTGAAGGAAAAACAAAGTATCAAGATTTTTTTGAGAAAGCTGTAATAAAGATGGAAAGAAGAACAAATTACAGATAAACCTAAAAGCAAAAAGTGTGTAAATCCGTAGCAGTAAACGAGGAACAAAATGAACAAATGTACATGTGGAAAATAGATTATGTGAATAAATAAATATACTCGAATGAAAAACAATGAAAAATGTTCCGCACCGAACTTATTTCTCGCAAGACAAGAAACTTTTTTCGTCCGAATAGCTTTCCCTTAATACCAATAGTTGATTTGTAGAGACCTTTTGAACAATTGAATTATTTGTAATAAGGCATCGATCATGATTTTCATACATAGGAATAATCCAATATTCGTTCTCTCCGACCCAAAAAACAAACCTACGATGAGAAATCGAGCGAATACCACGTTTGCCGCGGACGCGGATATTCATCCTATAAACGACGCAAAACTATGAAAAATTTTTGCTGCGCGCTAATGAATGAATGGCTGTATTTTGCGAACTATTAGTCGAATCGATCTGAAATTTTTCACAAAGTTAGTTCAAACACTAGCGAACAACTTTCTCGCTGGAAGTTTTTTGTACTTCGTACTCCCCCCACCACTTTTTTCATACAAAGCATGAAAAACGTGATTTTTACTTCGTATTAAAAATTTATTAATTTGTTATCAATTTTTACGAACTTTATCTACATTTGCATCTTCGCAGAAGTCTCACGAATCGAAACTCGCAAGATTCATTTCGATTCATTGAAAAATGACCGAGTTAGAGCGAGTTGAATGTTGAATAATAATCATTTTTGGTGTGAAAAAATTGATGGTTTATGATTTTTTTCTCGAAAATCGTCAATCATAGAAAAAAATCGTAAAGAGTAACTTGAATTGATTTTTCAAGCTCTACCACTTAGTATTTTCACATTTCCAAAATTCCGACTTTTTTTTCGACCTACGACGGGACCTCTTGCATCAAACTTGTGACGCGGTTCGAGGGCTCGGCGAGTTATTCGATCCAGCTCTTCAATTGATGACTGGACTCAATGAAACTTCATCACAGTATGAGAGCAGTCTTCGGAAATTCTCTCTCGTCAGGGTCTCAACGACGCTCTTCTCCTGGAAAGTAGGGGGATAGAAGCTACGAGAACAGTTCAATTTCACAAAGAGTGAACCGGTTTTGAACAGATAGATCGTTCAATAACAAATCCATATTCAATTCAAAATCTGATGATTTGATATCAATACACGTATAAATCCCTGTATATAGATATTGTACAAGTCTTCGTTGTAACGCATGAACGAGCGATCTAGAACTTTTCGTCTTCGAATGTATCGGTTTAACCATGAAAGCAAATCATTATGAGGATGAAAAGCTTTGTTGTTTGCAGAGAAATTGAAATTTTGAAGAAATATAAAATTTTAATATTTCATGAATTATGAGACTCAAATTATGTATGGAAAAGTTGATCTTCATGATCATTTTAGTGACATCAATGATTTTTTAGCCGACCGATAATTAGATGTTGATACTTACGGAATCTTATGATGGCTTTCCACTTCTCCAAGAATATCCGCTCCACTTCTTTCGTTAGTATTAACAATCTTTCCATGTGGATCTCATTTGAATGATTCATGGCCTTTTCTTTTTGTTATAATTCCGCTTTGGTTCCATGATAATATGTTTGCGTTTCCCAGAATCTTTTTTTTGCGAATCAATTCCCTCTTTATTCAATTTCGAAATTGCTTTCCTTCTTAGAGTGATTTCCCCTTCTTGCATTTGATAACAATTGCCATTCCATATTTCTTTTCGACGTTCGATTTCATTGATTTTTCATGCATCAGCAATTTCATGATTCAGAGTAGTACAGGGTGGTAGAAATTTGTTTTTATCATCATCTTTTGTCCCTCCTTGATTAGGTATTGATGTGTCTAAGAAAACATTATTCGCTTTGTCAGTGGGCAGCTTCTGAGAAATCATTGACTCACGAATATTTTTGGAAGACAAGTTTGTAATTGAAACGTCAGATGCAATGGTCTGCTGTACGCTAAATGTCGATGGCTGTTCATTCTCCCTTTTTTGAAGAATATTTGCTTTCTCCGCTCTATAACGAGCAAGTCCTTTTCCAAGAGAATCTTCAACTTCTCCAGAAGAATCCAAGTTTTCTGGACTACTTATCTCACTTCCTTTGCTAATTTCGGAAATGGTTTCATTTTTCTTGATCATGAGCTTGATCACTGTCACATGTTCTTCTTGAACGCCTCACGTCATTTATTTCCCATGTATTAGATATTTCACATCTCGGGAAATTCGGAAGTGTTAAAGATGAACATTTCCTGTCATTTTTTCCCATTCTTGGATTACACGTGGGAATATTTGAGGAAATATTCTCTTGTTTTCCAGTTACAATCTGTTGAGGCACTGACAAATTACAATCATTTTTTGAGGAAACGTTCGTAATTGTAATATCAAACACGCTTTCGTTTTTTCATATGATGCTAGTTGTTCGGTATTGATGATATTTGGTAGTTTACTCCTTTCATTGGGGTGAACTTTGATACAGTTTCCTATTGAATTTTTGTACCATGATGAATCGTTGAACAAGTTACGGAAATGGCTACTTGGAAGAACATTTATGGCTGCCAGGCACTTCTTAGCAATCTCCATATTTGTTTGCTCCGTGATCATCCCGGGAAATTTCGCAGGTTGTGGATTTTGAATAAAGTGTCTTTCCTTCTGCTTTTGTGCTTTCGTCCCATTTGGCAATTCAGATTTCCTCAATACCGCCTTCACAGGTGTTTTATGGAGATTTATGTTCTTTAATTGTCCAATGACTTTTGCTCGTTTCCTTTTTCCATTCGGTTCATACTGTTCGCTCTCATTTGATGGTTCACAGGCAAATTGTTAGCATGAAAAAATTCAGCGATTTCAAGATCCAGTATGTGTTTTTGTTCGCCAGTAGTTTTCATACAAAATTCTCCAGTTGACACATGTGATCTAGGACGTTTAGAAACATCAGATTTTGATCGTTCGATTTCATGAGGTTCCCTCTCACCCTGCTTTGAGACACCTGATTTACCAGGAGGTATTATTGAATCATCAACACGATTGACATTGATCTCAGAACAGGTATTTTGCATAGGAATTATATCTAAAGGATCGCTGGATGGTAATGTATTGATCTCTCTTTCAACCACATTTTTCTGAGTGTCCTCTGATACGTTCAATTCCAGCGCTCATTCCTATGTTACAGTATTCACATATCACTCTTTGCGGATTATCAGGATTTTTTATTACTTCAACCCATTCGAGAGCTCCTTTTCGATCACTTCCACTTGGCATTTCCACACTAGAACATCACGATGAGTGCAGATATTTTGATAAATTCCATCGAATGGAGGGATTGTTCTCAGCATAATAGAGAACTGTTTATAGTTTTTGTGAAATTCCAGATGGACATTGACTATTCGCACTACAGTGACTCAATATAACTCAAGTTCGGCCGTTTTTCGACATCAAAATGATGGAATAATCACATTATTCCGAACGTTGTTAATCATTTTGTCCAAATAAGAACCAAGAGTCTGTACACTGAGGAATTCAACGAAATTGCGACTATACACTGGGGAAAAAGCAAGTTATGTACTTTTGGCCTACGTTCCAATACTTGGCCCTCGTATTTTGGGTTATCGGTGCAGCTTTCTGCAACTGATCAGGGAAACAGAGATGACCAACATCCCAGAGTGCGAGGGAAAGGTTTTGGAATGTGCATTCGGTCACAGAGTGCATAATTGTTGTTGATCAATATAGTCTCACCAAGAGTATATAGGGCATTCCACGTCAGATCAGCCGAAAGAAAAGTGAGATGTCATCGATTCAGACCAAATTTGGAGCGATCAAAGGGGTACTCAAACAATAACGAAACCCCGAATTGTAGCCTTTTTTATGCAATTTTATGGATCTTACCCTATGAACAAAAAGGATCACATTTTCATTCATTTCCGATTATCTCAACAGGGGGTTGAGATAAAATTCTGAGAAAATTCACACATCCTGTCAACTGGATTCCCCTGTTGGGGGAATTTTTCAAAATTTTTCCCTCCCAGAATTTTTTCCAAAGGAATCAATTTATCTTAAGAATCTCCGATTTTTTTTGGAAAAAATATATGTCGTGGCAGCGTTCTTTACAAACATGTTCCATTCCTCAAATTGGACGTGCCTTTAAAATTGTGGAAGTTATGAACGTTTCAATGAAGCAATTCGCGTTATGAATGATTTCACGCGAGGCTGGAATTTCGTACTGTGGGGGGGTTGTACAGTTTTCAGTTCGGTTTTGAATGATCATTTTGAATTCTTTTTCCCCCAGTTTTTTGTTGTGTGAATCATCTTTTAAGGACATATCAATAAAATTCTATAACCACCAAATACGATGGCGATAGGAATGTTGGAATTTCAACTCCTTTATTTCCGATTTCACATTGTTTGAGATCGTCTTGAATGGAATAACGTTCTCAGCGATCGGGGATGCGTGATGGAACGAGAGCGTGCCTTCCACAGTTTTGCCCTTTCGATGTCTGGATTTCAAATACTCTGTTGCAACTTTGTAGTCGCCCTGAGAACAGGAGCATAGATTACAATTTTTCAAACTATCTGAAGTCCACTCATGAAGTTTTTCAGCTGTTAGGGTTCCATTCCGTATCCCTTTGTGTCCTCTCCGTGGATGATTGCGGGTCTTCCAGGGGATGATACCTGTCCTTGATATCCTTTTTATTCGTCCCTGGTAGTATCTGCTTCCTTTACGTGGTGGGGAGGATAAGTATCTCAGAGTTGGATCTTTTTTTTGAGTGGGATGAACTACTCAAGAGAAAAAATACAAACTGGGAGAAACGAAATCATCCTAATGCCAGAAACATCGGCAAAATTAAACGGAAGGAACGCAAGGGGAAACTACCTTCCCCGACATGTTTCAATACTTCCCGAGGAAATGAAACCTTTTCCTAACCTGGAATATTATGTAACAAAAACAAACGAACAAATTAATAAATACATGATGGCGCTCTCTCGGGTAAAATATTCCGGAGGTAAACTAGTCTCCCGTATGGATCTCCGGGTGGAGGCTGCTCGAGGAAGCTTCATCAGCAAAGAATGAAAACTGGAGAATAGGATAGGGAGAAGAAACAACATTCTTCAAGTCGGAGAGTGGGATGTTAGATCACTGAGGCAAGTGGGAAAATTAGAAGATTCGAAATCAGAAATGAATAGGTTGAATATAGACGTAATGGGGATTAGCGAAATGGAATGGCCACAAGAGGGCGATTTCTGGAGTGGGGATTATAGAATAATTCATACAGGATCAAAGAACGGTCAAGCAGGTGTAGGAATTGTAATGCACAAAAGAGTAGGAAATAGAATAGAAAATTATTCGCAACATAATGGACGTGTGATGATGGTTAGAATCAGAACAAAACCGGTAGACACAGTCATAGTCCAAGTACACATGCCCACATCTGCACATTTGGAGGAAGATATTGAAAAAACGTACGGAGAGATAGAAGAAGTGATAGAATACGTGGAGGGAGAAGAGAATTTGATAGTGATGGGGGATTGGAATGCGGTAGTAGGACAAGGAAAAGAGGACAACATGATAGGAGATTTTGCGTTAGGGGGGAGGAACGATAGAGGACAACGTTTAGTCGAATTCTGTGAAAATCATAAGATGGTTATCACAAACACTTCATTTGAAAATCATCCAAGAAGAATCCACACTTGGAAAATGCCAGGAGATACAGCAAGATCTCAAACTGATTACACATTAGTGGAACAAAGATTTAGAAACCAAGTGAAAAACTGTAAAACCTATCCCAGTGCAGATATAGATAGTGATCATAATATGTTGATGATGAAATGTTCTCTGGAATTCAAATCTCTGAAGAAGGAAAGGAGAATGCAGAAAAAATGGAATTTGAAGAACCTCAAGCAAAGACAAACACATGAGGCATTCGAGAAAATGTTGGATGAAAAATTGGGCGATCAAAAAGAGAAAGACTTGGGAATAGAGAGGAGATGGACAAAGATGGATGGAGAATATAAGAGAATGTGCGGATAAGATTTCGGAGAATAATGGAGTAGAACCTAAAAACCCATGGATAACGGGAAAAATTTCAGAATTGATAAATGGAAGAAAAAAATACAAGAATAATGATAGCCAAGGAGGCCAGCAGCAATACAAATCATCGAGAAATGAAATAATAAGAGAATCAAGGAAAGCAAAAGAACAGTGGTTAGAAGAGAAATGTCAGGACATAGAAATAAGATTGCATTTAGGAAAAATAGATGCAGCATATAGGATTATTGAAAGATTTTTCGGACAGATGAAATCTAGAAGCAATAAGATTAGAAACTCTCTAGGACGACCATTGATAAAAACGGAAGAGAAAATAGAACAGTGGATCAATCATTCGGAAGACTTGTATAGAGGAAACGATGATATAGCACTTTTAGAGGAGGATGAGGAGGATGTAGATGAGGAAGAATTGGGAGATTCGATATTGAGATCAGAATTCGACAAGGCTTTGAAAGAATTGAAAAATAATAAAGCGCCAGGCATAGGTGGCATAAGTGCGGACCTTATAAAAGCCTCCAGTAAAGGAACTCGTGACGCACTGTTTGAATTGATTAGAGATATGTACGAAAAAGGAGAAGTACGGGAAGATTTCCAGGAGAATAAAATTGTCGCTATCCCGAAAAAACAAGGGGCAGACGAATGCGAGAACTACAGAACGATCAGTTTAACTTCACATGCTTCGAAAATACTGACCCAAATCATATACAGGAGGATGGAAAATAAAATAGAGAGTAGATTGGCGGAAGATCAATTCGGTTTTAGAAAAAATAGGGGAACGCGAGAAGCAATTTTAGCACTCAGGGCAGTGATAGAGAAAAGGATAGCGCTGAAGAAATTTGTGTACATAGGTTTCACAGATATACAAAAGGCTTTCGATGATGTGGACTGGGGGGAGATGTTTGCGATCCTGAACAAGGTGGGAATGAATTATAAAGATAGAAGAATAATATACGAATTATATAAGAATTAAAGTGCAATAATAGACATAGAGGGTCAGGAAGGGGAAGCACGAATAAGAAGGGGGTGAGACAAGGATGCTCATTATCGCCACTGATTCTCAATTTATATATAGAAGAGGCAATGAGCGAAGTGAAGGAGGAAATTCAATCGAAATTACAGATTCAGGGACAAAATATGAGTATGTTGAGATTCGCGGATGACATAGCTATACTTGCCACGAGTAGTACTGAGTTAGAAAATATTCTCAACACTATGAGAACAATGTTATTGGAAAACTATTGTATGAATATAAATAGAGACAAAACAAAATTCATGATGTGTACAGCAGCGAAAACAGCTAGAAGAACGAAAATCAAAATAGATACTGAGACAATTGAACAGGTGAAAGAATTCAAATATCTAGGAAGCATAATTACAGAAAATGGCAAAAGCGGAAGAGATATGAGAGCAAGAATACCACAATGGAAACAGGCTCTTTACCAAAAGAAACAGTTATTATGCTAAAAAAATATAAGCTTGGAAGTAAGGAAGAAATTCTTGAAAAGTTATGTTTGGAGCACAGCATTATATGGTTGCGAAACTTGGGCAATGGGGAAAACTGATCACCGAAGACTTGAAGCATTTGAAATGTGGTGTTATAGGAGGATGCTCAGAATAAAATGGATTGACAAAGTCAAAAATGAAGAGGTACTCGAGCAGATAAATGAAGAAAGAAATCTTCTGAAACACATCGTGAAAAGGAGCAGCAATGTTATGGGACACACATTACGGCATTAGAGCTTATTGGAAACAATATTGGAAGGGAAAATGAATGGTGAAACTGGTGAAGGTAGACCTAGAGCAAGTTATATGAAGCAAATCGTACAAGACAAGGGATGTAGCAGATAGGTAGAAATTAAACGTTCGGCGGATAATAGACAGGGGTGGAGGGTTCCATCAAACCAGTCGTAAGACTGATAACTTCATGATGATGATCCCTTTGTGTAGACAGTTTTGTCTTGCTGAGCGTTTGAGTGTACCACCAATACCATCACAAGCTCCTTTTCCATGTGCAGTAGCGAAAAAGTTCCATTCCGCTCCTACGCTGAAATCTTCTTGATGATGACTCGAATAAAAACAATTTCTGTTGTTATTATATTGCTGTGGTGCACCGTCAGAAAAATTGATAATTTCCTCCACAACTGCAAACTTTCCTGTTAGAAACTGGATCATTTTCTTCGGAACATGAACACAACAATAGTATCATGTCCAAGACACCATGTCGTGAAAAGAAGTGATCTGATGGGACACACATCAGGGCATGATGATTGATTGAAAACAACATTAGACAGGAAAATGGATGGTAAAAGTCGCAAAGGTAGGGCTAGATTGAGTTATACGGAGCGAATTATACAAAATAAGGGTCGTCGTTGATATGTGGAAATTGAGCGTTTAGCGGATAATAGACAGGGTTTGAGGATTTCATCGAACCAGTCATAAGACTGATTACTCCATGATGATGATCAGTGACTTTGAAGAAAGATGTCAAAATTTGGAAATTATCATCTCTGAAATAGTCACAATTTATTGCATCAATCAAACTGTCGAATCACAAATGGACGTACCTACATAGTTAAGCGAATCATTGAGATTCGATACATTGCCATTCCATGTAATTATCGTTAAAAAATATTCGAAACCTCAGCTTTGAAGTTTCACCGGGATGTATCTTCGGTCCGGAACTTTTCTTGATACATGGTCATGACTTCTTCGTAAGCTTTCACTTCATCGTCATGGCCAGTAGTAATTTGCACATTCGTGATTTCTCCGAATTTTTGCTTCATAGTATTTTGTGTAGATTATACTTTTTCAGTCATATATTTTGTTTGAAAAAGTCTATCGTGATGAGAGAATTATTGATAAATAATAATAACGATCACACTGAGAGATATTTATATATTCACTGTAACCAAAACATCTGAACTGAACATTCTCAATGGGAGCCACTAACAATTTGATTGGTTTAACCGAAAAAGTATTGTTGATCCATCGTTCTGAGAACACTTGGTTGAGACGTTTCAGTTACAGTAATCATGGAAATTCTCCTTAGTGTATGGGTTCCTTGGGGGAATCAAAAATGTGATGAATTTACACACTTGCTATTGTTCATTCTGCGTTTGTCTGGAGCAGCAATTGCAGTATTGAGTTCTTTTTGAAGTAGACCGTGCTCTATAAATTCTCCTGTCTTATCGTCGCTTCCCGATGAGATTAATTCTAAGTTTGCTTGGGGAGCTTGTTCTGGTTCGATCCCATTAATTTTGATCTTACATTTGGTACAGACTACGGCATTCCCAGGTATTGATTGGGATTTCTGTTGATTTCCTCCCGATAATCTTCTCATGTCTCTCTTATTACCTACGAGAATATCAAAAGATCACAACATTAGCCAAGCCAGCTAAAAAGTGCTCCGTCTATATCGCGGAAGAGTATTATTCAGCAGTTTGAAAGTTAGAAGGGTGAACAAAGATCACTGATAGGCGAGAACTTACGGCCACTGCAGGTTCCGAATAAATCCCAGCAAAGCTTTTGCTTCAGCGGTCTCATGTCGATTCACGAACCAAGTGAAATAATTCGCAAATCAAGCATAAGTCAGCAATGACAATTCGAAGATTTCCAAACACATTTTGAAAAAAAATTAACATGGACATACAAATCGCGCGTAACAACAATTGAAATCAGCCGGATACAAATCGAGAGTGATCTGAACAAACTGACGTTGGTCGCATCTCTTGGTCGTTATCTTCAGTTTCGGGTCGCATCGCAGCTGAAGGAAAATCCTTAGATGCACTTCAAAAATTATGATAAGCGGTGAGGAGGATTCATTCCGTCAGTAGTGGAGAAATTGACAAAACTAAGATTACATCATTTCGTCGCTACAGAAGAATCTCAACACTGAAAAAATATCGAAGGAAATTGAATACTAGGCGATTTCGTGGTGACGCTCGATTTTTCAGGAAATTCCGTTCTTGTTGGAGAACGAGCCGTTTAAGGGTTGTGATTCCAACATCTCCATAAACGTGTTCGATAGTCATGAAATTTTATTGTAATGTCCTTGAATAATAATTCACACAACAACTCACAAGAACACAAAAAATGAGAAATGATAATCCAAAACCGAGCCAAGAATTGTATACAGTAATCTCTCCGCAGTGTGGGATCCTAGCCTCGCGTAAAATCATCCATAACGCAAATTGCTTCACTAACATCATAACTCCCACAATTTCGAAGGTTCCTCCAATTTGGGGAATGCAAAATGTTTGTGGAGAATCCTGCTACAACATATATCTCTTCCAAAGAAATCGAAGATTCTTGAAATAAATTGATTTCTTTGGGAAAAATAATTTTTTTCGCAAAAAATTCTAGGAGGAACAAATTTTGAAGGATTCTCTCAACAAGAGAATTCAGTTGACAGGATGTGTGAATTTTTTCAAAATTCTATCTCAACTCCCTGTTGAGATAATTGAAAATGAATGGACATGTGATTTTTTTTGTTCATACGGTGAAATCCATAAAACTGGATCAAAAAGGCTACAATTTGGAGTTTTGTCATTGCTTGAGTACCTCTCCGAGCCCTCAAAATTTGGTCCAAATCGTCACTTTTCTCTCGGCCGATTTGACGTGGAAAGTTCCATATATCCGCTAATGGTAGGAATTGTAAGACACTATCGGTTAACGAAGATGGTTGATAATTTTCACCCATAGCCATATACTCTCCGTAAGACTATATCGATCACTGAAGACTGATAATACTTTTCACATGTCGCAATCAATCTCAATATGCTTTGGGCAACCATCGGATCAATGATGCAGGAAAACGCCGCGAAATAGAAAATACAATGTTCCGTAAGTGTGACTTCTTTTCAAATAACGCAAGAAAACCTGGAAAACCCTGATATCACCAATCCAACACACAAGTAAGATTCCAACCAATCACAACTGAATGCCTAATCAATGGAATGATCACATGTCATATGTGGGAAAAAAGAAAATTATACAAATATAAGAAGAAATTCAAGAAAACACAAATATCACACATAGTAAATATTTCACAAATCAACCTTGTGTTTCACTCATTTGAGCAATCCGAACTATCCGCTGAGCACCTACTAAGGAGATGGATATGATGAGTTTCCCTTAATGATATCATATAATTATTATCCTTTTAACATATCATAGATTGACCATAATTTTGCTGAACTTGAAACATGACACTTTGTGTCGAATAATCTTCATTTTAACTGTAGATTGATGACATCAAACCAGTCATTGCAAAATGCAACAATCAGGGCAATGTTACCACTGAAAATTTTCGGACTATCCGAAAGTTTCGGGTAGAAATTCCGGAATTATCCGGAATTTAAAATTCAGTTATCCGGAATATTATCCGGGAATTGAAAATTGAAATATTACAGCTCCGATATATCTGAATATTATCCGATTGTTAGGGTCTAGTTTGTCAAATTTTTTCTGACCACTATGTAGAATTAGTTGGATTTTCTCCGGGTTGAGAATGAGTTCGTTCTTGAACAGATATAAAGTGATAGAATTTGAATCAGATTGAATTAATTCCACAACACGATCCAAAGCACTTATGTGCAATTGCATCGCCACATCATCTGCAAGAATAAATACTGAACTGTTCAGAGGAATTGCATCGACGTCAGCCAGATATGAATTGAATGATAAGGGCGATGAAATGGCCCTCTGGAACACCCCTGTTCCCTGTATTGATGTGTGACTCGTGACATCGCGAATCTCAACCCTCAGTGCACTTACTGAGTTAGAGTAACCCTGCTTGTTTTTCGAACTTGCCGGATTCGAAAGGGTGGAAGAGTGGGGAGCTGAAACTTGGGGGAAAAAACTTACGTACGCCTTCTACAAATTCCCCGTTCAACATTCTTACAATCCTGTAAACAGCTGACCTAGAAGGTCCGTATTTCAGTAACAGGGTTAGTTTCACCCAGTGTGCGTAAATAGGAAGTTGCCAAAGTAAGTGTTAGCATTTTATTGACCTGGAATATTTCAATGAATAGAGTGTTTCCCTCTCTTATTTACGTATTTCAGCACTCTTCATACCTGATGTTTTATTGAGGAATATAAAACGATGATGAGAATTCAACTTCCATCTCGATAGTGGTCATTTTGAGATCCGCCATTTCTTATGGATATAAAAATGATTCTGATGACTGAAAATGGCAAAAACTGATTATAAACATTATAACACCCATCATTCATGATGATGAAAGGGATGGGGGCTGAATCAACGAAACCATTGGTTGAAAAGGAAGAGATGTATAATGTATGATGTCTCATTCTTTCCAACTAACGGTTTCGTTGATTTGGTTCTTCGTTGATTTGGCCCCCATCCGATAAAAGCACTTTGTTTGTATTTTTCAACTACATTTTTATGATAAAAACATTCCTCATCAAAACTTCGCTTTTAACCAAATTGAAAAATTGTTCAGTTTCATCTGAACGAATAATTTTTTTTTTCAAAAGGATTATATTAGTGATATTCAATCAAATTTGAACTTTTCAGTTGTTCGTCTATCATGTTCTCATCCACTATATCTTCTCTTATTCTTCAGACGTGACATTTTTCAAAACACACAATTATCGAAGAATTTTTAAACAATATATTCTCTCATTGTGGAATATCTTTTGTCGGGGGGTATTTCAGGCTTTCTCATTCAAATTTTTTTCTCAGGGTCTCCTCGCGCAGAATATTGGGCTGGAGTACGGTCGTTGCACGTGAAAATAATTGTTGCAGCTACAGCCGAGTGAGAGAAACAGTTGCTTTATTCCGAAGATGCAATGTTCTCTACTACCGAGAAAGCCTATGAGCAATCCGTTCCTGCATTCATGAAAATACTCGAAGACCTCCAACCTCCAGAAATCGCAGATGTAGCACCTGCACGAGAACCTCCTACGATACAGCGAGAACACGCTCTGGCACAACCTTTTCAACTACCTCGTCTGGATTCGTCCAAGTTTTCTGGGGCGTACCTGCACTGGTCATCATTCAAGGATCAATTCGCGTCAATTTTTGCTCACTATTCAGGTACACCTGGAGTTGAGCAATCACAGTTTCTCAAATCCTGCTCAAGGGGATACCAGTGATCCCCGCTGATGCAACCCGCCACACAAATGTACCGACTGAGTAAACATTTTCTCTGCAAGAATACTCTGAACTGGATCCACAAAAAAGCATTAAACTTCCAGGAATCAATCTCCAATCTCTTATCTATCGCGGTATATCGGCCGAATTTTGAATTTCGAGAAAAAATTTTTTTCTCAATCGGTAACATAAATTTTTTCACGTTCGTGACGGCGACGATTCGAGCTCTTGAGTCTTCCGACGTTCGAAACAATAATGATCCGCTGCAGAATCCTAACTCTTCAAAATCTTCTCCCCGCAACGTAAAATCTTTTCAAGCTGGTGTAAATGATACTCAGTGTGTCTATTGAAATGCGGATCATCGCTTGTTCCAATGTGGGGAATTCAAGGAGGAACCGGTACATATTCGCTACAATATAGCTGGGCAGAATAATTGTTGTCTTGATTGTCCAAGTTCTGGACATTCTGTCCAAAATTGTAATAGTCAGAACGTCTGTAGCCAGTGTAATCGGAAGCATCACTCACTTTTACATCGATCTGATTTTCAACCGAACCATGCTGGTGAATCAATTCACATCAATAGCGCACAATTAAATGTGTCTCCGAATGTGACGCGTGGAAATCGAATCGATGTTTGTGGATATTGACTACCAAAGAATTTTTTGGAGGACAAATTCAGATCTACTGCTCACTCCGCAAAAGGATCTAACCGACCTGCTCATGGCGGATGGTTTCCGTTTGAGGGAATGGACTAGGAATTCTTCTGACTTGCTTCGTGAATTCACTCCTCAGATATTCGTCCCTCCGTGGATAAGGATTCCTTGAAAGACGAATCTTCCGAAGTACTGGGTATAGTTTGGAATCCGAGATCCGATTCGTTTTACATGAACATTACTCTATCTGAGAAAACCTCCTTCACCAAGAGGACATTTCTTTCGGTTCTTCTGGAGAATTTCATCCCGTTTCGGTTGGATAGCCTTAGTTACCATTACCGGAAAAATAGTGCTCCAACTCATTTGGTTACAGGAGTTGCATTGAGATGAACGACTTCCTAAGGATTTGAGCACTAAATGCTTGCAATATCATAGGAGACTATCGGCTCTTCAGAGCATTCCGATCCCGCGTTGGACTGGGTATACTTCCGCCGGTTCCAACATCTCCCTCCATGGTTTTGCAGATGCCTCGAATGTGGCATATGCTGCTCATGTGTATATAGTTATTACAGATCCCTCTGGATCGTCTGGACCACAATTGCTTGTCTCCAAGCCTAAGATTGCACCACTGAACGGGATCAGTGTTCCACTGAAGATTTAATTTCTCAACATTTCTTTCATAGGTCAGACAATTTCAGATCAAGTAAAATTGGAAGTTTTGAATTTTTACAACGACGATGAGTATAGTGCTCCGATGCCAGGCATGAAAGATTTTGTTTCAGTTCGAGGTGACGATGGCAATCGAGTACACGTCCAAAAAAGACTCATCCTTCCGAACCTAAAAGAACTGTACCAATGTTTTTGTGTGATAAATCCTTAAGAGGAAGTTGGATTTTCAAAATTCGCCTCCTTGCGACCGAAACATTGTGTGTTAGCCGGAGCAAGTAGAACACATACCATCTGTGTTTGCACGATTCATCAGAACGTTAAGTTAATGATGCCGGGTGATTACCAAATTAATTTTCATTTACAAATACGTGAATTTCTTGTTAATTGAATTGTTTTTATTTGAGGTGGGAATTTTCATTCTTCAACGGAGAACACGGAAAAACCCATAAAACACTATAACGATTGCTTGAGCATGATTATATGTGAAAATCCGTCGTTTCAATGTTACTTGGGTAAATGTGAAGCCTGTCCAGGAGTAGCTGAATCGACTACCACTTTACTGACAAGTTTTGATAATCATGAAATCGAAAATATTACATATAAGTATCGGGTATGAAAGCCGAGAAGTAGTCTAGAAACTTTGATTCAGTCAACAGATGAATTCGTCGAAGATTTTTGTAGCGAGTTGAAAACTCTCTTACCTCACTCATTCATCGCTGAAGAACAAGCGAAATTCTTGAAAGCATTGAAAGAATCACTGAAACCAAATGAGTTTATCATTATCTGTGATTTCGCAGAAAATTATGCTTCTGTAGTACAGAATGCGGCATCTGGTTTTCACTGGAACAATAACCAAGCAACGGTTTTTTCCGGTTGTTATTTATTTCAAAGTGAATAATGAACTGGAACACAGAAGTCTAGTGATTATTTCAGATTGTTATAATCATGATGCTGTCGCTCTTCATGTTTTTATCAGAATAATTACTGATTTTGTTGAAAGTTTTTCTGAGGAAGTTGACAAGATTTATTATTTCTCGGATGGGGCACCTCAACAATTCAGAAATCACAAAAATTATGTTAACATATATTACCATGCAAGCGATTTCAGCACACCCGCTGGATGGCATTTTTTCGCGACGACCCATGGCAAAGGTCCGTGTGACGATATTGGTGGCACTATCAAACGACAAGCAGCGAGAGCAAGTCTCCAACTGGCGGTTGATAAACAAATAACGACACCTCATGAACTCTCCAAATGGGCTTCTTCACCGGGTAACCTCCCAAATATGACTGTTAGGTTTTTTCCAAAAGAGGATTTTAATACAGCTGTGAATGATTTGAATGATCGATTTTTGGAAACCAAATCAATCACGGGAACTCATCAACTACACAGTGTTATTCCAGACACAGATGGTTGTTTATATGTTGGAAACTTTTCAAACTCGAATGAACATAGGATATGTAAGATATTTAAGCGGCAGAGAAAAATGAAGTAAACTATTCGTTGTATGATCATCAAAAGTATTCAATGTTAATCGTATGAAACATAGATTCCTGGTTATTAGTTGTGAGTTTGGACTGCAGTGGATGGGAAACTTTCAGCCAAATCAAAAGGGGTCGAGGTCAAAAGTGGTCGATTTGGTATGGAATGCCTCATATGCTGCTTGTGGTCTTCTGGACTCACGTAACATTTGATGTAAAGTTCTGATAATTATCACAATTATTCTCCGATGCTTTGAATTAGTGGTACCATCAAAAATAGGTCATCGGCCGTGAATCAATGAATCTTGCCAATCGTTTTAACCAGACACGTGACAACAACCCGAGCGCGAAGCGCAGGCTGCTGTGGGTCCATTGATTCATAAAATTATCAGAGAAAATGTTGAGTAAGACATTTTATCAATTGAATTGTTGAAATTGTTATTGGGTTTTGAATATGAGTTTTGTCGATTCACAAGTGTTTCTCATCTAAAAGCTCATCGTCGCTTCAATCTGCTCCGGTATTGAGTAGAAAAGCAATGATTCTATTATTTGAATATTTGGAGAATATCTTTAGTGAATTCTTTTTTCTTATTATTTTTCATATTCTGATTTCCGTCTCCTTGATGTTTCCGCTATTGTACGAATCATGAATTCCGTTTTGTCCTTATTGATATTCATACTATACTTCTCTAGTAATATTGTTTTCATAGTGTTGAGAATATCTTTCAACTCAGCACCACTCGTGGCTGATATAGTCATGTCATCCGCAAATCTCAACGTGCTTACATTTTCTCCCTGAATCTGTAATTCCAATTGCACTTCCTCCTTGACTTCGTTCATCGCTTCTTTCATATACGAATTCAAAATCATTGGTGATAGTGAGCATCCTTATCTCACCCCTCTCTTAATTATTCGTGCTACTCCTTTTTGACCGTCTATTCCTATCATTGCGGTTCGATTCTGATATGAATTCATATATTATTCTTCTATCCTTGAGATCAATTCCTATCTTTTTCAAAATCGCGAACATTTTCTCCCAATCAACATTATCGAATGCTTCTTGTATATCTACAAAACCTATACACGCAGACTTTCCCAACTCTAGTCTTTTTTATACTACTGTTCTGAGTGCCAAAATTGCTTCTCATATCCCCCTATCCCTCCTACCACCGAACTGATCTTCTGGCAATCTACTCTCTATACCATTTTCTATGCTTCTGTATATAATTTTCGTCAGTATTTTCCAGGTGTGTGGAGTGAAGTTCTGTTCTCTGTAGTTCTCACATCTGTCTGCTCCTTGTTGTAGTATTCTCATCAGTCGGTAATGTCAACGAGACCTCACCATGTATGTGAACAGTGAACCGGCAGTTAGTCATGATGCTTGCCTCAGTTCACACGTGCTCTCTAACACATTATATATCTTTATATTCAGTGAAATATACGTACTCTTTATATACAAGTGTTCAGACGAGTCATTCCTATATCCTGCCATTACGGATATAACATACTGGTGACGAGGATAACCTTACTCGTGTGCGAGTCAGAGTGTTTTCTATTTTCTAGGAAATACCTTCTTTTTTCGATAATCATGCCACAGGAGAAAACAAAAGTGTATGTGAGTAACAGTGCGGGCAGTGTGAGTACTGCTGTACAAAGGTCGTATAATGTCTTTCCTCAGTTCAATCCCAGTGAGGAACCTATAGAAAACTTTTTGGAACGTTTGGAGTCGTGATTCGATATCAATGGCACAAAATCTTCGTGGACTAGAGTCAATCACCTGACGATTTCACTGGGCCCCGAGCAATTCAACGTGTTGAAAAACAAAGTAGTACCGAAAAAAGTTAAAGATTTTACTTTTGAGGATTGTGCAAAATATTTGTCGTCACATTATGCTCCATCATCGCGTGTGATTGCTGAAACGTTTAAATTCCATAGCAGATATCAACAAGAGGGCGAGAAACTTTCCAATTTCATCTCGGATCTGAAGCAGCTTTCTATCAAATGTGAATTCGGTGAATATTTAGACAGAGCTTTACGTGATCAATTGGTGGAGGGATTACGTGAGAAAACCATGGTCAATCGTATATTGTTGGAAGAAAATGATTTTTCTTTTGATGAGGCACGTCAGATTGTCCTCAACATGGAGAGTGCGAATCAATCTGCTATTGGAATGATTTCGTCGAGTCAACTCCGTTCAAATGGAATTCAGAACGTAAACACGATTGATGTAAACGGAAGTGTAGAGCAGACCAAGCGTACAAGTACGAGCAGTCAACAACAAGGAAATTCATCGGGCCGTCGTAGCAGATCTCTACGAAGGAACTCTTCGAATAATAATAAGAGCATCGTATTCCATTCGAATTTGAAGGCGAGGAAACGTTTTATACAATGTTTCAAAAATCATCAACCAAATAGTTGTCCATCCTTGTCGTAGTCGTGTTATACATGTGGTAAGAAAGGTCACTCGTCAAAATATTGTAATCAGAACCTCCATAACAATGTCATCACATATTTGTGTAATAATATGAGTAGTAGTGGAGTCTCGAATATGTTACAATGAGGTAATAAAATTAACGACAAAATAATATCATTTGATGGTGACACAGGTGCTGGTACATTAATTTCCTTGGACATATATGAAAGATGTCTTCCACATGCTACCGAATTAAGCAAATTTCATGGCAAATTATTAGCAGCGAACGATCAGGTACTACCTATCTCAGGAGAATGTATGGTCAATGTCACTTTCGATTCATACACTCATAACAAATTGAGTCTCATCGTAACCTTGAAAAAAATCATGAAACCTTGCTTGGTCGGGATTGATTAAACATTTTGTGTCCAAGTTGAAGAGATGCCTTTCAAAAAAATGTACACCACAGCAACTTTGAAGTGTTTAGTGTCACACAAAACAATATTATCTCGAATAGTAATGTCAATATTGTTCAACTAAAACAAGAATTAGGGAGATTATTTCCTGCAGCGTTTGGAAATAAATACAATGATAAACCAATTACGGGTTTCAAAGTGGATATTAACGTGAAAGAGAATAGCATACCTATATTTTTCAAGGCGTATGATGTTCCCTACGCTTTGGGTGAGAATGTAAAGCAAGAATTGTTTGCGCTTGGGAAGGAGGGCATCATATCGAGAGTCAAGTCGAGTCAGTGAGCATCGCCTGTAGTTTGTGTGCCAAAAAAACACGGTGGACCAGACTTTGTGTGGACTTGAAAGTAACGTAAACCAAGTCGTCTCTGTAGAACAATATCCTTCACCTGAACCTGAAGATTGATTTCAAAAGTTTCACAAATGTAAAGTATTTTGTAGAATAGATTCGACCAATGCATATTCACAATTAGAGGTAAGTGAAGATAGTAAGAAGTTCTTGACAATCAATACATTATTGAGTCTTTTTCAATATAATCGGTTATGTTTTGGATTGTCATCTGCCTCAGCAATTTTTCAGTCAGTCGTAGATGAGATTTCATATGATATTGAATTTTGTAAGGCATATCAGGATGACGTACTCATTGGAGGTGAAGATTTTGAGTCTTGCAAGAAAACATTACTAAGTGCACTGAGTCGATTCGAGAAACATGATGTAAAGATCAACATGGGCAAAAGCGAATTCTTTGTGAGGTCACTAGAAATGTAAGGTTATAATCTCAGCGATGAAGGTCTGAGCCTAAGCGAATCAAAAGTAGATAAGTTATCCGATGTACCCCTTCCACAAAATGTCACTCAAGTGAAATCATATCTCGGTTTGTTTAATTATTATCATAGATTTGTGAGGATGGCTCCAGACATTTCAGAACCATTACACAATTCACTTGAGAAGAATGTTCAATGGAAGTGGACTGATGAGTGTGAACAAGCCTTCGTCAAAAGTAAATCACTCATCACGGAAAAATCTCTTTTAGTTTTATTTGATCCAATGAAACCAATAATTTTCACTTGTGACAGTAGTTGCTATGGTGTAGGTGCGGTTTTAAGTCACATGATTGATGGTCAGGAACAACCTATTGCTTTCGAATCTGCCACTCTCACTTCAGCTCAAAAAAACTGTAGTCAGTTACATAGGAAGACATTAAGTATAATATTAGGAGTAACGAAATTTCACAAATATTTAATCGGAAATAAGTTCACAATTGTGACTGACCACGAATCCTTAGTATCTCTCCTTTCGGAAAAGAAGAAACTTCCGCAAATCGCAGTGGCACGATTGCTACGTTGGTCTATTATTCTATCATCGTATGAGTATGAAATTGAATTCAAGGAGAGTATTGAAATTCAAAATGCAGACTGTATGTCTCGACTTCCCGATAATTCAGTCGCTACATTACCAGAAGATGGTATGGATTGCAATTTTGTATATTTATCTACACCTCTAGTACCGTATGAAGAGATAGCTGAGAAGATGCTAGAAGATCCTGTACTAAGTAGAGTCTTGGAAATAGTTGTAAATAGCAACCTCAAAGAACTAAGTCGTAATGAAGAATTGAAGAAATATTTTGAAATAAGTAAACTCTTATCAATTCAAGGAGGTTGTCTTTTGTTTGGCGACAGAGTAGTTATCCCTCAACAGTTACAGGAAGAAGTTCTTCAATTACTTCATGCTGATCATGTAGGTATAACTAGATAAGTAAGATGTAAGTTGTTAGCTAGGTCTTATGTATGGTGGTTCGGAATCAGTAGTGATATTGAACGGAAAATAAGGTCATGCACAAGTTGTCAGACGTTGCAAAATAAGAATCGATGTATTGTAAGATCTTGGTCTATGTCTCAAAGCCCTTGGCATTGAGTGCACATAAATTTATTGGAAACGCACAAAACAGAAATGCTTGTTATAATAGATGATTATTCCAAATGGATCGAATGTTATATTATGAACAGTACAAACTTAAGTGGTATAATTTCGAAAGTATGAGAATGTTTCGCAAGATTCTCGGTTTCAAATGTTATTGTGGCTGATAATGGTCCACCCTTCAATGCGAGTTTTAGGTTTTTTTTTATGATTGACGATTTTCGAGAAAAAAATCATAGACCATCAATTTTTTCACACCAAAAATGATTATTTTTCAACATTCAACTCGCTCTAACTCGGTCATTTTTCGATGAATCGAAATGAATCTTGCGAATTTCGATTCGTGAGACTTCTGCGAAGATGCAAATGTAGATAAAGTTCGTAAAAATTAATAACAAATTGATAAATTTTTAATACGAAGTAAAAATCACGTTTTTCATGCTTTGTATCAAAAAAGTGGTGGGGGGAGTACGAAGTACAAAAAACTTCCAGCGAGAAAGTTGTTCGCTAGTGTTTGAACTAACTTTGTGAGAAATTCCTGATCGATTCGACTAATAGTTCGCAAAATACAGGGATTTATTCATTAGCGCGCAGCGAAAATTTCTCATAGTTTTGCGTCGTTTGTAGGATGAATATCCGCGTCCGCGGCAAACGTGGTATTCGCTCGATTTCTGATCGTAGGTTTGTTTTTTGGGTCGGAGAAGACGATTATTGGATTATTCCTATGAATAAAATTCATGATCGATGCTTGATTACGAACAATTTGATTGTTCAAAAAGTCTTTACAAATCAACTATTGGTATTAAGGGGAAGCTATTCGGACGAAAAAAGTTTCTTGTCTTGCGAGAAAAAGGTTCGATGCGAAACATTTTTCATTGTTGTTTTTTATTCGAATATACCATTTATTCACATAATCTATTTTCCACATGTACATTTGTTTATTCTTTTTCTCGTTTACTGCTACGGATTTACACACTTTTTGCTTTTAGGTTTATCTGTAATTTGATCTTCTTTTCATCTTTATTACAGCTCTTTCAAGAAAATCTTGATACTTTGTTCTCCCTTCACTACTCAAATATTGCATCAACGATTTGAGATCATTCATTCTCTCCCTGCTCAGCCCAGTTGCTTCTGCTCGTTCAGTTTGAAGTGAATCAGTTGATTTGTAAAGACCTTTTGAACAATTAAATTATTTGTCATAAGGCATCGATCATGAATTTTATTCACAGGAATAATCCAATATTCGTTTTCTCCGATCCAAAAAACAAACCTACGTCCAGAAATCGAGCGAATACCACGTTTGCCGCGGACGCGGATATTCATCCTATAACCGACGCGAAACTATGAAAAAGTTTTGCTGCACGCTAATGAATAAATGGCTGTATTTCGCGAACTATTAGTCGAATCGATCTGAAATTCCCCAGAAAGTTAGTTCAAACACTAGCGAACAACTTTCTCGCTGGAAGTTTTTTGTACTTCGTACTCCCCCCACCACTTTTTCGATACAAACCATGAAAAACGTGATTTTCACTTCGTATTAGAAATTTATTAATTTGTGATCAATTTTTACGCACTTGCCCTACATTTGCATCTTCGGGGAAGTCTCACGAATCGAAATTCGCAAGATTCATTCCGATTCATTAAAAAATGACCGAGTTAGAGCGAGTTAAATGTTGAAAAATAATCATTTTTGGTGTGAAAAAATTGATGGTTTGTGATTTTTCTCTCGAAAATCGTCAATCATAGAAAAAAAATCGTGAAGAGTAACTTGGATTGATTTTTCAAGCTCTACCACTTAGTATTTTTACATTTCCAAAATTCCGACTTTTTTTCGACCTACGACGGGATCTCTTGCATCAAACTTGTGACGCGGTTCGAGCGCTCGGCGAGTTATTCGATCCAGCTCCTCAATTGTTGCATTTTTGCTGCAGAATATGCCACGGGAAAGCGGATGATCAATTCTGAAACATCCTGTATATGCCTGTCTATACGCATGGAACAGTATACATTCGGAGCATGCGAAGGATTTTATTTATCGATAATTCGGGAAGTATTCAATGGTACATCCTGTAATTCTTACAGTATTTTCTTGGGACTTGAATGAACATTTGAAGCATCAAAAATTGAGAAAAAATCATGTCCAAATTCGAGAAAAAATTGTCTTTTTATTTAAATCGAGCAATTTGTGTTTACACAGGATGAATATTGTTTCCGAATATATTGTGAGAGAGCTCAGAAAAGATGCTAACTTTTATGCCGGACAACATTTCCATCCGTTCATTTTTTTGAAGTGTACGACGCCAAACAAGAATGGATTTCTCCGATTCTGAAATCCCAAAAATTCATAATTCGGGGATTTTGAATATGTTGGGATAGAAAAATACTTATCCAATGTTCATCAATCAGGAACGCGGAAAGAAATATTTCACGTCAATTGAAAATTTAATTTCAAATTTCACATGGAATGACCCATATGCACCATATATGATTCATTCTCACAAGGAACAAAAAATTACCAAACATCTTTAGATTTCCTGAAGAATCACCATGTTCCTCAGCCAAATTTTCCTCCGTGGACTGGTCAATAAGCAAATGACCCCAGAAACGAATGAGACGGAGTCTTAGTGAACCACTCCCATCCGAATGGAATAAGTTTGAGAAATTCATTTTCTAGTAGGACTATCAAACAGGAATTACGATTCAGAAGTGGAGATTTCACCGCTGTAGAATATGACTCTTAAATATATCCTCTGAAGTTGAGAATTTCTAAACGCAACATTTATTCAGTCATCATTTAATATGTTCATTCTTTATCATCATCCCACATAATCTATGCCTCACCTATAGGTCACAGATATGCTTTTATCAGTGTATCTATCAATTCGGTTCATTCTCTCAAGCGTATTCAAGGAAGTTTTGATTGTATATACTTGTTACTTATTGCAGTGAAAATACGAAAGAAATCCTTTTATCGTCGAAATACTTTTACAAGTAGCCGGATGAAGTCATTTTCTGCTCTACAGCACGCTTTTTTTCTGTGGGTGCTCGACCGAGCAAACTTTATTGAGCGATATTTCTCTAATTATCTCCTACTTCTACCACTCAAATGAACATAAGCTCATGTATACATGGGCATATTTACGTTACATTCACTAGGACCTTTGATATTGAGAATAATATAAGGAAGGAAAAAAGAAAAGTAAAGTGAGAGGCACGGAACGTATACACAGAAGAGACAGGGACCAAGGCGTCAAAGTTAGCGCCTGCTTGGACGCCTCTCCGTTTCATGAAACTGAAAAACGTCTCAAGCACGTTTCAAGGAAAAAGTTGGAAAATGAAACCCCATGAAGGCATTGCTTGCTATATACGTCGTAAACGATGGCTTGCGATGAGGAAAAAGATGCTGGTGAAACGAATTATGAGGGTGAAAAAATAAAGAATGAGAGAGATAGTATCAAGGCAGAGATGAAACTGTAGCGCAGCGTCATTCCGAAACGTTACTCCCAACCTTCGGACTCCAGTCTATTGTATTGATGCGTGAATATTCTTCCAAGAATAGGAGACTTCGGAGGAAAAATAGAACTCGTTGAGTTTGAGTTCATCGAAATTCCAAGCAAGGATATCGGTCATCATCTTATAAGAAATTTATAATGGTATATGGAGAGGAATATAATTCAAATCCAGATCACAACACATTTGATTAACCAGAAATTGGTTTGGTTCTTGATGTACTTCAGTAAAAATTAGATGTCAATTCGGTGGAAACTCGGTGCATTGGTATCTGGCCAAAGAATATACGGGTGTTTTTAGCGTGGATTCGGTGAGATAGCTATTTGTCAACCGTAGATATGAAATAAGGTGTGAAGAAACTCCACTCATTAGCACATGGCTTCCTCGTTTGTATCGGAACGGAATTCAAGGAGAATTGTTCCTCATCTTTGAGTCATCTTTCAATCAATGCATCTAAACCTCATATGAGAACATTCTGATCTTCATCATGAGACGTTTGGTTTTCCAGTCATTACGTTTGGAAGCGGTTACGTGACAATTTCATTGAAACATAACAAAACAAGGGCCTCAAATAATTATTCTACATCGATTTCGGAAGAACAAAATTTCCATCACTCCTCAACCGATTTGATTGAAACTCATATAGTACCACCATAGTTCCTCGCTGGAATGTGGTATGAATTTCATCAGGGACGCATGAATAGAAGATAAGATATGCGCGTTTGCAACATGGAACTACAGAAAAAAAACAAAACAACATCGTCAAATCAATTTAGACCATCTCTGATACCGAACCGATTCACCTGAAATACAATGTATACCGAATGTTTATCTATTCAGTAACAACATTTGAACAAAGTTACATGATGTTCAGATCATTACAATATAACCAAGGCATGCTCTCAAAGAATCCCTGAACATATCGATTGCGAGAAAAGGAATTGTTTTCCCCTTTCAATTGATTCAACTGAGACTCATATGGGAAAATTACGGGAACATACTGGAAGTTCCATAGGAATCAAAAAAGCGAAAGATGAGATATGCGCGTTCCCAAAAATCGCAATTTTTGATCACATTTGTCCTTTCCCACCTAAATGCCCTGGATCAATATGGATGAAACTTTCAACACTTTCACCTCACTTGAAGAATCTGGTGTCAATTTGTTCGGAATCGGAAAAGTGAAACGGAAGATATGCGCATTCAATGTTTGTTAACAGACCAAATTTTTAGACGACAGACAGACACTCGGACTCAAAATTCTTCCCCGACTTCAAAGGAACATTTTAGTCTAAGACATTTTCATTTTGGAGACAAAAAATTTTTCAGTTTCCCTCTAAGTGAGGAAGCAGAATTTACAAATATACTGAGAATTCACGATGTCCACACGAAGTAACATTTCCGTCAGGGATTGGCTGTTTTCTATTCGATTATAAAAAAAAAGATAACACGATCATGACGCACATCATTCAGTCTTGGGCAATGATACAAGTCGTAGCTTGATGTGCATAGAGAAGAATTTTAAACCTGATGTGAGAACAATATCGCGATTCTTGAAATTTTCAATAACAAGGAACGTTGGAAACCATGCTAGTTCAGTCCGTATGTATAGTTCGTGATTCACTGAATGAAATGAATGAATTGTTCAGACGATATCATCACGGTAAGATAGTGGAATTACATGTACTTGAAAAACAATCATTCGTGGATCGGAGGATAAGTACCAGAAGTTCCTAGCCTCAAATAGCCACAGACTTTACCGGTAATTGGCAGATCCCAATAACCACGAAGAAGATGCGAATCTGAACAATTGGACAGGGAGTGGCTTTTCTGATTCCAAATCTTTAGCTCGATTCATAGATGCGCATCTGACTGAAAATCAATATAGCCTAATACGAGCAAAGCTATTACAGAAAAGTATGAATGATTTACCCACGTATAAACGTATCACTGCTGCTGAATCTCAATGATGTCCACAAATGCAAACCACAGGAACGGGATCTTGCACTTGGCTGCAAGACATATTAGAACACACGGTGAGACGAATTTTGAAAATAGATGGAGTGACAAATCCTATCATACAAAATTCAAGAGCTTCGTTCCAACTGGTTTGAAAGTATGACTGTAATGCTGCCTCAGGATTCACGCAGTTTGAACAATAATTCAGTAATCCAACTAATTTGGGAGTCGATAGCATTTTCATGGAATGTATGGTATCACTCCGTTGACATGCTATTGACAACAGCGTAGAGGATACTCCATCAAATTTTTGGCGGAACAAAAATCCATCTCCAACTAACAATTGCCGAGCTCTGAAGTTCGAATATCAGAAAGACATCGAATATCAAGGAAGAATTTGGAATGAGATAGGAATACTTGTGAATTGTATCAAACAAGGGTCTGAGAATACGAACGATGGAAACACTGTTCGACAGTTTTTAAAAAATTATTCTGAAGTCGCTGGTATCACAGGTATTGACAAAAAATGGATTGTGAGTACGTTATCTCGCAGCTATTGGCATCGACGAATGAGATCAATATCGGTAAATTCGAAGAATTTTGGAAAGAAACCAGCAGAAATGTACGTGAATAAGTGTTCATGGTATTCAATGCCTTCTTATTACCATATGATATTGGTTCAGGGACCAGATACCATCCAGTCAATGTCACTCCCAATCGGAGAGCTATTTGAGGAGGCACAAAGAGCTTGGAATAAAGATTCTGAGAGATGTCAACAAAACAACAAGAGGAAATCAGCACCCGAATTCACCAATGGAGACATCCTACGATACTTCTGTGTATCATCTGATCCTAAAATTTCAAATTTGAGAATTTCTCATCAGAGCAAGGAGGATTTGCTCCCAGAAGCAAAAATGACGATCAAAGAACGTGCATGGGAACAATAATTCACGGAAATGATAAGTCTTCACGAATTGGATATGGAATGTACAACCCAAGCCGCACAACTACGTACATAGAAGATTCATAGCCATCGTGAACGTGCCACTGAATGTTTTTTTGCTGTACCAAATGGATGTAACCGGGAGGCATTTCCACAATACTACACCAGCACTTTCGTGTTACTTGGGGATTATGTATGAGATAAAATTATTGGATTTTATATGGAATATTCCATGCCAAACCGGGCAGTTCGAGAAATTTTGCTGTTTAATTTCCTCAATTTTTTGACAGTATCGAATTTTTGAAAAAATCGCCCTTTTTTTGGTTTTTTTGCCCATAACTTCGTTGATAATGGTCCAAATCGGGAGTTGTTTAGTTCAAAACCTTCGTTTTTCCATGTGCGTTTTAGGTGAAAATAAGATCAGTTCAGTTTCAGGAAAAATAGGGGAACGCGGGAAGCGATATTAGCACTCAGAACAGTAGTAGAGAAAAGTCTAGAGTTGAAAAAGTCTGCGTACATAGGTTTTGTAGATATACAAAAAGCATTCGATAATCTTGATTGGGAGAAGATGTTGACGATTTCTAAAGAGGTAGGAATTAATTTAAGGGATAGGAGAATGATATATGAATGATATAAGAATCAAACCGCAATAATAGAAATAGAGGGTCAAAAAGGAGAAGCACGAATAATTAAGAGAGGGGTGAGATAAGGATGCTCACTATCACCATTGATTTTCAATTCGTATATAGAAGAGGCAATGAACGAAGTGGAGGAGCAAGTGCCATTGAAATAACAGATTCAAGGTGAAAATGTAAGCATGTTGAGATTTGCGGATGACATAGCTATATTAGCTACGAGTGGTGCTGAGTTAGAAAATATTCTCAACACTATGAAAAAAATATTACAAGACAAATATTGTATGAATATAAATAAGGACAAATTAAAATTCATGATTTGTACAACAGCGAAAACATAAAGGAGAACGAAAATCAGAATAGAAGCATAATTACAGTGAACGGTAAAAGCAAAAGAGATATAAGAGCAAGAATGGCACGAGGGAAACAAGCTTTCCACTAGAAGAAACAGTTAGTATGTTCAAAGAATATTAGCTCAGCCGTGAGGAAGAAATTCTTGAAGAGTTACGTTTGGAGAACAGAATTATATGGTTGCGAAACTTGGACAATTGGAAAAACAGACCAACGAAGACTTGAAGCTTTTGAAATGTGGTATTATAGAAGGATGCTTAGAATAGGATGGATGAAGGAAGTGAAAAATGAAGAAGTACTTGAGAAGGTGAATAAAGAAAGAAGTCTTTTGAGACAGGTCGTGAAAAAAAGAAGTAATCTGATAGGGCACACATTAAGGCATGATAGCTTATTGAAAATAATATTGGAGACAAAAATGATTGGTAAAACTCGAAGAGGTAGACCTAGATTAAGTTATATGAAGCGAATTATACAAGATAAGGGTTGTCGCAGATATGCAGAAATTAAGCGGTTAGCGGATAATAGACAGGGTTAGAGGATTTCATCAAACCAGTCATAAGACTGATTACTTCATGATGATAATGATGATTAGGTAAGAATAACAAAAGGCATTTAAAGTGTTTTTCTGGATGATTTTTGCGTTTTAAACTCGAAATATCGCTCTCAAAAGTGAATACATATTTTGATTTTTCCCGAAATTTTCTCTCAAAAACTACTCTTCTTCCAACAATTCTGAAGACGGGTCTAATCGTGGGCTCCTGAGAATTACTATTTTTTGTCGTCTTTTGAAAATTGGAAAAAATGTTTTTCTCTATCAACCATTACGAATATGTTCTCTGTTTCAATGTATTCTCAGGGCATACTTTAAGTAATATCTGGGTTCAATCGACGCATTGAATACTCAATCCGAAAAAAAATCATCGTGAAAAAATTTCAAAAATCGTATAGAATAAGTCTATACATGAGTTATATTGGGAACCTGCTATTATATTGGGTGTGTGAATATGACTCCGCCCTTTTTTGTTGAAATGGAACACATTTGCATGTTTAGAAATTTGAAGAACAGTTTATTCAAAGTATGCTCCATCTGCAGCTACGACCTTTGCTCATCTTTCAGGTAATTTACGTATTCCTTGCCTCAAGAAATTCTCATCTTTTGATCCAATTATCAAGCCAAATCTTGATATTTTCGTATGAAGTAAATCGTTCTCCCGTGAGATCTCACTGCATTGTCCGGAATAAGTGATAATGCGACGGAGCTATGTCTGGCGAATATGGCGGTTGGGATAGTACTTCCCAGTCCTGTCCATCTGGATCTTTTTTCACGACTTGTGTGGTGTGCGGTTTGGCATTCTCATGTTGGAGAACTAATTTACTGTGCCTATTCACCCATTTTGGTCGTTTTTCTTCTATGGCTCGCTTTAAATGCATCAGTTGTCGTCGGTAGAGTTCTCCATTAATAGTTTGAGAGGGTTCGAGCAACTCATAATATACGACACCTCTCTGATCTAATGCAGAGCATTATCTTGGCACAGTAGATATTTCCTTTTGGCTGTGATGGGCCGGGTTCACCTGGCTTCACCCAAGATTTTTGACGTTTGCGATTCTCATAGTATATTCATTTTTCATCTCTTGTGACTATTCGATGCAAAAATCCTTTCCGTTGCTGTCTTTGAAGCAGCATTTCACACATTGTTTTTCGACTTTCCATGTCTCTTTCTCTCAATCCATGTGGAACCCAATTATTGAGTTTTTGAACCATTCCCATTGCTTTTGAACGCTTTGCAACAGTTGATCGTTCAACATTTAATGCTGCAGCCAGTTCTGCTCGAGTTTGGCAAGAATCGTCTGCCAATAATGCTTCGAAATCAGCATCTTCGAATTTTGTTGGTGGTTTTCCATGTTCTTTGTCCTCAGTGCCAAGATCATTATTCTGAAATCGTCGAAACCATTACTTGCAAGTTGTATTAGATGGAGCATGCTCACCGTAAATCTTGTGATGTGACAAATCATCACAAAGAGAGTCGCGGGATGGCACCGCGCACGATCCCTATCGATCGTAATCGTAAACATGCATAAAGAGTTAGTTCACTCGTAAGAGCACAGCTGTCGCTCGCTTACACGAGAATCGGGAACACATCTCCTCTCCCTCGCTATTCCTGTCCTCCTCTAATCCCTGTCCTTCTTCTATTTGTTGAGGTTTCCCGTCCCCAAGGAGGCAGCGCCACCTATACCACGGATGCTTGGTAGGATTGGTTCAACGTCAGGAGGCGATATCAACGCCATCTCAGCCGTTCCAAAATCGACAACCCCCAGGAGACTGGACATCCCTCGCGGACAACACCATCTCTCTCCCACCCTGGACTAGAGAGAGAGAGAGAGAGAGAGTAAGATGGATCGTCTCTGAGGATGCCTCCCCGTTCCTGGATCGGCGGAACAACGGCAGAGACCAACCCGACCACGCTGTACCCCTTCTCCCGGCCCCACCAAAGGAGAGAAAAGGACATAAACATCCGCACCCAGACGATCTCCAAAACGCACATGCGCACACTCACCCAACGAATAGTAAGAACCCACTACCACCCGAGCGCGCAAGTCGAGCTCGAGAGTGCGCTCCAACGGAAAGTCACCGACGGGGTTTCGTATATGATTTTGTGAACTCACCCGTCGGTGAAGAAGAAGGAAGTGGCCATGTTGCCTGTCACTTCTTGTGTAACCGAGCCATGGCGACGTTCCAGGATCTTTGCGCGCTGTCGAATTTTTGATATGGTGAGTGTGTCGTGCCATCGAGGTCCGATTTCGGTTGGGATTTTCTTCCTCGTCCTGTCGAGGAAATCAACTGGTGTCCAGTGCCCGTGCGGTGTTCCCTTCGCGGGATTTTGTGTGGTAATAACAGTGTCCCTCTTTTCTCACATCTTTCCACTCCTGACCCTTCGTATTTCGACATCGAGTCACCCCCTTCGCCCGTGTTTGTCCTCCCTCGATTAAATTGTATGGTCGCGGCTGCCCTCTAGTTCCCTTCATTTTGATTAATGTAAACGGCATAGTCCGTGTATAGATGTTCCCTCGCGGCCGCGCCCTCCGTACTCTTTTCTTAATCCCTGCGTCCCCTAAAGTAAATTGATGACCAAGAGAGTTGTTTGTATTCTTCTAAGCGCGACGAAGTCGCTGGTTTTGTATAGTTTTGGTAGATTATAAAAATATATATACGTGCTCTGGCACGTGGTTAACCCCACTTGGAGTTTGGTTATTTCAGTGAATTAGAATCAACCAACCCCCTCTCCCTGAGCTTATTCTTCTTCCCTTGACCCCTCAAAATTGCCGTGAACAAGTGACTTGTTCGTCCTCAGTATTTTTCAGGTCCCGCTGTGATATATAAATATCCACGACAGGAGTCGTGGAGGCGCGCAAGGATCCAAGCGCCTTTGTGCATGGTTTCCAGGAAATACCATCACAATCTCCACGAGCAAATTACACGTTTCCGCTGTACTTTTCTTCGCAATGAAATAGTGTAACAACACTTCCCGCAAATGATGTTTACTTGGAACGAAACCCGACATGTTCAAGTGTTAAAAACACTTGTTGCTTACAACCCAAACCAAATGTCGCGTAGTGTGTTTGACAATTGACAAAACGTACTATCGAATACAAGTGTTACCATCTATTAGTACACGTAAGCAATACTATCAACGACATCTGTTAGGAAAGGGCGGAGTCATACTCACACACCCAATACTAACTGTTTTCTTGTAGAACTAACTTTTTGGTCACTACTGACGCTACTAACCTGCTTATTTTGAATCATTCTGTATACTTTATCATTGTCAACAGGCTTTCGAAATTAATAATTGCTCATTGAGTCTGTTTATTGATAATAGCAAAGAAAGTTTTTTTCTTATTTGCTCACTCTTTCAGAAATTTCACACATATGATCATTAATTGAACTAGAATATTCTTTTGTTTGTATGTTTTCGCTATGCATTGGAATAATTGGATGAAATGTGTGTCTCCCTGTTACCGACTGGCCATATTGTATCGCAAATTCAGTTTTCCTTTTGCATCTTTATAACGTTTTACAGGTCGAAATTTCACATCAATATTCGGTAGATTACTTGGTTCAGATGCCCATTCATATAGGTCCTGAGCTGTTGTTGTTTGCTCATCTATTGGCCGTTGAAGATTCACTCTCGCCGCAATTCTCTCAACTGTTCCTCCAATACCATCACATGGTCCTTTACCATGAACTGTAACAAAATAATGCCATTCAGTATCCATGTTGGGATCCTCTCTGTAATAACAAATGTCCACAAGATTCTTAAAATTCTCAAATTGCTGCGGTGCACCATCGGAAAAGTAGATAATTTTAGCTGCATTGGGAAACCATTCTCTCATAAAATCAGTAACAATTTTCGGATAAATATGCACAGCGATTGCGTGATGATTATTGCTGTCAGGAATGATGACCAAAAGTTCATCATTCTGCTTGAAATAGATGGCTACTGGAAAAATCGTTGCTCGATTATTATTCCAATGGAACCTCGGCGCTGCATTTTGTATGACAAACGCATAATTTCCAACGAAATCACAAATCGCTAAGAACACATTGTCTTGCAACGATTCTTTTGTGAGTTTCAAAAGAGCAGATTGTCCTTTAGCAATAAAATGACGCGGTGAAAGGTTTACGATGTGTTCACAAGATATGTCAACGAATTCCAAAGAGCTTTTTGTGAGTGTTTTAAGGCCACAGCGAGGATTAGATATCCAATATTTATACGTAATATTACCCACTGAATTCTCATCGAATGAAGTTTCCAATAAATTCTGCAGGACTTCGATTCTTGGACACTCCACGCATTTTGATGAGTAACAACTTGTGTGGCGGATTGGGACACAGTATCAATTCTGGGCAATCACTATATTGAACCAGAGGAACAGTCGAATGACGACTTCGTGTTCCTGAATTAGACCCTGCCGTATAATGGAATTATTCAATCTCACAGTTGAAGAATGAAACGTTTATAATACTAACATCATGAGTTTTATATTCTGATGGATGGCACATCCACAAATAGTATGCGTACCACTAGGTCCTGCGAGTACACAATGAATTGGTCTCAATGATGCAAAGGTAGAAAATCCTATCCTGTCACCTGGATATTTGTTCCGTAAAAATTTCATACAATTTTTTTAAATTGCATATAATGAGTTTTTTTATGTGTTCTTTTTGGCCATCATCTTTTCGTACAGAAAGAACATCTTTTCTGCCAGACAAATTTACACTCACATCATCATTCTTATAGAATTCTATGACCTTACATTTCATTTCGTTGGATAAGGATCGTCCTGAAATGAATGTGATTCATTGAATGATAGGAATACAAAATATACTTAACAAATGTAATTTACAACCAAGACCTTTTGAAACTACCACTTTTAACTTCCGGCACTGACAAAATTCCTTTATTTTCTTCCAAAGATTTCAATAATATTAGCAAGTATTTTGTAGCACCCATAACGCCGCAAACATTTTGAATGCCCCAATCACTGGGCAATAGTGTTAAAATTCGTAATTCTTGAGTTCGAGTGGTGCTCTCATCATCAAATTCAGCTTTGAGATTCTTTAAAATATTCTGATAATTAATTGAATTCTCATAATGGTTGAATGCATCATCTAATCCGAATAATGTCGCGAATGTGGAACAAATTTCATTATATTCTCCACTTAAGTGGGATGAATCATTAATCACATATTTATCTATCTGAGATATATTTGATAATGACGAATCTTTGTTGATAACAGGTAATTGAGTACCAAGACTCAACCGCGAAAGCGTACGAATCACTTCTTCGCCTAGCAATGATCCCAATCCTGAAATAAAAGAAGTTGAAAACAATTATTCTCAAGGTTAATATCGCAGTACCCACACAGCACATCAATTCAGTCAGAGTTCACAATAAATTCATCTGAAACTATAATAATCCAGAATAAACACATTCAGAACTCTTTCTCAACTGTTGTGCCGTGAGGGTCTTGGAATAAAGATTAAAAATGATTGAGGTAAACGAAATGCCAGTAGATATTGCTTCAGTCATCTGACAGTTATCTGTTCCAGTATTGAGATCATCTGAGACATCATCATCGACAATAATATTATGAGTACCAGCGTTGTCAACAAAAAAATGATCGTTATCTGCAGTATCGCATTCATTCCCTCTTGTATTACTTCCACTACTAATATAATTTGATGTGAATGCAACTGGTTTCAGAGATCCTAATTTTCCTATGCAGAATGACCACAGATAATCAAAACGGATCAAATTCCATGATCCTGGAAATTTCACAGGAGCTCGTCCTCATCTCTCACTTGATGGATAATTTTCTACTTTAAATGGATTACAACATATACTAGTATGATCTGGCCTACGAAAAGGGGGCTCAGGTGTCAAGAAATCATTTTTCACTTTTTTGGCGATTTGGATGGAGTAAGATATGCTCTTTCGAATGGCACAAACCAGAAGTTTCTAACTGGTAAGGAAGTTTCCTGACAATGTACAAAAAGAAAAGCGGAAATGATTGAAAACGAAAAAAATTTGGAGAATCAATTATAAAATAATAGACATCATTTCATATGTTGAAAAATTTTATTCCAAGGCAAAACCACGTCATTGTACATAAAAATTCACAAATTTACAATTAGAACATCAGAAGCGAACAACTAAAGCGAAACTGATAAAATGACTTGTTTATCTTTAACAGCTGTTTTCTCGAAAACTTGTTCTCACACCTAAGCCCCCTTCTCGTAGACCAGGTCACATATATTGAATCTGAGTTCAGATTTCATATTAGTACATTTGCTCTACAGCAACGAATTGAAACATACAAAATTGACGGGACGTTTGATATTCGGAGGTGGAACAAAGATTATAATACGAAAGAGCAAACAATACGACTGCCAGTATTAGAAAATCGTCAGCAGCGCCAATACGTGAGAAGATTTCATTGAAATGAAACAAGTTCACCAACCGAGCACAGTCTTTTTTTACCAAATCACTCGGAAGAAAATTCCTGAAATAATGTGAAATTTTCAAGGAATATTCTTCAAGACTTCATCTACTTGAATGAAAATTTCGGATTATTTCATGAATTTTGCTTCAAGTTATTTGATGGAAAAAACCGTGCTCGGTTGGCGAGCTCGTATCGTTATGATGGATGATCCTCTTACGTATTGGCGCTGAACTCAAAAATTACGAATTCTGACACTATTGCCCAGTGATTGGAGCATTCAAAGTTCTTGTTTGTCAATCACAGTCAGGGCCGGCTCGTCCATATAGGCAGTATAGGCGGCCGCCTGGGGCGGCAAAATTTCGAAAAACAACAAAATCCTAGAAATCATGAGTACCCAAGTAACACCAATGTGCGTAAAATATTCTCCGAACGTGCCTAGAATATTTAAACGTCCTGAAAACATTCTCAGAACGTCTGACGAAGATTGTGTGTTACTAGGGTAAGATCCATACTGAACATACACATACACATGACACACAAAATACTTATTAGAAACATTCTCTGTCTGCCTAAGAATTCATGGTGGTTCAATTACTAAATAAGAATTACAATTTCCCTCTAAAAAAGAGATTTTCCTCTGAAAAAAGTGTTTTGCAAAAGTCTTGAGGCATAAATTTCAGTACACATTTCACAAGCAATAAGTTATTTTTTAATTCAGTTTCAGAATGGCATCAGAAAGATGACCCGGTGAATAATGATAATTAGGTGATTTCTTACGTATGCTATGGTACGTTCTCAGAATGTTGTCGAAACATCATATGAAAACCAAGTGTTTTATTCTCAACCTGCACAAATGTGTATTCATGTAGGTATTTATGGTGAATCGTAAGCAGAAATTCATAACCTGCAAAGAATTTCCCGTAGAAAACGATAAAATTTTGCCTATGGGTTTCAATGCGGTTACTGGAACTGAAATTCCGATGCTGTATCGTGAATTATTTACGATAGAATTCTGTCGATTCTTATCGTATTCTATAGGATTCAAGAAAAATTTACGTGTTTCTAAATTGAACTTCCCATAGACAAAGTAATAATTATTTGGAGAATTATAACCTTTTTTTTGCGAATAATTGATTTTTTTACTACAGGAATTTTACGATAGAACCAGGTACATTTCTCAAATCCTGTAGGATGCGATGAGAATCAATAGAATTCTATCGTAAATGCACGATACAGCATGGGGATTCCAATTTTAGAAACCGTATTGAAACTCGTAAGAAAAATTTTATCGTCTTCTATGGGACATTTTCAGCAGAGTAGGACTTCGTGTTTTACTTATGAATATCCTGTTGAAAAATCCATGAAGTTGCATAATAAGAACATTTTTTTATGAACTGCAATAAGATACCATTCAATTTCGAATCGCTTCATTGGGAATTTGTAATATGTGTTTTGTTTTTCCTCCATGCAAGATTCATAGGTTAACAAAAGACTATCGTATTGTCGGTGCACTCATCTTTTGTTTTATTGTGTGTCGGAATAATATTGTATGGAGAACCGACGTCTACTCAGGGTTGATCAGCAATTTTTCATTTGAACGAGTTTTCAAGTAAGGCAAGTTTTGATTATAATGAATTTTGAAGTATATTATGTGCGTGAGAATTAGAATATAATGAAGCGTACCACCAAAAAAAGTCGAAAGTTTTCAAAACGTGTCAGTGGTGTGGATTTAAGTTTCAGAGAGTACGTGTTTTAAAATTTGTGGAAACCTGCATTTTTCATGTTACGTAAGACGTTCGGCAAATATCATTTGTGTGTGCTGAGATATTTCTTCAGAATGTTTCTGAAACATCCCATGAAAATAAAGTACTTCATTCCTAATCTATACAAAATTTAATTCTTCTATTATTCTATAGTTAACCAAATATCCTAATTTTCGTGTTCAATTGCGAATTTACGATGCGAATATACCATTCACTGTAATTGACAGGTTTTTTACAGGGAAGTGGGCGGCGTCTTGGGATTTCGCCTAGGGCGGCAAAATACCTAGGGCCGGCCCTGATCACAGTCAAGTATAATTTGTATTCTATAATTCAATGAATCATACTTCTGTTAGGACGACCCTTCTCCAACGAAATGAAATGTACACAGTGGAATCTTGATTACTCGGCTCCCTGATAACCTGAACTCCGTGTTGACGGGATAAACGGGGTGCTGCTGTATGTTTCCGTATTATCCGAGGTGAGCTCTCCAACTAGGCTCTGTTCATATAGCATCGGATAAACGAGGTTTTACTGAGGAATCATAGAATTTGATAAGAATGGTGATGTGAGCGTAGATTTGTCCAACAAAGAAGATTCTCTTTCTGTGCGGAAAAATGATGGCCATTGAGAAAACATAAAAAAAACTCATTCTATGCACTTATGAAGAACAGTGATGCCAAAAATTCCAACTTTTGCCGACTTTTGCCCCCTTCATCAAGAAATTTTGCCTCTACACAATCAAATTTCTTTTGTCGGTGGCTTCATTGTGTGCGTAGAATCTCTATACAGATGGTGCTAGATGGAGGGGGCAAAACTTGGTTTCTGGCATCACTTGGCATTCTTGTTTCTGCATGCATTTCTGGCATTCTTGGTTGGGCCTTGAATACTCCATCTTTCAGAAATCCCTACAAGAAAAAGTTGGGAGACGTCAAGTGGGATGAGCGTGGAGGCCACGCAACTGGCCCACCTCGTCCAATCCACCTTCCCGGGAAATGATGATCAAGGTATTCTCTCACGATGAATGCGTAATGGGGTAGCGCTCCATCTAGTTGGACCCACATCCTCTGCCTTGTTTGTAAATCCAGATCCTCAAGCAAGCCTGGTAAATGATTCACCAGAAATCCCAGGAACATGGGGCCGTTCAAAGTGCCGTTGAAAAAATGTGGACCGACTAAATAGCCATTGACGATCCCGCACCACACATTTACGCTCCAACGATGTTAGTTGTCGATTGCTCGATACCAATGCGGATTAACATTCGACCAGTAATGAGAGTTGTGTCTATTCGAATGCCCCGTGCTCTGAAAAGATGCTTCGTCGGAGAACATTACATAGTCGAGGAATTGAGGACCGTCAACCAGCCTTGCTCGTGCCCAGTTGCAGAATCTGATTCGGAATGTCATGTCGTTTGGAGTGAGAACTTGAGTTAACGTAATGTGGTATGGTCGATATTTGACATGCTTCAAGATTGTCAAAACAGTAGTCCGGGGTATACCAGTTATTCGTGCCAAAGATCTGCTACTAACATGAGGGTCCAAGTGGATAAGTCCCAATATGGTGAGTGCACGGATATCATTCTCATCATACCGGTGATGTCTTGGATCTCGCTGCAATACTCCTCGTCGAGCCCTCAATTCGAGTGGACGGATGGTCGTGGGGTGTGCGATGCGGTGATCGGGATACCGATCCCGGTTAACTCTTGCAGCTTCGTTGTAATTATTGTGACATGAGCCAAGCACAAGCATCATATCAATAATTCCAGAAGGTGGACAGTGATTAATTCCTTCGATTGAATCGAATGGAATAAATTGATAAATGTAGATGATTGAATATGCAAAGGAGGAGAACGATTGTGATGGTCTCAGTTTAGAACCAGTGTTTAAATGATCACGTATTTCCGTAATCATCCACATAACCAACTATAATAAACAGAAATTCGATGTTCCTGTTTGTTTATGTATTCTTGTTCATCGCTTTCCTCCGAAGATCGGGACTCATTTCAATGCAGATTGGAGTTAATTCCATTGGAAAAAAAAACGTTAACATGAACAAACGGGAACACTAAGTCTCTGCTTATTATGGTTGGCAGTAATGTGTACGATCTATTACGATTATTGCGTTTCAAATCGCATAAATTATTCCATTTGATCCAATGAGGGTTATAAATGAGTATCGACTCTCAAAAATTGTTGAAAGGTTGCTGGAAACATTGAAAGTATTGACCATACCACATAACGTCGATTAGGATGCACATTCGAACGGATACAACAACCCTTCGAGCTCCCAGAGAATTCACCAAAGAGAGTTACACTGTAAAAAATTTCTTTGTAGATTTACCAAAAAAATTTGGGAGTTTTTTTATAAATGAGAGAGGACATGATCGATCGCATCCACACTGTTTGTGCCAACATACCAGGATCAGGTATCCAGGCAGAGAGGGGTAACTTCGAGCAATTATTGTAACAGCATCAAGCACCCCTCATGTGAGAGGCAAGGGGACTCACGATAATCAAGCACTCCGGAGGAAACAGAGAACTACCACGTCGACGTCGTTGTTCCTGGGTAGTGCTAAGAGTAGTTCATCAATAACTTCGACGGTCCATACCTTGCACCCCAATGGGCGGAAAGGAGTCCACGACCAGTGTTTCGTAAAGGGTTTGAAACCAGCTTTCCCATGCTCTGATGAGGGTCCCATTTCAAAAAACCATCTTGACCCTCAAATGACCTTCAAAATGACCTCTGAGGGATTTTCCAAGGTTAGCATCATACTTCCCCCTTGGAACCCTGAACTTTTTATCTGGAACATTTTTTTCCATCTCCACTAGTTTCCGAGATATTTGACGATATCACTTCAAATGGACCACCCTGTATACCTATTAGGTGTGCAAGTTGAAACTCGGCTTCAAGTTGATTGTATGAAACAAAATATTCGAACGCATTCAATTCGTCCGCCATTTTGAATATGTGTAGCGTGGACATTGCAGTTGTCATATGAGTCATTTTCAAATAGTTATTTTCTGTGTATCAATTTTATCAGATGGATTTCGATGAGCAACATTTACGCCATTGTATCATATTCTGTTTTCAAATGAATAAAAATGCTGCTCAAGCTATGGAATTGATTAATACGACATTGGGTCAAAATTCTGTGACCCATTCAAAAGTGAAAAAGTGGTTTACAAGATTTCGTCATGGAAATTCCAGTCTTGAGGACGATCCACGTCCAGGTGCAATCAAAAAAATTGAGGATGAAGAACTTGAAGTTTTACTGAATGAAAATCCATGTCAAAGTCAAGGAGGGTTTGCAGAACAGTTAGGAGTTACTCGTCAAGCAATTTTACTTCGATTGCATGCATTAGGAAAAATACAGAAGGAAAGAAAATGGGTTCCTCATAAAGAGAGGAATTGTCTGCATAAAATCATTACGAGTGATGAAGAATGGATTTTGTACGACAATCCTCAACGTAGAAAAGCATGGGTTGATCCGGGCCACCCATCTCCATCAGTTAAAAACCCGAATATTCATGCAAAGAAAGTTTTACTCTGTGTCTGGTGGGATTGGATAGGGATCATTTACTACGAGCTTCTCGAACCTGGCCAAACTTTTATAGCTGAGCGTTACCGGGCCCAGCTGATCAAAGTAAGTGATGCTCTGGAGGAAAAAAGACCATTCACGGGGCAAGGAAGGCGAAAAGTGATGCTGATGCAGCGTCCACATACAGCAAAACCAACCCAGGAACTCTTCTTCAATTTGGGCTGGGAAGTTGTACCTCATGTGGCATATTCACCAGATTCAGCTCCTTCTGGTTATCACTCATTCAGTTCAATGTCGTCATATTTGAAGGGGCAGCACTTCATGAATACCGAAAATGTCCCGAAATGGCTGGATAACTATTTTGTTTCAAAACCACCAAATTTCCATCGTGAAGGCATTTATCTACTACCCGATAAATGGCAAAAGACTGTAGATAATAACGACGAATATTTTAATTGATAATTCTTGAAAGAAGTATTTTTTTGATAAAATTGAATTTGACAAAAAAAAGCCGAGTTTCAACTTGCACACCTAATATATACATCAATTCCAATATCACTCATATGAAATCCGATAATTATACAGGGTGGGGCATTTAAAGTGTCGCGGGCGTTTTTTCCAAAAATAAAATGAGATACGAGAAAATTTTTCGGACAAAAATTGTAGGGTATCGAGGGGGACATCCGATGGTGGCCTTGGCTGTGACCTCAAATCTCATCTTCAAGGGCATTCTGAGGTCAACTCTTGTTTTTTAAATGGCATCTCATATTTGTTACTGCAGATTTGGATTCTAGGTGAAAAACCAAGAAACTTTTGTCTGAACCATTTTCCTGAAATCCGCAAAGATGGCGCTCTAATCGATATTGTTCCATACTGAATCTGACATTAGAATAACTCGAAAACGAAGGGTCTTGCAAAAGAATGTTCCGGACAAAAGTTATCTGATTCCAAGGGGGATCCCTTGAACTGAAACGGAGGTGATGGGGTATAACAGACAAAACACAACACATTTCAATCGTCTACATCACTTGGATAATTTTAATGCAGTAGATGCTCAAAATGATGGCCTTCGACTTCAATACACATTTCAAAACGTTTTACAAAAGATTGCTGAACTCGTGCTAAAATATCTTCATTGATGCTCGCGCATGCATTGATGATTCGTTGACGCAAATTCTCAGGTGTAGTCGGTGCTTGTTGGTAAACTGTATCTTTTATGTATCCCCATAAAAAAAAATCTGGAGAAGTAAGATCCGGAGAACGGGCAGGCCAATGAACTGGTCCACGACGTCCTATCCATCGTCCAGGATAATCTCTGTCCAATATTTCTCGAGCTGTGACTGCATAATGGGATGGACAACCATCGTGTTGATACCACATATTCAATCGTTCCTGAATAGGTATGTCTTCAAGTGATGTTGGAAGTACTTGATCTAAGAAATGTCTGTACTTATCTCCATTTAGCGTATCTGCAATGAAGTACGGTCCAATTACTCGAGATCGAAAAATACCACACCAAACATTCACAGCCCATTGTCTTTGATGCTCTACTTGACGTAACCATCTTGGATTTTCTGTCGCCCAGTAATGCATATTATGTCGATTTACTTTACCATGATTGGTGAACGTCGACTCATCAGAAAATAATATGTTGATGAAGTTGTTATTGTGCATTTGCGCTAGACCCCATCGACAAAACTGTACACGATTTTCGAAATCATCACCGTGAAGGTCTTGATGCAAACAAATGTGATACGGATGGAATTTGTGACGTTTCAGTATTCGAAGAACACTTCTTCGAGAAATTCCCGAATGGAGTTCAATTTCACGAGAGCTCACGTGTGGATTATTGGCTACTGCAGCTAGTACATTAACTTCCGCATTTTCTCCGCTAACAGTTCTCATTCGATCTCGTTTTTCCCTTGTAACACTTCCCGTTTCTGAGAATAATTTTGTAATGCGTTGAAAATACCTAATGGATGGCGTTGTTCTTTCAGGAAATCGTTCTGCATACAAGTCATATGCTTGTCTGGGGTTCTTATGCACTCCACCGTAAATGTAGATCATATCGATCTTTTCAGAAACCGTGTATCGGATATCCATGATTTACAATTTGTCATAAACCAAGTAATGATCAAATGTAACTGACAAACTGACTTTCAAAATCGTGAATTTTCACTGAACCCCGTCGTTTGTTTACATCGCGTCGTTTGACGACACAATGGCGATATCAGTTCCATAGTAGATCGCGCTGTGGTCGGTAAAAATGAGGTCAACTTCAATTTTTCAAATGGAAATTCCTACTTTTCATCGCATATCATGATTCTACGCGAAAGAATGAGGAATTTTTTCCTGAAACATTTTTCCTAAATTCTTGAAGATGGAAATGGTGGAAAATGAGGTTGATGAAAAAGTTCTACTGCGGTATGTGTGAAGTAACGCTCAACAAACAAATCAAAACAATAATAATTTCACAGAAGAGATCGAACACAAAACACAACAAATGTCATGTCCAAAACATTGTAAATGACTTCAATTGATTGTAACTCTTCTAATGCAGTAGAACTATTTCATCAACCTCATTTTCCACTGTTTGAACTTCAAGAATTTAGGAAAAATGTTTCAAACAAAAATTCCTTATTTTTTCGCGTAGAATCATGATACGCGATGAAAAGTAGGAGTTTCCATTTGAAAAATTGAAGTTGACCTCATTTTTACCGACCACAGCGCCATCCACTATGGAACTGATATCGCCATTGAGTCGTCCCCTCTCTTAACAACAACATTCGAATGAGATATTTCGGCTCTTGGATGCATTCCTCAAGATATCCGCATATTGTTTCATAGATTTTATTTTTCATCGATTGTGGCGCCATCATCGAAAATTCAGAAAAACGTTTCAAGCAAAAGTTACTCAGTTTTTTGCGTAGAATCAAGATATGCAATGAAAAGTGGGGGTTTCCGTTCAAAAAAATGATGTTAACCTTATTTTAATCGATCACAACGCCATCTATGATGAAACTGATATCGTAGTTTTGTGGCCCCCTCTTTGTATAACAACTTTGGGATGAAGTACTTTCGGTTTAAGATGCATGTTTTTGAGATATTTGCATTTAAAGATCAAAATGGGACACCCTGTATAATCCTTTCTTACTAGGGTATGAATTAATGATCATTACTTAAATATTATTTTTCCCTGATTCAGTGCGACATAGTTGATTTTCCATAGATGAATGCCCATAGGAAGTTTAGGTACATTGGAATCGACTCAACCCATTCACAAGAAAATATAATAGTATTGGAAAAATGAATGAAAAACATTATTTTGAAACAAACAAGAGAGCCATGCCAGGAATGTCTGTCAGAACCGGGCAGATAATAGTTTTCACGCTGTGAACAGATTTGTCTCTGGTAATCAGGTCTCAAACTAACTCCATACCTAATTTCGGAAACAACTAATTGGAACATCCTGTCAGAACCTGGTAGAAAAATTCTCGTCAGTTTCCCCTTTTGTAGCAAACATGACAGTAGGCTTAAAAGCTGTCAAGTGTCAAATTTGCATGATGGCATGAATTATATTAGATTCATGACAAGCATCTGCAAAATCCCCATCATCGAGTGTTATTGTGGTAAATCAGCGATTTTTGTGCAGAAATCTGCTGATTTTCAATTTTCACAGTGGATTTGATGCTGTCAATCCTGACAATTCGATTCTCATAACACGTTTTTCCATTGTGAAGGGACTGTGAAGTCCCTTCCTTTTTTTTTACTCCATAAATAACTTTTGAAAATGAATCCATACTTCTCTATCAAAATATCATATCATTCGCCTTTCTGTATATGACGAATTTTTCATGAGAGGAACTTCTAAATCGATTCATTTCTTTTACCTACGTAGAATATATACCCTCACAGCACCACAGTCCCAGAAGAATTCTTGAAGAATTCATAAAGAATACAATCAGTTCAATAAGAATTCTTTATGAATCCTTCTGGAACTGTGATGCTGTGTGGGTATATATAGAAATAATTAAGACCGATAGTGCGGTGTCAGAGAGACAAATACTCTGATCCTTTTACCCCAATAAAATGAATCACATGCAAGGTACACCAAGTGCATAAAAGTATTGTCTTCTGGCCACATTGGAAGTACCGTTGGGGGAAAATCCCAACTATTCATAAAGATTCCATCAACGGATAAAATATGAAATGCTTAAATATCAAATTGATTATTTTTAGGCTTATTTGTAGTCTAGGGCTGTAATTTTTTCTCTTTTCTCTTTCTCCATCTTTCCTGCATTTCAACCCTTGTAGCTATATTGAAAGAAACAGCATATGAGGACCTCATCTTTAGGATTGAGATCAGTTCAGTTCTTCAGCTCAACTCGACAAGAATTCTTCAATTCTCACAGTTCTACAGAACTCTTCAGTTATTTTTCAAATTTTCATTAGAAGTTACAAGTTTTCACTTGAATATTCAAATTCCTATATACAAGTGAATATATTCAAAATATTTTTATAAATTTCTCTAACAATGTTCAGTTTCACAATTTCATTTGATTTTTAGTCGAGAGCGTTTTAGATCTGGAACAAAAACTATTTTCCACTAGAGAACGGATTCAAGGGAGGAATAAAGAAATAAACTCCAAGTCGCGGAATTTGACACAATTCAAAATCAATCAGGAAAAAGACTTAGAGAAAGAAAAATCTATAATAATAACAATAGAACAGTTGAAACGGAATAAGGAAGAAAATGAGTAGAGAAGCAAATTACAATCAATTAATATCCAAAATATAGCAAAATAAGGATGGAATTCACATTCCATAATGGATTGTCAAATCAATTCTGAATTAAATGAATTCAAAGATTTTCCATATCCTCCACCCAAAAGATGTGTCTTACGTACAGACTAAGACATGAATTATTATCAATGTGAAAATTGTCAAGATTTGATATACTATTATTCAGAATTATCTTTTAATGAATTATCTAAGTTAGGTCTTTTGAATCAAGAGATGAAATGAATATCACATTTTAAAACTTTGTTTTAACTAAATATACCGTTGTAATGAGAATGAAGAATGAAAATGTTATGATTTAAGGAATAATATATGAATTGAAGAGTGATGTAATGATATGTTGTAATGATTTTGTTGTTAGTCTCTGAAATCAAAAGAATAAATTCCGATATAATTCTAAATTTTTATACATCGTTGTTCAATTCCACATTTCCTAAAACAAAACTTCCTCTCCCTTGAATTGGGGGATATCGAATAATTTTGATATGTCCTTTCCGTGTTGCTTTTAAGGAACTCAATATTCATATAACATAATTCACTGCTTCAAACTTCTCAACATTGGATTTCCTCGAACACGATTATCGTCCTGCTCCGGACGGTCTTAATCCGGACAGCAAGCTGTCAACAGATTGCACGATTGATATGTCTCAGTATTCAATACTGATATCGGATCATCGATTATAATCCCCAAATGAAGGCTCGTTTCCTGGATTCTGACTGTATCGTTCGAAAAATGGATAGATATTGAATTTGTATGAAAATTTGACAGCTCTTGATTACCAAGATCAATGAAAACCAAAACCTCGCCTCGAGGGATTGGGACATAATTCCTTTCTGAGTATTTCTAAACTAAACACTCCCAAAGGATATTCATCACATCATATTCGTGATGAGCATATTAAAAAACTCCGGAATCGAGTCACATCCTGATGAATCAGCGATTTTTCTGCCCAGACCCATTGGTTTCTCATTTTGACAGCGAATTCAATGCTGTCAATCATCACAATTCGTGTCTCAGATTGCGTCCTCCAATGATTCCAAGTTTTCAACATTGGATTTCCTTGAACACAATCGAGTGTCTGCAGATCAAACCCATAATCTTGATCTTGACAGCACACTGTCAGCACATTTGACGATCGACATGTCTCAGTATTCAATACTGGTACTGCTCGTGATCCAAATTCAAACACTATGGTACGAAAAATCAATAGATTTAGAACTTCTATGGGAACTTGACAGCTGCTCACTGTCACAATCGATGAACCTCCAAATTCCACCTCTAGGGGTCATTCCTTCCTGAACAGTTGACAAAAAATCAATTCAATCGGATTTGAAATGGTCTCTCAAAGTTAAACGGTATCGGTGGGAGGAAATTAATAGATATAGAAAAACGTTTGAGGAACACTATTGCGATTGGTTGAACTCTAATATCGATCTGAAACCTGGAGATGACGAGAAAGCATAAGGAGATGAACCTCCAAGTGCTGGAAGACCACTGAAACCTCTTCCAGATTTATTTGATAAATCAAAGAAAAGCAGAATTGATACACTCGTTGACAACTATACACATTAAGAGTTCACGTATGCTGCTCGCAACAGTTTATACTCGGCAGGCTATCGAGACACATCAACCATAATAGAAGAGGAAAGTCAGTCTCCTGAGCAGGTGTCTCAGATCAGAAAGGATATAAGGCCTCAAGAGAGATTTCAAACTATTCTTCAGATGAGGCATTATCATTCTACATTGATAGCCGATTACACAGGGCAACAAAATTTGGCAAGTTTTAGTAACAGAAACTAGGACATACTTTTCCGAAGGATTTTGGTGCGCTGAATCCGAATCTGGCTGCAGAAATGCTCCATCATGTCAGGTTTCGGAAATATTTCAACTCAAAAGTGTGAAAAACACCGTTTTTCGGCATATTTGAAGTTACGGTAAGTCAAGAGGTGATTTTTTCCTACAAAACTAGTGAGTGCGTCTGAAAGTATGATTCATTCTCTTCCAAATGCCGTTGAGTTTACTCGAATACCTTTTTTTTTCATTGAGATACAACAATTTGAAAATTGTGTTGTACCAGATTCACTGAATACATGCACACAAATTTCAAATTGTCGTATCTCAATGGAAAAAGAAGATATTTCAACAAACTCAACGACATTCGGAAGAGAATGACTCATCCTTTCAGGTGCATCCACTAGTTTTGTGGAAAAACATCACCTCTTGATGTTATCTCACTTCAAGCATGTCAAAAAACAGTGTTTTTCAAAGTTTTAGGTTGGAATTCAGGTTAAAATATCACAGAAACCTCAGATGTCACAAAATTAGTAGGTGTACCCTAAATTATAAGTCATGATCTTCCGAATGCCGTTGAGTTTGTTCGAATATCTTTTTTTTGCATTGAGGTACGATCATTTGAAATTTGTGTGCCCATGTATTCAGTGAGTAGGTGAACACTCAAATTTCAAATTGTCGTATCTTAATGAAACAAACAGATATTCGAGCAAATTCAACGGCATTCGACAGAGGATGACTTATACTTTGAAGTACATCTACTTGTTTCTTGGGAAGAAATTACCTTTCGATTCCATGTTCTCTCAAATTTACCCTCCTGTTTTGTAATTTCTTTTTTCTTTTTCCTTTCTTCTTTTCGAGCTGTTATCTGATTTCCATCTTATTTTAATGAACGAATTCCATTCAGATTGAGAGCTTTCATTCATTCAGTTTCAGAAAATATCATTCAATTCATACATATAGATATACAGATAATTTTATTAATTTTATTCAGATTTGAAGGTACAGTTCACTTAGATACAGACGATTCAAAAAAACTTCTCTTATTACTTCTTCTACGCCCCGCATTGAAACAATCACGCTTCAAACTCCAACAGTAGTCAGCCAGCATTCGTTCATTCCAACTCCCTTGATACAGTTTCTTCAACCCTTTGCGGCATGGTGACTATTATAATAGCCACCTCAATGTGTTTTAAGTTTACAGTTGACCAGAGACAATATAACGCTTTTTCCCTCAGTTTTTTTTTCAATTTGATTTAGATGAGGACTTAGGAAGTATTCGGCATCACTTATACATTGTCAATCGTTTCACAAATTGTGATTTGAATGAATAAACAATGAAAAAAAGCCGTATTCATTGAATAACACAGGCACACAAAAAAATTGTCATGAACCAGAGGGTAGACCCCGCTCTCCCTACGTTTTTGGGGTCGCTGAAACCGAATATGACCATGAAAAATTTTTTCAATCGCCCGTTTGCCCTCACCAACCCCCTGATGGGGGTTGAATTTGAAAAATTCGGAAAAATTCAAATGTACGTGCATTTCTATGTTCTTTGGGACGCTGAACCCAAGAATGATAAGGAAAGAGAATTCCAACCCCTCTCTTATCCACTAACACCCTCCTACCACCCCCTGAAGGGGGTTGAAGTTTGAACTTTCGTAAAAAATTCAAATGTATGTGGATTTCTATGTTTTTTGGGATGCTCAAACCGAAAATGATAACAGATAAGAAATTCCACCCCTCTCTTGCCCACTAGCACCCTGACACCGGCCCCTGATGGGGGTTGAATTTTAAATTTTCGTAAGAAATTCAAATCCATGTAGATTTTTATGTTTCTTGGGATGCTGAAACCAAAAATGATAAGAAAAGATGAATTCCATCCTCTCTCACCAGCTAGCACCCTCCTACCGCCTCCTGATGGGGGTTGAATTTTAAATTTTCATAAAAAATGCGAATGTATGTGGATTTCTATGTTTTTTGGGATGCTGAAACCAAAAATGATGAGGACAAAGAATTCCAACCTCTCTCTCACCCGCTAGCACCCTCCTACCACCCCCTGATGAGAGCCGAGTTTGGAACTCACGTAAAAAAATTTGAATGCATATGTATTTCCATGTTTTCTAGGATGTTTGAATAAGAAATGATGACAAATAACAAATTCACCCCCTCTTTCACCCGCTAGCACCCTCTTACCACCCCCGGACGAGAGTTGAATTTGAAACTCACGTAAAAAATTCAAATCTATGTGTATTTCCATGTTTTTTGGGACGCTTAAATGAAAAATGATAACAAAAAACAAATCAAACTCCTCTGTTACCCGCTAGTACCCCGTCACTACCCCCTTGAAGAGGGTTGGATTTGGAATTTTCTCACAAAATTGAGATGTATGTGTATTTCTATGTTCTTTGAGATGCTGAGACCATAAACGACTGCAATCAACAATATCCACTGACTCGATCACCTCCTCACACTACTGTACAATCATTCGAAAGAACCTAGTAGAATCCACATGAAAGTCAGTTCTCAGCGAATTACGCTAACGATTCGGGATGAAACAGGAGAACCAAAGCTCTCATGGGCTCAATACTCAAAATTCCGGTGATTCAATGTCAATCACTTGTTGATTCAACAGGTTAAACAGTATCCTATGTTGTAAACATCAATACTTCATGAAATAGAAATATCAGATGCATTCATGATTTGGTTCTACTCTTAGCGGGTAGCAAAGCGGTGGAATTTGTTGTTTGTTATCATCTCTCATTCGAAGGTCCCAGAAAACATGGAAATACATATACATTCAAATTTTTCACGTGAGTTTCAAATTCAGCCCCCATCAGGGGGTGGTGGGAGGGAGCTAGCGGGCAAGAGAGGGGTTGAATTTCAGTTTTGTTATCATTTTCGGTTTAAGCATCCCAAAAAACATAGAAATCCACATACATTGGAATTTTTTACGGGAGTTTAAAATTCAACCCCGATCAGGGGGTGGTAGGAGGGTGCTAGCGGGTAAGAGAGGGGTTGGAATCCTTTTTCCTCATCATTTTTGGGTTCAGCATCCCAAAAAACATAGAAATCCACATACATTTGAATTTTTTATGAAAATTTATAATTCAACCCCCATCAGGGGGTGGTAGGAGGGTGCTAGCGAGTGAGAGAGGGATTGGAATTATTTTCCTCTATCATTTTTGGTTTGAGCGTCTCAAAAAACATAAAAATACACGTATATTCGAATTTTTCCGAATTTTTCAAATTCAACCCCCATCAAGGGGTTGGTGAGGGCAAACAGCGATTGAAAAAATTTTTAGAACTCTCGTGCCATCCGGGACGTCAATTACTCACGCAAGAATAATAATATGTACAGATTTCACAATCCATACAAATATTCCAAAATATTATTATTTTTGTGCAAAATACCATTATAATATTTATTTGTAGCTTTACCACTCAAAATTGATTTTCTATGCATGATAGACTCAGGGTTTTCATCGCTACTTCGCAACTAGTTTTTTGTATCTATAATCGAAATATTAATTATTGTAGTACATATTAGTATTAACTGAGATATGTCTATTGTTATTTAATATTGAGTAAAGACAACTTATCCGTGTTAAAGATCGCGTTTGTGTGGCAGGCTAACCGGATTGTGAAAAACTGTCTTCCGCAAATTTTTGTGTGAAAAGGCATTCTTCTCCATCAGTCGTGGAAACGACTAAAGTTCATCTATCACTTATATTTGGTGCACAAGACATATCACTTTATGTAACTTCGAAATATGGATGAAATGACTGATATCCCCAGTGATGCTGAATCTATCGATGGGGTGTGTGATGATGATCATATTGAGAATGATTATACTGAGTGTGATGGCGAAAGGAATCTTTCTGAAGATTATCCTGACTCAGAAAGTTTCATTGATGATAACATAGAATTCAATGATAATGATTTTATGTGGGCGGAAAAAAGAAAAACCCAAGATGATTCCCCATATACTGGAACGTTCAGTCCGAATATTACAGATGATGTTACCACACCTTCAGACATATTTTTATGTCTGTTCTCCCATGGAATTTCAGATTTAATTGTTGAACAAACGAACCCGTACTTGAGACAGAAAAAAACTAAAGCTGATTCAATAACCAAAGAGGAATTACTAGTGTTTTTCGCTATAAATATAATGATGGGCGTGAAAAAATCCCCCTCTTACCGCGATTATTGGTCGACAGATCCAAAATTGAATGATCCATTTATATGCGAATTGATGACGGTTGATAGGTTTGGATTTCTTCTGAGTCATTTACACATGGCTGATAACAGTCAAGAACCGAGAAAAGGAAATAAAAATTATGATAAATTATATAAGCTAAGACCATTCTTAGATACATTATCCGAAACTTCCAAGAATTGTTGGAAACCCAGCCAAAACCAATCTATTGATGAATCCATGATCAAGTTCGGTAGGGGGTCTTTTTGCCGAAAACGTTTTTCGCCGAATACACTGTAATTTGACAATCGATAGTGACCTCTAGAAATCACCAGGAGATTTCGTAGTGATCTCTAGAAATGACTAGCGGTTGTCGAATTACGTTTATTCGGCGGAAAACTTCTTCGGCAAAAAGACCCCCTACCATCAGGTTCAAAGGCCGTAGCAGTTTGGAGCAGTACATGCCGAACAAGCCCATAAAACGTGGATACAAAGTTTGGACGCACGCAGATGCATCGCGATACGTGTGCGAGTTCCAGGTATACACAGGTGAAGCTGAAAGTGCTGAAAAGCAATTGGGTGCCCGAGTAGTGAAAGATTTGACGCGTAACTTAGTAGGAAAAAATCATCATGTATTTTTCGATAATTTTTTCACCGGTCTTTATCTTATGATAGATTCGGAAAGAGATAAAGTGTTTGCTTGTGGAACTGTTCGTTCCAACGGGAAGGGTTTACCAGAAAGCATTATTCCTGATAAAAAAATGGCGCATGGGCAGTATGAATACCGTACTTGTGGTGCTGGAATTAGCTGGGTCAAGTAGATGGATAAAAAAGCTGTTTTCTTTTTATCCAGCTATCATGATCCTTGTGAGGTTACTGTGACAAATCGTATACAAAAAGATGGTTCTCCAAAACAAGTAACTTGCCCAGTTATGTGCTCTGACTATCATGAAAATATGGGATATGTTGATAGATCTGATCACCTAATATCAACTTACAAAATTGATAGGAAATCAAAAAAATGGTGGCACCGCATATTTTGGCATTTTTTGGAGGTAGCCATTATGAATGCATTGATTATTTACGATACCAGAAATCTAGCACATCCGATGGCATCAAAAGAATTCAGGTTATTTTTAGTAGATCAATTGGCAAGCCATCGTTTACCTACACCTACGAGAAGAAAATGTCGAAAAATATCTCCATCGAACGTAGTCAGAAAACCTACAGGATCTATTGAGACAAGACGATCTCAATCATGTCATATACCCGTATGTGTAAGCGTTCCAAGACGTTGTGCTTCTTGTAGTACAAAGAGTCAACCTTGCAGGACTTCATATACCTGCAGTACTTGCAATGTGCCATTGTGCATGAAACATGATAAAAATTGGTTCCGAAATTACCATGCATGAACATTCTTATACATAAATTGTAGAACCATGAAATTGAGAACACAAAATTGTGGAACTTTATGCTTTAAAGAAAACTGTGGAAACTGAAGAGTTGAAAATGAGAGATGATTGAAAAATTTCCGATGAAAAATGAGGAAATTTGGAATAAATAAAAGGAATATAAAAATACGAAATGGAAAAAGAATACGAAATGGGGGAAAATTAGAAAATACAGAATCAAAAAAATTAAGGAAAAAATCAGCAAAATTGAAAATCAAAAAATTTGAAAAAAATTGGAAAACAAAAAAAACAAAATGGAGACAATCGCTGCTACGTCCACGTTCGTGTCTCTGGAATCAACCAAACGTGGTGAATTTCATTGAAGCCTGAATCTATGAGAATTCATTGTCGAAAAATAAGGTTCTCTGAATGATTGATAAATAAATTCCTCTTCCTTAATTGTTCGATCTTAAAATGTTCATTTCTTTCATTTCTTGTTCATTATTCGAATGAAAAATATTGAATTCCAGAAAAAAGAAGTTGGTCTACGGTGATTGATTCAAAAACAATGAGTTTACAAACCTCCCGCAAAATCCCGGTTTCCCAAGTTTCCTAACGCCATCCGAATTCGCTCTTCGAATTTTGGGAATTTGAGTTTGAATTCGCAATCAACGAACCGGAAGCCCCTCCGTGCATGGAGTTCAGCATGGTTACACGATTTTCAAAATTTTCCGTCACCACCTTGAATCTGACATTCTGAATTTTCGAAATCTGGTTCAGATTCGTAATTGGTGACCCGAAAAATCCCTGACACGTATTTTTCAGCGGAATTCCACAATTTTCCGAATTTTCCGTCGCCATCACGAATCCTCCATTTTCAATTTTGGAAATTTGTGTCTAGATTCGTGATCAGCGACCCAAAAACCCCTGACATGCAAGTTTCAGCGAAATCCCCCAATTTTTCAAATTTTTCGCCGTCATATTGAATCCCCCATCTTGAATTTTGCAAATCTGCGTTCAGATTCGTAATCAGCAACCCAAAAAATCCCCGACGCGTGAGTTTCAGCAAAATTCCGCAATTTTGAAAATTTTCCACCGTCATATTGAATCCGTCATTTTGAATTTTGGAAATCTGAGTCCAGATTCGTAATCAGCGACCTCAAAAACCCATATATACCAAGTTTCATGAAAAACCGTCTATCTGAAAAACGTATGCTGCAAAGGGCTATTTCCTCCATATCTTGATGTGCTCTTTCGCCTTGTTCATCACTTACTGCGCCCAAATTTTCTGGGAAAAAGCCTAGATGGCTGTGTAAAAAGTGTACTTGCAAACTCATATTACACTTGAGTTTTTCATAAGCACTCAACATATTTCGCACCAAAATCTTATAGTTTTTATCTCTATTATTTCCCAAAAAATCAGTACAAACTTTTTTGAATGAAGTCCAAGCTTCCCCCTCATATGGTCACATGGTTGCGTCAAAATCTGAATCCTTCATGAGTTTTCGTATGTCAGGACCAACGAAAATACCTTCTCTCAGCTTAGCATCATTCAGAGCAGGAAAAACTCCCCATAAATATTTGAAACATCCTCCTTCTTTATCAAGAGCTTTCACAAATTGTTTCATTAACCCTAACTTGATGTGAAGCGGAGGTGAAAGAATGCTTAATCGAGACACCAGCGCAGAATTCATGACATTCATGGAATTCGGCTTTAATTCTTTCCTTTTTGGTCAATCCTTGATTCTATAGTGTTGATGACGTGCACGGCTGTCCTATTCACAAAGAAAACATGGATATTTTGTAAACCCAGCTTGTTGGCCTAGAATCATAGTGATTATTTTCAAATCACCACAAATTTTCCATTTATGTTCATTGTACTTGAGGACATCTATTAGCTGAGCAAGATTTTCGTAAGTTTCCTTCAAGTGCACTGAATAACCCACAGGTATTGATGGCAATTTATTCCTATTTTGAAGAAGTAGTGCCTTCAAACTTCTTTTAGAGGAACCAATAAACAGTCTCCACTCGCTTGGATCATATGTTTCCATTCCTAATTTGTTTAATAAACCTTCCACGTCCTTACAATATATTAATGAGTTTTCCCTCGTAAAAAACTCAATCAATTCTGAGTGGCGGTTCTTGTACCAAGAAAACGTTGTTCCAGAATCAAGCAAATTATTTTCTTTCAAACGAGATCCCAAAAGTTCTGCTGAGTTTTTGCTTGGCTCCGAGTCTCGTACCATATCATTTAGCATCGCTTGAGTTATCAGTATCTGTTTCTGATTAGCTTTGCTCTCGGAAAACTCCAGTTGATCATCATTTCCCACTTCAAATTCTCCTAAGTTCACATCTTCTTGGTTATTTTCTTGTTCTTCAACTTCAATTTCTTCGGGTGGTACAGGAATTGGGAAATTAGGTCCATGTGGAATTGGTTTTGTAACAGATGTAACGTCAGGGTAGATGATATCACTTTGATTCAGCGTATTATAGCCTAAAATGTTCACTTTACAGGAATAACAGTCATTATGACTTTCTGGTTCTTTAGAATTCTTCACCCATGATGAGAGTGTCGATGTACCGGTTGGTTGGAAAGTTTCTGCGCTCGAAATGAAAGAATACTGTTTTTGTTACGGAATATATTTTTTTATTCAATTAAATCTCCTAGAAGCTCAATACACTTGTTCCAATGATCTTCCAATAATTTTATCCCATCCTTATAATGGTTTTCCTGGAGCTCTGCAAAATAACCGTCTACGGCTGCTATGGCCTATTCATCCGACGGAAAATGCATCCCACGAAGGAATTGTTTGAGATTCCTGAAGAGATAGTAGTCGCTAGGAGCCAAATCTGGCGAATACGGTGGATGTTCAAGCAATTCGTACTTGAGTTCTTTGAATTTAGCCATCGTCAAAACACTTTTGTGAGCAGGTGCATTATCTCGATGAAAAATGATTTTTTTTTTCTTTAAACCAGGTCTTTTCTCACGAATTGTTTCATCCAGCTGATCCAAAAGGCTGCAGTAATATTCGGAGTTGATTGTTTTACCTTTCTGAAGATAATCCATGAACAAAATTCCTTTTGCATCCCAAAAAACTGATGCCATAACCTTCTTTGCTGATCGTTGTGACTTCACCTGCTTTGGAGCTGAACAAGCAGCTTCAGCCCACCATAAACTTTCTTGTTTCAATTTAGAATCATGGTGGTAGATCCAAGTCTCATCCATAGTTATGAAACGACGCAAGAAGTCGGTTTTATCCTGCTTAAAACGCTCCAAATTACGCTGAGGAATTTGTTTTCGATCCAGTTTTTGTTGAATTGTTAACGTGTGCGGCACTAACTTTCCAAACAGTTTTTTCATACGTAATTCTTCATGTAAAATATGGAGTACTCGTTGTTCTGAGATGCCTATGGCATTGGCAATTTCACGCTTAGTCAAACTTGGATCTTCACTAACCAGATTATGTACATGCTCAATGATTTCTGCTGTGGTTGCAGTTTTTGGTCGTCCTTCGCGTGGATCGTCTTCAAGGCTAGTACGACCACGTTTAAATTCACCAGCTCAAAATTCAACGGTGCGTTTTGAAGGTGAGGACTCCTTATACACTTCTAGCAATTGTTCATGAATTTCCTTTGCCTTTAAACCCTTCAAAACAAAGAATCTAATGACTGCACGATATTCAATTTTTCCCATATTAAGAAAAATCAATGACACGTCAAGTTCAAATGGCTTGTAAACAAAGGATGAATTGACAGAATGACTTGTAACTTTGCATGTGTTCTCAGGATAGATATACCAACTTGAGAAAAAAAAAGTTTTGAGCTAGCAGTGCTATCTCTTGGTGAGCGCAGGAACTTTTCAACCAACCTGTACATGATACACACACTGAATGGGGAGTCCAATATTTATTTTGATTTTTTATTCCAAACCCAAAATACTTGCAATATCTGTCTCTTACAACGTCCGTTATTTTTTTTCTTTGTTTCACAAATAGGTAATTCCCACAGATGAAACAAAAATCATTTGGAGAATTGGAACAAGACCGACTCGACATTTTTGTTGTCTAATGTCATATAGATGTTCACAGATTCACAAATAAATACCATCAAATGACAAAATGAAAGTAAGCTAAGCCAGGGGGCAGAAACTCAAATAGAGAATTGTCGGACTAATTTCAGCGCCGCCGTACGGAAGACCGCTAGAATCAATTTCACTCGGATACACTCATGTAGTATGTCATGAGTGTATTCGAATGAAATTGATTCAAGTGGTCTTCCGTACGGCGGCGCTGAAATCAGTCTTTGGCTTGCATTTGAGTCAATAGGTGAATATGCAAATTTCAAATTGTCGTATCTCAATGGAAAAAAAAAAGATATTCGAGCGAACTCAACAACATTCGGGGGAGAATGACTTATACTCCGATGTGTATCCATTATTTCTTTGATATTCAGGAGTTCCAAGGTATTTTAACGTCAATTTTGAACCTGCGAATCTGAAAACACTGTTTTTCGACATATTTGAAGTGATATAGAATCAGAGGGTGATTTTTTTCTCATGAAACCAGTAAATGTACTTCAAAGTATAAGTCATCATCTGTCGAACGCCGTTGAGTTTGCTCGAATATCTGTTTCTTTCATTAGGATACGACAATTTGAAATTTGAGTGTCCACCTACTTACTGAATACATGGGCACACAAATTTCAAATGATCGTACCTCAATGAGAAAAAAAGATATTCGAACAAACTCAACGGCATTTGGAGGATCATGACTTATCATTTAGGGTACACCTACTGATTTTGTGACATCTGAGGTTTCTGTGATATTTTAACCTGAATTCCAACCTAAAACTTTGAAAAACACTGTTTTTTGACATGCTTGAAGTGAAATAACATCAAGAGGTGATGTTTTTCCACAAAACTAGTGAATGCACCTAAAAGGATGAGTCATTCTCTTCCGAATGTCGTTGAGTTTGTTGAAATATCTTCTTTTTCCATTGAGATACGACAATTTGAAATTTGTGTGCATGTATTCAGTGAATCTGGTACAACACAATTTTCAAATTGTTGTATCTCAATGAAAAAAAAAGGTATTCGAGTAAACTCAACGGCATTTGGAAGAGAATGAATCATACTTTCACACGCACTCACTAGTTTTGTAGGGAAAAATTACCTCTTGACTTACCGTAACTTCAAATATGCTGAAAAACGGTGTTTTTCACACTTTTGAGTTGAAATATTTCCGAAACCTGACGTGATGGAGCATTTCTGCAGCCAGATTCGGATTCAGCGCACCAAAATCCTTCGGAAAAGTATGTACTAGTTTCTGTTACTAAAACTTGCCAAATTTTGTTGCCCTGTGTTATTAGTATGATATTATATCTTTGACTGACTTTAACAAAATCAATACTCCGCATATATACTGGGTGGCAACCACTCACAAGTCAATTTGATGCTCTGTAAAGTGTAAGGTGTTATGAGTAACACTTTAACAGTGAATAACTTCCCTATCTTTCTCTCCGTTTATTCAAACGTGCCAAATGGTAAAGGATGGAGGGAGAGTCCAGAGTACCTCTATTATATCGTTCCCTAATCCGCACGTTCAAATGGACGGAGATAGAGAGATGGAGAAGTTGGTTGTTGCACGGGTGATGACTGAAATTCTCAATAACTCAACAATCGTAAGGTAAGCGTTCCAATAAGCGAACCTATTTCTTAACGATATGTATAAAATCGAATTTTGAGTACTTATTCAAATTATTAACATCATTCGAGAATAAACTACAATTCCTTCATTATCCCAGTGGTGGTCATGATTTGAATGAATGCTCAATAACCGATTCTATATGCCGTTCGGAAAAAAATACATGTTCGGTCATAACATTGATTTATATACCTAATTTATCTGACTCTACTAGCAATAAGATCATCAATTCCATGCGGTACCGAATTAACGAAAAACCAAATCAACGAAAAAAAATTTACTAGCAGTATGAAGTTGTCATTTTGTTGCAGTATGAAATGAAATTAGTCATGGATCATTGATTCAATTAAACGAAAATTCTTTATGTTAACCTATTCACTGCACCCGTTTATTACAGTAGACACGTAATTCATCATTCTAATAAAATTATTAATGATCTTCCTAATTGATCGGTACAATCAAACTGTTTCAAACGTCTGTAGAGAACGAAAATCAGTTTGTTGTTATCATAAACATGACCATACCATAATCATAAACATTACAAAGGGAAATTAAGTTTACCGTGGGGTTGTGTTAGCAAATCAATGTTTTTCACTTTTCGTTTAATTCAATCAATGATCTATGACTAATTTCATTTCATACTGCAACAAAATGACAACTTCATACTGCTAGTAAATTTTTTTTCGTTGATTTGGTTTTTCGTTGATTCGGCACCGACCCATTCCATGATCGAAATTTTCTATTTCAGACTTGTTTCATATGATTACTCGTTTATTGCAGCAATTTACAAATTATACATGGGGCATTCTTTGCCAAACCGTACACCCCTCCTGTCCAAAATTGAGATCGACGTAAAAATATGACTGAGGTGTCACATGAAAGCTTGGAGTGTCTAGTTAATTTTACACACTGGCCTTTTCGGAAATCCGATATGGCGGAGCCAATATGGCGGCAAACGTCATTGGAGACCGGTTACGGAAATATCGAATAGTGGATTATTTGGTCGAAGAACCTCACGATTTCTGAGTGGACGGGGATTGGGGGGTTTTTGGAGTCGCTGAATCCGAATCTGAGGTCGACGACTTGGCCCAACCTACTCTCCACCCCTATACGGGGGTGAAATCGTTATTTTTGAGATAAATCGACGTTGTATTCTTTTCTGTGGGGAATAAAACAGCCGGAACCACTTCAGACGTGATATTTTTGGCTCCCTCAAAATATCTGAAAGATGAAACTTCCAGCGTGCAACCCTCCACCCCTCTATAAGGGTGGAACCAATTCTTTCATTGAAAAACCAACCCTGTATCCTTATCAGAGAAAAATTTCAGAACGTGAATTGCTTGTAAATGAATATTCTTGAGTTTCCGAGATATCTGGAGACCTGGAGTTTTTTCGACTGACCCCAGACCCCTGTATAGGGATGGAACCGTGATTTTTCAGATGGATCCACTTCATACTTTTTCCTGCAGGAAATTGGGGCACCAAAACTACGTCAAATTGATGAGCTTGAGGTTTCTCAAAATTTGTGGGCAATTTAACATTCTGTTAATAACTATGGGTTGGTAACTGTAACCAAGGGGCTCACTTTCAAATCTGAATGTCGGTAATTATAACTAAATATTTATCTCGCCATATCTACCTAAGAGATTCGGTATGGATTACAAAATGCTGGTAACTGCAACTAAATCGTTCTCTCAGTGCACTATTTGTATCAGACTAGTTCACCTCGGTGAGGTATAGAAGTGAAACCATCAATTTGTAACTCCTTCAGACTCAAAGACCATCAGAAAATTGTATTGATAACTCTGGTAAATCATTACCACAACCATGAAATAGTGACCGCGGCTATGAATATAACTTTCTTGAAGTATGAGGAGCTTACGAAACGTGGAAATCTGATTTCCATCAGTTCGCGGTTTTCTAAATATACTCCGACTCCACGTTGATCATTCGGAGAACGTCTCATACATAACTTTTTCAATCATGGCACTGTGAAAGAATGATGCTCCATAATCTCAGGTACAGATAACGCTGTTTAGAACCTCTTATCAAATTATGGGCACTAGTCTTAAGAGGTTATCAGCGCACAGGTGGTTCCATTTGGTGGTATTTCCTTTTCGACCAAAATACTCGAAGCTGAATGCATAGAAAGGTATGGCATTCAGCTTTGAGTGTTTTGGTAGAGGAGGAAATGCCACCAGAGGGAGCCACCTATGCGTTTGTGTCCTCTCAAAAAAGACGGAGCGAAAATCATCACAGTGTTAGCTAAGATTAGTCGGGGGAACGACTGTCTGAATGCTTCCAGTTTCTTTTTCTCCATTACACATTCATCAGGAATTATCACGGTGGGAGCTCAAACCCTCGTTTCCACGATTAATGTCAGCTAACACTGTGTCGCGGGTGAATTTTTCTTCGGTCATTCTGACGAGTACTGCCTGTCAGAAATTATCTTGAACGGTGTTCAAACAGTCGATTCTACAACGATTGCTCATCATGAATCCTCTTGGTCGGTGTTCAAACACTCGTTTTCACGACTAATCTCTGCTAACACTGTGTCACAGATAATTTTGCTTCAGTCATTCTGACGACTGCTGCGTATCAGAAATTATCTTGATCAGGGGTCAAACAGTCGATTTACCGACTATTGCTCATCAGAAATTCTCTTGGTCGGTGTTCAAACAGTCGTTTTCACGACTAATATCTGCTAACACTGTGTCGCAGATAATTTTCCTTCGGTCGTTCTGACGACTGCTGCGTATCAGAAATCATCTCGATCGGGGTTCAAACAGACGATTCAGCGACCATTGCTAATTAGAAATTCTCTTGGTCAGTGTTCAAACAGTCGTTTTCACGACTAATTTCTGCCAACACTGTGTCGCAGATAATTTTTCTCCGGTCATTCTGACGACTACTGCGTATCAGAAATAATCTCAATCGGATTTCAAATAGTCGATTTAACGACTATTGCTCATCAGAAATTATCTTAATCGGTGTTCAAACAGTCGTTTTCACGACCATTGAGCTCAGCAATTGTCTCAGGAGGTGTAGAAACAATCATCCTCAAGACTATTCTTGGCTCACGGCAATAGTGACTCCATATAAGAATGTCGAAAAAAGTTCGTACAGACAGATGCATCAACCCTTATGAAGGAGACGGTGTGCCCCACCACGTTGGTACGAATTTGAGAAAAATATCAACAAACCTCCTGAAACAGAAACCTCATCTGCCAGGAAGTTCTGTGGTATGTAATGACTGTAGGTTACAACGCGCACTCAAGCAGAAAAGCAGTATATCCTTCGATAATTCTGAAGAGAGTATTGTTAGTATGGACTGTGATGAGAGCTTACCATCAATTGACGGCGATTCTTCCATTAATACAGATGAAACTTCATCATCTCGTTTGATTGAGTTAGAAGAACTCCCACGAGGATTGCAAGACAAATTTTCAACCTTGGAAGGTAACGATATTATGAAATTGAAAATTCTAACTATCGCTCCAGAATCATGGAGTATCAGGAAAATTTGCAGGGACTTTAATGCCTCAGTACATTTGGCGACAAAAAGTAAAGAATTGAGATCATCTCAAGGAGTTTCGCCTAATTTCATTACGAGGGGTGGTAGATGCTCATCAAATTTTATTACTACAACAGTAGTAAAGTTTTATAACGACGATCCGATAAGTAGATTACTTCCTGGGATGAAGGATACTGTATCGGTGAAAGTCAATGGGGATCGTATAAAAATGCAAAAGCGTATGTTATTCATCAGTCTCAAAGAACTACATAACTCGTTCAAGGGAATACATCCGAACCTCACAATCAGTTTCAGTGCTTTTGCGGAACTCCGTCCGAAGCACTGTGTACTACCTGGTGCTAGTGGGACACACTCAGTATGTGTTTGTACTATTCACCCAAATTGCAAGTTGATGTTAGATGCAATAAACATACCGGCATTAACGGAACATTCAGACAATCCAATTCGTAACTATCACGATTGCATAAAATCAATTGTCTGCGAAAATGCAACGTCTGATTGTTATTTAGATTTATGCAGCCAGTGCCCAACAACTCAAACATTGCATGAAACATTGTCTGAAGTTTTGACAACCGCATCCATTCATGAAGTACAATATAGCAAGTGGACAGCAACAGATAGATCTACTTTGCAAAAGGTTACCACTGACGTCAATGACTTTATTGATGAATTTTGCTCTAAGCTGAAAATTCTCAAACCGTATTCTCTCATCGCGAAACAACAATCTCAATTCATTTCCCAAGAGAGAATTGATCTCTGCGATGACAAAGTAATTGTTATGTTCGACTCCTCTGAGAATTACGCGTACGCGGTACAAGATGCTGCTCAAGCATTCCATTTTGATAATGAGCAGTGCACCGTATTCTCCATTATTCATTATGTCAAAGGAGAAAGAGAACTCAGACATAGAAGTTGCGTATTCTTATCCAGCAGTTTGAAACATGATACAGCCGCTGTTTACACAGTACAAAAACAACTGATTCCTGGAATTGAAAAGAATGTCACAAATGTTAAGAGGATGATTTACATGACGGATGGTGCAAAACAACATTTTAAGGACAGATTTCAGATGGCAAATCTTGTTTGTCATCAACAGGATTTCGCTCTGGATGCAGAATGGCACTATAGCGCTACGGCGCATGGCAAAAGTGCATACGATGGTATCGGCGCTACGTTCAAAAGGGAAGCTTACAGAGCCAGTCTCATGACTAAACCATCTCAGGCTATTCTAACGACAAAAGCTCTATTTGAATGGGCTAAAAAAACATTTCCAGAACATAAGAATAATGTATTTTAGCAAAGTTGATCACGACAAGTCAACAAGGAGATTGAATAAGAGGTTCCAAACAGCGTTACCTGTACCTGAGATTATGAAGTATCATTCTTTCACAGTGCCATCATTGAAAAAGTTATGTATGGAACGATTTTCCAATGATCAACGTGGAGTCGGAATATGTTTAGAAAATGCGAACTAATGATCATCAGATTTCCACGTTTCGTAAGCTTCTCATACTTCAACAAAGTTATATTCATAGCCGCGGTAACTATTTCATAGTTGTGGTAATGATTTACCAGAGTTATCAATACAATTTTCTGGATAGTTGGTTGGGAAAGTGCTTGACGCAGGAATTCAATGATTCAGTGGGCAAATGTTCGATCCAATTTCTATCCAAGCAAGTTTGTCGAACGAATTTATTTTACTCCCTTCGAAAAGCCGATCGACGTTTCGGATCGATACGATCCTTTTTCAAGATGCAAAATTCAATATAATCGTAGAGGGAAGAGAACGTTGTTGAATGAAGTATCATCCGGACCCATCGACTCGGATGTGGGTAGTTTTCATGAAACTAATAGGAGTTAAATAAATCCGTTCGACAAACTTGCTTGGATAAACATTGGATCGATCATTCGCCTACTGAATCATTGAATTCCTGCGCCAAGCACTTTCCCAACCAATAAATGAAACCTATCCACATCTGAGTCGATGGGTCCGGATGATACTTCATTCAGCAACGTTCTCTCTCCTCTACGATTATATTGAATTTTGTATCTTGAAAGAGGATCGTATCGATCCGAAACGTCCATCGGCTTTTCGAAGGAAGTTGAATAGATTCGTTCGACAAACTTGCTTGGATAGAAATTGGATCGAACATTCGCCTACTGAATCATTGAATTCCTGCGCCGAGCACTTCCCCAACCAACTAATAAGGACTACCCACATCCGAGTCGATGGGTCCGGATGATACTTCATTCAACCACGTTCACTCTCCTCTACGATTATATTAAAATTTTGTATCTTGGAAAAGGATCGTATCGATCCGAAACGTCGATCGGCTTTTCGAAGGAAGTAAAATAAATTCGTTCGACAAACTTGCTTGGATAGAAGTTGCACCGAACATTCGCCCACTGAATCATTGCATTCCTGCGCCAAGCACTTTCCCAACCAACTAATAAAAACTACCCACATCCGAGTCGATGGGTCCGGATGATACTTCATTCAACCACGTTCTCTCTCCTCTACGATTATATTGAAATTTTGTATCTTGAAAAAGGATCGTATCGATCCGAAACGTCGATCGGCTTTTCGAAGGAAGTAAAATTCACCCTTTTTACATCATTCGATGATTATAAAGGGTTTATCGAACGTTAATAACTTCAACTTGCAGAATCCATCAATTTTGACGAAAATACAAGGTGTGACATCGTATACGATCCAATCATTGCACTTGATTGACATTGTAATCACATATGGTTTGTTTAGCTTGAATCAACCATTCGTGATACGAATCAACCAATCAGGTGACAGCTCGAAACAGTGTCATTTAAAGCACATATGACTTCAAAGGGCATATTGTTATTCCAAATGGAAAAAGAATTGTCTTTGAAGATTAACCAAATCCGTCCTTTTTAGGACGAATACATTTTCTAAACGTAGAGACGCGCTCAAACTTGCACACAATTTGAATTAGATTTTGATTCGAACATGAATGATCTTGAGTGATCTCAAGTAAGTTATTAACGTTCGATAAACCCTTTATAATCATCGAATGATGTGAAAAGGGTGAATTCGAATAAATTCATCATTGTTCAATGTTGTGGTTGGGATAAGTCGAAAACACATTCTTCAGAAGAATCATTTGAAACGGCCGAGAATTGATCTAACATACATTGATTCTCGACCAATCAGAATACAGGATTCAGAATCCAATCTCTTGTGTTAAACTTACTGATCAAACCGTTCAAATTGGGTATCGGATGAATGAAAATTCTCATGTTTTCTTTTTTACATGAAAATTCCGATTGGAAACGAGTAGTTATACTTTTTTCTCCCACTTGAATCCCTATCCCTACGGAATAACACTATTTGACATTTGTCTGCGTAATAAAAATCATTACTGAAATTACAACTTTCACCTACAGCATATCGTGATAAGAATTCATGACAATAATCAATTTTTCCACAGTGTCGACGAATTCAATCGTTCTACATGGAAAACTCACCAATTTATATGCTGGTAAATCGTATCGATTATACCGATCAGCTGATCGTATGAGCGCCCTCTGCAAGCACCTTCCTCTCTTGTTCTGTTATGACGGTCCTGAATGACCGATGGATCCACCTCATAATTGATCAACTTCAATTAATTATATCTCGGAAATTATGCGTCGGAGAGCATTGTGCAAGAGGACAAATCGTTTTAGAATTTCATCAGGAATCTACTCCCAAAAAAGAGTGCGGGAATTTTGAATCACCCTGTATTTATCAGTCGAACGATTATGAATTTAATCGAGTAAGTGAATCGAACGTATAGGAAAAGGAAAGTTGCAAAAACGAAACGAGTAATGATTTCAAAAAAGTAGTATTATTCGATAATTCAGCTTCAAAAGTCAACATAAAATATGTTAGAACTGTTTAATAATTCATGAATCCATTTAGCATTTTGGAACAAAACTTGGCCGTCAGACTTTTAAATGCACTTTTATGAACAGGAATTATAATGTTTCATGAGAAATTTTTCGAATGAACAATTTTTGAATTTGAATGAGGAAAACACAACTATTCAACATGTCTCGTTGATAATCGTGTGCGAGTTGGGGCCACGATATTTCCAGTTGTTGATAATACTTTTTTAATCTACAGATTCCGAGGAACTTCCAACCTTTATTCTTATGTCTCCATGTTTTATAAACATATACACAATTGGAAACAGAATGAGGTGTTCATATTCGATGGAGTACCAGAAACATCTCGAGAAATTCAAAAATCTTGACCCGTCGCCATTCCCGGTATCAGACCCCGGATTATTCGAGTCTCGCACACAGGGTGAGCATTTTTAGCAGGATCCTGCAATTTTAGCAGGATTCATGCCCTATTTTGACGTTTAGCAGTTTTTTTAGCAGGTTCGATATTTTGGCAGGTTTCAACAGGATTCTGATAATTTGAGCATGAATTGACATCATACATGTAACAGAATTCTATCACAAAAAATTCTTGAAGAAGTGAAATTTCATTAAAAAAGTTGTAAATCCCAGAATATTATTGATTTCGAAATGCCCTTATGAAATTTCATAAAAATTCTTATATTAAATTCAAGAAATTTTCTAACAGTGATTATAAAGTTGAACAAACTGAATGAAAAGTTATGGTGAAATATTTTAATGATTTTGTAGGAAAATTCAGCCTACAAGACTGTCTCTCATATTCTTTTCGGATAAAAGGATTTCTCAAAACGCAAGAAAATTTTCAATGTTCCATGGTTATACATATATACAGAACTATATATTCTGCTGCAATATAGATCGAGAGTCGAATCAAATTCAAGGTGTTCATGTCAAATCAAATTTCTTAATTATTAACAAATCTGTGTTTGAGAGGAAAGAATCGCATACACATTGGGAAACTGAATTCTTGTGCTGAAATTGATTTGAAATTTGAGTCAATCAACCATTCTTTTCTTCATATTCTTAGTTTACTAGTATTTATCTAATGAAAATTATCAAACCGTCTATTTGTAAATTAGGAATCGTTCATTACTTGAGGGAAAAATGAAATCATTCACATGAAATAAATGGACTAAATGAACGATTTGTTTGTTCTGAATGTCACATAAAATCGATCGTATGTATGCCAACTATGATATTTATTGACAATTACCATATTTATTCATAATTAATGAATATTTTTGAACAGACGCCAAATAAATATATTCATTTAATATAAGTAAACTCTTCTCTCAGTGCGCACACAGGGTGACCATTTTTAGCAGGATCCTGCAATTTTAGCAGGATTCATGCCCTATTTTGACGTTTAGCAGTTTTTAGCAGGTCCGATATTTTGGCAGGTTTCAACAGGATTCTGATAATTTGAGCATGAATTGACCAGGATGATATAATTGGTTAGGTTTTGAAGCATTATGAAGTTATCGATTACGATTGCCAGTGGCTTAAGCCAGTAATAGCGTATACGACAATTTTACGTTGATTCTGAGGCTGTTCTTCCAAGAAGCGAGAAAGCAGAATCATGACTGGTGGGTTCTTGGTTATTCTCAAATGAAACTAGTAATTGACCAATCGAGATCATCCCGCAGTACGCTTTCCGCTACATGGGAGAGTAGCCTAAGGCCCGCGTCACATGGAGCTAGAAAAAGATGAAAAGCGCAACGCGGAACCCTTGGTTGGGGAGAAAGGTGAGTATTTGCCTCTCTTTTTGACCAATTATTCCGCGTTGCGCTTTCCGCCCTTTTCAAGCTCCATGTGACACGGGCCTGAGAAGTTATCATACACTTTGTCAAATGGCACATTCGTTCGGAACTGCCCTATCAAATCATTGTTCCTCCAATGATTTATCTATATATAACCTACGTTGACGTAAAAACCCTCAGGAAAATTTACTCCATTTTGACCAAGACGCTACATTTTTCCTCCAAAAAATTGGTGGAAAAATGAAGTGTTTTGGCAAGAATGGAGTAAATTTCCTAAGGAATAGATGAGCAGATCTCGTATACGATTTCTGCCCATCTGTTCTTACATTCACGTAAGTTATGTACAATGGGCGTAAAAAGTCCGTTTCCAGTTCCAACGGAAATATCTTTGGATACGTTGTTGTTGATGAATTTTTAATATCTTTCTTTTACTGTATACCATCATGAATGTTTCTTACATCATTCTGATAGTGTACAAATGTTCAAATAACAGCGATAAGATATTTCGTAAAGATATTCCCGTTAGAACTGGAAACGGACTTTTTACACCGACTGTACAGTCAGTACCCAAGTAGCAACTGAACGTTGCATACATCCTTAGAACGTGCATAGTACGTATACAACATTCTGGTGCTGCTAGGGTAAACTGTATCCATGAGAGGGTATATTTGATAAGTTTATGAATTATAAAAAGTCGACCGATGATAATGACAACCCAGTGGAATTAGCCACTCAGAACCTAGAATTCTTAAACTCATCAAAAGTACGCTCTCACTGATTAGGTTGACCCACTGCAGATAGACCATATTGCAGAAAAATGTAAGAGTAAACGTAAACGTATGCGCAGGACCTCTTTGGGATTTCTGTCACGTTCGTGTTCACAGAATCGTGTCGATTGTCCTTAAGATGATAGAGTATTCCCTTGTTAAATATTCCAAACTAACCTCAAAATTTGTATTTGAGCATTACGCTTTTATTTTTCTAAGAGTACGTTCGCTTTGATAAGATGAAAAGAAGATATGAACAAGCCTATCGTGCGGAATGGGAACAAGATCCTTTGCTTTCCTCATGGTTATCCAGAGCAAAAGATAACCCAAATATAGCGTTTTGTGAAGCATGTGACACTCAACTCACACCACGACTTTTTACATTCAAAGAACATGCTCCTACTACAAAACATGAAAACAATCTTAGCGGGTATAGTGGACAATCATCAGTAAGTTGACATTCAATTTCATGTTCTATTTGGGATCAATGTATGCGATATGTTGTGGTATTTTCATCTCGTGAATTGTCCATATCCAGTACACTGTTGGAAATAATACTAAATCTAGTATCAATTCCGATATAAAATTTCATACCCCTCAACAGTACAAATTTTCGTATGAAACTTCATATTGAATGTCGTGAATTGATATCGAATCCAGTATTTACAGAGGATAGAAATAATACAAAATTCCGTAACGCTGATACGAGGTGTGTTCAAAAAGTGAGGTGACTTTGTATTTTTAAGAAAAAATATTTATTTATTTATCAATATTTATGTTGTCCCCTTCAAAGTAATCCCCCTCAGATACAATACACTTATGCCAACGGTTTTTCCAATCCTCAAAGCACTTTTCGGTATAGCCTTGAGCTCTTCCAGCGATGCAGTCTTTATCTCTTCAATCGTTGCAAATCTCCGTCCTTTCATAGGTCTCTTTAGTTTTGGGAACAAGAAAAAGTCACATGGGGCCAAATCCGGTGAATATGGTGGCTGAGGCATGATTGTGGTGTTGTTTTTGGCCAAAAAATCTCTCACAAGCAAAGATGAGTGAGCAGGGGCATTATCGTGATGCAAAAGCCATGAATTATTTTGCCACAATTCTGGACGTTTTCTTCGTATTGCTTCTCGCAAACGGCTCGCAAAACAGTGAGCAAAACTTTGACATTTGATCGAACTTGGCGTGCTTTTTTCGGTCTTGGCTCATCTGGGGTCTTCCATTGGGACGATTGGACTTTGGTTTCGACATCATAACCATATACCCATGATTCGTCACCAGTTATGACCCTTTTGAGTAAATCTGGGTCGTCGTTGACGTCATTCAACAGTTCTTGAGCGATGCTCATGCGACGGTTCTTTTGGTCAAAATTTAGCAATTTCGGAACAAACTTCGCTGACACACGTCTCATGCCCAAAAAGTTAGAAAAAATTTCATGGCGCGAGCCAAGCGATAAACCAACATCCTCAGCAACTTCTCTGATAGTGATTCGACGATTTTCCAAAACAATTTCCTTCACTGCTCGAACGTTTTCATCAGTTGTTGACGTGCTTGGGCGTCCAGAGCGAGGCTCGTCATTGGCATCTTCCCGGCCATCTTGGAAGAGTTTGTACCACTTGTAAACATTTTTTTTACTCAGAACAGTTTCATCGTATGCTACTGTCAACATTTTAAGTGTTTCGGAGCACTTTATTTTATTTTTTACACAAAATTTGATGCAAATCCTTTGATCCATATTTTTCGATAGCAAGAAATCGCCGAGCACGCAAAACACTTATAACCTTTACGCCTCTCACAACCAAACAAAAAATGCTATACACTTGAAACTTGGTACAGATGTTCGGGAAGAGTGTGCCAACATAACAAAACAAAAAAATCGATAATCGAAAGTACGTTGGCCGCGAAATTTGAAAAGTCACCTTACTTTTTGAACAAACCTCGTATAACGGCGAATGATCTACCAATATTGTGAAAATAATTGCAGATTTTTCTGACAGTGTATGTTTATATCATTATCAATCTAAGTTTATGTAACTGCTTCAAAAGAGTTTAAAATTAATTGTTTGAAAATTTTTCACTTTTATATGATGCAATATATTGTTTCTAGAAAACTTCATGTAGGTTTCCGTACTGTGATTTGATCAATTATTTCCATTCTTTTCCAAGTTGAAAGTTTTTCAATTCTGAAGATTTTCGAACTGCCCTAACAGAACAAGATGACCGCTAAACGTTCAACAAACATCCAAGAAACATTTGATGAACTGAGGTACATTTTGACGTCCACGGAATATTCAACAAACGTATGCGAACGTTCCACAAACGTTTGGAGATCTTGGTTCTCTCAGGGTGTTTTGGTGTCTAAATGACGAACTGTTCTCCCATCAGGTACTCAATGCCTCAAATCTCCGTATATAATTTACGAATTCAATGGAACAAAGGGTATCAGCTTTGAAATTGAGGAGTGAACCACTCTAAAATCATGATTTTTCGAAATCGAAAATCTTTAAATAGCGTTGAAGTAAGCCTAGCTCTCCTCTGCTTAACGCAGTGTAACTGCCGATGAGACAATTCTAAGATCCTCATAAGAAAGCTCTTGGATACTACAACGGTACCAATAGCGAAGATATCAGAACATGACTTCCGTTTGGCGCTGAACGTTATTTCACTGATTTGAGAGTGGTTTACCCCTTGGTTGAAGTTTTGCAACATCTGCACAATTTGTAAGATTTGAGCGTATTTTGAAAGCAGCCACCATTGAAGTTGAATCCTGATATTAAATAATTGTTACAGATACAACGATTTTTCGAGAATGAGCCCTTCGACGAGCAGGTTAAAGAAGCAGAACTTAAATTATGTGCTCTCTTAGTGGAGCACAATCTACCATTTCGTGTGATGGATCATATGAGTGGAATTATCCCACAATGTTTCCCTGATTCTGAAGTAGCCAAATCATTTTCTTGTAAGAGGACCAAAGCATCCACGGTGGTATATAGTGTTTTAGGACCAGAATTCGAAAATGAAATGCATGCTGATTTAAGATCACTAATCAATCCACAGTCTTCCTCGCCTATTTTTTCCATTATTATAGACGAAACTACAGGCATTTCATCGAAAAAAATTCTCGCGATTGTCATTAAATATTATTCTGAAAAATCTTCTGTAGTTATAACTAAATTTTCCAAAATAATAGATTTGGAAGGAGAATCGGCACAAAACTTATTCGACGCTGTATCAAACGCATCAATGAGCACAGATCTTGACATCAAACATGTTATTGGGTTTGCTGCTGACACAACCAATGTCATGTTTGGTGGAAAAAATGGCGTTATAGCCAAAATTCGGAATATAAATCCACATTGTATATTCGTGGAATGTATATGTCACTCTACAGCTTTGTCAGTTAGTCATGCAAGCAAAAACACATCACCAAGGGCAGTGGATCAATTAGTGAAAGAAGTTTATGGATATTTTTCCCGCAGTAGTAAACGACAGAGGGAATTCTCAGAATTCCAAGACTTTGTTAACACTGACAGACATAAACTTCTGCAACATTATGATATTCGTTGGTTATCATTGCACTCATGTGTCAATAGAATTTTAGAACGATGGAACGCCCTACAATTGTATTTTCATAGTCGATATTTGGATGATCGGAACATTTCCACAGAATTTTTATTCAATAGTTTGAATGACCAAATATTGGAACTTCATTTTCATGCTTTGGATTACATTCTACCAATTGTCAACAAACTGAATTTGATATTTCAAGGAGATTATCCCACAATTCAGAGAGTTTAGAGAGATATTTCGGGAATGTACGTATCACTTTTGAGTTGTTATATGAAAAATAGTTATTTGGAATGCTAAGATGCCCTTCGAAATAGATCCAAGTTCTACCGTACACTATTCACCATTAAATGGAATATATATTGGTATTCATTTCAGTAAACAGATTGAAATTCTATCTAGAGACAAAAATTCCAAACCTGCGATTGATAGTTCTTTGAAACGTATTCAATCTTTCTTAATTCAACTTTGCATTCAGTTGAAAACACGTTTACCAATTGATACATTTTTCGAAGACTTGGAGTTTTTAGATCCACAAAATGTGGTTTATAATCAGTTGACAACAATATCCCACGTTATGGATAGATTCCCGGATTTAGTAGATGAAACTAAGATTCAGTTGATAGATAACGAATTCAGAGATTTGAAATTGGATAAAGCTATCAGTAATTTATTAGAATCAGGCACAAGTACACAGACCACTATACTGAATGTTGATAATTTTTGGGGTAGTATCAGTAAAATTCGAAATGCAAATGGCAGTTTCAAATATAAAAATATTTCTGATTTTGTGAGAGCACTTCTATGTTTACCTAAGTCAAATGCTGCGTGTGAGAGAATATTTTCACAAATCAATCTAATAAAAACTGAAAATAGCAATAGGTTCGATAACCTACACATAGCATCAATTTTACACACTAAGGAAGGTTTATCCGAGTGCGATGATTGCATTTTATTTAAACCAAGTACTCAAATGATAAAACAAATGAACCGAAAAGAAATGTATAACAGTTAAGAATTAGGATGAAAACAAGATCTTATTTGAAATTTATTGGAAGACATGTTATTGTTTCATTTGAAAGTTTATAGCTTAAAATATATTTAAGAAAGTGCAATACTTGAAAAGAGATAAATCAAAATCACTATACATAATAATAAATATCAATGTGAAAATTGTATTTATAAATAACATCTCATCCAATTACCAATCTGAATTCCAGGAGAAAACCCCCCCCATCTAACATACTTAAAATACTTGAAGGATTTGAATTATTTTATCAATGATCATTATTCAAATATTATATTGGAATTTGTCTTACTAAAACTTAATTTTGTATGTTACAAACCATATGGTACGAAAGTTTTGAGATAATTCATTAAGAGCTCTTTCCGAATTGTTGTGCTGAACGGAAAAAAGCTGGTACAATGGGTAGAGTGTCACGAGATCAAATTCTCTGCCATTGGTCCGAAGCTAGGAAATTACTGAAACATACTAGGCTTTGAAACATTCATAAAAATTTGGGCTGATCAACTCCTAGGCTCATGACATCATTAAACTCTAGACATCCCTGGTGAAAATATGATGTACGTTCGCGTCAGGAAGTGGTGGATTTTACACTCTGAATGCGCGAATTCCCTCTTGGTGTACATTTGCATCCATCTTATGTTACAGTTCGTTGCATCGTTGACACTTTATTTTTACCAGGGATACTGAAATTCAGACTCCCCAGAATGGTATTTGAATGAGACTAGGAATCCACCATATATTATCGCTCCATTCTGGATAAATGGAGTGCATGAGAGAGCAGCCAATAAGTTCGCCATCTCCGCGATTGATCTACCAGTTGATTGGATGATTTCCTGAATAAAACAACGTGAATACTAGGTTATAAAAGAACCAACCAATCGTTGTAAAGGCCGATCGCAGAGTTTGCAATTACAGCAGTTTGAGGTCTATTATTAGTTAGGCCTATTGCACATCAACTTGAATGTATGTTTTCGTCTATTGAAATAACTGTAATTGAATGATAGGAACATTTAAAACGTTCGGATATTTCAAATATATCGATCCCCAAGCATAATTATGATTATTTCTTAAAAAAAACATTTGGCATTTTTTTAGCATTATTTGAATATTATTTAGCGGGATTTAGCAGTTTTTCGAAAAAAATGGTCACCCTGCTCGCACACCGTTGGTAAGAATGTATAAAAATGTAATGTGAATTTATAATCAGATTATTCTCGAATAAGATTGATAATTTATTATGAACATTACCTGTTGCGCCTCAATAGTTTCCTACTTGGCGTCCTTTTTGCCCAGTAACGCCCTTTTTCCCCTTGGGAATTCTTCCTGGTTTCCCACATATTGATTCTCCTTCTGTGGATGTGAATGAGTTCATTTTATAAATATGCTTTTGGAGGCTATATGTATGCCAAAGTATACAAAGAAGTGCGGCAAGATCATGCAGAAAATTACAGTCAAACTGTGCCCAATACTTTAACTAACAAAGCAATTTCGAAAGATTTCCCGAGATCGCATACTAACTTATGGTGATTATTTTATAACAAAAACTGCCTATTTCTGTGCCAAATTGATCATATGTTAAGCAGCCCATACCGGAGAGTATGGAAGAGTTACCTTCCTTCAGAGAATCGATCCCTGTTGAAAATGTCGGAAATGTTCGGGAACATTCGGAAATAAATCGGGATCGAAAACGGCCCAGACGTTTTCTGCTCCGTTGCGGTTTTTGTCCCACTTTCTACATAATATTCCCGACATTTCCAGCAGGGATCCGAACCTAATCGGTTTTTACGATAACTGCCCTGAGTCAGTTTTCCAAGAATGCGGGAACTGGCGACCCCACAATGTACTATCTACATTCCTTGGAGTGAACAAATTCACTCCTGAAGAGCGAAAATACTGCAAGTCCAGGAAGAGTAAGATTTCACTCCCAAAGAGTGACTTTTCACTCCATAAGAGTGAATTCTCACTCTAAAAGAGTGTAGGTTCAACTCGGATTCAAGAGTGAAATTTCACCTTTTATAAGAGTTGAATCCTTACTCCAAGAGAGTGAAATTCATCGCGCGTTCATTTGGAATGAGGAGAAGTACATTGTAGTCTGACAACAATGTACTACTGTGTAATGTACTGTACTGTGAACGTAAAAACAATTTTTTGTCCGGTTCTCTGTTTCATTTTTAGCGCGGCGGTTGTTTTAGTGAAAAAGGTTTGCGCCAGTACTGGACCAGACTTGATTACATTGTATTATACGTAAGAACATAATATTCTGCCAGTATAAGTACAACGTCAGCTTGTTACAAAATTAATAACGGACCGGATTTTGAATCCACTCAGTATTATTACAGGCTCTTGGATGAGACGAGACGAGACTGTGCCAATAGTGAATAACAATTGAAGTATTTCTCACCACTATTGAAAGAACGTTGTATAACCGCAGAATGAATGGGTAATTTGAATTGAAATCAAGTTCTTGGTGACACAGGTCTGTTGATGAAGTAAGAATGCGGCAGGATCATGCTAAAGTTGATACCAGATTGAAATCTTATGAAAATACGAAAGTATCGATACAGCTTTGTTCCACCACGTAATCGGCAGGGAATCGGAGCTGTTATAAACGGTCTGAGATTAGAGCTGATTTACTGAAACGAGGCTGTGCCTGTACTGAACCGGAATCAGCACATCAACTTGAATGTATGTTTTCGTCTATTGAAATAACTGTAATCGAATCTTTGGAACATTTAAAACGTCCGGATATTTCAAATATATCGATCCCCAAGCATAATTATGAATATTTCGCAAAAAAAACATTTGGCATTCTTTGAGTATTATTTAAATATTATTTAGCGGGATTCAGCAGTTTTTCCCGTTCGAAATACATTATTTGGAGACTGAGTTTTCGACCTATGAGCATTTTCAGAGTTTCATTCAAATCCAAATAACTCGAAAGCATTGTGTCTCACATTCTTGAGCTTAACACCATTCTATAAGTTGGAAAACGCCGAATATCTGAGACGGAATCCTATCATTCTTTGTTTCGGAGCTACAGCGATTTGAAATTTTCGACCTCCCACACAATCAGAATTCAGCAACTTCAAATCGCTATAGCTCCAAAACGAAGAATGATAGGATACTTGAATTTTTTCTCTCTCTAAGGATCTGGCGTTCTCGAAGTTAGAGAATAATGCGAGGCTGAAGAATGTAGAACACAATCCTTCTCAGTCATTTGGGTTGGAACAAAAATCCGAAAATGCTCATAGCTCAAAAACTAAGCCCCCATAAAAGTTTTTCCCAACGGAAAATTATTGCGCTCCGGCTTAAAAATATGCCACAGACATCCGAATGATGAATTCTGAAACACCCTGTATAAGGGAAGGGAAGTATTGTGATTTAGTGTAAAAAATCCATGATGTATTGCGCATTAGCCAAACGCATCAGAACGTTCAGACTATGCGTTTCCCAAAAATGCGCGCGCGCGCGCGCGTGTGTGTGTGTGTGTGTGTGTATGTGTATGTGTGTGTGTGTGCGTGCGCGCGTGCGTGCGTGCGTTCATCCATGTGTGTGCACAATTGATTGTGTGGCGCACAATAACTCTCCTCATAATGGACGGATTTGGATAATTATTTTCCCATATGTTCGTCTTAGAGAGGACTCGAGGGCTATTGATTTTGTTATCGATCGGATAACGCATTTTGAAATTATTGCGGAATATCGTATGACAAATTTTGAATTTGCAATCGCGTATATCTGTGCTTCTTGTTATCCGATTGCGATGGAATTCGAAGAGCATTTTTGTTGTGATCCGATAGTGTTCCCACATGAGGTCATCCCAATCGGTTGAAAAATTTCTATTTGGGATTTGCACCATTTGACGATATTTTGAAAGCATGCCTTCCCTGTGTTTGCGTAATCCAAATGCTATAGAACTCCGAGCATAAAAAATCCATGGTATGGTCATCGTCTGTTATAAGTTTCAAGGAAATCGGATTTGAAGGAAGAAAAGGGTTAACAATGAAATTCAAAAGAAAATTTCAAAATTTCGTGAATGCCGCTATTATGCGGATATCTTCCGTTTCCAGTATCCGATCGTTATGAAATTTTTACCCCAGGTATATGCAGTTTGGATTATGATACTGTACGAGTTTCAACCTGATTCTGTCAAAAAACTGGGAGGGGGAAAGGAAACATGTGATCTAAAATTGTAATTTTGTGACCGCTCTTATTTGCGTTTCTGGTTATCCGATTGCAATGAAATGTATACCACGTTCTATTCCTGACTCCATAGTAGTTCCATACGACCTTCATCCCAATTGATTCCCAAACTGTGAGAAAAACTTTGAAGTTTTCCCAAGTTTGGAGGAAAAAGTTCTCGTTTGTTCCATGCGACTGTTTGCTTGTTACCAAACAAAAATGAATTAAACGTAACAAGTTTCCTATTTCTAGTCATTTGAAAACATTGATATATCGAACAGCAATAATTTAATCCCTGACATCCTGTCAAATTCTGTTATATCTATACCTTATGAATAAATTAAGAACATGGAAGTGAGGTATGGTTGCCCATGTCGAATTTTCATATTATTGTACGCTGTTGTTGATTCCGGTTCAGTACAGGCACAGCCTCGTTTCAGTAAATCAGCTCTAATCTCAGACCGTTTATAACAGCTCCGATTCCCTGCCGATTACGTGGTGGAACAAAGCTGTATCGATACTTTCGTATTTTCATAAGATTTCAATCTGGTATCAACTTTAGCATGATCCTGCCGCATTCTTACTTCATCAACAGACCTGTGTCACCAAGAACTTGATTTCAATTCAAATTACCCATTCATTCTGCGGTTATACAACGTTCTTTCAATAGTGGTGAGAAATACTTCAATTGTTATTCACTATTGGCACAGTCTCGTCTCGTCTCATCCAAGAGCCTGTAATAATACTGAGTGGATTCAAAATCCGGTCCGTTATTAATTTTGTAACAAGCTGACGTTGTACTTATACTGGCAGAATATTATGTTCTTACGTATAATACAATGTAATCAAGTCTGGTCCAGTACTGGCGCAAACCTTTTTCACTAAAACAACCGCCGCGCTAAAAATGAAACAGAGAACCGGACAAAAAATTGTTTTTACGTTCACAGTACAGTACATTACACAGTAGTACATTGTTGTCAGACTACAATGTACTTCTCCTCATTCCAAATGAACGCGCGATGAATTTCACTCTCTTGGAGTAAGGATTCAACTCTTATAAAAGGTGAAATTTCACTCTTGAATCCGAGTTGAACCTACACTCTTTTAGAGTGAGAATTCACTCTTATGGAGTGAAAAGTCACTCTTTGGGAGTGAAATCTTACTCTTCCTGGACTTGCAGTATTTTCGCTCTTCAGGAGTGAATTTGTTCACTCCAAGGAATGTAGATAGTACATTGTGGGGTCGCCAGTTCCCGCATTCTTGGAAAACTGACTCAGGGCAGTTATCGTAAAAACCGATTAGGTTCGGATCCCTGCTGGAAATGTCGGGAATATTATGTAGAAAGTGGGACAAAAACCGCAACGGAGCAGAAAACGTCTGGGCCGTTTTCGATCCCGATTTATTTCCGAATGTTCCCGAACATTTCCGACATTTTCAACAGGGATCGATTCTCTGAAGGAAGGTAACTCTTCCATACTCTCCGGTATGGGCTGCTTAACATATGATCAATTTGGCACAGAAATAGGCAGTTTTTGTTATAAAATAATCACCATAAGTTAGTATGCGATCTCGGGAAATCTTTCGAAATTGCTTTGTTAGTTAAAGTATTGGGCACAGTTTGACTGTAATTTTCTGCATGATCTTGCCGCACTTCTTTGTATACTTTGGCATACATATAGCCTCCAAAAGCATATTTATAAAATGAACTCATTCACATCCACAGAAGGAGAATCAATATGTGGGAAACCAGGAAGAATTCCCAAGGGAAAAAGGGCGTTACTGGGCAAAAAGGACGCCAAGTAGGAAACTATTGAGGCGCAACAGGTAATGTTCATAATAAATTATCAATCTTATTCGAGAATAATCTGATTATAAATTCACATTACATTTTTATACATTCTTACCAACGGTGTGCGAGCAGGGTGACCATTTTTTTCGAAAAACTGCTAAATCCCGCTAAATAATATTCAAATAATGCTAAAAAAATGCCAAATGTTTTTTTTAAGAAATAATCATAATTATGCTTGGGGATCGATATATTTGAAATATCCGAACGTTTTAAATGTTCCTATCATTCAATTACAGTTATTTCAATAGACGAAAACATACATTCAAGTTGATGTGCAATAGGCCTAACTAATAATAGACCTCAAACTGCTGTAATTGCAAACTCTGCGATCGGCCTTTACAACGATTGGTTGGTTCTTTTATAACCTAGTATTCACGTTGTTTTATTCAGGAAATCATCCAATCAACTGGTAGATCAATCGCGGAGATGGCGAACTTATTGGCTGCTCTCTCATGCACTCCATTTATCCAGAATGGAGCGATAATATATGGTGGATTCCTAGTCTCATTCAAATACCATTCTGGGGAGTCTGAATTTCAGTATCCCTGGTAAAAATAAAGTGTCAACGATGCAACGAACTGTAACATAAGATGGATGCAAATGTACACCAAGAGGGAATTCGCGCATTCAGAGTGTAAAATCCACCACTTCCTGACGCGAACGTACATCATATTTTCACCAGGGATGTCTAGAGTTTAATGATGTCATGAGCCTAGGAGTTGATCAGCCCAAATTTTTATGAATGTTTCAAAGCCTAGTATGTTTCAGTAATTTCCTAGCTTCGGACCAATGGCAGAGAATTTGATCTCGTGACACTCTACCCATTGTACCAGCTTTTTTCCGTTCAGCACAACAATTCGGAAAGAGCTCTTAATGAATTATCTCAAAACTTTCGTACCATATGGTTTGTAACATACAAAATTAAGTTTTAGTAAGACAAATTCCAATATAATATTTGAATAATGATCATTGATAAAATAATTCAAATCCTTCAAGTATTTTAAGTATGTTAGATGGGGGGGGTTTTCTCCTGGAATTCAGATTGGTAATTGGATGAGATGTTATTTATAAATACAATTTTCACATTGATATTTATTATTATGTATAGTGATTTTGATTTATCTCTTTTCAAGTATTGCACTTTCTTAAATATATTTTAAGCTATAAACTTTCAAATGAAACAATAACATGTCTTCCAATAAATTTCAAATAAGATCTTGTTTTCATCCTAATTCTTAACTGTTATACATTTCTTTTCGGTTCATTTGTTTTATCATTTGAGTACTTGGTTTAAATAAAATGCAATCATCGCACTCGGATAAACCTTCCTTAGTGTGTAAAATTGATGCTATGTGTAGGTTATCGAACCTATTGCTATTTTCAGTTTTTATTAGATTGATTTGTGAAAATATTCTCTCACACGCAGCATTTGACTTAGGTAAACATAGAAGTGCTCTCACAAAATCAGAAATATTTTTATATTTGAAACTGCCATTTGCATTTCGAATTTTACTGATACTACCCCAAAAATTATCAACATTCAGTATAGTGGTCTGTGTACTTGTGCCTGATTCTAATAAATTACTGATAGCTTTATCCAATTTCAAATCTCTGAATTCGTTATCTATCAACTGAATCTTAGTTTCATCTACTAAATCCGGGAATCTATCCATAACGTGGGATATTGTTGTCAACTGATTATAAACCACATTTTGTGGATCTAAAAACTCCAAGTCTTCGAAAAATGTATCAATTGGTAAACGTGTTTTCAACTGAATGCAAAGTTGAATTAAGAAAGATTGAATACGTTTCAAAGAACTATCAATCGCAGGTTTGGAATTTTTGTCTCTAGATAGAATTTCAATCTGTTTACTGAAATGAATACCAATATATATTCCATTTAATGGTGAATAGTGTACGGTAGAACTTGGATCTATTTCGAAGGGCATCTTAGCATTCCAAATAACTATTTTTCATATAACAACTCAAAAGTGATACGTACATTCCCGAAATATCTCTCTAAACTCTCTGAATTGTGGATAATCTCCTTGAAATATCAAATTCAGTTTGTTGACAATTGGTAGAATGTAATCCAAAGCATGAAAATGAAGTTCCAATATTTGGTCATTCAAACTATTGAATAAAAATTCTGTGGAAATGTTCCGATCATCCAAATATCGACTATGAAAATACAATTGTAGGGCGTTCCATCGTTCTAAAATTCTATTGACACATGAGTGCAATGATAACCAACGAATATCATAATGTTGCAGAAGTTTATGTCTGTCAGTGTTAACAAAGTCTTGGAATTCTGAGAATTCCCTCTGTCGTTTACTACTGCGGGAAAAATATCCATAAACTTCTTTCACTAATTGATCCACTGCCCTTGGTGATGTGTTTTTGCTTGCATGACTAACTGACAAAGCTGTAGAGTGACATATACATTCCACGAATATACAATGTGGATTTATATTCCGAATTTTGGCTATAACGCCATTTTTTCCACCAAACATGACATTGGTTGTGTCAGCAGCAAACCCAATAACATGTTTGATGTCAAGATCTGTGCTCATTGATGCGTTTGATACAGCGTCGAATAAGTTTTGTGCCGATTCTCCTTCCAAATCTATTATTTTGGAAAATTTAGTTATAACTACAGAAGATTTTTCAGAATAATATTTAATGACAATCGCGAGAATTTTTTTCGATGAAATGCCTGTAGTTTCGTCTATAATAATGGAAAAATAGGCGAGGAAGACTGTGGATTGATTAGTGATCTTAAATCAGCATGCATTTCATTTTCGAATTCTGGTCCTAAAACACTATATACCACCGTGGATGCTTTGGTCCTCTTACAAGAAAATGATTTGGCTACTTCAGAATCAGGGAAACATTGTGGGATAATTCCACTCATATGATCCATCACACGAAATGGTAGATTGTGCTCCACTAAGAGAGCACATAATTTAAGTTCTGCTTCTTTAACCTGCTCGTCGAAGGGCTCATTCTCGAAAAATCGTTGTATCTGTAACAATTATTTAATATCAGGATTCAACTTCAATGGTGGCTGCTTTCAAAATACGCTCAAATCTTACAAATTGTGCAGATGTTGCAAAACTTCAACCAAGGGTAAACCACTCTCAAATCAGTGAAATAACGTTCAGCGCCAAACGGAAGTCATGTTCTGATATCTTCGCTATTGGTACCGTTGTAGTATCCAAGAGCTTTCTTATGAGGATCTTAGAATTGTCTCATCGGCAGTTACACTGCGTTAAGCAGAGGAGAGCTAGGCTTACTTCAACGCTATTTAAAGATTTTCGATTTCGAAAAATCATGATTTTAGAGTGGTTCACTCCTCAATTTCAAAGCTGATACCCTTTGTTCCATTGAATTCGTAAATTATATACGGAGATTTGAGGCATTGAGTACCTGATGGGAGAACAGTTCGTCATTTAGACACCAAAACACCCTGAGAGAACCAAGATCTCCAAACGTTTGTGGAACGTTCGCATACGTTTGTTGAATATTCCGTGGACGTCAAAATGTACCTCAGTTCATCAAATGTTTCTTGGATGTTTGTTGAACGTTTAGCGGTCATCTTGTTCTGTTAGGGCAGTTCGAAAATCTTCAGAATTGAAAAACTTTCAACTTGGAAAAGAATGGAAATAATTGATCAAATCACAGTACGGAAACCTACATGAAGTTTTCTAGAAACAATATATTGCATCATATAAAAGTGAAAAATTTTCAAACAATTAATTTTAAACTCTTTTGAAGCAGTTACATAAACTTAGATTGATAATGATATAAACATACACTGTCAGAAAAATCTGCAATTATTTTCACAATATTGGTAGATCATTCGCCGTTATACGAGGTTTGTTCAAAAAGTAAGGTGACTTTTCAAATTTCGCGGCCAACGTACTTTCGATTATCGATTTTTTTGTTTTGTTATGTTGGCACACTCTTCCCGAACATCTGTACCAAGTTTCAAGTGTATAGCATTTTTTGTTTGGTTGTGAGAGGCGTAAAGGTTATAAGTGTTTTGCGTGCTCGGCGATTTCTTGCTATCGAAAAATATGGATCAAAGGATTTGCATCAAATTTTGTGTAAAAAATAAAATAAAGTGCTCCGAAACACTTAAAATGTTGACAGTAGCATACGATGAAACTGTTCTGAGTAAAAAAAATGTTTACAAGTGGTACAAACTCTTCCAAGATGGCCGGGAAGATGCCAATGACGAGCCTCGCTCTGGACGCCCAAGCACGTCAACAACTGATGAAAACGTTCGAGCAGTGAAGGAAATTGTTTTGGAAAATCGTCGAATCACTATCAGAGAAGTTGCTGAGGATGTTGGTTTATCGCTTGGCTCGCGCCATGAAATTTTTTCTAACTTTTTGGGCATGAGACGTGTGTCAGCGAAGTTTGTTCCGAAATTGCTAAATTTTGACCAAAAGAACCGTCGCATGAGCATCGCTCAAGAACTGTTGAATGACGTCAACGACGACCCAGATTTACTCAAAAGGGTCATAACTGGTGACGAATCATGGGTATATGGTTATGATGTCGAAACCAAAGTCCAATCGTCCCAATGGAAGACCCCAGATGAGCCAAGACCGAAAAAAGCACGCCAAGTTCGATCAAATGTCAAAGTTTTGCTCACTGTTTTGCGAGCCGTTTGCGAGAAGCAATACGAAGAAAACGTCCAGAATTGTGGCAAAATAATTCATGGCTTTTGCATCACGATAATGCCCCTGCTCACTCATCTTTGCTTGTGAGAGATTTTTTGGCCAAAAACAACACCACAATCATGCCTCAGCCACCATATTCACCGGATTTGGCCCCATGTGACTTTTTCTTGTTCCCAAAACTAAAGAGACCTATGAAAGGACGGAGATTTGCAACGATTGAAGAGATAAAGACTGCATCGCTGGAAGAGCTCAAGGCTATACCGAAAAGTGCTTTGAGGATTGGAAAAACCGTTGGCATAAGTGTATTGTATCTGAGGGGGATTACTTTGAAGGGGACAACATAAATATTGATAAATAAATAAATATTTTTTCTTAAAAATACAAAGTCACCTCACTTTTTGAACACACCTCGTATCAGCGTTACGGAATTTTGTATTATTTCTATCCTCTGTAAATACTGGATTCGATATCAATTCACGACATTCAATATGAAGTTTCATACGAAAATTTGTACTGTTGAGGGGTATGAAATTTTATATCGGAATTGATACTAGATTTAGTATTATTTCCAACAGTGTACTGGATATGGACAATTCACGAGATGAAAATACCACAACATATCGCATACATTGATCCCAAATAGAACATGAAATTGAATGTCAACTTACTGATGATTGTCCACTATACCCGCTAAGATTGTTTTCATGTTTTGTAGTAGGAGCATGTTCTTTGAATGTAAAAAGTCGTGGTGTGAGTTGAGTGTCACATGCTTCACAAAACGCTATATTTGGGTTATCTTTTGCTCTGGATAACCATGAGGAAAGCAAAGGATCTTGTTCCCATTCCGCACGATAGGCTTGTTCATATCTTCTTTTCATCTTATCAAAGCGAACGTACTCTTAGAAAAATAAAAGCGTAATGCTCAAATACAAATTTTGAGGTTAGTTTGGAATATTTAACAAGGGAATACTCTATCATCTTAAGGACAATCGACACGATTCTGTGAACACGAACGTGACAGAAATCCCAAAGAGGTCCTGCGCATACGTTTACGTTTACTCTTACATTTTTCTGCAATATGGTCTATCTGCAGTGGGTCAACCTAATCAGTGAGAGCGTACTTTTGATGAGTTTAAGAATTCTAGGTTCTGAGTGGCTAATTCCACTGGGTTGTCATTATCATCGGTCGACTTTTTATAATTCATAAACTTATCAAATATACCCTCTCATGGATACAGTTTACCCTAGCAGCACCAGAATGTTGTATACGTACTATGCACGTTCTAAGGATGTATGCAACGTTCAGTTGCTACTTGGGTACTGACTGTACAGTCGGTGTAAAAAGTCCGTTTCCAGTTCTAACGGGAATATCTTTACGAAATATCTTATCGCTGTTATTTGAACATTTGTACACTATCAGAATGATGTAAGAAACATTCATGATGGTATACAGTAAAAGAAAGATATTAAAAATTCATCAACAACAACGTATCCAAAGATATTTCCGTTGGAACTGGAAACGGACTTTTTACGCCCATTGTACATAACTTACGTGAATGTAAGAACAGATGGGCAGAAATCGTATACGAGATCTGCTCATCTATTCCCTTAGGGAAATTTACTCCATTCTTGCCAAAACACTTCATTTTTCCACCAATTTTTTGGAGGAAAAATGTAGCGTCTTGGTCAAAATGGAGTAAATTTTCCTGAGGGTTTTTACGTCAACGTAGGTTATATATAGATAAATCATTGGAGGAACAATGATTTGATAGGGCAGTTCCGAACGAATGTGCCATTTGACAAAGTGTATGATAACTTCTCAGGCCCGTGTCACATGGAGCTTGAAAAGGGCGGAAAGCGCAACGCGGAATAATTGGTCAAAAAGAGAGGCAAATACTCACCTTTCTCCCCAACCAAGGGTTCCGCGTTGCGCTTTTCATCTTTTTCTAGCTCCATGTGACGCGGGCCTTAGGCTACTCTCCCATGTAGCGGAAAGCGTACTGCGGGATGATCTCGATTGGTCAATTACTAGTTTCATTTGAGAATAACCAAGAACCCACCAGTCATGATTCTGCTTTCTCGCTTCTTGGAAGAACAGCCTCAGAATCAACGTAAAATTGTCGTATACGCTATTACTGGCTTAAGCCACTGGCAATCGTAATCGATAACTTCATAATGCTTCAAAACCTAACCAATTATATCATCCTGGTCAATTCATGCTCAAATTATCAGAATCCTGTTGAAACCTGCCAAAATATCGGACCTGCTAAAAAAACTGCTAAACGTCAAAATAGGGCATGAATCCTGCTAAAATTGCAGGATCCTGCTAAAAATGGTCACCCTGTGTGCGCACTGAGAGAAGAGTTTACTTATATTAAATGAATATATTTATTTGGCGTCTGTTCAAAAATATTCATTAATTATGAATAAATATGGTAATTGTCAATAAATATCATAGTTGGCATACATACGATCGATTTTATGTGACATTCAGAACAAACAAATCGTTCATTTAGTCCATTTATTTCATGTGAATGATTTCATTTTTCCCTCAAGTAATGAACGATTCCTAATTTACAAATAGACGGTTTGATAATTTTCATTAGATAAATACTAGTAAACTAAGAATATGAAGAAAAGAATGGTTGATTGACTCAAATTTCAAATCAATTTCAGCACAAGAATTCAGTTTCCCAATGTGTATGCGATTCTTTCCTCTCAAACACAGATTTGTTAATAATTAAGAAATTTGATTTGACATGAACACCTTGAATTTGATTCGACTCTCGATCTATATTGCAGCAGAATATATAGTTCTGTATATATGTATAACCATGGAACATTGAAAATTTTCTTGCGTTTTGAGAAATCCTTTTTATCCGAAAAGAATATGAGAGACAGTCTTGTAGGCTGAATTTTCCTACAAAATCATTAAAATATTTCACCATAACTTTTCATTCAGTTTGTTCAACTTTATAATCACTGTTAGAAAATTTCTTGAATTTAATATAAGAATTTTTATGAAATTTCATAAGGGCATTTCGAAATCAATAATATTCTGGGATTTACAACTTTTTTAATGAAATTTCACTTCTTCAAGAATTTTTTGTGATAGAATTCTGTTACATGTATGATGTCAATTCATGCTCAAATTATCAGAATCCTGTTGAAACCTGCCAAAATATCGAACCTGCTAAAAAAACTGCTAAACGTCAAAATAGGGCATGAATCCTGCTAAAATTGCAGGATCCTGCTAAAAATGCTCACCCTGTGTGCGAGACTCGAATAATCCGGGGTCTGATACCGGGAATGGCGACGGGTCAAGATTTTTTGAATTTCTCGAGATGTTTCTGGTACTCCATCGAATATGAACACCTCATTCTGTTTCCAATTGTGTATATGTTTATAAAACATGGAGACATAAGAATAAAGGTTGGAAGTTCCTCGGAATCTGTAGATTAAAAAAGTATTATCAACAACTGGAAATATCGTGGCCCCAACTCGCACACGATTATCAACGAGACATGTTGAATAGTTGTGTTTTCCTCATTCAAATTCAAAAATTGTTCATTCGAAAAATTTCTCATGAAACATTATAATTCCTGTTCATAAAAGTGCATTTAAAAAGTCTGACGGCCAAGTTTTGTTCCAAAATGCTAAATGGATTCATGAATTATTAAACAGTTCTAACATATTTTATGTTGACTTTTGAAGCTGAATTATCGAATAATACTACTTTTTTGAAATCATTACTCGTTTCGTTTTTGCAACTTTCCTTTTCCTATACGTTCGATTCACTTACTCGATTAAATTCATAATCGTTCGACTGATAAATACAGGGTGATTCAAAATTCCCGCACTCTTTTTTGGGAGTAGATTCCTGATGAAATTCTAAAACGATTTGTCCTCTTGCACAATGCTCTCCGACGCATAATTTCCGAGATATAATTAATTGAAGTTGATCAATTATGAGGTGGATCCATCGGTCATTCAGGACCGTCATAACAGAACAAGAGAGGAAGGTGCTTGCAGAGGGCGCTCATACGATCAGCTGATCGGTATAATCGATACGATTTACCAGCATATAAATTGGTGAGTTTTCCATGTAGAACGATTGAATTCGTCGACACTGTGGAAAAATTGATTATTGTCATGAATTCTTATCACGATATGCTGTAGGTGAAAGTTGTAATTTCAGTAATGATTTTTATTACGCAGACAAATGTCAAATAGTGTTATTCCGTAGGGATAGGGATTCAAGTGGGAGAAAAAAGTATAACTACTCGTTTCCAATCGGAATTTTCATGTAAAAAAGAAAACATGAGAATTTTCATTCATCCGATACCCAATTTGAACGGTTTGATCAGTAAGTTTAACACAAGAGATTGGATTCTGAATCCTGTATTCTGATTGGTCGAGAATCAATGTATGTTAGATCAATTCTCGGCCGTTTCAAATGATTCTTCTGAAGAATGTGTTTTCGACTTATCCCAACCACAACATTGAACAATGATGAATTTATTCGAATTCACCCTTTTCACATCATTCGATGATTATAAAGGGTTTATCGAACGTTAATAACTTACTTGAGATCACTCAAGATCATTCATGTTCGAATCAAAATCTAATTCAAATTGTGTGCAAGTTTAAGCGCGTCTCTACGTTTAGAAAATGTATTCGTCCTAAAAAGGACGGATTTGGTTAATCTTCAAAGACAATTCTTTTTCCATTTGGAATAACAATATGCCCTTTGAAGTCATATGTGCTTTAAATGACACTGTTTCGAGCTGTCACCTGATTGGTTGATTCGTATCACGAATGGTTGATTCAAGCTAAACAAACCATATGTGATTACAATGTCAATCAAGTGCAATGATTGGATCGTATACGATGTCACACCTTGTATTTTCGTCAAAATTGATGGATTCTGCAAGTTGAAGTTATTAACGTTCGATAAATCCTTTATAATCATCGAATGATGTAAAAAGAGTGAATTTTACTTCCTTCGAGAAGCCGATCGACGTTTCGGATCGATACGATCCTTTTTCAAGATACAAAATTTCAATATAATCGTAGAGGAGAGAGAACGTGGTTGAATGAAGTATCATCCGGACCCATCGACTCGGATGTGGGTAGTTTTTATTAGTTGTTTGGGAAAGTGCTTGGCGCAGGAATGCAATGATTCAGTGGGCGAATGTTCGATCCAATTTTTATCCAAGCAAGTTTGTCGAACGAATTTATTTAACTTCCTTCGAAAAGCCGATAGACGTTTCGGATCGATACGATCCTTTTTCAAGATACAAAATTCAATATAATCGTAGAGGAGAGAGAACGTTGTTGAATGAAGTATCATCCGGACCCATCGACTCGGATGTGGATAGGTTTCATTTATTGGTTGGGAAAGTGCTTGGCGCAGGAATTCAATGATTCAGTAGGCGAATGATCGATCCAATGTTTATCCAAGCAAGTTTGTCGAACGGATTTATTTAACTCCTATTAGTTTCATGAAAACTACCCACATCCGAGTCGATGGGTCCGGATGATACTTCATTCAACAACGTTCTCTTCCCTCTACGATCATATTGAATTGAATGGTTGAAACTAAAGCCTGAATTTTGGCCCACACAACCGGCTCACATCCAATCTCCGACCACGGAGCGGAAATCGTCCACCCAAGTTTCACTGACTGTAGGAAAACCAGAATGGGATTTACTCGAATCCCAGGTAGATACCCGGTCAAAACCGCTTAGAGTGACATCCTATGTCTCCCGCTTTCGTCGTTATCCGAAGAATAAACCTCGCTCCTATTCCAGTATCGCCTTAACAGCTGCTGAGATCGCCGTTGCTGCTGTTTATTGAGTTAATTCCGCCCAATTTTCTGCTTTCGCCGAAGAAATCGCATGCATTCAATCGCACACTTCGTTATTGAAACCCAGTCCTTTGATCCGCCCCAACCCTTTCATGGATGAATATAACACTATTCGGGTCGATGGGCGGTTCAAATCCTCGTCCTTACCGTACGCTCAAAAATTTCCCGCAGTATTACCACGAGGTCGAGTGGCTACACTCCTACTCCAACATATCCTCAAGATCACCCTTCATGGTGGAACGCAATTTACACTTCGCACAGTAGGAGAGCGTTTTTGGGTATTAGGGGCCAGGTCCGCAGTAAACTCTTGTATTCAGCGATGTATACGCTGCATTAGATAACGAGCTATAACATCAGATCACATCATGGCCAATCTACCCAGCATACGAGTCCAACCATCTCGTCCTTTCACACATACGGGAGTGGATTATGCGGGACCTTTTCTCGTACTGTCCAAACGTGGCAGAGGGTGTAAACCACATAAGGCATACATCTCGCTATTCGTTCGCCTCGCTACCCGAGCTGTGCACATCGAACTGGTGAATGATTACTCGTCGGTCACCTTCTTAGCCGCTTTAGATCGCTTCGTGGCACGCAGGGGCCTCCCTAGTGACATTTACAGCGATCGTGGTATGACCTTCCAAAGAGCCAATAAAGAAATCACAGCCAATTTCCAACCGGCTCTCCAAGATCCACTAGTCTCCAACCGACTCGCAATGAATGGCATTTCGTGGCACTCTCTGCCTCCATCCGCTCCTCATTTCGGAGGAGTCAGGGAGGCAGGCGTTGAAAGTGTGAAACACCACCTGAAACGGGTTCTAGGACCCGTCATCCCCACATGCGAGGAGTTTGGCACACTTCTCTGTCAAATCGAAGCCAGTCTCAACTCGAGACCGATTGCGAAAACCGACTATCCAGATGGCAGTCTATACAAAAAATGGCTGAGCGGTTCTGGCGAGTATAGTCGCAAGACTATTTGAACTTGCTTCAGCAACGGCAGAAGTGCACGGCCATACAATCAAACCTACAACTTTGAGACTTAGTCCTTCTGACCAACCCCCATCTGCCTCCTACTAAGTGGGAGATGGGACGCGTCTTGCAAATCCATCCTGGTCAGGACGGCAATATTCGGGTTGTAACCGTCAAAACCGCCCAGACAGTTCTCACCAGGCCTATAACGAAACTTTGTAAATTGCCAATCGAAACAAGTCCTGGTGCGTGAAATTGACCTATTCTAATATTATAATCTAACTGTAAGTTCAATTCTGTTTCTAAATAGTAACGTGGCCGAACTCGCACTTATGGTTCCGCTGATTTTGGTCAGCAGCGGTGCATTGATGCTATTCATGCATTCACACGAAGGTGGGCGGCGTGTTACGGATCATACAACGTGAATTCGACTTTCGAATCCAAATTCATGCGTACATACACAAGCGGTGTATGAAAACGAACATGTATCGTCACCTCAGTAGAAATTCCTACGCGTTTGGAAATAGTTCCGATCTACGTATACTCGAACCTATCAATGAGGTAATCAACGCGTCATCATAATCGTTACACGCCTTCACCGCTTCCTTCTTGTACATTTACTTGCGCTCGGTAGGGGGTCTTTTTGCCGAAAAAGTTTTTCTCCGAATAAACTTAATTCGACAATCGCTAGTCATTTCTAGAGATCACTACGAGATCTCCTAGTGATTTCTGGAGGTGACTATCGATTGTCAAATTACAGTGTATTCGGCGAAAAACGTTTTCGGCAAAAAAACCTCCTACCCTTGCGCTCAATCGTTTGTCTTCGTCACCACGGAACGAAAGACCGTGTCTTTGTCGAAACAATACAGGTGTTCTCGCGTCTCTGTAAAATCAAGTGTGACTCATAACATACGAGTCGGTGAATGAAACAATCTAACTCTTTTCATCAACCACTGAGAGTTAAGGGCATTCACCACCTTTGAAATTCTTGGATCGGCTCCCCCCAGTTTTCTCGAAAACTATTAGATGAAATGATTTAAAATTTGCACACGTGAGTCGTTATTAATTTCGGATGATGCTTCTCCTTTTGAAATTTATTTATTTATAAAAAAAATTTCAATAATTATTCACACTCTCCCCCCACTTCTCTCTGAAACGAATCCACAGAATGGGCTAAAATTTTACACGATGATTTTTCATAGCTCAAAGATGATGCAGCTACTCTTATAATTATAAAATTTGATTGAAAAATTTTCAATTAAAAAGACTGTATTACCTTATAAGTCATTCCTGGTAGTTCATTTATAATCTATTGTTGAGAAGTGGCGCTGATCTCAATATTAGTAGATCAGGGATGTTCAATCAATGATGTATCCCTGAGCTTTTTTATCCCGTATAAATTAATTTATCCAGAGAATCTCACGTATCTAGATTATCTCACCTAATGTGTTGATCAGTTTGGAAACAATTCATTGAATTTAGAGGATTAATTCTCAATTGATATATGTTTGAGGGTAGAGACAAATCTCGGGGAAAGCGCCATTCATTACACAAATCTTCATTTATAAACAGTACTGCCGGAGGCCATTGCTTTTTCATTGATGAAGCCATATACTTCAAAATATGATCAGTAATATTAGGATTATTCTCAAAATATTCATTGTCAAATTTTACAATTACAATATTAACTATATAAATTCTGAATGTCAATTATTCTTTGAATTCCACAATAAATTTCGGGTTATTGCAGGAATTTATTTTCGAGAAAACCAGAGAGATATTTCAATGACTGTACATCCTAATCTAAGAACCTCAAGTGTCAAGAAGACATATCTTTATTTATGCAAATCACAGTTTTACCTATGTGAATTTTATATATTTTGAAATCCTTATGGAATCACATGTCATTATTATATTATAACTCTAAAGCATTCATCAACTTGCAAATAATCCAAGTAAACATAACCTAGCTGTCAAACCTTGACTAAGACTTTGCTCTTATTCAAATTTTGTGTAATTCATCATGCATTTAGGAAATATCTCCATTTGAATTGTATTTCATTGTAATATTTTTCTTCTCTTCCCTACATTTATATGCAAGATACATCCTGTATAGCAGAAAATATGTTGAGGACATTCTAACAAAATCTGAAAAGGAATCGTCTCAAGAATATTATATTTATCAACATTTTTATAATAAGTAATAAAATTCAATGCATGTATCTGTCCTCTCTTACTTCACATCACTTTGAATTCACTATATTTTGATGAATTTCTCCTGCCAGCATTTGGTTTAGTAAAGAAAAGCTGATTGAATACCCATGCGCTGTCAGCTAAGTTGACAGATTTTCTAACTTTTGCCACACGATTCGGACTTTCCTGATCAATATAGATTCCACTCAACTTTCAAACTCTTCCTACAAGTTTATTATCACCCTAACAACAAATTCAACTCAGAAGATAAGGCTTTTTCCTCAAATTTGAAAATTTCAACTCCAAGAGTGCTCTTCAATTTAAAAAATAAAACCATCCGACGAGCTGCAAGTGAATAATTCAAGTTTTTCGTTATTCATTTTGAACATTCTTTTGACATATTTTTGATCAAATGAGTTCTCCATGACTCATATTTCTTACAAAATCAATATGATCTCTGAGTTTTTGCCTAGAAGTGCTGATGTAAGTATTTGAAGAAAATTCATTTTCACTGCACCAACAAATTACGATTTTTTGACACATTACAACAGCTATGACTGATTTACTTAATCATTTTGCACTTACTAACAGACTTTTTGATACACATTACCTGATCTGGTCCATGGGGTAAATTTCTAGTCGGGCGGGTCTTTGTTGAATAAAGATTGGTTAACGATCGTGATCCTTGTCAAATCTTGTCTATTCTTATTCCCTGTACTATCAGCAAGAAATCAAGTGTAACCCGACTAGAAATTTACCCCATGGACCAGATCAGGTAAACCTTGATCCAGATCAGGTCCTGATAAGGCAACCTCATCAGGACCTAACAAATTCATGTCACGCTGCACTATTATGAGGACCCCATCAGGAAAGACTAATTAGGATTTTGTGAGGAATTCCTTACTAAAACCTCAAAAATAAATCAAAACTAATCTATGAGCCTGTGTGAAAATTGCAGTTCGGTTGACAGATGTGAGGTTAAATTTATGTGATCAACAAATGGATGAATTATTTTTGTGAAATGTGTGGTGGTTATTTCTTGAATAATGTGTATCAAAAAGTCTATTAGGAAGTGCAAAATGATTGAGTAAATCAGTCATAGCTGTTGTAACGTGTCAAAAAATCGTAATTTGTTGATGCAGTGAAAATGAATTTTCTTCAAATACTTACATCAGCACTTCTAGGCAAAAACTCAGAGATCATATTGATTTTGTAAGAAATATGAGTCATGAAGAACTCATTTGATCAAAAATATGTCAAAAGAATGATCAAAATGAATAACGAAAAACTTGAATTATTCACTTGCAGCTCGTCGGATGGTTTTATTTTTCAAATTGAAGAGCACTCTTGGAGTTGAAATTTTCAAATTTGAGAAAAAAGCTTTATCTTCTGAGTTGAATTTGTTGTTAGGGTGATAATAAACTTGTAGGAAGAGTTTGAAAGTTGAGTGGAATCTATATTGATCAGGAAAGTCCGAATCGTGTGGCAAAAGTTAGAAAATCTGTCAACTTAGCTGACAGCGCATGGGTATTCTATCAGCTTTTCTTTACTAAACCAAATGCTGGCAGGAGAAATTCATCAAAATATAGTGAATTCAAAGTGATGTGAAGTAAGAGAGGACAGATACATGCATTGAATTTTATTAGTTATTATAAAAATGTTGATAAATATGGTGAGGCTATGTATGACTCAATGTATCGTCTCTCAATATTTTTGTTTCAATGATTTGCATTTTTGAGTGTGCATTTTCGTATCTTTTCACCAGTAACTAGTGTTAGGTTGAGAAAACATGTGTATTGAACCTGTTTCATAAATATAATAACATTTATTTGTGGGAACATGACACAACATTATTGGAACAAAAATATGGGAAGACGACACTTCGGATCTTCTATAGTCTTTTCTTATTTTTTAGAACGTTTATAAGGACGAATAAAATCTAATGAATATTTCGGTCCTCTCTCACTTCACATCACTTTGAATTTACTATATTTTGATGAATTTCTCCTGCCAGCATTTGGTTTAGTAAAGAAAAGCTGATAGAATACCCATGCGCTGTCAGCTAAGTTGACAGATTTTCTAACTTTTGCCACACGATTCGGACTTTCCTGATCAATATAGATTCCACTCAACTTTCAAATTCTTCCTACAAGTTTACTATCACCCCAACAACAAATTCAACTCAGAAGATAAGGCTTTTTTCTCAAATTTGAAAATTTCAACTTCAAGAGTACTCTTTAATTTGAAAAGTAAAACCATCCGTCAAGCTGAAAGTGAATAATTCAAGTTTTTTGCATTTCATTTTGAACATTCGCTTGAAATATTTTTGATCGAATGAGTTCTTCATGACCTTTATTATTACAAAATGATTGGGATTTCTGAGTTTTTTCCGAGAAATACTGATGTAAATTAATATTGATATAGATATTGTCGTTGTTGATATTATCGTATATTTGAATAGAATTAATTGTCACCACATCAGCAACTTATGATTTTTTACATATTACAGCAGTGATAACTGATTCAATAATTCATTTTGCACTCAATGACAGATTTTTTTATGCGTATTAATCAAGAAATAACGAAAGAAGAGTACTTGTTCGAAACTTATATTCGATTATGACGAAACACATATTCATTCAGTTCATACCCAGATAACATGTAGGCTTGTCATAACCCTGTCACACTTGTCATTCGATTGTTTTTGGCTTGTTATTGACAACCTTGTCCGTGTAAGGTTGCTACAGCCCTGCTGCAAGGGTTTTGTAAGCTTGTACCCTTGTCGTGTGTCAACTAGGAGGCTTATATTAACCTTGTCACAAGCTTGCCTGACAACATTGCAGCAAGGTTAAATTGCTATCTGGGTATATACTCTTTGAATAATACTCAGATGATGTGATGTGTAGGAAAGAAAAATGATGCTGAATAGTCAATAAATCAACCTTATGAGAATGGTGATAAGTTAAATGAAATACTTATTTCGCTGGTGATGGTTGAACGTTAAGTTTTTTTCGCTGTATGCATAACGTGGAAAATCTTGTGAAATTTTCATAAGTGCCGCCTAATTAAAACCCAAATAGTTAGTTTTCAATTCACATCGAGAATAGATTGAACGTATTGTTCAACAGTTTTCAGAAGTAGGTAATGTGTTCGGAATGAAGGGATTGAATTTAAAAACAGGCACAGTTGAAAATCGTTCAAACATGTTCTTTTTATTGAAGGAAAATTTGTTTAATCAAAGAGTGTACAATCTGAAATCAAGTCTGTACATTCTTGTATTCAGTTTATCAAACTATGTCCATGATCTTAGGATGACCGAACGAGGTCCTGATGCGGATACAGCGAGGAAAACCTACTTCGACCTTTTCAGGATAATTTGAGGAAATCCTGACTAGGACCAAATGAGGTCATCCATACGTGAGTCATCCACACCTAATCCCGATCAGGACCGTAACGGGTATTCCTTATTTCGGATGACCTTGTCAGGTCCTCATCATATGTTGGGTTAACCTGATGACAATTTCCAGTCGGGCGGTGGAGACGGAATACCCTAAGTGGCGGGTGCTTATAAACTTACGTAATAATTTTGTTAATTTTTCCCAATGCACTCCAATTATTGTTGTTAGTGAGTAGAACGATAATATATAACATTTGGAAGGGATCGCGAATTCGCACACTCATGTGAAACTTTGTTGATTCAACAATCATACTGTGAAGAACAGAGTATTCCCATTTCAAACGCAGATTTGTCTAACTCAATATTTCTGTAAATTTCGAAATCGCGATTTTTTTCTCACCTGGTATTATAACGCACGAGAATACACTGTAAAAAATTTTGTTTGTAGATTTACGGAAAAATTTTGAAGTTTTTTACACAAACATTTTCTTTGGTGGATTCCTCAACAAAATTTGGAGAAAATCAAACATTCTTGGTCATTAACCAAACTTTTTGTAAACGAAAATGTTTGATTTCCTCCAAATTTTTGTTGAAGAATCCACCAAAGAAATTGTTTCTGTAAAAAACTTCCAAATTTTTTTTGCAAATCTACAAAAAAATTTTGTACACGGAGAAAAAGGTATCTTAAAAAGTACCATAATTTATGGATTTCCTGCGCTGGTCTGACCGAGTCTAAATATTTACCTGAAGAAACCTCTAAAGGTATCATAATGTCTTGGACTTTTATACGGAAGGTACCATACTTATTTCAAAAAGTCCAAGAAATTATGGTACTTTTAGAGATTCATGCAAGTGAATATTCCGACTCGGGTCAGACCAGCGCTGAAAATCCATAAATTATGGTATTTTTCAAGATATCTGTTTTCTCAGTGTAGTGTATGTATATCACGTTGAAATGGGATTGCCAATGTTGAACTTTGTTCACTTAAGAATTAGACAGCGAGGAACAAGGTATCTACTTTCCATAGTAGATTTTTCTGTCTCAATATTTTTGTAAATTCTTCATATTCCGATGAATATATGGGGTTAGCAGCACGATGAACAGAAATATGAGACAATTCAGAGGGATAGCGATTTTCATACTCTATTTAACAATGACACAGCGAGGAACAGGGTATCTACTTTCGGTCGCAAATTTATCTGACTATTTCAAAACTTTACAAAAATATTGAGTTAGAAAAATGTACGATGTCAGATACATAGCCTGTTCCTCGCTGTGTCATTGAGGAATACACAATGTATAACAATCGCTATCCCTCTGAAATGTGTCATATTTTTGTTCTCTGTACTACTAACATTATATCCATGACAATACAGAAAATTCACAAAATTATTGAGCGAGAACAATCTGCAATTGAAAAGAGGAACCCTATTCGCCGTGTAGTTGTTCAATAAATAAAGATTAACATCAGCGACCCCACTTGAGTATGAATATATTCTCGTGCCTTATACTGACAGGTCAGAAAAATTGCGATTCCAAAAATTAACGAACATATCTACTTAGAAAAATCCGCGTTTAAATGTGAATACTCTGTTCTTCACAGAACAATTGTTGAATGAAAAAAGGTGAACAATCGCCATCCCTCTTGAATGTAGTACATTTTCGTTGTACTTACTACCAACAATAATTACAGTGCATTGAGAAGAATTAACGAGAATATTCCGTCAGTTTATGAGCTTGGGATATTCCGTTCCCACCGGGTCTTTGTTGAATAAACAATGGTTAACAATCGGGATCCCTCTGAAATATTATTTAGTCTTGTTCCCTGTACTATTAGAGAGAAATCCAGTGCAATATAAAAAATTCATAAAAATCCTTATTTGGAAAATCCCACGCTCAAAAGAGAATATCGAGATTTTCATGGTATAATTGTTGAATAAAAAATAGTTAACAATCGTGATCACTCTCAAATGTTGTTTATTCTCGTTCCCTGCACTATTAGCAAGAAATCAAGCGCAAAGAATTCACAAACTTCTTAGTTGGAAAATTTCACGCTCAAAGGTGGGTACCGAGATCCTCGTATAATTGTCAAATAAACATTGATAAACTACTGCAGTCTACATCAAAAATGGTATCGACCTGTCATCTAAGTTTCAATACATAACGTCTGTCAAGGAAACAACACGAATTAGTTTATTTCGTTCAGTTTTTCCCTGTTATTCTGAAAAATCTACCAGGCTACAGTCTCATCCAAAAGTATTAAAAGTGGTGGGTGCGAATGTGGTGGTTTCTTGCCGCCCCATAATGTTATCAAGATGAGAAATAGACCTGTTATATCTGCACTGAGAGAAATTCAAATGGTCACATCAACTATTTGGCGACAAATATTCAAATTTAGTATTCACAACTATAAAACAGTCAGGGTAACTTCGCTGTAAAAAAAAATTGTCGAATTCCGAATAAAAATGCTTGGAAATTTCCAACCTTGTTTTGAAAAAGTAATTTTCCAACTTTTTTTGGTAAATCACCGAAAAAAAGTTTGTGAATCTTCGAAAATGTTCGTGAGATCACAAATTTTTTGGAATAGTCACAAACTTTTGTTCGGTAATTTACAAAAACAGTTTGTGTAAAAAACTGTCAAATTTCTTTTGGCAGTTTTGTGAGTATTTTTTTTACAGTGTTGTTTTATGGTAATGACAAGTATTTATATAGTTACATTAACTATATAAAGAGTTGGAAAAATGATAATTAAATAGTGTCGCCTCACATAGTTGCCGTGACCATAAATTCCTCCGGGTATGAGATTCAGACATTTCACCGCATGTATTGTTAAATGAACAATTTTACAAATCCCCATCCCTTTCCAGAATCACTCTCACGTCTTCTACGATGATCAAAGTGATTACGTTCTTCATCAAATAAAATCGATTCGTGGAAAATGAATGTATTCAAAATGAGAGACAGGGCTAGATGGCATCTAGATTTAGGTCAATTCAACATATCTTAATATTTCTTCAGAAAAACATCTTATTTGAAACGTTCTTGAGATAGTTCATACATATATAAAAGATATCTTAAAAATGTCATTTAGGTATTTTCAAGAAATGTCTTCAAGATATCTTCAGTAATATATCTTTTAGATCTCTTCAAGACACCTTCAACACAATTCGAAAATATCTTTGATGAGATATCTTTACGACATCTTCAAAGAATACTCTGAACATATATTTGTTGAGATATCTCTAAGATGTTTTCAAGATATTCATGTTTATTGTGTTTTTAATAATATGAAATCTGAATGTTTTGAAATTATCCGTATGAAACACTTGATAATCATTTCTATGACAATGGATATATCTTAACCAAATCAAAGCCTCCATGGAAAAAAGACCCTCTTCTGCAAGTCAGGGTTGGCCCGAAAAAACCCAACCCGGTTTTACCCACTGGGTTTTTTCAGATAAAACCCACTTGAAAAAACCCAATCAAAAACCCACTGAAAAGAATTATGGATGGATGGGTTGGAGAACAATAAAATCAAATTTCATGAATACAATTGAAATTTTTTATTCTATTATATGTATAATATAATAAGTGTTCCTACATGATTAATATTTTCATTCCACCCTTCATTTTGATCGATAGGAGTATAATGATGTTCGTATAATTGGACCAATTTGGTAGCTGTTTCTACGCCTAATCTGTTCCTTACATTGGACCATGCGTGTCCAAATGTTGAGGAAACTCCTTCTAATCCTGCTGAACTAGGTAGAATACTTGATAATGAGTGACAAAATTCACAAAATCCGATTGAGAGTTCATCTGTAGAATTTTTCCTCGCTTCCATCAATTTCCACCATTTATTGGGAATATTTTCATATAACTCTTCAACTTCTGCACGGAACATTGAAGCAGGATATAAATTCTCATTGTAGATTTTGAATGCTATCATTGCCCCCAGAAATTCCGATTCATGTTCCATCATCCAATCATCAGCCATTTTTTCTTGTTCCTGATTAAGTTGTACACTGTAAAAAATGATTGTGGAATTTTCCCTCAAAAAATGGTGGCAGCAAAGTTCCTCGACAGATGAGGAATTTTTCACCATAATTTGGTGGACTTTCCCTCCATTTTTAGAGGATTCAAAAACGAAATAATTCCTCAAAGTGATGAAAAAATCCCCCATTTTTTATGGAAAAACAATTCCCCCACGATGAGGGGACAAAATCTACCAACACTGTGAAGGAAAACTCTGCACATTTTTACAGTGTTCGTTCTTGACAAAGGGATTCATCAAATATGCAAGGTAAAAAAACGGTTCTAAGGCTTCATCTCTTCGTTTTCGTATAGCTGTTGTATATTCTACTAAATTCTCACTAGACAGCAATTCAGACCATGCTTCAACAGATAGATTAGCTGATTCAGGTTGAAATTTATCTAAAGCTTTAGCAACTTCTTTCAATTGTTTGAGGTGATTGATAGCTTCTGTATATATGCCAACGTTGTTTAATATTCGAGTTATTTTAGGATCTGCATTTTTATATTCCTTTTGGATTTCAGAGTATAGGTGGAATTTTTTAATTAACGTTTCGAGACAATCATTCTGAGAGTTCTATTTTGTGTCATTTTGCAACTGCGGCATCAAGCCCCCTTTTTGCTTGAGCAATCCCTATGAAAATAGAATGGAGTGTAATTCCAAATCTTCTTAAAAAAACATTAGTTGCAATTAATTTGAAACTTTTGACCAGTTGGAAGGAATAGATCGTATTTCATGAACGCATATATAACACTTTTGGAAAAATGTGTTTTTATTTCTATCAAAATTGCCACCAATTCATTGATATGAGTAGTGTATCAGATTTTGTAACGCGATTGACTTATAATAATGTAACTTGCCATTCCCATAACATATAATAATTGATTCCAACAATAGATCCTATTCTCTAAATCGGAATCAGTAAAGAATACTGATTCGTCAGTGCTCAATCTTCCATCAGTGCAAGTCACTGGTACGATCAATGCATGTACACTGACGAAATCAGTGTGATTTCACTGATAGAGTTCCAATGAATCAGTACTGTTCAATAATTCAGATTCATAGAGTAGAATTCATATTCTCCAATTTTTTAACTGTTTCCTCTATACATTATTTGTGTCTTACGTACTGTATGTATTATTATGTTATGATTTTGTGTTTATAAATATGCAAATTTCATTGGATTTTATTCTATATGTGTTCATGAAATGTTATCATCAATTTTTTTGTTCAGATTTCATCAGAAGAGTTTCAATAATATACGTGAACGGATGTTTTGGAACATACACGTCCTCATGTTCCATGTTGCTGAAATTTGAATCATTTATTGAAACGAATTAACATTCGAATCACGAAATACTCAGATCCAACCTCAGTTCAAGACCCAAAATCTCGCAGCACATTCTTTGAACAATGTTTCCACTTTCAACAAGTGAATTTGAGGTGATAAATAACGATAGTTCATCATATTCAATTAAAAATAAGAATATCAAATTGAAGAAATCTGAAAAATCCGAAAAAATCCAAAAAAAAACCCACAAAATTCCGAAAAAACCCAAGTGGGTGGGGTTTTTCAAAAAACCCCGGGTTTTCCCCAACCCTGCTGCAAGTAGTACACTGAGAGAAATTCTTCAATCAAAATTACTGGTTTTCCCATTAGACGGGGGATATACTTGACGTACAGTTTGATATACTTGGCATGAGATCAGAAATCAACGAGACAAAACAGTAATTTCTCATACTACGAAGTTTGAAAATTAAAACCAGTGGGAATTCATGTTGAAAAACAGTAATTTCTTATGACCCAATGTAGAAAACAAGAACTCTCAGTTGGTGAGGTTGATATAAATTGGGAACCATAACATTTTCAAGAATGTTCCGTGGCTTCGGGGAAAGAAGCAAGGATCGTGATCACAAACAATCATGTTCGACGCTGGGAACGATAAAAGTTTTTTTTCTCGGTTATTATAACGCTAGGAAAAATTACTGGTATTTCCCATCAGTTTGTAATCACATGTCAAGTATATCCCTCGCTTACTGACAAAAATCAGTAATTTTTAATGATACATTTCTCTCAGTGTAGGAGAGACCGGGGCTATCTGTCTACGGCGACTATGTGTCACAGTACAGATATCTCAGCAATATACATATATCTGTGGCTCCCGTTCTAAGGAGATATTTGAGTATCTATGAATGACACATTCGCCAACTTTTGCTTTTCCGTGACGCTCTGATCGTACGTTATACGTGATTGAATCATTAGTGAAGATTTTATTGAACTCTTTCAATGTCAGAAAAATTACTCTTACAACAATATTTTTATTGCAATCAAAGTGAATAATCCACAATATCATCGTTCAATGTGAACTTATCAGATGTGTGAATGATGAAATTCCAATTCCGCCCGACCTGTAATTTGCAACATGCCAAGATCTCAAAAACATGATCGGGGCTATCTGTCTCCCTTCCGAAAAAAATAAGAAAGAGCTCCTAATGTGAAGAAATAAAATGAATAACTCAAAGGAAAAAGGAGACTGATCAAATTGATGATACAACGGGTTCGAAAACAATCCGGTACCACCAGAAGCTGGACAAAACGTAGGAATCAACTCAACGTAGGAATCTTGAATTAATATGAATGAGGTTTTTCTTCATCATGTGGACAGATGGCCCACATGTATGGGGTCATTTGTCTACGTTGACTTTTCCACTTTGACAATTCAAATCTTCGAAACATTGAGAGATCGGAAATTCTAATGACATTTTTTTTTAATAGATGGTTGGAAGATTACATCATGAAAATTTCAGAGAAATATTCTCATTAGTCTTTGAGCAAATTTGATGAAAGTCTCAATTGTAGACAGATAGCCCCGGTCTCCCCTAACTGCAATGAGAACCCATCATTTAGAATGGGTCAATTCACAGGTCTGCAAACCCATTCATGAAACTTGAATTATTTATTTTAATTTTGATGCATATATTGTGGAAAAGTGTCATGTCATTGTGCACAGAATAAGTGTTCGGTTGTTATAATCTCTTTCTATCGCGTCAGCTTTCTTATCATTCTTACTAGTAGTACTATGGTAACGGATAAAAACAACTGAACTGCAGGAACTTTGAATTTTTTTCCTGTTTTAATTAACCGCATCTGTACTGATTCATTTTCTAACTCACTTGTTCAATCTTCCAACAGAAAAAGGCATCTTTCAAAAGATGTACGTGGGAGTTTGGAAGCAGAAACGTTCAAATCCATTGACGATTTCGATGAGGATCACGCTGATGTTTCGGATGAAATACAGATGAATGAATCGGTGAGGTATGAGGAAGTTAGAGAAATTGTGGAAGTGATAGATTCGATTCCTCAAGCACTGGAACTCACTGAGATTCGTGAGGTAAGTAATTACATCTCATATCAAGAAATTATAGAGTCACATACAATTCAGGAGGATGCGGGAAAAGTCAATGAAATTCCCTCATTACCTCATGTTAATGTGAATAATCAAAACACACAAGATGAGTCGGATCATCAAGGCGTATCAAGTGACTTGATTCCTCCTTCGTTCATTAAAAACTCTTCGCCTTCAAATAATGGAATTGGGAAAAGTGGGGTATCAGATAAATGTGAAGGAAATAGAAAGAGTTCGCCCAAATATACTACCCTTCCAAACCGGTGTATTGTGAATATGGCTCACTTCTGGAGTGAAATGCATCATCAATTTGACGCTCATTGTGATAATTCGTCATGCACAACTGAGAATATTACATTTCAGAGATATTATCAACAGGGATTGAGAATTCATTTCTTCTTCAAGTGTCAAAAATGTGACGCAGAATTCCGAATTGATTCTGAACCGAGAGATTCTGATGTAATGAGCATTAAAACTTGTGCTGTAGCAGCATCAATAACAACTGGACTTGGTCATTATCAAATGGAGGAATTATTTACAACAATGGATATCCATTCCATGAGAAACAAAACTTACATGGAACATCGATCGAAAGTGTTGGATAAATTTCTTGTTTGTGCAGAAGGAGAGTTGAAAATTGCGGGAGAAATGGAAAAACAAATGACTATTGGAAGGGGAGATGTTATAAATGGTGTACCGTTCATCCCCGTAACAGCTGATGGATCTTGGATGAAAAGATCCTTTACAGGAGGGAGCCGTGATTCTCCATCCGGGATGGGTGCCATCATAGGTTACTATTCACAAAGAGTATTGTTTTATGGAATTCGCAATAAGCGTTGCTCTGTTTGTGATAGAGCCGCAAGCGTAGGGATGCCACCAAAATCACATGCATGTTTCAAAAACTTTGATTCATCCAAGAGTTCCAGTGCGATGGAAACGGATATCATCGTTGAAGGTTTCAAGTCAAGTTTGGACATGCACGGATTAGTCTATAAGACTCTCATCGCTGATGGAGACAGTAATGTTTATCAAGCTGTGTTAGATAGTCATCCATACAGAGATCTCAACATCATTGTAGATAAGGTGGAATGTACCAACCATCTTTTACGTAATTTATGTAGGAAGATCAAACAAGCTTCTGAATTGAAAGGAGAAGGCGTTGTAGGGAAAGTTGGAGAGTTACGCCAAGCATTGAAAAAAAGTATATTCACATTCCGTAAATCCATTAAAGATTCGGTAACTCAGCGAACAGGAGAAGCAGGAAGTATTGAAGAGAAAGCTGAAAGATTGAAGACTGATATAGAACATCCACCAGATCATGTCTTCGGTGATCATAAACAGTGTGATGATGAGATATTTTGTCGCGGGAAGAACTGTGAATGGGGAGCGGATCAAGAGGAGCGAAATCTGGTACCAACGTTCAAGCAATGTGTTGCGTATCACAAAGTACAGGAAGCTTGTGTATATATTGCTTGTCATTCAAAAAGTTTATTATATAGGATGACCAATAATTCTGTAGAATGCCTCGATAATGTAGTATGCCGAACAATTGGCGCGGGAAGAATAAATTTTGGTTTCAGAGATTCATACAATACAAAATGCGCAGCGTCTGTAATCCAATATAATTCAAAACAATTGTTATGTAGAGTCTTTGAAAGTGAATCACAAAATGTACCCGAACTCGTTACGAAGATGGAGCAAGCGCGTGAAGGAAGATTATCCAGAAATAGTAAATATAAATCTACAAAAGGGAGGAAAGTGAGATCAAAAGGACCTAAGGATGATGAGTTTTATGGAATCAAAGCCAGAAAGCCCGCCTTGCATGTCAAGCATTTCGAGGATGCAAAGAACAGGTGCATTAAAAAATTACACGAAGATCAAATTAAGGGGTTAGGGGTAGTCAGGGGCCCGAACAAATGATAATTTCCAAGAATTTTTTTTTGCTACTTGATTGATTTATGTTACAAAAATAAAAACATAGCATCAAAACATCATGTTTCAACTTGACTTCACCAAAATTTCAAAAGAAAAATTAATAATTTCAAAAGTTATCGCTGTGAAGCCCGTTCCTCCAGGAGTCCCTTGCGGTGAACATCACAAGTCCTTAGAGATTCATCTGAAATCAATCGGATAAGAAAAATTATTTTTATTGATGGACAATCTCGAGCCGGATCGAAGCTTTTTTTTTCAAAATGAACAAAATGGCGGCCTCAGAAAATTTTTTCCAGATTTGAGAAGACAAAACCGACAGTTAATTGTTGAAAAAAAATCGAAATTTTCGAAAAAAAAAAATCCTCCGATCTGGCACGAGTTTTTCATGTTTTTCAAAAGCTGTATGAATTTTATTGAGATCTACGTAGCGGTTTTTAAGTTACAGTGTTCACCAGTGTGAAAAACATAGTTTTGAGAGAAACACATTTGAAGTTCTGCAATCGATTTATGTAGGATTATACGAATTATTTAATTACTTACACTGAGTCATCTATTCCTTGGCCATATAATAGATTTTCAGCCGTCGTCGCAGCTTCCAAAATATCGATTTGCTGTTGTCTGCGTTTCATACTACCTTCTCGAGTGTTGTCGTTGGCGCGCTTATCTGCCGTTTTCATACGTGCATCATCCATTTTTTTTGCATACCGATGAGAATCAGGCCCACAAATGAGTCCCAGTGTATTCATTATGACCAATAATGAATTTATACCCTCATTGAATATACAAGTAGCTATATATGCAGCAATTTTCACGATCGTATAACTGGTATTTACAGTCTTTGGGCATATTTTCCATACTAGTTGGTTAAAGCTTTCATTATCATTTCGATTGAATCCACCTACACACCTTGAAAGTAAATTTTCATTACTGAGATCTTCGTAAATAGGCTTGATAGCCGTTGAAACATCGGAAGGTAAGGGGAATAATCATGAGTATGAGGGGTAAAATTCGCCAAGTGTTCCCACCTGAAAATTTCAATCCCATCAATGTTGATGGAATTCCATGAATTTGTTTTACTAGTGACCCTCTTCAAATTGTGTCAACACCAGGTTTCTAGGAAGTCAGGTTTTCGTGATACAGGGGTTTAAATTGTCAAAATTTTTATGATCTGCGTTTTTCCGAAAAATCATCATCCTCATTAATTCCATTCAATGAGAATATGTTATCATTGATATTGTTAGGATTTTCCCTAAATTTTACGATGAAAATACTTTTATCCATGCAGAAGGAATATTTCACACAGAAATTCGATTTTTAAAAGTATTTTCGCATTTTTCGGTCACTGCGCCCCTTTTGATATTGATGAAACCTTGATAAATCGAAAGCTTGATTCCTCAGCTCCAAAATCATATAGGTTTAAAAATGGGACGAAGAAATTTCCCCAAGGTAGAGAGTTCCAAGTGTGTACGTATCGTACCTTGAGTGTGTGACGATCACACCATCGATTTTCAGTGTATTGTTTTATGAAAAGAGTGATTATCAAATTTATTTTCTCAATTTTGCCTACCACATTGCTCAATACAACCATCTAGATTACCCCCTTCAAATGAATAATTGATACACGACACACGGTTGGAGAAAACACGTCATACTTTATTAGAACATTATTGTAATAATTAGTCATACCAATTTGTCATCTTGGACCTACTAAATTTCTTTTTATTGATAATCAATTTTTATGGAAACGCGGCTACTGTAACTGGTAAAAGTAACTGTAAGTAGTGACTTTCTTTGTACAAGTTATAGTACTCTGATTATTTACAAAATTGAATTATTGCTACACAAATGTACAGAATGATAATCAACAATTTGCGGTATTTATAATTATCAATCTTCTGATCCTTCTGAAAGGTTGTTCCTATACTCTAATTTTCATGCCTTCTCCGGGTCTTTGGGAATATATCATATTGCACTGCCGAAGAGTGAGTTTTAAGAATAAACGATGAATGTTCCATAGGTATTACACAATGGTATTTGAGAGTTCCTGCTATCGTTTTTGTTATCCGCAGTCATAATTTGATTTTCATTTGATGATGCTTGCAGACTTGCACGTGCTGCAAGTCTCTTCAAATTTCCACCAATACCGTCGCAAGGTCCTTTGCCATGTGCACTTGCATGAAAATGCCACTCAGCCGCAATTCCAAAATCATGTTCATGATGTAGATTTGCAAAATTATATTCATATTTGAAATGTTGTGATGCTCCATCAGTGGAGTAGAAGATTTTTCCACATTCAAAATTATCTTGCGAATACTTTGTAATAATTTTTTGAAATTCATAAACAGCCACCGTATCATGAGTCAGAATATCAGACAAAATTGGTATACTGCGATGTCTTAACTCATCTGTTCTGTAATAAATCACTGTTGTGAAAATGGTAACTTGATTGTTATTCCAATGAAACGACTGAATAGCATTCTAAGCAATGAATGCATAGTTTTCAGCAAAATCACATGTAACTATGAATTCTCCGGCCTTCGAATTGTCCCTGAGATTCTTGAGAAAGCACGATTGCTCCTTTGCTGTGAAAGCGTGAGATCTCAACTTATGTAACCGTTCACAGGGATCCTCCACAAAATCTCCCGCGTCTGCTATTTCAGTTTTCAAAGTGCTGCGATCAGTTTGTTGCCAAATCTGATATTCTACTCTCTCAATGTACTGGTCTGTAAGATTCGATTGAAGGCAATCCTCAAAATTGTCCATTCCAGAACACGCTGAACACTTGTCCAGATAGCATTCAGAAGTAGGATTATCACATACAACCATTTTAATAGCATCATGGTGAGAAGCCATGGGGGAATCTGTCGCAAATGTTAGTTTTTGTAAACTTATGGCATCTAGCATTGAATTCACGTTTTCATGATAAACACACACGCATACGGTATGAGTTCCAGAAGCTGCAGCGAGTATACAATTGCGGGATCTCAGCTGTGAAAATTTCGATAAGCTCACATCAACTGTAGGATTCTTCAATTTGAATGAAGAATACAATTCGGCAAGATTGCATAAAATCAATCTTTTTTGAACATGTTCACCCGTTCCATCATTAGTTTTGATCGAAACATGATCCTTCATGCCTGGCAATATCCGGCCATTTTCATCATCCAAGTGAAATGCTATGATGGAATTTTCAATCTCGCAAGATAACCTTCGTCCTCGCTTTGGATTTGGTGATGTTAGAATCCCGTCTCCAGCTATCAACTGTATGGCTTTCCTAGCTTGAAGTTCCGAAGCGTTGAATTCAGTAGCCAATGTCCTTCGTCCCCATGATTTTGGAGCAAGGGTTAGGAGCAAAATCTTTTCTGAGTGACTGGAAGACTGTTTGAATTTTTCACTGGTTTGATCGAGAACTTCAATAGCTGATGCATGATGTTTTATTTGACACTTTCGATTCAAATTCTCAGACATTTTTGTTGATGGAACGGGAAAATCTTCTTCATTTATATCAAAAATTTCCTCCTCGTTAATTTCAAGGCGTGCACTTGGCGAATTTCACCCCACCTATGGAACATTCATCGTTTATTCTCAAAACTCACTCTTCGGCAGTGCAATATGTTATGTTCCCAAAGACCCGAAGAAGGCATAACAATTAGAGTATAGGGACAACCTTTCAGAAGGATCAGAAGATTGATAATTATAATTATAATTGAGGGTCACTAGTAAAACAAATCCATGGAATTCCATCAACATTGATGGGATTGAAATTTTCAGGTTGGAACACTTGGCGAATTTTACCCCTCATACTCATGATTATTCCCCTTACCTTCTGATGTTTCAACGGCTATCAAGCCTATTTACGAAGATCTCAGTAATGAAAATTTACTTTCAAGGTGTGTAGGTGGATTCAATCGAAATGATAATGAAAGCTTTAACCAACTAGTATGGAAAATATGCCCAAAGACTGTAAATACCAGTTATACGATCGTGAAAATTGCTGCATATATAGCTACTTGTATATTCAATGAGGGTATAAATTCATTATTGGTCATAATGAATACACTGGGACTCATTTGTGGGCCTGATTCTCATCGGTATGCAAAAAAAATGGATGATGCACGTATGAAAACGGCAGATAAGCGCGCCAACGACAACACTCGAGAAGGTAGTATGAAACCCAGACAACAGCAAATCGATATTTTGGAAGCTGCGACGACGGCTGAAAATCTATTATATGGCCAAGGAATAGATGACTCAGTGTAAGTAATTAAATAATTCGTATAATTCTACATAAATCGATTGCAGAACTTTGAATGTGTTTTTCTCAAAACTATGTTTTTCACACTGGTGAACACTGTAACTTAAAAACCGCTACGTAGATCTCAATAAAATTCATACAGCTTTTGAAAAACATGAAAAACTCGTGCCAGATCGAAGGATTTTCAATCTCGCAAGATAACCTTCGTCCTCGCTTTGGATTTGGTGATGTTAGAATCCCGTCTCCAGCTACCAACTGTATGGCTTTCCTAGCTTGAAGTTCCGAAGGGTTGAATTCAGTAGCCAATGTCCTTCGTCCCCATGATTTTGGAGCAAGGGTTAGGAGCAAAATCTTTTCTGAGTGACTGGAAGACTGTTTGAATTTTTCACTGGTTTGATCGAGAACTTCAATAGCTGATGCATGATGTTTTATTTGACACTTTCGATTCAAATTCTCAGACATTTTTGTTGATGGAACGGGAAAATCTTCTTCATTTATATCAAAAGTTTCCTCCTCGTTAATTTCAAGGCGTGCACTTGGCGAATTTTACCCCACCTATGGAACATTCATCGTTTATTCTTAAAACTCACTCTTCGGCAGTGCAATATGTTATGTTCCCAAAGACCCGAAGGAGGCATAACAATGAGAGTATAGGGACAACCTTTCAGAAGGATCAGAAGATTGATAATTATAAATACCGCAAATTGTTTAATATCATTCTGTACATTTATGTAGCAATGATTCAATTTTGTGAATAATCAGAGTACTATAACTTGTACAAAGGAAGTCACTACTTACAGTTACTTTTACCAGTTACAGTGGCCGCGTTTCCATAAAAATTGATTATCAATAAAAAGAAATTTAGTAGGTCCAAGATGACAAATTGGTATGACTAATTATTACAATAATGTTCTAATAAAGTATGACGTGTTTTCTCCAACCGTGTGTCGTGAATCAATTATTCATTTGAAGGGGGTAATCTAGATGGTTGTATTGAGCAATGTGGTAGGCAAAATTGAGAAAATAAATTTGATAATTACTTTCTTCATAAAACAATACACTGAAAATCGATGGTGTGATCGTCACGCACTCAAGGTACGATACGTACACACTTGGAACTCTGTACCTTGGGGAAATTTCTTCGTCCCATTTCTAAACCTATATGATTTTGAAGCTAAGGAATCAAGCTTTCGATTTATCAAGGTTTCATCAATATCAAAAGGGGCGCAGTGACCTAAAAATGCGAAAATACTTTTAAAAATCGAATTTCTGTATGAAATATTCCTTCTGCATGAATGAAAGTATTTTCATCGTAAAATTTAGGGAAAATCCTAACAATATCAATGATAACATATTCTCATTAAATGGAATTAATGAGGATGATGATTTTTCGAAAAAATGCAGATCATAAAAATTTTGACAATTTAAACCCCTGTATCACGAAAACTTGACTTCCTAGAAACCTGGTGTTGACACAATTTGAAGAGGGCCACTTGTAAAACAAATTCATGGAATTCCATCAACATTGATGAGATTGAAATTTTCAGGTGGGAACACTTGGCGAATTTTACCCCATAAGTAGCAAGCTCTCCTCTTGCTTCAGCACGCTGGTAAGAGCACCAAGAATCTTTGCCTTTTGGACACATATCATGATTCGGGTTTCCATCGCTTGAGCCATAGTGATAAAAAGTTGCCATTATAGCTGACTTCATATCTTCAATAGAGTCACAATGCCGGCGTATTGATAAACCATAGTACACAGTTAATTTGTCTATTACTTTTCCTGTGAGTTTACCTCGACCACCAATACCTTTTTGTGCAGTTTCACGTGCCCGTAATTGAGTCCCCATCCGCTTTTGGACATGCCCTATACATTCCTCTTTATTGACAGTTGTATTTTTGTAAGGATCTGCTTTTATAATTCCTGAGTAGGTCTTGGAATCACCATCACCTTTATAGTTTGCATACTCCACTCCATATTTTGTTTCAGACTGCTGAAACATTTCGACCAACGCATCCACCTCCATTTTCCCGGAAGACCCTTTGTGATTAGCGGTACACTGATCTTCATGCGATTGATGCCATTCCTCGTACTCAGCTGTATTCATTCCCTTTCTCCAATACTCACATAGCTTACAATATGCACTTTTGATGTTCATATCAAGAATCTTTCCAGTAAAATAGCCAATTATAGATGAAACTCCAAAAGACGATGTATATCCCCGTTTTTGCCAGGTTCCATCTCCCGATACAGTTAAATTATTTTTATCTTCATTTTCAGTGGTTGCTTGCTCTTCTTCATTCACAGCTTTCGTCATGAAGGCTTCTGCGACAGTTTTACTACATTCTAAAATCTGTTCCAGTGATATTGTATGCGTACATCCATCTAAAAAAGACGGCATGTTCATCAGACCACAAAACTTGCACAATCCTTCGTAGCCTACTCCTAGTATCCTCATTACAAAAATGAAACGTCTATTTATTTCATAAGAATATCCAATGAAAGAACAGGAAGGAATATATTCATTTTAACAGTTAGCACATGCAACCACAATCTTGAATCCCTGGCCACGTGTACTTGCTGTTTGGAACACTACATTTCCATCACATTTTTTACACTTTACAAGAGCAGAAATTGCAGTAAATACCATAATAAAATTTATTATTCGAAATTCAGTACTGCTGTCTTCAGGTACATCATCTTCAGTGTTTTGTTTCAATTTTTTAGAAGATGTACTCTGAATACTTCCATCACGTTCCGCTGTCTTCGGATCAAAAACATTCTTCCTTTTCACTGAACGCGACTTATTAATTTTCTCAGAACTCCGAAGTTCTCTAGAAACCTTTCTAGTATCACGTCCCATGGTAAATTACTTTTTAAGAACAATTTATTTTAACACAACTATTGACTGCTCAATGCAACGACTACAGGCATACTAGCAACAGAAAAATATTTTTCAGCACGTGTACTACCTGAAAATTGTGTATATCTATAGTAGGGTATATATAGGGAATATATATATTTGGGTATAGTTATATATACATTAAAGAGGTGAGACATTCATAACAAAAAATCCAGAAAAGTCAGTCGCCCGCAGCTGCTGCTAGCTATCTGCTCTCGAACGATCCGGAGCGCCCGAGCGCCCTTTGTTAGTTGTTGAATATCTCGAGAAGTATTTGTCGGATTCACTTCATATTTCAAGACAATATTTTTAAGACATTATACTTCAAGAAAATGCAAAAAAACATCGATTTTCTGAAAATCCTGACTACCCCTAACCCCTTAACCGAGCTCAAATTGAAAATGATACAGAAGCTAAGGAGCAGTCAGGTGTTTGGAGAGCCTTGGTTGAAAATATGTTGCCAACACAGTATTTTGGAGATGTGTGTCGCATGAGAAGTACAACCTTGTGTGCAAAAACTGTACACATGATTCTATATGCGAGATCTGTAGATTTGTGTGTAGAAACAGATATTCGTAATAATAAACACGCAGTATTCAAGCATTTGGAACAGGAAAAACATATTACGATTTATGAATGTGGTTTATTCGTCGATCGTGGACACTGTTTTTCATGTGCAACTCCAGACGGACTTATTGATGACGGTGGAGTTATCATAGTGGAATTTCTGAAGGCAGCTGAAGGGCTGACGATGGGCCTCTTGAAGCGATACAGAAAAACACACAATTGAGAAATTGATTCGAAAATGAGGGCCTAGAACTGAATGAAAAGCATAAATTTTATTAGGAAATACAAGGGGTCTTACATTAGGGTGTAGTGAAGGACCGTTTTTCTTGAATATCGACCTCACATTTACGGAATGGTTGTCAAATGTGCCCAAACTGACCCCAAAAAAATTTCAGCTCGATCGAACAAACTGTAGGGGTCTCACCCCCCCCCCCCCCTCGAAGTTCGGAAAATCCAAAAGATGTGATCAACCCCTCTTCTCGCATCCAATTCCTTGTTATTTCGTCCTTTCTGGCCCAGAATAGTCGTAAAATGTGCCTCGACTAATTCCACAAACATTTCAGCTCGATCGGACCAAGTGCAGGGGTCTCCCCATCCCATTTGAAATCGGGAGAATCGAAATAATGTCCACCTGTTATTTTGTAACTCTGATTTCTCTTCTCCGGAATAGTTGCCGAATTGGATCGAATAAACTACAAAAATTTTGTAACCAATCGTATCAACTAGAAGGGTCTCATCTGACTCCCTCCACACTCAACTTTCAAACCATCAAACTTTCCTATGATTTTTGTAGAAACACGTGTAGTTTCCAAAAGTTATAGATGGAACATACAAAAGAATGGTTTATTCAGACCAGTTTATTGCACACTAAAAGTTAACAAAATTTGTTTGCATTATCGAGTTGGATTAGAGCCTCCTCTTCAATTCGACGTTGTGATTGTTGCACCCACGTTGTATAGACGTTTCAACGATTGACTGCTCGATGGCGCAACGCAAGCATGCTTTGTCGAACGCGTCCTTGCGCACTCTCATGTTCTCTCTGACTATATATCATGATTACTCGCTCTCCTCTATCTGACGATCGTCAATTATTAATATACACGGAATGCGCATGTGTACATAGTTGTCATACCAACTGTGGTTGATTCGATCGTACACGTTACGACGCTTCAAAATTTTATCTCATCCTAAAGTGGTGCCTCAAAATTGAATCTTCAACGGCAAACAGTTCGAACATTATGGCACGAAGTAAGAAACAGTCACAGAAGGGGAGGAGTGCCAACAAGTGCCCATTATTCGGATATGCCTGTGAACCTAACCAACTAAAGCCGACGATATCAAGTTATACCGGAAAGTGCAAGTAGATCTTAATCCTCAGTTAATTCATCAAGATGCACCTTTCAATGACGTGGCCAACAGTGTGTTAGAAAAGGTGGAAAACGTGTGGAAGAGTGCATCACTGCCATTCAACCCCAGGCGGGATCATTGCAGACAACTATTGCGTAAGCTTATAGACGAATATCGGTCTGTGACGGAACGTCTAGAACCCAACCCGACCTCAAAGGCTACCAGAAGAGCGGAGAGGTTCAAGGGTGAGTGCGAGTCTCTATTTGACATCTCAACGTGCAACTGTGATTTCACTCAAAAGGCTACAGTTTGTCACTGTCTCATCAAAGTTCCCATCATTGAGAGAGATTTCTTACATGATCAAAGAACTGTCCGCAAAATGGTAATGGGTTCTGTGGACATTCCCACAACTAATATGCTCAACAAACGGCTCCAACGATCAGCAGAGAATCTTAAAACTAGCACGTCCGGAGAAATCACGACAGAGGTGAACGAAATGAGTTCAGGTTCCCGAAGCGCCACTGAGGAGGAAAGTGATTCCGGTTCTGACCGTTCTGTTACACTACGACTAAGGAAGAAAAGGGAACAAAATTCCCAAATGCGATTCAAATTGCCTAGCGTGGGCCTTGTTTGTGGACGTATTGAAGTCTCTTCACGCGCAGTAGCTATGATAGCTAGTGCAACCCTTACCGATCTGAAATTGGTGACTCAAAAGGACGTGCAGTTGATCATCGACCATCATAAGGTGAGAAGAGGAGTTGGGAAAGTCAGGAGAAGTCTCCAATCCACTCACAACAGACTCTGTGGCCACAAATTGCAATGTTTTCATTTCGATGGGGAAAGAGATACAGTCACAATAGAAGAACAGATCGAGGATAAGAGATTCAAGCGAACCGTTGTTGAAGATCATGTCGTAATAATTGAGGAGCCTGGTTCAAAATATTTGGGCCATGTTTCGCCGCAAGATGGATGCGCTGAAACCACGGTTCAGTGCTTCATGCAGTTTTTTGAAGCAAAAAACATGATTTTGATAGACCTAAAGGCCATTGGGTCGGATGGCACGGTGACGAACACGGGGTACTCCGGTGGAATCATTCGTCTGTTCGAGATGAGGGTAGGGCACACTATGCAATGGTTGATCTGTCTTCTACACATGAACGAGCTACCTTTTCGTCATGCATTCATGCGCTTGGACGGTACTACGAAAAGTCCTTCCGCTCACTCTGGCCCTATAGGGACGCAGCTTGATACTGCCCACACTCTTCCCATTGTCCAGTTCAATGCGCTGCCTTTCAGTCCCCCTGAAGTTGATTTGGATCATCTGAGTGATGATAAAAAATATTTACTGAGAATAAGCTTAGCAATTGGCAGCGGTGTGTGCTCCGATGATTGAACCAACGCTACTCCAGGGGAAGTAAACACCTCACGCTGGCTAACGACTGCTGCAAGGATATTACGCCTCTACATCTCGACTCCAATCCCGAGCTCAACGATGATTACTATTGTTAAATTTATTCTCCAAGTGTACGTACCTGTTTGGTTTGGAATTAAAACGAAGCCTAGGTGTATTGAAGGAGCCAAGCACCTATGGTATCTAATCCACTGCACGAGATCACAGCCAGAAGAAGTTCAAGCCATTGCGCAACCTGCTATTCAAACCAACGGTTTCTATGCTCATCCAGAGAACATTCTGTTGGCTATGCTCTTCGACAAAAGGCCGAAGGTGCGGAAGTTGGCTGTTGCGAGGATCAAAATCGCACGACAAAGAAGCAACGGTCAGGAAATCCGACGATTTGTTATCCCACCCATCCATTTTGGGGCAGTGGAGTATACAGACTTGATACCCTGGAGGAGTAAGAAACATTGCCACATTACTGAGCCAACACTCACTGCCCACCTTTCGGAGCAAGACTTGGACGTTCTTGCAGAGAATGGCAGTCATCCTGCTGTTCTCATCGACTTGCCATGTCACTCCCAAGCAGTGGAAAGAGCCGTTAGGACCGTGTCAGATTCCTGTAGATCTGCACATGACGCAGAGAGCCACGAGGGTGTCATCCTGACAAAAATGATTTCACGCAATGCCATGCCCAAATTCATCACAAAGAAGGATTTCAGAACATCTGATTCCATTCCCAAGGTATATACACGTCACATCACGGTGGATTCGCTTATGATTTCTGACAATTCTTAATGCATGGCATACTTAAATTGAACTTTTTTACTTTTCAGATCCAACCCAACTCGATAATGCGAACAAATTTTGTTAACTTTTAGTGTGCAATAAACTGGTCTGAATGAACCATTCTTTTGTATGTTTTATCTATAACTTTTGGAAACTACACGTGTTTCTTCAAAAATCATAGAGAAGTTTGATGGTATGAAAGTTTAGTGTGGAGGGAGTGAGATGAGACCCTTCTAGTTGATACGATTGGTTACAAAATTTTTTTAGTTCATTCGATCCAATTTGACAACTATTCCGTGGAAGAGAAATCAGAGTTACAAAATAACAGGTTGACATTATTCTGATTTTCCCAATTTCAAATGGGATGGGAAGACCCCTGCACTTGGTCCGATCGAGCTGAAATGTTTGTGGAATCAGTCGATGCACATTTTACGACCATTCTGGGCCGGAAAGGACGAAATAACAAGGAAATGGATGCGAGAAGAGGGGTTGATCACATCTTTTGGATTTTCCGAACTCCGAAGGGGGGGGGGTGAGACCCCTACAGTTTGTTCGATCGAGCTGAAATTTTTTTGGGGTTAGTTTGGGCACATTTGACAACCATTCCGTGAATGTAAGGTCAATATTCAAGAAAAACGGTTTTTCACCACACCCTATCTCACATATCAGTGAAAAAAGGTACTGTGTATCTGTAATTTGTACGCCAAATGGGATAGTAGATGTAGAAGTATCGGAAGATGATGAATTCTGTGATAGTATTGTTCCACTTTTGAGACGATTCTACTATGAATGTTTATCACCAGAAATCATTGACGGTCGTCATCCCAGAAGCATGAAAATAAGAGAGCCCTCATACATACTGGGAGCTCGAGAGAAGGAATTAAATAACAAGTGTGTTGAATTGAATTACAGTCAGAAGAAATTTGGAATGAATGAAAAACCCAACACAGAATCTATAAATTCTTCTGAAACACGTGTCGATTTGGGAAATTATAACAGTGGTGTTGAACAATTTGATATAGAAGCAGGAATTTTTGAAGCAATTGACAAAAATGTAACAGTGGAACAACTGAGAGTGGATAAGTCTATTGGAATGTATTGGAAACAAAAAAAAAGAAGAGAATGGGTTGCACAGGACGATCACCAACTTACTGAACCATCTGCAGAAGATCGAGAAATTTTTCAGAAAATCAATAATGAGTATGTGTATATGGTGGAAGTGACTGATAATATATTAGGAGAAACCAGTTACTTGAACGATACTTCTATTGATCAGTTTTCAAATCTTTTGAAGAACATTGGCTTTGACAGTGTCAGTACATTTGGAGTAGCGTTCGCTGCGTATGTCGTTCCCTTCAATGGGATTGAAGATATACAAATAATTGGGGGGAATCAATCCGAACATTGGCGATGCTGTCACTTTATAGAAGAAGAACTGTATGTTTATGATCCTTTGGCAATTGCAAAAACTTATGAGGACTTGCCAGGTGATCAAAAAGAATTCATCCATAAACGATATCTCACGTTACGTGCGAATCATGTCATATTTGAGGAGGTGCAGCCTCAACCAGACAATTATAGTTGCGGAGTATATGCAGCAGCATACGCAACGTCTCTTGCACTCGGGAGGAATCCAAAATACGAAAAGTACAGCACTAATGTCGAAAGAATGCGGAACCATATGATGAATATCATCAATGTAGGAACACTAGAACCATTTCCTACATGAAAATGAGGCTCAAGATAGTGAATGCGAATCTCTCAGATGATATAAATGAGGAGTGATTGGACGGAATTAGATCATATGAATTAGAAGATAAAAATTAGACAAGGAGAACATGAATCAAAAGGATTTCCATAAGAATCGAGAGATAGAATGAAATCTTCATAAATGCTCAGGTGAACAAGGGGAGTCCTCGACGTATCCATGTGCATGTATTGGAGAATCGATGATTTGAATGTCAATTGCATAATCACCGAATGCTTGATATGCCCAATGTATGGAGAATCAGGTATTCGAAATTCTCACAGAATCATCAATTTTCGCGTATGCATGAGAAAGAAGAAAAAGATGAAAAACTATCGAAATATTTATTCAACATGTGCTCAATATGCCCATAACATATTGGAGAATCAAGTATTTGGATACCATTTTTATGACCAACAATACTTGATATGCCCAAAAAATGGAGAATTGAGTACACGAGGATATTGAAATTTTTGAAGATACCCAAACGAATGGAGAAATACTAGGAACCATTCAATTCGAGTCATAGAACAGTATTCGACATGCTTATAACATATTGGAGAATCAAGTATTTGGATACCATTTTTATAACCTACAATACTTGATATGCCCAAAAAATGGAGAGTTGAGTAGACGAGGATATCGAAATTTTCGAAGATACTCAAACGAATGGAGAAAAACTGGGAACCATTCAATTCAAGTCATGGAACAGTATTTGACATGCCCATAATGTTTTGGAGAATCAAGTATTTGAATGCCAATTGTGTAGTTACCAAATGCTTGATATGCCCCATGGATGGAGAGTCAAGTGTTCGGAATTCTTGATAGGATCATTCATTCTTAGGAATGCATGGCCGAGGAAGAAAGACGACCATCCAAATATTTGTTCAATATGTGTGTGATATGCACATAACACGTTAAAAAATCAAATATTCCAATACCAGTCCTGTGACCAATAAATGTTTGATAAATGCAACACGCTAGTAACACAGCATTCGTACAGCGTGCTGAGAATATTCATGGCACATGCATAGGGCATCCAATGTGCTCAGAAGGTTCGCAGAACATGCCATCAACATTCGTGTGTTACTTGGGCACGTCGAGAATCGAATGCTTGAGTTCTCATATGAACATCAAATTCTTCACGGGATTGGGATGGAAGAACAGCGGTTTGTATCGCTTTTTGCTTTTCAATCATTTTGAATTACTTGATAAAGTTCAACAAATTTTCAGAGCAAAACGTATATTCAAAGTTTTTCAGATGATATTGGATCGTATGGATGTACAGGTTATTTACTTACTGTAGAATGTTCATACATGATAAAATGCATCACGTACTCTGGAAACAATGCTTTTCTCCTTGCTGCAAAATGGCCTATGTGACTAAGTTTTGAACTGCTGATATTGATTTGAATTTCAGGTGACAGAAAGAACGGAGAATTGATACAGTATTCTGTGCTATACATTCTATGATCATTGTATGGACAATCAATGAACTCGATTACATGTATGTGACATGAAAATCATTTGCCGAAAAACAAGTTATGTAACACGAAAATAAAGTGTGAGTTACGATTTCCTACTCCTTACGTAACAGTGTGAGGAATGATATAATTACAAATTAATTAACTGGATTGATTCTTCATGTAATCATTATATAACATAAGAAAAGACAGATAGACAGACACGGGACCAAAATTTTTCCTCGTGTTTCGAGAAACATTTTGGTGTAGGAAATTTTCATTTTGAAGACAAAAACATTTTAGGTCCCACGGAACAATCACAAAGCTTCCCCCTCATGAGGAAGCAATAGTACTTTGTTAAATGAGATTTAATGGCTTTAATACATCATATACCTCGGTGAAAAAAATTTCTCTGGAAAACTCTGAATCTCACTGAGATACTCTGGAAAAACCTGGAAGAACCTGAAAGACTCTGAAACACTCTTGCTTATTGGACACATTTTTCCACTGAAAATCTATGAATATCCCTGAAAAACTCTGAATATTCCTGAGAATCACTGAAACTATTTGAAAAACTATGAAGACTTTCGAAATCTTCTGAGAAACTCTTCACTGAAAATCTCTGAAATCTTTCTATCAGAGTATATATGATATCTAGGTGCATAAATTTGTGATTTTTGTGGTATGTAACACTTAGATGCGGTGTTCATTGAGAATTACTTTGTTGAGATATAAAGATTCACATTCTCTTCCCACTGAACCCACAGAAGAGAAAGGATGATCATATTCCCGCACGTAGTACTAAAATGGAACAGTTGGATTCACATAAATTTTGAAAATATTATATCCCTGATAAAAATATAATGTACATTTGCGTAAGGGAGCGTAATATCAAATCTCGAAATGCGTGAAACTCCTCTCAGTGTACATTCGCATTCAATTCTCGTAACACTTCGTCGCATCGTTGACATTTGATTTTTACCAGTGATGATTCAAAATTGAATTTTCATCAAAAGAAAATCAAAGCTCACAGATCACATGTTTTTTCCGATGATCTGGAGCGTTCCAGAAAGGAATGGAATGGAAGTTTTTGGTGTCAGACATTTCCATTTTGAAGACAAAAAGTTTTTCGGCCTTCAGAAACGATCACAAAGCTTCCTATCACCTTGTAACGAGGGAGCAATGTTCATCTCTAAGCTTTTCAAAACTTTGGAACCAAATTATCAAAAACAAATATGCAAAAATTGAAAACACATTGCTGCAGGATTCAACAATGAGAATATCATGAGGTGTTGGCAATTAATCTGATAGTAATTATTCGAAGGAATAAATTGCGACGAAGGTGATGATCGTCTTGTGCTGCATTCTTCAAATATGGTTTATATCCTTTTTTCGATTGCATAAACAGAGGGGCCACAGACCGGGAAACCGGGAATTATCAGAGAATTTCATTTAACCGGGAATTATCAGGGAAATTTCAGGGAATCTTCCAAGTGATCAGGGAATTTTTCATTTTCATAGAAATCTTATGTAAAACGCTCCACTTTGATGATTTTTTTCATATAAGGGTCCGAATTTCTAAAATCAGCTCGGATTAAATTTTGATTCTCCTAATTCAATGAAATGTACCCAAAATGATATTCATATGAGTTCTTCATGTTAGAAATGAGTCTCCCAAATGATTTAGCAAAATATTTTTCATCATAAAAACAGGAAACTTGATTTACACTCAATTCCCATGCGATGACCCATGCGAACTAACTAGGAATTCACAGAAGGGTACCCACAAAGCAAGCAGTTCTTGAAGATATCTGAAAGAATACTCAGTTGAGAGATCTTGAAGAACCTTCTTGAAGAGTTCTTAAAGATATCTTTCAGAAGTGTTTGAAAGACATGTTCCTGGAAGACTTTAACAAAATATGTTTAAGAAGATAGATTGTCAGCAGGTTTAGGTTGTGAATACCTGATCATATGAATTGACATGAATAACACTCAGAGTGTGCCTTTAATTATAATCGAATTACACATGTGATAAATTCGGTCACAAATCGAAAGCTTGAAAAATCTATAAACATGCCAAGAGATTTCAAATTGTGCGAAAATTACGATTTTGTAACCTTTTAATACCCGCACTAGAATTAACGAATCTTCAAGACACAAATATTTTACAAATTACCGAACTTTTTACGCTCAATTTTATGTACAGCCTTCAGATAAATTCACAAAAATTCTCATTCATACTCATCAATAAGTTATTCCTCAATAACGTTGGGATAATGGATTTAGGAAGAATCTGTGGTACCCAGGACCAACTTATCTGACATTTGTTTACATAATAACAGTTTTTTCAAAAGATCACTTCTACTCTGAAAATGTACACCACTGACACGATTCCACTGTGTTATATTGACAATCATAAGCATTAAAACCGAACTGTCTCTATAGCTCAGGTCACTGGAGCGTAAGTACATCATAAGATGCGCGTGTTCGATTCCCGCAACCTCAAGGATTAAGATAAAGTCAACTTCATAGAAGTGCGAGAGCGACAAAGACAAATATGGGGGGAGGGGGGAGAAGGAAAAAGAAGAGGTTAGAATTTTTTTTCGTGAATAAATTCAAGCTTCTTCCAAGACATTTTTATGAATTTTGCAAGACATTTTTGAGGAATCTTGAAGAACTCTCTTAGATTTCCTAATTTCTTCTTAAAGATATCTTGGAGAAGTCTCCGAAACATCTTTCAGGAATCTTTTCATGTTGCATAAGACATCTTTTCGAATACGAAAAGATATCTTTTGGAAAATTCTTCAAGACTTTTTGTACTTTTGGAAGATGTCTTATAGAATTCTAATAGATATCTTCGTGTCTGTTTGAGTACTTACTAAAACAATGGGGTATATATTGATTCTTTGTATACAATCTGTATCCTGAACAGAGAACTTGCAATAAAATTCCGACATCTTGCGAGGACTAACTACAATTCCTAACCGTGGAGAAAGTATCCGGAGAGAAACGTGACATTAAAGATTACTATATTGCTAGCAAGTACGAGACAGACTTTCCTTTATGGTGACATTTACTCCAGTACTTTCTGAAGAATTACTATATCTGATAGTAGAATATGCATGGATCCTTTTGTATTATATAATCAGATACAGTAATTTTTCAGAGAGTACCGGAATAAATGTCGGTGTGTTTATAATATAACATTTCTCTCCGTGTATAACTTCGTTTTAGAACCACATCCCTTCGTTTCAATGAATTAATGAGTTCAATCCATCTATGTATTTTTTATTTGACTCAACATTTTCTTTAAAAGAACATTCAAACAAAGAGAAACGTCTAAAATTCTCAAAAATATAAACATCTGAATAATTTCAATCCACAGAATACTTTTCTACAGAAATATGTTTAGGAATCGGAAACTGTCTTTGAGATCCGAATTCAAAGCAGTGAATAAGATTATTCCTTTTCATTGTCATGAAAGGTTTTTTTACATCGACTGAAATTGTTATTGTTCCTGGAAACATTGAATCACTCAAAAAACGATGTTGAAATTAGCTTGAGGAAGTAGCTCAAGTACAGGGCCGCGACATGACGGAGTAATATATATTCTAAACTCCTGCTAATGAATACAAAAATCAGGCTACTTTCTCGGACTAATTTCAGCATCTTTTCGAAAGATGTTATATTTCTCCCCTCCTGATTCGCTCAAAAATAGAAAATAAAAAGTACCTGCATTTTCTTCACAGCTGGAATGAGATGCAAGTATTGATTATTTTTCATTTTATTCACTTCTACCTGGAAAAGATAGACACAGAAATTTAGGATCTATTAATTTCTGTATAGAGAGAAATGAATGCCATTGAGCTGTACAGTGAAAAAAAACACTACTTCAGATGAAGAAATCGTTTCTTCCAATAGAGACAAAGGAATATCCTCCCTATTTCATGTATACTCTATTGTATCGGTGACCATTTAATTGAATCGATGAAGCATATTGGAACAAAGGAATATACATTTGAATGAGGGGGATATTTCCTTTCCACCATTGGAAAGAATGATTTTTTTATCTGAAGTAATTTTCTCTCACAAGTCTACAATGAGATATTGAAAACGAAAAACCTACCAGACAGCGCAAGAAGACTTGAAAAATTCAAAAGGATTCATTTGGCGTTTTTGAATGGTCCCCGTTATGGCTGCACCCAATGAACGCTTTGAGAATTGATTCCATCCAAACCAGTGTTTCCACAAAGGGATTTCCCTCTTCACTTGATTGGGCTATCTAGTTAATGCAAGGACGTGATTGGTTAATTCTCGTAGAAAAAGGGATCATGTGTAAACACTGATTCAAACTGAATTTTCGATGAATTCTCTTTGAATATAATGAGTTCACAAGCTGTTCATTTGGTGCAGCCATTAACGGGAGGTCATATGGATCCATGTGGAAATGTACACACGGGCCGTCACTGGCGCGGTACTGTTGCCAGAGTTGCCAGTACTGGCAAATCCAACCTTGCCCTTATGGGGCCAGTGGTTTGGACGATACTGGCAAGGAGTCGGAACGATAACATAATTTTACATAAGGGCCAGTAAAACATTTACCACCACGTCGGTAGCGATATTTGGTGTGTGCCTACTATGGTGGAACTCTGGCATTGCAACAGAATCAGTTGTCCGGCCAGTACTGGATGAGAAGTGGTAGAGGGTCAAAATAATACATCCTACGTAGGAATTCAGACCCGACCCAGTACTGGCACAGTGCTGGTAATTAGAGATCCCCGGAGTTATATTTCAAGTGAACAAAAAATACATTGAATTTGAACTTTCAAAACTTCGTGAATCTATTTTTCTCGTCACTGATATCTGAGAAAGGCGCTTTGGAAGTGGTTTCATGGAAGTTCACTGGGCAAGGATTGAACCCGGGAGCTGCGAGTGAGAAACAGAGTCTCTATCAGATCAGCTGATCTCCGAGTTGACAACGGACCACTCAAATTCCCATTTCATCATCATCATGAAGTAACCAGTCTTATGACTGGTTTGATGAAATCCTCCAACCCTGTCTATTATCCGCTAACCGCTTAATTTCTGCATATCTACGGCAACCCTTATCTTGTATAATTTGGTTCATATAACTCAATCTAGGTCTACCTCTTCGAGTTTTACCATTCATTTTTCCTTCCAATATTGTTTCCAATAAGCTATCATGCCTTAATGTGTGTCCTATCAGATTACTTCTTCTTTTCACGACCTGTCTCAAGAGACTTCTTTTCTCATTGACCTCCTCAAGTACTTCTTCATTTCTTACTTTCTCTATCCACTTTATTCTAAGCATCTTTCTATAACACCACATTTCAAAAGCTTCAAGTCTTCGTTGGTCCGTTTTTCCAATTGTCCAAGTTTCGCAACCATAATGCTGTGCTCCAAACGTAACTCTTCGAGAATTTCTTCCTTACTCCTAAACTAATATTCTTTGAACATAGTAACTGTTTCTTCTGGTGGAAAGTCTGTTTTCCTTGTGCTATTCTTCCTCTTCTATCCCTTTCGCTTTCACCGTTTTCTGTAATTATGCTCCCTAGATATTGAAATTCTTTGACTTCCTGAATTGTCTCTGCATCTATTTTGATTTTCGTTCTTCTTGATGTTTTCGCTGTTGTACAAATCATGAATTGTGTTTTGTCCTTATTTATATTCATACAATATTTGTCTAGTAGTATTGTTTTCATAGTGCTGAGAGTATTTTCTAACTCAGCACTACTCGTAGCTAATATAGCTATGTCATCCGCAAATCTCAACATGCTTACATTCTCACCTTGAATCTGTAATTTCAATTGCACTTGCTCCTTCACTCCGTTCATCGCTTCTTCTATATACAAATTGAAAATAAATGGCGATAGTGAGCATCCTTGTCTCACCCCTCTTCTAATTTGTGCTCCTCCTTTTTGACCCTCCATTTCTATTATCCAATCTGCGGTTTGATTCTTATATAATTCATATATTATTCTCCTATCCCTGAAATTAATTCCTACCTTTTTCTGAATCGTAAACATCTTCTCCCAATCAACATTATCGAATGCTTTTTGTATATCTACAAAACCTATATACACAGACTTTTTGGACTTTAGACTTTTCTCTACTACTGTTCTCAGTGCTCATATTGCTTCTCGCGGTCCCCTATTTTTCCTAAAACCGAACTGATCTTCTGCTAATCTACTCTCTATTTTATTCTCTATTCTCCTGTATATGATTTTTGTCAGTGTTTCCGAGGCATGTGAAGTTAAACTAATCGTTCTGTAGTTCTCGCATTTGTCTGCTCCTTGTTTTTTTGGAATGGCGACAATTTTATTCTTCTGGAAACCTTTTGGTACTTCACCTATTTCGTACATATCTCTGACCAATTCAAACAGTGCGTCACGAGTTCTCTGACTGGAGGCTTCGATAAGGTCCGCACTTATGCCATCTATTTCTGGCGCTTTATTATTTTCCAATTCTTTCAAAGCCCTGTCGAATTCTGATCTCAAAATTGAATCTCCCAATTCTTCTCCATCGACATTTTTCTCCCTCTCTAAGGATCCTATATTATCGCTTCCTTTATACAGATCTTCTAAATGATTGATACATTGTTCTATTTTTCCCTCCGTTCTTATGAATCGTCTTCCTAGAGAATTTTTGATCTTACTGCTTCTAGATTTCATTTGTCCAAAAAATCTCTCAACAATCCTATATGGCTCATCAATTTTCCCTAAATTTAATCTTACTTCTATATCTTGACATTTTTCCTCCAACCATTGTTCTTTTGCTTTCCTTGATTCTCTGATTATTTTATTCCTCAGTGCCTTGTATGTCTGCTGATCTCGTTCACTATTCTTATTCTTGTATTCCCTCCTTTCATTAATTAAATCGAGAATTCCTTCTGTTATCCATGGTTTCTTAAGCTCTATCCCATCGTTCTTCAAAATTTCATCTGCACATTGCTCTATGTTCCCCTTCATATTTGTCCATCTACTCTATCTCCAAGTCTTTCTCTTGTCGATCCTCCAATTTTCCGTCCAACATCACTTTGAATGCCTCCTGTGTTTTTCCTCGTTTGAGATTCTCCAAATTCCATCTTTTTTGCATTTTCATTTTCTTCTTCAGAGCTTTGAATTTCAGAGAACATTTCATCAGCAACATATTGTGATCACTATCTATATCCGCGCCTGGATAAGTTTTACAGCTCTCCACTTGGTTTCTAAATCTTTGTTTCACTAATATGTAATCAATTTGATATCTTGCTGTATCTCCTGGCATTTTCCAAGTATTGATTCTTCTTGGATGATTTTTGAATAATGTGTTGGGAATAACCATTTTATGACTCTCACAGAATTCGATTAAACGTTGTTCTCTCTCATTTCTTTTTCCTAACGCAAAATCTCCTATTATGTTGGCCTCTTCTCCCTGCCCTACTACCGCATTCCAGTCGCCTATGATCATTCAATTTTCATCTCCCTCCACATATTCTATCACTTCTTCTATTTCATCGTACGTTTTTTCGATATCCCCCTCTGAGTATGCAGATGTGGGCATGTATACTTGGACTATAACAGTGTCTACCGGTTTTGTTATAACTCTGACCATTATTACGCGTTCGCTATGTTGCAAATCATTTTCTATCCTATTCCCTACCCTCTTATGCATTATAATTCCCACACCTGCTTAACCATTCTTTGATCCTGTGTGAATGATTCTATAATCCCCACTCCAGAAATCCCCTTCTTGCGGCCATCTCATTTCACTAATTCCCATTACATCGATACCCAACCTCTTCATTTCCAGTTTCAAATTTTCTGATTTTCCTGTTTTGTCTCAGTGATCTAACATCCCACGCTCCGACTCGAAGAATGTTCTCTTTCTTCCCTATCTTCTGTGGTTTTCCATCTTGTTTGATGAGGTTCTCTCGAAATTCCCATTCATTGCACCAATTCCCTTGAAGTCACGCAATTTACCATAGACTCCGTAGCGAAACAAGATTCCACCAATACTGGTTCATTGTTCTCTATCGAACGTATTGAATGATCATACCAACTCTGTCTTGATACTGGCGCGACTCCGGCTCACCACAAAAATCAAGTTGCCAAGATCGTGATTTTAATGTCAATCGACTACCGATTCTGGAGTCAACCAGAGTCCCACCAATACTAGTACCATGTCGTCTTTCAAACATATTGAATCATAATACCAACTCTGGCTCAATACTGGCGCGACTCCGGCTGACCACAACAGCCGAGTCGCCAAGATCATGATTGGGACATCAATCGACTATCGATTTTGTAGTCAGCCAGAGTCATATCATCACTGGCATATTGCCGTCTGTTGTACATATGGGATGATAATACCGACTCTGGCTGAATACTGGCGCGGTGACGTTCCTCGAAATCCTGGGTATTGTCCAGACAGTATTCATTCGATTCTGACCCTATACCGTCTGTCCACGCGAGCCAATACCGGCTGAAATTTTGCGAATGTTCGGTGACAATTGAAAAACGGTAATGATTCTGAACAGGCATAGTTGTTTTTGCCGAACTTTGGCAAATACAACCTCGCCAGTACCACGCCATTTGTCATAATGAATTGATTTCAACGACAATACAACGACGATCTCGTAGTCAGCCAGTGCCATATTGATACTAGCATATAGTTGGCCATCAAATCTATGAAATAGTATTCCACACTCTGGCTCAGTACTGGCGCCGCTTTGGTTTACCATAACAGCCGGATTTCCATGGACATAATTTTAACGTAGTTCGACTACCGATTTTGTAGTTAGCCATTGCCCTACCGATCCTGGCACTCGATCGCCCATTGGATATATTGAATTGTTATCCCAACTCTGGCACAGTACTGGTGCGGCTCTGTTACACTACGATCCGTGTATTCTCTGGCCAGTATTGATTCATTACTGCCCCAACACTGTCTGTCCACACCAACCAATACCGTCTCAACTCCGTCGAACATGTGCAGCCAGTTGAAAAACAGTGATGGGCCTGAACAGGAACAGTTGTTTTTGCCGTAGTCTGGCGAATACAACCTTCCTAGTACTGGGCGATTCGTCAACTCCGGCAATTTCCACATGGGGAATTAAAGCGTGCTGTTTGGACCTGTATGTTGGAATGAATGTTAATCGTACAGCACATGATTCTCCAATTGACTATGCATAGTATGATATCCGCAAAAAATACTAAGAAAGTTGAATTGTTTTTCATGTGGATTATTCTAGATCCAATCACTGATTTGTTTCCAATAAATAATTAGAACTTGAAGAGCATATATCATTCAAGTTACACTGGAAAAAATATTTATTTGTCCTCTCTTCGTAACATTCAACTTTAGAAATCAAGTATTCAATTTGATATAGAAATTGATGATGTGTGGGGAATGAGTTCTCTATTTAGAAGATGAATTTATTTAGGGCAAGCATTCTGTTATTTGATTTAATGGAATATTTCATCAATCCCAAAAAATGTGATATGGAGAGAAGAAAAATAGACTATTTATTTGGCGAGAAGGAATTTTTTCAGTGGATATGAATATGGATACATATTCCAAACGATAATTACCAATGTTTCCTTTTATCCCGAACTTCATGTAAAGAAGTAGAAGAGCTTTCGAATCAATTGTGGGAATTCAAAGAAATCGTTTCTTCTGTCATAATTAGTGACAATCAAAAACTAAACTCAGTGCATCAATGAGTACAAATGTATATCACAGATTGATAAGGATTTGATGAAATATTTTCTGTGATGAATTAATACACTCGTTCTGATCAAAGAATTTTTCTGTCAGTATGATATTTTCCTTGATCTCCTTGAAATAATATTCTTTTCGTAGTACCTATATGCGTAATATTTCCATGAATTAACTTTCATTGATAATGGTTTACTTGCTACAATTATATAATTCTCTCAAATCTAAGTCTTCACAGTTTCACCCGAATCAAACCAGTTCTTATATGGAAACCGAATAATCTTTCACTTCAAGAAATCTATTGCTATTCATATCCTGTAATCCATTAATTCAAGCAAAGGCATTATGACATCGAAGATCTTGTGATGGATATTTGCATTTTTTCTAAAATAATGTCTTCTGATTTCCTTTATCAACATCATGCCATAATATTCCGATTACCGATCCTGGGGTAGTGGAATATTGCATATAATCACTATTGTATTGTATTGTATTTTTTGAACTACAGTTCAATTTTATTCATAATTAATCAAATGGATAATATGATTTCTTGATGGGAAACATAAGAGGGAAAAATGTGCGAATAGTCCTGGAAAACCTGGGAGCATCATGGAATTTCGTCAACCTTTTTTTGTGGCCACCCTGATAAAACATCTTATTACAGACATAACCATGTACTCAAAAAATCAAAATACTTCCAATTCAACTCTTCATTCCTTATTGCGAAGAAGAATATTCGCTTCACATGCAAAAAATGTTGATCATCACAACAAATCTTTGTCAATAATAGGATAATAATTCGAAAAAAATATGAAGAGAGAATAATCTAGATTGAGACAATCTTCTGCTATGGTGTGTTTCTTCAGTATAAGTTGAGAAAAAGTATAGGACAAACAAACAGAATTCTGAAGATTGAAACCAGAAAGTGTGACAGTTCAATAAATGATCGAATCGCTGCTGTTTTTATATTCCAGGTTTGATAGTTATATGTAATGCTGCAAGAGCGAAACTGTTTGTAAACAGAGCCATGGGAACAAAATGTCAGAAAAATAACTTGTGAGCTATGTTATGTAGCTGTAACATTTCTTTCAGTATGATTAAATACAGATCAGCGATGATTTTTTAAATGAGCTGTGAAAGTATGTTTCATATATTATCCAAGAAAAATAAAAAGGTGGACCTCAAAATTTTACCAAGTGCTGGAGTGAATTCATGAAAAAATGTCAAAAATTTTTCCTCGTGGGATATAAACCAATTGATTCAGAATCTTCTGAAATGAAAAATTAATAACACTTGAAAGGAACATCTTTTAAGGAGTGCACCTCGAAATTTTCCCAAGTGCTGGAGCAAATTGATGAAAAAGCTTCTGAAATTTGTCTTCGTGGGATATAGACCAATCGATTCAAAATCTCCTGAAATGAAAAATGAATAGGTTGTGAGAGAGAATTTTTTTTCGACCTCGACTTGTAATTTTACCAAGTGCTGGAACATCGGGGAAAAAGTTCACGTCAGAATTGGGATCAATGTTTGATAAAACATCGACATAAAAGATAGAAAAATTTCTTCACACATTTAGCTTCAAAAATGATCATAATAATTCATTTCTGAGTTCTCTAAATACTTCCGAGATGTTTCAAAAACGTCACTCAAACTTTCACATGATATATAGATATACAAATGACTTTGGAAAGTATCAAACACATTATGATTGGAAGATGAGAAGGCAATAGTAACTTCACAGTTACATTTCATGTGTTATATATATACAATGTGAGATGGTAATGTTCCTGAAAGCTAACTGCAAGGTGTTGTGCTGTTAGGGTTGTTATGGAAAATATGGTTCAATTGTGAATTCATCAAATTTGGTACGAAATGTATTGAAATTCACGCAAGAGTGCATGAAAGATCATGATTGTCAACGAAATTTGATACAATACTTTAGGGAAAGTTGGAGAAAATTTTCAAAAACAATGTCAATTTGTATGCAATTGTAGAGATAATTTTTCAAAGCGCGTGTGCGTTGCAAAATTTCGTCTTTTTTTTTCTCAATGACATAATTCTGAAATAACATTTGTGACTGACACATGATGCTTTAGTTTACTGTCATTGAAGATAGTCGACATTACCTACATATATTAGAATGGATCAAAACCGCGTGACCCGTTTAGAAAGGTGATGAATGCCCTCAATTGTGATTACTACCCTGCGACGTGGTTCCTCTATCGAGGAGAAACTCCCTATATCCTGCAGTCCTCTAAGTCTCCCGAACTCTCACGTTTCTCCATCGATATCCCTCGAAGGATCAATTTCGTAACAGAAAATTGGAGAACAGAAAATATTATGAGAGAATTCAATTTATACGTAATTGTGATCGAGTATTTTGAGGGTGTAATGTTTTTTTTTACTTCTGTATCTTTATCTTTGAAGCAAGGGGAAACTACCTCCCTTGACATCTTTTCATGTTCCCGAGGTAATGGAATCTTTCTCCAAACTCAGAATCTTGAAATTCGAATTTATTGAGAAAAGCGACAACAACAACATGATGTTCTCCCGGGTAAAATATCCCGGGGGTAAAATTGCCTCCCGTTCGGATCTCTGGGCGCAGGCCGCTCGAAAGAGCTTCATCAAACAAGATAGAAAATCAAAGAAGATAGGGGAGGAAGAGAACATTCTTTGAGTCGGAGTGGGAATGTTAGAGCACTGAGACATACAGGAGAACTAGAAAATTTGAAATTAGAAATGAATAGGTTAGGTATCGATGTAGTGGGAATTAGCGGAATGAGATGACCGCGAGAAGGGGATTCCTGGAGTGGGAATTATAGAATAATTCATACAGGATCAGAGAATGGTCAAGCAGGTGTGGGAATTATAATGCGTGAAAGGGTCGGGAATGAGATAGGAAATTATGTGCAACATAGCGAACGCGTAATGATGGTCAGAGTTAGAACAAAACCGGTAGACACTGTTATAGTCCAAGTATACATGCCCACATCTGCATACTCAGGGGAGGATATCGAAAAAACGTACGATGAAATAGAAGAAGTGATAGAATATGTGGAGGGAGATGAAAATTGAATGATCATAGGCGACTGGAATGCGGTAGTAGGGCAGGGAGAAGAGGCCAACATAATAGGAGATTTTGCGTTAGGAAAAAGAAATGAGAGAGAACAACGTTTAATCGAATTCTGTGAGAGTCATAAAATGGTTATTCCCAACACATTATTCAAAAATCATCCAAGAAGAATCAATACTTGGAAAATGCCAGGAGATACAGCAAGATATGAAATTGATTACATATTAGTGAAACAAAGATTTAGAAACCAAGTGGAGAGCTGTGAAACTTATCCAGGCGCGGATATTTATTTATTTATTTATTTATTTTGTTTATACGGGTATAAAAGACCCTTTAGTACATAGAATATACATTATTTGAACCACATTATATATATCATACATCAAAGCATTAAGCATCATGTTAAGCTCGACTACATGCATCTTATATTACAACAACAGTTAACGTGTTTAATTATAGGTGAATAGGACAATTAGATATTAAATTTGACAAATAAGAGAAAGAGAATTCCTAAGATCAGAATGAGATGAAAATAATTCAAGCACATCACTGTAAGAATTTGCTAGGATAGATATCCGATTTACCGGATCAGAATAACCGTGTCTCGATTTATAAGAAATTGGATTGAACAATTTAGGGCGCCTCAATAAACGAGAAGGGACATTAAAACGTACAAGTCCAAGCAGTTGAGGGCAGCGAATTTTCCCATTAACAATTTTATACAAAAATGAAAAATCATTGAACAAACGACGTGATTCCAAGGGAGGCAAGTTAAGTAGAGCCATAATCAATGAGTAATCTTGACAAGTGACGCTCAACGGACGGCCTATCTGATAGGCAGCAAAACGCAGAAACTTATGCTGAACTCTTTCCAAGTCTGTACAATCCCGAATTGAATGAGGACTCCAAATTTGAGACGCATACTCAAGATGAGGTTTAACTAAAGTACAATACAGTGTTCGAAGTGCAACAGGATCACGAAAATCTTCACAAACGCGCTTGATGAATCCGAGAGATTTCATGGAAGTACCAACTATGTGATTGTAATGATCTGAGAAGTTAAAACGAGAGTCAAATGAAACTCCAAGATCACGAACAGTATTTATAGGTGATAACAGAGAATGAGGCAAGTTATACGGAAAATAAATAGCATTTTTACCTCTATGAAATCTCATCACATGGCATTTAGTGAGATTTAATGACATATTAGATAGCACACACCAAGATTGTAACCGATCCAAATCAGATTGCAGATTTTGAGCATCTCTGTAAGTTCTTATAATCATAAACAGTTTCAGGTCATCAGCAAAAAGAAGATGTGTGCAGTACTTGAAAATCGTAGAGATATCATTAATGAAAATAATAAATAATAAAGGACCTAGATGTGAGCCTTGCGGTACACCTGAGGATACAAAAAATGAATCAGAGCAATATTGAGAGACACGAACTGATTGCGTACGATTCAGAATATAACTCTGTAACCACGACAAGAAATTGCTTCGAATACCTAGATTACTTAATTCATTTAACAATATATTATGATCAACTCTGTCAAAAGCCTTTGAGAAGTCTGTATATATAGTATCCACTTGGGCATTTTGATCAAGCGCAGAGGACACAACATGAGAAAAAATAGACAAGTTAGTTACGGTAGATTTGCCAGAAGTGAAGCCATGCTGGAAATCAGAAATAATATCAGAAAACAGTGGTGTTATTTTATCAGTAACTATATCTTCAAAAATTTTCGGCATAACATTCATGATACTAATCGGTCTATAGTTTCTCACGTCAGGACGGTCCCCAGATTTGAAGATAGGAGTAATTAAGCTGGATTTCCATTGAGAAGGAAATATTCCAGAGGATAAAGAGCTGTTGAAGATCAACCACAAAGGCCGAGAAATGACGAACTTGCAAGATTTTAGAAAATTAGGAGGAATACCATCGTCACCAGGACCGGAAGAAGTTTTCAAGGATGAGATTTTATTGAACACTTCACTGATATTGATGGATAAATCGGAAAGATTGACATTGAAAGTAGATTCTGGTAAATTACAAGGAACAACGGGATAATTTTGATAGACTGATCTGAAATAAGATGCAAATAAGTTCGAAATAGCAATACCAGTATTGCCAATAGTACCGTCTAAATGCATCACCAGGGGTATACCGTTCTGATTCCGCTTACTATTAACAAAGTTCCAAAAGCTTTTGACATTTGTAGGAATGAACCCTTGAACGTAATGAAGATGAGACAAGTAACATTGGCGAGTCAAAACTTTACTTTGAGCTCGTAAGTGACTAAAGATTAGGTAATCTTCAAAGCAATTTGACTCTTTGTACCTATTGTGAGCAATTTTCTTTTGACGAATAAGTTTAATCAATTCCGAAGAAGACCATTTTGGATAAGAACTATTTCTTGATACATACTTGGGTACGAATGGATCAACTGCATTATATAAATGAAGATACAAAAAATCAACAGCTTCAATAACATTAAGATTACGCAATTCATCGTCCCAGTTGATAGAACCTAAATATTCACAAATTGCACTGTAATTCGCCTTATTAAAATTATATTTGATGATTTTATTGGGGACCAGTGAAACACTATCACGTAGGTTGAGCTTAGATACAAGAGAAGGATGATATAGATAGTGATCACAATATGTTGCTGATGAAATGTTCTCTGAAATTCAAAGCTCTGAAGAAGAAAAGGAAAATGCAAAAAAGATGGAATTTGGAGAATCTCAAACGAGGAAAAACACAGGAGGCATTCAAAGTGATGTTGGACGGAAAATTGGAGGATCGACAAGAGAAAGACTAGGAGATAGAGAGTAGATGGACAAATATTAAGGGGAACATAGAGCAATGTGCAGATGAAATTTTGAAGAACGATGGGATAGAGCCTAAGAAACCATGGATAACAGAAGGAATTCTCGATTTAATTAATGAAAGGAGGAAATACAAGAATAAGAGCAGCGAACAAGACCAGCAGACATACAAGGCACTGAGGAATAAAATAATCAGAGAATCAAGGAAAGCAAAAAAACAATGTGAAACAGAATTAGGGAATGGGGTCTGTTATCCCAAGAGGAATTCGAGGAGAACAAGAAAAAAAGATGGAATTGAGAAAGAAAGGAATTCAATCGGGAAATGACGACGAGTTGAAATTGAATTAGCTATCAATTCATCCCACATATCTTCCTCACTTCACAGTTCGTCACAATTCAATATGAATGAATAAGAATAACTCATTTAAGTAAGATAACACCGAAGTTGAATAATTTGATTGGTATTAATTGAAATATGCGAACACTGGGCGAGCTAGCGGGAAATTATACTGATATAGAGGTAGAGGCGCGCGAGATAACTCGTCACGTTATATGTTTCGAGAGACGAACTCGGTTGAGACGAGTTGGGAAAAGGGGGAGGGGCGGAAGACCCTTCTTCCTCGCTGAAGAACCTCCTTGAGGCCTCCATGGGAAAGAAGGAGGTCGAGAAAAGCGAGGAAACCCCTCGTACGCTTATGAGCTATTCGGTCCACCCCTAAGCAGCCGAGGGGAATCCTACGCGTATAAGAACCTGGACATTCCGCCCGCCTTCGTCGTCAGACGAAATTTGCATCAGTCTAAGGTGCTGAAAAGGGCCGCCCGCCATCAGCGGATGACTCAGAACCGGGGAGAGGTAGCGGTAATAAATCCAAACGAGAGATAGGGCGTTTGAGAGTTGTAGTTGCGGTACGTACAGTAGCTACTCGAACTCGACCATCAGAACCGGGATGTACCGCGACAATGTGACCAAGGGGCCATTTAGAGGAAGGAGAGCAGTCATCTTGAATGATTACAATTTGGCTGACGCGAAAGTTTTCCAGTGGAGTTCGCCATTTGGTTCTTTGCTGAAGGTGGTGTCGGTACTCACGTGTCTAACGAACCCAGAAATGCTGATGTATTCGTTGCAATAATTGCCAACGAGAAAGGTGGTTCTCCGGAATATCAGTAAGAGGGAGTTCGGGTACAGAAATCAGAGATGAGCCGGTTAAGAAATGGCCTGGAGTTGGTACGGACAAGTCGTCCGGATCAGAGGTGAGAGCAGAGAGGTCTTGAATTTAGGCAAGCTTCTATTTGAGCGAGCACAGTAGAGATTTCTTCGAAGGTGAGGCGTTGCTCGCCAATCACTTCCAGCAAATGGCCCTCAACCGATCGGATCCCTGCTACCCACAAACCCCCGAAATGAGGGGCATGAGGCGGTATGAAACTCCATTTAACTCCGTCTTGAGCTAGGAGCTGTGAGGTCTCGGTGTAAAAATCGGGGGAGGATGGGAAAAGAGCCTCGAGTTCGGAGTCTGCACCTCAAAAGGTTGTACTATTGTCAGAAAATAGTTCAGTAGGGAGTTTTTCCTCTACGTCCGGAAAACCGTCGAAACGCGGCAATGAGAGCCTGGGAGGTGGCATCTCTAACGGCTCCCAGGTGCACTGCCTTGGTGGAGAAGCAAACAAAGAGACAGATGTATTCCTTGTAAGTTCTCTGACCCCGTCCCTCACTGACTGATAATGAAATGGGACCTGCATAGTCCAAGCCAGTACGTGTGAAAGGCCGAGAAGGAAGAACGCGTGATGCCGGTGAATCACCCATCAGTTGTTGGCCTACTCGAGGACGTTGCTTGAAGCAGAGTACACACCGGCGAATGTGCGCTTTGACGAGAACTCGGGCACCAACAATCCACACACGTTTCAGTAAGAACCCCAAGGTGATAGAGGGACCCCCATGTAGGGCTCGCGAATGAGCGTGGGCGATGAAGAGATGACTGAGCGGACTTGACTTCGGGAGAATAGGAGGATGGCACTCATTGAACGGGAGATATGTATTTGGTAATCTTCCTCCTACTCGTATCGAGAAATGGGTTGAGTTTACTCAAGAGGTTACGAGATGGGAGGTATGAGTTTCCCTTGAGGGTCGAAATTTCGGTGGACAACGCTCTTGACTGAATCATCTTAATCAGCTGTTCTTCAGCGTCCCGGTTTTCGTCCACAGTGATGAAGGGGGATACTGGCTGGGATAGTAGACCTCTGCGAAGATTATAAGATCTCACACAGTAAGCTACAACACGTAGTAATTTATGCAAAGAAGAGAATCGTGATAGAATTTCGAAGAAATCGTAAGTGAGTTTTACACACATGATTGTTTGAGGTCGAGTTTCCTCATTTGGGGTTAAATCCACGAAATCGGTTCGCAGAGGCCAGTAATCGTTGGGTTCCTTCAACCAAGTTGGATTGTGCCACCAGAGATTTGAGATTTTCAATTCGCCCGGAGAAATTCCACGGGTTGCCAAGTCCGCGGGATTTTCCTTGGTAGGCACGTAGCCCCAGCGGAGGTTTTGAATCGAAGTCTGGATGTAGCAGACTCTGTTGGCTACAAACGTAGTCCAACTGCTTGGATGTTTGTGGATCCAGTGTAGCGCAACTTTACTGTCGAGCCAAGCGAATATGGAGAGAGAGGGGAAAGATTGACTCTGTTGAATATGGAGAAAGAGTCGAACTGAGAGAACTGCAGAACAAAGCTCTAAACGTGGGATGCTCACAGTTTTCACGGGGGCTACTTTCGTTTCTGCAGCCAAAAGGAAGGTCGAGCACTGACCTGAAACATAAATCATGCGAATATATATGGTAGCGGCGTGAGCTCTGCTGGATGCATCAGCAAAGCCATGAAGCTGGACATCCGAGGCGGAAGCGGAGAGGTTGATACTGTGAGAGATTTTAAGGGAGGATAGATCCTTCAGAAAATTGAAGAATTTCCTCCATTGTTCTTGAATATGGAGCGGAAGAGAAGTATCCCATTCCAAGCCTAATAACCATAGGTCTTGAATGAGGATTTTGGCTATGACCGTTACGGGAGAAATCCAACCCAGAGGGTCAAATATTCTCGCAAGACAAGCCAAGATGACCCGTTTGGTTGGCTGGCGATATTCTTCGGAATTTATTTGTTCAAACATCGAAGGGACTCAACGAGTCTCAAGCTGAACGAGTCCTCAAGGGGGATCCAAATTATCCCGAGGGTTTTTACGGGCTCCAGATTATCGAAGCAGAGGCTGTGGATTGGTCGGGAAGAGCCGAAGGAGGGAACATTCAATAATTCTGGGTGATTGGCTGACCATTTATCGAGAGTGAATCCACCGGCTTGGAGCAAATGAATCAATTGATCTCGGGTTCTGATAGCGGTTTGGAGATGTTCAGCCCCGGAAAGGATGTCATCAACGTATGACTCTTTTACGAGCGCATGAGCTCCCAAAGGGAAGCGATGACCGTCGTCCATCGCTAGGTAATGGAGGGTCCTGATTGCAAGAAAGGGGGCACATTTCGTCCCGTAGGTTACCGCTAAGAGACGGTATTCGATGGGGAAGTTTTGAGAATCTTTCCAAATAATTCTCTGCAGGTCCTGATCGGCGGGATGCATTCGGATTTGCCGGAACATCTTGACGATGTCGGCGCAGAATACAAAGGTGTGGCGTCTTCAATCGAGAAGAAGAAGGGAAAGATCCGTTTATAAGACGGGACCGGAGTGTAGAAAGTCGTTGAGTGAATTGCCAGAACTCAAACGACGAGAAGCGTCGGAGACCACGCGGAGCTTTTTATTCGAGCTAGTGCTGGGAATTACAGGGTGATGTGGTATGAACCAAGTATCAGGAGCTGTAATCTCGCCCTCAGGTATCGCTTGCATGTGACCTAGGGAAATGTACTCGGCCATGAAATTGTCATATTGCTCGGCCAGCACGGAGTTTCGCCCAAGACGCCGTTCCAGATAGGCGTGGGAAGTTGTAGCGATCCCTTTGGATTCAACAGCAGCGCTGGGCGGCATATCGGATCGGCGAGGCAGACGGACAACATAACGGCCTGATTCGTCCCGTCTATGAGTTTCAATGTAATGTTGCTCGCACCATACATCGTCTGGCCTTCGTAATTTCTCCTGAGACGGTATCTCGTCCACTGCCCAAAATCTCTCCATGATCTGCGGAAGACTCGGATTAGAAATACAGTGTGATGTGCGGAGAGGAGGTGAAGGGTCTGAAATAGAGGAACGACATTGAGTAGGGCCAGATAGAACCCAACCAAAGGCAGTATTTTGAGCGATGATATTTGTTCCTGGAATGGAACGCAAACCATGACGTAAGCTTTGTCCATAGAGATCGGCTCCAATAATCATCCCAACGCCTAATGGTTGACCATGATCAGGGTCTGCTAATGGCACGTCGGACAGCGAGGCGAGATTGAGTTCCGGAACTTGAACAGACGGCAGTTCATCCGTCAATTTTGGGAGGACTAGAACGTCGACGGTGAGATCGAGTCCGGGATCATGGCGAGCCTGGAGTCTCACGGTGGTAGTATACTTGGCAAAACCAGTGGTTGTGGCCACTATCCCCATAAGAGGTATCGGAATCTTAATCCTGGGTAGCCTTAAGAGTTGAACGACTGCCTCTGAAACAAATGAAAGTTCAGAACCCTGATCTAAGAGGGCCCTGACTTGTATGATGTTTCCATCTGGTCCTTGTATTTGGACCCTGGCAGTGGCCAAGAGAATTGAGCGAACTGGCCTGCCCAAACTGGCCATGTGCGTTACCACTGGAGCACCAATGGAAGATTCTTCTCCTTGACGGCTGGGCTTTCCACTGCTGGAAGGATGAGTAGTTGGAATCGAAGTTTCCCTTGAGTTAGGGGTCTCCAAGTGGAGCAGCGTGTTGTGTCTCCCTCTGCGGTCCAGACATCTCTTTTCAGAGCGGCAATCCCGGAAGGGATGCGATCCCAGGCAGTTGGAACGAAGTCTCAAACGATCAACCACATCTTTCCGCTCATTGACAGGTTTGGATTTGAAATCCGGGCAGCCCGTGATATAATGAGCGTGTTGACAGAGTGATCATTTTTTATTGAAAGTTCCAGATTTTGAACTAGAGGGAGGTGACGAAGAGGAGGCGGGTTGAGAAGTCGCGTGAAACGCATGAGAAGTACGGGATGACCCATGTGTTCGAGATGAATTCGAATGAAAAGATTTATTCAATTTGTGATTTTGTAGAATTTGTTTCGAAGGGGGTTCCATGGCTTCCAATGCACGAATACCAACTTCAAGGAATCTTTTCAGATCAGAAACCTCGGAGGGGGCAGTTGAATCCCCTATAGAGGTTTCCCAGTCTCGTCGGGTACGAGGATCGAGACGGGAAATCGTCATATAGACCACAAGTACGTCCCAATTGGTAGTTTGGCACTGCAACGCATCTAATGCACCAAGAGCTCCAACTGTCGAGTTATATACCCGACGAAGTTCTGAGGCCGATTCGGAACTCCACGGTCTTATATCGAAAAGGGCAGCGACGTGGACGTTGATCAACAATCGGGGATTGTCATATCTCTTTTCAAGGATCTCCCATGCCACAGTGAAGTTGACAGCTGTCACTGGGAGCGTACCGATCAATTGAGCCGGTTCATCGGTTAGGCAAGTTTTCAAATAATGCAACTTTTGCACATCTGGGATGTCTCTGCGAGTAACAATCATGGAACTGAAAAGGTCACGGAAATTTCCCCATTCTTGAGATCTACCTGAAAAAGTCGGAAGAGAAAGTCGAGGCGGTTGAATTGGAATGGAAATTGTTTCCTGATCGGCAGAGGACTGACCGGCAGAAGGAGAAGATTGAGGGGTGGAAGCTGGAGACCTAGAAGACAACGCTGATTGCATGTCCAATAAAATACCTAATTGTTCTAGATAATCATCTTCAGTGGCCTCATGCTGAGATTCTGTGAAATAAGGGTGAGATTGGGATTTCTCATTATCGGAAAGAATTAATTTGGCATGGCAGGATATGTATTCCTCCCAGAGGGAATGGAGTCTGTCAATGCGAGCCGATACTATGTCACTTGTAATTCTTGCCTCGTCCATTTTCTTCAAATTGATGACCATACGGGAAATGAAATGAGCCGTCTTCTTTTGCTTGATAATTAACTCCTCAATTCTATCCATTTTAACCGAAAATGGATTTGTTTGTCACGTTCGATGAGAGAGAAAAGGATATATAAATAGAGGTAGAATATATGTATAGGAATGAGAATATATACATGAAGGTAGAGGGGGAAATGTATATACGAAGATAACGATGAATTCGTTCGAGATCGAAATGAATTTTAATACGTATCAATATAATACGTATCAATATATATATATATATATATATATATATATATATGTGTATTGCCGTTATGTACGAATAATGAAGATTACGTACAACGGGAGAAAGAAAGAGAAAATGCTCACCAGATGACGAAAGCGATATACGAGGTCGCAGGGTATTGTTCGTGTTGTTAGCAGCAATGACTATCGTCCATGCTAAAGGAAGAAGAGCTGAACTGCCTGAGCGAAGAGAGAAGAAAAATCCAACGAAGAAACACCGTAGAGCATCGATGATGGATCTTCTAGACGGAAGCGGGGTGAGGCGTAGGCATCGATGATCTCATCGTATTGAAATTTGCACGATGAACGTCTTTTCACTGATACCTCACATACATTATCGAACTGTTTGGATGTGTATACACAGTCACTATCGTTGATGAATTTCAACAGTAAATCCCGATTGAACAGTTTACTGTTTTTTAATGTTTTTCAGGATATGAAGGGGAGGGAAAGCCGGAAAGAATCCGGCTCGAAGGACCATGAAACAGAATTAGGGAATGGGGTATGTAATCCTAGGAGGAATTCGAGGAGAACAAGAAAAAGAGATGGAATCGAGAGGGGAAGGAATTCAATCGGGAAATGACGACGCGTTGAAAATGAATGAGCTATCAATTTAATTCACATATCTTCCTCACTTCACAGTTCGTCACAATTCAATATGAATGAATAAGAATAACTTATTTAAGTGAGATAACACCGAAGTTGAATGATTTGATTGGTATTAATTGAAATATGTGAACACTGGGCGAGATAGCGGGAAATTATATTGATATAGAGGTAGAGGTGCGCGCAATAACTCGTAACGTTATATGTTTCGAGAGACGAACTTGGTTGAGACGAGTTGGAGAAAGGGGGAGGGGCGGAAGACCCTTCTTCCTCGCTGGAGAACCTCCTTGAGGCCTCAATGGGAAAGAAGGGGGTCAAGAAAAGCGAGAAAACCCCTCGTCCGCTTATGAGCTACTCGGTCCACCCCTGAGCAGCCGAGGGGAATCCTACCTGAACACAATGGTTAGGGGAAAAATGTTAGGACATAGAAGTGAAATTACATTTAGGAAAAATAGATGAGGCATATAGGATTGTTAAGAGATTTTTTGGACAAATGAAGGCTAGAAGCAGTGAGATTGAAAATTCTCTAGGGAGACAATTGATTAGAACGGAGGAAGAAATAGAACATTGGAATCATCATTTAGAAGATCTGTATGAGGGGAGCGATGATATAGGCTTCTTACAGAGAGAGGAAAATGTCGATGAAGAAGAATTGGGAGATTCAATTCTGAAATCAGAATTCGACGGGGCTTTAAAAGAATTGGAAAATAATAAAGCACCAGGAATAGATGGAATGAGTGCAGATCTCATCAAAGCCCCCAGTCAGAGAACTCGTGACGCCCTGTTTGCATTGGTCAGAGATATGTACGGAAGAGGAGAAGTACCGGAAGATTTCCAGGAGAATAAAATTGTCGCCGTTCCAAAAAAACAAGGAACAGACAAATGCGAGAACTACAGAACAATTAGTTTAACCTCACATGCCTCGAAAATACTGACAAAAATTATATACAGGAGAATAGAGAGTAAAATACAGAGTAGATCAGCAGAAAATCAGTTCGGTTTCAGGAAGAATAAGGGAACACGGGGAGCAATATTAGCACTCAGAACAGTAGTGGAAGAAAGTCTAGAGTTGAAAAAGTCTATGTATATAGGTTGTTGTATGTATACAAAAAGCATTCGATAATGCTGCTTGGCAGAAAATGTTGACGATTTTGAAAAGGGTAGGAATTGATTTCAAGGATAGGAGAATAATATATCAATTATATATGAATCAAACTGCAATAATAAAAATAGAGGGTCACAAAGGAGAAGCACAAATTAAAAGAGGGGTGATGACAAGGATGCTCACTATGGCCATTGATCTTCAATTTGTATATAGGAGAAGCGATGAACGGAGTGAAGGAGCAAGTGCAATGGGAATTACAGATTCAAGGTGAAAATGTAAGAATGTTAAGATTTGTGGACGACATAGCTATATTAGCTACGAGTGGTGCTGAGTTAGAAAATACTCTCAACACTATGGAAACAATATTACTACAGAACTATTGTATGAATATGAATAAGGACGGAACAGAATTCATGATTCGTACAACAACGGAAACATCAAGAAGAACGAAAATCAAAATAGATGCAGAGACAATGCAGCCAGTGAAAGAATTCAAATATTTAGGAAGCATAATTACGGAAAACGGTGAGAGCGAGAGAGATATGGGAGCGAAAGTAGCACGAGGAAAACAGGCTTTCCAGCAAAAGAAACAGTTACCATGTTCGGAGATTATCAGGTAAGCAGTAAGGAAGAAATTCTTGAAGAGTTACGTTTGTAGCACAGCATCACATGGTTGTGAAACTTGCACAATTGGAAAAACCGGACCAACGAAGACTTGAAGCTTCGGAAATGTGGTGTTATAGAAGGATGGTTAGAGTGAAGTGGATAGAGAAAGTGAAGAATGAAGTACTTGAGAAGTTAAATGAGAAAAGGGAGTCTTCTGAGACAGGTCGTGAAAAGGAGAAGTAATCTGATAGGACACACATTGACGCATGATAGCTTATCGGAAACAATATTGGAAGGGAAAATGAATGGTAAAACTCGAAAAGGTAGGCCCAGAATAAGTTATATGAAACAAATTATACAAGATAAGGCTTATCGTAGATATACCGAAACTAAGCGATTTGCGGGTAATAGGCAGGGTTGGAGGATTTCATCAAACCAGTCATGAGACTGATTACATCATGATTATGATCTTCATTCAATTTGTTATGAGTTTCCAACGGTCCTAGTTCGAAAATAGTGTGTCATTCTGTGATTCAAGTGATTGTGTGTTCCTATTCGAGCATTATGCCAGCGCTTGAAAAGCGATCAGAAGATCGGGTCAACAAATGACGTAGAAAAAGTCGGGGACAGGATACGAAAAATACGAGGGTGGATTGATAAGTTTCCGGCCTGACCAAGAGATGGCGCCACTAGGCCTACCTTGAGGTGGCGTTCTATAGTACCATCCTTAGATAGCTTGTAGCTATAGTTTCAGTCCGATCGCCATGTTAGTTTAGTTTTGAGAGCACGCTGACCAAGACGCCTCTGTGTTTTTCGTAAAAATGGAAAAGCTGAAAAATCGTGCTGTCATCGAACACTTTTATTTGAAGGGGTCAACGCCGAAGGAAATTAAAGATGAGATGGACTCAACACTGGGGACATCCTCCCCATCATATTCAACCGTTAAGCAGTGGGTTTCCGAGTTTAAAAAGGGTCATGTGAGCACCTCTGATAAGCCTCGCTCAGGACGCCCCATCGAGGTCACAACTCCAGATATGATCGAAAAAATCCATCAAATAGTGCTGAAAGATCGCAGATTAAAAGTTCGTGAGATAGCTGAGACCTGTAATATGAACGTGTACAAAATATTTTGCACCAACATTTGTATATGGAAAAGCTCTGTGCAAGATGGGTGCCGCGTTTGCTAACAGTCGACCAAAAATTGATTCGAAAGAACATTTCTACCGCCAATTTGGCGTTGTATAAGCGTAATCCAAGCGAATTTTTGCGTCGATTCGTAACCATTGACGAAACTTGGGTCCACCACTACACTCCTGAAACCAAAGAACAGTCTAAACAGTGGATTGGACCAGGGGAACCAACTCCAAAGAAGGCAAAAACAATTTTTTCGGCGAACAAGGTTATGGCTACTGTTTTTTGGGATGCAAGAGGTATTATATACATTGATTACCTTGAAAAGGGTGAAACTATCACTGGTCAATACTACGCAGACTTATTGCAACGTTTGAGCCACGAAGTGAAAATTAAACGACCTCATCTGGCGAAGAAAAAAATCTTGTTTCATCACGATAACGCACCAGCGCACACGTCAATCGTTGCGATGGCTAAAATCAACGATCTGAAGTTTGAATTAATGCCGCACCCTCCCTACTCTCCAGACCTAGCCCCGAGTGACTATTATCTGTTTCCTAACCTCAAAAAATGGCTTGGCGGTAAGAGATTTGCGGACAATGAAGAAGTAATCGAAGCTGTGAATGGGTATTTTGAGGGGCTTGACGAATCAGTCTATAGAGATGGCATTACTAGACTAGAACACCGCTATGAGAAATGTATCAGCCTTGGAGGAGATTATGTTGAGAAATAAAAAAAAAAAATTCTTAAAAACGTTGTTTTTCTTGGTCAGGCCGGGAACTTATCAATCCACCCTCGTATACATTCATCTTTGCACGCTGATTCGAAAGCTCTTTCTAATCGATTGGATTTGCATTTCGGAGGAGAGGAAAGAGGGAAAAAAATGAAGAATGCAAGCAAGTATCACGAGGAGATGCATTGTGTATTGACGGCAAAAAATTGTGGAATAAAGAACGCAAAAACCGATTACATGTGGATAACGAATACCGTGATGGAGAAGAGAAAAAAAAACGACGTAAGATTGAAGTAGATCAAAATGAAGAGTTCCATTGCAAAAGAGAGACAAGGAATTAGGAACGGATGGAAAAAATCAAACAGAATGCAAATCACAGTCGTAAAGAGAGGAAAAGAACCCGAGAGAGAATGAAGAAAATGAGACAAGATGCAGAATATTTCAATGAGGGGAAAGAGAAGGACCAAAACCGGATGAAGGGAATGAGACAAGATTTAGTATACCAAATCGAAGGAAAAGAAAAGCGCTAAAAGTGAATGAAGGAAATGGGGACAAGATGTGAAATATTGTGGTGTGGAGAAAGAAAAAAACCAGGCACGAATGAGAGAAATGAGACAAAATGCAGAATACCTTGGAGAGGAGAACCAAGAACGAATAAAGGAAAACAGACGAGATGGAGAATACCGTGATGAGGAGGAAAACAAGAACCAACGATGGATGAAGGGAATGAGAAAAAATAAAGGATATCATTGTGAGGAAAAACAGAAGGAAAAAAATCGGATAAAACAGGTACAAAGGAAATACTTTATATAGTATCTACCATAATTCATAAATCTTCAAAGATTTCACAACATTAACTATGAACATATTTCCAGCCAGTTTTTCAAGGTTTAGCTTTTCAGACTTATTGAATTACGGGAAAATCTTGAGTACACAAGTTGTGAATTTTAGTCTGTGATTGTTCTTTGTGTATTGGAATACCTGCAACATCTTATAACACTCTTCCTATCGCGTGTACTGGTTTGGTACAGGAGTTTTTGAAATGTTTTTATGGACAAATTCAAGTCTATAAAGATATTTTTATGAATTTTCAAGACATCTTTTAGAAATCTTTTAGACATCGGAAATATATCTCTATTAGTCATCATTGAAGACATCCTTCTGTTAAAATTTTGAGATGTTTAATATTTGTAGAATTATGTTGCATATGACATCTTCCAGATATTGGAAACATAACTTTGAGATAAATCTGAGAGACACATTTCAATCCTTCAGACGTTTTTTCAGGGATTTAATGAAGATCTTTTTGTTTTATTGGGCTATTGGAAGTGTTTATCGAAATCCCCAGAACATGTATCGCGAAATTGTGTATCTGATTAGTTTTTGTATGTCTTTTCGTATTCATGGGAGGAATTATCATTCACAAGTTGAGTTTTTGATATGCGATTATTTTCGTGTATTTGAATCGTATAAATAAGGTTTATATTTCCATTTTCCATTACAGTCCACCTAGTTGTGAGTCTATCAGTTATACCAAGTATATGAAAAAACCCTGAAAAAAATATGTATAAGTATTTTTTTCATTTTAAGTGGAGAAAGCAGAAGTCGTCCGCTACCGTGTATCTTTTACTGCTAGACCGAGATTTAACCTCCTGAAAAAATGTTTAATGCACAATAACTCGACACATATTGTGTGTCACAAAAAAATAACTACACTTTCATTATATAATACGATTACACACTTTCGATTAAGCACACTACGAACTTGATCAGTTCATCCGTTACCGAAATATGAACGTTTCAAGTTTTCATACGATCAAAACATCTTTTCGGAATTTCTGATTAATCGGTTTCTTCTTAACACGAAGACCTGTTATCCTCGAGGCGATTTCCAATGCTACGAAGATTTATCCTGTCTTTTTTTCTTTCTTCGAACGCCCAATAGTAGATCATTTGTTCTGTCTTCCTTTCTTCGAATGTCCAATAGTGGATCTTTTGTTCATTAGTATGTAAAATATAATAACGTATGATAAGGTGCTTCCAATATTGTCCAAATGGTTTGTCAGTCTTTTGTAACCTGTACAATGATTGGTAGATAAATTTTTTTCCCCTATAGAGTATATACATTGTAAATACGTAAACAAATATAACCTGTCAATGAGGCGATGTGTTGATAGGTTATTAAAATATTGAAAGAATAATTAAAAGATGAATGGATTACAGGTGACTACATTATTATTACAGATTACTACAGGTTTATACATTGTGAATACGTGAACAAATATAACCTGTCAATGAGGCGATGTGTTGATAGGTTATTAAAATATTAAAAGAATAATTAAATTACAGGTCACTGTAATTATTACAGATTACTACAGGTTATTCAGAACAATGAAACATAAATAAACAACTTGGAATTATATATACTCTCATATATTACTTGAAAAAATTCATGAATTAATGAATGAATAAATGATGAAGAGGTCATTTGTGAAAAAAAACAGAAAAAGTTTGAGAAAGGTATAAATAAATCTATTTGCTACATTCAGAAAATTGGAATATATACAGGTAAGCTCTGTATGATGGATTATTCATAAAATGCAAGATTCCTTTACAGGCAAAAGCATATCGGATATATCATAATCCGTGACAGGTAGTTTGCTACTGGTGGTTCTTCTAACCGGAACCAGAGACGAATCATAGAAAATCATACAAGGTTTAGTCATGGAAAATAATTCAAATTTATAAATTCTGAGGCGAGAGCATATCGGATACATCATAATTCCTTCATGGACAGTCCGCTACTGTCCTATTCTCCTACTGGAGTCGTTGGCAGATGATCGAATGGATTATACCGAGTATTCTCAAGGGGAATGATTCAAATTGATTTGCAATCATCCTATAGGCCAGAACATAACGGATATATCATAACTCCTGACGGACAGCCAGCTACTGTCAATTTCTCCAATTAGGATCGTAGACAATTGATGGAAAAGATCATACCGAGCTTGCTTGAGAAGTATTCAAGTTTATTCGCTATTTCTTTACAGGTAAAATTATAGTGGATATACCATACCCTTGATGGACAGTCTACTGATCTATACTATTTCCCAATAGAATCATGAGTAAATAATGAAACAGATGATATTGAGCCTGCTCCGAGAGAAGTGAATGAATGAAACATTGTCCTCCCTGCATACCCTGATCGACAATGCCTATACTTGAGCTCAACTGAATAACTAAGCTCTAAAATAACTGTTCCAAATCTTTTTCATCTCTCTTCAGAGAGAAAACCATAAAGAGATGTCTGGTAAGAAAAGGTACGTTTAATATAATGTTATTGTCTTTGTAGTTTTGATGAAGAGTATTATCTAATGGAACAGTCTGTGACGTTTCGTTACTGTCAGCGCGTCGATGATATTTCACATCCTAATTCAACAAATTAATTAGCCCAATAACGACAATGCCTCTGGCTCGCCGGTTCCAGGGTCCGTTCTGATTGGTTTGGGAACGCGGGTCACAGATTATTAAATGACTGAGACGAGTTCTCAAATTTCAAATAACAATCAAATTTATTTCATATCACAAGGCAGAAAACTCGTAAGGTAAGATACAAAACTACTTTTACACATTTTTACACCAAACGTTAAATGACTGAAATATGACTAGTCTATATTAGATTAGTTTTTACTGATCAGTTTCGCAACCTAAGCGTGTGCACACGTGAGGGAATCCGCGGCGCGAAAATACCGAGAACTATAACCCCCAATCTACAGATGGATCCAACGGAATCCCGGTGTTAACGTGATTGGTTCAGAAGGAACCATTGGACAGAGATAGACGTATGTTTAGACGAGGACGTCTACAACTTTAAAGACTCTAATTTTCAATCGAAAACGCGGTGACTCGAATTTTATTCCGTAATTGGCCGTGAGAGAATGGCCCTAAACTTTACATGTGGGTAGACCCTAGACGGTAGCCTTGTGAACTTGGCGTTACCGTACCCCTTATATGGGCTGTGCCTTGCCCCTAATGGAACATAAAGTGAAACATTAGTTTCCCCACCTTTCCTATTGACTCGATAGCTAAAGGAAACTAGTTATACCAGATCCTACCCCCGTACCTATCCAACCCTACCGGTCTGGTTAGAGAGACTTTATGCCTGTCACCGGTCTATGCGTTAGACTTACTGTCCCGGGTGAATGAAAACAAGTTCCACTCACCTTACTACCTTTATCCTCTATGTGGATTCGGTCGAAACGAGAAAGTAAAGAAATGGGCCACAATTCTCCCTAATCATACCCTTTTTGACTTTTCTTACCCTACGCGAAATCTCGGTCATCTGGCGTTCTGTTGCGATACCATCGGCGAATTTCGATCGTGCGATCCATGTTCGATAATTCGATGATCGCAATCTCGCGCCTGCGCACTATATCCAATATGGTCGCCGTTGTTGACGAATGTCAACAAATCCTATTTTGCGTTCGCGACGGGATTATAAATTGGAAGTGAGTGATAGTGACAATTCGTTAACGCTATCAGACGTTAAAAACGTTTATCTCGCGGGTGTATCGCGTCTCGTCTTCGCGTTGTGTAAATTGTGTTCGATTGACCGGTGACTTCGCGAGTGGTTATGAGTTCGTATTTTCGTGGGCCAATTTCACGCTTATTCGAGGGTTGACGCAGGTAATTATAATACCTCCCACTTCTTTAACTTCGTATCTTAAATATTACTTTACTTACAATATTTTCCCTTCTCAGGGTCATCCGGTAAAACGTGGCGAAAGGTAAGGAGACGTATCGTTCCTTTTGTTCTTTACTTACACAGTGAACTAATACATTTGCATGTTTACAGGTAAATACAGTCAAGGAGGAACACACAGGTGAAGTCCTCACCATTTTCATCGCCATCGTGGGCCCATCACTTGATTTTTATCCGGTACGTATAACGAAACTGTTAAATTATTAGATATTAATCATGACGATGTTACAGGTGTCGGAGAGGGTGTAGCCTCTTCCCACGGTAATACTGGATTACACGTAAGATGGGCTGATCCAAGAGGCGATAACCATGGTAAGGCTGTATCGTTCCGACTAATCCATTATTACATTTCCCTCGCTAATTTCTTTCATATGTTTCAGGTAGACGAGCTCGAAACGAGGGAGCTCGTTGCAAGTCCATTGAATCTAACCAAATTTGATCAAGAATCAGACATCAATCAACTGCATTGACTACAACAACAACAACAACATGAACTACATTTTACTGCATTGACTTCAACTAGAACATTGTACAAGATTCAGTAGGTTTCTTTGATAAAGGCTGTTATCGGATTCCTGAATATAAATGAAATTGATAGTATTGGTAGCTAACATACAGATCTATGGTATATTTGCTTTATTTTGTTTCATCTTCATCCACCTGTGATGGTATTCGATGAATCTAATAATAGTATCGGATAGATCTGTGATATATTCACTGCACTCTTGCCTTTGCTTCACTCGACTAAGAGGCCACTGAATGGAATTGATAGTGACAGCTATCGTCTAGCTAAATAGCTAGCGTACAAATTTATGATTCGTCTGCTTCATTCCTGCTTTGTCTCCATCCACTTGTGATTCTACTCCGAGAAACTGATGAGTCCAGTATGTCGTCAAGATCTGTGGCATATTTGCTGTGCTTTTGCCTCTAGACAAATCCTTTTGTTGAATTAATAGTTTTGATTTAAAATATTTGATATACTTCAATGTCACTGAAGTGCCTGGAGACCAACTTCAACCTTCAACGTTTTCCAAACTTCTTATATCTCATTGAGGTTGTCTCATGAACTTCTCATTCTAAAAACTTTTTATACTGCATTGGGGCTTTGGATGATTCCACGTTCTGATTATATTTGATATTTGATGAATTCCATTTTCTGATTATAAGCGATGATTCAGTTGTTGATTCGTTACATGTTTAAAACAAAATCGTGGGCTGCTTTGAGCGCCAACTTATCCGTCAATTAATATTTACTTTTCGGAATCCTGCACATATGTATTGATTTATGGGAATTCACTTTTCTTTCCTTCTGTTCTTCATTCTTTATGTCGATTATCTATTGCTGTCCAATGATGAGATGACTGATGGAAACCCAAGTGAGTTTTTCATATCACAAATGATCTGAGGACATTTTCTCCATCGCTACGATCGCTATTAAATTAGGCATGAGCATTCGAATTTTATTTATGTTCAGTTAAGGACACATCCAGAAAAAGAAGTGGAATCCCAATAAAAAAACTTCAGAAAAGTAAAAAAATCACGCCAAGTACATGAAAATGCGGTCAATCCTAAAAAAAATCTAAAAATACATTCAAACGAAAATTCTCCTACAATAAGAATTTCGATAAGATACAACAGGATATGCTTCACTTGAAAAAAAAAGATGTGAAATCAATATGAGCTGCCAAGTACATTCGGTTATTCAAATGGTATGTAAACGATTTCTTGTATATTGTAACTTCAGTTTGTTTAAATTGTATTCAAAGCGATTTATGATTGTATTGAATTAACAATATATAGTGAGGTGGAACAAAAATTAGGTTCAATCATTTGACATACTAGAAACAACTCTGACCTATTTGAAACTCAACGTGTTGATCGTTTCTAATATGTTTCGAAATTTTTCACATACCAAAAACAGCGCTAAGTTATTCCAAACCAAACGCGTTAGTCGTTCCAAATAGATTTTGAAATCCACGTCAATGTGGCACACTTGGCGCGGCCGATTACGTGAGTTTTGAGCCTCAAGTGTATTCAAGCAATTCTGTTGAAAGTATGTGATCAAAACGTTGGATAATAAAATCTTCATCGGCCGCGCCAAGTGTTCCGCATTGACGTGGATTTCAAAATCTATTTGGAACGACTAACGCGTTTGGTTTGGAATAACTTAGCGCTGTTTCTGGTATGTGAAAAATTTCAAAACATATTAGGAACGATCAACACGTTGAGTTTCAAATAGGTGAGAGTTGTTTCTAGTATGTCAAATGGTTGAACCTAATTTTTGTTTCACCTCACTATATATTGTCAATTCAATACAATCATGATTCGCTTTGAATACAATTTTAACAAACTGAAGTTACAATATACAAGAAATCGTTTACATACCATTTGAATAACCGAATGTACTCGGCGGCTCATATTGATTTCACATCTTTTTTTTTCAAGTGAAGCATATCCTGTTGTATCTTATCAAAATTCTTATTGTAGGAGAATTTTCGTTTGAATGTATTTTTAGATTGTTTTTAGGATTGGCCGCATTTTCATGTACTTGGCGTGATTTTTTTACTTTTTTGAAGTTTCAGTTATACCTCTCGCTCATTTCTGTTCCGCTTCACTGAGCACGTACATTCCCCCACTCTGAGACCACTTGTAGTTTCGTCCATACGCCTTGCTATAAACCTCTCAGATGAATATTACTTTTGGCCTAAGAAATCGGTCAGTTGAATCGACAATGGAAGATATTGGATCCATTTTGATATTCAAAGAACACAAAGACATCCACATCACAGTCGTTGGAGGTTGATCAATCAGTAGTTTTGTGGGGAGAAAATGTTCACAACTCCATCTCTGTGTGGAGTTGAATTTTCAACTTACTGAATGCGAGAGAATTGGGCGGAGCTTATGAGAAGTATTGCGGGATGAAATCGTTGCGCTTAATGGAGGGGACTCGGATTTCCCCTCACTGTTCTCCCCCACAGCCCCCGATCGAGGCTCATAACCAGAATGGACTGTTTGAAGGAATGCAAATATGTTATTCGAACCCAAGTAACACCAATGTGCGTAAAATATTTTCCGAACTTTCCTAGAATATTTAAACGTCCTGCAAACATTCTCAGAACGTTTGACGAAGATTGTGTGTTACTAGGAAATATATATTGGGTGCCTCCGATATAGTCTCAATGATCGGTCAGGTTTTTGTAACTATTCTTCCTACAGGCACAATGAATATATCCGCCAAAAATTGTGCAGTGAGAGAAATTGTGAAAAAGCCGCAGAAAAAATCAAAGCCATCGTTTTGAGAATTTGTAATTCCTTCCTTAAAGGTTTTCCGGGTCGCTGAGAAGGGACTTGTTCTGGAAAAACGAAATAGCGAATCCATTATGTTGGATAACTTTCGGAAAAACTTATTCAATTGTGGCGGAAATTGATATGGGAGGGTCTTTTGGGTCGCCTAAGACGAATTTGGAGGTACTATTTCCGAAAACAAATTGCCGCATTCAATATGACGGATGAATTTCGTGAGTACTCATTCATTCAGGTTTGACCTACCATTTATCTATGGTTTTCAATCGGTAATCTCGGTGCCCGCATCAAATGAAATTTTCAAAGTTACTACTAGGAAATAGTAGATTGTGCTACTTTCTGTAACAAGTATATTAGAAGTAATTCTCTCCTTACACGTTTTTGGAAACAGAATCCATTCACTTTTAATCGACTCTCACAAGGTTTTTATCAAGATTTCTGACTGCTGACGTCTCAGACAGCAAATAAAGTTCTCTATACGTATCAGCTCCTCTAGGAGAATTGTACCAAAATTATTGCACCTGGACAAACAAAACATCCTATTCCATGACATGAATTCCCAGATTTAGATGAATTATGCTTTCCATCGATTTTTGCTGGACCACCAATTGAAGATATTCCAAGCTTGATTATGCAGAGAGAGTGAAATCTGAAATTAGGCGAATTGATAGACGTAGCTGTACGCCAGAGAGATTGCTGTTTATGGTTGAGCGTAGATTGGAAATGAGTTGTTCATCTAATATCAACACGTGTCTGAGGAAACTTAAAAAAGGAGATGTAAACATTGAAGCCAAGGATGTTTTGAATGGTAATTTTATGAACGATGCGCTGAAAACTGATCAGTGTTATTAAGTATTAGCTCGAACACATTCCTCTCCAGCTTACTGGGAATCTGAAAAGGAAGAACTTCTAGCAAAGATCAGACAATTGGGTATAACAACATTCTTCCTTACTCTTTCAGCAGCAGAATATGACTGGGTAGAACTTTTGAAGATTTTAATACAAATATCCACAGGGAGAAGTCCTTCACACTTTGATATTTCGAGAATGAATGATTATGGAAAAACATTGTTGATTCAAAATGATCGTGTGCCTTGTGCTCGCTACTTTGATATAAAATGACGAAAATGATGAATCTCCTCAAATCTAAACGTGGTCCTTTGAAGCAAAATTGAATAATTGATTCTTATGTACGAGTAGAATTTCAGCAAAGAGGATCTCCACATGAACACATTTTTTTGTGGTGTAGAAGTTCGCCTAGATATGATGGGGTTAACTAAAAACGTGGGGACGAGTGCATCAAATTCATTGACAAATATAGTACGTGTAGATACGATGAAAGCAATCCACTCATCAATTTGCAACGACATAAGCATACAGAAAATTGTTACGAGGGAGAAAGAGTTCAAAAAATATGTAGATTTGGATATCCTTCGCGTATCATGCCAAAAACTATGATTTCAAAGCCATTGGAAGCTCAAGAAAAGGATAATAAGGTTAAAGAAAATGCTCTCAAAATTAATAAACTCATGTATCGATTGTTCATGAAAAGTGAGGACATAAGCTTTGCTGAAATTCTTCCAAAGTTGAACTTGTCTGAAGATGAATATATAATTGCTATTAGATATGGAATTGACAGGGATAAAATTTTTTTGGAACGGGGTTCGCTATCTGTCGCTATCATTTGTTATAATAGATCAATCTTGTCATTCTTCGGTTCCAATATGGATATACCATTCGCCCTTGGTCCTACACTGTAAAAAAAAACTGAAAATTTACTGTGCAACTGGACTGGAAATTTCCAGTGCTAGTACTGGAATATGGATATTCCAGTACATGTACAGAAATTTTGTTGGTACGGTATTGGGAATTTAGCAAGCATAACTGAAAATTCAGTCCTGATACTGGAATTTTCAAGTTTGGAATTGTGTACTGAAATTTTGCCATGATTTCACGAAAAATTTACTGGCTCGTACTACAATTTTACAGTTTTTGTGCACCAGAGGAAAAGTATCCCCTCAATGAGGACTTGGGAAAAATATGGAATTTAGACAAAAAAACCTAATCGTGGGTATACTCGAATTATACAGGTTTTGAACTGCAATTTTCAGGTCGTGTGATGGAATTCTCCAGGTGCTATGCAATTGAATTAAACAGGTTTTGAACTGCAATTTTCAGGTCATGTGATGGAATTTTCCAGTTGCTATGCAACGGAATTTCCCAGTTATGCTAGAATTTAATCACTGTTGCACTGAAATTTTCCACTTCTATTGGACTTCGTCATTTCTGGCAGGAAAAATTTCAAGTCTTTATATTAAAAATTTCCTGATTGAGATTTTGAATAATAATTGTAATTGTAGGCAATAAAATTGATATATGAGGTTTTTCGAAGACTTATTCTCTTGTGTATTCTAGATATGAAGCATATGTAGTAACCCAAGCTGGCCTTCCAACATGTCGCGCTATAGCTCATCGGTTAGATCTTAGGTTTCAGTTGGTAGGCAGGTAGAAAAGGGTAGGTTCAAATCCCGTTAGGTGGACATGAGTTTCTGTCCATCCAAATGAACGATAAAGTTCCTCAATTATCCTGGAACACAAGAACCCTGCAAAATCACTTTGCGTGAGCAATTTTTTTTTCAATTTTCATGGATATTTTTAGCATTAATTTTCCAGTACATGTCCTGGAAAAGTCCAGTTCGTGTACTGAAAAATCCCAGGACTGAGGCTCCGAAAATTTCCAGTTTTTATGCTAAAATTCCATAACGTTTGCACTGAATTTTTGCAGTACAAATGTGCTAAAATTTTCCGGTACATGTACAGGTTAATTGCTTCCAGTACATGTACTGGAATTTTCCGGTGGAATTTTTTTACAGTGTACATAATTGATCACATAAGTGAAGTAGAAGCAGGTTTATCTAAATTATTGGAGGAAGTTGCTACTGACGTTAGTTATCCACAATCGAACATGAGGGAGAGATTGAGGAAAGTTGCCAATGTGTTTTTGAATAGCAATCTGATGTCTGCTCAGAGAGCTGCTTATCATGCCTTAGGAATGTCTCTATCTAAAAGTAGTCGGTATTGCGTATTTATTACCACTATTCCTTCTGAGGAAAGGGGATTCATGTTAAAATCTCGGAGTCAGTTGCAGGCTATGGATCTTGAATCTAGCGACATAGCTTTGTCAAATATATCCTCAAGATACGCCCGAAGAGCAAAAACTTCAGATAATGTTTGTTTTGCTGACTATGCAACAGAATATGAAAAGAATAAAGCGAATGAAGGCGAATGGGAAGAGATGGATGATGATGATGACGATATGAACAAATTCGACACTGAAAATTCATTCAACTCTCACAAGAACAGAGATATTCTACGTTGAAGAAGATATAAACTTAACCAAGATGCATATAATTTTCACCGAGAGTGAATACTTTCATTCTTACCTTGGGGAGATGGAAAAAGCGGAATAGAGAATACAGGTCCTGAAGGAATTTATCAACAGAATATTGATGTAATTGATGAAAATCGGAGGATATATCACGTTATCAATGAAGACGAAATGGAACTGGCTTTTGATCGTGCACGTAATCAAATTCAGGGAGATGCAAAGTATAATAATTTATTGACTAATGAGCTTCCAGATGAATTTCGAGTAGATGTAGGGGATCAAGATGGCAGTGGAAGAAAAACCACAAAAGATTTGGTGAAAATAAAAATTATAGTGCCTCCAAGAGGAAAAATAGAGGAGTTATTTTCAAATCTGAGAAGGTTTAATAACGGACAGAGAGGGATCGTGATGCATATTCTTGAATCGTTGAAAATTGAAAACAGTGACCCTTGGAAATTATTCCTTTCAGGTCCCGCAGGTGTTGGCAAGAGTATGGTGATTAACGTACTATATCAATTAATCACCAAGTATTTTGAAAGTAGGCCAGGTACTAAAGATGATTGTGTAAAAGTTCTACTCACTGCGCCTACAGGAAAAGCAGCTTTTCCCATCAATGGGATGACAATACATTCGGCATTCAATTTACCCATAAGACAATATGAGGGTGTGATGCCTGAATTGAATTGTGATGTAGCAAGTTCTTTGAGAGTTAGATCAATGGATTTGGAGATGTTGATAATTCATGAAAGTTCTATGGTTGGATCAAGAATTCTTCTGAAGATTGATACTTAGTTGCGTCGAATTATGGAGAATAACAAAACTTCTGGGCGGATTTCAGTTCTCATTGTCGGGGATTTACATCAGTTGCCACCTGTGATGGATTCTCCTCTATGGAAAGCTCCAAAATTGAATGATTTGAACGTTTTGACTGAGCGAAACCCTCTATGGGGAGACTTTTGTTCTTATGAATTGGAAGAAGTCATGAGACAGAAAGGAGATAAAGATTTCATTATTTCGCTGAATAATATAGCAAATGACATTGTTGATGAGAAAAATTTGGAATTATTACAGACGCGGATTGTGGAAGAGAAAGATGTGCCTGATGAAGCTATTAGATTGTATCCTAATAATGCTCCTATGCAATGGTAAAATCAAGGGAAGATTGATAGTTTAGGTGTAGAAGGTTTCTTATCCTCAGCGCAGGACATTCTATTAGGAAATGTCTCGATAAAAGCGAAAGAGAATCGTTTCAAGTCGTTGAAAAAAACAAAAGTCACAGAGTTTACCCAATGAAATTATTTTCAAAATGGATATCGAGTATATGATTACCTACAAGGTAGATATAGAAGATGGATTGTTAATGGTGCATGTGGAACCTTGAGACACGTTCCAACGAGTGAGAATTGTGTCAATATTCCTTCCAACAAAACTTCCTTTTGAAGTTTCCAAAAGAAAGAGCCGTAGGGTTGAGAGCGAAGAGAAAGTTCATAGAATGTATATGGATTAATTGCATCAATCCAGAGCTAGTTCCACTACTGAAGAGTATGGCTACATCATCAGTAGGTTCTAATCAGGCACATCAAATAATGGGAAAATAGTTTTCAGTAATTCCAGCGGAAGCCATCACAATACATAAAAGTCAGGGAGAGACTTATGAATCTGTTTGTTAAGATTTCAGACGGATTAAAAGAGCGACAAGACAGTTATCATATGTTGCCTTGGGCAGAGTGATTTTTTCGAAGAATTTATATATTTCAGATCAAATTGATCTGAGGTTGTTCCATAATAGACCTACAAGTGATTGTAAGGAAATAGAAAAATCCAGAACAGAAAGTTCCGTAATTTTTTGTTATGATAATTTGAAAAAATCCGCTGATACAGTTATTGTATATCATAATGTCCGAAACTCGAATTTGTACCTTGAAGATATCAAAGCGGATTTTTGGTATTCGAGAGCACACGTTCTAGTGTTTACAGAAACGAGAACTAAGGGTTCAGAGTTCGAAGAGATTCTTGATTATTCAATTAAATATGAAACAAATGAAAATTGTGTGACCGGACGAAGAGGTATTTCATGTTTAGCCAAAACTAGTGTTGATTCAAGATTATAATGTACTGTGCAGCACACTGGAGAAAGAACTATTGACAACCTTTATGAAGGGCACATTGAACTGGTTGCAATTGAAGTTGATCAAATGTATTTGATAACTGGATATAAGTCTCCTGCGGTGAGTTCATGAAGATTTTTCAATGCATTTGATGAGATTAATATTACATTGGCTGAAAATCATCCGAGAATATAAATGGGAGATTTCAATATCAATTTGGCAAATTTAGAAGAGTCTAGATTTTCTAAAGAACAAAGTGAATTGAGAAATTCGAACATTGGCTTGGGAAACGAAGTATATACCACTGATATGCCAACACAGATTGATATTATATGCACAAATTCAAAGGAAAATACGTCAGGGTTATATGAAAGCTATTTTCCGGACCATAAACCAATTTTTGTGAAGGCAGGATATGAAGTAATAATCAACACGCGTGAATTATTATGTACTTGAGATAATATTTTGTCAGTTCCTCAGATAGTCCTCGATCGTCCTATAAATGTTTTGAATAATAGTGATGAGAAAATGGACGGCACAAGAGCCTGTATACCTTCATCGACGTCTATTCCACATTCTTTGAAACAGTTGGATGAGTTAGATATGACTAGGAGACCTCCATCGAAAATCACCACATTAGAAGAAATGGCTGAAGTGATGAGACGATGTTATTCGTCATTCGATTTAGTATATCATCGATTAGGGAGGTATATGAATAAATATTTATAAACACGATTTACTTTCTTCGAAATCGAATTTATCTTTCACTGATAAACATTCTTTGAGGGAGGGAGAGATTTAAGCAGTGGACAGGTGGCTAACTGATAGTATTATCGATGGATATTTGTTTTGTTTATGTCAGCGATTCACTGATTTTTCTTATGAAGATACAATTTTGTCGCAATTTGTGATGAGCCATTCAGGTCAAAATAGCACAGGAAGGTATATTTTACAAAATTTGAATATTTCTGGCGAGTCCGATTATGTCATTCCAATCAACGTTAGTGATTCTCATTGGATTATAGTTTGTTTTCGATTGAATTTCGAAGTTTTTTCTATTTTGGATCCTCAACGAAATCTTATACCTGACGGCATGGTACGTAAAGTGAAAAATTTTATTGCAATAATCCTAGAAATGATGGGTCGGATGTCAGCTGTAAGAATGGCATATGTATCGCAAGAGGTTCTTAAGCAAACAGATTATTACAATTGTGGAGTTTCCATTTGTTGGTTCGCGAAGCAGTTCACTTTGGGAAGAAATTTCGATGAAGTATTTGGACCAAGTAGTTTTAGGGTTGGAACAGTCAATAAAATGAGATGCAATGGTTAAAAATATGTATTATAGGATAAGAATATGGATATGGGTCATTCTACATAGTTTTTACACCAAAATTTCAGAATTTATCATCATCATCATCATGAAGTAATCAGTCTTACGACTGGTTTGATGGAATCCTCCAGCCCTGTTTATCATCCGCTGACCACTTAATTTTTGCATATCTACGACAACCCTTGTCTTGTATAATTTGCTTCATATAACTTAATCTAGGTCTACCTCTTTGAGGTTTACCATTAATTTTCCTTCCCAATATTGTTTTCAATAAGCCATGATGCCTCAATGTGTGTCCTATCAGATTACTTCTTCTTTCCACGACCTATCTCAAAATACTTCCTTTTCTCATTCATCTTCTGGAGTACTTCTTCATTTTTACTTTCCCTGTCTACGTTACTCTAAGCATCCTTCTATAATATCACATTTCAAAAGCTTCAAGTCTTCGTTGGTCCGTTTTTCCGATTGTCCAAGTTTCGCAACCATACATATAATGCTGTGCTTCAAACGTAACTCTTCAAGAATTCCTTCCTTACTGCTGAGCTTCATTCTCCGAACATAGTAACTGTTTTTCCTGGTGGAAAGCCTGTTTTCCTTGCGCTGTTCTTGCTCATATCTTTTCCGCTTTCACCGTTTCCTGTAATTATGCTTCCTAGATATTTAAATTCTCTCACTTGCTGAATTGTCTCTGCATCTATTTTGATTTTCGTTCTTCTTGATGTTTTCGCTGTTGTACAAATCATGAATTTAGTTTTGACCTCATTTATATTCATACAATAGTTTTTTAGTAATATTGTTTTCATAGTGTTGAGAGTATTTTCTAACCCAGCACCACTCGTAGCTAATTTAGCTATGTCATCCGCAAGTCTCAACATGCTCACATTTTCACCTTGAATCTGTATTTTCAATCGCACTTGCTCCTTCACTTCATTCATCGCTCCTTCTATATACAAATTGAAAATCAATTGCGATAGGGAGCATCCTCGTCTCACCCGTCTGTTAATTTTTGCTTTTTCTTTTTGACCCTCCATTACCAGTATTGCGGTTTGATTCTTATATAATTCATATATCATTCTCCTATCCTTGAAATTAATTCCTACCTTTTTCAAAACCGTGAACATTCTCTCCTAATCAACATTATCGAATGCTTTCTGCATATCTACAAAACCTATATATACAGACTTTTTCAACGATTGTCTTTCCTCTCCTACTGTTCTCAGTGCAAATTGTTCCGCGCGTTCCCCTATTCTCACTAAAACCGAACTGATCTCCCGCTAATCTACTCTCTATTTTATTCTCTATTCTCCTGTATATAATTAATGTCAGTATTTTCGAGGCATATGGAGTTGAACTAATCGTTCTGTAGTTCTTGCATTTGTCTGCTCCTCGTTTTTTTTAAATGGCAACAATTTTCTTTTTCTGGGACCCTTCCGGCACTTTTCCTTTTCCGTACATATCTCTGCCCAATCCAAACATTGCGTCACGAGTTCTCTGACTGGAGACTTTGATAAGGTTCACACTTATGCCATCTTTCTCTGGTGCTTCATTATTCTCCAATTCTTTCAAAGCCCTGTCGAATTCTGATCTAACAGTATCTCCCGGTTTTGTTCTAACTCTAACGATCATTACGCGTCCGCTATGTTACCAATAATTTTCTATCCTATTCCCTCCCCTTTTATGCATTTCAATTCCCACACCGGCTTGCCCATTCTTTGATCCTGTATGAATGATTCTATAATCTCCACTCCAAAAATCCCCTTCTTGCGGTTATCTCATTTCACTAATTCCCAATACATCGATACCTCACCTATTCATTTCAAATTTTCTGGTTTCCCTGTTTTTCTTAGTGATCTAACATTCCACCCTCCGACTCGAATGATGTTCTCTTTCTTCTCTATCTTCTTCCCTCCTCCATCTTGGTTAATGAATTCACTTTCCTTCTATCCCTGGTGAAAAAATATTCTATATGTATCTTTGGTTTGCGTTTATGAAGTCAAATTTGTATCAGAAACTTTCACACATGAGAGTTAAGATTTCCCTCTTGTTTCCAATTCTGTGAGTTTTATATTCAGGATATAATTGGCGTGAATCAAGAATTCCTCAATTATAAACAAAAAGTAAAATTTTTCAATAACGGGGAATTTTCATTCTGCTTGTTTTTTCACACAAAGATTTGTAAACAATCACAAAATGGCAGCAATTTCCCTGTCTACGAGACCGTTGATTGTGTGATATGAATTTTCTATGCCCAGATTCGCGTCTCACGTCACGTCGCCTCATGGAGCGTGTTTCAAAGAACGTTATGCTTTGTAACAAGACACTTGGACCCACATGGGATGACTTATATACATTATGTTGGTTGCGACGTTTGTATGAGTAGTTCAGCATCACTTTCGTCTGTTGTATATTATTCAGTCCTGTACGTGATCCGTCGAACCAATAAAACATGAAACCGGTGCATAGGATTATTTTCTGATCATCTCAAAAAAATATCCGATAGGGAGAAGGTTGATTCCTTGTCACGGAAAATCTTAGGAAATCGAAGTTACTAAACTGGGAAGTCTAGGAAGTCTGACAAGTCGACAAGGATCAAAGTTACTACTTATTGGGATACAATACAATCACGAGGGTGAACTTTGAAAAAGAGCATTCAAAGATACACTGAGTACAATATTAAAATGGGTGTCATTGTTCGAATCTGTCACGATCTTAGTAGTGAGAGGCAAGGGGACTCACTTCAATCAAGCACCCCAATTATTATGATATATTCAGGATGTCCCATGTTTTTTATGAATAATCCAAGAGCATTCGTTTAGAAGCGGAGAAAAAAACAGAAAAAAAAGGATAAGAAACTGCAAAGTGGAAAGAACACAAAAAAAAAGACAAAAAATTACAAAAAAAGGAAAAGGATGTTAATACTGCATAATTATCATGTTATATATGTATAGATGTATGTATTTTTTATTTTTCTAGGTCTCCTTGTTTTTTCGCTTCTGTGAAAGTTTTTATTTGTATCGTGCAGTTTCTAAAATTGAATGATGTCTCAAGTGAACTCTTCTGACAGGAAACAGTGTGCGTAAAACCTGCATGACTACCCATTCTATCTTTTGAAGTTTTCTATTTTTCCTTGAATAGATTTTTAACCCTTTCACTGTAACGATATTTTCCCAATCATAAACTGTAACGTGGGTCGGACAGACCCGAGACCTAAAATGGCTACAAAACGTGATTCTAAAAATCTGAAAACATTCATATGACAAGTTTGAACCTTCTACTATACGATAAAATTTTCACAAATATCGGTTCCTTGATCTTTCCATTAAATAATTAACAAGAAACAAATTGAGTCAACTTTTGCTTCAAACAATCATAACTCAGAGACCAATCCATGGAATTGAGCCTGGGGCCCATTGTCATTATAGGCAATACACGCTTGGGTGAATTTGAGTGATCATTTTGGAAGAATGCCTCGAAGAATGTTTCCCAGACTCCAAATATTGTTCTAAATTGAAGTTGGAAGGAACAAAAATGACTAGCCTAATTGCTAATGTGATTGCTCCGTCTGAGAAGGAAATTTCAATTGGAATATTGAACAACAACAAGTTTTCTATTATGGTCGACGAATCAACAGATATTTCATGTGTAAAAACATCTTGTATTGCTGTGCGATTTTTTTATTCAGAAGCAGAGATGATTTTTAGTCGTTTTTGGAGTTCAAAGAATATTTATACCATGGAAGATCAAGACAGAGCATATGAAAGGGCTACCGCAAAAAATTTGTTCGAAATTTGTATTGGATCGTTTGAGAAACAAAATGTTGATTTGGATAATTTAATTGGTTTTGGTTCCGATGGTTTGTAACACGATGCAAGGCGGACAAAATTCTATGGCTAGTCGTTTGAGAGAACAAATTCCTGGAATGGTTATTATGAAATGCATTTGTCATTCGGTTCATCTTTGCAGCAGTGAAGCTTGTAAGGCATTACCTCGTGCCTGTGAAGATCTATGTAGAGGCGTGTACAGTTTCTTTGAACAAAGTTCCAAGAGAAGAGCCCAATTTGTGCAATTTTAGATGTCCCTGGATCTCGATATTCATGCTATGCTTCATCCAAGTGAAACCAGATAGTTATCTTCAAACGCCGTAGTGCAACGCATGGTGGAACAGTGGGACGCGTTTCAATTATTTTTCAATGAGAAATGGCTTTCTGAGAGGCTGTTAGTAGCAGAAGAAATTTTTAAATCCCTGAATAATCCTGAAATCAGAGCTTATTATTTTTTCTTGGAATGGATTTTACCAAAATTTGCTAACTTGAATGCTTTGCCCCAAACAGAAACGGTTATTCTAACAGAACTGAATGATACACTCGTATCAACGTTCAAAGACCTGATTCTTTGTTATATAAATGGGAAGTACGTTATGTAGACCCCGTTAGAAAAAATTAACCCTGAGGCAGAACAATTTTTTCTGAAAAAATCTGAAATTCATTTTGGTGTGAAACTCTTCAACTATATAAATAGTGGACATGTGGAAAGTAACTCTGAAATGATTGATGATTTCTACTTCAGATATCAAAATTTCTTCAAAATCGCTGGTTTACAATTACAGGAACAATTCGACTTCGGGGATCCTGTCCTTACATCGATTACAATTCTGAATCCAAACATCGCCAAATCTTCCACTGCTACAGATTATCATCTTTCACGATTGCCTTCAATGAGTAACCTTCCAAGGATCACTGTTGAAGAATCTGAACAGCAGAAAATTGATGATGAATGGCGACTTCTACCTCTAATGTTACAAAAGATCCCTGATTCAATTTTATCAGAACACAGTGTTGATCGATTTAGGGCGAAATTATTGAATTTCAAAATAGGTGACGAGTTGCGATTTTTTCATTTATCTAAGTGTGCATTGAACGCCTTAAGTTTGCTTCATTCTGATGCCATGTGCGAGAGACTGTTCAGTGAAATCAACCGCATCAAAACTAAATCTAGAAATAAATTGATTACTTCAACAGTCCCTGCACTTGTAATGAGTAGTGACAGCGTTGATCGATCAGCATCTGGCGGTTGCTCAAAGTCTCAACCGTCAAAAAACATGTTGAGTCGGATGACCACTGCAAATATGTATTTCAAAGTGGTGAAAGTAACTGAGTTACAAAAAACTGAAAATGACAATTTACCCGCATCAAACGATGCAGATGATATTTGTGATACCTTATTTTAGTTCATGCACTCAGAGAAAAATCTGGCCGGCACAACCACAGCACGTCGTTGATTTTTGCCTTGGCCATCTTATGTAGTTGCTAGAACTACGTTCATGTGATTTTGTATTGTTTTTCTCGGCATCTTAACCAAATTTCATGTCACTGCAACCGTGAATCTTTGACCATGCGAACATAGTTCCTGTGACCACGTTGCTTTTTTCTCAGTGTGAATTCATCATTTATGATACGTAGTTATCCCAGATAACACAGAGTTCTCGAAGAATTCTTGAAGAACATCATTTGAACTCTCGAGTTCTTGAAGAGTTCTTCAAGAATTCATCGACGATTTCTGTATCATCTGCGTATGATTTGTAATAATTCTTGAATTTCAAAGTGCCTGTTCATAGTTTTGTGTAATTATATTGCTGAGTTACATCCATTGAATTGTATTCGTTGAGGAATAAAATATAGTTGGACTCTTACATTTCTCCTCATTTTATTTGTTCTCAGTCCACATTTTTTCCCGAAACATTTTTTATACGTTTCATGATCAGTGAAAAATATCAAAGGAATCTCCAATACATCATTTTATCATCATCATCATCATCATCTCATCAGTTTCTGTCCAGACAACATAGAATTCGTTAATGAAGTCCTCAATAGATCTTCGAGAACTTGGGAGTTCAAGTAGAGTTCTCAAAAACTTCTTTACGAATTCTCTCACACACCTAACAAGTTCCACAAGAATTCTTGAGAATTCATATTGAATTCTTCAAGCCTCAATTGAATACTTCATGAACTCTCCCTGAACTGGTATGCTGTATGGGCTGTGTTGTGTGACTGATGTCTCAAAAAGCCTGCGAATTATCAAAACATCATTCGATATATTTTTTGGATAACTCTCCTAGTAGGACTCATCGATTGAATATGATTAAAACTAATGCAAACTTTGCCACGGTAAACGACTACCCTGTGAAAAACAAATCATTAAAATGATTGATTCTTATGGGAATAAAATTTTTGTGAAGAGACATGTGCAGATTTCGAATGAGCTGCTCGAGAATTGAATGACTGCAAATAAGTTTGAATCATTTTGAGATTTGCACCATCAATCGGTTTGAATGAATTCGTTTCTACAGGGTATTCATCAATCACATAAAATCCATTAAATTCTGTATACATGGTAGTATGTAACAACCCCGACTGGTAATAAGCCCGACTTCGCTATCATTGGTTGATCGCACAGTAAAAATTTTATATTAGATATTAGCATATTTATATTGTACTTTTGGGATATACTTGATTATGTCGTTATGAACCATAAGTATACGAGCATTCACCATACTCTCTCGTGAGGATGAAGATGAATATGTGCTCATTCGAAATAAATATAGTTCTGAGCCTCATAATGCAGTATATCCCACGAGTACGATAAAAATATAGTAATCTTTAATATAAACTTTTCTCTGTGCGCTAGGAATATCCAGTAATGTCACTAAAAATACCGGTGTTATACTAATCTTGATTCAAAAAATCCACGCGCGTTGTATGTACGAACATCCTTTTCTGTGTACGAAGGAGTGTATGAGAATATACGAGAATTCAGCGACCTCCGTACGAAGGTTCTGTTATTAAATACTGGCAACACTGCGGTGATCATGCATGCTATATGCACGCTGTGTTTTTGATCAGTATCAGAGTACTTGATATAATCATATAAATCTAAATGTTATTGTGAAGTGTGTTCGGTTCCTAGTAATTCGCTGATACTTTCAGCGAGAAAATCGTTATGGAAATCAATAATTCATGTTCCACTTTATATTTTCCACAAGAAATCGTAAAGAATTTCATAGTGAGTAATGAGTGGTTTGCAATTCGCAAATTCCAAGTGCAATAGATATTCAATGATATTTATTATTATTTATAACAATAATAACTTCCACAGACCCAACAAGTCACAGTTTTTGTTATAGAAATGTTGAATGTAATGGAATTGTCACTTGTGATTTCATACTCGAAATTATAATAGGCTAATATCTATTCTAAATGCAAATAATATTCTCAAGTAGTTGATATCATTAATGTTTTTGATATGCTTCAGCATACGCTTCGTTCACTCTTTCCTCCTGCTTGCATTTTCACTAAGGTTGTGATCTGAGGCACAGGATTCCAAAGTGCGTGATCAGGAAATACATCAATGTGGAGAAGTGTGCGTTATAAATATCAACTTTCACGTGTGATCCACCTCACACGACCCAACGCGTCCTCAGGTTGTGGATAGGGGCAATCCCCTCAAATGTGGAAGGTAGGTGCAAATAAATTGAATAAGCAGTCGCAGACAGCTGGGTGGGCTGGCAGTGAGAAAAAATTAATCCCATGTCAGTATATCACGTGGAATTGTCTTGGATAATATCTCACAACACGGATGCCCAAACTTGCGCTCAATTTCAGTCGGAGACGGTAGTTCGGTGGTAAGCGCTTTTGCAGGGGTACAGACGTAACGTGTGCAGTGAGGGTAGTCACGGTATACACACGGAGAGAAATGTTACATGATAAATTACCATATTGCTAGTATCTACGAGACAGACTTGCTTTTATGATGACATTTATTCCCGTACTTTCTGGAAATGATTATATCTGATAGACAACATAGAGGGATCCTTTCATATTCTACAATCAAATATAGTATTTTTCCAAAAAGTCCCTGAGTAAATGTTATCATAGAAGCAAGTTTGTCCCGTACATGCCAGCAATATAGTAATTTATAAAATAACATTTCTCCCCGTCCATGAACGCCATTGATGACATTGCATTGACGTACTCCCTGATCATCTCACTACCGTACACGTTACGTCTCTGCCACTGCGAAATCGCTTACTACCGAACTGCCGTCTCCAACTGAAATGAGGTGCAAATTTAGACACGTTTGTGCTAGAAAGTTATCTGTCGTCTAATCGTAGATCTATCGGAACCCAGATAGCACAGAGTTTGTGAAGGATTCTTCAAGAATATCATTTTCATTCTAGAGTGCTTAAAGAGTTCTTCAAGAGTTTATTGAAGAACTCTGTGCTATCTGGAAATGCACTTGGCAAGCGAAATCTTTTAACGAGGTTGGAGCGATAAAAACGCTGCATGGTTTGTTGAATTCCAAAACAAACCCACCAATGTATACGATGAGAATCAGAGTAGTTCGAAACATTTGGACCGCACAAGAAAGCAATAGAGAAGAAATTTTAGAGAAAAATTTAGTTGAAACTATAATGACTACTTCAATCGAGGCTCAGGAGGGAATGGAATTCAACTATGTGGAATGAGTTAGGAATTGTTTAAATACGATCAGCGCTTCTCTTCCGATGTACGACCCTTATTGCGCAGATAAAACACAAGCGAAAAACTATGCCGAAAGATGCAAATGCGTTTTAAAACTCTGAGGCGGCAATTACCAAAACGGCGGCAGAATGTTTATATCATCTCTGTCGGATTGCAGGATGTCGGCAAATTTGAGGGGATTCGGGAGCCATAGCGTGAGTTATCACTGCTTTGAAATGTAATGATCACGTTGCATCGATATGTTTAAAAACACGCTTAGTTGTTTGTATTAATGAAGAACATACGAAATACTGGAATTCAAAGACGCGAAAAATAATCATAACAGGAAAAATCATGTAATTTCACCCGCGAGACAGAAATCCAAAATAAAAGTCTAGAACATTATGTTTGTGAGTGCTTTTATTCATTACGACATTCATCACAGTAATCGAATCAATATATTCAAAATATTGTTTCCGATTATCGTGTCTGAGTATTAAGTTAATTTCCAAATTTCCATTTGTGAGTTTATGGTATCAGAATATGAATGTAATTCCTGATCATTTGATGAATCGATTTCACATTGAAATTTGCATCTGTGTCATAAAAAATGTCTCGTTTAAGAAAAATCCTGCCTTGTACGGTCAAGATGCTTGAATTGAAAGCACTCATTCGAACAATTCAAAATCAACTCCTGCGAATTCAGCATCTTCTACGCCAAAAAAAGCTGTTCGAAGCCAACTTCCCATGGATTGATCGGGTACTATCTTTTATTAATCTTTTGACCCGTTGATGTCACACTCTCGAAAACATTCGTAAAGGTCACTCGGAATCTTTTAGACCCGTAGCCAAAGAAACAGATGTCGTTAACTACACGCAGAGAAGTGCCGCTTTGAGAAATCGCAGAGTTCTCCATGCCGACTCCAGGAACATGGAAGTACTGTATGGTTCTCCATACCGATTTTTTCTAGTGTATGATGTTGTGGAAGTTCCAATCGTTGTTGGAAACGAAACGAAAATTTGAACTCACAAAATCTAATGAAATTGAAGGGCTGGATCGAATAATCGGTTGTGCGCGTGACCTTTCGTTTAGTGTATCTGAAAACAGGCAACCGCCACTAATCTTGTGGGAGAAATAACATGATGGAATAAAGTAAGACATTTTCGATACTAAGAAAATTTCCAGCGGAAAGTTGTTGCAAATGTATTCAACAACACTTGTACAAATTTTGAGACAATTCCGTAATGTGGGTTAGAAATGATCACAGATATAATGGGAGAAGGCTATATGCATCGATTATAGCGATCCGTTTTCCATTGAATCTGTGATAATTTCTACCCTACAGGACGGATTTGTCTCAAAATCCATCAAAGTGTTGTTGAACATATTCGCAATCACTTTTCCCGTGGAAGTTTTTTTAGTATCGCGAATTCCTCATTTCAGTTCAACATGAAAGTCCTCCAATGGGATCAGCGGCGATTCCTTGATTTCAGGTGCATTAGACGAGAAGTCACACGCACAACCGATTATCCGATCCGGCCCTCCAACTATCGTCATTCATCTCCACGATTTAACTCCTTGGGGTTGGAAACATCGTCCAAAGATGTGCTGCAAGACTTGTTCTCTAACAGCTAGATATTGTGTTTTTCGAGTACTAATAGGTTCCAATAAACGATTCACACTTCAACAACATAGTGTACGGGTGATTCTCAGTTGGGAAGGATGAAATTCACAGATTTGTGGCACACGAAGGAACATTCACGATATTTAATGTTGATTAGCTTATTTAGTGAATTTTGCATGTCCTAAAAATGGCCGACCGATTTATTCATTCTTCATGATTTTACAAGAGGCCAGGGGGGATACTCGGACCAGGGGAGATACAAAATACAAACTTCGTGAGCTGCTCAATTTTTTTGCTGTGAACATGATCTACAATCGAGTTCAGCTGTTGAAACCCATAATCCACCTTCGATTTATATGGAATAATATTGGATACATTGCGTGGAATCTCCTGCGGACACTTTGTATCTCCTCTGGATATTCTGTATTGCCCCTGGCACTCAACCAGTTGGCCAAGGGAGATACGACCAGGGGAGATACTTTTCAGGAGAAATTTGGCGATTAAAAGAAACTTGTACTTCCAATTTACTCGGGAATTCTACAAATCAATAACTCAACTCATTATAGTGTATCGCAAATTACCGCAACGATGGATACATCATTCCTTGTAGAGAACAATTCGCCAGAGGAAATACTATGATTACCTAACCAAGTACACAAACCTCGTTAACATATCGGAAAAAGTAGTCTATGAAGATCGCTGACCGATTTATTCAATGTTTGCTGCCAACTTAATATTACTCCCTACCCTTAACGGATAAATGGGAACTTTCCTGGAACATCCAATGTGTATTTATGAGTATAAAAGTGTACCAGGGAAGGATACATCACAATTAAGAGATATCATTTGAACTGGAACCAAATCATTCCCGGAGAATATTTTGGTAGTTTCAACACTATAACATGATCATGTATTGATGCGAGTACATATACACGAAGTATTGTAACAATATGATCAGAATAGAATCGTGATTTCGTACGACAAACGAGGAAAGGACAGGCCAGGGGAGACACATTTCTGGCACTTTATCTTGAATTTCAAAACCATCATTGAAATTTCATCATCAAAACATGATGTATCTCATAGATTACAAAGTTAGGTATGATATTAACCCTTTCAGAGAAATATCATGTTCAATTTCCAATACTTTTTTCTTTGTCGCGGGAATTACCTTTCAACTGACAATCATCCGTATACTTCCCTAACAGCATATCCACCGATTTCTACGTCGTATCTCCGTGGACTGTACATGGATGAACGAAAATTCCACGTGGAGGCAGCGTAGAGACAACCTTGAAATTTCCGGTGCTGTACGGATTATTCATGCTATTCCTATCAAGAGACGCGATAGCGTCTTGACATCAAGTATATGAAAAAACCTTGAGAAAAAAACATATGAATCGAGAAGCAGAAGTTGCGCGCTACCGTGTATCTATACTCCTGAACCAAGATTTCACCTCCTGAAAAAATTTTCAATGCACAATAACTGAACGCATATTGTATGTCACGGGAAAGTAACTACACGCGATACTGAGATATGAACATTTCCATTTTCCATGCGATCGAAATATCATAATGGCTTGTCAATCGGTTTCTTCTTATACGATAGAATCTGTTCATCCACTCTGCCCCTTCATTTTCAGATGCTTGATATATACTGTGTCTTTTTCTTTCTACATCATTGAATAGCGTTCGTTTCCGTATCCATATATGTATATGATGTGTAGTTTGATATGTCAGTGTGACAGGTTATGATACAAAATGATACGACATGTGAGTCGATTAGTTTATTGTATTGTAATCTAATCATGAGACACTAAGAAATAAAATTACATCGGTATATGGATATATTACGGGTTATTATAAGAGAATAAATTGAAATGAAAGAATGATGAATGGCATGGAGTGGATGTGTGAAGGTCATCATGAAATGAATGTAATTTCAATCACTGAATAATCGTCTGTAATTAGAAATCGAGGTGTATGAATATACATCAATGGAAAATAGGGAGATTGGGGAACATTTGAAAATGAGGTTAGTCTTTGAGTACTTTGATTATACTGAAACATATAAGACATTTTGGATCAAAATCACAAATTATGTACGAAATGATTTTCCTAGATTCTCCGAGTATAATGACAGGTGGATGAAGGGAAAACAGGGAAGATGCAGATATATCATACATCTGTACATTATGTACCAGCGTGATCGATATTCATAAGTAGCGTCATAAGAAAATGAAGAAAAGACAGGGTCCTAGTGAATATTCAACAAGTCCTTGCATTGAGTATACTACTATCAGATTCTTCCAATAGAATCACTGGTAGATGAAGAAAAAGCAAGAAGGATGCGAATGTACTATACAGGGTGGTGCAAAAGTCTGGATACACCCTAATAACTCCTGAATGGGTGGAGATAATAATATACCTTCTCTTTTAAATTCAACGGAGGAAAAAAATTTACCATACTGGGAGGGTGAGAAGTCCTCAATCTTGGAGGGGGCGATGGGGGTGCGAGGGGAGCGAAAATGTTGAATGAGGTAGGGGGGCTTGCAATAGCTCATTCGATGGGGATTTCCAGCCCAAATACAGCCGTTTCTTGTTTTTTGAGATCGGTCAATTTTTCGCCGAATTATGACAACTTGAACATTGTTCTGAGAGCAGTCAGAGCCGGTGTAGATCTTCCTAACTCCCCATCGGATGGAGATCTTTGGATGTTTTTTTTTCATCAAATGGGGGGAGGGCATGATGTATGATTATAGGGAAGCGGATCCCCGAAAACAATCGGAAATGATGAATAATAATGGATCCATCAATAAATCAAGATAAATAAGAAATAAGTGTAGTCGAAGTTCCCTCCCACCCAACTTTCTCATACCAGCGTTCCACGCCGCACTCGCCTTATAACGTCTCTGAAACTGTTGATTCAGGATTTTTCACAAGTTTTTCTCACCAGTTCATTCGGATCCTAATTTTGATTTGTTTTGTGTTCCTCACCATTTCTGGCTACATTCGATCATTTCCATTCATTCAGTATCATTTCACGATACTCCCGACAATTCTCGAACATTTTCGGATAACTTTGCTCATTTTTGATATTTTTGATGAATCTTGAATATTTTCGGTTGAATTTCATTGTTTTCGACATTCTTGATAATTTTTCGAGCATTTTCGGATAAATTCGCCTATTTTCAACATTTTCGGATAACTTCGCTCCTTTCCGATATTTTTTTTTTATTGCAATACACGGGTTAGCACCCTTTGATATAAAAAGTGAATACAGAGTCAATACAAGACAGCGTCCAAAGACGCGTAAAATACAATTACAATATGGTCATGCATTAACCGACAGTTTAAACCGATTCAAGGAAACACCGAACAATCCCATCGACCGATCGAAATTATTTGCTAATTCACAAATGCGAGAAATCGGATCATAATTTCCAAATCTAGATTTAAATTGTACAGGTCTAAATGAAAGTGCTCTCCTAACTGGTCTACCGGGGATGTTAAAATTAACTTTACTCAGCAATGACTCGCAATCAAGGAAACCATCATTCAATTTAAAAAGAAATAGGAGATCATTCATTTGTCTCCGCTCTTCGAGGGTAGTTAGATTCATTCTGTGAAGAATTCTGGAGTAATCATGGTCAGAATATCTCATAGGGCAGCCTATTCTAAAAGCAGCAAAGCGTAAAAACTTGTGTTGCACACTCTCAATCATTCTAATATCCTTCTTCAAGTACGGAGACCAGATAGGGGACGCATATTCAAGATGGGGTCTAATTGAAGAGGAATATAGTACTTTTAATGACCTAACATCTTCGGAATCACTAGAAAATCTTTTGACGAAGCCGAGATTTCTCGGCGCAGTACCACAAGCTCTCACAGAATGCTCAGAAAAATCCAATTCATCATTTATAGTTACACCAAGATCAACATAAGATTGAACAGTATTCAATGTAACATTTGCAATCTTGTGGAAGAATATGAGAGGATTCCTTGACCGCGAGATTCTCATTACACAGCATTTTTCTAAATTCAGATGCAGAGAATTACGGGTGCACCAAGAATCTAATCTCGATAATACTGACTGTAAGTGATGAACATCCGCAAGACATTTTATGTTCTTGAAGATTTTTAGATCATCAGCAGATAACAGGAAATCACAATCATTGAGAACCTGCCCAATGTCATTTATGAATAGCGAAAATAAGAGTGGACCAAGGTGGGATCCCTGGGGCACTCCCAAAGAAGGTATAATCGGTTCAGAAAAACAGTTCCGAACTTTTACCATCTGCACCCGATCAGTTAAGTAACTCTGGAATCAAAGTTTCAGATTACCAGATATTCCAAAGCTACTCAACTCAGATAGAAGAACGCTGTGAGATACAGTATCAAACGCTTTACTGAAATCAGTGTAAATAACATCAACTTGTGAGTGATTCTCCAGCGCAATGGCGGTGTAATCACAGAAAGCAGCCAAATTCGTAGTAGTAGACCTCATTGACATGGAACCATGTTGTTCCGGGATGATAAGAGGAGACAACAAAGGAGTAATCTTGTCAACAACCACGCGCTCAAAAATCTTGGACATAACATTTAAAATACTTATAGGTCTATAATTCTCAGCATCCAGTTTATTACCATGCTTCAAAATGGGAGAGATCAGGCTCGTTTTCAATTCAGCAGGGAAACATCCGGAAGAAAGAGATTTATTAAAGATAATCCAAAGCGGTCGAGAAAGAATAAATTTGCAAAACTTGAACAGCAACGGCGGAAGGCCATCAAATCCTGGGCCCTTGCTCGTATCTAACGAATCAAGAACAGAGTAGATCTCTCCTATGGTAATAGCCAAATCAGAAAGCATGTTAAATGACATATCATGTCTAGAATGGTTAACATTAACCGAGTTATGTGAAGCAAAGACCGATGAAAAGTGATCAGCAAAACGGTTAGCCATTCCAGCTGCAGAGTCAGCAACTACATCATTTAACATGGCAGTACTAGGTAAGTCATTGAATGAACGCTTACTGTTAACAAAGTTCCAAAGAGATTTAACATCCTCTTGAATATTAGTCTCAACTTGGCGAATGTGATTCGAATAACAAGCCCGAGCTCGTGATTTACATTGAGCACGCAAGAAAGAGAACGCTAAATAATCGCCGCGACTATAAGACGATTTGTAAATCATATGGGCAACTTTCTTTCTTCTAAATCATTTTTTGAGCTCAGGCGTGAACCAAGGAGGATAAATAGATCTTCTGATCAATGTTTTCGGAACGTACAATTCAATAGCCACAGAAAGTTGATCATACAAAAAACTAATAGCAGTATTATTTACATCCATGCATTTTAACTCGAAATCCCAATCAGTTTGATTCGAATGCTGCCGTATAGAGGAAAAATCAGCCAATTTATAATTATACCGGTACGTGTCGGTACAAGACAAAGATCTCAATGAAAGAGAATACAATCTAATTTCAATAGGGGGATGATGAGCATCACAATGTAGGAGGTAATCAACCGGACTAATAGTTTCAACATACTCATCGGTGGTGGAAATCAAGTCCAGCATACCATTGAAATCATTGTAAATATGGTTTTTTTGATATAAACCAAAGTAGTTGAAATATTGAATCAAAATCTCCACCGAAGACCTTTCATTCAGTGTCACACCAGGACGAAACGATGCCGTTAGAGAAGAGTCGTCATTGCGCCAAACCACATGCGGAAGATTGTAGTCACCGAAGGGGAAAATTGAAGAATCATAATCCTGACACAGTACCTCCGCCAGAGAAACACAATGTTCAAGGTAAAGAGATGATGATGAGGCAGGGGGGAAGTAACTTGCTCTAATAAGAACAGACTTCGAATCAAACTGTAACTTGACAAGAATATTTTCCACGCTAGTAGGCGGCAAATCAACCAATGCACTATTCAAATACTTTTTGACCGCAATCAGCACACCACCTCCTCGAGAAAAAACACTGGTGCGCCTGCTCCTGTCCAACCGATACAAGACATAATCATTAAAGGACGATTCTTCATCAGATATGTTATCCGTTAACCAGGTTTCAGAGAAGATAATGACATCATACGTAGAAGTAAGAGATGAAAGTGAAATTTGCAAATCTTGAAGTTCAGTACGAAGACCACGAACATTCTGATAGTATATCAAAGGGTGAGTTATAGGTTTTTTTTCTGGGGCACAGTACGCGTGTCAACAATCGTTGGCAATCCATTTGTATACTTGATTGTTTCGTTGGTATCACCACCATCGATCAGATTCTTGAGTTCCGCACGTAACGTGGTTAGATAATTTCTTTCTTGAACAGTTCGATCATGATAAATTTTAAACGGTCCATTGTGATTAGATTTACGTTTCAAGATATTTATAACATCCTGAGACGATGGAAAAGAAACACAAATAGGTCTGTGTTTGTTCGCAACCTTTTTACCGATTCTATGCAACCTAATATTATCATGAGCGGAAGGATTAATATTTCGGAGTAGTGTTTTCATCTCCGCTGCATCATTTTGCTGTTGATTGTCCGGCGTCTCATCAATACCAACAATAATAATATTGCGAGATCGCTTCTGTCGCTCGTTGACTTCATGAATAATCGTTTCAAGATCACGAGAATCGCGGTCTTGTTTTGAAACGTCGAGTTTGTTCTCAACTTCAGTCGATCTCGCAGTGAGGGGAAGAATAGTTTGACTAAGAGAAACTATTCTGTCCTCGTAAACCCGAGCCATTTCATCACGAAATTTCGAAAATTCTTCATGGATGAGCTCCTTTATATTCACCAGCAGAGACGAGTCTTCTGGCAAAGATGAATCAATTTGATGTGAAGAAGCATCTGAACAATCGATGAGTTGTTGACACTCCACGGATGATTACATCTGTGCACACATCCTGGACGCGAATGAATATTACACGTATGACAGCTCACAGGATGAGAGACAGGTTTAGTACAACCTTTACAGATTTTCTTATCTTGTTGTGACATTTTAAATATATGAAAAGATCGAAACGTAGAGCAGATGATAATCACTGGCACTAGTAACACACAACACACATACACGAGTAATGGTCTGTTTACAGTTTTCGTATCACACAACGAAGCGGCAATGTAAGTGACACTACGTATGTTAGGCTACTGTATCCGTGAGACGAAACTTTTGGACAAATGATGATTTTAAATCAGTAAAAACTCGGAAGATAAGGCACAAACCGGGAAGTGAAATACTACACGAGATGCACAGTAAAAAACACTATACCGAGCAAACTGAATAGCAGTTAAATAGACACTATTAAAAGCAACGGATGAGAAAATTATCGGAGCAGCAAATGCACGTCAAACTCGCATGGCGTCTTGTTATTTTCGAATATTCTCGGACAAATTCGATTATTCTCAGCATCTTCGATCATTCTCGAATATTCTGGGGTAACTTTGCACATTTCCGATATTTTCGATCATTCTTGAATATTCTCGGACAAATTTGATTGTTTCCGACATCCTTGATAATATCGAACATTTCCGGATCAAGTTGCTTATTTTCGACATTCTTGATAATTCTCGAACATTTTCGGATAAATTCGCTTATTTTGGACATTTCCGATAATTCTCAACCATTTTCGGATAACTTCGCTCCATTCCGGTATTTTCGATAATTCTTGGATATTATCGGGCAAATTTGATTGTTTCTGACATCCTTGATAATTCTCGAACATTCTCTGATGAATTCGCTTATTTTCGACATTGTCGATAATTCTCAAACATTTTCGGATAACTTCGCTCCTTCCCGATATTTTCGATAATTTTTGAAAATTTTTATCAGATTATGAGGCATCGAGAACACCTACCCTGTCATCTTTACTGAGCGAGGAAGGTGATTCTGAGTTGTTATCAAACATTCGCGCGCTCTTCAACAGTGAAATTTCTGTTTCAAAAGTTCAATCAGATCATTTTACCACTAGGATTGATGAACTGTCGTCCACAGTTCCTAATTCGAATGCAAGAGTTTCTACGCTCGAAGCTAGGAGATCTGACAGCAATCATCTTCCAACGATTTCATGCGATGAAGAAGAGTTTTTCAGTGAACTGGAGGATTGGTGGAGCCGATCATTCAATATGCTTATGTTCAATGTCCCTGAGAACGCTTCATCGGGGTCCCCTGATACTGCCGTGGTCAAAAATGTCATATCTGTAATTGAACCTGACTCCTGTGATGGTATACAGATTTGTCGCGTAGGCAGACTCGTTAAAAATGAAATTCGTCCCTTGTATGTGACTGTTCCGTCTAGTCGTACGCCTTTGGATATTATCAGGAGGAGATCCGCCTACAGGGGTCCGGTGAAGATTTCTCTTGACCGAACTCTTCGTCAACGAGATCACTTGAACAGTCTTCGGGATCGTCTGGAAGACCTAAACGATCCATCTGAGACAATTAGATATCTGAATGGTGTACCAAAAATTGTTCCATTGAATGTAACTCGTCACTCGTCATCACAAACAAACATGTAACTTGCACTTCAATGTACTATCAAAATGTCCGTGGCCTCTGCACTAAACCTAATGCGCTTCGTTGTGCAGTGGCAGCTTCTGTCGATCGCTACAACATCATCATTCTCTCGGAAACTTGGTTGTCCGATAAAATTCCATCTTCGGAAATCGGCTTGCAGGGTTACACTGTATACAGGAAGGATAGATCCCTACTAACTAGTCGTTGCGAGAGAGGAGGAGGAGTTTTGATAGCGATAAAGAATGACTTTCCTAGTTCTGAATAATCCAACGTGCATTCAAATGTCGAGCATTCGTTCATGAAGGCGAGATTGGGTTTCTCGGAATCGATTCTTGGAGCCGTCTACATTCCACCAACATCGTCTGAGCATCTTCATGAAGATCATTGTAAGAGTATGGAGGTTATTCTGAGTGCCAATCAGGATCTCTCTTTTTATCTTTATGGAGATCAAGCCTACCACATGCTTCTTGGCGTTTGACTTGTGCAAATCTATCATGTGACATAATGCCTGGTGTAACATTTAATGAAGTGCAATCGATACAAATTATCTGTGAATATTTTGATGTCTCTGATTCATTTTTGAAGAGTGATATTTGTAATGCCTTTGGTGGTATGCTGGATCTGTTGTTTACAAATGACATTCCTGTAGTTACAATGTTACCTGCTGAATCTCTTCTTGCCGGTGATAAGTATCATCCGCCTCTTGTTTCCATAATGGATAAGGTCTCAATTAATTATCTTCCTCGTAATCATATTTTCCATTATAATTGCAATTCGGGTGATCATACCGCGATTCGAAATTTTCTTGATCAAATTTCTTGGGACTCATTACTCAGTGGTTTGACTGTAGATGACGCGGTTGAGTGTTTGTATGAGATTATAAACTATGCGGTCGATTTGTACGTTCCTAAATGTTATTCCCGCGATTCTAAGTAGGGGAGAGCGGGGCAAGACGACCCACTTAAGCTCAAACAGGTGGCTATGACGCAATTTTCAATCAAATTCACTGCAAATTGGTATAATGTTCGTCAGAAGCAACAACTACAATATTGTCATGTCGATGTCCTAAGAAAGTACATATATTGGCTGAAATTAGGGGGAGTAAGAGTCTATCAAATGGATCATCTTGCCCCATACCTGGGGTAAGATGAATCACGAGACGAGGCAAGATGACCCAGAAGATAATATTGAGAAATCAAATGACAATACGTGGTTATATCTGTACAACAAATAATATATTTCAGAATTTGAACAGATTTTATTCTCTAAATGATCAAAATGATCACAAAAGTAATTTATTTTTCACCGTTGAATACGCTATCGTACTGAAACATGATTTCTACAATTAAAGATTTTCTCAGCGTATTCTTTCAATAACTGCCTCTCACAGGATGTTATATTTTTCACTCAGTGGTCAATTATTGAAGAGTAAATGAAAAACGTAACTTTTATATATTCGAAATAACTATCACCAGCAAACATACTTAGGAAAAATTGAATATTCTGATAATCACGAATAAAATATAAAATATTATTTACTTTTCTACAAATTATATTTACTGAAAAGTGAACCATTTTTAACTGAACACCACGCGTATTTAAGGGCACTCGAGTGTATACCACAAGTTTTTCCTCTTCCAACCCATTCTTTAAGAGGACAGAATAATATGTTGGAAAAGCATGCATGATGAACCGCTTGAGCTCCCTTAAGTGGAATCTACATTGTTCGAAATTTCTGCATGAAACTTCCATGACATATCATGAAAGCAATTTTCATTCACGTAATTGAAACATTGCTTGAAATTTCAATTACATGTAGATGAAATTAGAGTTACTGAACCATACAGATTGGATGATATACTATAGCAAAGACTGAAAATTCATTCACATGTGATTGAATTTTCCATCTAATCACTAGAAATTGAACATTTCATTTGGAACTGTGATTGAGGAATGAATGAATTTTCAAGGAACAACGTACGTTATGGTCTTATGGTTTATACTAATTCAGAGGTCATCATAACCACAAATTCTTTATTCGTGCGTAAGAATACCAAAACACTCGGATTTTCCTCCATGTACACACGAGTAAGATGAATAAGATGAAAGTTTCACGGACATATGATAATGTGCAAAATGATACCATTTTGCGATATGGTTCATTTTGCCTTCCACATAGTGGTTCATCTTGCCCCAATAGGTCAGTTGTTGGTTAAGTGATTTTGATTTTTCCTCACACAAATAACTTTAATCGAGAAAAGTATTATGAATTACCTGATGCTGTCGAGAATAGAACGGGATATTAGAATCATCCAATTATAAATTTACATCAAAGATATAATGTCCACAGTGAACAAGGAAATTTAGATCAAACCGACAATTTACTGGAACTACGTTGATATACAACTGACAAATTGCTAATTTCGTGTTGAACCACCAGAGGGCATCAGTGCCTTGGCATATTCAACAATTGGATCGCCCCGCGGTTCATCTCACCCCGGCCTCCCCTACCCTAGATGGTTTTCGAAACAGTTGATCGATCTGATACGTGCCAAGAAAAATGCACATCGTGTGTATAAAAACCCTAATTTGATACAAGATTATCACGTTTTTTCTAGTTTGCGTGCTCAATGTAAAAATTCAGTGCATAACTGTTATATTGATTATGTTCGGTTAACGGAATTGCAAATTCCTCATAATATCAAAGGCTTTTGGAATTAGGTCAATTCTCGGCGATCCGATATTGATATTCCAAACGACATGGTTGAGGGTGGAATCTCAGTTACTTCTGGGCGTGAGATTGCTGATCTGTTTGCTGCTCACTTTGAATCTGTTCATGTTTCTCACAATGATCTGGTTCCTAATTTGGTATCCAATGTTAGTGTGGACATCTCTGATCTCCATATAAACATTGGAGAGGTGCTTATGGGGATCAACTCATTGGTTATAAATAAAGGTGCTCGTGATGATGGTATTCTCCCCCTGTTTCTAAAATCTTGTAGCCATATACTATCACGACCACTGTGGTTGATCTTCAACGCCTCCTCATCTTCTGGTTGTTTTCCTTCTCGCTGGAAAAATAGTTTGATCTCACCTATTTTCAAGGCTGGCTGCGAATCAGATGTGAGGAATTATAGGCCGATATCCATGATAAGTGTAATTCCAAAACTATTTGAACGCCTGGTAACTGTTAAGATATCTCCACTGTTTTCTGGCATCATTTCGGATATGCAACACCGTTTTGTTCCTGGTCGGTCAACTAGTACCAACTTCTCTATTTACTGTAACTTTGTATCGAGAGTTTCGGATGATAACGGTCAGGTAGATGTAGTGTATACGGATTTCACAAAAGCCTTTGATACTGTAACTTTGTATCAAGAGTTTTGGATGGTAACGGTCAGGTAGATGTAGTGTATACGGATTTCACGAAAGCCTTTGATACTGTTGATCATAATATCCTTTTATCTAAATTATATCAACTTGGTTCCCGTGGAAATAGTTTTAATTGGATGAGGAGCTATCTTATGAATAGAACTCAGACTGTTAAGATTAAGAATTCCATCTCGAGGTGTAATAGTGTACAATCAGATGTTCACATTTAAGCCCACTGCTATTTCCTCCTTTTATTAATGATACGAGGTGTGTTCAAAAAGTAAGGTGACTTTGTATTTTCAAGAAAAAATATTTATTTATTCATCAATATTTATGTTGTCCCCTTCAAAGTAATCCCCCTCAGATACAATACACTTATGCCAACGGTTTTTCCAATCCTCAAAGCACTTCTCATAAGCACTTTTCGGTATAGCCTTGAGCTCTTCCAGCGATGCAGTCTTTATCTCTTCAATCGTTGCAAATCTCCGTCCTTTCATAGGTCTCTTTAGTTTTGGGAACAAGAAAAAGTCACATGGGGCCAAATCCGGTGAATATGGTGGCTGAGGGATGATTGTGGTGTTGTTTTTGGCCAAAAAATCTCTCACAAGCGAAGATGAGTGAGCAGGGGCATTATCGTGATGCAAAAGCCATGAATTATGTTTCCACAATTCTGGACGTTTCCTTCGTATTGCTTCTCGCAAACGGCGCATAACTTCAAGATAATACTGTTTATTGACCGTACGACCATATGGTAAGAACTCCTGATGCACCACGCCATGGTAATCGAAGAAAACAGTGAGCAAAACTTTGACATTTGATCGAACTTGGCGTGCTTTTTTCGGTCTTGGCTCATCTGGGGTCTTCCATTGGGACGATTGGACTTTGGTTTCGACATCATAACCATATACCCATGATTCGTCACCAGTTATGACCCTTTTGAGTGAATCTGGGTCGTCGTTGACGTCATTCAACAGTTCTTGAGCGATGCTCATGCGACGGTTCTTTTGGTCAAAATTTAGCAATTTCGGAACAAACTTCGCTGACACACGTCTCATGCCCAAAACGTTAGAAAAAAATTTCATGGCACGAGCCAAGCGATAAACCAACATCCTCAGCAACTTCTCTAATAGTGATTCGACGATTTTCCAAAACAATTTTCTTCACTGCTTGAACGTTTTCATCAGTTGTTGACGTGCTTGGGCGTCCAGAGCGAGGCTCGTCATTGGCATCTTCCCGGCCATCTTGGAAGAGTTTGTACCACTTGTAAACATTTTTTTTACTCAGAACAGTTTCACCGTATGCTACTGTCAAGATTTTAAGTGTTTCGGAGCACTTTATTTTATTATTTACACAAAATTTGATGCAAATCCTTTGATCCATATTTTTCGATAGCAAGAAATCGCCGAGCACGCAAAACACTTATAACCTTCACGCCTCTCACAACCAAACAGAAACTGCTATACACTTGAAACTTGGTCCAGATGTTCGGGAAGAGTGTGCCAACATAACAAAACAAAAAAATCGATAATCGAAAGTACGTTGCCCGCGAAATTTGAAAAGTCACCTTACTTTTCGAACACACCTCGTATTGGTGACAATTTTAAACATGTTAAGTTTTTACTTTTCGTGGATGATTTGAAATCCTTCATGAAAATCTCTTCATATGCTGATGTCATCGCGTTGCAGTCAGATTCACATAGGTTAGAATCATGGTGTTCCTTGAATAAGCTGCAACTGAATACGGCGAAATGTAAAGTCATGAGACTGTCGCGCAAGACGCAATCGGTCATGTTCTCATATGAATTGAATGGTCCTAGCTTGGAGATTGTGCTGAGTATGCATGCTTTAGGAATTACAATTGATTCTAAATTCAATTTCACTATGCATTATCAAAATATTGTTACCACGGCTATGAAGCAGCTTGGATTCTTGAAGCGTATGTGTAAAGATTCCAAAGAACCCTCAGCACTGATAACGCTATGTGTTTAGGATTTTGGAGAGGAGAGCCTTCACATTTTAATATGTATAAATGTAAAGCTTCTGTTTGGAGGCATTGGTGTAAGGTATATCGATATATGTGTATGATGATATTTATGTGTAATTGTCAGGTGATATGTACTTAGATCCGGCTTTGCATCCGGGTTCAATGCTCGGACGGTCACCTGACTTTTGGCAGTTGACAGAGGGGGTCTGGCTTTTGCGAATTATCGCTTTGAAAATTAGTCTTCGCGCAGCACTCAACACAGGAGCAATATCTCATGCGTTCAATCGATGATCAGTCCCTTACTCTCGTTACGTGTATAATTCTCGACTTCCAAAGTCTTGCGCTCAATCCTTCGAATCTATTGGCCCGATGCTGGCTAGCTCCTTCTGAGAAGCTTGTCGGGGATACTTTGATCTCTTTTTTCGTGAAGCGTGTTATTTTCTTGAGTGCACGGCTCTCATAGTTCTTTCGACTGCTACGTGCTGTTTGCGCTTCGCAACGTGTTCGTGCGATAGGGATATCCTTAGTTCAAGTAGTAAACTCATTAGTTTGTAATCGAGTGTGAATGACGTTTGAACGGTCGTGGATATCCTTTGATGCTATAGAGTCCTAAGTTTCCCTGTAAAGAACGATATGTTCGTCTCTGAGTGAGTGTGCCTCTCGAGCGTTGGCTCACGACAACGTCGATTCTCTTGTATTGTTATAATCAACGACATATTTTGAATTGTATCTTAGTTCTGAGCAACGTTGTAATTGCTACTCTTTTTCCTTAATCAGGCGTCTGCCGTGTGGCTCTATCTGGGCAATCATTGAGAGTTTGTTTTATTAAAGTTTTTTGTTGATTAATTTTGATGTGGGTCCTTCAGATCGATTGATCCACTCCAATTCATTCACAAAATCCTTTTCTTAATCACATAGTTCGAGTCCTCTCTACTATGCAATACTCTAGTCAGACCCAATTTAGAATATGCGTCTCAGATCTGGTCACCTCACCATGATAAATATTGTAAACTGATCGAGAGAGTTCAGCACAATTTTTGCGTTTTTTAGTCTTTAAGAATCTTACTCCCGTGGCTCTGTCCCGCCATGATTATGGATCATCAATGAAATCGTTTGGCATGATCACTCTTGAAGCTCGTAGGTTAGTTAACGATCTTGTTTCCATTTCCAAGGTCATGATGGTGAAATCAGCTGTCCTGAACACCTCTCTATTCTAAATTTCAATGTACTATTTAGAACTCTGCGTCAGCCTTCACTTTTCAATGTTCCAATGTTTCCTCCACATTATTTTTATGCAGATCCAGTTGACCGCATCTCTTGCTTAGCCAATTTATATAGTGATGATCTTGATTTCTTTTCGGGATCAGTATCAACCTTTAAAATAGCGGGCCGAGGGGCTTTTTCTGGAAAGTGTGTGAGATTGTCATATATTTGTTATTCCACATTTATACTTCAAAGCTCGTGTCAATTTGCACTATGTCTTCTGCAATTCACTCTTTTTTTTTTTTATTCTTCACTTCATTTAATAACTTCCTTTTGTTACACCGCCATGATATTATGTACATACATTTGTACCTAAAGTAGTGATGGGCGATATTTATCGATATATTCGACCTTAAAAATATCGAAATCCAATATATACTTTTTAGTGATGGATTCATGAAAATTTTCAACTGATCAGAAGAATGGAAGATTTTCCAATTTTTCATTAGCTTGGAAAATTTTCTCTTGTCAGAGTGACCAGCTGTTCATAATTCATGCACTTTTTCCCTCAGATCAATTCATCAGAATATTTAATCAAATAGAATGTTCAATGAAAAAAATTGAAAAATTTTAGAATTAGTCATTTCGACCCTTGTTTACTCAAAACACCTATCGGAAGCATGGATATACAAGTCTGGAAACTTCGATGGTAAGGGAGATCTCTATTGAAGGTTATGTTATATGATGCAATCTCCGCAATCTTTCGTAGTGTTCAAATCTAGGTATAATGCCGCGCAAAATTTTACTCACTAGTCACGATGCTATGCCTCGATCGTAGCGCCACTCGTACATTCAATACATTAAATTATGAATTGTGTATTCACTTTTTCAATTCCGAAGGTGATATTTGGATCTTCGACATTCATGAAAACCTCAAGTTCAATATTCGCGTTCTTTTTCTTCTTATTGAATTCAGACATTTTGTACGAATGTCGAGAGCATCTATTATCTATTCACATACCTATGCTGGTAGGGGCACTGAGAAAATGGTTCAATTATATTCACTAAATGTTTTTTTAAATAGTGCGAATTGATTCTTCTCTCAATATAACCAAATTTGCTTTTGATCAATCCACATTTATTCCCTGTAAATAAATAAGAATTGCGTTTATAATGATTGGATATTCACTGTTAATAAAAACAACTTCAAAACAAATATTCAATTCCTTGTATTTTATGAAATATTTTCAAAATACAATCAAACTGCTCTCTTCGTATTTGAATAACAATTCAAAAATGGTATTTATGCATAACAAATGTTTTAAACAATATTTATGTATGTATCCTATTTACTAAAGGAACATGCGATAAAGTATCGCGGTTCGAGATCATATGAGTCGCATTTCGAGATGAGAATATCGATTCAAGTGATATCGATTCACGAGATGTGATTGATGAAAGAAACTTGCTGCGCATGCGCGTTTTGAATGAATCATTCCAATCTTATCAATGAGGAATAACATTTTATTTTTGATCTTCACTATAAAATTGTAAATTGTCATGTCATATCGTCGGTACTATGACAGAACCTCGTATCTTGATTTTTGACGGTTTGGTGGTTCCATCGGAAAAATGGTCAGCATATGCTACTACACATATGAACAAGACTTTTATGAACAAAGAGGCCTTCGATTATTATTGAGTGAACATAATTGATCACATATAACTTGATTATATGTGTATTTAGTGTGCACTGATGAAATTTCCGATGGAACCTCGATACTGTCGAAAATCGAGATACGAGGTTTTGACATAGTACCGACGATATGTATACGTATCCTAGTCTTGAATTTAGATGTTGAAAGGTCAGTACTGAAATAATCAGGAGTGTTTGATGAATATCAATCCCACACGGCAATTTGAGTTTCAAATACGTATCGGACACATATCAATGTTCCCAGATAGCAAAATTTTGGAGAAAGCATCCTTTTTGGATCATTCACGAATTCAAAAAAGAATTCCCGAAATGACAGTGAAATAGAGTTCTTGGAGGATTCAATGGAAGCCACATAGCTTGAAATGAATTCTCCAAGAGTCCTATTTCACTGACATTTGGAGGATTCTTTTTTTGCTATCTGTGGTTGCTTTCCCATTGCATTGGATTCTATTTCAAATATAATTTATTTTGATATCTGAGATATTGCAATGTTATATGCCATTAATCCACTCATCATTTACGCTGTAAATAAATGCGATATATCATGTCACTATGTTATAAATCATAACCTAATTCATGCAATAATAATCTTTAATATTATCCAAATATGATTGCAATGTTTGTGCTTTTACAGTCATTTAATGGATTCTCATCAGATATTCTGTAAACTTCCAGGAAAATAATCACTACTTATTCTCAATTTGATAAAATCTCATTACCAGATGATATATCAATGTGGAACGGGAACTCAGAAAATGTCTATTCCTGCATTATTATTCAAATGCTGTCATCAAGGAAACATAAACAGAAGAATTTGTATCATTTCGTAACGATCAAGCCAGAATACCATGAATTTTAATTGGGAAAAATTGCATTCTTATAGTCCCTAAAGGATGCATTGTGAATTCATCCTAAACTTGTAGGCTGTTGTGTGGTGCTGTTCGAGATGAAAAATAATGATGAAAATACACACGCAGGAAACCCGCGAGACATTACATCACCTAACCTTCCGTGACTTTTCATCTCGCAATTGACGTGAAACAACACCAACCGATTGATGATTTTTTATCAACAAATTTCTTGGTTTGAGATCTCCAACTTCAGGCTGCTCTCCCATGGACCGGAATTCCTAGGGAACGGAATGGAATCCGCAGACCCAATTGGTTCATGGATAGTAACTTCCTAGAATTCCCTGCAAATCCCCCAAAAATTCCGGTCCATGGGAGAGTAGCCTCACGGTAAAATAATATCACCGACGTTTGAGATTTATGTTTTTCGATGTTGTGATTTTTTTCCTACGCAGTTCGGACAAAAAATCATACAATCGCGAGATGAGAAGTCGCGGAAAGGTTGGGTGATGTCAATCGTGATAAAAATCGTCAGACCAAAATTGATTCAACAAATATAACACTTCCCCTCATTATTTTCCACAAGGTGGTTTCAACTAGAAGCAATCCCACACAACACTCTAGTCCTGATGTGTCCATGAGGAATTATTTATAAATTCATCAGGGGATTCTTCAAGAGTCCGCGTTATTCCAGTTCAAAATGAATTCTTCATGAATTTCTGGTATTTAAAAAGAATTCTTGAAGAATTCTCAAGAGTTCATCACGAATTCTCTCGGGACTGACATGATGGGAGTTCATTTGCAACATGCTCGTGTCGTGTGGGCCATCGCTGAACGCTGAAGATTTTGGTCCGCTACCCAAGTAACACAAGAAATTTTCAAATATACTGTGATGATACAGTGGATGTGCAAAGAATGTGCAAATGCGATTATTTTGGATAAATTCGTCCGGATATTCTATGGAGGTGCATAACACATAATTATTCGAAATAGTCTAATTTGGGAGTTCCAAGCATGTTCGTAGGATTTTTCAAACACGTTCTCAGCACTTTTAACCTCCTGTTTTGTTTGAGTATTGGACTGTTCTCCAGTATCAGAGGACTCTCCAAGAATTCTGCAATAACTTCCAAAAGTATTATAATCCGATCGAGAGGAGAATTCTCAGAGAGCTACCTAGACAGCACAGAATGTTCTCTGAACGTTTTGAACACGTGCACTCGGTTCTGCGTGTCTTGGTCCCCGAGGAGTAGATTTTCCAAATGTTGAGAGTACCAGCACTTCGGATGCTCTTGAATACGTTCTCAACACATTTCTTTCATCTACTACGGGCCATTCTCATAATGTTTCCCTAACGTACTTTCATGAAAATTAACGTTTAAAAACATGTGCGCAGCTTCACACAACGTTATGGAAACCTTTATTGAACCGTTCCCAGTACGTCGCAAGGTGCACATGAATAGAGTTGACCGGGACATTTGCACTCACCTGGGATTCTTTTCGAGGATTCGTGATTCTCTTCAAATTCTCATAGAACTTCTCGCGTTACCTGCCTACACAGCAACGGAGCTCGGGAAGAGTGCATAATGAATTCTTGTGGCACCATAAGAATTCGGAATGAATGCATTGAGAACTCTTTCTGATTTGTGTCGCTGTGTTGGTGGGTGGAATCATAATGATTGGGAAGCAACGACGACCGCTAAGCGGTGATCGGCGCTAGTATATGTGATTATCAATATTATCGATATAATATCGAAAGAATATCGATACTTCGGTTCCGATATTCATCGCATATCGATATTTCAGTTACGATGAATATCGATACTCCAATATCGATATTTTTGTAAATATCGCCCACCACTAACCTGAAGGGCGTTTTTGCCCGTGGAATGAATCAAATGAAATCAAAAAATATTCTCGGACAAATTCGATCATTCTCGAATATTTTGGGATAACTTCGCACATTTTCGATGTTTTTGGTAATTCTTGAATATTCTTGGACAAATTTGATTGTTTTCGACATTCTGGATAATTCTCGAACATTTCCGGATGAATTCGCCTATTTTCAGTATTTTCGATTATTCTCAAACATTTTCGGATAACTCTGCTCATTTTCGATAATTCTTGAATAATCTCGGACAAATTTGTTTGTTTCCGACATTCTTAATAATTCTCGAACATTTTCGGATATCCTTGCTCATTTTCGATATTTTTAACAATTCTTGAATATTCTGTTCAAGGAAGGAATTATTTAACCACGTTACGTGTGGAACTCAAGAGTCTGATCGATGGTGGTGATACCAACAAAACAATCAAGTATATAAATGGATTGCCAACGATTGTTGACACGCGTACTGTGTCCCAGAAAAAAAACCTATACCTCACCCTTTGATATACTATCAGAATGTTCGTGGTCTTCGTACTGAACTTCAAGATTTGCAAATTTCACTTTCATCTCTGACTTCTACGTATGATGTCATTATCTTTTCTGACACCTGGTTAACGGATAACATATCTGATGGAGAATTGTCCTTTAATGATTATGTCTTGTATCGGTTGTCTATTTATCCTCCTTGGTTCACTCCTGAGCTCAAAAAATTAATTAAAAGAAAGAAAGTTGCCCATATGATTTACAAATCGTCTTATACTCGCGGCGATTATTGAGCGTTCTCTTTCTTGCGTGCTGAATGTAAATCACGAGCTCGGGTTTGTTATTCGAATCACATTCGCCAAGTTAAGACTAATATTCAAGAGGATGTTAAATCTCTTTGGAACTTTGTTAACAGTGAGCGTTCATTCAATGACTTACCTAGTACTGCCATGTTAAATAATGTAGTTGCTGACTATGCAGCTGGAATGGCTAACCTTTTTGCTGATCACTTTTCATCGGTTTTTGCTTCACATGACTCGGTTAATGTTAACCATTCTAGACATGATATGTCATTTAACATGCTTTCTGATTTGGCTATTACCATAGGAGAGATCTACTCTGTTCTTGATTCGTTAGATACGAGCAAGGGCCCAGGATTTGATGGCCTTCCGCCGTTGCTGTTCAAGTTTTGCAAATTTATTCTTTCTCGACCGCTTTGGATTATCTTTAATAAATCTCTTTCTTCCGGATGTTTCCCTGCTGAATTGAAAACGAGCCTGATCTCTCCCATTTTCAAGCATGGTAATAAACTGGATGCTGAGAATTATAGACCTATAAGTATTTTAAATGTTATGTCCAAGATTTTTGAGCGCGTGGTTGTTGACAAGATTACTCCTTTGTTGTCTCCTCTTATCATCCCGGAACAACATGGTTCCATGTCAATGAGGTCTACTACTACGAATTTGGCTCCTTTCTGTGATTACACCGCCATTGCGCTGGAGAATCACTCACAAGTTGATGTTATTTACACTGATTTCAGTAAAGCGTTTGATACTGTATCTCACAGCGTTCTTCTATCTGAGTTGAGTAGCTTTGGAATATCTGGTAATCTGAAACTTTGATTCCAGAGTTACTTAACTGATCGGGTGCAGATGGTAAAAGTTCGGAACTGTTTTTCTGAACTGATTATACCTCCTTTGGGAGTGCCCCAGGGATCCCACCTTGGTCCACTCTTATTTTCGCTATTCATAAATGACATTGGGCAGGTTCTCAATGATTGTGATTTCCTGGTATTTGCTGATGATCTAAAAATCTTCAAGAACATAAAATGTCTTGCGGATGTTCATCACTTACAGTCAGTATTATCGAGATTAGATTCTTGGTGCACCCGTAATTCTCTGCATCTGAATTTACAAAAATGCTGTGTAATGAGAATCTCGCGGTCAAGGAATCCTCTCATATTCTTCCACAAGATTGCAAATGTTACATTGAATACTGTTCAATCTTATGTTGATCTTGGTGTAACTATAAATGATGAATTGGATTTTTCTGAGCATTCTGTGAGAGCTTGTGGTACTGCGCCGAGAAATCTCGGCTTCGTCAAAAGATTTTCTAGTGATTCCGAAGATGTTAGGTCATTAAAAGTACTATATTCCTCTTCAATTAGACCCCATCTTGAATATGCGTCCCCTATCTGGTCTCCGTACTTGAAGAAGGATATTAGAATGATTGAGAGTGTGCAACACAAGTTTTTACGCTTTGCTGCTTTTAGAATGGGCTGCCCTATGAGATATTCTGACCATGATTACTCCAGAATTCTTCACAGAATGAATCTAACTACCCTCGAAGAGCGGAGACAAATGAATGATCTCCTATTTCTTTTTAAATTGAATAATGGTTTCCTTGATTGCGGGTCATTGCTGAGTAAAGTCAATTTTAACATCCCCGGTAGACCAGTTAGGAGAGCACTTTCATTTAGACCTGTACAATTTAAATCTAGATTTGGAAATTATGATCCGATTTCTCGCATTTGTGAATTAGCAAATAATTTCGATCGGTCGATGGGATTGTTCGGTGTTTCCTTGAATCGGTTTAAACTGTCGATTAATGCATGACCATATTGTAATTGTATTTTATGCGTCTTTGGACGCTGTCTTGTATTGACTCTGTATTCACTTTTTATATCAAAGGGTGCTAACCCGTGTATTGCAATAAAGAAAAAAAAATATAAATTTTCGGGCAAATTTGATTGTTTTTGACATTCTTGATAATTCTTGAACATTCCCGGATAAATTTGCTTATTTTCGGCATTGACGATAATTCTCAAACATTTTCGGATAACTTTGCTCCTCTCCGATATTTTTGATATTTTTTTTTTTTTTTTTTTAAATAATTTTCGAATATTCTCAGACAAATTTGTTCGTTTTCGACATTCTTGATGATGCTCGAACATTTTCGGATAACTTTGCTCATCTTCGATATTTTCGATGACTCTTGAATATTCTTGGACAAATTCGATTGTTTTCGACATTTTTGATAATTTTCGGATATTCTCGGACAAATTTGTTCGTTTTCGACATTCTTGATGATGCTCGAACATTTTCGGATAACTTTGCTCATCTTCGATATTTTCGATGACTCTTGAATATTCTTGGACAAATTCGATTGTTTTCGACATTTTTGATAATTCTCGAACATTTCCGGATAAATTCGCTTATCATCGACATTCTCGATTATTCTCTAATATTCCCGGATAACTTCGCTCATTTTCGATAATTCTTGAATATTCTCGAACAAATTTGGTTGTTTTCTACACAAATTTGTTTGTTGTGAATAGACGCAATCGTAGATACTGGAGTGATAGCAATCCTCCCTGGAAGTCTGAATTGAAAACCCAATACCCACAAAAATTGAATGTTTGGGCATGAATTTTGGATACGCATATCATGGGTCCATTTTTTACCGAGGGAAATCTGACCGCAGAAAATAAGAGTGTCATGCTGATTGAGGATATTGTTCCCAATATCCGTAGAATTTCAGGACCGAATTTCGATGCAGTTTGGTTTCAGCAGGATGGTGCACCCGCACATTCCGGATTAGGAGTACGACATGTTTTGCACCAAAGTTTTGTCGGCGGGTGAATTGAGGGGCGAGGAGCGATCCCTGCCCCTCCGATCTCCTGATTTGACCCCATTCGACTCTTCCCTTTTGGGACATTTGGAAGATCAGGTTTATCAAAATCCAGCACAGGATTCAGAAGGGTTGCTCAAGAGAATAATAGGAGAAGTGGCATTCATCACTCCTGAAATTTCACGGAATGTAGGTGAAAGTTGTTATAATCGTCCTGCTCACTGCATCGAATGGTTAGGCAACCATTTTGAACACCTCATTTGAGTCCCACACTGAGGCGCGTATTCGCCCAAACGTGGATATCATTCGGGAATGGAGGAAAATCACATCTGGGATGTAGAAATTGCTATATCTCGGCGAAGGATCAACCGATTCCATGAAATCAAAGACGGTTGGATTCGGGTTGGGAGAACGCCATTCACAGATGTGTCACAAGCTCCCAATTCGATTCAAGATTTGTGTCTCCCCTACAAATCCCATAGCCCCCATCCGGAGTTATGGATTCTCACTCCCTTGGGAGGATACAATTCCAGAAACAATTTATCAATTATCGCGATTGGTCGCTGATGTCTACTAATGATTTCTTGAGTCGGGATGGCGATATACCAAGTGTTTCTCAGTGAAAGGTTATGGAAACTAATCAGGAATGTTTGTTCATTCCTACTAATGCATTCCGATTCGAGGTGATAACCCTACCAACAATTCAAGACCCATGACATCTATGATCGGGATTTTCAACCAATGCTTTCTAACCGTTTCTAGAGTTGCAATCATGATCGTCCAAGTTTTTTTCAGTCAACAATCATGACAACTGAGTAGGAATTCTTGGTCACTTTTGCAAATGTAATCTTTTGAAAGATAATAACCCCACCCACGGTTCCAGACACAATTCATCAATTTTTGCGACTGTTAACTGATGTTTATCAACAATTGCTTGACGTGGAAGCGTGATATTCAAAGTTCCCCTCAGTGAACGATTATAAAAATGAAGCAGCAATTCTAACAAGAATTAACAGAAAACGAACACAAAAAATTTGTCTTTTTTTTGTTGAGATTGACAAATTTTTCCAAATGCGTTTTTTTAAGAAGATAATAACTCCATCAACAATTCAAGACACATCTCATAAATTATCCCGCTTGTTACCTGAAGTTCATCAACAATTTACTTTGGCTAGGGGCTACGCAATGTGTACAATTCTCCTACACTTATTTCTTGTTCATCTTGATTTGGTGATGGATCCATTATTATTCATCATTTCCGATTGTTTTCGGGGATCCACTTCCCTATAATGATACATCATGCGCCCTCCCCCCCATTTGATTGAAAAAAACATCCAAAGATCTCCATCCGATGGGGAGTTCGGAATATCTACACCGACTCTGACTGCTCTCAGAACAATCTTCAAGTTGTCATAATTCGGCGAAAAATTGAGTGATCTCAAAAAACAAGAAACCGCTGTATTTGGGCTGGGAATCCCCATCGAGTGAGCTATCGCAAGTCCCCACACCTCATTTAAGATCTTCGCCTCCCTCACCCCCCATCGCCCTCTTAAAGATTGAGGCCTCCTCACCCTCGTAGTATGGTAGATTCTGTTCCGCCGTTGAATTGAAAAAAAATTATTCCATTATCTTCACCCGTTCAGGAGTTAACAGGGTGTATCCAGACTTTTGCACCACCCTGTATATCTGGACGTTACTCATCGCTATGATTTTTGAGTAGCGTTGAAGGAAATGAAGGAAAGACATGGGCGCTGTAGATATACCACAATTTTTCGCATCAGATGCACTCAACTGACCCACTGACGGATGATTACGCAGACTGTTTAAGATCAACCCAACGTCAATTGGGCAGATACAAGAGTATTCTAATTACAGGAATTGTTGTAGAATAACCACAGGTCAACCTGACTGATATGACTCGAGATAAAATTCATTCTAAATGTTTTCTTCCAAAGTTCTATCTCTTCAGATGTTTTATTTGAACTGAGTTACATTCCCATCCCCACAGACCTTCATTTTTATTTCTCATCATCTGTTCTTTCGAATGATTCAATTCTCAAATATCATGAATATCAAATATCTTTATCTTCATATATTTTGATATTCACAGATCATCATCCTTGAGTACTTGTCACATATGAACATGATCTTGGTCAACAGCCTATTTTCTCCTCATCTTAACATACACTGAGAAAAAATGGTTTTTTGTCAAGCGCACCAGGAATTTGACAGATATGCGGTCGAGTCAACAGAATAATGTTTGGCATAAATTTCCCGTCATTTGGTACAAATATACACTTTTGGCTGAGTCAACCCCGCAGCGATATTCTAACTGAATAAGATGCGCGTTCCAAGCAATCACGGATGGGGGCCAAATCAACGAAAAACCAAATCAACGAAAAGTTGGTTGAAGAGAGAGATACGTCACACTCTCTCTTTTCAAACACTGATTTCGTTGATTTGTCTTTTCGTTGATTTGGCCCTCATCCGCAATCACTACGTCATTGATGGGAACACAACAAATTTTGAACGCACCATCATCCCCAGCAGTTGTTTCTACTGGAGTGATCAAAACGCATGTAGGTGTCATTGGAAAGAATGAACATTTGAGATAACATACTCATGCAATTGCTTCCAGTAAATTGGTTAATCGAACGAATATTCAATAAGTTTGACTGAAAATTGGCGGACTTGAAACAACCTCATCAATGTGATCGCTGTTAATGTGTCATAAAATCTATTTCAACCGGGAAAAATGCATACAGATACAGACAAGTGTCCGTTGAATACAGAATTGTTTCCTATTTGTTGAAAAGAAACACCCGAATCCATGTGGAATGATATTACATGATTCATTTCGATTTACAAATCCGATATGAATTTTTATCCATTTTATGAGACATCATGTCAACTGTATTTCCTGGATCGGATGAATCATATTCAAAACGGCATATTTGGGTGGAAGTTAACAATTAGTGTCTATAGCTCAGTGGGTAGGGCGCTAGTCTACAAGACTAGGAGTTATGAGTTCGATTCTCGTGGAGCGAAATTTTTATTCCAGAATTCCTTCATAAAACATTGTCCAGCGAGAACATTTGATCAAGTGATTCATGCCTCACGGCCGGAAGCAGCAAGACGACTCCCATCAACAAAACGGGCGGAGATAAAAGATGACGGATGGTGGTAGAGGACCCAACAACCATTCTGACAACAGCACTAAAGCAACTTTCAAAAAAATTGTGTGAATTCAGTCGGAAAGGCCGACTGAGGAATCATCTTTTTCCTTCATTTGATCATTGTATTGAATTGCTCTACTGTATTCAGCGAATAACTCATGGAATTGATGAATTCAAGTACGGTATTGATGTCAAGGCATGTAACATCCAAACAAATGTTAAATATTGTCATTTAAAAGTGTTTCGATTCAATACAAATATGTTTGACGTCGTTTCAAAACAAAGAATCAATTGAATCAAGTTCTTAAGAATTACAATTAAATCCTCAAGATTTGGCTCAATTTCTCGCGGATGTGGGACAACTAATTTTCCAAACCCGCAAGGCAGTTCAATCAACTCCTAGATTGATTTCGCCGTATCCAAATGCGCGGCGGATTTGAGGCAACAGAAACTAGATTGAATCAAACCATCCTTTTTCTCAGTGTATCTTCAGAAATGAGGATTTGCGAGGGTAAGAATATGTGAGAATAGATATTAATGAACAGTGATATGCAGGGAAGGATTATCTGAAAATGAAGATGATTGAGAATACATATCTCCAATGGAGAATAGAGTATTCGGGAGGAAGAATATTCCGGAGTATTAAATATATTATAAATGAGATTATAATTACGGATATTGTCTTTGAATGACTGTAGGCCAACCTGATTGACGGAGGTGTAGATGGAGTTGATTCTACAATATTCTCTGCGAAAGTTTGAACCCTCTAGTTGTCCTATCCAAGCTGAATTGTATGCCCATTCTCACGCACTTTTATCTTCAGTTTCAATAGGGTTTTTTTCCATATGATTCTATTCCTCAATATCATTAACGCTGAATAATCTCATCCGCACATATTTCCACTTCTACAGGTCTGTATTCCCAAATATGTGACGATAGTGGGAGGAAATTTCATCCAACAGCAATGTTTTCTTTTCCAATATGTACTCAAAATGAGGACCTGTTATATTGCACCCAACAATAAAGACCTGTTGGAGTACAAATATGTAGAAGTAGATATTTATGATCAGAAATGGTATTATAGGGAAGAATTCTCTGGGAATAAACGGAAATCAAAATACGAATATTGTATGCAAAAAGTACTCTGAAGTATCATAAGAACATTCCGGAATCTCGTATATGTTATAAATACCCAAGTAGTAACCGAACGTTGTATACAGGGTGGGGCATTTAAAGTGTCGCGGGCGTTTTTTCCAAAAATAAAGTGAGATACGAGGAAATTTTTCGGACAAAAGTTGTAGGGTACCGAGGGGGACATCCGATGGCGGCCTTGGCTTTGACCTCAAATCTCATCTTCAAGGGCATTCTGAGATCAACTCTTGTTTTTTAAATAGCATCTCATATTTTTTACTGCAGATTTGGATTCTAGGTCAAAAACCAAGAAACTTTTGTCTGAACCATTTTCCTGAAATCCGCAAAAATGGCGCTCTAATCGATATTGTTCCATTTTGAATCTGACATTCGAATAACTCGAAAACGAAGGGTCTTGCAAAAGAATGTTTCGTACAAAAGTTGTCAATACACAACACATTTCAATCGTCTACATTACCACCATTCAGAGCTCACGCGATGTAAACTAACGACGGGGTTCAGTGAAAATTCACGATTTTGAAAGTCAGTTTGTCAGTTACATTTGATTATTACTTGGTTTATGACAAATTGAAAATCATGGATATCCGATACACGGTTTCTGAAAAGATCGATATGATCTACATTCACGGTGAAGTGCATAAGAACCCCAGACAAGCATATGACTTGTATGCAGAACGATTTCCTGAAAGAACAACGCCATCCATTAGGTATTTTCAACGAATTACAAAATTATTCTCAGAAACGGGAAGTGTTACAGGGGAAAAACGACATCGAATGAGAACTGTTAGCGGAGAAAATGCGGAAGTTAATGTACTAGCTGCAGTAGCCAATAATCCACACGTGAGCTCTCGTGAAATTGAACTCCATTCGGGAATTTCTCGAAGAAGTGTTCTTCGAATACTGAAACGTCACAAATTCCATCCGTATCACATTTGTTTGCATCAAGACCTTCACGGTGATGATTTCGAAAATCGTGTACAGTTTTGTCGATGGGGTCTAGCGCGAATGCACAATAACAACTTCATCAACATATTATTTTCTGATGAGTCGACGTTCACCAATCATGGTCAAGTAAATCAACATAATATGCATTACTGGGCGACAGAAAATCCAAGATGGTTACGTCAAGTAGAGCATCAAAGACAATGGGCTGTGAATGTTTGGTGTGGTATTTTTCGATCTCGAGTAATTGGACCGTACTTCATTGCAGATACGCTAAATGAAGAGAAGTACAGACATTTCTTAGATCAAGTACTTCCAACATTACTTGAAGACATACCTATTCAGGAACGATTGAATATGTGGTATCAACACGATGGTTGTCCATCCCATTATGCAGTCACAGCTCGAGAAATATTGGAGAGAGATTATCCTGGGCGATGGATAGGACGTCGTGGACCAGTTCATTGGCCTGCCCGTTCTCCGGATCTTACTTCTCCAGATTTTTTTTTATGGGGATACATAAAAGATACAGTTTATCAACAAGCACCGACTACACCTGAGAATATGCGTCAACGAATCATCAATGCATGCGCGAGCATCAATGGAGATATTTTAGCACGAGTTCAGCAATCTTTTGTAAAACGTTTTGAAATGTGTATTGAAGTCGAAGGCCATCATTTTGAGCATCTACTGCATTAAAATTATCCAAGTGATGTAGACGATTGAAATGTGTTGTGTTTTGTCTGTTATACCCCATCACCTCCGTTTCAGTTCAAGGGGTCCCCCTTGGAATCAGACAACTTTTGTCCGAAACATTCTCCTCCAAGACCCTTCGTTTTCGAGTTATTCTAATGTCAGATTCAGTATGGAACAATATCGATTAGAGCGCCATCTTTGCGGATTTCAGGAAAATGGTTCAGACAAAAGTTTCTTGGTTTTTGACCTAGAATCCAAATCTGCAGTAAAAAATATGAGATGCTATTTAAAAAACAAGAGTTGACCTCAGAATGCCCTTGAAGATGAGATTTGAGGTCAAAGCCAAGGCCACCATCGGATGTCCCCCTCGATACCCTACAATTTTTGTCCGAAAAATTTTCTCGTATCTCATTTCATTTTTGGAAAAATCGCCCGCGACACTTCAAATGCCCCACCCTGTATATACTATGAACGTTCATAGTATGTCTAGATATACTATGAACGTGCATAGTATATATACAACATTCTGATGCTACTAGGGTAAGTGTGAGATCATAAAAATTGTTGTAGAATGACTATAAGTAACCTGACTTGTGTGACTGGAGACACGATTTATTCTAAAATGATCTCCTCATAAGTTTCACCTCTTCGAATTTCACATTCAAGCTGGATGGTATTTATATTCTCACAAACCTATATTCTTTTGTACAATCATACTTGTTCATTTGTTTTCCACTTGATTCATTCTTCTCAAATTACAGATAACATGGAGTTCCCAAAGAATCCTGAAAAAACTTCATTCAAAATCCAAAGTCCTCAAAAAGTTATTCGAGAATTGATCAACGAACTCTATGGCACCTGGGATATTATCCCGTACAGCACACGAGTTCCCGTAAAGAGTCCCGTCATGCTCATTAAGTTGTATCAATAATGAATATCTTGAATTCAGAAATGAACTATTAATGAACAACTCCATGTTCAAAAAGAACTCAAATCGAGATTTCATAATGAATTGTCCGGGCATTCAAGACGTTTCCATTCTGAATTCAAAATATTCATGATGAATACATGTTGGTTAGCATAACGGGAACTATCCGGAAGGTCTTCAAGAAGTTTTTATGAATTCTAATTTATCATTTGTGGTGGCTGAGATCAAAGTCAAATGACTTCATCTCCACGTATTTACACTCTTACAGATCTTTATATGTGAATATGTATTGAGGATGGAGGAGAATCTCATTCAACAACATATCCCTCTCATTATTTCAATATATGTTCGAGAATCAGGATATGTGAGAGTGGAAATATCCCACATAGCACTACAGTCTCAGAAGGATTCTAGAAGTATTCATGGAGAACAACAGTGAGTTGAATGAGTTAAAGGGGAATCTTTCTGAGACTATGGTGCTGTGTGGGATGTGAGAGTAGGTATCAATCATCTTCGATGTCCAAGAGAAGAATTATCTGGAATTGAACAGAATTGAAAATACGGATATATAATGAAAAATGAAGTATTTGAGATGTGACATGATGATCAGTCACAAGGAAACGCACGATCCCAGCGGATTCCACCCGAATTGTTCAGGAATACGTTGGTCCGCAAGGCAGAATACAGTTGTTACTCGCTGGTACCTGAGTCAGAAACACACTCTCCTTCCCCAAATATCCCTGTTCCTATATTTTGTTGAAGTTCTCCGCCCCGAGGAGGCAGCGCCTCAATTTTCTGGGAAAATTGACACTCTGATCCCGGATCTTCAAAAATGTTTCCCTCGGTTTCTAGGTGGAAATTGACACATCTGACACTTTCACACTCCCCCCAGAGGAAGTTATGGATCAACTTCGCGTTGTCGGACTTTCTACGGATGTAGGAGAGAGGGTTTGCGAGGACGATTGCAAGTTCACACGAACTCCGTTAAAGAACCTGCCATCACTCAACCAACTCTCCTAGGCACCCTGCCCAGAACTTCGGGGCTCTCCGGAGACCCAACAATTCCCACGACAACCAACCATCTTCTCGAGGTTCGTCCTATACAGAGGACCCCAATGAATATTTGTGGATCAACACCATTGCCTCGGGGAAATGAGTGGCTTCTCCAGTCGAACATTCCCTAAACTGTGTGGGGACTATCGAGGAGAAGAGGGACCAAGCGCACCGATGTGATGAGTGAGCTGATGAGGATAGATCCGTCCGATGGACAGTGGACGATTTGTCCCTAGAGCTTAGGCCCTCTGAGCCCGATTTGTCCTCAAGCCCGTCAGAGATACATCCGGAAATAACAATCCTCCCCTTGAGTCATCATTGGGAACACTCACGATTCGACCAACATCGAATCGACTCAACACTCCCAGTATATACACCCTTCCCATTCGTCATCGTCCGCCACGTTCTCGAACACTACAACAACCGTGAACGTTGACACACAACGTTTCACATAGGCGGATCATCCCCACCAATATCAATGATTTTGGAACAAGCAACGTCCAAAATCCATCTCTAGTTTGTGACGTGATATCTCGTCACAAAGAGAATCGCGGGGTGGCGCCGCGCACCATCGCTAGAGTTTGTCATGTCATTTGCGAACACTTGAGTTCGCTAGAGAGAACACTGCTGTCGCTCGCTCACATGAGAATTGGGAACACATCTCCTCTCCTTCATTATCTCATTCCTCCTCCAATCCCTGCCCTTTCATGATTTGTCGAGGTTTTCCGCCTCGAGCAGGCAACGCCATCTGCCACGAGGTGATACGGCGGTCCCTTATCACCGGAGGACGATCCACCAATCACGGGAGTCCATCTTCTCTCACCCCAGGCCAACCAACAGCGGAGGAAGGAACGCCCTCTATCGCTCTCTCACCAAGGCCGTCAACCCGAAGAAAAGAAGCAGGACGCATGCGCCGTTCAACATGCTCCTAGAAGAGAAGAAGAAATGGACGAGAGAGACGACTCGAACCCCGACACCTCCCGTCACTCTCACACTGGAAAAATCAGTCAATTGGAGGAGGACAGAACCCCCGTCCCTCCAAAACCGACACTCACCAAACGACCAATCAGAGACCATCACCGACAGAACCAATGAAACGAGCTCAACAGGCGAGCTCCAACGGGAAGGCACTGACGGGGTTCCGTGTATCATTTTGCGAACTCACCCGTCGGTGAAGAAGGAGAAAAGGCCATCTTGTATTCTCACTTCTTATGTGATCGAGCCACGGCGACGTTAATCCCAGAAAATTTCTTTGAAATATACCGAATACGGTGAGTAGACGGTGCCACTGGGGTTATATTTTGGATTAGGGAGCAGTACCACCATCCGCCAAACTGTTCATACGGAGTGAGAGTGCAAGTGTGGTGGATTTTGGTGAAGTATCGTGCTAAAGTTTCCCTTCTCGTGGCATCCTCCACGTGCTCCCTCGCTCGAATTTCCCTCCGTTCTGTGTGTCTGCTCCCTCGAATCACCCCCTCGTCCGATTTAGCCCACCCTCGTGTACGATTTTATGGTCGCGGTTTCCCTGAGCCCTCCCCTTCTCTGCGAATGTAGACGGCGTGGTCCCTATAGTATATTCCCTCGTGGCCGTGCCCTCCGTGTTTCTTCGACTCCACGTGTTCCCCTAGACAGATATATTTAGCCCAAAGAATTGTTCATATTTCGGTTTTTTCTGCGACAAAGTCGCATGTGTACTAAGTCAATCTTAACGTAAAATATATACGTGCCCTGGCACGTGTTTGATTATATGTCGAGATTGTTTGATTGAGCTGAATCAAAATCAACCTACCCCTCTCCCTGAGCTACCCTTATTCCTTGAACAGATCCACCTGATCGTGAACGTTTGACTTTCTCGTTTACAATATATATCAGGTGCCGCCACTACGTATAAATATCCACGACGGGAGTTGTGGAAGCTCTCAAAACTATATGCGCCTTTGTGTATGGGTTGGAGGTAGACCCATCACAAGTTACACATCCTCAATACTTTCCGACCACTTTCCCCAATTGTATCGTAGTCTCTAGTAGTATCCTCAATTCTGCCTCAATAAACATTTAATACGGCACTTTGGGCTATCCACCCACGCAGTCAGCACATTGCCTCAACATCTCGCAACCTATGGTTATGAGCGGGCCTTATTTCTCCTTGGCTTATTCCCCAAATATCTTGAATCAAGGAATTTATAATATTCCGAGTACCTGGGTGAAGAACTCCATGCAGAATCCCGTGATTCCGTTGACCTCAACCCAGAACCTATTTCACCTCACCCCGTGACTGTGACGCCAACTTCGAACCAACCTGAATATTTCCGATTATCCCCCGCCTTTTCACTTATAGCTCAATCGAGGCCCCCAAAAACTTCCTCATTGGCACCAACAAGCCACTTCGCGACCCCCAATCATTACTCAATACGCTCCCACAAATCCCCCTACCCCGTTCTGCCCCATTATGACTCAACTAGTATCAATACTTGTTCTGGTACACAACCCCCGTCCGTTATGACCCAATATGTGCTCGCCGGTGCAATTCGTCATAACTTGGCTGACATTGCCTGGGATTGGCGGTCATCCCTTTCAGGATTAGACAACGATCCCGAGGAATTCCCCTTGAGGTTGAATGAATGCCGAGCGATGACGAATCTTTTGAGTTTGGAGGTTCCAAATTTACTGCCTACGATTCTTGAGGGGATTGCTTGACAGTGGTTCCTCATTGAAAGTACTCCCTCCACCTCCCTAGGATAGTTTCACAGTGCTCCCAGGTAGAGATTCGGCCTGACAGATTACGAGGCCACATTACGGTAGCGAGTGCTCACTCGATTTCAAGGGCCAGATGAACCACCTGCGGATTACATAAACTACGTGCGATCATTACGGTCAGATATAAAGAATCTTCATACCCTTGCGAACCAATTTTCCACAGCTCTCGACCATATGCGTTTGGAGTTCCGCAGTGACATGATCAAGGGGTCATTGAGCATGTATTAGCAGATGGAAAGGCGGGTCCTTGGAGTCGAGCGGTCACTCCGGCCCCGAAGAGCCCCTATCCAACTTCCCACATTCCAATTAGCTCTACCTGAATTGACATACAAGCTGGAGAAAGCCCAAACCCGTCCCGGAGGAACTTCGGATTCACCCTTATGAAACCTGTAGAGTGTTCGTGCTGCGGTGGACGTGGACACTCCGCCAAGCAATGTGGCAAGACCGAAAGGTTAAAAGTTTCTGTGGCCAAAACGCAAGACGAGGGGAACTGACCCGAACGGAGGTGACTAGGGTCCACCCAACCTCCAATAGTTCACCCCATGGACCTATAATATATGGACCGCGTATGTAAGAAAGATATGTATCCTTGTAGAAGGAGATGCAACATCAGTCAATGTCAAGGTGCGTACGCATCAATGACAGATACAATATGGCCGTTCTCTTGGTACAAGAATACACAATGTTTATAACCTTCACACGCTGATGTTAAAAAATGAGCCACTTATGTATTGTAAATTGTAACGCATTGTGAATTCATAGTAACACATTCCTGTTTGACTTTTGAAAAACATAAATAAATATGCCGCGATACTGTCACGTTTGTGGATTCAACAAAGACAGTCTTGAATTGGATATTTCGTTTCACAGGTATGTGAAACATTTCGGAATATATCTCCTTGTCTTTTTATTTTTCTGAGATATCTTTCATCGATCTTACAAGAAGTTTTCATCCCATATGCTCAATATATTCCATATGCACATAGGGTTATAGATAATAATGACACATGTTTAACTTGTTGAATTTTGAATAATTTTTTGAAACCGAATTGTCATTGAATTCGAACATATTGAAACGTACATATTTCTATTTTTTCTAATAGCATGCCTAATCATTATATTCTGTCCAAGAGAATTGAAACTGGGACGCTCTCATGCATTCAGAATTAGATTTTGTTGTATTCAAATTCGAATTGGTTTCGATAAACGATTCAAACTCCAGCAACATCACATCCATGATATTATGTATATCACTGGAATTAATGACACTTACATCCATACATATATTCACGCATGAAAGAATAACAATCTTCTCTTCATGTAAATATGATATTTGAAAGTGATTCCACAGCAAAAATAATTTTCTCCCGCTTCTGTGTAATAGGTATCCGAAAGAAGAAACTCTTCGAACTGCATGGCTAACCAATATTGGGAAAACAAATTTTGGACCCACAAAGTCCAGTTTAATTTGTAGTCTGCACTTCACGGAAGACTGTTTTTACTTCACTCAAGGAGGAATCAAGAAGCGCAGAAATTTGAAACCAGGGGTTGTACCGACACTTTTTGGATTTCGATGTTCCAAGTATGTATTCAGCGCAGTGATCCCAGAATACGGGAGCTGGTGGCCCCCACCATTGACCCCTTTATGACCTTTCCAAGCTTACTGCATGTCTAAGCGAAGTAACTAAGATTACACTGTGGTTCAGTATAGTCACTGCCTACAATGTATTTTTCCTTATTTGAAATAATTGTATCATAAGACTGCAGTGGTCTTCAAGATGTAAATGGTGCGGGGCGCCAGCTCCCGCATTCTGGGCTCACTGATTCAGCGTCGGATTTGGAAATTTTGTTTCCCTCTTGAATCAGCTGGTAACGAGAGATGAACAGTAGGCTGCCGCCCATCACTTGCCCTTTGTTATATGTGCGTTGCAAAAGGAAACAGGATTTCTAAATCCGGTTCTGTATGCATTACTTCATATTCAATTTATTCGGTAGAAATTTTCAAGAAATGTGAAATTCATTCAGATCAGGGAAGCTCATCCACAAAATTCATTAAAATATCTTTCTTTCACTTCTTGTATTAATGAGAAGTTTCCAAAGTATGACGTAGAAACAAATAGTGGAAAGCGTTATATATATTCAATCAATAGTCCCTTGCTCATGAATTTAGTTGACAAATCATTGACTCATAGAAGGCTTCCAAAGTAGCTGACCAGATCGGTCCGGTATTGACCAAATCACTTTGATTGGTTGGGAATTTTTTTTCAACCAATCAAAGTGATCCGATCATGACCGGTCAGCTATTTCAGAAGCCTCCATAATTGAACAAAAATAAGTTTGAGGTGAGGTAATCTTTATAGTTTTGGAAACTTGAGAACAAACATAGTATTTGAAATATTTGATGAAGATATTCATAATTCAGTTTTCATTTTTAGAGACAAACCATTTGACAAGAGGAAATTAAATATTGTACAGCACCATAGCACTTCAGAAAATACGATTGATAGCGATAATTTGTGAGCATGTTCTTTGTAATGTTGGTATGTGAGTGATGTCTTGAAACATAGGAGAATGAAGATGTGCTATTTTGAGCTTATGACAGCAGGAGAAACATATTCGTTAATCTCATTTTCTTTAATTACAGAGAAAGTTCAAATGAATCGTCAAAAATGACAATATGTGAGCTTGGTACTTGTTCTGCTGCAATTCCTGCGTCATTGGACAATAATAATGAAAGTACCGAAAGAAGGATATCTTCTACCGATGAATACTTCATTCTTGCACCACATCCGCCAGGAAAATGGGAGCGGAAGAAAAATCCCAGATTTGTTGGTGATTGTGATATCAATGATTTGAAGTCTCCCACTAAACAGGCTCGTAATTGGGGCATACTTGTTAATCAGGTCAAAGCACAAGGAGCAAAAATATCAAGTTTGCAAAGAAAGAATAGACAATTAGAAGAGAAAGTGAACGATCTTGGATCATTGATTAAGGATCTACGAAGAAATGAATTGATATCTGGAGATGCTGCCAAAATCTTATCTGTAAAAAGTATTTATTTTTGATCAATCATATTATATAAAGGACATACAGGGTGCGGATTATATTTCAAGGGCGTATTTTTGGAGTTGAAATGGGAAATGTTTTTGTTTTGGAACAACTATGTGAAGAGCTAAGATTCAAAGTTGAATCCAATCATCGGCATATTCATTAGTGATTAGACTAGCAGATATACTTGTCACTAAAATGGCAAAATTATTACGTTCATAACTCAAAAACTATGCATAATCTGTTGGATCTTCTCAAAGGAAAAATTGTCTTGTTTTCATTTCCAAAACACACTCCTAATGTATAATATCTCCGTCTTTGGACAAACTGTATGGGATATTTGATGCAAGAAATGAAAAATCAATTCCCATCGGTTTCAATTAATTTCTACCGATTTTGTAGATATCAATTCCATTGATTGCAATTCATTCAATCAATATATCAATCAATTTTTCTCCAAATAACATTTGTATTTGTGTGCTTTTTAATGTGTCGCATTGGCACAATAATCTTGTGTACCAGTAATGTTGTGTGCATGAGAGATTGAGACTTGACAGACGTTGACGTAATGCTTATCTAATTTGAGGTAAATGATAGTAAAATCGTGGTAAAAGTTTTTCATTTTATGAGTTAAAAAGCAATGAGCTCTATAAAATACTGGAATACGCATTTCCTGAATTTTCTATAGTACAGTTCGGTTTGGTTAGAGAGAGAGAGAGAGAGGAATCCGATGTGTCGAGATTAGATGTCTTTTTCTGGTACACTTATTTCATAGAGAGAAAGAACATGGAAAAGGTGTTCTCATCTCTTCTTCTCTCATGCGATAAACTACATCCTGTGCTCGCGTTGATCTGGAGAGTGCTCATTCCAATATGTTATTGAATTCAATGGTAAAGAGTGAACAACATTTTTACGCAGGAATTTATTCATTTTATAAACAAAATCTGATATGGAAAACATGCTAGAAACATGAACATCGTGCTTTGACATATGATTCAGGCGATTATCGATATTTATTGATTTATTTTTTTCGTTTCTGTGATCTTTCATGAATTCATGAAATCAATTTCTTGTTTCTTCACAGAGGGTTTTTTTTTAACTCTTTGGAGATGATTGTGTTGAGTGGGAGTGTACTTTTTAAGCTCATCCAGTTTGTAATTGGGAATGGTAATTCTTTATGCAATAAAAAAACCACATCAAAATGACAGTCCATCACACATTTCCATGAGACTTTTGTTTTTCTTCCATGTGAAAGAAGTGAAAACACAGCACACATTTAAATACACATCTGCAGTTATAAATACCATATTTTATTAATTCTATCATGCGAAACGTGACATTTCCTTCGTGTTATTAAGGTTTCAGTGCCCATAGAATACAGAGAAATATTGAATCGCCAGCTAAATGAAGGGACCAGTGCAAAATACCCTGAGATTCTACGTAAATTTGCCACCACGTTAAATTTTTATTCCAACGCGGCGTACAATTATGTTCGGAAAACGTTTTTGAAGTCTTCACCTCATCCGGCTACCATTAGGCGGTGGTATTGTCATTTAAACGGCTCGCCAGGGTTTACAGAAGAGGCTATTACTACACTAGAAGAAAAGGTTAAACTGGCAGATGCAGGAGGGAAAAAGTTATTGTTTAGCCTTTCAGTGGACGAAATGAGCATTAGAAAGAGTTTGGAATTCGGTGGAGATGGATATATTGGTTCAATTGACTTAGGAACTCATTCAATTGATTGACATTCTGAAGTCACTGGAGCGGAACATGCGTGGGTCTTCTTGGTTACCTGTCTGAATATGCATATCAAAATGCCAGTTGCTTATTTCCCCATAAAAGCATCATCTGGGAGAGTCCGAGCTAATATTTTGAAAGAATGCTTAACGATATTGTACGAACACTCTATAAATGTTGTTTCGGTCACTTCTGACGGTACATCCGTGAACATCAAGATGTTTGAAGAAGCTGGTGCAGTTTTATGGGTTGATTCGATAGATAATCTAATACCGTATTTTTTGCATCCCATATCGAATATCAAAATATTTATTATGCTAGATGCCGTTCATATGTTGGAATTGATTCGAAATCTGTTCGGTAGTAAGCAAATCCTATTCGATGAAAACGGCAAGGCAATAAAATGGGAATACCTGCAACATTTGGTAACTTTGCAACAAGAAGAAGGACTTCATGCGGCAACGAAACTTCGAGCACGTCATCTGGAATGGTCGAAGGAGAAAATGAAAGTTGAATTGGCTGCCCATGTTTTTAGTAAAAGTGTTGCAAACGCTCTTGAATACTGTGCAGAAGATTTAAAAGATACTCGCTTTGGAGGTGTTAGTGCTACATCGGAATTTTGTTTAAAAATTAATAATATATTCGATTTATTGAATAGTCGGAACCTTTTATGTGAAACTGAAACCAAGAAGTGCATCACTGTAAGCAATCATGAAGAGATTCCCACAAAAGTAATTGATTATTGTGATTATTTGGAAGCCTTATCCACTAAAGAAGGTTCTATATTGAAATCTAGAGCAAGAGTTGGAGTATTAGGTATGATTGTCTGTCTGAAAGATGTTGTAGATCTTGCTCGCACACTTTTTCAATCCTCAAATATGACGTTCTTGATGACCTACAAGTTGTCTCAGGACCACCTTGGAACGTTTTCCAGCGCGATAAGAACTTGCGGAGGATGGAATAACAATCCATCATGTAAGCAGTTCCAAGCAGCCTACGAAAAGCTCTTGGTACACGCTGATGTACCTCTCTCACCAAGCGCAAACATCACCAATATTGATGACACTAGAATTCTACATGTGTCCCGAAAATCTTCAGGAAGTAATAACTCCACCCGAAAAAATACAACAATATGCAATATCCATACAGTCATCCCAAGTTGGGAAGCGAGTACCGACGATTTATCATACCGAAGTATGTCTGACGTAGGAATTTGCGAACAGAACAATTTTGATGATGATACCAATGATTCATTTCATAATGTCTGGTTTTGCAATGAATATACTAAAGATATCGTTGCATATATGAGCGGTTTCATTGTAAGAAGATTGAAAAAAACTGTGAAGTGTGACATCTGTTCTGCAGCATTAACTTCTGATGCCAATTCATCAATGCTACAGCAACGCGAAACAGAAGGAAATCTCATAATAGCGTCACAGGATGTAATTCATACGTGTCTCAAAGCGGAATATGTTCTCAGATTCTTTCCTGAGAATTCACTTTACAAAAAAAACATAATGCATACGCTCATTATCAAAGCTTCAAATGAAATTCCGGGAACTGTGTTTCATAATGAACAACACATGATGGGTCAAGCACCTTTGTCTGATCATCGATGTCAATTATTGAAATTGATTTTGAAAAAATATTTCATCATCAGACTTCACCATGAAGGAGCTTCTCGTAATGATAGTATTGTTAGAATCCGGAATATTTACAACAAATTGATTTTATTTAAGCATCAATGAAGTTTTCACTGGAGTTCTGGAAAAATTATAGAAGTATAATCAAATTCTCCTGTTTTTAATTTCATTGAGAATATTTATTGCTAATGAAGATTCGTGAATCTTCGAATATCCACCAAGATTCCAAATGATATGAAATAAGAGTACCATAAAATTTGGGAAATTTGTTTTTCAATTTGGAATTCACTGACGAACCCAGAACCGTGCTCATATTCCATTAATTATTTCAATTTTAATCTTTTAGTAATAAAAAATGTGAATTCATATTCAATATACGTTCTGTTAGTGACAAGATGAGATATTTTTATAAAAATGTTCTTCAGATTTTGAGATGATCTCAATTTGAGTATTTTCGCAATGTTGAAATGTAATATATACATAAGTGATTTTGGAACTGTGATGAATGTGATTAGGCAATCTCACCAAAAACTAATTATGTACAATTACCATTTACCTTCATCATTGGTTTTGATATTATATAGATGATTTTCGATGTCATGCGTTTTTGATTTGACCTAATGTAGATCCACTTTCATGTACGAAATAATAGTAAAAATAGTCAATCTCTCTTAGAATAATCCGTCTACTATTTTTAGATTATTTTATTCGTAATATTTATAGAAGGAAAGAAAATATCACAAATACTCAAGCGATAATATGAAGACTGATAAGTGTATTTACATGTTTAGTTATATGGTTCACAGTTTGATTTCGTTAATTTCATAAAATTAAACTATTTTGAATCGAATTCTTCGGTCGTGAAAAAAATCCAGCGTATTATCTACAGCACAAGAGGTGTAAAAGGAAATCATAGAGAATTGAAAAATGTTATTGAGAGCTCTTCTCAAAGCAATGTATTGTATACGTAAACATATTCTTGCTATTTCCGATCCTAAAGGTGTGGATTCAATTGAAAGAATATACACGTATTCTCTATATATAGGGTTTAATAAAATTATGAAATTGGATGTTTTTGCAATGAGTACATTCGAAGATGATAATGTTTTGTGCATTCATATCTTACTAATTACATTTTCATGTTGAAAAAAATCGATTCCAAATGTTTCGTCCACATGAATTGATATTTTTCGTTCCATCGAAAACCTTTTTGAAACAATGAATACTTCACGCTCAACAGTTGATGCAATGTCACCAACGGATTGTTGTAATTTTCGGACCGACGCGGAGATTTCATTGTTAAAGCATCGAAGACTTCTACAGAGGATGTATCCGTTTGTATCTTCAATGAAAAATTATCAGAAGAGTATTGACAAAATTCAGATTTTTTGTTTCAATCTTCAGACATAAAAGAAAAATAGCATTTCCCTTGGAAACGATGGGGTATTGTAAAAATTTGTGTAAAAAATTCGATGATTTCATATGATGATGATATGAAATCATCAAATTTGAGAATAATTTCTGAATATATATTTAATTAATTCCCGAGGATTGAATTATGAATTGTTTTCATTTCCTCTTCATTGTTTCAATCTGTAACGCTACTATTCACATATAATGCATTCATATTTCCCGCTTGTTCGCTGTCAACTATGACTTCAAATAACGTGCGCAGTAGATTTACGCATTTTGGTATTCATCTTTTTCATTTCTCTTTCTATCTAGTTATCATTCTGCCGAAACAGATATCTCCCTCACATGCGCGGTCCATATATTATAGGTCCATGGTTCACTCCCGTTGACCCTCAATCGCTCCCGTGCCCCAAGAAATGGTACCTCATCAAGGAAATTCCCTGGTGACATGAAGGTTGATAGCTCACCCCGTCACTCTTTCTCCACGGAGCTCCATTGGAATGGGAGCCCACCCCTGCCCCAAAGTGGATTCCATAGGACTACCCCAGGAAATCAATATAGAGAATTCATCGATATTCTGGACTTATCTCGATCGGGATCATCGGAATTGGAATGAGTACCTTCCGGAATTCGTCGTGGATTATGATACAGCGATTCACTCTCCCATTCACGTAAGCCTGGCCCAGCTCAATGATGGTTCCAACCTCGTCCCTTGCAGCGCCATCGCAAAGTCATTGAATGACCCCAAAAAGCCCTAATGGACCCCCCTACTCGGAAAGATCTCCAGAAATGAGAAAACCACATGTCCCGAATTCCAGCCCTTCGTGATATCGTTGGCCAGCATCTGGACGAAGCCTTCGAATCTCAATCTCGGTATTACAACAGTGTGAGATTGAACGTTGTTTATCCAATAGTTGACGGTCATGAAACGGAACTTTGTTTCATCAGATGCTCCACAGCATTCTACTGCAAAGTGGACTGGAAGGTATACGGCTCTCTCCACGATCACCGACGTTTGTTTCCCTGGTGTGGTCGAACAAGTGGACAAACAAGGACACATAGCTGATTGATCCAAACCCCATAGTCCTCTCGTTTGGGAGTGAGGGAAGAATTCATCATCAATACCTTGAATTCAAGTCTATTCTTTCTGAACCCCTCATTGTTCAAGAAAAATTGATATTTCAAATTCGAAGATAATTTTCTGAAGATTCAGAATGGATTCACTTTGGAATCATTGGAGTTATTGAGTATGAATGGTCGTTTGTGTTATCTGAGTATGCCTCATAAGTCTATTTCCAAAGTTCATACAGGGTAAAGTTCATTTCTAGAAGAATTCGCAATGACATATGTCCATACTTCCCCACTTAGTTGCACTACTCGGATCTTCTCTACGATTGGCTGAAACTGATAAACCCAGGATTGGGAACATTACGGTGAAAAGGGGAACAATGAAATGTTCAAAATCATAAGCTGTTTTGAGCGTCCCGAGCTGCTCCCAGTGTCAACTAACATTCGGTCTCCAAAATTATTCAGATGTATACTGTTTGCAGGAAATTCACTCCCCTCCCCTTCTTTCCCTCATTCTCAATTTCAATAATCTATTGCTGTACTATGATGAGATGGATAATGAGAGCAAAAGTGGTTTTCGATGTCACAGAAGTGATCTAAGGACATGTCTTTCATTGCTATGTTCCCTATCAAACTCGACATGAGTATTTGATTTTCATTTGTTTCCAATTCAAGGCATATTCAGAGAAAGAAGTGGAATCCCAATAGAAAAACTCCAAAAAAGTCAAAGAATCACGTCAAGCACATGAAAATGCGCTGAATATTCGCAAAAAAGATCTATGAGACTGTTCTCAACAGAAATTTTATTGCATTCGAAATTTCGATGTGATGTTAACAGGATATGCGCCATCTGAGGAAGAAGATCCAGGATCAATATGGGCTGCAAAGTACAATTAGTTATCCAAATGGTTTGCCCATGTGGAAGACATGTACAAAAATGTATAAAATTGTGCATAAGTCATATACAAACCATATACAATTGTATACAGATTGTGTACGATTGTATACATTTTTTTACATTTCTTCCACATATGAGTGTGAACGATTTTCTGTATATTGTAACTCCAATTTTTTTCGATTCTGTGCGAACTGATTCATGATCTTTGAAAAACATCATTGTGATCAGAATGAATATACAGGCAAACCCCTGTATTCACGGATTGACTTATTCGGGGTGAGGGAATTGACACCCTGTTCCAATATTCGCGGATGTTTGCTTCACGTATTCGCGATTCATTGATGCGCGTTATTGACGTTTCGGAAGTTTTCTTTCCGCTCATTTGAAAATTGTGGAATTGAAAAATCATTCAACTAAACTCTGGCTCCAACTACACAAGCTCCGATCAAAAAACGCGACAAGAGTGTTCTGGATTTATCTCAAAGAATGAAAATTTTGGATTTATTGGCGGGAGGAGAAGAAATTGCTGCTGTTGCTCGAAAATTCAAGGTTAACGAGTCGGTAATTAGATCTATGAGAGACAATTCAACAAAAATTCGCTCGAGTGTAAGAATTCTTGGTGCTCAATCTAGTGCTTCCGCGAGATTCGAGAAATTATCGATCTTGTCTTGTGTTGTCATGGAAATCGAGACAATATCGAGACAAGATGCGTGAAATAGCATTCAAGACAAAAACGATATGTACCAATCGAGATAAGCGTATCGTCGAGATCAGTTGGTCAAGATCTTGACATCTCGATCTTGTATTATCAGAATCACCAATGCGCAGTAAGGACAAATTTTAAAGTAAATTATTGAGGTATTGGTTAGGAACTTTGTATATCTATATATACTGTATATTTGGATATACAAACAATGTAAATAACAAAGACGTAGTATAGATAGACCGAGTCCGTATATGGCCGGAGTTTAGGAGAGACAGGAACAGAAACTCTTCCAACCGTATTTTAAAATGGACGGGAGAGTTTCTATCTCTCTCAGACTGAGAAACGATAGTGAATAAACAGAGCTGATATGTTTGTTTTGCAAGACTACACTACTGCCACGACAGGTGTCACTATATAGTACGACCACAAGTGCTTCCAGATTGGACTCGCAAACGTTACGAACACAAGGAAAATTTCTTCGGGTCCCGAATGGGATTGCCTAAGAACCTGCATGGGAATAAGTAGGTACCCACGGAGAAAAATGCAGCTCGAAAGGATAGTAATCTTTAATAGAAAATTGGAGAATAATTCTTTGAATCTGAGAATATTCCTTAAACTCTGAGAATTTTTCTCAAGTTCGTAATAAACATGAAACCGTTCAGATTTCTCTTGAATATTGCTCGAAAAACAATGAAAAATTATCAATATTCAACAAATCATAAAAACAAATATGAAGTTTCCAAAAGTCACGCATGAAATTTTACAAAGTGAATAACAAAATTCTGTAATTTGGAAATAGGATGTCAAAATTTCGTTATTTACTTTGTAAAATTTCATGCGCGACTTTTGGAAACGTCATATTTGTTTTCATGATTTGTTAAGTATTGATAATTTTTCGGTGTTTCTCGAGCAATATTCAAGAGAAATCTGAACCGTTTCATCTTTATCACGAACTTAAGAAAAATTCTTAGATTTCAAGAAATATTCTCCAATTCTCTATTAAAGATGACTATCCTTCTGAGCTGCATTTTTCTCCGTGCCCATGGGTTCCCAGGGATTGACACAAAGGTTCTTATCGGAACCACCTGGATTTTTTTGATACGGAAAACATGAGCCGAAGATTCAGTTTTTTCCTTAGGATCAGATTATTTGGGTATTTGAAGAACGCTATTCAGGTATCCTATCGTATTCAAAATTGACACCCTTAGTAAATCTGCTCGTGTATCCGAGCGAACCACGAATATCGTTTTACCCTCGATTATCTGTTGGCTATTATCAGCAAACGTGACATCATTATGACTGGTGAAAGTTGTTATTTCCTCAAATTGAGGATGATAAACATGAGTTGTGAATTTCCATTTGCGAGTAGTTGCTTCGAAGATACAACCACACGACAATTCTTGTATACCAGATTCTTTATCGTTCCATTTCTTAATTATGTACCACTACGTAATGTGTTCTGATAGGTATTATTTGCCCCCGAATTGGATTTCCATTGAAACTGTGTCAAAGTACCGTAACATAAGTGTTACAAGAAGAGAGAAGAAGGGGGCACCAACGAGGAGGTAGGAGGGGCAGCAGCGGCGAGACTCGTAATGAGTCAAGGCGGCAAAGGACGGTTCGTCTCAGGTCCTCGTTACGCTAAGTAATCCAGAATCCCTAGTGTTCACACGCCCTACGAGGCCATACGGAAGTATAGAGGAGTTCGCTCTTTGTACCAGTTGAAAGCTGTATCACGTTTACACACAACAAGTTCGCCGAACCACGGACCCCCTCAAAGCAAACCATCCCTCCACGGTGACCCCGCGGATTCATCACTGGGCCCGGCCAGCCGATCGACATGGCGACTCACACCTACACACACGACACCTTTACTCATTCCACACACACACATAGCGGTAAGAAACCAATGTTACACTGTATCTTTTTTTTGTGACCAACTAAGGTACATTTATCGATATCATTGTTCTACATATGCTGGTTTCACTCTCAGTTTCTCCATACACCCCGTCCTTTGAGAATTCGCCCCCAAATCCATCCATCATAGTAGCGCCCAACACAAATACCCACATACATCACATACAAGCACACATACACACTCAAACAAACAAACACACGTACACAGCGAACATACTTATGGATATAACACATGAATACACATAAATACACATATATAGAGGGTGGGGCATTTAAAGTGTCGCGGGCGTTTTTTCCAAAAATAAAATGAGATACGAGAAAATTTTTCGGACAAAAATTGTAGGGTATCGAGGGGGACATCCGATGGTGGCCTTGGCTTTGACCTCAAATCTCATCTTCAAGGGCATTCTGAGGTCAACTCTTGTTTTTTAAATAGCATCTCATATTTTTTGCTGCAGATTTGGATTCTAGATCAAAAACCAAGAAACTTTTGTCTGAAGCATTTTCCTGAAATCCGTAAAGATGGCGCTCTGATCGATATTGTTCCATACTGAATCTGACATTAGAATAACTCGAAAACGAAGGGTCTTGGAGGAGAATGTTTCGGACAAAAGTTGTCTGATTCCAAGGGGGACCCCTTGAACTGAAACGGAGGTGATGGGGTATAACAGACAAAACACAACACATTTCAATCGTCTACATCACTTGGATAATTTTAATGCAGTAGATGCTCAAAATGATGGCCTTCGACTTCAATACACATTTCAAAACGTTTTACAAAAGATTGCTGAACTCGTGCTGAAATATCTCCATTGATGCTCGCGCATGCATTGATGATTCGTTGACGCATATTCTCAGGTGTAGTCGGTGCTTGTTGATAAACTGTATCTTTTATGTATCCCCATAAAAAAAAATCTGGAGAAGTAAGATCCGGAGAACGGGCAGGCCAATGAACTGGTCCACGACGTCCTATCCATCGTCCAGGATAATCTCTCTCCAATATTTCTCGAGCTGTGACTGCATAATGGGATGGACAACCATCGTGTTGATACCACATATTCAATCGTTCCTGAATAGGTATGTCTTCAAGTAATGTTGGAAGTACTTGATCTAAGAAATGTCTGTACTTCTCTCCATTTAGCGTATCTGCAATGAAGTACGGTCCAATTACTCGGGATCAAAAAATACCACACCAAACATTCACAGCCCATTGTCTTTGATGCTCTACTTGACGTAACCATCTTGGATTTTCTGTCGCCCAGTAATGCATATTATGTCGATTTACGTGACCATGATTGGTGAACGTCGACTCATCAGAAAATAATATGTTGATGAAGTTGTTATTGTGCATTTGCGCTAGACCCCATCGACAAAACTGTACACGATTTTCAAAATCATCACCGTGAAGGTCTTGATGCAAACAAATGTGATACGGATTCAATTTGTGACGTTCCAGTATTCGAAGAACACTTCTTCGAGAAATTCCCGAATGGAGTTCAATTTCACGAGAGCTCACGTGTGGATCATTGGCTACTGCAGCTAGTACATTAACTTCCGCATTTTCTCCGCTAACAGTTCTCATTCGATGTCGTTTTTCCCTTGTAACACTTCCCGTTTCTGAGAATAATTTTGTAATGCGTTGAAAATACCTAATGGATGGCGTTGTTTTTTCAGGAAATCGTTCTGCATACGAGTCATATGCTTGTCTGGGGTTCTTATGCACTTCACCGTAAATGTAGATCATATCGATCTTTTCAGAAACCGTGTATCGGATATCCATGATTTTCAATTTGTCATAAACCAAGTAATAATCAAATGTAACTGACAAACTGACTTTCAAAATCGTGAATTTTCACTGAACCCCGTCGTTTGTTTACATCGCGTGAGCTCTGAATGGTGGTAATGTAGACGATTGAAATGTGTTGTGTATTGACAACTTTTGCACGAAACATTCTCCTGCAAGACCCTTCGTTCTCGAGTTATTCGAATGTCAGATTCGAAATGGAACAATATCGATTAGAGCGCCATTTTTGCGGATATCAGGAAAATGGTTCAGACAAAAGTTCCTTGGTTTCTGACCTAGAATCCAAATCTGCAGTAAAAAATATGAGATGCCATTTAAAAAACAAGAGTTGACCTCAGAATGCCCTTGAAGATGAGATTTGAGGTCACAGCCAAGGCCACCATCGGATGTCCCCCTCGATACCCTACAATTTTTGTCCGAAAAATTTTCTCGTATCTCATTTTATTTTTGGAAAAAACGCCCGCGACACTTTAAATGCCCCACCCTGTATACACTAAAACACATAAGAACACAACGAATTTTTCCCTCGGATATTTCGCAAGCCTCTATCCATCTATGTTCCACTGAATACCTGAATGAAATACCGATACATATATGTAATACAAGAATTGAAATCGAATTCATATACACGAAGTCGTATAGGAAAAAAAATACAAGGAGCAATATACATATATCATAATCAACACGTCAAGACAAGATACAAAGAAGAATAACAACGTGACAAAATCAAGGAAATCGATCAGGAACGGATTAAACACCGTGTATATAAATTCCATAGAACAAACAATAAGAAATCCATCATATTCGACGGAAATTATATATGTACGAATATCATACGACAATATCGAAGCGTGTGTGTGCGCGCATGCATGCATGTAAGAAACCATAGGAACACGCGTACACACACGAATAAGCCTAGAACGTACAGGAAGGCATACATATCGCACAGAAGGATACTCTACGCGCAAGAAGAAGAACAACCTTGAGCGCGAAGTAGAGTATCGTTGACGCGATACAAAGACATAAGACATGAACAACATTCCTGAGAGGATACAAAGGACAAGAAAGCACATCTAAACGAATCGATTGAATAAATCGAAGTCTAAAATCCCTCGATAAAACCAAATTAAGGACGAATGATTCAAAAGTAATAGCACGAAATATTAAACAGAAATCAAATCGAACAAAATAATCGGCAGAATCATGAATATAACTACACACAATACTGGACACAGAAACCATACAAAAGACAAACGAATAACACACTCATACACATGCGCACATAGAATCATATACGTAACACATAACACACGATACAATATATCGACAAAGGAAATCTCGAATACCACTGCCGTAACATAGTACAAAGTACAGAAACGAACCGATATTAAACCGATTGAATCAAAAGAAAAACGAACACATAACACATACCCACAAACACCGAGAAAGTTCAAACGAGAAGAATTACACAACGAAAAATTAAGGCTGAATTGAATCGGAATCAAACACAAAATGAATAGACAAAGCAGACACAATGAAACATATATACCCACAGATTACAGACATACACGCGATGAAACCCAACACGAACAAAGAACAAAAAGAAGCTTGGATAACGAGACACAACACAGACAAAGACATACCACACAGACAGAATATAACCAAACTTCTACACAAGACAGTTTTCTGAGGAATAACCAAGAATTCATCGATGAGACAAACCATTTATTAGAACATTTCAATCACCCGAACGTACAACGAAGACGAAGACAAAGACAAAATAGACAACGAGAACGACCAGAAAGAGATAGAAACAGGACGATGTTGAGAAATTTTTTACATAGAGATTCTGACTATAATAATGAACTCAGTAGTGCAGAATCAAACAACAGACATAGAACACATGGACAGAAACACGTAGAACCGGAAATCGCAGTAAGAAACCCGATAGATGGGGATAGGAATCACACATTGGACGAAATAGATAGTTATGAAACAGACATAGAAACCGAACCAGAAAGAGGTAGGAATTCCACACGAAACAATAGACACACAGTTAGACAAACACAAAATTACACAGACACAAGTGAAGAAGAGATAATACAGAATGACACATACAGGATAGAACCATACAGCACAAGAAAAAGGACACAAAGGAAACCACGACTAACAGTAACGAACTTGAATATGAAATTCAGCGGGAACGAGACAGAAGACCCCGAACAATTTTTATTGAAACTAGCACAATACCAGAACACATACACATTCACAGACACAGAAATACTACTACTCCTACCACGAATATTGCACAACATAGCATACGAATGGCATACACTGAATCATAGGAAATGGGAAAACTCACAAGGATTTGGAGAAGATTTCAGGGAAACATTCTTTCCACATGATTACACAGAAAGATTGGAGGAAAAATTGAAAAAATGTACACAACAAAGAGACAAAAATATTACAGAATACTTAATAAGATTCAGAACAATGATGAATGAAATTTGGCCACCATACCCTCTAAAAACACAATTGAACAAAGCATACAAAAACTTACAATTAGGATACAACTTATACATAAGAAGAGGAGAGTTTGATACATTCGAACAATTAGAAAGGAAGGGTGAAACACTAGAAGCAATGAAACAAGGGAAACAGGAATGAGCAACAGACAACAATGACACGAACCAACGGTCAGACCAAAACACACATACACACAGCTACCACAACACCAATACACAAACAAGACAAAATGCAAAACGAAACACACAAACATACAACAATACAGGAACAGATCGGGGAAGACCACTCCCACCGACACCTACATACACTCGAAGCATACAATATACAACGAATCGAAACACGAATACACGGACACCTAACAATACCCGAAAAAACACCAACACAAACACGGGAACAATCCCAGAAGGATGTTTCAATTGCGGCCAACAAGGACATTGGAGGATAAATTGTCCGAATAAACAGAAGAACTAAAGAGGGGGCAAAGACGGGTGGAAGGAACCCCCTTGAAGGAAACAACACAAACACCCGAACACATGATTACGATAGACAAGGAAGAACACGACCCAAGACCATACGTAGGAGTGCGGATAGGGAATGAAATAACAAGCGCACTTATAGACACAGGATCCACACATACATACGCAAACATAGAAATCATGGGAATGCTCGAAGAACAACAAATGAAAATACACAAGCCGGAAAAAACAACAGTCATAACAGCGGACGGATCGGGAGCTGAGATAATAGGAACAATCAAACCACCAGTAATTATACAGGGAAAACCATACGAACTGACAATACGAATAGCACCAACTCTACAATATACACTCATATTAGGGATAGACAGTTTAAAAATAATGGAAACAACAATGACATTCAATGAGAACAAACACGATGAACACTCACAACAAGAGGAAATGAAGGAAAACGAAACACGGCACACTAAGACAGGAAATAGAAAAACGGTAATCACACAACAACATAGCACACACAAAAGGGAAGTACTACTGCCGACACCAGAAATTACAGCGAACACGAAATTATACCCAACCGCACCGATATTAGATGGAAAACAAGTAGAGGAAATGCTATACGGATCGAATCTCCAAAAACAAGAGATAGAATTCGTCAACAGTATAAAAGAATCAAATGTATCCGGAAAGGAACAAATCGATAAAATAGTACAAGAATTTACACAAAACACAGAGGACACACTACAACACACAGAACTAGTGGAGCACAAAATAGAACTAGAAAAGAACGAACCGAAAAAACAAAAACCTCACAACACATCACCAAAAATTTCACAACACATGCACATAGAAGTAGATAGAATGTTACAAGAAAATATAATAGAGCCATCCAACAGTAACTGGTCAATCCCAGTAGTCATAATCCAAAAACCAAATAAAACATACAGATTTTGCATCGACTTTAGATATCTAAACTCACTCACAGAGAAAGACGCGTACCCGATACCAATAATGACAAACATACTAGACAAACTGAACACAGCAAACTACATATCAAGAATTGATTTGAGCCAAGCATATTCCCAAATATTATCAAGAAAGAACAGCAGACAAATGACGGCATTCACAGTCCCAGCAGAAGGATTAAACCAATTCAAAAGAATGCCATACGGACTGACGAACGCACCCGTGACATCTCAAGGACTAATGGACGAACTAATAAGACCGGACTCAGAACCCTACGCATTTTCATACCTGAACGGAATAATAATAGTAACAAAAACCCTGGAAGAACACCTCCATTGGCTGAGAACAACCCTGCAGAAAATTACAAATGCGAAATTAACAATGAACAAGGAGAAATGCGAATTTGGATGCACACAGGCGGAATGCCTAGGATACATAGTGAACAGAAACGGATGACACATGGACACGGACGAAATACAACCAATATGAAACTACACACAATCAAAAACGATCAGACAGATTCGTAGATTAATGGGTATGACATCTTGGGGCAGGAGATTCATACCAAACTTCGCTCGAAAAACGGAACCAATTAGCAGATTATCAGAAGGGAACTGCAAGGAAAAATGAGGAAAAGAACAGGATAAAGCATTGCAAGAAATAAAACACATACTTACAAGACCACAGACAGGTCATCTAGGGATCGAGAAAACATACGCAAGGATAGCAGAAAATGACTTTTGACCAGGAATATACGGGGACGTGACGAGATACGTGGAGGAATGCGATAAATGCCAGAAATCCAAGGTGAATCAACAGGAACCAGCAGGGCTCATGGGGCAGAGAATCGTAGAGGAACCCTGGACAGTAGTATCGATGGATATAATGGGACCCAAACCAACAAACAAAAACAGGAATCAATACATATTGGTTATGACGGACTTATACACAAAGTGGACAGAAATAGCCCCCATGAGAAAAGCCAATGCAGAAACAGTACAAAAAATAGTTCAAACACAATTAATATCCAGATGGGGAACCCCCGGGTAATAGTAGCAGATAACGGCTAACCTATCGTGAATAAACTAATGAAAAAACTAACAGAAACACTAGGGTCAGACACATGACAACACCCCCATACCACCCACAAGCAAACCCAGTGGAAAGAAGCAATAGAAAAATAAACGCAATGATAAGAACCTTTTTTAGGCGGTAACCACAAAAACTGGGACGAACACTCAGAAGATTCACAGTTCACTATCAACACGAGCAAACACAGCTCCACAAGATACACACCAGCATTCCTAAACCTAGGCAGGGAACTCACACCACTACAATCATTAAAACACGACGTAGAACTCACACAAGAAATAGAAAACACAGACATAAATCACTGGACAGACGGACTGGAGAACCTGCAAATAATTAGAGGAGGACAAAAACACTCATTGGAAGCAAACGAAAAACAAACACATCATCATAAGTTACGCAGAAGAAACACAGAATTCAAAATAGGAGATAGAGTATTAATATCGAACCACACACTATCCTCGGAACAGGAAGGGACAACAAGTGAGTGGGATGAAAAATATACAGGCCCATACACAATCATGGGAGAACACTCGCCGCTAGTATATGAATTAATGGATAGACAGGGAAACTCTATCGGAAAAATCGAAGATCTAAAAAGATTCTACGAATAACAAGACAAAAACCACCGAACATATACCGAAATAAATAACCCCAAACCCTTTACGTTCCAGACGAAAGACAGGACAACAGAATAGAATTAGATAAATGGAGTCGACAATCAGAAAAGAGAACAGAGGAACGGAATACATGGATGTATGCGAGCGCACACACACGCAAAGACACAAATGGACAATTTTTTTATTTGTATTATGATTATCATTATTCTTAAATAAGGAGGAAAACAGAATTTTTTGACTTACACTGCCTCTCATAGCAGTGAGGATAAACTAAGAGTGACAGACTTAGGATAAGCGAACACGAATACACTTACACAAAATGTGAACACGTAAAAAAGACAACGAACAAATGTAGAAGAAGAACACCCACACGAAACGATTGTAAAGTAAAGACACACACACAGAAACAAATGTGGAAAAACAAGTAAACACGCACACACACACTGCACAAATAGCAAACAGAACAAGAACAAACACAAACAATGAGATAGGAAATAAGGATGAAATAGATAAGACCAAATAAAGGAGGGAAATATTTTTTTCTGAAACACACCTTATTTCATATAGATCAGAAATAATAAGCGGGACAAGATAGGAGACAAGAATCAACATAGATTAGGCAAACATTATGAAGAAAATGTAGAATTGGGGACACACGAACAGGGGGCCAGGGAAACACACAACACTTCAGACAAGGACAGAGCAAGGAAACAGGGGGCGTACAGCGGAGGGAAGCACACTACGCGCACGCTTCGTCCCACCGTGGAGGGGGGGAGTGTAACATAAGAGTTACAAGAAGAGAGTAGGAGGGAGCACCAACGAGGAGGTAGAGGGGGCAGCAGCGGCGAGACTCGTAATGGATGGGGGCCAAATTAACGGAGAATCAAATCAACGAAAAGTGGGTTGATAAGAGAGATACGTCACACTCTCTCGTTTCAAACACTGATTTCGTTGATTCGTCTTTTCGTTGATTTGGCCCCCATCCTTTGTAATGAGTCAAGACGGCAAAGGACAGTTCATCTCAGGTTTTTATTGCGCTAAGTGATTCGAAATCCCTAGTGTTCACACGCCCTACGAGGCCATACGGAAGTATAGAGAAGTTCGCTCTTTGTACCAGTTAAAAGCCGTATCACGTTCACACACAACGAGTTCGCCGAACCACGGACCCCCTCAAAGCAAACCATCCCTCCACGGCGACCCCGCGGATTCACCACTGGGCCCGGCCAGCCGATCGACGTGACGACTCACATCTTCACTCATTCCACACACACACATAGCGGTAGGAACCAATGTTACACTTTATCTTTTGTTTGTGACCAACTAAAATACATTCATCGATATCATTGTTCTACATACGCTGGTCTCACTCTCAGTTCCTCCATACACCCCGTCCCCTGAAAATTCGCCTCCAAATCCATCCATCATAGTACAATGTTGATTTCGCTCGATTCTTGAACGTTCCAGCCAACTTGGCCATATTTTCCTTTGGAAGGACTATGGGATGGTCATCAACGGCTTTACCTAAATTACTAAAATCAGATTCGTTCCTGTCGATCAGCGACAATGAGGCATCATTGATTGCATTCTTACCATGGGCTGAAATTCTAATTGGTGCGGCAATAGGAACAAAGACACTGGATGAATTTGAAGGGAAATAACTTCGCTCATCACTGCCGTTCCTTATACCGTTGGTCCGATATGTTTGGCCGTTGCCCCAAGTGTTGAGGTATTTGATAATTCACCGCGCATGAGGAAATTATTCATGAAAGCCGAAACGTAATAATACGTGGGTGTTCGGGATGTAGGCCAAATCAACGAAAAACAAAATCAACGAAACCGTTAGTTGGAAAGAATAAGACATCATACATTATACATCTCTTCCTTTCCAACCAATGGTTTCGTTGATTTGCCCTTTTGTTGATTCAGCCCCCATCCAGTGTTCGCCCTTCGCCGTGTTAACATAGAGAATAACAATTGAAATTGCAAGGACTTCTCAATTGATGAGAATACTGGGAAAATTCAATTGACTGACAAATGAATCGACTCGACGTAGTGACTGGAAGATATAAAATACGTATGAGAAGCGGACAGTAGATCGAAGGAAAAGGGAATAGACTCCGTCCCGTTTTTTGTTTAGAAAAGGAAGAAAAGACGAGTGTTCAGTTTCAACACTATAATTCATGAATAACAATATAATATAAACTTCAACGAATAAACTCCCTATAACGAAATTTACGAAGATGAGTCAGTTGAAAGGTACACAAGTACCCTATCCAAGAGACTCTAAATGGAGAAATGAATCTGGCCAAGATTCACGCGGCATTCACTCACTCATACATACAACCGTTGCACCGTGAAAGAGTCGGGAACATTTCCTGGTCCAGTGACGATCGACAGTAGAATTTGGAGGTGTCCAGCAGAAGATGCTCGAGATAAGGAACCGCGTCAAGAATTGATACTCGATAACGGCGTATTCCCAGAGGAATCCAGAGATAACGTAATCACAGCGGATCGCGAGGAGATGAAAAGTAATTACACCAAATACTTTACACATGGAAAGATAATCGAAGAGAACACACATCCGTTGCTCTAAGAATGTCATGACCCACTGCACTTGGAAGGGATTGACAGCCGAAGGTGTGGAATATCTTCGATCCCCACTCTCTAATTGCCGTGTCAATGTGTTATGAGAGTATGTAATTGTGATGTGCGACGAAATACTCTGCTACAGGTGCTACGATCGAACAGTGAGCAATATTCGGAATCCGCTGTCTTTTTCGTTCAAATCTTATGAACTTGTAGTTTAATAAGTACACTATATCTATGAGAAGTGCCACCACCCTACCAGCACACCTACCGCTTTCACGTCGCATCTGCGTGGACGGAACGTGGGCAAAAGGGATTCTCTGTAATGTCGCGTTTTCCTCTCAATTAATTCAATCAGAGGAATGTTGTTCCACTGTGAAGATAGTGAGTTTCATCGCTGAAGCAATGAACTTCCACCGAAAGTTGCACTGTGAAACATGTATTTATATTTATATATTTCCTTAAACATATGAAATTCTGGCAATCTATCGACAAGATCAATATTCTTGAGGTATTGTCAAGACAAGATCAAGATGATTCATTATAAGAAATATTCAAGAACAAGACGATATTATTTCCATATTCTCCAAGAACAAGAAAATATTTCGGAAAATATCGTATTGTCTCGTATTGTGGAAGCACCAGCTCAATCCAAAGTATACAAAATTAGCAGATGCCAAATAATGGAAAAAATGGAAGATATGCTGATTGTGTGGATACAAAATTCAATACACAAAAAAGTTGCTGTGAGCGGAGAGGCCATTTGTCGTACTATGAATATATGAAAGCAAAAAGTGACGCTCCGGACACGGAAACGTTTCTTGCGAGCAGAGGTTGATTCGACCGTTCGGAAAAACGTTTTTCTCTGCACAACGTTACTTTCTCTGGCAAGAGTGCATCTGCAGATCAAACTGCAGCTTTACGATTCCCTGATACTGTTCGAGATTTGATTAAGGAGAAGGGTTACACTTCTGCGCAAATATTCAATTGTGATGAGACAGCATTATTTTGGAAAAAAATGCCAAAAAGAACTTATCTTACTAAAGAAGGGGCATCTGCTCCTGGCTTTGGAGCAGCCGAAGACAGGTATAATTCATGATTGTAAGTTATAGTTTGATATTTTCCTGCTTTTTAGGCACTTATACGTATACGTAGTATACTCAGCACAGAGTGCCTATTGCGACCGCTCTCGCACCCTTTGACCGTATCTTTTGAATTATTTCAAGAATCCAATTGGGAGTTGCACAGTTGTTCATTTCATGCAATACTGATTGATATTCCGTGGAGTTGTCTGTGTGCCTGTCTGTCTGTCTGGCTGGCTGTCTGTCTTTATCAGGGATAACTCAGGACGGAGTGAACCGAATCGGTTGAAATTGATAGGTGACCTTCCTGGAACCCTTCCCCAGGGTCCGTTTCTCAATGTAAATCGGACGAGTCCTTTCATTGTTTTTTGATTCCTTTGGTCGAAAATAGGTGATCACGGAGAGAATTTTCTCCGCTGTATACATATATGAATCACTCATTTTCTCCGCGGTCTTTAAATATTTGTTATTCCGGCTCCCATGGACGGGTTTTGATGGAACATGGGTCCTTGGGGTTCTCGGGGGCGCGGAACCCGAATTTGTGGTCAAAATAGAAGGCCAAGATGGCGAAGTCAAGGAACCGGAAGGGAATTTGGTCACTTCGGTATTTATGGACAGATTGCAATGAAACATAGGTCCTAGGGGTTTTCGAGGCCGCTGAATCAAAATCTGAGGTTAAAATTGGAATCCAAGAGGGCAGAGTCAGGGAACTGGAAGTGAATTCGGCTGCGGGAATTTCCTGCGCTGTATATATATATATATATATATGTATATATAGGGGAGGCCGCGGTAAGATGAACCGCGGGGCGTGATGATCCAATTGTTGAATATGCTAAGGCACTGATGCCCTCTGGTAGTTCAACACGAAATTAGCAAGTTCTCAGTTGTATATCAACGGGCAGTTTGTTACACTACTCTCCGTCACATTTCATGTCGTGTGAATCGTAAACAAAGGTCACCTTCCAGTAAATTGTGGGTTTGATCCAAATTTCCTTGTTCACTATGGACATTAGGTCTTTGATGTAAATTTATAATTGGGAGATTCTAATATCCCATTCTATTCTCGACAACATCAGGTGATTTATGATACTTTTATCGATTGAAGTTATTTGTGTGAGGGGAAATCAAAATTACTCAACCAACCACTGACCTATCGGGGCAAGATGAACCACTATGTGAGGAGCAAGATGAACCATATCGCAAAATGGTATGATTTTGCACATTATCATCTGTCCGTGAAACTTTCATCTTTTTCGTGTGTACATGGAGGAAAATCCGAGTGTTTTTGGTATTCTTACGCACGAATGAAGAATTCGTGGTTATAATGACCTTTGAATTAGTATGAACCATGACAGCATAACGCACGTTGTTCCTCGAGAATTCATTCATTCTTCAATCACAGTTCCAAATGAGATGTTCAATTTCTAGTGATAAGATGAAAAATTCAATCACATGTGAATGAATTTTCAGTCTTTGCTATAGTATCTCATCCAATCTGTATGGTTCAGTCACTGTAATTTCATCTACATGTAATTGAAATTCCAAGCAGTTTTTGAACAGCAGTCAATTGAAATTTCAAGCAAAATTGCTCTCATGATATGTCATGGAAGTTTCATGCAGAAATTCACAACAATGTAGATTCAACTCAAGGGGGCTCAAGCGGTTCATTATTCATGCTTTTCCAACATATTATTTCGTCCTCTCAATAAAAAGGTTGGAAGAAGAAAAATTTGTGGTATACACTCGGGTGCCCTTAAATACGCGTCGTGTTCAGTTAAAAATAGTTCACTTTTCAGTAAATATAATTTGTAGAAAAGTAAATAATATTTCATATTTTATTTATTTATTTATTTATTTATTCAACGGGCAATAACGCCCTTTAGTGACCAAATTAATGATACAATACAGTGAAAATTTAACAGATAAAATAAAAATAAAAAAAAAATGAAAAAAAGAAATCATATAAAGCGAACAGACGGATTACAAAAAGACATAGTACAAAATATAACATCCTGTAGAGGATAAATAACGAGTATAAGAATATTACAATCTCACACACCTACTAGAACATGCTCTAGAGACAGAAGTCTTGAATACTGAAACTGATCCAGAAAAGAAATCCAACTCATCTCTATAAGTATTTGCTAAACAACAAATTCGATTCACTGGGTCAGTATGAAAGAATTGCGACTTAAACATAGGAACATTGAAAAGTAATGGGTTCCTAAGAGACCTGGAGGGTACATTGAAATTTAAGAGAGAGAGAAGTTCAGGGCAATTGATTTGACCATTGATTATTTTGAAAATGAACACCAAATCATTGATCATTCTACGAGTTTCGAGAGTGTTCATGTTGAACAACCCCATCAACGGATCATAATCATGGCAGGATATAGCCATGGGGGTATGATTTTTGAAAGCCAAGAATCGTAAAAATCTATGCTCAACTCTCTCGATAAGTTTACAATATTTGTCATGATGAGGAGACCAAATGTGAGTCGCGTATTCTAAGTTAGGTCTCACGAGAGCATTGTATAACGTAATCAATGTTGAGGGCTCCTCGAAGTCAGCAGACATACGCTTCAAAAAACCGAGCTGCTTCATAGCTGTGTTCACCACATTATGATAGTGAAAAGTAAAATTAAGCTTGGAATCGAACGTAATACCTAAATCGAGCATATTCTGCACAACCTCCAAGCTTGAGCCACTCAACTCATAAGAGAAGGTGATGGGCTGCAATTTGCGCGACAGTCTCATAACTTTACATTCCACTATATTCAGCTTCAATTTATTCAAGGAACACCATGATTCCAATTCATACAAATCCGACTGCAGAGCAATGGCATCAGCGTATGACGAAATTTTCATGAACAATTTCAAATCATCCGCAAAAATTAAATGCTCCGCAAATTTGAAGTTGTTGCCAATATCATTAATAAAAAGTGTAAAAAGCAGTGGTCTCAAATGCGACCCTTGCGGAACGCCTGAGCAAACATTGATAGTCCTTGAGGTAAAGTTTTTAATTTTGACAGTTTGGGTTCGATTCCCTCCCCCTTGATGATTGCGGGTCTTCCAGGGGGGTATTCATGATACCTGTCCTTGATATCCTTTTTATCCATCCCTGGTAGTATCTGCTTACTTTACGTGGTGGGGAGGATAAGTATCTCAGAGTTGGATCTTTTTTTTTGAGTGGAATAAACTACTCAAGAGAAAGAATACAAACTGAGAGGAACGAAATCATCCTAATGCCAGAAACATCGGCAAAATCAAACGGAAGGAAAGCAAGGGGAAACTACCTTCCTTGACATGTTTCAATACTTCCCGAAGAAATGAAACCTTTTTCCTAACCTGGAATATTATGTAACAAAAACAAACGAACAAATTAATAAATACATGATGGCGCTCTCTCGAGTAAAATATTCCGGAGGTAAACTAGTCTCCCGTTCGGATCTCCGGGTGGAGGCTGCTCGAGGAAGCTTCATCAGCAAGGAACGAAAACCGAAGAATAGGATAGGGAAAAGAAACAACATTCTTCGAGTCGGAGCGTGGAATGTTAGATCACTGAAGCAAGCGGAAAAATTAGAAAATTTGAAATTAGAAATGAATAGGTTGAATATAGACGTAATGGGGATTAGCGAAATGAGATGGCCACAAGAGGGCGATTTCTGGAGTGGGGATTATAGAATAATTCATACAGGATCAAAGAATGGTCAAGCAGGTGTAGGAATTGTGATGCATAAAAGAGTAGGAAATAGAATAGAAAATTATTTGCAACATAATGAACGTGTGATGATGGTTAGAATCAGAACAAAACCGGTAGACACAGTCATAGTCCAAGTATACATGCCCACATCTGCATATTCGGAGGAAGATATTGAAAAAACGTACGAAGAAATAGAAGAAGTGATAGAATATGTGAAGGGAGAAGAGAATTTGATAGTGATGGGGGATTGGAATGCGGTAGTAGGACAAGGAAAAGAGGACAACATTATAGGAGATTTCGCGTTAGGGAGGAGGAACGATAGAGGACAACGTTTAGTCGAATTTTGTGAACATCATAAGATGGTTATCACAAACACTTTATTCGAAAATCATTCAAGAAGAATCTACACGTGGAAAATGCCAGGAGATACAGCAAGATACCAAATTGATTACATATTAGTGAAACAAAGATTTAGAAACCAAGTGAAGAACTGTAAAACTTATCCCGGTGCAGATATAGATAGTGATCATAATATGTTGATGATGAAATGTTCTCTGAAATTCTAATCTCTGAAGAAGAAAAGGAAAATGCAGAAAAGATGGAATTTGAAGAACCTCAAGCAAAAACAAACACATGAGGCATTCGAGAAAATGTTGGATGAGAAATTGGGAGATCAAAAAGAGGAAGACTTGGGAATAGAGAGGAGATGAACAAAGATGAAGGGGAATATAAGAGAATGTGCGGATAAGATTTTGGAGAATGATGGAGTAGAAGCTAAAAACCCATGGATAACGGGAGAAATTTTAGAATTGATAAATGAAAGAAGAAAATACAAGAATAATGATAGCCAAGAAGGTCATCAACGATACAAATCATTGAGAAATAAAATAATAAGAGAATCAAGGGAAGCAAAAGAACAGTGGTTAGAAGAGAAATGTCAGGAAATAGAAATAAGATTGCATTTAGGAAAAATAGATGGAGCATACAGGATTATTGAAAGATTTTTCGGACAAATGAGATCTAGAAGCAATAAGATTAGAAACTCTCTAGGACGACAATTGATAAAAACGGAAGAGAAAATAGAACAGTGGATCAATCATTTGGAAGACTTGTATAGAGGAAACGATGATATAGCACTATTAGAGGAGGAGGAGGATGTAGATGAGGAAGAATTGGGAGATCCGATATTGAGATCAGAATTCGACAAGGCTTTGAAAGAATTGAAAAATAATAAAGCGCCAGGCATAGATGGCATAAGTGCGGGCCTTATAAAAGCTCCCAGTGAAGGAACTCGCGACGCACTGTTTGAATTGATTAGAGATATGTACGAAAAAGGAGAAGTACCGGAAGATTTCCAAAAGAATAAAATTGTCGCTATCCCGAAAAAACAAGGGGCAGACAAATGCGAGAACTACGGAACGATCAGTTTAACTTCACATGCTTCGAAAATACTGACCAAAATTATATACAGGAGGATGGAAAATAAAATAGGGAGTAGATTGGCAGCGGATCAGTTTGGTTTTAGAAAAAATAGGGGAACGCGAGAAGCAATCTTAGCACTCAGGGCAGTAATAGAGAGAAGGATAGCGCTGAAGAAATCTGTGTACATAGGTTTTGTAGATATACAGAAGGCTTCCGATAATGTGGACTGGGAGAAGATGTTTGCGATCCTGAAGAAGGTGGGAATGAATTATAAAGATAGAAGAATAATATACGAATTATATAAGAATCAAAGTGCAATAATAGACATAGAGGGTCAGGAAGGGGAAGCACAAATGAGAAGAGGGGTGAGACAAAGATGCTCATTATCGCCACTGATGTTCAATTTATATATAGAAGAAGCAATGAACGAAGTGAAGGAGGAAATTCAATCGAAATTACAGATTCAGGGAGAAAATATAAGTATGTTGAGATTCGCGGATGACATAGCTATATTGGCCACGAGTAGTACTGAGTTAGAGAATGTTCTCAACACTATGAAAACAATATTACTAGATAACTATTTTATGAATATGAATAAAGACAAAACAAAATTCATGATGTGTACAGCAGCGAAAACAGCTAGAAGAACGAGAATCAAAATGGATACCGAGACAATTGAACAGGTGAAAGAATTCAAATATCTAGGAAGCATAATTACAGAGAACGGCAAAAGCGAAAGAGATATAAGAGCAAGAATAGCACAAGGGAAACAGGCTTTTTATCAAAAGAGACAGTTGTTATGCTCAAAAAATATAAGCTTGGAAGTAAGGAAGAAATTCTTGAAAAGTTACGTTTGGAGCACAGCATTATATGGTTGCGAAACTTGGACAATGGGGAAAACTGATCAACGAAGACTTGAAGCTTTTGAAATGTGGTGTTATAGGAAGATGCTCAGAATAAAATGGATAGACAAAGTCGAAAATGAAGAAGTACTCGAGCAGATAAATGGAGAAAGAAATCTTTGAAACACATCGTGAAAAGGAGAAGCAATCTTATAGGACACACATTACGGCATGAGAGTTTATTGAAAACAATATTGGAAGGGAAAATGAATGGTAAAACTGGTAAAGGTAGACCTAGAGCAAGTTATATGAAGCAAATTGTACAAGACAAGGGATGTAGTAGATATGTAGAAATTAAACGTTTGGCGGATAATAGACAGGGGTGGAGGGTTTCATCAAACCAGTCGTAAGACTGATCACTTCATGATGATGATGGGTTCGATTCATCAAATAGCTTCTTATCCAAATAAGAATACTACCACGGAAACCAAGATGATTTAATTTAGATAAAAGGACGTTATGATCAACAGTGTCGAAGGCTTTGGTGAAATCCGTATAAACAGTATCAACTTGACTGTTATCATCCAGAACCCTCGGAACATAATTACAATAAATAGACAGATTGGTGCCTGTTGAGTGACCAGGCACAAAGCCATGTTGCATGTCAGAGATGATGCTAGAACATAGAGGAGATAATTTATCAGTTACTAAAGATTCAAATAATTCTGGAATCACGCTTATAATTGATATTGGTCTATAGTTTCTCACATAAGATCTGCTGCCAGCCTTGAAAATTGGTATAATCAGACTATTTTTCCAGCGAGATGGAAAATGACCTGAAGATAAGGAAGCATTGAAGATTAGCCATAAGGGTCGTGATAATATATAGCTGCAAGATTTTAGGAATAAAGGAGGAATACCGTCATCCCCAGGTCCTTTATTGATGCTCAGAGAATTGATCCCAAGAAATATTTCCCCAATGTTAATATGAAGATCGGAAATATCCAATTGAAAATTAGATACGAAATCAGGCAACAGATCGTTGGGAGAAACATGAACAGATTCAAAGTGAGTAGCAAACAGATCTGAAATTTCACGCCCAGAACTAACTGAAACGCCATCTAGAAACATGTTGTGAGGAATAGCATTATCGGATCGGTGTGAGTTGACAAAGTTCCAAAAGCCTTTTACATTATCAGCGATCTGCAATTCAGTTGACCTAACGTAGTCATTGTAACATTTATATATTAGATTTTTACATTGAGAACGCAAATCGGAGAAAATAATGTAATCTTGCAACAAATTAGAGATTTTATACGTACGATGCGTCACTTTCTTTGCTCGTATTAGATCAATCAACTGGGGTGAAAACCACCTAGGATAATTAGATCCGCGATAATAACACTCAGGAACATACAAATCAATAGCATAGTACATATGTTCATATAGGCACTCAGTCGCATCATCAACAGACAAACCTTCAAGTAGTGAGTCCCAAGGAATTTGATTGAAATAATTACAAATAGCAGTATAATCACCTAAACGGAAATTATAACGAGAAACACTGTTACTAGGAAGAAACTTAACTACATCCATACTCAGCGTAGAAACAATAGGAGGATGATGAATATCACAAGCTATAAGAGATTCAGTAGATAACCTCGTAACTAGAGAAATATCATTTGTGAACAGCAGGTCAAGCATGACCCCGAAAGCATTACAAATATCACTTTTTAAGATTAAATTAGAAAAATTAAAATATTCACAAATAAACTGAATTTATCTGTCATTATCAGAATATCCAATTTTTCCTAAGTATGTTTGCTGGTAATAGTTATTCCAAATATATAAAAGTTACGTCTCTCATTGACTCTCCAATAATTGACCACTGAGTGAAAAATATAACATCCTGTAAAAGGCAGTTATTGAAAGAATACGCTGGGGAAAATTTTCATTGGAGAAATCATGTTTCGGTACGATAGCGTATTCAACGGTGAAAAATAAACTACTTTTGTGATCATTTTGATCATTTAGAGAATAAAATCTGTTCAAATTCTCAAATATATTATTTTTTGATAGATATAACCACGTGTTGTCATTTGAATTCTCAATATTATCTTTCGGGTCATCTTGTCCCGTCTTGTGGTTCATCTTAACCCAGGTATGGGGCAAGATGATCTATTTGATAAATTTTTACTCCCCTAAATTTCAGCCAATATTTGTATTTTCTCAGGACATCGACATGACAATATTGTAGTTGTTGCTTCTGACGAACATCATACCAATTTGCAGTAAATTCTATCGAGGATTGCGCTATAGCCACCTGAGCTCAAGTGGGTCGTCTCGCCCCGACCTCCCCTAACTCATTTTCTCCGCAGTCTTGGAAAATTCGCTATCTTGCCTCGGATCAATGAGTTATCATGAAACATGGGTCCTAGGGGTTTTCGAGGGTGGTGAATCCGAATCTGGAGTCGAATTCCGAATTCAACGTAGCGGATCCAAGATGGCGCACGTGAAGTGAGTCAATCTTGCATTCGTGGACAGATTCATATGAAACATGGGTTCTAGGGGTTTCGGAGGGTGCTGAATCCAAATCTGACGTCCAAAAACGAATTCAAGATGGTGGTTCCAAGATGGCGGACGTGAATTCAGTCGTTTTGGCATTCAGGGACGGATTCTTATGGGACATGAGTTCTAGAGATTTTCGAGGGTGGTGAATTCGAATCTGGAGTCAAATCCCGAATTCAAGGTAGTGGAAGCAGTCACGGGGCGGAGCCCTCTGGTTCACATCATGAATATTTGAACAGGTACAACTACTTCTCTGTGTCAACGCCTCGGGTACGTGTGAGTGTAAACCAATGCTAGTCTACGAATCGGAAACGCCAAGAGCATCAAAAGGGGAGAGGAAAGAACATCTTTCAGTGTTTCGGAAATCAAATGAGACCGCATGGTTACCAAGAAAAATTTCGAAGAATGGTTTCTAAATTCTCTTGTCATCATCATCATCATCAAAAATTTTGTATCAAAAGAAAATTTAGCTTTCAAAATCTTCTTCTCAATGGACAACGCGCCCAGTCACTCATCAAGTTTGCAAGATTGACATCCTTATGTTGAAGTTCCATTCCTGCCACTTAACACGACATCACTTATTCAACCTTTGGACCAAACAATCATAGCTACCTTCTAATCGTACTACCTAAGGAAATCACTCAAGAGAATTTTAGGAGTCATTCATCGTTAAATTCCACAAGATATCGACGACCCTACCAGTGAAATAAGGAAATTTTGGAAGAATTTTTTGATCGCAGATTCTGTAGGGATGGTTGATGAATCGTGGAGTGAATTGAAGCAATTTACAATGAACGAAAGTGAGAGAGAATTGTTACCAGAGGTTGTAGTGACTGACGATGTTCCGGATCAAACTCTTTCTGAAATCGTCGAGAACGTGGTTCAAATAGCAAAAGATATTGGAGGTGTCGGTTTTGAAGATATCAACTGTGACATGATACATCGTCACAAAAGAGTGGCGAGATGGCACCACGCGTGACCCCTATGAAGAATGATCTTGTGACTAGAGAGAATAGTGGTTCACATGAGAGAACCCAGCTGTCGCTCGCTTACACGAGAATCGGGAACACATCTCCACTCCTCCACTATCTCATTCCTCCTTTAATCCCTGCGCTCTTATGATTCGTCGAGGTTTCTCACCTCGAGGAGGCAACGCCATCTGCCACGAGGTGACATGGCGGTCCCTGACCACCGAAGGACGATCCACCAATCACAGGAGTCTACTTCCTCTCGCCCCGGCCGACCAACAGAGAAAGGAAGAACGCCCTTCATCGCCCTCTCGCCAAGGCTGCCGACCTGGAGGAAAGGAGCAAGCCACAGGCGCCACCTGACCACTAATCATGCTCCTAGGAGAGGAGAAGAAAAGGACGAGACAGACAACACGAACTCCGACACTCCCCGTCACTCTTACACGGAAGAAATCAAAGAATTGAAGAAGGACAGGACCCCTTACCCCGGATAACCCCGTCCCACATGTACCCACACTCACCCAACGGTTATTTGGAGATCACCACCGTCAAGACCAATGAAACGAGCTCAAGGGGTGAGTTTTAACGGAAAGTCACCGACGGGGTTCTGTGTGTCACTTTGCGAACTTACTCGTCGGTGAAGGAGAAGAAGTGGCCATCTTACCTGTCACTTTTCGTGTAACCGAATCACGGCACCTGAGCACGAAAATTTGTTTCAAGAGAAAATTACGAAGACGGTGAGTGTGTGGTGCCATCGGGGCCCGAAATTGAATTAATAACGATGAAACGCATCCGCCAACGTCGTTACGCCGGTGTGAGAGTGTGAGTACGGTGGAGTGTTGTGTTGTTCTCGTGGTGAGGAAGGTTTTTTTATGCCCTCCTCCACGTGTCCCTTTATTTGATTTTCCCCTCTAGCCTTCGTGATGATTGGTCATTTCTTGTATAACCAGCCAATCATGTTTTCAATTTGGAAAGAAATGATCAATCACGGAAAATCTACGAATTTTTCTAAGGTAATGGCATCGCTGGACACACGGAGACCCGTCGGTGACTTTCTGTTAGAGCCCACCTTTTCCGTTCATTCGTGGGTCCTGGTGATGGTGGCATCTGAAGACTCGTTGAGTGTAAGTGTATGTGCGGGGCAGGGGTTCTTCGGGGTGGGTGTTCCAATCCTTTCTAATCCGTTGGTTCCTTCCAAAATGAAGGTGACGGGAAGCGTCGGGGTCCGTGTTGTCTCTCTCACTCCTTCCTCCCATCTAGAGGCACGATGGGTGGCTAGGCGGCGTATATGACTTGCTCTCCTCTCCCAGGTCAGCAGTTAGAATGAGACAGCGATATAGAATGTTACATCTCCCCCTGTTGTTCGGCCTGGGGCGAGAGAAGGTGGATTCCGATGGTTCGTGAATAGTCCTTCGGTGATGAGGGACCGTCGTGTCATCTTGTGGCAGATGCCGCTGCTTCTTCGGAGCAGGAGACCTCAACGAAGCATAAAAGGACAGGAATAGGTGAGGAGGGGGTACGTGTTCCCGATTCTCGTACGAGTGAGCGACAACTGTATTCTGTTGATCAAAACAATCTGTTGTCAAACTATACGGATCAATTCCTTGGGGTACGTGCGTGGTGCCATCTCACGACTTTTTGTAACGAAGAAGGACGTTACACTCTCTCAATTCTTCAAGGCTGAGATTGACAGGCTGGTTTTGTCTCTCAATCCCCGCAAACCTTTGGCAGTCTCGGAAGTGAGTTGCGATAGATTGAAAATTGTATTCAAATGCGCGAATATCAAACGACGTCCGTTTTCGTACGGCGCGCATGTGCAAGCACACACACATTGTGAGGGATCGCATTTCTTCGACATTTCAATGCGTTTGGCAAGGGCAAAATATCCCCTTCTGCATCATGGTGTTTTTACACCATCACAATACTTCCCTTCCCTTATACAGGACGTCCCATTTGAAACAGGACAGCTGAATAACTCTTCAGGGAATGGAGGGGGAAAAAAATGGTTGCGATCAAAGTTGTAGGGTTCGAAGGGGGCCATAGGATGGTGACCTTGAATTTGACCTTGAGGTCAATTTTGGGCATAATTGATGGTCAAAGTATGTTTTTTCAAATGTAAAACCCTACGTTCGACCTCAGAAATGGAAATAGCGGAGAATTTTACGTCCGAATATGTTAACATATCAGGTCATTTAGAGGTCATTTGAAGGTCAAAAAACCATTTTCTATGGATTTTCACGGAAAAGCCTCAAACGAGTTGTTTCTCTGACCAAAGTTATCAAAGTTAAAGTGAAACCCCACGTTTCGACCTTGAATTCGACCTTGAGAACGATAATGAATGCCAAATTTGAAACAATATTTAAAAAATTATTTATTTTTCCAGTTCGTCGTTTTATAATTACAGATGGCACAAATCCGTTGACGAGTAAGACACACTTATTGCAGGAGATGTTCGAATTGACCGCCATTCACTTCAATACATAACTCCAGCCGGCGTCGAAAGTTTCCAAGAACAGACTGAAAAACTTCTGCACGAATATTCGCAATTGCGTATCTGATGCGTTGTTGTAGATCCACAGGTGTTGTTGGTCGGTTGGTATAAACGACATTTTTTACGTAACCCCACAAATAAAAATCTACAGGGGTGAGATCAGGAGATCTTGCCGGCCACAGTACAAATCCACGACGACCAATCCAACGATTGGGGAAAAGGATATTTAGATAATCCCTCACACATCGAGCAAAGTGTGGTGGTGCACCGTCTTGCTGATACCACATCCTCTGCCTAGTTGCTAATGTCACATCTTCCATGAGAACTGGTAATCCATTCTGGGAAAACTGTAGATAATTAGGACCGTGAACAGTTCCATCGAAAAAATACGGCCCAATAACTTGATTGTCTAGAATTCCACACCAAACATTTATACTCCACCGATGCTGATGATCAACTTGTTGAGTCCAGTGCGGGTTTTGCGCTGACCAATAGCGGCTATTGTGACGATTCAACAAGCCAGTACTTTGAAACGTTGATTCATCACTGAAAAGAACATATCGAAAGAAATCGGGCGCTTCGTTCAACCTCTGTAAAGCCCAATGGCAAAAGTTAACCCGATTCTGCATATCTTGTTGAGATAATTCTTGGGTCAGTGTGATGTGGTACGGATGATATTGAGCAGCTTGTAGAATTCTGTGTGCCGTACTGCGTGGAATACCCAAATCGCGTTCAATATCACGTAAACTAACATGAGGATTCATGTGTATTATTGCTAAAACAGCAACGCATCGAGGGTCGTTGAAGTTGAAACCTTGATTGTTTCGGCGTTGACCAATCCTTCCTTGTCGACAATTTCTTTAAACTTGGCGAATGATTTCTGGAGAAGGATGATGCTGCCGATCTTCGAACCGCTCTCTGTACAATCGTGACGCTCTTTGATACACTCCGCGACACTCACCCAAGATCATTAAAATATCAACACATTCGTTAGGTGAATAAACCATTTTGAACCCGCACTTAAACCGTCAACGATGAAAACTTCTTAATGATCATTTCCGTACTGATATGAAGAATGAACTCTGGAGGTTAGTTCTGTTTACTTTCAATTCAAGGTCGAAACGTGGGGTTTCACTTTAACTCTAATAACTTTGGTCAGGGAAACAACTCGTTTGAGGCTTTTCCGTGAAAATCCATAGAAAATGGTTTTTTGACCTTCAAATGACCTCTAAATGACCTGATATGTTAACATATTCGGACGTAAAATTTTCCGCTCTTTCCATTTCTGAGGTCGAACGTAGGGTTTTCCATTTGAAAAAACATACTTTGACCATCAATTATGCTCAAAATTGACCTCAAGGTCACCATCTTTTGGCCCCCTTCGAACCCTACAACTTTTACCTGAACAATTTTTTCCCCCCTCCATTCCCTGAAGAGTTATTCAGCTGTCCTGTTTCAAATGGGACGCCCTGTATATAAAGAATATAGAAGTATGGAATCATCACGGAGAAAAGACATAAAGGTTTGAACATCAACAACTTAAATTGATATCAGTCTCTATACTGCATAAATGTTATCAAAGAAAGGAATAAATCCCAGTTCAATTCCACTGCTTCATCTAAGGGATCCACGCGAATTTGATCAGTTCAATTGTATATTCCGATGCTCATCATGAAGCTACGGTGACTACAGAATGTGGCCAGACTCAAATCCAGCTACATTCCTTCTTTCAAAGCATGAATACACGCACTCGTTTCCTCAATATTTCGCACGAGTATGTGCTTTTACAAATTTGGAATAATCCAGAAAGATTACATCAAACCAGTCTCTTCTGAACATCTTCACGAGATCCATCTGGTCAATAATGATAATTAATAATTTCTACTGTAAATAAAGCATGTTCTATGTATTTTATCAATCATTTCCCAGTAGTCTATAGAAAAAAATTTCCATCAACATCGCCGTACCGGGTGACGGCTGACCAGTATGTTCAGCGCGCTTGGAAGCTGGATCGTGCCGGCTTTAATGATTAAATTCACTAATGAGTTCATGAGACTCCATCATGTGTAACCAAAGATTTTGAAGGGAAAAGAATAAGCTGTCGATTGAGCGTAATTAAAGAATTTTCAAAAATGCCGATCTTTAAAAAAAATCGAAAAGAAAAAAAATCACTTTTTTTGCAGAAATAATTAATTTGAAGAATTGTCCTCACATCCATTGGAAAGAACGGAAAAAAACGACGAAAACCATAACTTGCATTTGAAAAGAAAATAATAATAATAACTGAGTTATAATTCAACGAAGACAAACGTGTCCGAAAGTTTGAGCCCCTGTACCTCGGCACCCCATCGATATTCCCTTCTCTCCTTCTGCACAAATCATGTACTCCAATAGTACAACAACTCCACCAAGTTTCATCAAGTTTCCAGCGATGAAGGTTTTTAGGCGGGTGAACTTGACGTGGAATGCCCCACATATGCTTTGTACAAATGAAATGATTAAAGAAAACATCCTTGAGTACAATATTACACCAAGACCTCAAACTTATTTATTCAGTCCGGACCATAAAAATAAAATAAACGTGTGCACACGCAACCGATTTTTAACGCGACGTCGATTCAGCGAACGAAACCCAGATTTAAGTAGTACTGACGAATGTGATCACGGTTCTAACGGAAAAGTTCAATCGGATTCGCGCGAAAGTGTGAAATACAAAAATTCCGGAATGAAAGACTGTTAGGGTTATCCTAATGTATAATTCAGATTTGAATTTTAGTTGTAAGAGGTTGGCTCCCCCGTACCATAGCCGTGAGAGAGTGGCCCTATCTATATCGGCTGGATGTGGCCGCTAATAATAGACAAGGTGAAGTGTATTCGTCCTTGTTTCCCTAGCCAGCGTTTACTCTAGGGTGACGAAGTGTATTCAGACATCACCCCATCCCTAGCCAAAACCTAACTACCGAGTCGTGCAATATGTACATCGACTTGTGTCTCGCTTTATGCAAAGGAATGCTTACCGAAAGAGGTGAAGCGGTCTGAGCAGAGACAAGTGTCGAATACTGTTCGGTTTCCTTCTTATAATCCAGTACAACTTATTCCCAGCAACGCGTGCGACGGTAGACCTCTATCGGAATACGATGGTTTTCACAATTTGTGATTCCCTCTTTGTCTTCAACAGAGGCTAGCCCGTGTTATTTTAGCGCTTGCGCCCTAAGTTTGATCTTTGCCAATATGGCCGTCGGATTCATTCACGATCTGTCAAAACTCGTTGTTTTGACTTCGTGAATACGTGATAATATGATCATCAATTGATAGGCCCGGCGAAATCGCGTTCGCGTGTGATTTTAAAAGAGTTTGTGGTGTTAGTGAAGTGTGATCTATGGGGATGCTACGTTGTCTGCCTCGCCTCGTTATCTATTTTTAGGCAGAACAAGTAATCCTTCTCTTCTCCTCTTGAATACTTATAAACTAATTATATTCTAACTCCTTTTCTAATCATATTTCATTTTCTCACAGGTTATATAGGTTACAGGGGAACTCTGTAGGTAATTATGTATCGTTCCGATTCTTTGTTTTTTCTCTCAAATTACCTGTAACCATATTATTTTAAAGGTATAAACGTATGCTTCCCTCTCGTCTCAGGACCACAAGGATTTAATATTTCACAAACTCTAGGTAATTATCATATTACGTTCTTGGTATCTTTTATATTCCCTCATATGATTATTTGAACTTTTCCAGATGTTGACGATAAATGTAACGGGGTGTTTTCCAGAGGACGAGACTAGGATATGTTATCCGTATATACTTGTGTCCTGTTCGCTGAGTCACCAAGGTGAGACGTATTGTTCCTTATATTGATATTCAACATTCGTTATATGCTTTGTTTACCATTTTAGGTGACGCTAGAAGTAGTCTGAGCTATCTTGGGTAGTAATGTATCGCAGGTAAAGAAGATATCGTCACTTATTATGTATTTTATGTTTTTATTAAGTTATCTTATTTTGTTACATGTATCAATTTTACGACGACCTCGTGGCACAATGACTGATCTAGATGATGTTCTTGCATTATTTCCGTTTTCTTCAGTTCCAATTAACCTATTAGCGCTTGAACGGACTTTCCTCGACACCAAAGTTCAGAGATGCACTGTATAATGAATTGGATCGGAAAAAATTCTTGAACCACTGCACCTCATGTTCTGAAGGTCGCCTTTTCGAATGGTGACATTTAGAAAACCTTAAAATGGGTTTTTTCATGTCAAAATCGCAGGATGAAAAACAAAACACTGTTTTTTCCGAAAAAATTTTTCTGAGATGAATTTTTTGTTGGCTTTCGCATTTCTCCACATACTTAATATCTATGAATATCGCGTCCATGAACCCTGAACTGGGAATTATCGGCTTAATATCGATAAAACAAAATGTTCTCCATACAAAGAGACGTTCGAAACAATATATCCTATTTTTAATCTTCAGCAATTCTTTTCTCGATTGCTATGGACTTCGGGAGGAATTCCATGCAACAAGAACGTTTCAAAATTGATCGAAGAATACCCCCAACAGCACACTCCTTCGCATCTCCGTGGTCTCCACGTAGATACCACCTAAATTTTCCCGCAAGCTCATAGGTATTGAGAAAAGAATTGCTGAAGTGTTTCTGAGGCCTCCAATCATCAAGCTCTTAGGAATATTGAAAAATATCCTCATTCAGTAAACCATGTGTGTTGCTTGGTCGACAAGTGATGTTGCCGTTGCCCGACTCTCACTACGATGAGGTGAACGTAATTTTGAGAACCCAATTTTTTGTTGTATTTTTTCAGATTTTTTGTATTTTATGATTTTCCAAATTTGTTTTCCTAATTTTTTTCATTTTATCATTGCATTTTTGTTATGAATTGAGAAGCATGGCGAGCATACATGAATGTTGCAGGTTTTGCACATTTTCTCTGTTCTTGTGTGACATTTACTGGCGTATTCGCAGTACCTTTTGTCAACAACAATAATACTTCCATGTACTTTTTTATTCCTATTCTTGTCAAGATAGTATTTTGCAATTTCCAGAGATATGTTTTTGGTTCTGTGAACTGTTTTCGTGAACTGAATTTCGAATGACAGTTGCATTGGTAATTGGCGATTGTATTAATCTCCAACAAATCGACCGAGTCCATTCTTTTGCTCGGATTTGAGGAAGTAAATCGCTACGATGAGCGTCATGTCGATCAACATCCTCCATGAACATGTTATACAGGCTAAACGCCATAGGGGATGGTATTCCTCCTCTAGAGTGACTGCCTTCAGAATATCTTCTAGAGCTACTTCCCATGTGCGTATGGACCAATGGCCCAATGATGGATCAAGCCTGGCACAAGACCTGCCGAGACTTGTCTCGAGCAATTGACCAGACTTGGCACAGGCTTGAGATTGATAAGATCAGAACAAGCTTGGGTCAGTGGTTTCGCCAGGCCCGGTCCAATTCATTCACCAAGCATCAACCAATGCTTCTTCGATCGCAGATATGGATGGAAAAATTGATTGATTCACATTTCAGTTCATGACTTTCTCCCTCAGAACACCGTACATGAATTATCTTCAAATGATAGAAAAAATGTGACAAGACTGGGACAAACTTGTATGACCCAATGGAATTTTCCAATGAAAATTCACGTTGTTTGATATTTCAATCAATTTTGATTCCATTGTTTAATTATGCTCAGACTAGACTAATAAGATCTTACTGAAATACCATAACATAAATCTTATAATGATCTAATCCCATACGGAATCCAACATTGGAATCCCCTGAGTCACCCGAAAAACTGATGGTTCATCTTCAGTGTGTAGGATTAATTATGGTAGGAAGATCGGGCTAGCCCTGACCCGATGGTTATCCCCAAGTCTTCAGCCATTGTAAATTCAAATTTCAGTCAATATTCATGAACATTGTACCACTCATGTGGGCAACATTGACACAATTGTTCTCAACGAATGCTCGATTTTGACACTTGTGCCAAGCTTGTACCGAATGTAGTGACCATTTCAAAAATATTAACAAATGTACCATTACTAACTATTCATTGGGAATAACGGGACAATCATGGAACAATATTGGGCCAATTGTTCTTTGCGGAGGTTTGTTTCTGACACATGTGTCAACCTTCGGTTTTTTTTTCAGTCTTGGCAATACCTACATGGGTTATAGGGGTAACTCTAGCTGCTGTTGACAAAACTGAAACGGGTTTTGAATCCATAACAGTTTCAAAATTGAGCCCACTGTTTTTCTCATGTTTCCCTATGTACGTACCTCTTTCAGCTTTTTTATCCAATAAATTTTTTTCTTCAATTCTGTCCGATCGAACAGTCCCTATATCAATAAGACCAACCATAGTGTTGTACTACCACGAGTAGTACTGAGTTAGAAAATATTCTCAACACTATGAGAACAATATTATTGGAAAACTATTGTATGAATATGAATAAAGACAAAACAAAATTCATGATGTGTACAGCAGCGAAAACAGCTAGAAGAACGAGAATCAAAATAGATACCGAGACAATTGAACAGGTGAAAGAATTCAAATATCTAGGAAGCATAATTACAGAGAACGGCAAAAGCGAAAGAGATATAAGAGCAAGAATAGCACAAGGGAAACAGGCTTTTTACCAAAAGAGACAGTTATTATGCTCAAAACGTATAAGCTTGGAAGTAAGGAAGAAATTCTTGAAAAGTTACGTTTGGAGCACAGCATTATATGGTTGCGAAACTTGGACAATGGGGAAAACTGATCAACGAAGACTTGGAGCTTTTGAAATGTGGTGTTATAGGAGGATGCTCAGAATAAAATGGATAGACAAAGTCAAAAATGAAGAAGTACTCGAGCAGATGAATGAAGAAAGAAATCTTTTGAAACACATCGTGAAAAGGAGAAGCAATCTTATAGGACACACATTACGGCATGAGAGTTTATTGAAAACAATATTGGAAGGGAAAATGAATGGTAAAACTGGTAAAGGTAGACCTAGAGCAAGTTATATGAAGCAAATCGTACAAGACAAGGGATGTAGTAGATATGTAGAAATTAAACGTTTGGCGGATAATAGACAGGGGTGGAGGGTTTCATCAAACCAGTCGTAAGACTGATTACTTCATGATGATGATAGTGTTTTTGGAGGTACCGTTAGAAGTAATTGTCGGACCATTAGCATTACAACGCGACTACCCACAGCACATTTACCTGATTTCGTTCTATTATCTGATGAATAAATGTTAGATCTTTGACCGCGATGTACATTTAAATCAAATAAATATCCTTCTGGACTGCATATTGCCCATATTTTTATGCCAAACCTTCCAGGTTTATTTGGCACCAACTCTAAGACTGGAGCTCGCCCGTGGAATTTGATCATCATCTCATCAATGGATGAAACCATAGAGAAAACACTGAATTGTAACATATGTTTCCTGAATATGTTCAGTACATTTCTTACTCTCCAAACTTTGCCATGTTCATTTTTTCTTGCGGCTTACTGAATCTGATATTTCGTTTGATTTCCAGGAACTTATCGCGGCTCATGGCAGATGCAATCGGATTGCAGCATAACAGCTCATATGCAGACCAGTATTCTCTCTGAGCTTCACGATCATTGAATATTGTCGTAATGATTATTCCAAAAAAAATATCCAATCCATTATCAGTTAGCTGATATCCGTTAGAATTTGTACTTTTTATAATAGATTCTTTGATATCGCTAGAAAAAAATAACTCAAACAACTGAACTGAGGATGATGTTTTTAAAAATTCCTTTGTTTTATCAGACGGGACAGTACTACTTTTGGGTATTCCATGATATTGCCTTTCTCCCATTATCCATTCGTATTGGTGATTTGGGGCTAATTTTGTCTGATTTTCCTCATAACTATTTCGTACCTGCCTGTAGGGCATTTTTGGAATATTTGTTATGCCACTTGAGAAATCATCTGATTCCGTGTCAGATTCAGAACCTGAATCGAAAGATTCAGAATCATTCGAACAAGGGATAAAAATAGCATTCACAGTGCAATTTTCATTTTCTTCCACTCCAATAAGTTTTTCTCGAACGCATCTTTGTCTTCTCTGTTGACGTGGATATGACATTTCAAAGAGTAAATAGTCGAATGACAGTAGTTCATTCACTTTTGATTATTACAAGCGTAGACGAGGAATAACCACCCAAGAATTACTATGATAGGAAGCTACTGAAATAATACAGTACATTATCGAAGGAACGTGGTATATTGATGTGAACAATGTGAAACATTGATATATAATAAATATTTCTATGTATGGATGTTTGATTCTATTGCATTTGAATCTGAAAAGAATTTGCAATATATAATTGAAAAGACAGATCTATTGAAGAACTATATTTTGATATTTCCTACATACTAATAATTACACAATGAGAATGTTGAATTTGTGATTGGTGACCTCAGAAACACTTCAGTAATTCTTTTCTCAATACGTATGAACTTGCGGGAAAATTTTGTGGGAACAAAAAAGTCGCGGAATCAGTCAAACAATACCCTCAGATTTTTTCAGATTTCTTGAACAATTTTCCAAAAATTTCGATTTTTCCATTTCTCGGAAAATCAAAAATTTCCTTTCACGGTTCTGAAAAAAATTTGAGGGTATTCTCCGACTAATTTTGAGACGTCTTTGTTGCATGGAATTTCTCCTCAAGCCCATAGAAATCGAGAAAAAAATTGCTTAAAATTAAAAGTAAAATTTATTGTTTCGAACGTCTTTTTGTATGAAGAACATTTTTTTTATCAATATTAAGCTGATAACTTTCAGTTTAGGGTCCATGGACGCGATATCCATCGGTATTGAATATGTAGAAAAGTGCGAAAGCAAACACAAAAATTACCTCAGAAAAATTTTTTTCGAAAAAGACAGTGCTTTTTTCTAGTTTGTAATTTTCACATGAGGAAACTCATTTCAGGGTTGTCTAAACATCATCATTTGAGAGAGCGACCTTCAAAATACTGATCGCAGTAATTCAAAAGTTTTTTCTCGATCAAATTCATTGTACAGTGAATCTCTGAACTTTCGTGTCAAAAAATATCCGTTCAGGCGCTGATGGGTTGAGGGCAGCTATGATGTTGAGATAGTTACCAATCCAATGATCCTTGGGATTCATGTTAGATAGTGAATTTCCACCTGTTTTCATGCACCGTAGGGACTCTGTGCGACTGGAAGACATCAAAATTTTGAATCGAATTTTTTCTACATTTTTTGTCTTGCCGAATCGCAGAATAACATACTCGTATTGGTGAAATAGTGATTCCGATCTAAGCGGTCGGGAACATCCTGGACAGCCTTCGGAATTTGTAGACGCTGAATTGTAAAAATTACTCGGCGAAAACTCAATGCAAACCCAGCAACAATTTGCTGCTCAGCTTGGAATTACTCAAGCAGCCATCTCCAAACGTTCAAACGCGATGGAGAGAATACAAAAGGTAAGGAGATAGATATTACTGAAATAAACGCTATTGGATTGGAAAAAGGAGATAGACAAAATATACATTTATACCATGAGAAGGAGAAAGAAAAATGAAGATCATCATATTATATCCATGGATAACCAACATTCATTTTGTTCAAGAGAAACCGATGATAAAAAATCGTGATACTACACTGAGAAAAATGTGTTTCGTAGAACTAGCAATCACAGAATTGTTGGCATTTTATTGTTGGAAATACAATAATTTTTGTTCTTATAGCAATACATGTTGTATTGTTAACAATAGAATTGTCAATTCAGCAATGTTAACGGTCATATCCTTACGATTTTTATTGTAGGTTGACATATGACAATGCTGAATTGTCACATATCAACCAGCAATGAAATTGCTGAATTGACAATTTTATTGTGAATAAGACAACTATATATTGCTACAAGAACAAGAATTATTGTCAGCAATGCTCTTATTGCTAGTTCTACAAAACACATTTTTCTCAGTGTATTTCCAGTGCAGTATTTTCATCGCATGCAAATTTGGAACGTCCATATCTCAGTTTCGCTGAACGGATCAAGTTTGTAGTAGGCTTAATCAGAAGTGTATAGTCGAATTACATGGAAGTTTAATTATTCTCCCGCGAGATGCAAAGTGTGCTGAGTTAATGTGGGTTGAAGATTTTTCGACTATAGAAAATCTTGGTTTCCGTGCATAGGAACACAATAGCGCTCGACTTGCTGCTTTCCAACTTACATTCTTTCACAATGTTTTGTTATGTATTTGGCAATTAGACACTACTCTCAATGAGTTACATAACTGGAATAAAATCATTATGTTCAAAAAACGATTGAACAATGAATGGAAGACTATGGTCTCATGTTCAGAAGGAAGCTTGTTTGTCCAGATATTTCATGATGACATAAGCCTCGCAATCCGGAGTATCGATTCCGTATTGAAATCTATATCAAGAGACAAAAGATACTGTGAAAACCCTTGTGACCCCAATACAAATCAATTTCACCCAAATAATAATAGTTGTTGTACCTACGATCTGAATCAGAGGTGAAATAATAATTAACGGAAAAAGTTTTTTTTTGATGATTTTATAATCAATCTTCTCATGAAAATGTCCTGAGGAAACTGATAACAACGATTTTTATTGGAAGTTCAATGATTTATATAATGTTATATGAACGTGTAGTGGCACACACATGTAAGTAGAAGCAGATGACTTGAGATATTCGTGACCTGGGGCTAAGAATTAATAATCTGGAACAGCGACCAATAGCTCCAGTTGACCCTGGTAATCCCAGGCTGAATAATCGGAACTGAGGGGAACCACAACCTGCTGCAGAAATGAAAAATTCGGTGGGATCCCGAAGTGATCGGGAAAATGTTCACCCTGAATTGTTGAGTGGAGTGAAATTCTGTGGAAAAAGGACAAAATTCATCCGATGAGATTCTTCCAAAAATTTGGAGGAATTATAACGTTTGAGTCGGTTCCGGAAAACGAAAGGAAATATCACTTTCCAAGATGCTTGTAGGGACAAGCGAAGAACTGATACGAACTCCACGATTCCAACGAAGTCACACAATAATTTAAGGAACTCTTCTGGGGAAATGAGCAACAAGCTTGTTCCAGGGAAGGAATGCTGACTGGATGATTTAGTGGATTGAGTCAAGAAACAATGGCGGAGTATTTCCTCAGGATGCCCTGGGGGGCCCAAATGCTGGAACTGCCAATGGGTGGTCATGAAATAATAAGATGCCTAAAAAGGCATTTCAAAGGGGAGATTGCCAAAGAACTACATCCAGGGATAACTAGATCGTTGGCAGACACCGCAGCAATATCGGGGACAATTGGAAATCAAGAAGAATTCTTCAAAAGAGAAGGGTTCGGACCAGAGCGAGGACATAATGTTCACTGAGAAGAAAGGGAGCCAAAGTTGGCGGGAGGAACTGCAATACCGGTTAAATGTGCACAATGTGTCGCTGAACCAAAAGATGAAAAAACAGTGTCCTTTCATGAAGATAGTAAGGCAGGAAGTCAGTTTGAGAAAACTGAAACTATTCAAACGTGACCGTATATTCTTTCGATGAGAAAACCAAGAGAAAGAGGAGTATCAGTGATCTATCAAAGTGACGAGAGTGAATCCAGTGATAAACACGAAAATATAGGGACTATAGGAATCAGAAATGAAAATAGTTGTGAATCAAATGACGAGGAATACGAGGGCTTGGAACTGAAGAAATGATTGATGACCATGATGACAGTTATGTAGACATTGCAGTTGTGCGAGTAGAAAGAATGGTGGAGGATTTGGTTCCAGATAATTGGGAGAAACCTGTTGCTAATATTATGAGTGCATATGTGGAAGTGCGAGTTGGGGGAGTTCAAGCTTGTGCTTTAATCCACACAGAAACCAACGTGTCGGTGATTAGCAAAGATTTATTTGAAATGATCAAAGCATAGAACAAATCGTGAGCTCCTCGTGGCAAGTATGGAATTGATTGGTGCGTTTTCTGACAAAAGTGTGATGATAAAAAAGGTCATTATATCAGAAATATTTATGAACTATCAGATCGTTGGGGAACAATTTTATGTAGTGGAAAAAATATTGTCACCGATGATACTAACCATGTCTTTCTTCTGCAGGTATGGTGCGATAATTGACCTACCCGGAAGTGATTTCGATGTATCTCTCACAAAGAATTTGAAGGTGTTGGGCATGTCATGTGTAAACATAAATCAGGTGGAGGAGATATTTGAAAGTTTCGAAAAGAAATACAGATCGCTGTTTCAACCGTATTTCGGTCGAATCGTTAACAAAAAGTGTAAATTACACAGAAAAAAAACCTATCTTGTATCAAGAAAATATTGTTTTCGTTATATATGAAACATGGATTGTCTCAGTTCAATGCAAGTTGCTTTGAATCAAGAATTTAGTTTCTCCCTGTGTTTGATTCAAAGCAAATTGCATTGAACTGAGACAATCCGTGTTTCATATATAACGAAAACAATATTGTCTTGATACAAGATAGTTTTTTTTTCTGTGTACCAATGAAGGAATTCCATAAGGGATTTCCCCCAATGATTTATGATGTGATTTCACCAAAAATTGTGATTTTATGCAATATAACATTGTGAGAAGTCACAATAATGTTCTGTATACTACCAATGATATATTATGGACTACATGAAATTTTTTTTACAGTGTATGCAGTAAGCAGAAATACTCTGACAATCATATTGGAAATCTGTTTCGAGTGTACGTGTAAGTGTGATATGGAATTCAAATTCCCAAAAGTTACAATTTTGAAGAACTTCAATTGAGTCGGACAGAGAATAAAAAATTTCAAAAGTGTAAGTTTTTTTCATTTTCAAGGAATATTGTTTCTCAAAATCATTGTTTTTTCAATTTATAGTTCTATGATTCTGATGAACAAATCGGTTTCTTCCTTTAAATCGCCTATCTCTATATCGCACATTTTGAACATCATAAAATAGTAATGTTTTGGGTTCCATCAAATTCCCTATTATTCTGAAGAGACGGAGGGTGGGGGGGCGGCAAATTCCATATTTGTACCCCCACGAGAATGCTCTAGATCCGGGCCTGGGTACAAGCATGATTCATTTCCAACTTATGGATATGATGGTGTTGTGCTTTCGCTGAATTGCGTTCATTTTATACATGAATATGGATATTATTGTTCCAGAGTTGACAGATCAAAATTTCGCATGCCAAAATTCATATGTGAATAAAAACGTGAATTTGAGTCCATCATACACACGTCATGCAAGAGAAACGGTCGAAGGTAAACGTTTTACCATAGCATTTCAGGAATAATAACAATGTGTAGTAAAAGTTGGTGAGGAGATGTAACCGTACCACTTGCATGACAAGTACAACACGCAAGAATGATAATTAATTGAGAAAGTATTTTTTATGTTAATTTTTCAATCAATCTCCGCAGAAAAAATGTCCTGAGGAAATTGAAAACTGTCATTTTTGTTGAAAGTGAAATAATTCATATAATGTGACATGAACGTGTAGTGGCAGACACATATAAATAGAGGCGGGAAGCCGACGACAGTGCCTGCCGTTCCAGCGCTCGTGAGACACGCTTGTGATGTGCAGGCCCAAATGGAGCATATATTCCTGAGGGGAGTTCTTCATTTGATTCCCCAATGTCAGTTGAGAATATGACTGTTGAAATCCCAAATCATTTTACTTTCAAGTAAAATTTTGTCAGTCGACAATCCGACTATTGAAATCTCAAATCATTTTACTTTTCAGTGAAATTTTGTCAGTCGAGAATCAGACTGGTCAAATCTCAAATTATTTTACTTTTCAGTGAAATTTTGTCAGTCGAGGATCTGACAGTTAAAATTTCAATTTATTTTACTTTTGAGTGAAATTTCGTCAGTTGAGAATCTGATAGTTAAAATTTTAATTTATTTTGCTTTCGAGTGAAATTTCGTCAGTTGAGAATCTGATAGTTAGAATCTCAGTTATTTCACGGTTCAAAACAGTCAAGTATGAATTTGTCAGTCAAAATGAAATTCGGTGTTCACTCTTCAAGCGCAAGATGGTCACCAATCAGTTTGACGGTTGGAATTACGGTGAAAGTTCATATTTCAGATGGAATTTTTTTTCCATCAGTTTGGCTGTTCATTTGACTTGAGAAAAAATGTTACCGTCAAAGTCCTGAGACTTTGATATTATAAACTTCAATTAGGAAAATTATCAAATGACATTATTCTCTCAATTCCGAGAAAATTGAGTGGCGACCGACAGAAGGAACTTGATGCAATGCAGTAAGGTAACTGACCCCATCAGCGAACGCGACCCCTTCAGTGAACCTCGAGATAATGGAACCTCTTTGACGAACAAGAAATGTTCACCTATTACGTGCTGTGAAGATTATTCCGATCTTCAAACATTATTGTTCGTGATGAATGTGGAAACAAATGGAAGAGAGAAAAATGTAATTGACGAAATGAATAAAGATTCATGCCGAGTGTCACAACGAGCTTTGCCTTCGTGAATCTTACAAGGTGAGTTCAGAATGGACATTATTTCAATTGTGCATTTTCATAGTATTGATGCGACCATTGAACTATTTTATGTATCCAATCTATTCATATTATTCGAATTGAGATAATATAGGGTTATTTTCAATAACTGTCAGTCGCTAACCTAGAAAATTGCGCGTTCAGAAATACACACACGAAAATGATCGGTGGATCTATTACTGAACGAATAAACGTAACAATTCATATCATAGGTATCTACTCTAGGAAAATTTTTTCATGAATTCTCATAATGCGCATAATTTTTCGATCAATCTATGAATTTCTCCAAGGATTGGAATGAACATGTAGAATTATAAACTCTACTTAAAATTCACAATCTTTTTTGCCAAAGTAACTCAAGCAGCAACAGAAGTTCAAAGTATATATGAAATAAAAACGTGGGTAGAATTTGAGAATGAGATACGAAGAACATATCATGAAAGTTCATAGAATATACGAATGAGACTGTTCTAAATATACTTAGAACGTACATAGTACATTTGAGATGTACGATATTCATTCAATCGACGTTCGATTGCCGCGCAGTGGTCGATTTTCGTGAGAACTGTGTCAAAAATCTGGAACACTTCGGAATCTGAGCGGAAATCGATAGCGCTTCGTATCCCGTAGGTTTTTGAGTCGTAAAATCCAAATCGGCTGCCGGAATTTTGATACGGCTGAAGGGAAATTCAATATGGCCACTGAAAATTGGGAATCTGAAGGAAAACGCGCAGAAATATCGACTTTGAAGGGTGTCACACTCCAAAATCTGCATGTGGATTGATTCAGCCGCGTATGTTATAGTTTTTGAGGTTGCTGAATTCGAATTTCATGGAAAGATTCCGATAGCATCCAAGGGAATCTCAATATGGCCGCTCAAAGATGATTATTTCATCAAAAACGAGTAAAATGCCGACTTTCCAGGGTGTAACACTTCAGAATCTGCATGTGAATTGATTCAGCCGCGTCTGTTATAGTTTTTGAGGTCACTGAATTCGAATTTCGTGGAGAGATTTCGATAGCATCCAAGGGAATCTCAATATGGCCGCTCAAAGATGATTATTTCATCAAAAACGAGTGAATTGCCGACTTTCCAGGGTGTATGACTTCAGAAGCCGCATGTAAGTTGATTGAAATCTGTATCTTATGAATTTTTGAGGTGCTATATTTGAATTCCATGCGGAAATTCCGATAGCATTCAAGGGAATCCTAATATAGTCGCTCAAAGATGAGCATTTGGTGAAAAAACGAGTAATCCTACCTAGAATTAATTCCATTACTCGAGATAAGTGAAAATAGCTCTATAATACTTTCCTTCGGTATCACCCAGAGCTAACGACGAGGACGTAGAAAGTTTTGTAGCTCCATGTTTGATGTTTTTTACATTTTACATTTATTTTTTCTTGGCATTTCATATATTTTTAGTTTTTTTCAATATTTTATGTATCCTTTTCTGCGCATTCGATAATTTTCAATTCATTCTGTTTCAATGTCGAAAAGAAGATAATTTTCCATTCATCCACATTGCTCTCATCAATCCTCAATATGTTTCTTGCTTCTTCACTCAAGGGGGAATTTGTTTCAACTTGGTGCACCCTCAAGGAACTTATCAAAGGATCTGATGGAACCAACATGTAGTGAATGATATCCTCATTGCATTTCGTTCGAAAGAATTGTTGACACCAGAAACCTTGGAAATAGTACAACGAAAGCCCGTAATATTGAGGGGGAAATGGGGATTGGATGGATGTTCTGGTCAACAAACATTTCAACAGAAATGGTCAGACAACTCAATCCCAGTTACTGGTGATAGCTCAGTATTTCTCATTTCATATGTCCCTCTCAACATAGTCTGTGAGGATGGGCGAATATTGTGGAGGAATAACAGACCATTATCGACAAGATTGTGTCGATCTTTGGAATTCAACTTCACAAAAGAGACATCAGAAAACACTCTCAGAGAATATAATAACATTGAGGAGGCGATTTCACAGTTACAGCCCACATCTGTAATTGTTTATGAGAAGGAAGTCCAAGTCTCGCACAAATTGTATTGTACGATGGTAGATGGAAAAGTGTGTAACGTCCTTACTTCCCAAGCCTCATCTACATCGTGTAATATATGTCGAACTACCCCTAATGATATGAACAATTTAGAGGGAGTTCAGGAAATGCCTTGTAAGGAGACTAATTTGCACTTCGGGCTTTCAACACTTCACACCAGAATACGCTTCATGGAATGCATTTTGCATCTTGCTTACAATTTAGATTTTGAAAAATTTTATGCTAAGGAAGATGACAAAAAGTTGAAAAAAATGCGAAAAAGATCAATTCAAGATGGTTGTCGATCTAGGCTTCCAATTTTGGTGGACATAGTGAAACAAGATCATGGATCCACTAATGATTGGAATACCGCGAGACGGTTTTTCGATAATCCGGAAATAGTGGCAGAAATCACTGGTGTTGATATTCAGCTAATAAATCGCTTCGCTACCATATTACGAGTCTTAACAAGTGGCCATGACATTGATCATAATGAGTTTGAACAATATGCGTTGGACACTGCGAGACTGTTCGTTCATTTATACAGTTGGTATAAAATGCCACCATCTATTCATGAAATCTTGCTTCACGGAAGTCAAATAATGAGAGTTTTCGGGCTATCAAGCGGTTGTTTATCAGAAGAAGCTCAAGAGGTAATGAATAAAGCTCATAATAAAGTATTCAAAGAGGCCAGAGCCCACGAGAGCAGCCTATTTTCTCGAAAGAAATGCAAAGAGGATATCATTCACTACATGTTGGTTTCATCAGGTCCTTCAATAAGTTCCTTGAGGGTGCACCAAGTTAGAACAAATGCCCCTTGAGTGAAGAAGCAAGAAACTTATTGAGGATTGATGGGAGCAATATGGATGAATTAAAAATTATCCACTTCTGGACATTGAAGAGGAATGAATTGGAAATTATGAAATGCGCGAAAAAGGATACCCAAAATATTGAAAAAAACTAAAAATATATAAAATGCAAAAAAAATAAATATGTAAAATGTAAAAAACATCAAACATGGAGCTACAAAACTTCCTACGTCCTCGTCGTTAGCTCTGGGTGATGCCGAAGGGAAGTATTATGGAGCTATTTTTACTTATCTCGAGTAATGGAATTAATTCTAGGTAGGATTACTCGTTTTTCCACCAAATGCTAATCTTTGAGCAACCATATTAGGATTCCCTTGGAAGCTATCGGAATTTCCGCAAAGAATTCAAATATAGCACCTCAAAAATTCATAAGATACAGATTCCAATCAACTTACATGCACATTCTGAAGTGGTACCCCCTGGTAAGTCGGCAATTCACTTGTTTTTGATGAAATAATCATCTTTGAGCGGCCATATTGAGATTCCCTTGGATGCTATCGGAATCTCTCCACGAAATTCGAATTCAGCAACCTCGAAAACTATAACCTACGCGGCTGAATCAATTTACATGCAGATTCTGGAGTGTTACACACTGGAAAGTCGATATTTCTGCGCGTTTTTCTTCAGATTCTCAACTTCCAGCGGCCATATTGAATTTCCCTCCAGCCGTATCAAAATTCCGGCAGCGGATTTGGATTTTACGACCCAAAAACCTACGGGATACGAAGCGCTATCGATTTCCGCTCAGATTCCGGAGTGTTCCAGATTTTTGACACAGTTCTCACGAAAATCGACCACTGTGTGACGTCCCGTCATATATTCGATTACATACGTTCGATAAATATGCATAGCACCTATGGAAAGGTCCCATTAGAATGTGCACAGAATATATTTCGAATATCATCAGGAAAGTGATAATAACTCATCTGAGCAGCCCCAGATTCTACGCATTCAGTAATGGGGTCAATCAGCGTTCACTCATCCATGCGACTCGTTCACTAATGGGGGTATTGTTAACATTTCATTAATTTCATTATTTTTTTGTTATCACTTAGAAAATGAATGAGAAATCACGTTAAGCGAAAATTGAAATGCTCAATCTACCTTATTCACTCGTGGAAATTCATTTTAAAGAAATTATTCATGAGATCATTCATATTCAGAGTGCTTGTGTTGTTAAATGTTCACTAATGGGGTCAGTTACCTTATCAAAAATCCATTGTTCGGTCCCAGAGGGATGTTACGAACACAAAGTGGGATAAAAGTAGAGTAAAAGTCAAGTTTTCTGCATTGAGAAGTGAAGTTCTTGAGAAACTTCACTTTATGACGCCGAAAATTTCAAGTCACTGTCTTCACGACGGGAGTTGAACGATTGAAATCAACAGAATTTCGATGGCACCTCTTCTGGTGGAAGATTGAACTATGCTCACCAGTTTCCTGCAAGTAACGCTGTAATCAATCATAGAACAAAGGTATATTGAGTCAGAGATGCACTACTCTTCCCTGCTATGAAGAAAGCAGAGCAAGAAACTGAGGTAAAAAATCCCGTAGAACAGTGATAAGAAGCGAAGGATATCACACATTCTCATTTACTCTCCAAGCGAGGAGCGGCTAAAAGTGTCCACATGTGATTTATCAGTGTATACGCAATTGAGCTGGATGCGCACAAATTTATTATTGTGTGATGCTTAGGTGTTTACACATACGTTAGAGATCATATACTCATCTTCAGTGTCATCTTTAGTGACAGCAGACAACTTCAGACACGTGCTGAGAGAGTCAATACAAGCAAGTGAGGCAGCAAACCACAGAAAAAGACCCAACTATGCAGAGAACTTATCCCGAAATACCCACATAACGTATTTCATGAAGTCACCGTAATGTATGGAATGTTAATATTCACAATGCAGAGGGGGTACAGTGCTCTCGAGAATTCAATATGTCAGCCTCCTTGCCTGACCTGAACAAAACATCAATACATATCGATACATTACATGCATATATAATTCTATGTATAAGGATAAATGAGAAATTTATTCTCTTACCATACGGTACGACCTTTGACGCTGGAAGATGAATTCTCAAACATCTGCAATTATGTTACGCAAGTATCATTCATGGAATTTTCGAAGGCGTAAGAACTGCCTCGCACACCTTGATAAAATGTACAAAATCAATACAAATACTTTTCGCATACAGGGGAGAAATCTCACACACCGGACTGGAAAAACGAATCATATGTATGATGTGAAGTAGGGTGTAGTGAAAAACACTATTCTTTGGAATTCGATTTTCCTGACCTATATGAAGGTTCCCAATCGTCTGGAAATACTTCTTGCGCCTTGCCGGTGAGTCACTAAAAATTTTCTTCTCTTCCGAATTCGCCTGCACTATCTACACTATTCCACGCTCGTACAGAGGGGAGCTAATGGAGGTCAATTGTATCAGTCGTCTGATAGCAGGAATTTCAAGGCTTCTTCCAGTTGTATCACTCTTTTTTGTAAGTTTCTGTTTAGACGGTTTGTGAGTTCCTGTTTAGACGTTTTGTAAGTTTCTGTTTGTGTCTGAATTTTTCCACAACCCCTAGTCTGAATCATTGTAGTATTTCTATTGAGTTTGATTTTGGAACTTCCATATACCTCAATGCAACTATTTTTCGAATTCTGTTTTCAACGTTTGGTTCAATTTTGAAATGAATGTCAACTTCGCGGAGATATTTGTTTTCCCCCACTAATCAGAAAATGTATCCTGTCAAATGATTTCTCTGTATCAAGCTGAGGTTACTCCAGGTATCACGCTTGTGCGGAATAGGCTTAGAATCGTAAGTGGAGCCCTACAATTTATTTGGTCGTGTCACTCCGAACGAGCAACCATCCTTCGACAAATGCAAATGAAGTTTTTTCCTTCATTATACACAAGCGGATTCTATCTTCGAATATGAAAGGTGAGAATCTTGCCTCGTCACACTCCAGTTCGAAAATTCTTCCAGACATGAACCGCGAAGGAATTCCTCTGGAAAATCCAGAAAATGCGACCGTAATTCTTCACAGTTGATTTCTTCTGAATTCTAACAAATTCTAACTGAATTCCAGAACGTATTTTGAAGATTCGGTTCGGTTTTTGAAAATTCGACGAATGTTCTCCCCGAAAATTCAGGATGGAGTGACTGCGAGAAATAATAGTCACATTCTCTGGATTTCCAGCAGGAATTTTTCTTGACGTGTGACAGGGGAACTAGAATCGCTGTCTACCTAAGTGATAATTCCACGGTATAAAAACACGAATACATGTTCTGAGAAGCAGTTTGTTTTGTTCGTTGAAGAAATGATTTCATCTATGCTGGGAAGTATTGATTCTCATTCTCCCTGCCTATTCGTTTGCTGTTAATAATACTCTCAGTACTACATCACACCGAAAGACGTGAGGTATATCATCCATGAATAAAACGACCCTCACCAATTCTGTCCAATTGATGTCCTCATGATTTCGAATCAAACTGATACATCAGACAGGCGAACATTTTCCCCTCCTCTTGAGAATCCAGAAGAGTATTATTATCTATCGTGGAAGCGAGGAAGCGATAACAGTGACCACACAGAAATGGATACATATATAGAAAGTCACAGGAGTAGTACAATCAGTGGAGTGCAGGGGGAATTCAATGGGTTGAGAAAGCGGTGTGAAAGGGATAGAGGCAAGGATAACAAAAGGGAGAACAGGTAGGACATGCATGACATGCATGACTCCTGAATTTGCATGTCAATAGTCAGTAATATAAATTATACGTAATTACTCCACCATTCAAGTGAGAACTGTGAATTTTATCTTTCCGTATATAAAGGCGTAATTATTCTGAGTTTATTCAATTCGCACGCATAAGAGGAAAACGAATTTGATCCCTCTAGGTTATTCAATTCTCCGAAGTTATTAACTGATGTATGAATAGGGAAGGTCCATTTAGAAACATTTTTTTCTACAATTTGAATCCGATTTACTCATGCTGCATCATGAATACAAACTCTGTGCGTTCAAGCGATTGTACATGTATACGTACCTACATACTCACATATCCACTACGTACAGCGTGAATCTCCAGGAATCAATCTTTTGTATCGATTTCTCTTCATCCTATAAGTTGTATCCTTTGAATACGAGGGTGGATTGATAAGTTTCTGGCCTGACCAAGAAAAACAACGTTTTTAAGAATTTTTTTTTTTTCATTTCTCAACATAATCTCCTCCAAGGCTGATACATTCCTCATAGCGGTGTTCTAGTCTAGTAATGCCATCTCTATAGACTGATTCGTCAAGCTCCTCAAAATACCCATTCACAGCTTCGATTACTTCTTCATTGTCCGCAAATCTCTTACCGCCAAGCCATTTTTTGAGGTTAGGAAACAGATAATAGTCACTCGGGGCTAGGTCGGGAGAGTAGGGAGGGTGCGGCATTAATTCAAACTTCAGATCGTTGATTTTAGCCATCGCAACGATTGACGTGTGCGCTGGTGCGTTATCGTGATGAAACAAGATTTTTTTCTTCGCCAGATGAGGTCGTTTAATTTTCACTTCGTGGCTCAAACGTTGCAATAAGTCTGCGTAGTATTGACCAGTGATAGTTTTACCCTTCTCAAGGTAATCAATGTATATAATACCTCTTGCATCCCAAAAAACAGTAGCCATAACCTTGTCCGCCGGAAAAATTGTTTTTGCCTTCTTTGGAGTTGGTTCCCCTGGTCCAATCCACTGTTTAGACTGTTCTTTGGTTTCAGGAGTGTAGTGGTGGACCCAAGTTTCGTCAACGGTTACGAATCGACGCAAAAATTCGCTTGGATGACGCTTATACAACGCCGAATTGGCGGTAGAAATGCTCTTTCGAATCAATTTTTGGTCGACTGTTAGCAAACGCGGCACCCATCTTGCACAGAGCTTTTCCATATACAAATGTTGGTGCGAAATATTTTGTACACGTTCATATGACATCTTACAGGTCTCAGCTATCTCACGAATTTTCAATCTGCGATCTTTCAGCACTATTTGATGGATTTTTTCGATCATATCTGGAGTTGTGACCTCAATGGGGCGTCCTGAGTGAGGCTCATCATCAGAGGTGCTCACACGACCCTTTTTAAACTCGGAAACTCACTGCTTAACGGTTGAATATGATGGGGAGGATGTCCCCAGTGTTGAGTCCATCTCTCCTTTAATTTCCTTCGGCGTTAACCCCTTCAAATAAAAGTATTTGATGACAGCACGATTTTCCAGCTTTTCCATTTTTACGAAAAACACAGAGGCGTCTTGGTCAGCGTGCTCTCAAAACTAAACTAACATGGCGATCGGACTGAAACTATAGCTACAAGCTATCTAAGGATGGTACTATAGAACGCCACCTCAAGGTAGGCCTAGTGGCGCCATCTCTTGGTCAGGCCGGAAACTTATCAATCCACCCTCGTAGAAGAGCACTTGGTTTCAAAGGTCGATCAAGGATTTGGTGGTCTACCAAGTGAAAACTCCAAAGATTGAGATTTTCTATACATATATGTATGTATTAAAAGTGAAAAAGAGTTGGTTTCAATCATGTGAGTATTGTTTATTTACTTGCTCATTTCTGATTTCATATGTTTCTTTCAGAAATATTGAGAATATACAGTTCTCGGGCAAGGATTTACTTGAGAATTGTAACTTCCATGTATTCATTCTCTTATTCAACTTCATATGTCCTAATTTGAGCTTCCCTTTCCTTTTATCCAGCTCTGAATTCCAGATTATGAGTTTTCACTGAATCGTCTCTCACGTCCATGAATTTTTCCCACTGGAAACCCAAGACGAGGCAGAGTGATGTCCATCGAGGGAGATGATAGGTATTATTTTGGTGAAATATACCAATTCAAGGTAAAAGTAATCTGAATATATTTATATAAGTTCAGTTTTGTATGGAATAAGACGTAAAGATAGTATTCCAATGATCTTTCTATTTTTCATAATATTCCCCTCGACTTCTGGAGTAGTCGAGTATAGGATTGAGTTTGAGGAGCTCTCGATATTGCAGTCTACAAGGGCTTCAGGATAGATTTGAATCCTGAGATAGATTCGAATCTGTATTTCTTTTGGTACAACCTCACCCTGGCGAAGAAACGGCGTGCACATGGAGTTCAAACAGCGTACCAATAACGTGATTCTGGCCAATATACGTTCAATGCACACTTACTTCAATATAAGCGTGAGTACAGCGTGCATGAACGCTTTCCTTCACGCTCGATCCACGCTCAACTGCACCAATTAACTCTTAATACACTCTCATGTGACGGTCATAACACTCCCATGCGACGCTCCAAATGCACGCTTCATTTTCACCAGGGCAGAATGGTTGACTTTTTCAAGAAGCGTGAACTTTCATAGGCAAATTATAAGGTAACTTTGATATTTGATTTTTGAATATGCAAATGTGTCTATTTCTTCGAATGAATTGAATTGTAATGTACTTTCTGTTTCACAGGTGATGGAGAAATATGGATCACCGAGTTTAGCATTCGAGAACCCCAAGAAAATATTGAATACACGATTCAGAAGGTCTGAGTCGTCCAGATTGGAGTTTCATAGTCTTCGTGGGACGTCGACTGATATCACCAGTCTTTTCTACCTTGCTGTGGTGATTTGGAGAAGGATTCAATCGAGGAAACAAAACCTTTCCTCGATACAACGTTGGAAAAAATCCAGGGACTTCAAATATCCGCACGACTTTAAGAGAGTCGCTCCATAAATTCAGTTCTGAGTGTTGCAGTGAAGTGAATAGTGTTTCAAGTGAGTTCTTCAGTGTATGTGTGTCGTGTGAGTGCGTGAAAAATGAATTCCGGAAGATTCCGGGTGATAGGTTTAGTTAAAATTAGTTCAAGGGTTACGGATAACCTGAAACTGTCAACTTTATGCTGTCAAGTTTTGTTCTACGTGTGTTATAGGGCTCTGAATACTTTGAATAATCAGTGTAGTGTGTTTGCAACCTGTGAACCAAGTTGCAACCAATTTGAATCGATAGTTTTCCTCGTAGCTCTATTTCAAGTTTGCGGTTTCTTGAAAACCGAGAACTTTGATTTTCAACTCTCGTGTTTTAGGGTTTGCAAAGTAGTTTGAAGTGCTTCTTCAGAGTCAATGACGTAATTAAGAGTGTATAGTGTAATCCTCAAAGATTTGAAGTGACAGAAAATGTTATAACTTCTTTTTGAAGTTGCGACAACAAAAAAATAGAGTAGTCTGTTTCCAAGTTTAGTGAAGTAAATGTGTTAAGTGTTTGTCAATGATTTTATTAAGGCTGTTGGGCCAAAACAAACTCATCTACCAAATTTTAGATGATTTGAAGTGGTAGGATTCTTTTAAAGTCAATTTCAACTTTGCGGTCATTAGAAAACGCAAGTTTCAGTTTTCAAATCTTGTGTGTTGGTGTTTGTGTGTCATCCAAAAATAGTCTTGTCACCTTTAGTTACTGGGAGAAGGTGTAAATGACTAGCCCCGAAGTGACTGTATTGGTTTTCATTGAATTTTGTCGACTGAACTGTTCAGTCGATTCAATGATCCAAGTGATTATTTGGAATCGCTGGACCTGTGAAGTGGAAATTTGTCGGACAAGTGTCTTCTGAATGAAAGTTGTATGGTGTTTGTGGTGATTTGATTTGATTTTGTGGAATGATTCTAGTTTGTGTATCGAATTGAAGAAGTTTTGAAGTGGTGAAGAATGTCATAAGTCACTTTTGAGGTTGCGATAACAAGAAAATAACGTAGTGTGTTTTCAAGTTCAATGAATTAGATGTGTAGAGTGTTTGTGAATGATTTTGTTTAGGCTGTGGGGCCAAAATAACCTTGCGTGCCAAATTTCAAACAATTTGAAGTGATAGCTTTGTCGCAACAACACTTTTAAAGTTGCGATAACAAAAATTTCAAGTGGTATGTACTCGGGTTTAATAAATTGAGTGTGTGAAGTGTTTGTAAATGCTTTGGTCAAGGCTGTGGCATGAAAATAAACTATTGTACCAAATTATAGACCATTCGGAGTGGCAGTTTTGTCACTGGGTACATTTTGATTTGTGATTTTTCAAAAGACGAGAACGTTCTTTTTTGTATTTTCAGGTTTCTGTGCCACTCTGAGGGATTCTCTTGGAATTGTTCTCTAATATTATGTTAAATCTTCAATCTACAATATATGATTCTTATCTACTTTCTTTATAATTTCAGATAGAATACGTACATATACGTTTACATAATTCTGAAACCATGATGTTTCTAGATTATAATCTACTATTCTCTGACACTGCGGACATCCATTTACATTCCCAGCCAATAATTCGCAGGGGATTCTCGAGACGCACATGAATAATTTCTTTGTGTTTCTTCCTACTTCCCTATATTCACTAATTCTATGCCTCGTCCAAGCAATAGGAGGACGGAGCAGGGTTGAAACTATTTCAGCCACGACTGGATTTTATTGTGGTTTTAACCAATTTTGGCCGGCCTGGATTTTTACTGAATTTTTGGTCTGAAATGGTCAAAATTGGTCGGAAATGTCCACACAAAAGAATTGCATCCTGAAAGGTCTTATAGTTTTCAGACAAACAAAAGAATGAAGGCCACGTGGGGAAAGAACATTTTATAATCAATATTCAAAAAACGCGACTCATCAGTTTATGGTTAAATAGGATTGTTGAAAAATTATGTTAGTGCTAACGCTTGGAGTTAGTAGTCTCACTATAAAAATTAATGCATGATGTAAGAAAAATTTGTAGCATACACTGAGTGGCACTATGAAAAATGAACAAAAACATTGGGAATTTCAAGCATTCACACTAACAATATACTTTAACGATACTTCATGACCCTACCCAGCAAACACGATTGCTGGCGTTTCAAAGGACCAGTGACGGCTCCTCAACGGCATTGCCGGAACATCAGCGGCCCATTGAAACGCCAGTGATCATTGTTTGTAGGGTACTCTCTGAATTGGAAAGAGTGAGATTTCCACTCGAACGGAAAGATAGGTTCCCTTCTGGCTGCCTAAGGAGTGAAATTCCACTCTTTTGGAGTGAGAATTCACTCTTTAGGCAGCCAGAAGGGAACCTACCCTTTCATTCGAGTGGAATTCTCGCTCTTCCGTATTGGGAGAGTAGACTGATAGTTAGATTCCTAAATATTACGCGGTTAAAAGTAAAATAGGTGAACACATATTTTAATTTTTCTCTAGTTCCATTTTTTTTATCGGTTGAAACGATGAAAAACATCCCACAAATAATTCTCAATAATAACTGTAGTCCGAAAAATTTTTTATATCACCCTCACAGCTGAATTTCTGAATAAATCCCAGATGCTCTGAAGCAGTTTTGAGCTGCTGCTACACTGATATTTTTTTGATTCAAGGAAACTTTCTTCGAAGGGAGGAAACATTTTCTTGGTTCAAAATTGTACAGCTTAATATTAAGAAAATTTTCTTACCACAAGTACACATCTTCTCCAGATAAGAAAAATGAATGTATTCTGAGCACGAGAAAATATGTTCTTACAATTGAGCCAATTTTTTTCTCAGTGTGAGCAGCTGTTCGGGCTTATCTAGCTGAGTCAATACTTCCATAAATGTCACTCATAATGAACTAATGGAAAATTTCCCTTAAACATTCGAGAGAATTCTATAAATTTACTGTGAAAATTCCATGAAAACAAGAATTTTTATATATTTTTATATGTGGAAAGTCTTATATTTGTATGAGAAATCTTTTCCCAAAATTATGATTTCAGAACGATCGTAACTGGTGGACTCCTAGTCTTATTCGAATACAATCATAACAACACTAGGAATCCGCCAGTTGTAAACGTTCCTTTCCAGACAATTCGACTGCATAGGAGAGACACCTTAGTCAGAGTGCTTCCCATAAACTGCAATATGTAGGGGATCTTCAATGATTATTAGCGAGTTACCGGAACGAACCAATCCAGTTTTGAAATTCTTCTCTGTTCCATAGAAATGCTGGCACATGAGAGAAGAGCCTTAGATTTGAATGCATTAATGAAATGAATTTTGTTATGAAATTGGAACAACTGAGCATAATGCCATATTCAAATTCCATCACCAAGTATCGATTAACAATAATTGAAGATCACAGCAATGCGAGATCTCATTGACAAAGATTCTTGTAACAGTTAATAATCGAGCAGACATATAAACAATTGAAAATTACTACACCGAAAATTACTTCCAATGGGAACTCTGTATATGCAACTATTTGTGTCCACACTCAATATTCAATTGTGTGCGAGAAAAGGACACATATGGTTGCGTACGGTAGGGGGTCTTCCGGCCGAATCGACATAATTCAACAATTGCTAGTCTTTCCTTATTAGTGTTATCTGCAAGCGACTAGCGATTGTCAAATCATGTCGATTCGGCCAAAAGATCTCCTATCATTGCGTACAGAGAGTTCCTGCTGTACATATAAACTATGTCATCCTATTACATACACAATGAATGAAATAAACGATTGAAATAGGAAGTTTGAACATTTTGACCAGTTTTGACCAAATTTGACCGATTTTCACCGATTTTGACCATTTGAACCAATTTTAGTCAATGGTTCGGATAATATTTAAAAAGGCCGGCTTTCTTTCAACCCTGGCACAGAGAGGGGTAAACCTATATTCCTTAAAATTTGTTGGATAATTAATTTCTCTAATTCTGGATTTAAAAAATTCTAAGTCTCGCTCATCCTTGATTTTATTGTTAGCGAACCTTTTTAGCGCTTTCTCCGTTGGGAAAAGGAGACCGTTCCCCTCGTTTATACGCCGGTTTTCAATCCTCACGCGTATTATTCGGATTCTTTCTTCTACCTCTTCCAAATCAAAGGATTCAACGTTTTTCACTGGAAGGAACAAACAGAAACACAAGGGTTGAACCGATACTCCTGAACGGGATCGCGTGATACCAGTAGAGTGAGAAAAAATGAGATTCATTTGAATCAAAATTGATTCGCGTTAGAAAAAAAATTGTTTTGAAGGAAATATACAAAAAACAGAAAAGGCACTATTCACGATTGATCGTCGATTCACTTGTGGGAGTTGATTGTATCTGGAGATGTTACTCAAATATCTCACAGTTAATCGACTCACAGAACATAATTTATGATAAATCCACCACAAATATAAACTCGTTCGGATTTATCACAAATCTCGCTCTGATTTTGCGATACTTGTTGGGCGCAACACACACGTACGCGAAAACTCGAATTAATTAAGAAATACTTACTGGTTTCTCTTTTGTTGGTATTTCAGAAAAAAAAAATTTGGAAACTATCCGCGGACACTATGAGTCTTGAAGATTTGAAATTGTATAAGTACTTCAGCTTTAACTTTGAGTCTGATTTTAAGTTCAAGTTTTACTCTGAATGCGATTACTTTGTGATAGTCTTGAAGAGCGAGAAAGTTTCTCAAGATTTTACACAAGCAGAAGAAGAAGTTGAGGAGTGTTCCTAGCCCTGTGGGCCCTGTATTCAAGGGCTTTCCCCCTCTCTAAATTCTCCATCCTGGTGGACGTTTCTGATCTTCCTTTCTTTTGAAATTTCTTTCTATATCCGTTCGCTTGGAAAAGTGTACGCGTGAATCAAGTTTCGACTATCGATACTTGGTTCCTCGCTTCGCAGGGCGACTCGGATCCTCGAATCCTTGCGGGTGCGAGAGAGAAAGCACGATACATGTATTCATATGTATATATGCGTGTGTGTGTATTTATTCTATGTTTCATCAATCTATAAAAGAATTCTAATCATATTGTTATAGATATAATGGCGAAGGTTATTAGAAATTCAATTCTACTGTTGGATATTTGAGTTATTGAAAAATCAAACTTAGAATTTGCTGAACGTTTTGTAATTTCGGATAAGATCATTCAATCTAAGTCTGCTTATTATTTGACTGTTGGATGATTGAGATATTTTATATTCCAGGATCTCTATGGTTGTTTATCGCTGAATGGCTAAACGTTTATTGTTAAATATAGCCTTGTTTTTTTTTTTTAAATCTAATCACATTGTTGTTTCAAGGGAAAAAACGATGATAATCAATTCATTTGTAATACATCTTCTGAATATGAACTAACAATATTTAACATCATTGTCGTTCATGTTTAGAAGTGTTGGCGTCTGTATATTAAATACGGGGTAAAATTCGCCAAGTGTTCCCACCTGGAAATTCCAATCCCATCAATGTTGATGAAATTCCATGAATTTGTTTTACTAGTGACCCTCTTCAAATTCTGTCAACACCAGGTTTCTAGGAAGTCAGGTTTTCGTGATAAAGGGGTTTAAATTGTCAAAATTTTTATGATCTGCGTTTTTTCGAAAAATCATCATCCTCATTAATTCCATTCAATGAAAATATGTTCTCATTGACATCGTTAGGATTTTTTCTAAATTTTACGATGAAAATACTTTTATTCATGCAGAAGGAATATTTCACACAGAAATTCGATTTTTAAAAGTATTTTCGCATTTTTCGGTCACTGCGCCCCTTTTGATATTGATGAAACCTTGATAAATCGAAAGCTTGATTCCTTAGCTTCAAAATCATATAGGTTTAAAAATGGGACGAAGAAATTTTCCCAAGGTACAGAGTTCCAAGTGTGTACGTATCGTACCTTGAGTGCGTGACGATCACACCATCGATTTTCAGTGTATTGTTTCATGAAAAAAGTAATTATCAAATTTATTTTCTCAATTTTGCCTACCACGTTGCTCAATACAACCATCTAGATTATCCCCTTCAAATGAATAATTGATTCATGACACATGGTTGGAGAAAACACGTCATACTTTATTAGAACATTATTGTAATAATTAGTCATACCAATTTGTCATCTTGGACCTACTAAATTTCTTTTTATTGATAATCAATTTTTATGGAAATAATTTTTATGCCTTCTCCGGGTCTTTGGGAATATATCATATTGCACTGCTGAAGGGTGAGTTTTAGGAATAAACGATGAATGTTCCATAGGTATTACACAATGGTATTGGAGAGTTCCTGCTATCGTTTTTGCAGATGCAAATCGTTTCTCAAGTGCTTTCGTAGCCTCTATATGAGTACCCTTTGGACTGAAAAAAATCACAGTTTCTTTCAGATGTTCTTGAGCCTACTGATAAAAAGCATCCGCAGTCAAAATTTGATTTTCATTTGATGATGCTTGCAGACTTGCACGTGCTGCAAGTCTCTTCAAATTTCCACCAATACCGTCGCAAGGTCCTTTGCCATGTGCACTTGCATGAAAATGCCACTCAGCCGCAATTCCAAAATCATGTTCATGATGTAGATTTGCAAAATTATATTTATTTTTGAAATGTTGTGATGCTCCATCAGTGGAGTAAAAGATTTTTCCACATTCAAAATTATCTTGCGAATACTTTGTAATAATTTTTCGGAATTCATAAACAGCTACCGTATCATGAGTCAGAATATCAGACAAAATTGGTATACTGCGATGTCTTAACTCATCTGTTCTGTAATAAATTACTGTTGTGAAAATGGTCACTTGATTGTTATTCCAATGAAACGATTGAATAGCATTTTGAGCAATGAATGCATAGTTTTCAGCAAAATCACATGTGACTATGAATTCGCCGGCCTTCGAATTATCCTTGAGATTCTTAAGAAAGCACGATTGCTCCTTTGCTATAAAAGTGTGAGATTTCAACTTATGTAACCGTTCACAGAGATCCTCCACAAAATCTCCTGCGTCTGCTATTTCAGTTTTCAAAGTGCTGCGATCAGTTTGTTGCAAAATTTGATATTCTACTTTCTCAATGTACTGGTCTGTAAGATTCGATTGAAGAAAATCCTTAAAATTGTCTATTCCAGGACACGCTGAACACTTGTCCAGATAGCATTCAGAAGTGGGATCATCACATACAACCATTTTAATAGCATCATGGTGAGAAGCCATGGGGAAACCTGTCGCAAACGTTAGTTTTCGTAAACTTATGGCATCTAGCAATCAATTCACGTTTTCATGATAAACACACACGCATACGGTATGAGTTCCAGAAGCTCCATCGAGGACACAATTGCGAGGTCTCAGCTGTGAAAATTTCGATAAGCTCACATCAACTGTAGGATTCTTCAATTTGAATGAAGAATACAATTCGGCAAGATTGCATAAAATCGATCTTTTTTGAACATGTTCACGCGTTCCATCATTAGTTTTGATCGAAACATAATCCTTCATGCCTGGCAATATCCGGCTATTTTCATCATCCAAGTGAAATGCTTTGATGGAATTCTCAATCTCGCAAGGTAACCTTCGTCCTCGCTTTGGATTTGGTGATGTTAGAATCCCGTTTCCAGCTACCAACTGTATGGCCTTCCCAGCTTGAAGTTCCGAAGCGTTGAATTCAGTAGCCAATGTCCTTCGTCCCCATGATTTTGGAGCAAGGGTTAGAAGCAAAATCTTTTCTGAGTAACTGGAAGACTGTTCGAATTTTTCTTTGGTTTGATCGAGAACTTCAATAGCTGATGCATGATGTTTTATTCGACACTTCCGATTAAAATTCTCAGACATTTTTGTTGATGGAACGGGGAAATCTTCTTCATTCATATCAAAAGTTTCCTCCTCATTAATTTCAAGGCGTGCACTTGGCGAATTCTACCCCACCAATGGAAGATTCATCGTTTATTCTTAAAACTCACTCTTCGACAGTGCAATATGATATATTCCCAAAGACCCGGAGAAGGCATAGAAATTAGAGTATAGGAACAACTTTTCAGAAGGATCAGAAAATTGATAATTATATATACTGCAAATTCTTTAATATCATCCTGTACATTTATGTAGCAATAATTCAATTTTGTAAATTATCAGAGTACTGTAACTTGTACAAAGAAAATCACTACTCACAGTTACTTTTACCAGTTACAGTAGCCGCGTTTCCATAAAAATTGATTATCAATAAAAAGAAATTTAGTGGGTCCAAGATGACAAATTGGTATGACTAATTATTACAATAATGTTCTAAGTATGAAGTATGACGTGTTTTCTTCAACCGTGTGTCGTGAATCAATTATTCATTTGAAGGGGGTAATCTAGATGGTTGTATTGAGCAATATGGTAGGCAAAATTGATGAAATAAATTTGATAATTACTTTTTTCATGAAACAATACACTGAAAATCGATGGTGTGATCGTCACGCACTCAAGGTACGATACGTACACACTTGGAATTCTGTACCTTGGGAAAATTTCTTCGTCCCATTTTTAAACCTATATGATTTTGAAGCAAAGGAATCAAGCTTTCGATTTATCAAGGTTTCATCAATATCAAAAGGGGCGCAGTGACCGAAAAATGCGAAAATACTTTTAAAAATCGAATTTCTGTGTGAAATATCCCTTCTGCATGAATGAAAGTATTTTTATCGTAAAATTTAGAAAAAATCCTAACGATGTCAATGAGAACATATTTTCACTGAATGGAATTAATGAGGATGATGATTTTTCGAAAAAACGCAGATCATAAAAATTTTGACAATTTAAACCCCTGTATCACGAAAACCGGACTTCCTAGGAACCTGGTGTTGACACAATTTGAAGAGGGTCACTAGTAAAACAAATTCATGGAATTTCATCAACATTGATGAGATTGAAATTTTCAGGTGGGAACACTTGGCGAATTTCACCCCATATATTCGTTGTTCTCTTATATAATGTGTCTTGTTATTCCAGACAACGGAATTTTTCTTTCATGGGACGCAGGTACGGAATTTCTAATCTGTACGTCCGGTTTCTTTTGGTTATTTATTGTTGGGGCCTCGACATTTTCTTCTACGTTCTTTCACATTGTTGCCACTTTTCCATAGAGAACCAATTTCAAACTTGATTTCGTGTTCATTCAAAGTTACTTGATTTCATTTAGGGTCATATTGCGGTTATACACCCTCATTACAGGGGTATATCTGTCTCTTGTGAAATCCACATAGTTTCATGCAGTTAGAGTCTTGAACGTGATTCAAATAGGACATTTGAAAATAATCCTCACTCGAAAAATAGTTGGCAACGATGTTGGTCAGTATTGGTCTCCACGAGTAGTACCTCTTCTTTTATGTACATTCCTGAACTGCAGGTTTCCTGCCGTTGTTTGAGGGTCGACAAAAAAAAGGGTCACTTGTAGGCAACACATGTAGACATTCGGATCTTGGAAAAGTATTTTCTCAAGGTCCGGTCTATCTTACTTTGAAACGATGGAGTTTTTTTTGTATAGGTTGATGATGCTTATGTATATTCTTATGCATATCATGCATCGACTCGTTCCTCGACATGTACATCGGGGAAAGACTCAATGCATGATAACCGTGGAAGAGAGAAAAAAATATATGGAAAAAAGACGTGGTTACGTCACAATATACATAATTCAAGTTTTGCAAAGTTAGTTTGCAATCATCAGGCCTATGTATGAAATGCGAAGAGCAGTTTCTATAAAGAGCACGGAATTTCCATGTCATTTTTCCAATTTGGCGAATGATGTATTTTGTTAATATGACTGGAATTTGGTTGAGAATATGATAGAATAATGAGGAATGAGAATTTGATATCATCAACAGGCAAGGTCACTTCATTTCTTCTTAAGAAGAGCATACCAATCAGAATCTCCAAGCCAATCGAATTTCTCTCATAAAATGATAGGAAAATACAGTGAAACCTCTCAACCAGGCCACTCACTGTTTCTCTCCAATGCAAGATAACAAGCTTGCGAATGAGGAAAAGTGTGAGCGGCCTGGTTGAGAAGTTGCACTTCATCTGGAAAATATCACTGCAAAGTGTCAAATCAAAATTCGAACTCGTTGCCAAGGTTGTTGGATTCTTTGTAGCATCACTCACTGCTAGAGGCTGCGAAAACTACCCGCGGAACCCTACGAGTTTCCTGTCCAAAAACCCGCACGCTCAAAACCAAACTCAGGCAATTTAGATAAGAAGTTGACCTTGTTTACCAACAGGGTTGAAATTCACCCGTATCTGATTCTACCTCCATCTTAAATGTTTTCTCCTGAGGGCGCGGGATGCATGGCAACATCTATCAATGGCTGAAGAATGCCACTATTCTGTGGCGCAATAACATTCCGGTGGGCACATTAGTCTGTCTGTAGCAGTTATTGGAAGTTGTGAATTGAAAATTCTTGATGAAGACACACAGTCCGTTTCCTTAAAAATTTTTCCCCTTCATTCTTCAGAATGAATACTCTCCTACCAATAGTTTCTGGAGGACATCTCAAGCGTGGAGCGTCCAGCGGGCTGATATTGGTCGAATATCGCGGCGATGTCGGCGCAATGTCGGCAATGATGACTGTGGGCCGATATCCCACCAATATTCATGCCGAGATGAGGTGAATTCGAATAATTGACAATTACTCCTATAACCTTTGAATTGGAGAAATATTTCATCATCATCATCATCATCAAGAAGTAATCAGTCTCATGACTGGTTCAATGAAATTCTCCAACCTTGTCTATTATCCGCCAAACGCTTGATTTCTACATATCCACGACAGCCCTCATCTTGTATAATTCATGATCAAGATATTTATATAATAGATATGTACGTATATGTACGGATAACGTTCTGTGGGACGACTTGAACGAAAAAAGTCGGTCAATAAGGGGACTGGAGTTTGGGGAAGAGGGGGAGGGGAAAGTCAAAGTTCGTGCGAACTTTCTTCAGAAGGTAACGTGATTAATACAAATTTATAGGGAATAATAATGAATTACATACTCAAGATTACGCACTGTCGCGCACTTTGAATTTCTAAATGATTTCTGAAGGCTTACAATTGTAAAATTGTGAATTGTGAAATTTTAACCTCTGAATGTTGAAAAATCCCACAATTTCGCTTCTTAGCCTTGAGAAATCATTTGAACATTCAAAGTGTGCGACATTGCACAATCCCGAGTATGTGTTTTATTATTATTCACTTTAAATTTGTATTAATCACATGCCTTCTGAAAAAAGTTTGCGTAAAATTTGACTTTTTGCCGTCTCCACTTCCACATACTCTAGTCCCTTCGAAATGAATGAAGTATACACCCTGGTTAAAAAAATCCATAGAATCTGACGCAATGGAATTTGATAGGAGTTGGTCAAAACATTGTGCAAGATTCAATAAAACTCACATAGAGAAAATACACTCATCTGATCAAATCTCATTGAAAATGGTTGAATAGGATTTGCTCAGAACATTGTGCAAGAGATTTCAATGAGATTTGGCGAAAATCAATGGCTTTGTTTAACCAGGGCATTATTCCATCAGCATCCGGATAAAATTATTATCAAATCCAACGTCATTCATTGTATGAGAAAGAATGATTCCAATTTGGATAAAGTGAAAGCATATTCAAAAACGGATGTTCCCATCAGAATAAAATTAATAGCATATAAGAAAAGAAGATAGATGTGGAGGCAAAACCACACTTGCCCTGTGCAAGAATAATCAACAAGAATATCAAATCTGTTGAAATAAGGATTCCCATATAGCACGCCAGATCAAAAAGACTTCAATTCGACTGGTAGAACTCATTATTTCATAGGATCTTATAGAACCTCGGACGAATACTCTCTATAAGTTCTACGAAATGCGCAGTAATATTTTCAAAAATTCCTACTTTTCCCTCGATCACTGAAATTTCACACTCATTTTCCAAATGCAATTCTTTCATTGTGGTTGACTGACAAAAGGTAACGATTCATAAACTCCATAGCAGCCGATGAGAATGGACTATCGCTTTCAATGTAAAATTCCTAGCAGCGAGATGATACAGCATCTTATTCACTATTGCCATTCAGCGCTTCTCATCTCCTTTCAACTGATCATTAAGATTGATAGAATATGGAGTCACATACGAATTATTTCCAGTGGGATTGTTGTACAAAACTATTTTTCCAGTGGAACGGAACATATCATCATTAATATAAATCCTAATGATTATATTTTTCTCACATATCTTTTGAAACACGATGTGAATGAAAAGAAATGAAATACAATCAGGATTCATCATTCAATGAATCAATAATATCGAACGGCACGATAAAATAACAGGACAAAAAGTTACACAGAATCAGGATAAGAAATTAATAATTCATTTTTTTCTCGCCTTCCTTCCTCCTCCACGGTCATTGGCTCCAGCAAACCATTTTGATATATGTATAAACCTCAATTTCTCTTCTATTTGTATGTTCAAAACACGGTCGTATATATAGGTCTGGCAACTCTGGTGGGGGGGAGGGGGTGACTCGCTTACGGGTGAAATTGTTGATTAGATTTTCGGCCATAAGATGTCACGTATAGCACAGGGGTGATGTGTAATCATAACTTCGATGATATCGTGATTGCTTGTTTGAATTTCTAAGTTCGTCCTCACCTGTTCATTTTCCGACGTTGAGAAAAATGATTATTTCTCTCACATTATCTATTACTTGCGACCAAAACATTTATTTACTCTTCAAATAAGAGTTTTTGAATTGGTCAGCATTTTTTATAGTGAATGATTCTCAATTATGAATAAATGTTCTGCAATCATTGATAAGAATGCCAAAATCGTGTGTTGTGCCCAATTGTAAAACCAAGTACAGACATCTCAATGTGGAAAAATCTATCTTTGAAGTGCCTAAAAGCACGAATTTATTCAAGAAATGGCAAGCTGCAATCCCGGGTAATATTGTTCTCACACAAAATCATCATGTATGTGAGAGGCATTTTGAAGACAAGTTCATTATTCGAAAATATACGAAATATGATTCGGAGAATAATCTCTTGGCTGAAGTGAGTGTGAATTATGCGTATTACGTTGTGAGCATGCATGTGTACATCAAGTTAATCAAGTATGAGTTTATGATGACTTCCTATTCACACCAGTAAAAATTTCCGTCAGAAACGAATATAGGTTCTGTTCGCTTCTGATGGCAATTTTTACTGAAGTAGTAACATTTATTCGACCGAATAATCAAGAGACGTGGTAGCGTCTTGACGCCAAGTACATGAAAGAAACATATATATATAAAATAATGAAAAAACAGAAGTCGAGCGCTACCGTGTATCTATACACGTAAACCGAGTTTTCACCGATTGAGAAAAACTTCAATGCACAATAACTCACCACACATTGTATTTCACAAAAAAATAATTGAACTTTCTTGATATAATTCGAATATGCACTTTTGATTGAACACACCACGAACTTGATCAATTCATGCGATTCAGAAATATAAATGTTTCAAATTTTCATGCGATCACAAGATTACAAGTTTTGTTCATCATCATCATTGTCATCGATTTATTCTATCACGATTGATCGTGTTTAGGGTAAGTTTCAATGTTAGGGATGTATTGTATGTCTCTTCCTTTCTTCAAATATACATATCAGGGTTCGGAACTCCCAGGATCGTCCGGACACAATGTTCATTGGTCAATTGTTACAGAGCAACCAATCATGTCCAACATTCTATGACAAGTAATCAATCAAAATCGTGTACGATCCTAGGAATTCCAACCCTGATACATATGTATAGTACCACATAGTCATATGTGGTACAGAGCTCGATCTATCAACGTGTTCATTTACAGGTTATATGATATATATTATATATTACATCAAGTACCAGATGGATGAATTGCAGGTTATTATATCAGTCCAATTTGACATTATATTTTGATAGATTTATCATTTTTATAAGATGAGAATGATCTACACAGATATATTATTTCACATTTGAGGTTAATTGGGAACTATTTCGAAACTTGTACTTCAAGTCATACTGTCAATAATGAATGAATGAAAAATAACGTATTGACAGATCATTTTGTATGGATTGGATGAATGAATTACCCTGTACGAAGTGATAATTCATAACCAATGGTAAGAAACGGATTAATCAAGGTTATCATAAAATGAATTTATTCAATTCAAAAGCCCAGAGAATATGCCACAGACCCTCACAACACCTGAGATTCTTGTCACGTTCGAGGAAATTTTCACACGAAATTTTTCCAAAATTCTATACAATAATTTACGATACAATTATGATTCACCTCAAGTGAACGTGAACCTAATTTCAAAACAATTCGCCGACTTCACAGAATTATATTTCGTTTGGAAATTTCCTTGAACGTCGATTGTGCACCGACGAGCGATGAAGCAACTCGTAATATTTCTCTCTTTCCCTCGTGTGTGTGCCTCGGCGTGACCACACAACGGATGCCTCTTTCTACTTTGTCGCTCTTTTTCCTTTCTTCACGCCATCTTCAACCTTTTTTTTTCCCATATGCTTATGACTCGCACGATGGCTGTTGCTGAACCTAGTTACAATAGCTATTCACGTGTATGCGGGTGTATATATGTATTCATATATACATTTGTATGCATGTGTACATACGTGATCGCCAGAATTCTAAATTCTTATATTCCTTCCTTTTGGACACACGGTTGATTGCTCTTCGCGGAGCCACGTGCCGTGGCTTTCCATTGCTGAGGCCAGCAAAATGCAGGCCTCAGCAGCGATAAGTCACGTACGAAGGCCCATCTGCAGGGAAATTTGACACCGGATTCCCTAGAAATCTTGGTGGCATGTTGAAGTGCTGATTAGGCTGAGAACAATCGACCTCCCACTTTTCACCATAAATTTCCTTCTTGGTCGGCGATTGCCATCGGGCAGTCAGTCTTCTCTCAACCGCGTCTAAAACCGTTCAAAAAAAGTAAGTACTCTTTCTCTCTCCCTCTCTCTGGGGCGTTGTCTCTCATGGGCGAGGATGCCGGCGCTAAGAAAGTTCCACCAGGGGTTTATGCTTTCCCCTGGTGAGAATCTAAAAAATGAACTCGTGTATCCACCCTTCGAGCTATGAAGGGATGAGCGAAAAAGGAAAAGCTCAGGGCCCTCCCGCTCGGAGGACGGATATACACTGAAGCCCTTCTGATGGTGTCCGGTTATTCCTACGCACTCATGGGTGCCATCGCTCCTGCGAGGGATCGAGAAAGAGAGAGAAACTCGAGGAATAGTTCAGTGTGTAAGTGCATTAGTTTCATTTTAGTTTCATCAACGAAAGGAATTGGACAAAACCTACACCCCGAACAATGAATCATAATAATCAATAATAATTAACCATAGCCAAAAAAAATCTTCAAGAATAAATCAAAACTAAAATAAGTGCCGACACCTGCTCGCAGAACGGTGAGTGAGATTCTTCTCTATGGCTTTCCTTTCTTTCTTTCCTCCTTATTCCGCTCTTTCTCGATACTCCATTTTTCTTCCTTCGTCATATATATATATATATATATATAAATATATACATACACATTTATAAACGAATTTTTATTGTTTTTCTTGATATAAGCAATTATTGTTTGTAACCTCGACTATTTCAAAAACATACCTAGTAAAAATAAATCAAATTTCTCAACTGAAGTGGTGAATCTTCACTTTCTTTCCTTATCTACCTCTACCAATTCAAACAGGAAGGGTGTCTCGATGCCCTTTAAGGCAGAGAACCCAAATTCTTCTGAGTTCCATCGGTCTTACCGCTCGGGCTGATATAATTTATTCCAGAGGCCACGCTGGACCACAATCATGCGACGATGGTTTGACGACCTCGTGTCGCCTCCTCCATCGTCATAACATCCTTATCACTTTTTTGGAGTAAATTACAGGTAGATGAAAACAAAGCCGAAACGAAGCAGACGTCTCATGGAATTGTATGCTAGTTATCGCCACTATTAATCTCAATCGGTGGTCTCATAGACGAATGAAGAAAAGGCAGGAGCCCAGTGGATATATAATAGATCGTTGCATTAGGTACCCCACAGGTTGAAGAAATCAAAGAAATCCATGGAAACTTCTCAAATGAAACTGGATGGGATTTGGTAAGAATATTGTTCAGGTTTCAATAAGACAAGATTCAATAAATTTTCCAATGGAACAGTCTATTGAATCTAACCAAATCTGGTTGAGAATCTTTGCATTGACTTACACTAGAACATTGTACAAGATTCAGTAGGTTTCTCTGATGAGGGCTGTTATCGGATTCTTGAATATAAATGAAATTGATCGCGATGGTAGCTAACATACAGATCTATCGTATATTCGCTTCATTTTGTTCTTTTCTTATCCCCCTGAAACAGTACGCAAAGAATCTGATACCAGCATCGAATAGATCTGTGATATATCCACTGCGCTTTTGCCTTTTCCTCATCCGACTATGAGGCCACCAAATGAGATTGATAGTGAAGATAGCTAGCATACAAATTTGTGATACATATTTAATTTCTGCTTCGTCTCCAGTAACCTATGATTCTACTCCAAAAAACTAAAAGCCCAGCATGTTGTAAGAATCTGTGGCATATTCACTGCATTTTTGCCTTTGGAAAAAACGCTCTGTTCATAGTTCTTATTGGAACAATATTTGATACACTCCAATGTAACTAAAGTACCTGGAGACCAACCTCAACTCCTACCGTTGGTCAAACTTTTAACATCTCATTGGGTTTTATCATCGACTTCACTTTCTAAAAACTTTTTATACTGCGTTGGGGTTTTTTGATGAATTCCACTTTCCGATTATAAGCGATGATCCAGTTATTGATTCATTACATAATCTTCAATCATCTATTCGATGCCATGCATTATCAATTGAATCCACTTTATAATCTGTAATTCATCCATTCAATACAAAATTGCCTAAGAAATCACCTGAATGAAATGGATGGTGGTGGTAGACGACGTACAAATGGAGTGGTGGTTTCGCCTGATACTCTCTTTCACAAAAATTGTTATCGGATTGCTTGAGTCGTATCACATATATATAAGGAAACACAAAAACGGAGCAAATATACCATAGATCTCTACGTCTTCTACCACCACTGTCGATGTCATATAGGTGGTCTTATGGAAATTTTGTATTAAATTGGTAATCAATAGCATGAAATGGATGATTCAGGAATCTCTAGTACGTATCTGTCTGTTGCATCATGAATATGTCACATTGCTTTAAGATAGTTTTTGGAATCTGAAAGAGTTATCAGAAAATTCTTATTGGGGGGGGGGGGGCTGTTTTCGGTTTCATTCCAGATAGTACAAATTTTATCTAGTTGGAAAATCTCTGTTGGATGCCTGGAACATGGGGTATGCAAATTTTCTCTGTCCGTCAGTTCTATTTTGTATGTATTTCTTCACAATGATGTCTTGAAAATAGTGGAAATTTTTATTAGTGGTGAGTATGTTTGAATTTTCGTTTGTCTTTTGCTTATTTTCATGAACTGTTTGAAATCATCAGCTTCGAGCGCTATAAGCTGCTTTGAGCGCCGTGAGCTGCTTTCAGCTTCAACTTATCGGTCAACTGATTTTCACTTTTCGAAATTTTCAAGGTTTATATGTATGTTATGGAGATCCGCTTTCCTTCCCTTTCGTTCTTCATTCTTCATTCCGATAATTTATTACGGTTCAATGATGAGATGAGTGATGGACACTTATGGTTTCTTATCTTACAGAAATCGTCTGAGGATATTTCCTTCATTCATATAATTGCTAATGAACTCGAAATCAGTATATTTGGTTCCTATTTATTTTCAATGTAAAGTATATCCAGAAAAAGAAGTGAAATCCCCACAAAAAACTTCAAAAAAGTAAAAAAATAACGCCAAGTACATGAACACCCCCAAGAAATAAAATATTAAAACATGAAGTCAAATCCCACAAAACATACAAATGTCTGACAAAAATCCCTAGAAATTCTCAAAAAGTACAAAATAAACGTTTCGCAATACACTTGTAAAGAAATCCTTGAAAACAATACTTCACTCTTCCCGAAAGATGACTTGATATAACAAATATAAGATTAAAGAAAGAAGATGTGAAATCAATATGCGCTACCGAGTACATTTGGTTAACCAAAAAATATTTGAAGATTTTTCTAAATGGTATGAGAAGTACAAGAGAAGAGCATCCAAAGTGGTGCATGATTTTTCAAAAAACACCTTCGTTTTGAAGAAATATATCGAAGGGAGTAGAACAAGAAATAGATTTATCCATTTCACATGCTAGAAACGTCTCTAAGTGATTTGAAACCGAATCCGCTAGTTGGTTTTTATCATTATTCGGAACAGGGTCAACCTTTGACCGCGCGAGGTTTGATTGCCAATATTTTTCTGGGGCTCTTGAGTATAGACAAAGTGCCACTGGATGAACAAAAAAAAACGTAATATTCTCAAACTAGGTATAGAAAAACAATTCAGATATAAATTATATATAACTCATATATAAACTGTATGGAATTATATACAAATTATATGATTTTGAAAATTTCTTCTTTCAGACAGTGTGGGAGCCTCTTCAACGCGGGGACTGATGAAGATTTGCAAAATTATATCATTACAATTTTTTGTTGAACGCTCTACAGGAATTCATTTGTATATAATTAAGACTAAAAACTTCTACTATCGACCACGCCAAGTTGTCCACATCGATGCTAATTCAAAACATCACTGGCTTTCAGCTGATTGAATTGTTTTCATCAACTTAGTCCCCACGTCGAAGAGGCTCCCACACTGTCTGAAAGAAGAAATTTTCAAAATCATATAATTTGTATATAATTCCATACAGTTTATATATGAGTTATATATAATTTATGTCTGAATTGTTTTTCTATACCTAGTTTGGGAATATTACGTTTTTTTTGTTCATCCAGTGGCACTTTGTCTATACTCAAGAGCCCCAAAAAAATATTGGCAATCGAACCTCGCGCGGTCAAAGGTGGGCCCTGTTCCGAATAATGATAAAAACCAACCAGCGGATTTGGTTTCAAATCACTTAGAGACGTTTCTAGCATGTGAAATGGATAAATCTATTTCTTGTTCTACTCCCTTCGATATATTTCTTCGAAACGAAGGTGTTTTTTTAAAAACCATGCACCACTTCGACTGCTCTTCTTTTGTGCTTCTCATACTATTTAGAAAAATCTTCAAATATTATTTGGTCAACCAAATGTACTTGGTAGCGCATATTGATTTCACATCTTTTTTTTTTCAATGTTATATTTGTTATATCAAGTAATCTTTCGGAAAGAGTGAAGTATTGTTTTCAAGGATTTCTTTCCAAGTGTATTGTGAAACGTTTATTTTGTACTTTTTTAGAATTTTTAGGGGTTCTTGTCAGACATTTGAATGTTTCGTGGGATTTGACTTCATGTTTTAATATTTTATTCCTTGGGGGTGTTCATGTACTTGGCGTTATTTTTTTACTTTTTTGAAGTTTTTTGTGGGGTATTATGTACAAGTAAGTTGTAACAGCCAACATTGTGTTTCCAAAGTAGTTTGCAACGTTGTCGTTTAGAAGAATGGGCTGTACTAACAATATTTGAACCAGTGCTGTCACCAAAGTCAGAGGATTTACTTACGAATGCGATTAAGAGTATAGAAGGTTTGTTTAAAATGAAAGGACTGGATTTTTTGATGATTATAACGTGTCAATTTAGAGAAGAATAGGTAATCACCACTAACGTAAATTGATAGAGTGAATACTGCGAACCGTGAATTGTATTATTCATTTCTGGTGGTTTTATGTTGATATCTATAATTGAAGTGTGAAGCTATTACACTCGCACACATTAATATGTATTATAGATAACCTGTGTGTCTCAAATTTATAAATACATAATTTATGTTTCCAACTTGGATATGTAACACGACAGTTCTAAAAAAACCTCATAAGAACCGAAATACCCAGATAGCAATTTAAACTTGCTGCAAGCTTGTCATGAGGTTGAGGGAAGGCTCTTGATGAAACATGACAAGGGTACAAGCTTACAAAAACCCGTGCATTATATGTATAAAGTTGTAGCAACCCGTACAGCACACCACCGATCGCCGGACATTTCTCCGTCGTCTCTACGTCGCTTCTCCATTCCTCCACCTTGTATCCACGTCTCCCTTTTATCCACTTCGCCTCCACGGAGATGCAGCGTGGACATCGGTGAATGTGCTGTGCGGGAACGTCACATTGATAAGGTTGTTAACCCTCCAAGTACAACATACAGGTGCAAATTTACACCAACCATTGAGAAACATCGTTTTTTTCAGGTACTGATTCTATTCTGGCTTCTGTTTCACTAATTGAATCAGATGTTTTTTTCCAATCTTCTTGCATACCACGTACATCTGCACAGGTTTTACTTCGAATTAAAAAAAAGAGAGGTCAATTTGATCGAACACGAGCCGAGTTACCCAACTGGCAACGTTGCGTATTGCGAATTTACACCTGTGTGTTCTCCGAAGGTGTGAGAGGATGATTGTACTTGAAGAGTTAAGAACAAGTCATGAACAATCGAATGTTTGTTGGGTATTCAAATATCGAAAACCAAAAGATGTCGCGATTGCCAAAAACTAAGAAAATCGACATCACAGCAACGAATAACAAAAGAGGAGCAAAAATCATAACAAATCATTCATTTGGATCCGAAACAGCACGTTAAACATAATTGATGAAAATAAATTGAAGGCACTGCAAAAAAAATTGGCTTTCCAAAGACGCCAAAAAAATCGTCTGGAATACCGTCTGAATTTACTAATAAAGACTTTGAAGAGTAGAAAAAATGAAATCGCTGTTATTTCGGACAACGTTCTAGATAACAACTGTACCACTTGGACTATATCAAATGCTCAAAAACTTTTGATAAAAGAAATTATTGAAGCTGCAAAAAAAACAGATGCAAGAGGACGGTGATATAGTCATCAATAGATCATGTTATGCATGTTGATGAATATTAGATCACCGTCTTATTACGAATTTTTGAGGAAAAATAACATTTGACCGTTACCTTGTAGCAGGACTATCCGCGCTTGTCTTAGCGACGTAGAGATAAACTGTGGTTTCGATGAGGATTTTACAGGAATAATTAAAAAACATCTTAGCATCAAAAGCCCTTTGCAACGTCATGGTGTACTCCTCTTAGATGAAATAAGCCTCCGAAAATCCATCACTGTCTGTTCCAAAAATCTCACGTACAAAGGTGTAGTTGATTTCGGTGAAGATGGACCAAAATGTTCAGATATTCATGAGCAAGCCACTCATGGATTGGTCATCATGTTTCAACCGCTTGCAGATGAATACACCCAACCTATCGCTGTGTTCGCTTCAAGTAATCCCGTGGAAGGCGAAGAACTTGCGAAATTGGTAGCACAAGCAATATTATATTTAGAAAAAGCAGGAGCTAAGATACATGGCATAATTGGGGATGGTGCTTCAACGAACAATGAAATGCGAAAAACATTGGGGTGCAACAGTACAATGTACAATATCAAAACAGGGTTCACGCATCCTGTAGAAAATGAACGGAAAGTATTCTTATTTTGTGATATCCCACATATTATCAAGAATATTCGTAATCGTCTCTATGCGGAAGGTTCTCTAAGAGTAAGCTTCAATCAGTATTGGTATTCAGCAAATTTTAAGGATAAATAGAAATATTGTGGATCATTCAACAAACATTCTTTGTTTATTTCCTCTTCAAGATGAACTCCAAGGAGAATTATATCAGATGGGAATATTTCACTCATTTATTCAATTGTGATAATCAGCATGCGGGAATGCATTTGAAACTAACCAGCACTTCTAAAATGCGCGTAAGATCAGCAACTCAGGTGAAGTATTATTCTTATCATGGTAATCGAATTCGTAGTTATTATTTCACGTCGGTTCGATATTCTGGCTTTTATTTTGAATTTATAGATTTCTAGCAACTCTGTTGCTAACGGATTGAATTTTTACTTGCACCAGAACTACCCATTGTTCCAAGGATGTGAAGAAACTATGAAATTTTGCCAAAGTATTAATGATATGTTTGACGCGCTTAATCGGAAGTCCCCGAATCAAGGTGTTACTCCAAATTCGAATGATTTCAAGGTATTAAATGTCATATAGGAATCATACCACTTTGAATATCCACGCAGCACGAAGAATTCACGGAGAGTTTCAAGTGGATATTGCGGATAATTCGTTGAGACCTTCCGAATCCGTTCAAAAGAACCTTCAAAGAATTCTCAAAGAACCACCTGCATGCCCATGCCAAATAAATTTCTGGGGGAATTCTTTCCCTTGTCGAAAAAAGTTCTCTAAAAATGTTAACCAGCTATGTGAGATGTTCAAACCAGTACTCTAAGAGTTTCTAGAAACTTTAAAGACAGTCTGCAAGAAGATATTTTTTTTAATTCTCAAAAATGAACACATATAATTTTTGAAATAAGTTTGAATGTTAAATATCTCTGTCTTTGAATGACATTTGCTATTTTTTTGAGCATCCATAGTATATATCATGTTATATCGGTGTTTCATAATTCACTGAAAACGAATTTGAGATTCGAGCATTTTTAGACTTTTTCTCAAACCCAAATCATTCAAAAGCATTGTGTGCTACATATTTGAGCGTGACATCATGCGCTGAGTTGGAAAACGGTGAATCTGTGGAGTAGAATCGAACTATTCTATCATTCTTCGTTTCTTAGGGAAGTTACAGCATTGCCCTTTTTTCTTGAGGTGGGGATCCTAAATAATGTATTTCAATTCAAATACTAAGATTTCTGTATTGACAGATTTTGGCGAACGCTTTGGAATGATTAAATGAATGGGAATCTGCTGTTGAACGTGAGGATATATCTGCAAATCAATTTCTAGCCAAGGAGACATCAGGAGGATTGAGAACAAGTTCACAATCGACCATGGATTTGTGTTCATATTTAGAGAAATTAATTTCGGTAATTTAAATTCTATTTGCTGAAACCAGTGTTACGAGAGCACCATAATCAAATATTACATGTAGATTAAAAGGAAGTTACATTTCCAGTTCAAAAGTTACATGATATTTGGCGGCAATATGCAGCCTTGCATTCTTGGGTTGAACTCAGACAGCACCGAAAGTTCTCGGGACGTTTTAGAAACGTGGCCATAGTTTTCGAGATTTGATTCTGAAAACATCATGTTCTAGATGTTTTCAAAACGTTTTTTTTTTTCATGCATTCCGCAAGATTTTGAAAATGTTACCCTTAGGTCATTTTTGAAACGTTTCTGGAATATGAAACCAAATGGGTATCCGTAATATGTTTGCATAATACTTTGAAATGAGACTGGAAACATCAACTTCAATATAATTTATGCACAATTATATTTAATCAAATCATCATAGAGAATTGAAGGATTGTTTTGAAAATTTTATAATTTCCTCTATTTCTTTAACATGTATAAATAATGGATCTTTCAAAAATAATGAAAATCATGGATTTGAGCATTTTGATTTGTTAGTGCGTCACCTTTTCATCCACTAAAAAAAGGAAAACCTGCAATAGAATTTTGAAAGTAATCATTCAACATATCCTAACCTAAATTTGAAAATTCACATAACTCGCTTGGTTATCAACTGATGTAAAATTCATTTTCATTACATAGAAAATATAAAATCCATGCAATTCCTTCCATTTGAAAGATTTAATTACACATATTTACATAACATGAAATTTTTATATCCAAATTGACAAATCGAATGCCATAACCAAGAATTTAATTTGATCAAAACTGCACTTTATTCAATAAAAAATCAGCTCACTTTCACTTAAACTCGCTCAACATTCAAATATTTCACGTAAATAGTTCAATATCATTAAATTCTCACGTTCCGAATGATATCATTGCAGGACTTTTTTGTGGACATCTGTGTGACACATTGCTATGTTTTGAAAATGTGTTTGGAATATTCCAATTCTCCAAGGAATAATATGAATTTTAGTGACTGAAAAAGACGAGGAAATCATTCATGCGACGTTTTCAAAACATTCACAATGAAATGTTTCCATCACCTCCCACGAAAACGAAAATAAAACGTTCTAGGACATTTTCACGTTTTCAAAACATACATGTGACGTTTTGAAAACATCCTGGGACGTTTTTGGCATGTTTTCTATGTTACCAACCACGTTTCGAGAATGTTTTCAAAACGTCCCAGTGCTGTCTGGGGAGTTTGACGTTTTAAACGTTGACGTTTAAAAAAATGTTACATCCATGTTACATGAGAGGGTCGAAAGTTACGTAAAATGTAACAAATGTAACCTTCTGGCAACACTGGCTGAAACGCATCTACAGGAATTTTTTGGCACTATAAGGCAAGTGGCAGGCTGCAATGAACATCCCACATGTGCAACATTTCTGCAATTATATGAATTGAGGAGTTCCGTGGAAAAAGGGCAAAAAGTCGAAATTGCCCTTTTTCGGGAGAATGGCTTGTATGATAGCTTGAACCTTCATTGTCAATTCGCCGTTTGAAAGAAGTGGATATCCCACTCCGTTCCCAAAATATAGCTAATTCTGTCATGTGTCTCTTTTGCCCTTTTTCCATAAATCACGTTTCACATCCGTGTTTCACTTAAAACTTCGAAGGCGAAATTATTAATTTGATCCACTTCAGATTATAGTATTCAGAATCGATGTTCTACTATTCTGTATGCATTTAATCTCAGATTTCCAATATACCTCACCCTGCACAGGCTATTTGTGAACGCATTCATCAGGATAATCCTAGTTCGTGACTCTTCAAATTGAAACTATTCTAACTAACTAACTTCATTCTGTACCTGGTTTTTCAACACATTATTCGAAAAGCTTGTGATGGGACAAGTGAAAGTTTACTGATTTGCGGTTAATTTTCATTCTCAACACCTCAGTGGTCATTTATAATGAGTTCCGATATTGAAATGAGTTCTGTACAGGAGAGGAGTATTGAAGAAGATTCAAGTGATGAAAATTGTGAAAGTGATAGATTAGTTCAATATGCAAAATTGAAAGACGCTCACAAAGGGAAAAAGGAACAGAGGTTAGAATGTTTGTGGAAAAAAAACTCTGAGAAGATGAAGAAAGACAAAGGTAAGGAGTATAGAACTTATGGCAGAGACGGAAAACTAATTGAGAAGAAGAAGTTCACAACAGTAACTAATTGCTGTACAAAATCTTGTCACCAATCTGTATCTGCGAATATACAGAGTTCATTCTTCACTCCATTTTGGAACTGTGGGAACAAAAACATTCAAGATAACATTATTGCAAAGTCATTGATTTCATTGCAACCAAAAAGACTTGTTCCTGAAAATGAGAGGAAATATAAAAGTAGGATCACTGCTTGGAAGTACCAGATCAATTTCAATGGAATAATATTTGGATGCTGTCGCAAATTCTCCATGAATCTCCTGCAAGTATCCCCAAAGAGAATCAGGGTGATTCAACAGAAAATTAATCGTGGGATCCACATTATCTCGGATGAGCGAGGTCAGCATAGTAATAGGCCACACAAAATTGAAGCAGATGTATGGAAAATGGTACAAGAGCATTGGGTTAGCATACCGAATTATCCGAGTCACTATTCACTGGAGAAAACTAAAAGATTGTACTTCGAAAACCCGGACCTGAATGTTCAAAAGCTTTTCCAATCATTTCGTGAATATGATTCAACAGTAACTGGGGAAATATTGAATATGAAATATTACAAAACGTATCACAACTATTTCAGATCCTCATCTCCTTATTCCTTCCACAGACCTCGCACTGACGTGTGTGATTTTTGTTCGAAATGTAGAATAATTCTCAAGGAAAATCCAGAAGATCCGTGCAAACTCGAGTTCAATTCACACATCTTGAAGTTCAAGAGATATAAGGCCCTTAAACAAGAATACTTACATAAGGCGAAACGAAACAAATCTACTCTAGTACTGGAGTTCGATTATGCTCAAAACCGTCCCATACTAAAGTTGAATGTGAACTCTCAGTTTCATAAAAGACTGTTTTGGATGTACATATTGAATGTCCATTGTCACAATGATGGTACTAGTACTTTGTATTAGTACTCAGAAAATGAAGGGCTCAAAGATAGTAATTCTGTTCGTTCTTTGATTTATGACAATATCAGCAAGAAGTTCAATGATAAAATAACTAAAATAATTTTATTCTCTGATGCTGCTGGAGGGCAGAATAAAAACATGTTTGTTGTCAAATTCTTAGCATGGTTTGCAGAACACTTTTCAATTGATATTGAACATATTTATCCTGTGCGTGGCCATTCGTATTGTGTTTGTGACAGGAATTTTGGAATATACTCCATGAAAATGAAACGAGTTGAAAATATCGAAACAGCAGAAGAATACGTTGAAATACTCCAGAATTCCCGGACAAAACCTGGCCCATTTGAAATTATTCATGCCAAGAGTTCGCTGAAGGATTGGGAGAAGATGCTGGAACCATTTATGTCCAAAAACCCTACTAAAAAAGGAGAAAAATGGCAGATTCAAAAGTACACCATAATACATTACACTGAAACTGGTGTAATTCTCCCATCAGAAACGTATGAAAAGAGTATGACACCATTCACTGTTATCAAGGCTGGTGCCCATTTTCAAAATATGACGTCACAATTACAGAATGTACATCTATGTGAAGCTAAAATCAAAGATATAAAATCTTTACTACAGTATGTAAGTCCAACAGGAAAGGTTTGGTTTGAAGAAAACGTTTTCAAGATTCAGTGACATGTATACTTTTTTTTTTCATCGAATTGTTACTATGTTCAAACACTGCCATATGCACATACATCGAAAATAATGTTTCCCAAAAGTTTGTTTTCGCAATTTAAGCCCTTAAAATATAGACAAATGCAAAGAACATGTGCCTTGAATTTTTAATACTTGATGTATGGAGAAAGGGCAATTTTATTGTTGAACGTTTTGTTCAATATCTAAGTATTTTACGCCTTCAACATCATTTATAATAAATGGAAATTGTAGTCGAGAGATTGACACATATGATGATATGGTCAAATGTGTGATTTAGTAGAAAACTTCTCTCCACGATGATATAGAAAGTTGAAATTGCGTTTTTCTCAAAACTATGTTTCCACACAATTGCCCTTTTCCCACGGAACTCCTCAATTACTATCATTTTATAGTATAATTAACCCTCCAAGATATGGGAACTGCACAGTAACATGAAAAGGGGCTCCTCCAATTTCATTATCACTCACTGATTCACAATCCGCCTATGGGAATAAATAAAAAAATTGGCAAAGTTTGGAATCCTTGAAGGGAAAATTAAACACTATCCTACAATACGAAGAATGGGAGATAGACGACCTTATCCAACCTCCTTCCGATTATGATTATTCCGAAAGCCCAATCCTTGACTGTATCATATATTACGTGACAAGTCCTATGAATTCAATTCCTTTCCTATCCCTCATCCTGTAAACTCAAACAACATTCTATTCGCAGTAATGCGTATTTTATGTATTTCTGCACAAACAGTGATCATTCCAAAGTTATATTGATAAAATCTTGGGCAATACTGACAGGGCTGACCTTTGACATTTTTCTGGTGTAAGATAAAAGTTCTATCGGCACTGGTATTGGTTGTATTTGGTGCCCTACGCGGCCGCGTACCTCGCTCACATCAAGGACCGGCTCTGAATATTGATTGTGCATCATATAGAGGGATACGGAGCTTCAGGAACGTTCAATGGATATTTATAAATTCTTGCAAATATTCAACAAAGTTAATTGAACATTTCTGAAATCTTGCCCTAGGTAACAAGCGCCAAACGTTCAAGGAACATTCAATAAGAATTTGACAAACGCATGTATATTCCAACGTCCAAAGAATCTTCAGCAAATGTTCCTGAACATTCCTGAAACGTTTGGAGGGCTTGGTTCTCTTGTGTATCCTCTTAGAGTGCGAGTATGCTTAGAATGAATCAGATGATGAGAAAAAAAACTAAGATCCGGATAACACCATGAAATACATGTTAGGGAGCATAATGACACTTTAAAAATTGATACGAGACTTTGATATCGATACTCAAGTTACGTTGATAGTTGATAAGAGATATTTCTCATTTCAATCATATTGGTATTTCATTTAGAGGTTACCTATGTGAACAACTAAACAACAAGTACAAATCTTGTATGGTCTGTGAAGATGCCTTAACCCATTAAGGCCCATGGCTGAACCAGCATAGATATCAAGAGGGTAAATATCGGATATAGCACATCAGGGTAGCAGAAGATTTGAGGCGGAGAAAAAGTTTGAAAAATAATTCATCATCATCATGAAGTAATCAGTCTTACGACTGGTTTGATGAAACCCTCCACCCCTGTCTATTATCCGCCAAACGTTCAATTTCTACATATCTACTACATCCCTTGTCTTGTACGATTTGCTTCATATAACTTGCTCTAGGTCTACCTTTACCAGTTTTACCATTCATTTTCCCTTCCAATATTCTTTTCAATAAACTCTCATGCCGTAATGTGTGTCCTATAAGATTGCTTCTCCTTTTCACGATGTGTTTCAAAAGATTTCTTTCTTCATTCATCTGCTCGAGTACTTTTTCATTTTTGACTTTGTCTATCCATTTTATTCTGAGCATCCTCCTATAACACCACATTTCAAAAGCTTCAAGTCTTCGTTGATCAGTTTCCCCCATTGTCCAAGTTTCGCAACCATATAATGCTGTGCTCCAAACGTAACTTTTCAAGAATTTCTTCCTTACTTCCAAGCTTATACTTTTTGAGCATAATAACTGTCTCTTTTGGTAAAAAGCCTGGTTCCCTTGTGCTATTCTTGCTCTTATATCTCTTTCGCTTTTGCCGTTCTCTGTAATTATGCTTCCTAGATATTTGAATTCTTTCACCTGTTCAATTGTCTCGGTATCTATTTTGATTTTCGTTCTCCTAGCTGTTCTCGCTGCTGTACACATCATGAATTTTGTTTTGTCTTTATTCATATTCATACAATAGTTTTCCAATAATATTGTTCTCATAGTGTTGAGAATATTTTCTAACTCAGCACTACTCGTGGCCAATATAGCTATGTCATCCGCGAATCTCAACATACTTATATTTTCTCCCTGAATCTGTAATTTCGATTGAATTTCCTCCTTCACTTCGTTCATTGCTTCTTCTATATATAAATTGAAAATCAGTGGCGATAATGAGCATCCTTGTCCCACCCCTCTTCTTATTTGTGCTTCCCCTTCCTGACCCTCTATGTCTATTATTGCACTTTGATTCTCATATAATTCGTATATTATTCTTCTATCTTTATAATTTATTCCCACCTTCTTCAGGATCGCAAACATCTTCTCCCAGTCCACATTATCGAAAGCCTTTTGTACATCTACAAAACCTATGTACACAGATTTCTTCAGCGCTATCCTCTTCTCTATTACTGCCCTGAGTGCTAAAATTGCTTCTCGCGTTCCCCTATTTTTTCTGAAACCAAACTGATCTTCTGCCAATCTACTCTCTATTTTTATTTTCCATCCTCCTGTATATAATTTTGGTCAGTATTTTCGGAGCATGTGAAGTTAAACTGATCGTTCTGTAGTTCTCGCGTTTGTCTGCCCCTTGTTTTTTCGGGATAGCGACAATTTTATTCTTTTGGAAATCTTCCGGTACTTCTCCTTCTCCGTACATATCTCTAATCAATTCGAACAGTGCGTCACGAGTTCCTTCACTGGAGGCTTTTATAAGGTCCGCACTTATGCCATCTATGCCTGGCGCTTTATTATTTTTCAATTCTTTCAAAGCCTTGTCAAATTCTGATCTCAATATCGAATCTCCCAATTCTTCCTCACCCACATCCTCCTCCCTCTCTCAAAGTGCTATATCATCGTTTCCTCTATACAAGTCTTCCAAATGATTGATCCACTGTTCTATTTTCTCTTCCGTTTTTATCAATTGTCGTCCTAGAGAGTTTCTAATCTTATTGCTTCTAGATTTCATTTGTCCGAAAAATCTTTTAATAATCCTATATGCTTCATCTATTTTCCCTAAATGCAATCTCATTTCCATTTCCTGACATTTCTCTTCTAACCACTGTTCTTTTGCTTTCCTTGATTCTCTTATTATTTCATTCCTCAATGACTTGTATCGTTGCTGGCCTTCTTGGCTATCATTATTCTTGTATTTTCTTCTTTCATTTATCAATTCTAAAATTTCTCCCGTTATCCATGGGTTTTTAGGTTCTACTCCATCATTCTTCAAAATCTTATCTGCACATTCTCTTATATTCCCCTTCATCTTTCTCCATCTCCTCTCTATTCCCGAGTCTTCCTCTTTTTGATCTCCCAATTCTTCATCCAACATTTTCTCGAACGCCTCATGTGTTTGTTTTTGCTTGAGGTTCTTCAAATTCCATCTTTTCTGCATTTTCCTTTTCTTCTTCAGAGATTTGAATTGCAGAGAACATTTCATCATCAACATATTATGATCACTATCTATATCTGCACTTGGATAAGTTTTACAGTTTTCCACTTGGTTTCTAAATCTTTGTTCCACTAATATGTAATCCATTTGAGGAGCTGGATCGAACAACTCGCCGAGGGCTCGAATCGCGTCACAAGTTTGATGCAAGAGATCCCGTCGTAGGTCGAAAAAAAAGTCGGAATTTTGGAAATGTAGAAATACTAAGTGGTAGAGCTTGAAAAATCAATCCAAGTTACTATCAACGATTTTTTCCTATGATTGACGATTTTCGAGAAAAAAATCACAAACCATCAATTTTTTCACACCAAAAATGATTAGTTTTCAACATTCAACTCGCTCTAACTCGGTCACTTTTCAATGAATCGAAATGAATCTTGCGAATCTCGATTCGCGAGACTTCCCCGAAGATGCAAATGTAGGTCAAGTGCGTAAAAATTGATAACAAATTAATAAATTTTCAATACGAAGTAAAAATCACGTTTTTCATGCTTTGTATCGAAAAAGTGGTGGGGCAAGTACGAAGTACAAAAAACTTCCAGCGAGAAAGTTGTTCGATAGTGTTTGAACTAACATTGTGAAAAATTTCAGATCGATTCGACTAATAGTTCGCAGAATACAGCCATTTATTCATTAGCGCGCAGCGAAAATTTTTCATAGTTTCGCGTCGTTTATAGGATGAATATCCGCGTCCGCGGGAACGTGGCATTCGCTCGATTCCTGGACGTAGGTTCGTTTTTTGGGTCGGAGAGAACGAATATTGGATTATTCTTGTGAATAAAATTCATGATCGATGCCTTATTACAAATAATTCAATTGTTCAAAAGGTCTTTACAAATCAACTGATTCACTTCAAACTGAACGAGCAGAAGCAACTGGGCTGAGCGAAGAAAAAATGAATGATGTCAAATCGTTGATGCAATATTTAAGGAGTGAAGGAAAAACAAAGTATCAAGATTTTTTTGAAAAAGCTGTAATAAAGATGAAAACAAGAACAAAAAACAGATAAACCCAAAAGCAAAAAGTGTGTAAATCCGTAGCAGTAAACAGGAAAGAAAATAAACAAATGTACATGTGGAAAATAGATTATGTGAATAAATAAATATATTCGAATAAAAAACAACAATGAAAAATGTTCCGCACCAAATTCATTTCTCGCGAGACAAGAAACTTCTTTCGTCCGAATAGCTCTCCCTCAATACCAATAGTTGATTTCTAAAGACCTTTTGAACAATTCAATTATTTGTAATAAGGCATCGATCATGAATTTTATTAATAGGAATAATCCAATATTCGTTTCCTTCGACCCAAAAAACAAACCTACGATCAGAAATCGAGCAAATACCACGTTTGTCGCGGACGCGGATATTCATCCTATAAACAACGCAAAACTATGAAACATTTTTGCTGCGCGATAATGAATAAGTGGCTCTATTTTGCGAACTATTAGTCGAATCGATTTGGAATTTTTAATAATGTTAGTTCAAACACTAGCGAACAACTTTCTCGCTGGAAGTTTTTTGTACTTCGTACTTCCCCCACCACTTTTTCGATACAAAGCATGAAAAACGTGATTGTTACTTCGTTTCGGAAATTGATCAATTTGTTATTAATTTTTACGAACTCCATCTACATTCGCATCTTCGGGGAAGTCTCACGAATCGAAATTCATAAGATTCAGTTCGATTCATTGAAAAATGACCGAGTTAGAGCGAGTTGAATGTTCAAAAATAATTATTTTTGGTGTGAAAAAATTGATGGTTCATGATTTTTTTTCTCCAAAATCGTCAATCATTGGGAAAAATCGTTAAGAGTAACTTGGATTGATTTTTCAAGCCCTACCACTTAGTATTTTTACACTTCCAAAATTCGGACTTCCTTTTTCCACCTACGCACAGTGGGGCCAAATGCCAAAAAGCTGGACAAAATTATAAGGGGCTCTCAAATTCGCTTGCGACTTCGTACTCGGGAAGTTTATGGGGTCACTGATTACGAATCCGTTGTCAGAATTTCAAAATTCAAAATGGCGGATCCAATATGGTGGAATAAAATCGAGAAGATCATCGGATTTTCTTCAAATTTGGTGATCAGGGGTTTTCGGGGTCGCTGATTACGAATCCGCTGTCTGAGTTCACAAATTCAGAATGGCGAATCCAATATGCCGGCGGAAATTGAAAAAATTATCGGATTCTTTTCAAATTGGGTACCCAGGGATTTCTGGGGTCGCTGATTACAAATCCGTTGTCTGCATTTCGAAATTCAAAATGGCGGATCCAATATGGTGGAATGAAATCGAGAAGATCATCAGATTTTCTTCAAACTCGGCATCCAGGAGTTTTTGGGGTCACCAATTACGAATCCGTTGTCAAAATTTTGAAATTCAGAATGGCGGATCCAATATGGTGCACAAAAATTAAGAAAATCATCGCATTTTCTTCAAACTCGGTACTCAGGGGTTTCTGTGGTCGCTGATTACGAATCCACGGTCTGAAATTCAAAATTCAAAAGAAAGGGACCCAATATAGCGGACGAAAATTGTAAAAATCATCGGATTCCCTTCAAACTCGGTACCCAGGGGTTTTCGTGATCGCTAATCACGAATCCGTTGTCAGAATTCCGAAATTCAGGATGGCGAATGCCTAAAAACAAATTCTCATCCATAACTTAATATTAAACAAGAACTAAACGGCCCATTTTGTTGTTCCTATTATGATCATTATTATTATTATTTCCAACATTGAATCATTAATAATATAATTATCGAATGATATTAACACACGAAATGTGTTAAATCGAAAGATATATACATTCACAATATATACAATAATATAAAAAACTGAAATCGTAATGGTTTTTACTTTTGCCACACTTTTTTTACTCAGATCAGTCTTCTTCTTCACTCTCAGAGGAAGATAATGGGAAAGTTACGTTGTCTTTATCAAGTATATCCGGAGTTTTGATCAGGCTTAACACGTCTCTAGGGAGAAACTTCAGTTTTTTCTTGGGCAACTGTCTTTTACTCGATAACATTGGATCAGAACTCAAAAGGAACCATTTAAAAATGTCTTCATTCGTTTTTCCTCTACTGCATTTCCTGGAGTGATGCTCTCGGTACCTTTGGAAATGAATGTTGTTAAGATATTTGAATATAATTATGTATTCATCGACACCGTTAAAGCTTTTGATCTCAACATGACAAGCAAAATCAAGGAAAAACAAAAAGCAGCTGCACTTTGGGGTCATCAGTATAAAGTTTTGAATAAATCCTCTAATTCATAAGTTTACTTGATTCTCAAAATTGTTTTCTAGTCTATGAATTTATGTTTCCAGAGGATGAACAATGTGGCTTATTAATAAAAAAAAGTATATGAATATTCATAATTCCCCGAATTCCTTACCAGAACAAAACAATCTTCGCGAACATATATTCTCGTGGTTACCATAAATATATAGTTTGCCTAGTAGTCAAAAACGTATTGTGCAATTTATCAAACTGATTGCAGTACTTGAGAAGTCAAATTTTTCCCTTCAAAGTGTCGAGTCCACTGTGACAAATATAGACTATTATTAAGTGATATACATCATTTTCACCTTTTAAAATCTTTGTTACGAGCCTCTTGTGCTTCCTCAGTCAATTGGCCTATAGGTAGAAGAGCAGATGCAATAATTCCAGGTCCGTGGATCAAGAACTTGTGCATCGTAGGTGACATTGGGTACCACGGATATTTTGTCGCGTAGTAGCGTGCCGTGTCTAAAGCGTAACTCCGAAACTTTTCAACGTCTATTTCATGGCCACTTGAAACGGTAGCTAATACTACATGAAGTCGTTGTATTAGGTTGACATCCACCCCTGTGATTTCGGCAGAAACTTCGGGTTGTGCGAAAAATCGCCTAGCGGTATTCCCATCATTTGAGTTCCCAAACCCTGGCTTAGGAACATCGACAATGAGGCCACATTTTTCTTTAAAACTTTTCTGTACAACCTTTTTTTGTTCTTCCACCAAAGCTTCATCTTGTTTTCGTGCCTCCCACTTCTGAATAGGTAGCTTATAAGACAAATGCAGGAGGCCCTTAAAAAATCGTATCCAGCCGTGTAGACAAGACAAACCAAACTGGAGGTTTTCGGTTTCGACCGGCCTGGATACTATATCATCAATTTTGTTGAATTCCTTAGATGTGGCACCACATATATAGCACTTCTGGGTATAGGTTGTCTCAGTTATGGCATTGCATACCTTCCCGTCCACCATAGAAAAAATCATCTCATGTTTCACTGAAACATGTTTTTCATCAGTTCTGAAAGAAGTAGCCCTCAGATTTTCTATTTCATTATCAACCCGTAGCTTCTCTGCAACCGAAACTTCAGTTGATTCTTTCATAAACTCTATTTTCATTGGCCTACAAAATCTGGTTGATGATGGCCTTGGATTCTGCCAAATTATTTTTGAATTGCAGTGTAGGCGGAGAGGCACAAGTGAAGTAATGAACACAGCGGAATCACTAGCTTCCCAACTTTGATATGCTTGTTTGTATGAGGAGTGGCCAGAGCTCCCATCGAACCCCCATTTGGAAATAAGTACCAGGTTTTGTAACTCTTCATCAGATAAAGTTGACAAAACCGAATTCTGTAGCTTTAAAATACGTGTAGCTGTGTGATCAAGAAGTGCTTGTAGTTGCACAACAGCGCAGGTTTCTGTTATTTGAATAAATTCCTTGTCAGGGAAACACATGCGTTTGGCCAGTTGAATTTTTTTATAAGGTGGAAATTTCTGCGGATCAGCTTCACGCAATAAGCAGTACTGATGTTTTGAGAGCTCGGCATCTACTAGGAGAGCTAGAGCATCTTCATCATTCAACATCTTTGGCTCATTTCGCTTGAAAGTTTGATAACCTTTCATATACATTTTGGCAAGCTCAGGATCAGAAGATGTAACATCCTTTACAATTTTTGCGGCTTCGTTCTGTCCAGACGCTCTCAAACACATTTGTGTGGCGTGAGACAGCTCTGAGATACGAGTATTTACTCTGATATTCTCCGTTTTCCTACGTTTCGTTCTTTCTGAACATTCGTTGAATTCAACAAGAGGTCTTCCCACTTGCGTGTGAACAGTTACAGAATGGGGATTCCTGAAAGTACAAAACACTACCTCTTGTTTTAACCATTCTTCATTATTTTCAAGAAATCGTTCTTCGGTCCTTTGAGAAGATTCCCATCTCTTTTTAAATACACATTTAAAAGTAGATAAGAGGTTAGAGATCTCTGTAGTTTTGTTATCCGGACAACACGTTATCTCGATGATTTTTCCTTGAAGGAAAGTGAACTTTCCATCCAACGTAGGTAGAGGACTGCTCCTTGAAATATTGTACATCTCTCTCCGAGTCATAGATATTGAATCATCTTTGAAATCTACAAACGTTGTAGAATTCGATAAAATTCGCTACAGAAACCCTATATGTTTCTAAAAATTTTCCTAATTTTCTTGGGTTGGATTCAACCCTCTTAAGCTAATTTTTTTTGCAGTCAACTGTTCAAATTAAACTACTCAGAAAATATAGGTTGTTGAAACACCCACCTATGGCAGCGGAATCCATCTCATTTGGAATTGTATGTTAACATTGAATGATTTTAAAAAACGAAAAATATTCACCAAGCTCCAAACTTGCACGCGGAAAAAAGTTTACGGTAACGATTACTAGCAAGAGTAAGAATTCGGTGACAGCTATTGCACAATTGTGATGAGCACCATTTGAAATCAGACCGATTACAACCAACTATTTACGTTGCCATGGGAACGATAGGTTAACATAAGAACGATAACCAAATCGCGAGTCATGATTCAGTTCACGAAAAGAAAAGAGATATCAATACTTGAATAACATTTATAAACATTTAGGAAAATGACGGTTACTTTAGGGAAAAAGAGCATCGCTGAAGAATGTTAGCAGTGAAGTCACCAAAAATTCGTAGTAATAATACTAAATGTTGGTAGTTTTATTGTCATTTCCCATAGTGAATTCATCAACTCATAGTAAATTCACTACGAATATTCTCCAGCAATACTGTTTTTCTCTCAATGGTCCATCATCTTCCTAAATATCAATGATTTCTGGCTTTCGTGTACCCCAAGCCCGCGATGAGAAGAAAAACGAATGGTAATCAATCTCATACAGTTTTCCTCGTGCAGCAAATATACACTGGAAATAAAACACATACTAACGTTGAGATAAAATTCAAAGCGAATCTACTGAATTCTGAGTTTTGTGTCCACCATATTAGATACGCTATCTTTGATTCTTGGAATTTGACAACTGATTCGTAATCAATGACCCCACAAAACCCTGGATACCGAGTTTGAAGGAAATCTGATGATTTTTTCAATTTTTTTCTGCCAAACTGGATCCGCCATTCTGAATTCCGGAATTCAGACACCGGATTCGGAATCAGCGACCTTAAAAACCTCAGGGTGCCGAGTTTGAAGGCAATCCGATGATTTTTTCAATTTCCATCCACTATATTGGATCCGCCATTTTGAATTTTGAAATTCAAACAACGGATTCGTAATCAGCGACCTCAGAAACCCCTGGGTCACGAATTTGAAGAAAATCCGATGATTTCTTCCAATTTTCGTCCGCCATATTGGATCCGCCATTCTGAATTCCGAAATGAAGACAACGGATTCATATTCAGCGACCCCACAAACTTCTGCATATCAAGTTTCAGACGGATCTAAGGACTCCTCATCACTCCGTCTAATTTTTTGTGATTTCCTGCACAGAAACATGGCGGAATTGCTTAGGGGCAGACATGGGGAGCCGTTTTTTTTTCTGATGTTTAGGTAAGAGTCCCATCTACCACCTCCAATAAGTTAAACGACGTAATTTTGCGTAATTCTCTACTATTCCTTCAAAAACCAAACACATTTTCTCATTTATAGATATAGAAATTACATCCAATCACTGCTCTGTCAGTATTTTCCACTCATCAAATTGATATTCTCTTAATTTTTAGTGTATTCTACATAGTTCCAGTAACAGACTCCAATTTGAAAAAGTTAAATCGGTTCATTTTTCGACACACAGCGTCTTTTTGAACATGCTCGTTATTTTACTGTCTTTCAATCACGCGGATTATACTTCAAGGAGGGTATTTTGCAACTGGTACACAAGGGCAGGGGGAGGGGATCAGATCTTCTCATATCAGAATTCCAATACTTGGGACATCACCTTACTTATCCCAAGGGTCAAATATCCCCAACTACAAACTTCATTTTTGGGGTTTTGGCCAGCTTTTTGGCATTTGGTCCCACTGTGCTACGACGGGACCTCCTGCATCAAACTTGTGACCCGGTTCGAGCGCTCAGCGAGTTATTCGATCCAGCTCCTCAATTGTTCTCCTCCCTTCTCTTGTTTTTCTGATTGTCATCCTTCGAAGTGCTTTGATTCACAAATTCAGAGCCCGCATTCTTCGATGCATTTGATTATGATGCGAGATTCTCCGGAATTTATTTATACATGCTTCGGATGAAATCCATTAACGTGTCTGAAACAAGGATAGAGATCCCAAAGTACATTTTGTGTACCATGTCAAATATTTTATCGAATGATAATCCCATTCAACCTCAGGAATTACAAGAACTTTGTTATGATTGACCCGTTGATGAGTATATTTCAGTGCATCATTGATTAGTCTACTTGGAAGTTAATTTTGAAATGAGAAACTTCATGGGAAGAATCCTTGCACGTATGGTTCAGAGGACACGAAAACATTCGCTTGTCTTCTTTCACATTCCCAACCAGCCACAGAATTTTAAAGTATATACGGAATAGAAACGTTCGTAGAATGTACGCATGCGATACGAAGGACATATAATCAACGCTCATAGAATGTTCGAATGAGACTGTGTTAAATACACTCACACGGAGAAAATCCTACACTAGGGATTACTGTAGCCCACACGACTGGCTCGTGTTATCCAAAAAAATCATTTCAACACTACTGGTTACTGTGGTAACACGAACCAGTCGTGTCTCCGCAGTAGAGAGTCGTTTTCTCAGACTATTCTCTATTGTGGAGACACGACTGATTCGGGTTACCACAGTAACCAGTAGTGTTGAAATGATTTTTCTGGATAACACGAGCCAGTCGTGTGGGCTACAGTTACCACTAGTGTAGGATTTTCTCCGTGTAGAACGTACATAGTACATTTGGGATGTACGATATTCATTCAATCAACATTTAGTTGACGTACTGTCGTATATTCGGTTACATACGTTCGATGAATATGCATGCCATCTATGAAACGGTCTGTTCAGAATGTGCATAGAACATATGTCGAATATTCGGAGAACGTTCAAAGTATATTCTGGTACTGCTTGGGTTATAATGTTGAAGTATTGGCGATTCTTCAAATGTCGACAAATACAAATTATTATACCTTCCGTGTCGTGAACTGTTGATGCTATTGGAAATGGAATAATTCCCTTCAAAATTCCCTTGATTTTTGTGGGATAGTAAATAATTGGTACTTCCAATAGATTTCCTTCATGACTTCCGTCTAAATCTCCTGTGAGGCTATCGATCTCATTGGTTTCGGAAGATTGGTACATGTAGTGCAGTCCATTCTCATAATTGCCCATTTTTGATATAATCGTTTCAATACTTGGGTGCAAAAATGTTGTCATTCCAAGCATATGAACATGAAGAACACTGATATTTTCAACCTACAACGGATGTCTCAAAAGTGGACAATCAAATCATCACCTGAGAAGAACTGTTAAGTGGGAACAACACCACACGTAAATGAAACTGGCTGAAACATCCTCAAAAAACCTTATTTGGACATTGCGACATATATTACTTCCATTCATCCTATCACAATAATAGTGTATCTGAGAGAAAGGCTCCTGGTTGGGACAATTAAATGTTAGTTGTTGAAGCTAGATTTCTATTTTTGCTAGCTAGACTCTAGCTTGGGTAGATAAAAGTTTACTTGTTAGAAATATGAATGAAATGTGTTATTCAATGGAAATCAAATATTCAGTCGTAATAAATAAGAATTAGTTGGAGCGATTGAATTTTTATTTATAGTGACCACATTTCCTAGGTGTTGAATATTCGAATAGACCCTTTATCTCAATGTCGTGATGTTGAACAAGACTGATAGATTATATATTACGTCAAAAAATTCACTTATAACCTACTGCTTCTTATGATTTCAATATCACAATTCTTCCCATCAATATTTATTACTCACTTGTCTCTTTGATAATTTCGACCTTGTAAGCCTGCCAATCTGATGAAGGTTTTCTTCCACCTCGAAGAAAATTATTCATCTTGCCGTATGAACTTTGGGGTGGATATTTACACATTGGTTGGTTACTATCAAACTGCACCCACGATCTTGGAACTGAATCAACAGATTCCTTCTCACCTTCTTTCACTTCGAAACCTACCACTACGTGCGTAGTACGTTTGTTCAACATTTTTGAGATGTGTGATTGTAATGCTTCCTAGCAAGGAGATCCTATTCCTGCCCTCGTATCAAAATTGATTTGTATTGATTTCGTAGACAGTCGATACGTTATTGTTTCTTATCATATTCGTTTCCTCGAATGATCTGAACAGTGCTGTTTTTCGTTAACCATTCGGGTGTGCATTTATTCTCAAAATCTAGTAATATGATTCAATGGGAACAAGTCGAACGTTCGGAATACGTATAGGAACACATTAAGAAGGAGTTGATGAATTTCTAACGACAACGGAGTTCCGTGAGACATTGAATCGTGGATCTCACATTATGAATGAAGAACTATCAGTGTACTTCTGAAGTTTAGAATTCCTTCCCTCCGACGTTCAGCATTTTGGCTAAAATTCCACGGTATCGAATTATATTTCTGCTACCATACGACTATAAAAACTCATAAGGAATATTTTTTCATTCATGGACATAACGCACTAGATTCTTGAGGTAAATATATTGAATTCTCAATTTTTCCGTTATGTACAAACATTCTTGGATTTCAACTATTGTTCATTAGCATCCTACATACAACTTGATACTGGAGTGCATTTCCTCGAATTTATTTCTCCGTGAATGAATTGACACAAGTATTACCTCTGAACACAAATATTGATTCTACACATCAATTAGAGCACTGTGAGTCATTAATTCCTCTAGTTACACTAAAAATCTGTCGAAGAGTTATTCGTATATTTTTTTGAGATTTCGAAATGTGAACGGCATATCAGCGTACAAAGAAATGGAGATTCTTGAAAAACAATCCCTCTTCCGTTCGTGAAGATACTGAAACTTCATCATTGAACGAATCCTCTCAATCAATTTCAACTTCAGAGATTGATGAGAAATCAGATGAAAGTAACCCACATGTCTCCAATTGCGAAATTGATAATGACGATGACGATCGACGAAGCGAAATATCTAGCTCATTAAGTGGATGTTCACAAGAAGGCCAAAAAGGTATACTAGAGAATGATATGAGAGTGAATCAGGTAGCTAAGTCGTCAAATATTGTTGAGTCTATCAGAGCATGGGCTTTGAACAATATAGGATGCCTCACGAATAAAACGATCACCGAATTGCTCCATCGATCACGTGTATGTGGGCACCTCAAACTTCCTGCGACTGCAGAGACATTATTAAAAACTAAACGTTCATCGGCGAATGCTATTCAACCTATCAAAACTCTTAGAGGAGATGGGGAATGTATGGATTTTGAAATAAAGAACGAGCTGTTGAAAAGAATTTTTTCAAAATTATATGACGAAGATGAAATAAAGGTACTTATGAATATTGATGGATTTTCATTATACAAAAATTTTCTCAAACAATGCTGGCCAATTTGATTGAAACTCCACCACGATTCTTACACACATACACCTTTCTTGGTTGCATTATTTTGTGGGGATTCAAAACCAAGTAACCCAAATGAATTGTTGAGCGATTTTGTAACAGAAGGGATAAAATTGACCAATAACGGAGTGAATATCCATGGCGAAAACTATCGTTTCAGAGTAATGGGCTTTATTTGTGATGCCCCTGCACGTGCATACATAAAATGTGCGAAGGGGCATTGTGGATTTCACGCCTGTGGAGGATATGATACAAAGGGAGTAACAATGAATGGTTGTAGGATTCACCCTCCGATTAATGGGACTCTTTGAACTCACGATAGTTTTTTGAATCGAGTGAATCCACAGCATCATCGCGAGGATATAGAATCTGTATTATTGAAAATTCCAGATTTCGACATTGTTCATGAAGTACCGCTCGATTATATGCACGTATTGTGTTTAGGGGTCATGAAGAATTTACTGAGAAAATGGATTTCGGGTAATAACTCACGATTATCATGAAGGGAGCGTCAACTCTTGACTGAAAGGATTAAATCATCGGAGAAAGGAATAAATACTGAATTCCAAAGGAAAACTTTTGAATCAACTGATCACATTGGAAGGCTAGCCAATATCGTTCTGTTCTTCTATACATAGGACCTCTAGCATTGGAGAATAGGATGGGGGCCAAATGAACGAGAAAATCGAATCAACGAAAAGTTGGTTGAAAAGAGAGATACGTCACACTCCCTCTCTTCAAACACTGATTTCGTTGAGTTGTCTTCTCGTTGATTTGGCTCCCATCCGGAAAATAATATCATGCCAAATGATAAATACAATCATTTTCCATCACTGCACCGCGCATGCCGCATATTATGTAGTGTGAAATCAACTGCTGATTTAGTCACCTACGCGCAATCATTGTTGATTCAATTCTTTCAACTCATGCCGAGTTTATATGGAAACGATACTCAAATTATGAATTTCCACAATTTGATTCATATAGCGGATGATGTGAAAAACATGAAGATGCCTCCGACCAGATTTTTCTGCCAGCAAATCATCAAAAAAATGGAGAAACTAATTTACATCCAAGATGACGTCACATCAGGACAAGTGCATCAGTTCTTGATCATCCGAATGAATCAACCGAATTCGGCACATGTAAACTAGGGAATGCATCCGCGAAGAAAAATATTATTCCAATTGATTTCATGCACCGAAAGTGTGCCAAATTCAATGTGTCAGATTCCACTTATGCTGTGACGCTGTTGCATTCAGGGAATGATTAGTGAAATCAACGTGTTCACAATAGTTAAGCACTAGGTTATGATTGGAAATATGAAATGGAGGTTCAATTGTGTTGATGGAGACATAATGTCGATTGATTTTTATTTACGACAATTCCAAAATAACAATCTCATATATAATTGAGAAATACATGCGCGAATTGCACTTTGAGTGAGATATTCTTCATAAGGTAGCGGACATTTTAAAAGTCGCTGCCCCGGAATCGGTAAAATTTCTTGCTATTTGAGGAGAGCTAGGAATCAATGGCGTTTGTTTTCATATCCACTAGTGTTATCTGTGTTGAATAATATTCCTAGTGGGATGCGCTGTAGGATATGGAATGAAAAATTTGTATACCATCAATGTTAAGTTTCCAGGCCGTCATCAGTTCTGAATCCTTTTTTTCTCATTTGATATAGATATGAATTGTAAGAACACAAAGCAGACGGAATCTTCTGGGAACGTGGTAAGAACTCAAGTACTGGAATGGATTGAATGGGAAGAACACCAACATGCTCAAATATAGTGGGGCTCCAAATGGATTGGTGGATATGGTTCACATTCACCTCATGTTGAAACATTTGGGAGTTATCACTTACTTAATCGGAAGAAATCTGCTCCATTGTTTCCTCCTATCATCATTCATCGTTGTCTACTGCATTGATTGAGAAGGAGGACCAACATGTCTTATGAATATAGTGAAACTTCGAATGGATTGGAAGATATGTTTACCTCTAATATGTAACCTCATATGAGAATATTTAGGAGTTACCACTTCCTGAAGCGGGAAAGAAGCAGAAATTGGAACATTCCACGCTTCATTTGTTTCAAAGTTCGCTTCCGGCAAGCGGAAATTTTCACTAGGGCGGTTCTCTCCAATTGTCATTGTTTGTTATCCGCTTAATAAATACTATGATAGTCCTGTGTCGGATCATTTTATTTGGATAATTGTACAAAGTAAGATATAAGAATACCAATCTCTGATGTGATCACTTTCAAAAAGTAACTGTTCAAGATTTGATTAAAAATCATCGTTTCTCGTTTCATAATTTGAAAATTATTCTAATATTCAAAAGATCGGAATGAACATGTAAATATTCTCTACTTTGAAACCTTTGAAATCAACGTAATACAGATCTTCATTCTCATCGATCACCACTCAATTATAATTATAATATCTATAATTATCATATCTATAAATAGAGCAATATCTACATATCTTTTCTTTTCAAGCAAGAAAGGTTTGAAATCTTCGCGACACACACCGAACGAAACTATTCTCCTCCATGTTTGTGCGAGCCTAAATGCCGTGTATTCAATTTACTATCTCGGTGTTCGTATCACACGGTATAAATGACATAACATACCTCCGTTTTCAATTGCTCGTTCGATTACACGAATTATCATCAACGTCGCGCTTTCGATCCGTCATACTTTTTCTTCGCAAAAAGTGACTAATAATCCGTTTTGAACCCAAGTTCGACGTAATTCCGTGCAAAATACACTTCCGAGTGCGTTATCCGCTGTTGAAAGGAACACCGCTAGTCTCGTTATCTCTTGTTATAGACACGAAAATACAATTTTTTAATTGAAATTAACACCAGTGTTATTTCTCATCATCACCTATATTCTCGTTCGCGCTCGGTTCTTGGATAAGAACGATCCGGTTGAACACCTCCACGAGTGAACATTTGATTTCGGAAAGGAATGGATTACGACGATTCCGATAGCTCAAACTCTCGTGTCTCTTTTTAATTTAAAAATAGGAGGGGGAAGGAAATTTCATCGTAATCCGGCTCGTGGAGGCAAAACAGTAACCCTACCATTGTTTGTATTTGTTCATTGCGATCACGGGATCAGCGCTGACATCTCCCCTCACTCTAATACCTCTATGATGTTACTCCCGTGATTCCTGGAGATTTTTCAGTTATCGCCCTTGTGAATCCTTGTTGATGCTGAAGGAAGATCCCAAAAATCCACTATTACCCTAACAAGACACTCCTTCGCATCTCCGTGGTCTCCACGTAGATACCACCTATCTCCATGGACATCACGGAGATGCGACGGAGTGTCCTGTTAGGGTATTTTCGGCGATCCTTTGCTACGCTCGAAGCGACCTCTAGGCTCGGTCACAAATCAGTCCTTATAAGGAAAGAAACTATGAAACAATCATTTTTTGACCAAATTCTGCCTTGACTATAATAGAACTGGAGGTGAATCAACATTGATTATTCTGAGATCGCCAGGGATCTTCGCTTCCGTATCAATCATGATAAGATTGGGATTTGATGAAATTGAAAAATTTCAGAAATTTATGATGGAATCATTTTTTTTTTCCTAACGATTTCTGTAATAATTCTCTTGATCAACAGTGGGTTTCAATAATTTCAATTGGATTGAATATACCGGGTGTGTAAGTATGAAACCGGAATTTGCCCATAGGTGGCGCTAGATGTCGATGCAGTTACCGACACATCACGTCAGCGGTGTCTTGTTATTGTATTGATATCCGACAAAGATTTCCAACTCACAATAACACGAGTTTCATTCAGTAGCATTGGTTTATTAGAGATAAACATGTCGAGTTTTGTGCCAACAAATTACGATTTGCGGACAGCACTACTTTTCTGTTTTCATCTGAAGAAAATCGCAGCCGAATCACATCGAATGCTTGTGGAGGCGTTTGGTGAGCATGCTTTCGGTAAAACACAGTGTTTCGAGTGGTTCAAACGGTTCAAAAGTGGCGATTTTGACTTCAGGAACGAAGAACGTGGGAGACCACTGGAAGAGTTTGAAGACGCTGACCTGCAAGCCTCGTTGGACGAAGACGACGCTCAAACACAACAACAACTGGCGGATCAGTTAAAGGTGACCCGAGGAGCCATCCCCCTTCAGTTGAGAGCCATGGGAAAGATACAAGAGGTGGGGAAATGGGTTCCACTTGAACTCAACGAAAGACAGCAGGAAAACCGCAAAACATCATGCGGAATGCTGCTCGCCAGGTTCCAAAGAAAGTCATTTCTCCATCGAATTGTGACGGGCGATGAAAAGTGGATATATTTCGAGAATCCTAAGCGCAAAAAGTCCTGGGTTACTCCGGGTGAACCATCGACATCGACGGCAAAACCGAACCGCTACGGACGAAAGATAATGCTGTGTGTTTGGTGGGATCAGAAGCGCGTAATCTACTACGAGCTGCTGAAACCTGGGGAACCTGTCAATACTCAACGCTACCGACAACAAATGATCGATTTGGATCGAGTTCTGCATGAAAAACGACCAGAATACCAACAAATACAACACAAGGTGATTTCGCTGCATGACAATGCACCAGCACACAAAGCGAAACAGGTCCAGCAAACGATAGAGTCGTTCCGTTGGGAGATTCTTCAGCACGCGCCTTACTTACCGGACCTCACCCCATCCGATTACTACTTGTTTGCATCTATGGAACACGCACTTGCTGAGCAGCGCTTTACTTCTTACGGAGATGTACGAAAATGGTTCGATGACTGGTTTGCCTCAGAAGAGCAACAGTTCTTTCGGCGCGGAATCCACAAATTGCCAGAAAGATGGAAAAAATGTAAAGATAGCGACGGACAATACTTTCAATAAGCTACTTCGTATCATATCATTACAATAAACGTGTTTTTTCTGTACGAAAATTCCGGTTTCATACTTACACACCTGGTATAAACAAAGCTTAAGTTCACTTATAAAGCTTCCCAGTGGATCATGGATTTCGCTCATATAAAATCTAGTACATACTGCTGTGCTTTCAAGGGTGCTCAAGCACATAATTCCGCCCCTCTCTGATTGGTTCATTGAAAAAAGAAAAAATGGTATGTTGAAAAGAGATAAATGATGTACGCAGTACTTAAGGCCTGTAGATCATCAACCTTTTCAACCTTGGGTGAACAATTGGTGATCACCTACATAAACCCTGTGCATGCTAATAGGTTTTGTATTCATTGTGCTAATTCACGAATACTCCACTGACGTTCATTTTAGTTCACAGATCTAGTTCCTTTTCGGACGATACTTATCTTAACACATCGTTCAATGAGTCTCATGACCAACCCAAAGATTGTGCTAGTACCACCAAACTGGCCACGTTTGCCTAGATTGCGAACCTTCATATAAAACGTGTAGAAATTTCACGTCGATCGGACCACAAACAGCAGAGTTATCGAGGTTAGAGTAAAGTCACTTCGTGATTTGTTTGAGAAATGGGGGAAAGTGAGTGCATGTTGATGAAACATTGGTTTTGATGGGTAAAAACACCGTAGAAGCCCAGCAACGACTCAAAAAACGTTACCCGGACTCCTTTCCATCTAAACCAACGATTCGTCGTTGGTATGCTGAGTTTGAACGTGGTCGTACGGACACAAACGATGCAAGACGTTCAGGTAGGCTATTGGAAGCCGTTACACCGGAAAATTTGAGTGGAGTGTTGAATATCGTGATGAGAAATCGCAATTATCTAAGAATGAGCACGTAGATTCTGGAAAATAATCCCTGGCACAATCAAACTACCAAAAATAACTTCAAATGACTCTAATCCGAAACATTTTATGAATATTGAAAAACATGCCTGTACAGTCGTAATCTATAATATATCTATTCAGACTTCAATTTTATTATCATTTTCGCAGAAAGCTCTGAATCGACTGGAGATTTTGTGTGAGTATTTGTTTGATCATGAGGAATCATTTAGCAGCTTTTCCTAAATTCTTCATTGTTTCAAAAATATGCGCAATTCATCCTTGATGTATTATTCACGGATTCAGTGATGAATTTCTCACATATAAATGAAAATTCTAAAATTCGTTAACTCATAAGAATAAAAAAAATAATGAGCTCTCATTTATGACATGTTTCTGATAGTCCGTGGAATCTCAAGAACATACCTCAAAGAGGTCTATGCACCGAAAAAATACTTTCAAAAAAACTTGAAAAATACTTGGGAATGAATTACATAGATTTTAAAAATAATACATCGCTAATGGCTCGTGATGTAAAATATAATCCATGAGACAATGAAACTACTGAAGATCAGTTCGAATGACTCTGATCCGAATGTTTTTATGAATATTGGGAGACGTTTTTTTTAATTTATGTTCATTTATATATAGTTTCAGTTCAAACTCTATAAATTAATGGATCTCAATTTTTTTATAACTTTTGAAGGAAGCTCTGAATCGACTTGAAATTCTGTATGAGTATTTGTTTGATCATCAGGAATCGTTCCGTGAATTTCCGTGGATTTTTCATCATTTCGAAAATATGTGTCATACATCCTTCAAATCTTGTAGTTGTATCATTAACTGGGAATGTCCCTTTTCAAGCATTCTCATTTTATAGGCACAATTATCCACGAAGAAGAACACAACCATGCACCTGTGCCAGAAAAAATAAACACAAAAAAAATCATGGGAAAAATAAAGAAAGCAGCCAAAAAATCCACCGAACCTACCAAAACAATCGTCACAAGGGCAACTGCTGAAGCGTCAACAAGCACAGTGGCGGAATCACCTAGCACGAGCTTACTAATACGCACTGCACGAAGGATACGACAGAAACACAATCCTCACCCACCAACACCAGCAACACGCGGCGATCTGGAACTACCAATTGAATACACGGAAACATTTAACGGCGAACAATTCTCATTATTCGATAACGGCGAAGATAAACGCCGGTTCCTGATTTTTGAAACAAGAAGAAATATAGAAGCTCTTGCAATATGCGAATATTGGCTGTACGACGTCACATTTTACACAGTACCACGCATCTTTACACAATTATATACGATACATGGATCAAAAAACGGCGAAGCAATACCAGTGGTTCATATCCTGACACCGAGCCGAAGTGAAAATATGTATAAGTGTATCTTGAAACAAATTAAGGACTTCGATGGAACCTTGAATCCACAAGTGATCATAACGGAGTTTGAACAAGACTTCATAACTGCGGCGAGTACTGTTTTTAACACACACATACACGGATGCCATTCCCACTTTGGCCAATGCATTTGGCGATTCGTGCAGCAACACGAACTACAAACTCTTCACAGCCAAGACGACGAGTGTGCCCTTCACATCAAAATGCTCATAGCATTAGCATACGTGCCTCCCCAATGTGTTGTAGACGCATTCCGCACACTCACATCTACCAATTATTATACAAAGCACAACGATACACTGCAACCATTGGTGGAGTATTCCCAAAACACCTGGATTGGGTCGCCCACTCAACGCCAATCGGAATTCCCAATTGAAATGTGGAATTGTTACTCCTTGGTCATGAACGGCACACCACGCACAAATAATGCTGTGGAAGGATGGCATAACGCCTTCAAGAACAGAGTACAAGCAGTCCACACGTCAATAGGGAAATTCATCACCTGCCTCAAGGAAGAACAGAGCAGTACTGAGGTGCTACTGGAACAATTGAATGCTGGTAGGAATGTGCAATCAAAAAAACGCAAAAGATATTGCGAATATAATGAGAGGTTGCGCAATGTTGTCGCAAAATTCGAAGGAGACGGGAATATTTTCGATTACTTACGTGGGATCGCCCACAATATGAAACTGTAATAATGAAAGTACTATTCTTATGATGATGATTATTATTATCATTCCCATCACTATTATCATCATGGTAGGGAGTCTTTTGACCGAAAAAGTTTTTGGCCGAATCGACATGATTTGACAATCGCTAGTCATTTCCTAGTGTTATCTGGAAGCGACTAGTGATTGTCAGATCATGTCGATTCGGCCAAAAACTTTTTCGGCCAAAAGACCCCCTACCATCATCATTACTATCATCATTATCATTATTGTGAAATTACCAAACCAAACAATTATTGAACCAAATTTTTGCTGCTATTCTTGTTATTATTATTATTACTATTATGATTATCCAAACGAAACAATTATTGAACCAAATTTTTGCTGGTATTCTTGTAATTATTATTATTACTATTATGATCATCATTATTGTGAGATTACCAAACTTATTATCAAACAATTATCCATGCGAATAAACACAAATTTATCACAAATCCTCACAAACATGGTTTATCAAATAATAACGAACGTCTATTTCTACCAAATACCACTTGTTCATTGTTAACAGAAAATATTTGAGCCAAAGAAATATTTATTCAACCGTGAGCGAATATTCGTTTGTTAACTATAAATGAACCTTCCTCTCAATGTATTGTCCTTACTCGCGGCATTTGTCCATTCTTCACCGGATACCTAATAGAATACGGATTCATGGAATAGAATATTCATATTAAATATTGACAATTCTTCCATAGTCGGTATAAATGAACCTTTTTCTCAGTGTATAGTCCTTACTTGCGTCATTCCTCCACATTCCAACGAATACCTGATGAAATATGAATTCATGAAGTATAATATCCATATCAAATATTGACGACATTTCTTTCATAGTCTAGGGGGCCTCCAGCCCCGGCCTCCAGCTTCGCCCCTGGGCCCTACCAGGGGCTCCGCTCCCCTGTTCCTGCTACTAGTATGCGTAGGCGTGAGCGGGCTTCGCCCGCTCATGCATAACCATATCGGGGTGTCCACACTCCTTTTTATACTCTTGTTTCCTCTTATCATTTTTGATAACACAATCGGGAATCAAACTGTTATTCTATTGTTGTTTTTTTTCAATTTTAGGTTTTTTTCTTGAAAATATTCTCGCACAGTGTTGATTTCTACTCTGTTATTTTTGTGCTGTGATGTTTTTTGTGTTATTTTTCACAAAAAATAACACTGACCGTGGATATTTAGACGGGCCACCAATCCAGGATCCTCCCGTTCGTGAGATAGATGTGACCTCAGAAGCTTGAGAGATGAGGAAGCGAGAATCCATTTGGCACATGGCTGAAAATTCTTATAATTTGATGTTTTTTCGTGTCGTTTCCCTTTGTAGTACCGAATTTCCCTCCTACTCGAATTATGTAATTCAAACTTCGCGTGGAAACCAAGTCGACCAACTGAATTAGAACGGACAATGTGAACGCAGTTCAAACTCCGCTGTGTTTGTGCGTTCCTGTGGTAGTCTGAACCTCCAAAAACTCGATTCCAACAGCACGATCCCCACTCAATTATCCATCATCCTCTTCCTTTCTTTCTGTGATTCAAATTCCGCACGATACCGGTGAGTTAAAATCCTTCAGACCTTTCATATCCTTCTTTTCATCTTCCCTCATTTTTTATCTCTCCAACCTCAACTCTTCGCATTCAACATGGATAGTAAATGAATCCGAGTATAGATATTGTGGAACATTCGTAAATTGCCAATCCCCAATTGTTTTGAATTAATGTAGTTGAGTGTGTGCATGCGCGCGCGAACAAGAGTGATGCCTTATCACGCATGGCCCGTTGGTGAAATGTAGAGGGTATCAATTGTGACGTGATATTTTGTCACAAAGAGAGTCGTGGGGTGGTGCCGCGCACCATCGCTAGAGTTGTCATGTCATCTGCGCACACTTCACGTCGCTAGAGAGAACACTGCTATCGCTCGCTCACACGAGAATCGGGAACACATTTCCCCTCCTCAATCAATCCCGACCTCCTCTAATCCCTGTCCTTCTATGATTTGTCGAGGTTTCCTGTCCCGAGGAGGCAACGCCATCTGCCACGAGGTGGTACGGTGATCCCTCACCACCAGAGGACGATCCACCAATCACGAGAGTCCATCTTTTCTCACCCCAGACCAACCAACAGCGGAGGAAGAAATGCCCTCTATCGCCCTCTCGCCAAGGCCGTCAACACGGAGGGAAGAAGCAGGACGCATGCGCCGTTCGGATGGGGGCCGAATCAACGGAGAGACAAATCAACGGAACCATTGGTTGAGGAGGAAGAGATGTATAATGTATGATGTCTCATTCTTTCCAACTAACGGTTTCGTTGATTCGGCCCCCATCTCGTCGTTCAACATGCCCCTATAAGAGAAGAAGAAACGGACGAGAGACGACTCGAACCCCGACACTTCTTGTCACTCTCACACGAGAAAAATCAGCCAATTGGAGGAGGACAGAACCCCCGTCCCACCTATACCGACACTCACCCAACGACCAATCAGAAACTATCATCGCCTGACCCAATGAAACGAGCTCAACAGGTGGGCTCAAACGGAAAAGCACCGACGGGGTTCCGTGTATCATTTTGCGAACTCGCCCGTCGGTGAAGAAGAAGAAAAGGCCATCTTGGATTTCACTTCTCGTGTGACCAAGCCATTGTGACGTTCGTGAGAAAACTCTTGGATGAAATCTTGGAATACGGTGAGTGTACGGTGCCACTGGAGTTCAAATCTGGATTACGCATTGGTATCCGCATCCGCCAAATTATTATTCCGGAGTGAGAGTGCCAGTGTGGTGGATTTTTCCGGTGAAGTATTGTGTCAAAGTTTTTCTTCTCGTGGCATCCTCCACGTGCTCCCTCGTTTAAATTTTCCTTCGCCCGTAGTGTTTGTTTCCTGAAATCACCCCTCGTCCGATTTAGTCCACCCTCGTGTATGATTTTATGGTCGCGGTTTCCCTGAGCCCTCCCCTTCTTTGCGAATGTAAACGGCGTGGTCCGTGTAGTATTGTCCTTCGCGATCGTGCCCTCCGTGCTTATTCGAATTCTCAGTGTCCTCCAAATCAAATGGATAAACTTCAATTGATCGTTTATGTTTTTCTTCCCGCGACAGAGTCGCATAAGTAATTTGTATCAGGTTGTCAGAATATATGTATACGTGATAACACGTGCTTAACCTCAATTCGAGAGTTTACATTTTTTCGTTAATTAGATTCGACCCACCCCCTCTCCCTGAGCTTCTCCTTATCCCTTGACCCCTTCATACTCATGGTGGACGTATTACTTGTTCTCCTCCGATATATTTCAGGTGCCGCTTTTGGTAATGAATATCCACGACGGGTTTCGTGGAGGCGCTCAACACCTTATGCGCCCTTGTGTATGGGCCCAGGCGATACCCATCACACAATCTTGTCACAAAGTTGTGAATGAATATAATCCAATAAACCAATGGTTTTTCAATTCCATCATTAAATTTCATCGTGGTAGCAGAGGTCCGTGGTGACAACGGAAAAAGTAGAATCTTGACAAATAAGTGAAAGAAGACTGTAGTTGATCAGAGATATCGTGGCTGAAATGAAGTAAAAAACATGCGTGTGCGAATTTGGAAAGTGGAAAATACTTGAACGAACATCGAGTAAAATAGTGAGTAAAGACTAATAATCGAAGTTGTGAAGGGAAAACTGTTCCAGAAGTGTGATGTTACTGGATAAATGCTCCGGATAAGTTCACAAGTGGAGCACGCGGTGAAGTACGTATGAAGAGCACGTGTCGATTTCGAGGTTGAGCACATGGCTACGTGGAAAACGACGGAAGCCGAGGAATTTGAATACAAAGTATCGGCTAAAAATTACGTACTAGAAAAAGGCATGGGGAATAAAATTCGGAAGACATTTTTGAAGGAAACTAAGGAAATTATCATTCTGAAAAGTGAAATTTACAAAAATATAAAATTGAAAGAAATTACAATGGCAACTCAAGCTAAAATTGAAGACATTGTGATACCCATTTTCGACGGAACAAATTTTTCAAGTTGGAGTATGAGATTGTTAACTTCGTTAGAATACAAGGAATGCTTGGATCCAGCCACACGAACAAGAACTACAGAGGACGAAGCAGAATGGCAAAAAAGAGACTTGGAAGCCAAAACCATACTAATTCGCACTATTTCCGATATGCAATTGAAATTCATTGCTGAATGTAAGACAACTTTGGAAATGATGGATGAATTGGGAAAAATATATTCCACAAAGTCTACTGCTTTGCAAATATGACGCAGAAATAAACTAGATGACATAAAATTGAAAAATTTTGAAACAGTTGAAAAATTTTCAAACAGTTGAAGAATTTTTCATTGAGTTCGAAAAAGCAATGAACGAATTTGAAGAAGCTGGTGGTAAAATATAGGAAGCTGGAAAAATGAGATATTCGATCGAAGCCTTACCACTGAACTACAGCTACATTAGGGATTTTATCGATGTAGTCCCAGAAGATCAACGAACTGTTGATCATGTAAAATCCGAAATCGAAGTGAAAAGTTTAAACAGAAGCCAGTCTAACAACAGAAGCAATAACGTGAGCACATTTGCGACCCAAACAAAAGGGACATGCTACATCTGTGGAAAACCCGGACACTACAATAGACATTGTTGGGACGCAGAGCCAAACACAAACATCAGACAAGATAACACAAACCAAGGAGTAAATCAACGGGGACGAGGCTACAACAGAGGCAGTTTCCAAAGAGGACGCGTCCGAGGAAGAGTTTTCCAGTCGAATCACTCAAGAAGTGAAAATTTGAGAGGACAGCGAAGCAACGATCAAAGTGGGCCAAATACTTGGTCAATTCAAGTGTGTAGTGACAAGGTCATTCAGTGTCAAACAAGTGAAAATGAAAAGTGTAACGAGATCAATTGGCTGCTCGACAGCGGTTGTACAGATAATATCGTGAACGATTGTGAATATTTTGAAAACTATATAGACTTGAGTACTAATGTTGATGTAAAGGTAGCCGATGGTGAGACCTTGAAAGCGACGAAGATAGGGAATATTAAGGTTGCTTCAAAACATATTACAGGGAAACTGTGATTAATATTCGAAATGTGTATTATGTGGAAGAAATCAAACCAAATATTCTTAGTTCGTCATCAATCACACAAAATAATTGTACTATTGTAGTCGAAAATAATTGTGCAAAAATTTATGATCAAAATAGAAACCTTCAAGCAGTCGCTAATAAAATTGATAATCTGTATTATATCAAAAGTTTCATACAAGAGAAGTCTGATGAAATATACGCAAATTCAACACAATCAACGGAAAAAGGAATGCATAGGGAAAGAATGGCATAGGGCATTAGGTCATGTAAATTTCCAGTATCTCAATAATCTTGTTAAAAATAAATTACTAGATGGTTTGCCCGACAAAATTGAGAATATCGACATGGAATGTGCCACTTGCATTGAGAGCAAAATGACAAATAAACCTTCTGACAACAATAGAACCAGAGCTAATGGAATTTCAGAAATAATACACACAGACTCAAATGGTCCACATAACACCATTGGGTACGGTGGAGAAAAGTATTTTTTGACATTCATAGACGATTATAGCGGATGCACAAAAATTTATCGTATCGAAAGTGAAGCAGATACTGCGAGTTGCTTCATTGATTATGTGAATATAGTTGAAAATCAATTCAATGAAAAGGTTGAAAGAGGACAATTTGATAATGGCAAAGAATATTTGAACAAAGAAATTTGATCCTTCATTAAATCTAAAGGCATACAATTATTACCATGTCCACCCCATGTACATGAATCAAACTGCGTTGCGGAACGATACAATAGATCCGCAATGGACATAGGTAGATGCTTGATGGAAGAGGTGAGAATTCATAGAAGGTATTGGCCAGAGGTAATGAGCACAGTAGCTTACTTGAAAAATCGTACAATTGCCAATACAGTAGGAAACAAAACACCTTACGAAATATTTTTTGGTAAAAAACCCAATGTCGAAAATTCGAGAATCTATGGCAGTAGAGTCTTTGTAAGAATTCCCGAAGTTATGCGGAGAATCAAATTCGATAACAAAGCTGAATTAGGAGTACCCGTGGGTTACAATACAAATGGATATAAAGTTCTGGTGAACAATAGAGTAATAAATGTTAGACACGTGAAAGTAGTGGAAGGAAACACTCAGTTAATTTGTCTGGTAAATCATGAAGATAAACAAAGTAGGGAGTACGAAAGTGATCTCGAGAACGATAACGATGAGAGTGAGAAACATGAAAGCGAACCATATCAAAACAAAGACAAGGAATTCGAGAAAGAAATTGAATTAGAGAGAAATGTGAATACAAGTACAGAGAATTTACCAGTGCCTAGAAAATCTACCAGGAAAGGAAGCCCTGTAGATAGATTTGGAAATCCTATCACTCATTGTATTTATGTAGACTATACAAATGCAAATATCCTTGATAATTTCGAGGAGGCGATATACTCTAGCGGATCAGGAAACTGGGAAATCGCAATGGACAGGAGAATGAACAGTCTAGAGAAAAATAATACACGGAAACTCGTAGAAAAATCCAAGGATAAAAAGATTATTGATGTAAAATGGATTCTCAAAGAAAAAGTGATATTCCACATAAAGCTAGACTAGTAGTTGAGGGTTCCCAACAGAATGAATACTTAGAGAATATTTACTCGCTCGTAGGAAAAATGCAAACTTTGAAAATACTACTATCATACTGTTGCAAAAACAACCTATGTATTGAGCAAATGGACGTTCAAACAGCATTCTTAAATGGCCACGTAAAATCAGAAGTTCACGTTAAACAACCAGAAGGTTATGAAATTGATCTAAATAAAGTCTCAAAGTTGAAGAAAGCATTATACGGCTCAAGAGGAAGCCCAAGAGTTTGGTATGATTGTTTTCACGATCACATAAAGAAATTAAATCTTGTTAGAAGCAATTATGATTATTGTCTGTATGTAAATAATGAAGGTGAAAATTCAATATATATTTTAGTATTTGTTGATGATTCATAAATTTGCTGCAAAGATACAAACAAAATGAATGGTGTAGAATGCAGTCTAATGAGTAAATTTGTCATGAATGATTCAGGCAAAGTTAAAAACTATATTGTGATTGATAATAATTATAGCGACGACAGAAAGGAAATCACACTATCTCAAACAAAATATATTGAATCTTTAGCCGAAGAATATAAATTGGAAAATGCAAAGGTGTGCGATACGCCGATGAAAACACAATGAAAACTTGAAAGAGCCAAAGAATGTGATGAAAATTTAAAATATAGGAATTCAACAGGAGAATTACTCTATACAAGCACAGGTACAAGACCTGATATCACTTATAGCGTGAATTATGTGAGTCGTTATCAAAACTGTTACAACTCAACACACTACAAATATGCTATGAGAGTTTCGGAATACTTGTACAAAACTGAAAATTTGAAGTTAACATACTGCGATAACATGACAACTGTCAGGTATGAATCTGTATGGTAGGGGGCAGCAGTAGCAAAGAAGGGAGTTAGTAAGAGCGGAGCCACCATCGTGACTGGTTATATGTACGTGGAATAAAAAGGTGTTTCATGAAATTGTTTGTCCCTTCACTTTGATTATTGTTCTGTCACGACATGACATGGCGCAGTCGGTGAAATGTAAATAAAAAAAAAAGTAGAAAAGTTTTGTGAAAGAAAACATAGTTACAGGTACATATGCCAAAACCTGCGAGTGACGCCATTGAGAATCAGTGGAGAGGCGACAATACGTCATCAGACGAAGACGTAAATTTTTTCGAGGCGAGTCAAGAACAAGTACAAGAAATGGAACCGTCCATGAAACCACCTCCTCCTCTTCCGTTCGAGGGGAACGTAAGCGAAAACTGGAGGAAGTGGAAAAAGAGATTCGATGTGTATATGTTGACAAGTGGCATGGATAGCAAAGAGGGAAAGAGAAGGATTGCAGGTTTACTGCACGTGATAGGTGGAGAAGCCCTTGAAAAATTTGAAACCTTCACGCTAACGGACGACGAGGAAAAAAAATATGATGATGTATTGAATGCATTTGAAAACTTCTGTACGCCTAAATCAAATGGAACAGTCGAGAGGCATATATTTTCCACACGTTCACAGCAACAGGGCGAAAGTTTTACATCCTTCCTCACCGACCTCAGGAAGCTTAGTAGTACGTGTGGATTTGGTGAACTCCGAGGAAGTCTCATTAGAGACCGAATACTTTGCGGTATAAATGAACCAGAATTGAAGACACGCCTTCTCCGAGAAGAAAAATTGGATTCAAACAAGCGCATAAATATATGCAAGAGTTATCCCGGGATCAATTAAAAACAATTGATGGTAACGTGGCAATTCATGCAATGAAAATTTGGCATGCAAACGATACAACAGCTCAGAAGAATTACAAAGGACAGAAGATGACAAGCTCATACGACAAACCGAACTCCAGTGGCAGGAATACGCAACATCGACAAAACTCGGCGACGCAATACGGCAACAGAGAGCATCAGTTTCAACAGATTCGCACGTGCGGTCGGTGCAAAAGATTTCATCCACCTCAACAGTGCCCTGCCAGAGGTAAACAATGTTCAACGTGCAAGAAAATGAATCACTTTTCGTGTGTTTGTAGATCTAAAGAAATAAATACAGTCATGGATCGAGATTACGATTACAATGAGGAAAATGTAGAATCCTTGTTTTTTGGTTCGATTTTTGAAAAAAAGAAACAGAAGCTGATTGGTACGAAACAGTCACCGTAGATGATAAATGACAATTAAGAATGAAATTGGATACAGGAGCCCATTGTAACGTGATCCTGGTCATCAAATTGAGACAGATTCTTAACACTAAACCCGAACACCAGGAAACAAATATAAGATTGCGTGCATATGGTGGTGATTCAATTCAAGTGTCAGGTAAATGCTATCTGAACTGTAAGTTTAGAAACAGAAAGAGTCAGATGCTTGAATTGATTGTAGTGAATGAAGAGAGATTACCGTCTTTAACGAGATTGAAACTTATACAAAGAATTGATACGATTTCGAGACAATCCAAAATGGATAACATTTTTACAGATTATAAAGAAGTTTTCAACGGAATTGGGTGCATAAATAATTTTGAATATCAAATTAGGTTGAAAGAAGGTGCAGAAGGATGTATAATGCCATGCAGAAGGGTACCCATTGGTATGCTGGATTGTTTAAAACAGGAGCTTGAAAAATTGGAACGTTTCAAAATTATTACTGAGTCGAAGAACCAACAGATTGGGTCAACCATCTTGTTATAGTTAGAAAGCGAAACGGTGCTATAAGAATTTGTTTGGATCCGGGTAATTTGAATAAGGAAATTCAGAGGGAACATTTCCAGATACCAACCTTCGAACAAATCTGTGCGGGAATATCAGGGGCAAAAATATTTACCACATTAGATGCTGCCAAAGGTTTTCGGCAAATTAAATTCGCGGAAAAAAGTTCGAATTTAGTGACATTTAATACTCCATTTGGGAGATTCAAGTTTTTGCGTATGCCATATGGAATCTCTTCTGCATCCGAGGTATTTCAAAGATGTTTTCGTGATATATTTGGTGACATAGGAGGAGTAGAGATTCATGTAGATGACCTATTGATTTGGGGTAGAAATAAGGAAGAACACAATGGACGTTCAAAACAAGTCCTAGAAAGAGCCATTGAAAGAGGTGTTAAGTTCAATCCTGAAAAATGTAAAATTGGGTTGAGCCAAGTAAAGTATGTAGGTCATATTTTCTCAGAGAATGGAATTCAACCGGATAAAGATAAAATGAAGGCGATTGTTGAAATGCAAAGACCTGAAAATAAGACAGAACTCGGAAGGTTTTTAGGAATGATTACGTATGTTGGAAAATTTATACCAAATTTATCTGATAAGTGTGCCGAGTTGCGTAATCTAACAAAAAAGAATGTGATGTGGAACTGGGATAGTAATTCAGAGAAGGTATTCAACGAGTTGAAATCTATATTAGTAAATGAACCTGTTCTAAGGTATTTTGATGTAAACAAACCCATAGTACTGTCGGTAGACGCATCACAAAGTGGGTTAGGCTCAGTTTTGTTACAAGATAACTCACCAGTGGCATACGCGAGTAGGTCATTAACGTCAACAGAAAAGAATTATGCCCAAATAGAAAAAGAGACACTGGCAATTAGTTTTGCGTGTAACCGATTCAAACAATATATATTCGGAAAAAATGTAACTGTGGAAAGTGACCACAAGCCTTTAGAGGCTATGTTCAGGAAATCACTTAATGACTGTCCAGCGAGATTATTGAGAATGAGGTTGTCGTTACAAGCGTTTGATATTAAAGTACAGTATAAGCCCGGTAAGGAACTGTTTTAGCGGATGCGCTCTCACGTGCTTATTTGGAAGGTGGGAAAGATGATCAGGATTGTGATATTAAAGCACAGGTGTGTTTATTGATGCAGAATTTCCCTATATCACTGAAGAAAAAAGAAGAGTTCCAAAATGAATGTCGATGTGATGAAGAAATGAAACTTTTAAAAGAATACATTAATAACGGATGGTCAAATAACAAAGTAAAAATACCGGATATAATAAGACCTTATTTCAATTTCGCTAATGAATTATACATAATAGATGAGTTAATATTTAGGAATAACAGATTGGTAGTACCTAAAAAATTTAGGAAAGAGATGCTGGAAAAAATCCATTATTCACACTTTGGAGTAGAAAAATGTAAAAATAGTGCCCGTGAAATCTTGTTCTGGCCAAATATGAATGTGCACATTGGAAATATGGCGGAAAGTTGTAGAACTTGTATAACGTTCAAGAGATTCAATGTGAAAGAATCACTTATACCTCATCAAATACCAAATGGTCCATGGGAAACCTTAGGCATGGATCTATTCCACTTCCGCAACGCGGAATGGCTGTTAGTCATTGATTATTTTGGTAAATACGTGGAAGTTGCCAAGACTGCGCATAATCTCAAACCACTGGATGTGAATCATCAGATTTATGTAAGAAAAAAAAAGAATAAACCGTTAGAAACTGGAAAAATTACTAGGATTTGTGAGCGCCCAAGATCGTATGAAATCGAACTGGGTACGGGGCGGAAAATAGAAAGAAATAGAGTAGATTTATACGAATTTCCAAATAGTCCGACAGAAATGGAGAATACAGATACAATGAAACGCGATGATAATATAAGGGCGGAGAGAAAGGAGGATGACAGTATCATACAAGGAGAAGAGAAGGGTGAGAGTGTAGAAACCCGTGGAAATAGAGCAGAAAATGAATTAGTATCGTCACCAAAAATTGTTACGCGGTCAGGTAGATTAATGAAAACACCATCATATCTAAAAGATTTTGTAACATAGTTTAAGTTATACGAAATCCTTAGCTATAAAATTTTGTATTTGAATTATTTGAAAAATTTAGTATTCGAATTATGTTGAATATTTTGTATTCAAGTTTCATAAATTTTGTATTCAATCGATACTGAATCTCTGTATTGTAGATTTAAGAATATTCAAAACGTGTTGTTAACGGAGGAGATGTCAGGTATGAATCTGTATAGTAGGGGGCAGCAGTAGCAAAGAAGGGAGTCAGTAAGAGCGGAGCCGCCATCGTGACTGGTTATATGTACGAGGAATAAAAAGGTGTTTCATGAACTTGTTTGTTCCTTCACTTTAATTAACGTTCTGTCACGACATGACAACAACTGAAACGTTAGATTGCATGGTCGATTCTGATTACGCAGGGGACAATATTGATAGAAGATCTACGACAGGTTATGTAATCAGATTATATGGTAACTTGATATATTGGAAAACTCATAAGCAAAACGATGTTACTGAATGTTCAACATTTGCTGAATACACTGCTATGTCAGAAGCAGTGACAGAAATATTATTTATAAAAAATTTATTGAGCGATTCATTTGACATAAATTTTGACAAACCGATAAATATGTACGGGCACAACTCAGGTGCAATACTGATCGCGAAATTCGGCAACTTCACGGAGAATTCAAAGCACATTGAAGTGCAATATCATCACATTAATGAAAACTATGAAAATGAAATTATTGATATTATTAAAATTGAATCGAAATTAAATTTAGCTGAGATGTCAACTAAGAGTTTGGATAAAGTTAAGTTCTCAAAGAATAGAGCAGCATTAAAACTGATCTGATGAATATTAAAGAATGAAATAGCTATAAGATCGTCAAAAGTTCAAGATTGACAATTTAAGGAGGCGTGTTGGAACATACGTAAATTGCCAATCCTCAATTGTTTTGAATTAATGTAACCGAGTGTGCGCATGCGTGCGTGAACAAGGGATAACCGCGGACGCTGCTAGTGATGCCTTATCACGCATGGCGCGTTGGTGAAATGTAGAGGGTATTAATCTTGTCACAAAGTTGTGAATGAATATAATTTGACAAACCAATGGTTTGTCAATTCCATCATTGAATCTCATCAGATATGAGTTTTTTCCCTCGTCCAAAACTTCGGGAAGTAGCTCAAATTCGCTTTGATTCGCTCAAATTCTTCATCAGTTGAATCAATATGCGATGCATCAACACCTTCATGTATATACTCACCGCGTTATGGTCATGTCTTCCAGTACTCACTGTCAAATCCAGTAATCTTTGTATGATGTCATTTTCAATTCATGTCTTCCACAAACACAATGTCAAATCCAGTGACCTCTGTATGATTTCATGTTAGAAATTATATCACCAATTCATATAGGAAGATAAATTTTGCTTTTTTTTGTTATTAAACCTGAATAAAGTTTCAGAATCGCATAGTCTTGTTAGAGAGCTAAGGACATCTAGATGTTCTCGGAAGGGTACAAATCCATAGAGGGATCAGCCTTGCCGCTCGTGCTGTCCTCTTCAATTTCCTCCCAGTTTTGCTGGAACACAAATCTTCTTGAACTATCTTTTTTCCTGAATGACGTTACGACGAGCTTGACTCCAAAGCACTAGTCCCGATCTCTTCCTAACACTCTCCACACCGCTGGATCCTCACTCCTGTGCAGTGGTCTTCACGTCCACCAGCTTCTGAAGAGTGTTCGGATGCAAGAGAGCTTACACGGTGAGATCGAAGGTTGTATTTTTCTCCAACATTTGATCCCAGATTTTGATTCAGTACCCCCTCAAAACTTACAGATCCCATGTTCCATATAAATCCGTCTATGAATGCGAAGACGATCAAACTCGCTGCCATCATATTGGTTTCGCCATCTTGAACTTGTTTTTTGACGTCAGATTTAGATTCTTCACCCTTGAAAACCCCTGGAACCCATGATTCATGAGCATTCGGCCATGAATGCCAGAATGGCTGAATTCACGTCCACTATATTGGATCCACCTCCTTAAATTCATTTCATGACGTCAGATTTGTATCACTAATCCTCCAAAACATCTGGAACTCATAAGAGTCTGCCCATGAAGGCGAGATCGACTGAATTCACGTCCGTCATATCGGATCCGCTATCTTGAATTCATCTTCTCACGTCACATTTGGATCACACACTCTCGAATATCCGTAGAACCCATATTCTATGATAATCTGTCCATGAATCCGAAAATAACTGAATTCCCGTCTGGCATATTATATCCGTCATCTTGAGTTCGTTTTTTGACGTCAAATTTGGATTCTCCACCTTTGGAAACCTGATGAACCCATGTTTCATAAAAATCCGTGTATGCAAGCAAGAATAACAAACGTGTAACAGACAGACATACAGACAACCCCTCAGATTATCAATCAGTATTGCATGAAATGAAAAACTATCCGATTCTCAATTGGATTTCTCTAATATTTCAGGAGACACGGTCGAAGGGTATGATAGCGGGTGCAATTGGCACTCCGTGCTTGGTGTGTGACGTATACCGATGAGTGCCCAACGAGATACTTATCTGCTCGTTATCGTGAAATTGTTCATGTTCTCATTCAGTACGATGCTTTTATTGCGAGGCTGAAAATATACTCTCCGCAATCATGACAGACAAGGATCTCGGGGTTTGAAAATCACCTTTCAAAAACCTACTGAGTGCGAGGGAAAATGGAATCATCCGTCCCTCTACCTTCACCTCTGTTAGGGTTAATACAATACCAAAAATGAACTTTGAGACCATGGATTATGTACACATTATTGACTGGCAAATTCCCAAAGTTGTAGTGACTATTCTAAAAGTTGTTGGAGAAATTCCCAACGCGAAGCTCATTCGAAAGCTGTCCCTGGATCACGAGACTGACTGAAAGTCCTCAGAAATTCTGTCCTATACCATCGCCGTTGAATGTCAGCTACAACGTTTGTTTCTCACGGCACAGTCACCTGCACCATGCCGAAGAAAATAAATGCTGTAGCAGACTAATCAATACTGCGGTGTTTTTTCCGTGTATAACTTTGCTCTTTTTCATTAATAAAAACATCTCCAAACTTTTTCGTCACAAATGTCATGAATTTCTGGTCAACTTTCAGCTGCGTGACTGTTTATGGAAAAATCGTTGGGAAGAAATACAAGTACAGTGATTTCGATGGTTCGAAACCTCTTCTCATGAATTCCGTGTAGAGTTTGATCTAGAACGTGAACCAAAAATGTTATGACCTATTTTTCACAGAAAGTGCACGATTTTTCGTGGTTTTATTTCAAGAAATCGATGTTTCGAGCATGAAGAAATTCATCACACCGTCTGAATGGCATTGATCGATAATATAGATGTCCGCTCTTCGGAACCCTATCATAATATTTCCGGGAATCAAGATGGCGAATTCATGATGGCGGCCAACATTGGAGAGAAACAGTGAAGAAGCCAGTTCTCACATATGAATGTCATAAATTCAAGTCCCAAAGTGTAAAAAAGATGTGAGGAGGAAGTATTTATTCAGAAATTGTACCAGATTACTTAACAAGAACGAAAAATGTCGAATATATCGATGTTGTTCATGGGTGAAGACCGAGGGAATTCGCAATTATGAGCATGATGTATATGGGGCATTCCATGCCAAATCAGCAGCGATTTCGCGTCACATCTTCGATTTATTTCAAATTTTGAGGGTCGATAGAGGAACCCCAAAGATGAAGTTTTACCACACTTTGGCCCCTTCGGAGCATTTTTGCAGATTTGGCAGGATAAACAAAAAAAATGTGTTTTTGTTTCATTTTGGAATATTTCGAGAACGGAATGATGGAAAATTCTGAAAAAATTCATACATATGTATTGTTAGCGACCCCTTCAGATAAATTGTTTTGAAAAAGAACAACTAAAAATTTGATAACAACAACATTTTTTTTTATAAACAAGTCGATCTTTTGAAAAAACACGCCCTCTTTGAAAAATTTGAAAGAATTCATAGTGATAGCCGCACTTGTCACGGAAATTTTTGTTTTTTGAAATCTGGGAGGACTCGAAAATTGTGGGCGTTATGAATATTTTTGTGAGATGATGCGCGTGAAATCGCTCTCCGGTCGATACCGTGAATAGCGCCTCCCAGTTTCGACGCGAAAAACCATCGAGGGAACTTCTGAATCCGGAAAACTTCAAACGACAAAGTTATTCCACTATGTTTGAAGAAGTTGTCCTGGAATTTTCAAACCTCTTACTCCAATCTTGAATGAGATACGATGAGGACGATTTTCTATCAACGGGATCAAAATCATCGATACGCCGCTCTGATAGAAAATTGTCGGTACATCATTCACAATCGGAGTAAAGAATCTGGGAATTTCAGGAAACCTTCTTCACACATTGTGGAAAAACTTTGTCGTTTGAAGTTTTCCAGAATCAGAAGTTTCCTCGATGGTTTTTCGCGTTGAAACTGGAAGGCGCTATTCACGGTATCAACCGGGGAGCGATTTCACGCGCATCATCTCACAAAAATATTCATAACTTCAACAATTTTTGAGTCCCCCCAGATTTCAAAAAACCAAAATTTCCGTGACACTTGAGGCTATCACGATGAATTTTTTCGAATTTTTCAGAGAAGGATTCTTTTCAAAAAATCGACTTGTTTATGAGAAAAAATGTTGTTGTTATTGAATTTTTAGTTGTTCTTCTTCAAAACAATTCATCTGAAGGGGTCGCTAACAATACATATGTATGAATTTTTTCAGAATTTTCCATCATTCCGTTCTCGAAATATTCCAAAATGAAACAAAAACACATTTTTTTTGTTTATCCTGCCAAATCTGCAAAAATGCTCCGAAGGGGCCAAAGTGTGGTAAAACTTCATCATTGGGGTTCCTCTATCGACCCTCAAAATTTGAAACAAATCGAAGATGTGACGCGAAATCGCTGCTGATTTGGCATAGAATGCCCCATATACATCATGCTCATAATTGCGAATTCCCTCGGTTTTCAGCCATATATATATATTTATCCATTCATTCACATATTCATAGATGTTCTCGCGTCCTTCAGTCGACAATCTGTTTCATCGTTGTCCGACTCTCATCACGTGAAGGGTAACGTGAGTCAAAGAGTCTTCGTGACTTCTTTGTATTTTTGTATATTTCATATTTTAATTTCATCTTACCTATATATAAGGCAACGGGAGTGCAGGGCCGGCCCTAGGTATTTTGCCGCCCTAGGCGAAATCCCAAGACGCCGCCCACTACCCTGTAAAAAAACCTGTCAATTACAGTGAATGGTATATTCGCATCGTCAATTCGCAATTGAACACGAGAATGAGGATATTTGGTTAACTATAGAACAATAGAAGAATTAAATTCTGTATAGATTAGGAATAAAGTACTATATTTTCATTGAATGTTTCAGAAACATTCTGAAGGAATATCTCAGTACACACAAATGATATTTGCTGACCGTCTCACGTAACATAAAAAATGCAGGTTTCCACAAATTTCAAAACACGTACTCTCTGGAACTTAAATCCACACCACTGACACGTTTTGAAAACTTTCGACTCTTTTTGGTGGTACGCTTCATTATATTCTAATTCTCACGCACATAATATACTTCAAAATTCATTATAATCAAAACTTGCCTCACTTGAAAACTCGTTCAAATGAAAAATTGCTGACCAACCCTGAGTAGACGTCGGTTCCAGTGGTCTCAGATTGGACTCGCAAACGTTACGCACACAAATGCAACTGTACGTCAGTGTATAAAAAGAGAGGGTATGGTTGCGCGCGCAACCTAGCATGCTTTCTCCATTGTTCATCGGATAGTTGACGGGAGAGCAAAAGAGAAAGCATGCTGGGTTGCGCGCGCAACCATACCCTCTCTTTTTTCACACTGACGTACAGTTGCAATTGTGTGCGTAACGTTTTCGAGTCCAATCTGAGACCACTGGTCGGTTCTCCATACAATATTACTTCGACACACAATAGAACAAAAGATGAATGCACCGACAATACGATAGTCTTTTGTTAACCTATGAATCTTGCATGGAGGAAAAACAAAACACATATTACAAATTTCCAATGAAGCGATTCAAAATTGGATGGTATCTTATTGCAGTTCATAAAAAAATGTTCTTATTATGCAACTTCATAGATTTTCCAACAGGATATTCATAAGTAAAACACGAAGTCCTACTCTGCTAAAAATGTCCCATAGAAGACGATAAAATTTTTCTTACGAGTTTCAATACGGTTTCTGAAATTGGAATCTCCATGCTGTATCGTGCATTGAAGATAGAATTCTATTGATTCTCATCGCATCCTACAGGATTTGAGAAATGTACCTGGTTCTATCGTAAAATTCATGTAGTAGAAAAATCAATTATTCGCAAAAAAAAAGGTTATAATTCTCCAAGTAATTAATACCTTGTCTATGGAAAGTTCACTTAAGAACCACGTAAATTTTTCTCAAATCCTATAGAATACGATAAGAATCGACAGAATTCTATCGTAAATAATTCACGATACAGCATTGGAATTCCAGTTTCAGGAACCGCATTGAAACCCATAGGCAAAATTTTATCGTTTTCTATGGGAAATTTTTTGCAGGGTATGAATTTCTGCTAACGATTCACCATAAATACCTACATGAATACACATTTGTGCAGGTTGAGAATAAAACACTTGGTTTTCATATGATGTTTCGACAACATTCTGAGAACGTACCATAGCGTACGTAAGAAAACGTCATCGAAACGTGTATTCCAACATGATAAACCAATGTTCTCGAAACGTTTGGAGAACGGACTTTTGAAAACGAAAATCTGTGAAACCATTGATACGTTGGTTTTCGGTGCTGTTTAGGATACCGCTTCCAATACTGCTGCGAGACAATGTTGAATACTATTGTCGAATGATAACTAGGTTCTCACTCAATCGACATTCGATGTTTTGCATCCATCACCTAATTATCATTATTCACCAGGTCATCTTTCTGATGCCATTCTGAAACTGAATTGAAAAATAACTTATTTCTTGTAAAATGTGTACTGATAGTTATGCATGAAGACTTTTGCAAAACACTTTTTTTTAGAGGAAAATTGTAATTCTTATTCAGTAATTGAACCACCATGAATTCTTAGGAAGACAGAGAATGTTTCTAATAAGTATTTTGTGTGTCATGTGTATTTGTATGTTCAGTATGGTTCTTACTCATGATTTCTAGGATTTTGTTGTTTTTCCAAATTTTGCCGCGCTCTGAATCTTGCCGCCCCAGGCGGCCGCCTGTACCGCCTATATGGACGAGCCGGCCCTGCGGGAGTGTTGTAATAGGGTCAAAAATTCGTGGTGCAGAAGAAGATATCCCGCCTCTGCCAAACGCATCAGAGAACATGCGATTTCCGAAAATGCATGTTTGCGTGTGTGTGCATGTGGGATCATTTTTGTTCCCATATGTTCATCCTGGAGAGGACTCGAAGTCTTTTGATTTTAACATCGACCGGATTACACATTTTGAAAATATTGTGGAATATTGTTCGCAAAATTGTGATTTTATATATTCATTCATTGATCTTTACATTGTTTTGTGTCATGTTTTTCATTTGGTATGATTTTTCCGCATGCAACTCTCTGGAAAACCAGAAACTCCGTTTACCATAATCGTACGAACAATTCCTCCGTGTTTCAGTTCAATGCAATTTATGATCGCTATGATTTAGTTCCTGCGAATATTCCTGTGCGATAATTGTCGCGAAACATTCAAGACTCGCCTCTTTTGTCCCTTCATTTTGAACAGCATTGAATGTTATGACCGCGTTTCGACGAATGACTGAATCAATCTCGAAAACATCGTGGAAGTGCATCTTTTGCTTCTCATATATGGCATCGCCTTGTTACAATAATGGTCGTGTATATCTACACTCCCCATATACTCATTATAAATTAAGAAACCAGCAGGAATTTTGATGTCAACTTTTGTTCTTCTGAATGATGTTTGACACGTTTCTGTGGTTCTTCCCTGCTGCTGCTGAAAGCCTCAATACTTCTTTCGAATCCATCAAAGAAATTCATTCCGCTCATTCCATCATCTTCCACTATAAAACTTCCATATGGAGCTCTTTTGTACGAATTATTTTCCTCCTTCACTCTGTCTTCCCTCACTACCCTCGTAGCCTCCAAGACCTACAGATTTCGAATGTCAAAAAAAGGTTAGGACTTGTGGAGCAGTTATCATAATATGAACTGAATTTCTTCCAGCTTTTTTCTGACTGGAGTTGAAAGAAATTGTTCTAAAAACTTCAAAACTACTTGACTGGTTGAAGTACATTTCGATGATTTTCCATTATTGGATGCATTTTTCCCACCATGAATATCGCAGTAGAATGAAAACTCACACGAGGCCCACGTCTTGATACCAAATCGAATTGGTTGGTTTCGGATGAACTGTTTGATTGCTAATCTCTCAACAAACTTGACCATCATTCCATCGACTGGATAACACAACCAATGACCCATGGTTTCAATATCTGCGACAAAATATCCTGGGTGAAATATCCGAGATAAAAATCTCCGTGGTACATAATATTAACGACAAAATATCCGGGGCAGAATGTGTTCAGGGTGGGAATGATAGTGCTGGTAGGAGCATTCATTCATCAATCAGTGGATTCTGATTATTGTTTTCAATAGTTTTTTTATTGTCCTGAGTGTCGAAATTATTTTTGTCATCGATGGTGTCAGTTGATCAACGTATAATAATGGGTATGCAATTTTGTTATAGTCATGTCAACGTACGTTTATTATAAGTGGAATTCAGTGAAAATTAACAAGAATAGTTCCTTTCATTCAGGAAAATTCAATTCTCTGCCATATACAGACAAGTTCAATGCCACGTTCCTTAAGTAATGCAGTATTTTCGTCGAATCATAATTTGGTACTGTAAATTGATTCCGTGCACGGACAAAAATTTGATTTCATATTTTGCTGTGTTTGAATAGTCATCCAAGAACAGACTTCGATTATGAACATATTTGATATTCTTTCCGTATTGATGATCATATTCTTGTGCAATTTTGAATGATCGAAGTGCAAAATCATTCAACACGCATTCAAGAATTCTCCCTAGACATATGGTAGGAAATATAGAGTGCACAATGTACAATTAAAGTCAGAACTAATGCTGGAGTATCAGGTGTATGCATAAGTTTCGTCCCGTTCAACTAAGAGATGGTGCCAGCGAAAAGTATGCAGCGTATTAATTTGACACATACGTCATTTTGCTCGTCTGACATTGAACTACTAACACACACAAGTCGAATCCGCCAAAAACTAGCGTCTTTGTTTTATCGTTCAGTGATCATCTCGAATTTTGTGCCTGACAAAGAACATTTGCGACATGCATTGCTTTTCTTATTTGATAAAAAAAAAATGTTCAAAGTCATCGTTTGCTGGTGGAAACATATGGTGAACATGCTCCATCGATTAGAACATGCGAGACATGGTTTCAACAATTTAAAAATAGTAATTTCAATGTGAAAGACAGTGAGCGCTCTGGTAGAGCACAAAAGTGCGAAAACGAGTAATTGCAGAAGTTATTGAATCATGATCCGACTCAAATTCAACACCAATTCGCAAAGGCATATTAACCCTCAGTTGCCCCACGTATTTTCGCATGTTTTCGTTAACCTCTCGTTGTGCGTTGCGATCAACTAAATGGAGCTTTTTCCACTATCAAAAAAATACTATGGCTCTTAAACTTCATCCCTGTTTTGGTCTCAAATCATCCCATTTCACCCTTATGAACAGAACATCAGATTTTCTGAAACCTCTTGTTCCTTTTAAACCCCCGTGGGGTAACTGAGGGTTAAATGTCTCACAAGGAACAATCAGCAGACGTTAACGAGCAATGGGGGAAATCAATAAACTAGCTGAATGCGTTCCACGCGATTTGAATCAACGTCAAATGGAAAATCGTAAAGTCACCTGTGAAATGCTGCGTCAACGCTACGAGAGGAAATAATTTTTGTATCGAATTGTGACGGGTGACGGAAAGTGGATTTATGTTGAGAACCTGAAGCGGGAGAAATCGTGACTTTCGCCTGACGAAGCCAGTCTTTCAACCTCAAAGCCAAATCGTTTTGGCAAGAAGACAATGCTTTGTGTTTGGTGGGATCAAAACGGTATCGTGTATTATGGACCCCTGAAGCCCGGCGAAACCGTTAACGCACAACGCTATGGCCAACAATTGATTAATTTGTATCAAGCATTGACGGAAAAACGATCGGATTGGGCCAAAAGACATGGCAAAGTGATTTTGTTGCACGACAATGCGCCGTCTCACACAGCACAACCAGTAAAAGACACCTTGAAATCGCTTAGATGGGAGATTCTTCCACACCCGCCATACTCTCCAGAGCTGGCGGCATCTGACTGTCACCTCTCTGCATCAATGGGGCATGGGTTCACAGAGCAGCACTTCAGAAATTTCGAGGGAGTTGGAATATGGCTCGAGGAATGGTTTGCCTCAAAAGATAAGCAGATTTTCTGGGGTGGTATTCATGAATCACCTGGAAGATGGACGAAATGTGTGGAGGCCGATGGTCAATATTTTGAATCGAAGAAAAATTAATCTCCCTTGGAAATGACCTGTTTTCTTTATCGAAGAACCGGAGAACACTTACGCATAAACCTGGTATATCATACAGTTCCTTTGAAAGTATACTGGGACATCGTATTAACCTTGTGGGAATATCTGTGTGAGAAAATTTCATATATCGTCTAATGATTCCTGCAATGTTGTGTAGTAAAAATTACAAGATATTCGCTCAAACTCACAGCTTCGGATAACAATGAATACAAATACCGTTGTCAATTATTTCTTTCACTGTTTTGAACGGTTTACGGTTATATAGCAGATAATGAAATAAGACTGCGCCGTTCATATTGCACACTGGTGTATACTCGTATCAATGAGCTTGGGATTCACTTTCAGATGAAGTTTGCGTGGATGTTTAGGTATGAAGTATATCAAGTATAAGTGGGGGAAATTTCATGTGTTAATCAAAAGAGAGAATTTTTTAATGCATCGTCTTGTGATAATGATGGAAAAATTTCGCTCCTTATTCTATCTACGTCACGAGAATTCCCAAATATCCAAGAGAAGAACCAATTTCCCGATGATCAATGATTCATACATCCATTTTATGAATAGAATGTTGAAAAAATTGAAAAAAAAAATTCACCTCACTAAGAATCGAAAGCGGGTATTTTGAATTGTACGTCGAGACTCCACTACTCCAACCACGACTTGGCACATCGCAAGACTTCAATTCGTAGCTCACATCAGCTACTTGTGCGAGCAACTCATTTTCCCAAAATTCCATATTTTCCTATATATATATATATATATAAGGAGCATTCCGCGTTAACTGTGCCACCCGTGCCTCCAAAATTGGCTGAACCGATTTTGATGAGGGTGGGTTCAGAATCTTCGTTGATGGAAGGGCTTTCGAGAAATACATGGTCTTTGGGGGTGGTGGATGTGGAAGGGTGCATTCTAACCCTTAGAAGGGCAGAAAATGCAATTCCTTTCCAAAGAAAAAGATCCCCGCTCCCTTCTGCGAAGAATGTTGATTTGGGAATGAATAGAGAGAGTCTCTGTACTCCCAGGAATACACTCAAGAATTTGTGGGCCCCTAGCTTGCGCCTAACCCAACCCCCCAGCAACCCTTGCGGGATTAAACGTGCTTCGTTCATCCTGCGGACATAAAATTCCCTGTCCGCACAAAGTGTTGATTTGAAAATCATTGGGATGAGTCACTGGCTCTCCAGGAACGCCTTGAAGAATTCTCAACCACCAGCTCCTCCCTGAGTCACCCCCCAACCACGCTTACGAGATGAAACGTTCTCCGTTCATCTTATCAACAGTGGATGAGTTTTAAACTCATTGGAGAGAGTCTCTGGCATCCTGAGAACATTCCTCAAAAATTTCCAACTCCCAAGCTTTGCTGTAACCCACTCTCAGCAACCCTTACGACATTAAACGTTCTCTGTTAATCCTATGAACATCAAATTTCCCTTCTGCATACACTATTGATTTAAAAATCATTGGGGAGAGTCACTGGTACCCCAGGAACACTCTCAAGAATTTTCAGCCCCTAGCTCCTCCCTGGACCACCCCCCAGCCACCCTCACGAGATGGAACGTTCGCCGTTCATCGTATGGACAGTAGATAAGATTTAAACTCATCGGAAAGAGTCTCTGACATCCCGAGAATACTCTCAAAAATTTTCAACCCCCTAGCTTCGCTGTAACCCACCCTCAGCAACACTTACGAGATTGAACGTTCTCAGGTCGCTGAGGAAGGGTTACAGCAGAGCTAAGGGGTTGAAAATCTTGGAGAGTATTTTCGGGATGTCAGAGACTCTCCGATGAGTTTGAATCTCACCTACTGTTCATACGATGAACGGCGAACGATTCATCTCGTAGGGGTGACTGGGGGGGGGGGGTGGCTGAGGGGTGGCTGAGGGAGGAGCTGGCGGTTGGAAATTCTTGAGGGTGTTCCTGGGATGCCAGTGACTCTCCTCAATCATTTTTGAATCAATACTGTATGCAGAAGGGGAATTTGATGTTCATAGGATGGACGGAAAACGTTTAATGTCGTAAGTGTTGCTGAGAATGAGTCACAGCAAAGCTAGGGAGTTGAAGATTCTTGAGAATGTTCTGAGGATGCCAGAGACTCTCTCCAATGAGATTTGAACTCATCCACTGTTCGTACAAAGAAGGGAGAACGTTTCATGTCGTAAGTGTGGTTGGGGGATGACTCAAGGAGGAGCTGGGGGTTGAAAACCCTTGAGAATGTTTTCAGGATGCCAGAGACTCTCTTCAATGAGTTTGAAACTCATTCACTGTCCACACGATGAACGGAGAAGGTTTCATCTCGTAAAGGTGGCTGGGGGGTGGCTTAGGGAGGAGCTGGGGGTTGAACATTCTTGAGGGCGTTCGTGGGGAGCCAGGGACTCTTCCCAATGATTCTTAAATCAATACTGTATGCAGAACGGAAATTTGCTGTCCATCAGATGAACGGAGAACGTTTAATCTCGTGATGGTTGCTGAGGGTGGGTTACAGCAAAGCTGGGGGATTGCAAATTTTTGAGAATGTTTCCAGGATGCCAGAGACTCTCCAATGAATTTGGAGCTCATCCACTGTTCATACGATCAACGGAGAACGTTTCATCTCGTGAGGGTGGTTAGGGAGTGGCTCAGGGAGGAGCTGAGGGTTCAAAATTCCTGAGAGCGTTTTCAGGATGCCAGAGACTCTCTCCGATGAGTTTGAAACTCATTCGCTGTTCACACGATGAACGGAGAAGGTTTCATCTCGTAAGGGTGGCTGGGGGTGGCTTAGAGAGGAACTGGGGGTCGAAAATTCTTGAAAGTGTTCCTGGGATGCCAGTGACTGTCCTCAATGATTTTTGAATCAATAGTGTATGCAGGAGGGAAATTTGATGTTCATGGGATGAACGGAAAACGTTCAATGTCGTAAGCAGTTCCGGATTTACCCGTGGTGGGGCCTCTAGGCGGAATTTCGTGGCGGGCCCATGTAAGGCGACCAATTTCCAAACATTGAGGTTCTTTGGAATAACAACAGTGTAATTTCCTCAATCAATTCCATAGAAATTGAGTGATGTGGAATGAAATTCCGGAAAATGAAAAAACGTACTGATATTAAAAAAGTATTGAAATTCAATTCTTCTCAATATTATTTTCACCATAAGTACTAGAGCTGATACTATTTTTTTCATCAGAAGTGTTATTTTTCTTTATGAACGAAATAATATTGATCAAGCCAATTCAAATACTCATTGCAAAAGTAACACGCCCAGAGAACGTTACCCTGATGAGAAAATTTCACTGAAAATCTCTGAACATTTCACGGATTTTTCACAGAAGAATTTCTAAGAGGATTTCAGAGGTATTCATAGTTTTTCAAACAAATCTAGAGTTCTTTACATTGAGAGAGCGCCAGGTTTGGGTTGTTGGTAGCTACAGAAAGGATCACTGACTTCATGTCAAACATAGCATTTTCTGAGTATATTCAGAAGTATTATATTCCAATACTTTTAAATACATTTTGTTTACTGGAAAGTGTTGGATTCCTTTGATTTTCAAAACTGTTTCCGCAGTAAGTATGTGAGTAAGATTACTTTTTTCATGAGGGTTAAGAAATTGAAATTCCGATTCCTGCAAAACCTGATCGATGAGTGGGGGCCGCCCAACCGCGTGGGCCCCTAGGCGGCGCCTAGTCCGCCTCTATGGTAAATTCGGCCCTGGTCGTGAGGATTGCTGAGAATGGGTTACAGCAAAGCTAGGGAGTTGAGAATTTTTGAGAATGTTCTCAGGATGCCAGAGACTCTCTCCAATGAGTTCGAAACTCATTCACTGTTCGCACGATGAACGGAGAAGGTTTCATCTCGTGAAGGTGGCTGTGGGGTGGCTTAGGGAGGAGCTGGGGGTTGAACATTTTTTGAGGGCGTTCCTGGGGAGCCAGTGACTCTCCTAAATGATTTTCAAATCAATATTTTGTGCGGAAAGGAAATTTTATGTCCGCAGGATGAACGAAGCACGTTTAATCCCGCAAGGGTTGCTGGGGGGTTGAGTTAGGGGGAAGTTAGCGGCCCACAAATTCTTCAGTGTATTCCTGGGATGACAGAGACTCTCTCTATCCATTTCCAAATCAATATTCTCCGCAGAACATTCCATCAACGAACCTCCCATCAACGAACATTTTGATCCCACCCCCATAAAAATCGGTTGAGCCAAATTTTGGAGGCACGGGTGGCATAGTTGACGCGGAATGCTCCATAAATACATACGTTTTTCTATATATTCCGGAATCAAACTTTCCTGTGATGGAAGCCAATAGGATTCCGCTCAGATATCTCAGCTATCCGTCCACATCATTTTCATTCAAAGTTATGCAGAAAAGAGAAAACCAATACTCTGGGGTACGAACGTACAATTCCGGAGCATAGCCCTGACATCCATCATTCTGTAACGATTAGTGGTCTGCTTGAGGTTTGCGCAAACGCTACAAGCGTTTGTGGTTGTTAATATAACGACCATTTGTACCCCTCATGTTGAAGTGTTCATGTTCGGAGGAGACCGCTCTAAATTTATTTGAATTGAGCTTCATTTCAGCTTCGAGTATATCAATATATTCTTTGTACATTCTTACACTACGATATTTCGTCGCAGTACACTTTGGTACACGTTTTCCATAGATATTAGTATTCTATATTCCATCTGAGTCTATGTTCACCATAGGTTATTTCGTGGACTGAATCCATATGTCACATCAATGAAATCGATAGATCTTTGCCGGTAAAACAGAGCACTATACCAGATTTTGGAGAAATCAAAAGATTTCGCTGTTGATATCGATGCAAGTTTGATTTCACACATGAACTGTTGTGAAATGATCGTATACCACATGTCAACGAGTTATGCGACATGGTTACGCGTGACGAGAATGTAAGCCTCATGTGACGTGATTGAAAACCCAATGTGACCATAGAAGAATGATATGAAATTCCAAACCGTTAGGGATTTTCAGGTTAAACATCGTCGAATCAAGAACATTTGGTTTTGTATGTGATGGGTATGTCCTCCACCTATACACTAAGGCGCAAGGTGATTGAGCGCCTTCACGATCCCCGTCGTGGATATTTATAATCAACAGTGGAACCTGAGATATATTTGAAACCAGCAAGTAATATGCTCACGATGGTCTTGAGGGGGTCAAGGGACAGGGGGTGGGTTGATTTCAAGGAACCGAGCGATGGACTATGGAAGTAGGGTTGAACACGTGTCATCACGTATATGTGTTTTACCTTCAATGATTTACAATATACATACGACTATGTCGTGACAGGAAAATACATACAAACCATCAGAGTTTATCAAATCAACTAGGAGAACACGGGGGCACGACCGCGAGGGGAAACTCTACACGGACGAGGCCGTTTACACTGATCAATGAAGGGAGGATACAGAGAATCCGCGACCATAAAATGTGTCCGAGGATGGGCTGAAGGGAACGGAGGGGGTGCATTGGAGTTTGGAACACAAAGGGTTGAAGGAAAAATCAAATGAGTGGACATGTGGAGAAGGGCACAAAAATTACTTTCTCACCGCGAACACAACACAACACTCCATCGTTGAGCGTTGCTTTACACGTAATGCAGTAGAACTTTCTCATCAACCTCATTTCCCACAGTTTCCATCTTCAAGAATTCAGGAAAAATGTTCCAAACAAAACTTCCTCATCTTTTCGCGTAGAATCATGATATGCGATAAGAAGTAAGAGTTTGCATTTGAAAAATTGAAGTTGACCTGATTTTTACCGACCACAGCGCCATCTACTATGGAACCGATATTGCCATTGTGTCGTCCCCTCTCTCAACAACAACATTCAAATGATATATTTCGGCTCTTGGATGCATTTCTCAAGATATCCGCATATTGTTTCATAGACTTTATTTTTCATCAATTGTGGCGTCATCTTCAAAAATTTAGGAAAACGTTTGAAGCAAAAGTTACTCAGTTTTTCGCGTAGAATCAAGATATGCAATAAAAAGTGGGAGTTTCCGTTCAAGAAAATGATGTTGACCCCATTCTCATCGATCATAACGCCATCTATGATGGAACTGATATCGTAGTTCCGTGGCCCCCTCGTTGTATAACAACTTTGGTCTGAAGTACTTTTTGTTTGAGATGCATGTTTTTGAGATATTTGCATTTAAAGATTAAAATGGGAGCGTGATAGGGGAAGTAACTGAACAGAGTCTTATTGTTGATGGACCATGAGACAATGGTTACGTTCCCTGATACTTGACACGTGCTGTTCACGCGATTGAATGTCAAAAATTATCATACAAAATCTTCATGCTCTATATGAAATGAATTTTGGATATGAACTTCTCGAACTTCACTCCTATAAAATAATTTGATTTCATTTTCATGTCTTCGTGCGCAAAGATTTCAATGCACTACAGATTATTTGTTCATATGACAAATTTATTTGCATTGAAAGCTTTTACAGTGGTTTTGAGGATCAGGATCTCTGGCGTTCCCTCATGCACACACAAATACACTGGATCATGCTGAATTTTGTGAATTGATTCAGTTGATTTTACTGCAAAAATGTAATAATTCTCAAAACATTGAATTCATTGGACTTATGAGACAAAATTCGATCATCTCATAATGAAACTTTGAAGAACTTTTGGTCCGGTCAGTCCAGTATATTCTGTAATAATTTCTCCTGTAAAACTGGATCATTGATGGAACTGCTGAGAATTCTCAGAGGAATATGACATAGTTTTCTTGTTGAATGAATGATATTCCTATAGCACAAATGCCTACCCCTTTGAGAATTGTCAGCACCCGAAAGTACCAAATGTTCATATGATCTCAAGTGTCATTCCTTGAAATCAGGACCATTGTGTATTGTATGTGAGATCTTGAAGCATGGTAGGAGGTGAGGAAAGGCCATAGGAGGAAATCTTCTGTATTTTTTGTATGATAAACCAAGCCCCACTAAGAAACTCAAATTGCCCCTACATACAGCATATAAAAGAGCGAGTAGAGCCCTTTAGACACACATTCGAATTTTCTCGGCTCAATCAAACGTTTCTATGTTCTTACCCAGTCAAACTTCAATCTTTTTCAAATTTTTACCTCATATCATTTGATAATCAGTAGAAATTCATTCCTTTTTCATTCTCTCCACAAGTGACCCAATTACAATAACTCACAAGTAAGTAGAACACGGACCTCCACTCATAGTTATTCACTTTTTTTTCTTGAATTTTCCTTCTTTCTAATAAATTCTCTGGATTCCGAAACTTTCCGCTAAACGATTCACGCAGAGTCATCGGTGGTGAACGTGGATCGAGAGTTGGAAATCTAGAAGTTGAACAAGTCTGAATATTTTGCACCTGATTGCATGATTCACATTTGTCAATTTTACAATCATATATTCCTTCCCTTTTCTAATTATGCCTCCAAGTTTCCACTGTACGATTCACGCAAAGTCTTTGGTGGCAAACGTGAGTCGACAGTTGGAAATCTATAAATTGAACAAGTCTGAATATTTTGCACCTGATTGCATGATTCAGATTCGTCAGTTTAACTATCATATTCCTTTTCTTCTGATTATTCCTTCAAGTTTCCACTGTACGATTCACGCACAGTCATTGGTGGCAAACGTGAGTCGCAAGTTGGAAATCGATACATTGGAAAGTATGTGAGTATTTTGCATCAGATTTCTATGATTCAGATTTGATTTTTCAATCCTCAACTCTTTTTTTTTTTCTCTCTGAACCCATCCTCTTCTCTCTGATAATGGATATGGATTAGTTCCGTTTGGGCCTACATAGATTTTTTTCGTTCTTTTTTAGTGAATAATATAATATTGTCCCTTCCTAGAGCTGTTCAACCTTGAGAAAGGAGGATAGTTTTTCGAAGAGGACTTTTGAAAAGAAAAAGTCCATCTCTCTCATCCAAGCAGAGTCTTAAATCATGATAGCACATCCTGCAGGATGAGAGTGAGTTGACTCAAATCAAGGGGAGGATAGCTGAATCAATAGCGCAGATTTCCGAGGAGAAAATAAAAATTACTAGAAGAAAATTTATTGAAAGCGATTTGACTCAGGATGTCCGATTCCAAAAATCGAGAAGGCCCAAGCTACCACCTAGGTGTCGGAACCGCGTAGAACAAAAATTAGGATTCCACAGATGTGGGAAATGCACTAATTCAGTCGAAGAATATTCTTCAATGTCTTATGAAGACATTAGGACAATTTGTTCCACGCAGGAGGGACTACAGGAAATCTGTTCCTACAGAGTTTCCTATGCCGGTGTCTGGGGGGGCTCGGGAAACGAATAGATTGTGGGCATATATATATATATATATATATATAATTATGAATATAAAATTCATAGAATTTTAGAGAACCTTTCAATTTTATTTTATGTTCTCATTTGATACTCCCATTGTAATTTCCATATGAATTCTCATGATCATTATAACCATTTTGATGTTTCAATCAGTATATTGGAATTTATTTGAACTCTGTGTGTTAATTGAATCCCCTATAACATAAGCGTTACGAGAAGAGGGAGAGAGAAGAAGGGGCGCCAACGAGGAGGTAGAGGGGGCAGCAGCGGCGAGACTCGTGATGAGTCAAGGCGGCAAAGGGCAGTTCCTCTCGTGTCCTCATTACGAAAGCTCCTCTAAGTATCAAGTGATAACGTGCCCCACGAGGCCAGTACGGAAATCCACAGACGAATTCGAAGGGGTGAAAGTTAAGATTTCACATAAGAGTTCACATAAGATTTTGATCAGTTCACACCCACATAGACCAGTTTGCCAAGCCACGGGCCCCTCGGCGAAGACCACCCCATCCAAGGCGACCCCGCGGATCCAGCACCAGGCCAGGCCAGACGACCTCAATACGACGCGACGATCTGCACATACACACGAAAACCTCACTCACTCACTCACACTCACACTAGTGGTCAGCGACCATCTTGACATTGTATTTTTATCCATCAAACTAGAATATATTCGTAGATATAATTGTTCAACATACAATTGTCTCTCTTTTAATTTCTCCCTACACCCCATCCTCTGAACAACTCGCCTCCAAATCAATCCATCATAGTGGCGCCCAACCTAAGAAAACCCACACATAGACACACAGAACCACATACATACATGCACACAAACGCGCATACACATTCACACACACACATACATATACACAAGAACAAACTATAAGAAATCCATGTAATCCTATCCGAACCCTCACATCCACACGAAACGACAAGTAATTACAAATAGAGAGGAAATCTACATTTGATTCACAACAATAATTAAAAATCGATCAAGAACAGGAAGGACATAAATAGTAAGAAAAACCGAGTGAATTGAATCTAGAACCGAACGAAAGATTAATATATTCAAGAGAAATTATATGTGTTACAAACAATATACGGAAATATTGAAACGTGTGTGTACGTGTGAACATGCATGTAAGGAATCGTAGAAACACACGTACATACACACGAATAAGCCTGGGATGTGAAGAAAGGCATACATATCGCACAGAACGATACTCCACGCGCAAGAAGAAGAACAACCTTAAGCGCGTAGTAGAGTATCGTTGACGCGATAAGACGCGATACAAAGACACAAGACATAAACAACATTCCTGAGACGATACTACGGACAAGAAAGCACATATGAACGAATCGATTGAATAAGTCGAAGTCTAGAATCCCTTGATAAATTCAAATTGAAGACGAATGATTCAAGAGTAATAGCACGAAATATTGAATAGAAATTGAATTGAACAGAACAATCGGCAGAATCATAAATATAACTACACATATCACTGGACACATGAACCATACAAAAGACGAACGGAACACACACATACAGAGACACACATATAATCATACATGTAACACATACACACAAACACCAAGAAAATTCAAACGAACGAAATTACACGACGAAATATCGAACTTAAATCAAACCAAAATCAAAACACAAAATGAATAGACGAGACAGACACAACGGAACATACATACCCACAGATTACAGACATACACATGATGAAATCCAACACGAACAGAGAACAAGGAGAAGCTTGGCTAACGAGACACAGCACAGACAAAGACATACCACACAAACAGAATACTACTGTGGGCGAAAAGTAAGGTGAATTTTTAATTTAAACTTCGCGGGCAAGACATTTCAGGCTAGTTTCTTCTTCCCTTGAGTTGACAGGACTGTTAATGACATCTGTGCCAAATTTCATGTCAATGTCATTATTAGTAATACATTTACGCTTGTGTTTACCAAACGACCAAGAGTGCATTTTTCGATTTCCACAATGTCTGATTTAATTGAGCAGAGAAGTGCGATCAAATTGTGTTTGCGGAATGAAATTCCGGCTGCGGAAACTTTCAGGATGTTGCGGGAGGCTTTTGGCGATTCTACCATGTCGCAGAAAAATGTTTATAAGTGGTACAAAGACTTCAAAGAGGGTCGAGAACGTGTTGATGACTTGGAGCGCTCCGGACGACCATCGACGTCAACAGATGACCAACACGTCGATGAAGTGAAGGAATTAGTACTCAAAAATCGTCGGTTGAATGTTAGAGACCTTACTAATATGATCGGAATATCAGAAGGATATTAAGACCAGAATTATGGGCCAACAACTCTTGGTTTTTGCATCACGATAATGCACCGCCTCATACTGCACTCGTTCTTCGTGACAATTTCGCCAAAAATTCGACGCATATCGTTCCGCAACCACCGTATTCGCCTCATTTGGCTCCGTGTGACTTCTGGCTATTCCCAAGACTCAAGAGACGACTCCGGGGAAAGCGTTTCGAGTCGATGGAGGAGATAAAAGCTGAATCGAAGGAGGCGCTGATGGCTATACCGGAAAGGGACTATTGAGCATGTTCCGATGATTGGGAAAAACGTTGGCATAAGTGTATTTTATCGAGAGGGGATGATTTCGAAGTGGATGAAATTGATGTAGAAGAATAAATGGAGATTTTCCATCTTACAAATTCACCTGACTTTTTGCCCACAGTAGTATAATCAAACGTCCACACAAGACAGTTTTCTAAGAAATAACCAAGGATTCTTCGATGGGACAAACCGTTTATTAGAACTTTTCAATCCCCCGAACGTACAACAAAGACGAAAACAAAGACAAAATAGACAACGAGAACGACCAGAAACAGACAGAAACAGTACGATGTTGAGAAATTTTTCACATAGAGATTCTGACTATAATGATGAACTCAGTACAGCAGAGTCGAACAACACACATAGAACACATAGACAGGAACACGTAGAACCAGAAATCATAGTAAGGAACCCGATAGATGAAAATAGAAATCACACATTAGACGAGATAGATAGTTGTGAAACAGACATAGAAACCGAACCAGGAAGAGGTAGGAATTCCACACGAAACATTAGACACACAGTTAGACAGAGACAGAATTACACAGACACAAGCGAAGAAGAGATAATAATGAATGACACATACAGGGTAAAACCATATAACGCAGGAAACAGAAGACTGAGGGAACCACGACTACCAGTAACGAATTTGAACATACAATTCGGTGGAAACGAAAAAGGAGACCCAGAACAATTCCTATCAAAATTAGCCCAATACCAAGATACATAAACGTTCACAGACACAGAGATCTCATTATTATTACTACAAATGTTACACGACACAGCATATGAATGGCACACCCTTAATCACATGAAATGGACAAATTTACAACAATTTGAAAGAGACTTCAGGGAAACATTCTTCCCCTATCACTACGTAGGAGTATCGGAAGAGAGACTGGAAAGATGCACACAACAAAAAGATGAAACAATCACAAAATTCCTCATACGGTTTAGAACCACACTAAACTGAATTTGGCTACTATGTCCACTAGAAGTACAGTTGAGCGAAGCATATAAAAATCTACAATTAGAATACAACCTATACATAGGGAGAGGAGAGTTTGGAACGTTTGAACAATCAGAAAGGGAAGGTAGAACACTAGAACCAATCAAACAGGGGGAACAAGGATGGACAACAGACAACAATTACACAAACCAACGGTCAGATCAAAACACACATACACACAGCTACCAGAACACCAATACACAAACAAGACAAAATGCAAGACGAAACACACAAACATACAATAATACAGGAACAGATCGGGGAAGACCACTCCTACCGACACCTACATACACTCAAAGCATACAATATACAACGAATCAAAACACGAATACACGGACACCTAACAATACTCGACAAAACACCAACACAAACACGGGAACAATCCCGAGAGGATGTTTTGATTGCGTCCAACAAGGACATTGGAGGATAAATTGCCCAAATAACCAAAAAAACTGACAAGGGGGCAAAGAAAAGTGGATGGAACCCCCTTAAGGAACACAACACAAACACCCGAACACATAATTACGAAAGACAGAGAAGAACACGACTCAAGACCATACGTAGAAGTACAGATAGGAGATAAAATAACAAGCGCACTCATAGACACAGGATCCACACATACATACGCAAACAATGAGATCATGGGAATACTCGGAGGACAACAAATAAAAATACACAAGATGGAAAAAGCGGCAGTAATAACAGCGGACGGATTGGAAGCTGAGATAATAGCAAACCAACAGTCATTATACAGGGAAAACCATACGAAAAGCACAAACTCTACAATACACACTCATATTAGGAATAGACAGTTCACCCAGAACGAAAAGGAACAAAGAAGAACGGAACACGAAACCCTAAGACCAGGAAATAGAAAAACGGCAATCACACAACAACACAGTACACGCAAAAGAAAAGTACCATCACCAACACCAAAAACGAAGGTGAACACGAAACTATACCCAAACGCACCAATCCTAGATAAGGAGCAAGTAGAGGAAATGCTGCACGGAACGGGTTCCCAAAAACAAGAGATAGAATTCATTAATAGTATAAAAGAATTGAAAGAATACGAGGAAGAGCGAATCGATAGAATAGTACAAGAATTCACACAACACACAGAACCAGTGACGCACAAAATGGAACTAGAAGAGAACGAACCGAGAAAACAAAAACCTTACAACACATCATCAAAAATTTTACAATACATGCACATAGAGGTAGATAGAATGTCACGAGAAAATATGATGGAGCCGGTAGGGGGTGTCTTGGCCGAAAAAGTTTTTGGCCGAATCGACATGATTTGACAATCACTAGTCACTCTCAGAGAACACTAGGAAATGACTAGCGATTGTCAAATCATGTCGATTCGGCCAAAAACTTTTTCGGCCAAAAGACCCCCTACCGATGGAGCCATCCAACAGTAACTGGTCAAGCCCAGTAGTCATGATCCAAAAACCGAATAAAACACACAGATTTGGCGTCGACTTTAGATACCTAAACTCACTCACAAGAAGAGACGCGTACCCAATACCGATAATGACAAACATACTAGACAAACTGAACACAGCAAACTACATATCAAAAATTGATTTGAGCCAAGTATATTCTCAAATATTATTAGAAGAGAACAGCAGACAAATGACAGCATTCACAGTCCCAGGAAAAGGATTATACCAATTCAGAGGAATGCCATACGGACTGACGAACACATCCGCGACATTTCAAAGACTAATGGACAAACTAAAAGGACCGGACTCAGGACCCTACGCATTTTCAGACTTAGACGACATAATAATAGTGACAGAAACCCTAGAAGAACACCTTCATCGTTTGAGAACAACCCTACAGAAGATTCCAAATGCGAACTTAACAATGAACAGGGAAAAATGTGAATTTGGATACACACAGGTCAAATACCTAGGATACATAGTAAACAGAAACGGATTACACATAGACACAGACAAAATACAACCGATATTGAACTACACACAATCAAAAACAATCAGACAGATTCGTAGATTAATGGGTATGACATCATGGTACGAAATATTCATACCAAATTTCGCCCAAAAAACGGAACCCATAGGCAGATTATTAAAAGGGAATTGCGAGGAAAAATGGGGAAAGGAACAAGATAAAGCATTACCAGAAATAAAACACATACTCACGACACCACCAGTATTGAAACAATCGAACTTCACAACACCATTTTTCATACACACAGACGCCAGCAACAAAGGATTGGGAGCAAGGATTACACAAACACACGATAAAACTGAACACGTAATAGCGTACGCGAGCAGAACCCTAAACGACGCAGAAAAAAACTACTCAGGAACAGAAAAAAAGTGCCTAGCAGTGAAATGGGCAATAGAGAAGTTCAGACCGTACATAGAAGGAGAAGAATATGCGATTATAACAGATCACGCTGCGCTGAAATGGTTACATAACCTGAAAAACCCAGAAGGTAGGCTAGCTAGTTGAGCCTTAGAATTACAACACCATGATTACGGAATAATACATAGGGAAGGAGAAGAACACCAGGTCCCAGATGCACCATCACGACAAAATAACACAGAAAAACAGCACACATAACACAAACAACAGACACATGGTACAATTACAAAGAACAACAAGTACAGAAACACCCAGACGAGAACAGAAATCGGACAATCAAAGACAAAAACCTATAATTTCACAGACCGAACCCATTACACTCGAACATACTGCCTGATAATAATCCATGGAAACTAGTAGTACCAAAACATTTACAAAGGAGAATCTTAATCGAAAATCACAATAACCCACAGGCAGGTCATTTAGGGATCGAGAAAACATACGCAAGAATAGCAGAAAACTACTCTTGGCCAGGCATATACGGGGATGTGACGAGATATGTGAAGGAATGCGAGGGATGCCAGAAATCCAAGGTTGAGCAACAAAAACCAGCAGGACTCATGGGAAAAAGAATCGTAGAGGAACCTTGGACAGTAGTATCGATGGATATAATGGAACCCAAACCAACAACCAAAAACAGAAATCGATACATATTAGTTATGACGGACTTATACACAAAATGGACAGAAATAGCCCCCATGAGGAAAGCCAATTCAGAAACAGTGCAAAAAATAGTTAAAACACAATTAATATCCAGATGGGGAACCCCCCGGATAATAGTAACAGATAACGGCCAACCATTCGTGAATAAACTAATGAAAAAACTAACAGAAACACTAGGGATCAGACACATGACAACACCCCCATACCACCCACAAGCAAACCCAGTGGAAAGAAGCAATAGAACAATAAACGCAATGATGAGAACATTTTTAGACGGTAACTACAAGAACTGGGATTAACACTCAGGAGATTTACAGTTCGCTATCAACACGAGGAAACACAGCTCCACAAAATACACACCAGCATCCCTAAATCTAGGTAGGGAACTCACACCACTACACTCATCAAAACACGACGTAGGAAACACAGAAGAAATAGAAGATACAAACATAAATCACTGGGCAGACAGACTAAAGAACCTACAAATAATTGAATGAGGAGTACAAAAACACTTGTTAGAAGCGAACGAAAAACAAACACATCATTATAATTGACGCAGAAGAAACACAAGATTCAAAATAGGGGATAGAGTATTAATATCGAACCACACACTATCCTCGGAACAGGAAGGGACAACAAGTGAATGGGATGAGAAATATACAGGCCCATACACAATCATGAAAAAATACTCGCTGCTTGTATATGAAATGATAAATAGACAGGGAAACTCTATCCGAAAAATACACATTGAAGATCCCAAAAGATTCTACGAATAACTAGACCAAAACCACCGAACATTAACCGGAATAAATAACCCCAAACCCTCCACGTTACGGATGGAAGACAGAACAACAGAATAGAATCAGATAAATCAAGTCGACAATCAGAAAAAAAAAACAAAGAAACGGAATACATGGATGTATGCGAGCGTACACACCCGCGAAGAAACACATGGACAATTTTTTTCATTTGTATTATCATTATCATTATTCTTCAGTAAGGAGGAAAACAAAATTTTCGAGTCACACCGTCTCTCATAGCAGTGGGGATGGACTGAGAATAACAGAGCTAGGATAAGCAAACACAAACACACCCACACAAAATATAAACACGCAAAAAAGACAACTAAGAAATGTAGGAAAAGAACACACACACCCACACCGAATAATTGTAAAGTGAAGATACACACACGGAAAGAAATGTGGAAAAATGAGAAAACACGCACACATACACTACACAAATAGCGAACAGAACAAGAACCAACACAGACAAAAAAATGGGAAATAAGAATAAAATACATAAGGCCAAAGAGGGAAGAGGCAAAAATCAAATTTTTTCTTAAACACACCATATTTTTCATAGATTGGAACTAACAAGCGAAACAAAATAGGAGATAAGAATATACGTAAAATGAGCAAACATTATGAAGAAAACGTAAAACTGAGAATACACAAACAGGGGGACAGGGAAACACCCAACACCTAAGACATGGACAGAACAATCAAACAGGGGGCGTACAACTGGTGGAGGAATACTACGCTCACGCTTTGTCCCATCGTTGGAGGGGGGAGTGTAACATGAGCGTTACGAGGAGAGAAAGAGAGAAGAAGGGGGCGCCAACGAGGAGGTAGAGGGGGCAACAGCGGCGAGACTCGTAATAAGTCAAGGCGGTAAAGGGCAGTTCCTCTCGTGTCCTCATCACGAAAGCTCCTCCAAGTATCAAGTGATAACGTGCCCCACGAGGCCAGTACGAAAACTCACAGACGAATTCAAAGGAGTGAAAGCTAAGATTTCACATAAGATTTTGATCAGTTTATACCCACATAGACCAGTCTGTCAAGCCACGGACCCCTCGGCGAAGACCACCCCATCCAAGGCGACCCCGCGGAACCAACACCAAGCCAGGCCAGCCGACCCCAATACGACGCGACGATCTACACATACACACGGTACCCTCAATCACTCACACTCACACTAGTGTCAAGCGACCATCTTTACATTGTATTTTCTTCCATCAAACGAGAATATATTCGTAGATATAATTGTTCAACATACAATTGTCTATCTTTTAATTTCTCCCTACACCCCATCCTCTGAACAACGCGCCTCCAAATCAATCCATTTTACCCCTGATTCATATTTTCCGCTCCTCCCTATCCTTGTTATGGAACAATAAAAGTGTAGAATCCTGAAGACTAGAGGAAGGTCACTAACCTTCCTCCCCGTCAGTTATTGAAGGCAAGTTTCGTTTCAATATACATTGAAACGAGATTTGCTAGACGTAACACAGGATGGGGGCCAAATCAACGAAACCGTTAGTTGGAAAGAATGAGACATCATACATCATACATCTCTTCCTTTTCAACCAATGGTTCCGTTGATTTGTCCTTTCGTTGATTCGGCCCCCACCCGTGACATATTGCAAGTTTTTCCTCATCTTTCATATTTTTTCCATTCATTTCTATTCCTACATTAGATTCGTTTTGTTCCTCCAACTCTTGGTCTTCTAAAAATAATTTCAAGTTCTCGCTCGCATGGATGCCTTGATATGGTCTTCGGGATATCTGGAATATCTGGTCAATTGTGAAGTTCCAGTTATTATATATGGCCCTTCCCTTTTTGGTAATAGTTTATGACTCACACCTGGAGTAATGACTATATTAGGGATAGTCACCCAGTCCCCAACTTCACAATCAACTAGCCCTTTTTGTATCAGAATGAGTGAATGAGATCACCTGAGCTGTTCGAATCTGAGCGTAATGTGTTCTTCCAAAGGCGAGCGCTGGGAAGGTCGTTCTAAGGTGGTGTCCGTGTAATGTACTTCCGTGAATTGTCGAATCGTCGGTAATTTTCGGCATAGCGACGGGTAGTCGTTGTCGAGGTGTTCGACCGCGCTGGTTACGTAACATGATCCATTTCTTTTCCTTCGGTTGCAACTTCCCGTTGCCGGGGCTTTTCTTCACGTGATTATCGTTACCTTCGTGGTCCCGTTTACTCTGGGTTTTGTATCCTCTCCCGTGGCACGCGCTTGCTTCTTCTTGAGAAAGAAGGACTTTTCACATAATTTGTGTGACCCGCGACTCGAACGCACCGACCGCGGCTCCTGTGTGTGTGTGTGATTAGTTTTGGTGTAAAAGCTGTTATTGCTTCCTGTGTGAATAACACTCGAAATACAGATTGTTTAAAATATAGTATGGTCAAATCAATTTTCAGTCATTTCTTGTTATCTGCTTTCCTCCACGTCCACAGTTCGGCCCGGCCTTCTTTGTTCATTTGAATGTAGAATCGTTTGTTAGTCTTCGGATCTTTCAAGAATCACACTCAAATAGTTCCCTCATCTAAGTTGACCAGTTCTCTCCCTCGTTACGATTCGTTTACAACATTTTTTCCACTCATACGCTTCTTAGAAACAGTTTTTCTCCAATGTATTCTACATAGTTAGCTGGTCCTCCGAGCCGGATCGGGCTGGGGATGTATATCCTTGGTTCAACGAATTATATTATAACTGTCTGGATTCCTTTGACAATTTATTTCATAATTATTTCATTCCAACGTTGAGCTGTGAGGTGGAGGATTTGTTTCATATCCTTTTTTCTGTCGTTATTTTTTTGTAAATTCTCATTGACCTTCGGGGGGAGAGTTTTGAAACCTGCTGTTAACTGAAACAAAGAAACATTACATAGTGGACATTCAGTGGTGTTAGTGTATCTATACAAGGAACATTCGGTACGTGTAAGTCGTCTTCGTACATCAATTGATGACGTCATCGTTGTCACCAAGTCATTTGCCGCCAATATTCAACTCCGCGGTGAGGTGCACCGAGAGGCAGGAGGGTATACTCTCCTACCAGCATTACTCCCACTCCGCATGAATCGCATGGATTGCGGGAATTTGGGAACGCGTTCGGTACCTCGCTCAAGGCTAACGCATCCCTTCTCTTCACGACGAGATAAGTATTTCGTAGACAAATTCGAACGATCATCGTTCCTTATGCACGAAAATTGACAACTGTTCTCAATACAGTGTGTCGATTGACATTGTTACGATTCATCGTGCAAATTTATGTTTTTTTTTCGACGTGAATTCATTTAAGGAATTTCAATTAACATGCAGGGAATTTCAGATGACATGGAAACGACAGCGGGGTTGATAAAACGCTCCGTGTCGAATTTCAAGAAGATGGGTGCAGCGAACATTAATCGTACGACTATCGAAAGACGTTTGGACCTCGTTAAGGAGTACCGGCCCGAAATTCGAGCACAGCACGTTAGGTTGTTCAGCGTAGTGACACAGGAGCAGAAGACGTAACTCCCGTATTTCACGCAGAATACCTTCGCAGCATACGAAGGAAATTATGAGGCTGCTCTGGCGGGTTTTTTCAAGCTTTTGGGTGATTCAGAGGATGCTGATGATTCCGCTAGGGATTTGAATCACACTGTACAAGAGACACCATCGGCAAGGCCATTTCACCTTCCTAAACTGTAATCACCGAAGTTTGCAGGATCCTATATGAAATGGACACCTTCCAAGGAGCAGTTCGAATCGATCTTATCTTCCTATCCTGAAACCTCCAAAGTGCAGAAATTCCAATTTCTTGAGGTCAGTTTGACAGGTGAGGCACTGTCTTTGATAGAAAATCTTCCAGTTACGGCAGCAAATCACGATGCTGCTTGGAAAACTCTTACTGGAAGGTATGGGAATACAAGATTGATAGTAGACGCTCATCTCGAAAGTTTTATGGAGCTCAATAAGACTAAAACGCGTTCCGCGAAAGAATAACGAAACTCATTAGATAGAAGCAGTAGCGCGGTGATTGCTCTTACTGGTTTGAAGGTTCGCGATACCAGATGGGATCCTGTGCTAGTTTTTGTTGTAACGAGTAAATTGGACTTACAAACACGTACTGAATGGGAATTTGAGCTGAAGGATACAACCGAATCACCTTCATTCGAAAAACTTTTCTTCGTCGTTTCTTCGTCGTGTCTTCGTCGTTTCTTTCAGCTACCGTTCGAGCTTCAGGTTTACCATCGGATACTGATCAGAGCAAATCGGTTAAATCAAATAATCAAATCATCAGATCTTTTCAGTCGATTGTTGCTGTGAATAGATGTGTCCTGTGTCGAGGTGGCCATCGATTAGGGCTGTGTGGTTAATCAATTAATTGTCAAAAACGATCAATTGATGAGAAATCAATAGGTTAACCGACGCCTTCCGAATCATTGATGTTTCGATTGACCAAATAATCGATTAATTGATTGATTTCAATTGATTGATTTCCCAATTAATCGATTAATCAATCAATTGCTTGATTTGAATTATTCGTAATTTTGACTAATCAACCGATCAATTAATTGGTCTCTCGGTTGATTGATTGACAGATTACTCGTCGACGAATTTCCGTTGATTAATCGAACAAATCTTCATTTGATCAATCGACATAAAATTGTGAATAGTTGGTTTGCCTGATTCACCTACCGTACAACAGGGTGAATACACGAAGAGAAATTTGTAGTTGAATGTACTATGTGATTATAGTTTCCGAGGAACAGACTGACTTTTCAATGGAATTTATTGTGGAACATTGTAAATTTGATCATTCTTCTATTGTCTCGTCATAGGCAATTTCATCCCAAGTTCAGTGTGTTCCTCGGTTACAAAGCCCCATAGTGAATTCAACTCTGAATTTCTCTCCATGTACAATCACTCAAAAAAAAGGTGAATGAAGCCATAAATTCCAGCTAATTCATTCCATGAACGAATAATCTGCATTCTGCGTGTCACATTCGAATTTGGTTCCAGAAACTTCGATGCCATCTGAGAGAGTGTTCTCAACAGCTGGTGACTTGGTCAGCGCCAAACGCAATTGCCTTTCCAGCGATAATGTTGATGCTTCAGTTTTTTTATATCAAAATCGTAATTTATTGAAATGATTTCCTCCTCATTATTGTAATCATTTTTATTATCCTATTTCATTCATCAAATTCATTGTGACGATATAGCAACATCGCCCAATTCACAATCCCCGGATGGGCAGGATCGCAAAATTCCCACCCGGGACCAGTCGAGTTTCTCCCCAGGATCTGCGTCACCCCCACAGGTCCTGGGGAGGAGCCCGATTCCCCAGGTCTCGGGTGAGAATCCGAGTCTGCGTGGGAATTTCGCGATCCCGTCCATCCGGGAATTGTCAACCGGGTATTGTTTCAATTCAATTTCTTGAAAAAGTTCGTTTATGAATGATGTAATTTCACGTTAAATTTTCACTAGGCTGTACCTCCGCACTGTGAAAAATATATGGCAAATCAACCGAATTTGTATTTCTTAGAATGTATAATTACACAATAAATCATAAAAATATTTGTTTATAAATCATGAAAATTTTACAGTTTCATGTATATTTTCATTATGATTTATGGTCATTCTATTGAATTCGGAGAATTTACACAATAAATTCATGGTAATATTCATCACGATACCGTCAACTGGGGTAACTGTAGGACGCTTGGAGTAACGCTACGACATGCATTTTTTATTTCATCCCTCCGTTCCCATGGATGATTTTCAATTCCACGCAATTTTTATAGAGTCACTCCAGTTGACGGTATGTATTACCAATAATTCATTATTTTCATTTTTCAAATTTGATATCAAGTATTCCTGGTGAACATGGATGCGGAAAAAAAGAGGAACCGGAACGTATGCTGGAACGTGACACAAACGTTAATGAGAAGTGTACGGAGCTTGAATGGAAGGAATACAAAAGGCGAGCGAAGCGGGAACTGGAACAAAGAAAACGTATACAATAAAAAACAAATAATAATAAAAATTGAACTTCTTTGTGGGAATCGATCCAGTGACTGTCACCATGGCAGGCGAAGGTCTTATCCATTGAGCTATGGATCATCTTTGACATTGCCCGCTTTGAAATATCATTTGGAATCAGAATAGGTATGATTCGCATATGTTCGATGTAACTTACTATTACGCGTGTGAAACGGCATCAAAAAAACTTTCGGAATGATGAGAATTCATAAGGAGTTCCCCATGAATACATCAGGGACCATTGTCCTGTCTGGGGTATCAGTAGATTCCCTGGAAACTTGGTGAAATTCAAAAAATTTTCAAGTTTTTAGTTTTCAAGTCAATAACTTCACAGGCAACAATCTTTGGACGCTTGTTTTGTACAAATTGATTCAATGTTTTTCAAATCAACTGGCCAATACACAATGGCTAGTATCCCCTTCACGTTCAACTGTTCTTTCCTCACGAACGTTAGAAAACCTCTATGCCCATATTTCTATTTCTTCACCTGTATTTGTGCTGCATTTCATAATCCCTCCGACGCGTCTTCTCCATACTGGTTTCATCTAGTTTCCACTACAGTGTTGCGTCCAAATGAGATTTTTATTATGAGGAATTCCAAGCCTACTTCTCCATATATGAAATGAAGAATGGAACAATGATCCCAGAATGCGGGAGCTGCCGGCCTCCATCATACCACCCTTTGTGACTATTCCTAGCTCACTGCACGTCCAAGTGAACTAATGGAATTAATTACACTGTACTTCACTATGGTCACTGTACTACAATGTACTTCTCCTTCTTGCACATTAATGTGCGATAACACTATAGTAGTCTCTAAAAGGTGAATGGTGGAGGTTGCCAGCTCCCGCATTCTGGGATCACTGGAATGGAATTCACTTGGAGTACCGTAAAACGGGATGAATGATATCACGAATGAAAAAGATGCTAAATGAGTTCGTGGTTAATGTTTCGAATTATCAAAATGGCGAATATTGAACAACTCACCATTCCTATTGATCACATAATGAGTTATGACTTCATTCACCTTTTTTTTTGAGTGATTGTACACGGAGAAAAATTCAGAGTTAAATTCACTATGGGACTTTGTAACCGAGGAACAAACTGAACTTGGGATGAAATTTACTATGACAAGACAATGGGAGAATGATCAAATCTACAATGTTTCAAAATAAATTCCATTGGAAGGGCAGTCTGTTCCTCGAAAACTATAATCACATAGTGAATTTAACTACAAATTCCTCCCCGTATACAACTACCCTGTTGTACGGTAAGTGAATCAGGCAAACTGACTATTCACAATTTTATGTCGATGGATCAAATGAGGATCCGTTCGATTAATCAACTGGAATTCGTAGGAGTGATCTGTGAATCAATCAACCGAGAAACCAATTGAATGATTGGTTGATTAATCGATTACTTGTAAAATCAATCCATTGGAATCGAGCAATTAATCGATTATTCGTTCAATTGAAAAATCAATTGATTGAAATCAATCAATTAATCGATCATTTGGTTAATCGGAAAATCAATTCATCGAAAAGCGTCGGTTAACCAATTAATTGCTCATCAATCAATCGTTTTTGACAATCAATCGATTAACCGCACAGCCCTACCATTGATTATACCAGTGCGCGAGATTCAGGGAAAAACCCGTTGCACAACGTTTGGATTTTGTCAAACAAAATAGATGTTGCATCAATTGTTCGAATCGCGGTCATTTCATTGCGAAGTGCAATAGTTCGAACGTTTGCTCGATTTGTGAAGAAAGACATCATTCTTCATTGCACCGAACTTCTGATATGAACGTAGCTTCCTCGTCACCAGACATATCTGTTGCTATAGATTCCACTCCTGGAGTCTCTCGCGGTTCTCAGCCTTCAGCCGAAGTAAATATTCACACTGCTTATGCAATTCTCAGATCAATGAAAATTCTATTGCCTCTGTCTTATTGCCAACTGCGATAGTGGTGGTAAGGTCAAGTCAGGGTAGGTTGGCCAGAGTTCGAGCGCTATTAGATCAGGTATCTCAAGCATCTTTTGTTCCAGAGGTCTTGGCCGGGGTACTTCGAGTTGACTTAAATAATATAGATGCTCGCGTCAGTGTAGTTGGAGGGAATTGCAGTGATCAGGTGCGAAAGGTGGCATCATTTGTCGTGGAATCACTCCATGGCCGAGGACCGGTAATCGATGTGAGAGCGTTGGTGCTCTCAAGGCTAACATCCTACACTCCTGGAGCAATTCAAGTTTTACCGGTTTGGGTACATCTGCGCGATTTACACTTGGCGGATCCAATTCCACAGAATGAAATGCCTATCGATTCGCTCATTGGCTCTGATCTGCTGGGTCAAATTCTGTTAGAAGAAATGCGAGAGGGTCCAGTGGACGCACCCGTGGCACAGCAGACGATATTCGGCTGGGTAATTTTCGGGGTCGCTCGCTCGTGCTCATCTGCTCCAACAAGCTTGATCTCTGTGGATCATATTTATGCTTGTCAGGAGTTGGAGCAGTCTTTACAGAAATTCTGGAGGTTAGATCATTCTCCTGAGACCCCTATTCTTTCAGAGGAGGATAGCTATTGCGGAAATCCTTTTGTTCGGACGCACTCTCGTGCTTCGGATGGTAGGTACATTGTTTGTCTACCATTTAAACTTGGGATTCCTATCGAACGGCCGAATTCAGCTTTCATTGCTAAGAGAATTTTCACCAAGACCGACTCACGGTTGGTAAACAATCCCGAACAGTCCCGGTTATATCAAGAGTTCCTTTCCGAATATCTGAGCATGGGTCACATGCGAAAGGCAGGTGACATCACTCCTACTTCGTTAGTGAATTATCCCTCGCACTACCCGGTTCTGAGGAAATCAAGTTCCACCACCAAATTGAGGGTGGTATTCAACGCTGCTATGAGGACCTCCAACGGTAGGTCGTCGAACGATGTGTTATTAGTCGGACCTGAGTGACAGACCGATCTTTCTTCTTTGATTTGTCGATGGAGAGGTTTACAATTCGTTCTTTGCGCGGACATCGTCAAAATGTTCCAACAGATTCTGGTCGATGAACGTGATATTGACTTCCAAAGGATTTTTTGAAGGCAAGATATTTCTTTGCCTGTGGAAAGCTCCTTACAGTCACCTATGGCACGGCATGTGCACTTTTTCTAGCGGATCGACTTCTCAAACAGTTAGCTATTGATGGAGTTCAACGATTCCCGGATGCGGCAAGAGTGCTGCAAGATCAGATATACGTAGACGATTTGATGTTCGGAGCTTCTGATATGCAAAGTGCTCAGACTTTGAAATTGCAGGTTTCTGACTTACTCACGGCGGGCGGTTTCTACTTACGTGAGTTGGCCAGCAACGCTCCAGACTCACTAAAGGATATAGACCGGGCTGATGATGGGTTAGCGAGCGACAAGCTTTTTCAAGAGGATGAGCGTCTGAAGATTCTGGGCATTCCTTGGAACCCTCGTTACGATTCTTTCCATATTCAGGTCTGTTTACCAGAGATGCATTCTTTTACGAAGAGATCATTCCTATCTTTCATCCTTCGGAATTTCGATCCTCTGGGTTGGGTTATAGTTGGTATCATTCAGGCGAAAATCATACTGCAAGTCATCTGGAGTAGAAGATTAGATTGGGATGCTAGTTTATCTAGAGATTTGGATTTGCGATGTTTGGAATACGCACGCCAGCTAGTTCATTTGAGAGATGTTTCAATCCCGCGATGGATTGGTTTGAATCTCCCTACCGGAATGATTATTCATGGGTTTGCGGATGCATCTGATGTGGCCTATGCTGCCGTCGTGTACCCCGCAATAGCTGATGGTTCGCGGGAGAAGAGAATTTTGTTGATCACTGTGGAGGCGATAGTTGCTCCCTTGAAGGTGGTGAGCATCCCTAGATTGGAGCTCTGCGCCGCTCACTTGTTGGCCAAACTTGTTCGTTTCGTACAGGGTGCTATGGACTTGAAAGATGCACGGATTCCGTGCTGGTCAGATTCTACCGTGGCACTGACCTGGATTCGAAATCCATCCTCAAGGTGGAAGACTTTCATAGCGAATCGTGTGTCCGCTATTCTTACTGAGGCACTCCCTGCAAAGTGGTGGCACGTTCCGGGCACAGAGAATCCCGCGGATCTCGCATCGAGGGGGGTGAGCGCGGAGTCATTAGCTCGATGTGAATTGTGGTGGTCAGGACCGAGCTGGCTGCGGCAGGACAAGAAGGAATGGCCAAGAGATACTCTTGAACAGGCGTCTGAGGCTATGGAGGAGGAAAGGAGAGGAGCAATGGTGATGCTGGTTAGTGTTGAGGAGATGTCTCCGTTTTTCCCAGTTTCTGACTGCCGTAGAGTATTGAGCAAAACGAGCTATTGTCGAAGATTTTTATATTGAGCCTCACCTCGCGGAACAGTCTCTCCAGGGCTGTCGCTGTCTGCTCAAGAGATATCGGATTCGGAAACATTCTGGGTCAGGAGGCTACAGGGTTTGTTCTCCGGAAAAGAAATAGGGAATTTGCGTGGTAGACTGCCAATATCTCTGAAGAGTAACCTCTTGAAACTCAATCCTGAATCAGACGATCAGGGAATTTTACGAGTCAGCGGGAGAATATCTAACTTGGCTTTGACTTATTCCGAAAAGTGGCCTGTTATTCTACCGAAGTGCCAGATTTCCGATATAATTATTCAAGCGGTTCATTTGGAAACTTTTCATGGAGAGGTTCAGCTGATGATTCACACCCCCCGACAAAGATTTTGGATTATTGGGTTGCACCTGTCTGTGCGGCGCTGCGTTCTCAGGTGCGTTGCTTGTGCCCGTCAACGGGCCAAGCCTGCCAGCCAATTCATGGGTCCGCTTCCAGCTACCTGTGAACTTGGAGGAATCCAGGTCCTGATCTCGTTCAGTTACCCATAGTTTATACAGATAATAAGTGCGCGAATACTATGTACGTATACAGTATGTTTTTTCTTTTTTTTTCCTTTTCTTTGCTTTTCAATTTATTTCGTTCGCTCGCCCGACAAACGAGGCGGGCGAAATGTTTCAGAATGAGTGAATGAGAACACCTGAGCTGTTTGAATTTGAGCGTAATGTGTTGTTTCAAAGGCGAGCGCTGGGAAGGTCGTTCTAAGGGGGTGTCCGTGTAATGTACTTTCTATGTGTGGTGATGGATTATTCAAATTGTCAAATCGTCGGTAATTTTCGGCATAGGAACGGGCAATCGTTGTCGAAGTGTTCGAGCGCGCTGGTTACATACCGTGATCCATTTCTTCTTCTTTGGTTGCAACTTTCCGTTTCCGGAGCGTTTCTTCACGTGATTATCGTTACCTTTCGTGGTCCCGTTTACTCTGGGTTCTATATCCTCTCTCGTGGCACGCGCTTGCTTCTTCTTCCAAAAAGAAGGACTTTTCACATAATTTGTGTGACCCGCGACTCGAACGCGCCGCGGCGGGAGGAGGTACAAAATGAAACGCACTGTAGCACACGTGGTAATCACGGGAATAATTGGATTGAATATCGAAATCATATCGAATGATAATGATTCGAATATGAATGGGGAGGGTTTTTATAGATTTCGAAGTCGCGCAAGGCGAGTTTTGGGTAGTTTTGACATAATTAATACGAGAAGAATCTTGGGTTATTTGATCAGGTGAATTAAGCTGAGGCATTTTATTGGATTCTTTAGTATGACTGAGTTTTGTGCGATTCCGCGTGAAGAATCGAATGGCGATGGTCCAAATCATTTACGCGCAACCATTATCCAGAATTTCCGCAGGAAACTTCGATAAAATCGCTAATTAAACTCAATATTCTCTGTTTTTCTTTCATTCTCCGACTCAGAATTTTATTCGAATTTTTTATCAGGTGCATTCTTATAAATTTTGATGTACGGAATCGAATGGTGATGGTCCAACTCATTTACGCACAACCGATATCCCGAGTCCCGCATGAAACTCCGATGAAATCGCTTATTACATTCAATATTCTCCGTTTTTCTTTCATTCTCCGACTCAGCATTTTATTCGAATTTTTATCATGTAAATTCTTGGAGATTTTGGTGTGCTGGATCGAATGTTCAATATTCTTCGTTTCTCTTCCATTCTCCGACTCAGCATTCCATCTGAATGTTTCATCAGGTTCATCGGTATGGATTCTGGTCCACTGAATCGAATGGTGATGGTTCAGATCATGTACGCGCAACCGTTATCCAGAATTCCCGCATGTAGCTTCGGTACAATCGATGATTACATTCAATCCCCTACGTTTTTCTCTCATTCTTTGGCTTAGCATTTCATTTGAAGTTTTTATCATATGGATTCTTACCCTAACAGCACAATGTGTCTCTGGGACGTTTTCTGAACGTTCTGAAAACCTCTCCTACGTTCTATAAACCTTCCATAAACGTTCCAGTGGCACGTTGTGCTGTCTGGGTATAAATCCTGGTCTACTGAATCGGATGATGATGGTCCAAATCATTTACGCGCACCCATCATTCCGAATTTCCGCATGGAACTCCCATAAAATCGCCAATTACATTCAATATCTTCCTTTTTCCTTTCATTCTCGGACTCAGCATTTTATTTGAATTTTTCATCACATGCATTTCTATATATTCCGGTTCACTGAATCGAATGGCGATCGTCCAAATCAATAATGCTGCAACCGTTATCTTGAATTCTCACAGGAAACTCTGATGAAATCGCCTATGACATTGGATATCCTCCGTTTTTCTTCCCGTCTCCGATTCAGCATTTCATTCGAATTTTTCATCATGTGAATTTTTGGAGATTTCGGTCTACTGGACCGAATGGTGATGGTCCAAATCATTTACGCGTGTTACGTTCCAACACGGATCATTCAAATCTGCCTATCGGAATAATTTTCTCTCCTCATCATTGATTTCATTTCATCTCGTTTCATTTAATTGGAAATATTGCATTCTACAGTCAGGTTTGACCTTGAACTCACGATTTCTCTCGAGCAATCTCGGGAGGTATATATGGTTCCATGATGGGGTTGGGGGGTTAAAACTCGCCATTGACCGACGATTAGTCTAAATTCACGTGGAAACCATAAAATTTCCACTCTCTCATTATTTTATATATTCCTTTTCACTCCTTTTCCAAAAATACGGTATTCCTCGGCTGGAGAAATGCTGTGAATCATGGAAACCTTTCCTTTCACCTCTGTTCTCTCCTCATACAAGTCATATCCGACTTCTAACGAAATGCTAAGTGTTTGTGAAATCAATAAATGAATGAGGCGAAGTATCACTTTCCGAAGACTGTCAATTATTGAAATTCTCTTCATTCATGTCAATGCAATCACTCATCATGATTAGTGCAATAGCACATCAAGTTCAAATCAGATCATGGTGGGTGGAATACATTGATCCTATTGATCAATCATTGATTGATTGACTATCGGATAACAGGTTCAACTTAATAATCATAGATCAACTTCTTTTGAATGGAAATTAAATGATTGAAGTAAAATAAAATTCAATCCCATAAGTGGTTAGCATATTGCTCATGAATTCTGCTTCACTCGTTATATAGAGTTCTACGAAAAGACTTCCAGATAAAGAATACTTTGTTCCAACGGTTTGCATTCCAAGATCAGATCACACGTTATATCTACTGATTCCCCATGGCTTCTACGTGACAAAATGTGAGTAGCGGCCATCATGAAAACTCCATCATGGGTGGGCCTTAGACCCACAGTAGGGACGAAAAGTGCAATTAGGCGAGCACTGATTCATTTGTCTAGGTCAACTTCGACCCACCCTTCTCCTTGTAGGAGGACTGTCGAGCTTGACGACCAAGACGAGAGCGAAGAAATCTTCACTCTCGATCACCCCTTCAAGTCGTGAATTTCGCATAGTGTTCGAAGTCCGCGTGAATTTTAAGTCTTCTATAAAAAAATAGAGAACTTCCACGTGCATTGATCAAAACTTACGTACACGGAGAGAAATTCGGAGATATTAAATCAACGAACTCAACACGATTTTGGATCTCGGACCTGACGTGAAGCAAAGTCAACCGATGGGTGATTTTCTATCACGAACTGTATGCTTTTCGAACACCGAACTGCTTGATTTAGAATCTCCAACTTCACGATGGAATAATATCACGGGATCCGAGATTTATGCTCTCCGATGTTGTGATGTTTTGTCACGCCGTTCGAGATACAAAATCACCTAATTTCGAGATGAAAAATCCCACGAAGCTCCGTGATTCAATATCTCCAAATTTCTCTGCGTGTGTATAATCAAAAATTTTTACCAGATGAGTATTCATCAAAATATATCATTTCATTCGGGAGAACAAAGAACTCTAACGTGTCAATTGCGGTTAATAATTAATAACTTCTCACCAATATATTAATTATTGCTCAATGTGAAAATAGTGGAGCTCTGGTGAAGAATTGAATAAATGTACAAAAACTGAAATCCCAAGTGTGTGTACTCATTAATAAGTAATTATACTGAACGCATTATTCTTGGGTACAAAGAAAAAGAGATATCCTGTAATTAGGAAAAGGTGAGAGTTTTCATATTATTCCACTTTCTGAGAAACCTGACAATCCAAGAGATTTTGAATCAACCATCCTCTATAGGATGAAAAGGAAAATTTAATTGAAAATTCGAAGTTACATCGAAATCGAATATTTTTGTAATGTTACGTAATGTTATAATACAAATTACTTGTATTGATCTAATTATTTTTCACCAGAAAAATAAGACAATACGTAACACGGGCAACCGTTATTACGAATTTCCGCATGAAAATCCGATACAATCGCTAATTACATTCAATATGGTCCGTTTTTCTTCCATTCTCCGACTCAGCATTTGATTTGAATTCTCTATCAGATGCATCTTGGTAGATTTTGGTCCACTGGATCGAATGTTGATGATCCAAATCATTTACGCGCAACCGTTATCCCGAATTCCCGAATGGAAGTCTGAGAAATCCGCTAATTACATGAGATCTTCTCCATTCGCCCTCCATTCTCTGAGTTAGCATTTCATTTGAATTATTCATTGTGTATCTTGTAGATTTTGATCCACTCAAATAGACTAGCAGTCAGAAGCTTCTATTCACAGTATGAAATAGCCATTAGAATTCTTCTGTAAGTATATTTCTTGAACTTTCATTGTGAATGAAGCTGGAACTGGCAGCTAATTGTTGTAAGGAAATACCCAATCGTTCAATTTGTATTGAAATTTTTACTCTCCCATCCAGTAATATGGACAACATTTATATTCTTTCACAGGGGTTGTGATGATTAGGCATCATTCCCATTCGATGCCATTGAGTTCAGGATTGTGTACGTTCGGTGTTGCACCAATTTAGTACTATGAAACGCTTTGCATTATTCCGCTGTTCTTGATTGTTTGACGAAGTAACAAACGGTCTATCCGATTCCAAATATCACCTCGTAGATTCAGTGCCAAATTATGGAAGAGTCCCTATTTGCAAGAGTCATTGGAAGATGCTCTCAGATTTGACACGAAACCCTTGTGTGAAGGTTCATACATTCTACGCCCTAAGACGTATGTACCGCTGCTTCGTTGTGCCTCAAATCTCCCGTGCATATCTGAACGCAACGCCACAGCTGAAAAAAGTGAGGCAAGTCGTGAATAGCGAAAAACGTACTGCTACGCCTGAACATCAGAATCTCCACTGTTCTCTCCGCTCATCGCGTTTCAAGTCTCTGACGTATCCACCGCCTGTCATAAACATATTAGGAGAAACATGATGTGAAATACGGTTCATGTATCCATTAGTATTCCATTTGTTCGGTATCAGTTTCGTCATGCGTATTAATTATGAAGATATTCCTGAAGCTCTTTTGTCTTTATATCCGAATCATCATCCTGATGACATTATTCTCATAGTGGTCAAATCACCATGTTCGCAGACAGGTATATGGGAAAACATATGTTTACATATTTTGCGAGGATGCTCGGACAGAACAGTCAAACAACATGTTTACAAGTGGTACGCTCAATTTTCTCGGGACATCGAAGCGATTTCACTTAAACTTTCAAAGTCTTATACTTCCATAATTCCATCACCGTGTTCCGTTCCGAGAAAATGAATCACCGTCACTACAGAAAATGTAAAAACGCGAGATTTGTATCCACTGGTTTCATATCCATATTTGACTGACAATAATATTATTTTCCCTGTGGTTGAAGATGGATCTATTCCCAATCCAACAAATCTCATCCACGTCGATGCGGATAATAATAATAACAAGAGTAAGAATTCAAATAATGCGAATGATGACGCCAATGTTGCCCAGATCCTAAAAAATCAAAATTTCATCGATTCTGAAGTTTCCTCCACCTCCTATTTGTACCCTCAAATCTGAGGGCATTAGTTCTGAAGATGAATATATCACCGTCCCCACAAATCGTGGTAACGTTGATGCGGATATTGATGATGATAATGATTCAAATATTGTGAATGATGTGCCCGATGTTGCTCCGATGCTAAAAAATTAAACTGTTATCGATTCCGCACTTCAATTCCGCTTCACTTTCAATTTGTATCCTCAAATCTGGCCACATGAGTTCTGAAGATAAATCTATCCATGCTCCTACCAATGTTTTTCACGTTCATGCGCATAATAATAATAATAATAATAATTCAAATATTGCGAATGATGTGTCCGATGTTGCTTAGATGCTAAGAAATCAAACTACTACTGACTCCGAAGGGTTTGCTTCACTCCCCATTTGTACCTACGAATCTGTGGACATGAGTCCCGTTATTCATGTTACTGAAGACTCAATAAAAGCACCAGCACTATCTAATAACCAATCTTCTGAAATTTATAGATCTTTCACATGATTCTCAAAAACATTTCCTGAAACGGAAATCCATTACAACGTTTCTGATTATAAATTGAATGAAAAATCATTGACTCCGGCCGAGTTTTGGACTAATTATTTGACCAATAGTGACGAGAATGGGAACGTGCGACTCAAAAGAGGGTGGCAGAATGCTTTCAATGAATATTTCGAAACTGAATATCCAACCTGTGTTTTGAGATTCGCATGGCATAAATGCTATGATTACAAAGTGTTGAGACGCCGATATATAGATATTCATGCTCAATGCAAACATTCTGACTACGCAGAATTCAAGTTGATTGGAATCACACCCATATCTGTGCCTCATACTAGTGTCCTAATGCTAGTTTTTATCAGTTACGATTTGAAGCATAAGGAAAGAGAAGCCCATCGTAGGTTCATCCCTGGTAATAAACAGACTGAAATGAGACAAGCTGCGACAGGTGTTGCTCCACATATCTTCGCAAGGAATCGATTATCCGAAGTCTCAAAAGCTCAACCAAACCAACTGGAGCTGGGTAATTTGAACAATGTACCCAATAAAATGTTGGTCCAGAAAATTGTAAGCGAGGAAAACGCAATGGGACCAGATTTCGACAAACATACAACTCTCGCCCTCATACAGTTGGCTGAAGAACTTGGGAAGAAGTGGCCCGATGGTATTTGTCCAGGCTATATCCAAGAACTTCCTATTCAACCTTTGAAAATCATTCTTTCCAACGAAACGATGATGAAATATTTGATCTCTTCGGAATCGAATCTACTATTCTGTTATTTAGATTCCACTGGGTCAGTTATAACTGGTCCTGTTCCTCCAAAAGGAGAAGAGAACATATTGAGAAGTCCTCAGAGTAGTAGACATAAGCCAATATTTTGTTACGCCCTGACTCTACCTGGAATACGGACCGCTTCCAGTAGCGGAATCCATTTCTGAAATTCATGATATCACAGCGATACTGTCTTTTCTGATGGGGTTCAACAATGTTATCCAAACCATGACTGGAAAATTGATAACAAGGAAAGTAGAAGTTGATTTCAGTCTGGCAATAATGAAGTCATCATTATGACTCATTCGATCATTATGTTCGATTTCTCCCTTTCAAATTGCAACATTACATACAACTACTATACCTGAAAAATGACTACACGCTCGTCGCTTCCCCTTCCTTCTATGTACAACCATGGTACATCATCGCTGATACCGACCTCGTTACCTAGTAAAATCAGTGCTCGCTTGAATTTGACACGGTACACCTGTACTGAACGAGAATTTGAATTGAAACGTGCGCGAGTAAACTGAACTTACAAGTTTCTTTCATATCACCTTCCCTCCTTGCTATTCGCAATCATGAGTTCGTTTTGAACAACTGGTCCTTTGAGCCGGATGCTCGAAGCAGTCCGGCTAATCGGGAAGGATTCATATAATTTAAAATCATTTCAAATCGCACAATTCAAGAACTTTAAGCAATCTCGAGGACGAGATCTGTGTTCGGTGTGACCGGTGTCATGTTTAATTAACAGTTACTTTCCTCTCTTCGATAATTAACCACTAGACTACATTCGCTTCATCCAACTCGATTCGTCAAAGTAAAGTGAAAGAAAGAATTCTCCCACTAAACCTTCACCTCCCACTAAAACTTCAAGGAGAATTCAGTGAATGAACAATCAAAGTGAAAGACAGAATTTCTGAAACTACCATAGAAATTCAAAATTCAACGCGAGATACTGTTTTCGACCATTACTTCTGGCTGTCCTAACCAAAGCTGGAAGTTCTCCTCATTGGATTTCTCGCTCACTCATCTTCAATCCTATGGAAAATTTATGGAGGATATCATCGGATGGATGTCAAGGAAAACATCCTATTCATTTCCGACTTCCATTACCTTCACTTCGTGCGAGAACAACCAGATAAGTCAATTCTCATCCCAGCTTCGACGTTTTTCACCACAACCGATTTCTTACTATAATTTTCCATTTCAAATTGAACTTTACATTGTGATTGAACGTTGAACTCGATATTGATTCTTCTTAAGCGATGTACAGTATCAAAACCATGGTTTGAATTCAATTCATGTATTTGGTTTAGAATAGTTTTTTTTTAAATACTCTTTCTATGAGTCATCACCAGTAGAGTACAATATTTTGATTCTTGATCCAAAACTTTAGCCTTGATCTTCGACATCTTCAATCTTCTTCATTATATTGAATTCAGCCTTGCTGAATTCCGATCTGATCTTTTGTATCATTTTCCTTAGTTGAATACACAATTTATATCGAGATTCATATTCATTTTGATTCTGAAGGTTGAAATATTCGCAACTGGTATATTTTCAATTCCAACCGAGCTGAAATAAATCTTTCCTAATTTATCTTCACCAAAATTCATGAAAGCCTTGGTCAATGTGAATCCCGAATTTCGTTCATCTTCCTTCGACTATTTTGATTTCATCCTATCATTCTCAATTATAATTATCATCAATTGGCTTTGATATAAATTGATGAGTAATTTCCGAATGTGTCCCAATTTCCTCTCTTTTATTTTCATGTATCTCATTTCTCTGCTCAGTAATTCATAATCGCAACTCGAGCTTATTCTCCACAGGTCATTGACTTTCCACCCGAATCGGTTCTGTAATTGTATTTATAATTTAACCAACCGATCGTATCAACAATCATTGTATCAAAATTATCAGTCAATGTAATAATCATTGCCCTTGTTATATTTCGGAATATTTCCATTATGACCGTAGGTTCATCAGTTCTATTATCTAAATTGATGGTGTATCTTGCAAATTAACGTATATAGTTTCGCCCTTTGATTCATACGTAGAATTATTAGCCTTTCATCATGTCTACTACAGCCGCCGGAGAAGCCGAAGCCCTTCTGGCATCCCAATCAACCCTAATTGAGCATATCGAACGAGCCTTTTTGAATTTCACCAAACTAGGCGCAAATAATATGACAAAGGGACATGCGAAAGCTAGGCTTGAATGATTAGAAAATCGTTGGGACATCTTTCAAGAACAGCACATAACTTTGCTTGAATTTTACCGAACCGGTCTTCTGAAAGATCATGATTATTTCGATAGTGACTCTCTTCAGGACATAAAGGAAGTATATTTATTAGAGAAAGGCAAATTCTTAGACCATTTCGAACCGTCTTCGGCTGAAAGCGGCGCGAATTCCTCCACCGTTTCAGAATCCGACAGAGCATCTTCCGTCCGAACTTTACCTAGAATCGATTCACCTAAGTTCTCCGGTAATTATGCTAAGTGGCCGCTTTTTCGAGATTTATTCGATTCGTTAGTTGGATCTAATACGTCTGTTTCTGAGGTTGAACGGTTACAACATCTCAAAACTACGCCCAGATAGCTACCATTTGCAATCTGAAGTCAGTGACATCCGAATCCGTAACCGACCTCAAAACCCTTCTCAATTCAACCAACGATGCATTGGGCACTCTTGAGACTTTAAAGCGACCAGTAGACAAATGTGACGACTGGCTCATCTATATAACCTCCCAAAGACTCGATTCTAGATCTCGCCGCGACTGGGAGCAATCACTATCAGATTCACCTGACCCTTCCACCTACGAACAGCTAAGTAAGTTCCTGAAAGCTCGAATCTGCACCCTGGAATCGGTAACACGAACCCACATTAGTCGACCTCCAGTGCATTCCAAGGTGCTTAACCATACTTCGAAATCAACATCAAAACCCGATACCAACCAATTCGAACAATCAACTCCCACGATTTGATCCTATAATGTTAATCGAGTTGAACAGGAAACTCCAAACCCACGTCAATCCTCACTTCGCCGAGAATCGCCTTGTCCTTCTTGCAAGGGAGATTACCCACTTTACCAATGTGATTCTTTCACAGCAAAATCAATCCCTCAGCGAGGAGAGTTGATTTCCGATGATCACAGATATCTCAATTGCTTCGGAGATCACAACCTTGCCGACTGTCGTCCGAACAAAGTGTGTAGAGTTTGTTATGGCCGTCATCATTCTCTTCTTCACGAAAACTCTCAGATTAATGGTTCTCAATCAGTATTCCCCACTACATCTATCAATGCCCTTATCTCTCGATCTGTGGCGAACGAATCAACCACAAAGCACCTGGCCACTGCAATAGTACGAGTATACAACTTTTAAGGATCCTGCCCATTCACTAGAGCATTAATTGATCCCTGCTCAGAGAGTAATTTCATGAGCGAATCTTTAGTGAAACGATTACAAGTATCACGACGCTCCAACAACTACTCAGTTTCCGGTATTGGAGCTAGCTATTCATTCCAGACGAAAGGACTCGTATCCCTCCAAATAGCGCCTCATTTTTCATCAAAATCTAAACCGATTGCCATCGACGCTCTGATACTCTCCCGACTAACCAATTATCTGCCTCCAAATTACTCGCCTTTGTCATCATGGCCTAGTATCGGCCATATCGAATCAGCGGATCCCAATCCTGGCACCCGAGAACCCATCGAGTTACGACTTGGGTGCGAGCTACACGCTCAAATTCTTCGATCAGGTGTCAACAAAATTGGTAACAATTTGTTAGCTCAGGATACTGTTCTCGGTTGGATAGTGACTGGAGCATCCGTCATCCCTACCAACATCCAATCCACCACCACCATCCATCACTCTTCGAATCTTGCTATCAAACCCGAGAACAACTTATCTCTCTTGATGTCTCGGTTTTGGGAGCGAGAGGAGCTTCCGGGCATTGGATCAACCTTATTGACGAAAGAAGAACGCGAATGTGGAGACCATTTTTTAACCACCCACTACCGTCAACCTGATGGACGTTATGTCGTTTGTTTACCCTTCAGCACATCGAAACGGGAACTTGGAGACTCTTATCGTATCGCGTTACAATCATTCCTTCGCTTGCAATCCAAACTTCAAAAAAACGCCGATTATCGCTCTAGGTATGGAGAATTCATGCTCGAATACCTCCACCTCAGCCCCATGCAAGAAGCATTGACGCCACCCTTGAAGGGTTGCTCGTGTTACCTACCTCATCATGGAGTCATCCGTGAATCCAGTACTTCCACGCGTTTACGTGTTGTATTCAGCGGATCTCAGCGCTCCTCCAACGGAGTGTCGCTTAATCAGATCCTACATGCAGGTCCTAAGTTGCAACCAAATCTAACAGACATTTTGACACGATGGCGGATCTTCTCAGTCGTAATCTCCGCAGACGTCTCAAAAATGTTTCGTCAAATAATACTCCATCCCAACGATTGGGATAACCAACGAATCCTTCGGCAACCCAGCGAGTCAACGCAACCCCTAGAATATCAACTCACAACAGTTACCTATGGTCTAACTTCCGCACCCTATCTAGCCTTAAGAGTACTCAGGCAACTAGCTTCCGACGAGTCAACCCGTTATCCACTAGCCTCACTAGCCCTTCTGAATAAAACGTACGTCGACGATGTCCTGACTGGAGCACACTCCATCGAGTCAGCTCTGGATTTCCGAAATCAATTTCTCGAGTGCACTAAGGCGGGCGGATTCCCTCTCAGAAAATGGGAGGTGAACTCCCTCCTTCTCTTGAAAGATCTTGATCCTGGTTGATTATCGCCGAACATTACCTCATCGTGGCAGCAATCAGAGCACTATCAATCACTCGGTTTGCACTGGAATCCTCAAACCGATGCCCTCCACTTCCGATACCGAGCAGTTGAATTAGCTGAGCCTCTAACTCGACGCAAGGTACTCTCCTCAATCGGACGTTTGTTTGACCCCTTAGGATTTTTCAAAATCTTTATGCAGACCCTGTGGACCCAAACCAACGACTGGGACCAACCACCTCCGAGTGAACTCTGTCGATCATGGACAGCCCTGTATCTTGATCTTAACCGAGTCAACAGCGTACATATACCTCGTTGGATCGGGTTTCCCCCTGATCTCGAACTGATGGAGATACACGGCTTTGCGAATTCCTTCCGGAAAGCTCATGCCGCAGTCGTCTATCTTCGAATGAACTCCATTGGTGAACCGCCTGAAACCATTGTTATTCGCGTGGAAACGAAGGTTACCCCTCTCAAACCTGTCTCCATACAGCGTTTGGAGTTGTGCGCCGCCGATTTTCTCTCGAGTCTGACCTCACACGTGCGTACATTGATACCTCATCCAAATATCCCCATACACCTGTGGTCTGACAGCAAAAACACCCCGTACTGGATCCAGGATTCTCCTTCCTCTTGGACTCGATACGTAGCAAACCAAGTCTCCAGGATTCGAACTGCTCTGCCTGAGGCCCACTGGCACCATATCGCAGGTCATCTGAACCCTGCCGATTGTGCATCAAGAGGAATATCATTCTCCATGCTCGCCTCACATACCCTCTGGTGGAATGGTCCTCCGCATTTGACGACTTCGTCTGGCCCTTGGCCTAACTCTACCAAACTCCCAGACCTTGACCAACTCACGGAACGACGAGTCATCTCCCTTACCTCCAACATCACTAAATCAGGCTTTTTCTCACCAGCGTGGACAATCTTCGCCAAACACGCCTCCACATTTCGGAAATTAGTTCGTACTTGGTGCTTGAGTTGGAGGTCTAGGAAACGCAATTATTCTCCTACTATCAATATACCAGGAGTACTACGTCCATCCTAACTTGAATCTTCGCGGGAATTCCGGGTTCAAGTCGTTCAACAAGCCGCGTTCCCCCGTGAGCTATTGATACTATCTCAAAGTCAACCCGTACCAGCTAACAGTCCTCTCTTACCATTATGACCCTTTCTAGACACTAACCAAATTATGCGCGTGGGAGGAAGACTAAACTATTCCCACCTCCAGCACGACCAAAAGCACCAAGCCATTCTACCATCTCACTGTCCGATAACCGATCTTATAATCGATGACTGCCATCAATTCACTTTGCACGGTGGTACCCAACTTACTTTATCCACCCTCCGTTGACGTTACTGGATAATCAAAGGTCGACAAGCAGTCGAACGCCGAATCTCCCAATGTCCACGATGTTTGAGGTACAACCCTACATTCACCGAACAGCAGATGGCCACTCTACCTTCAACTCGAGTCCAGGAAGCTAGACCTTTCATTACCAGAACAAAATACCAGACGTCCATTGCTGTGAAATAGTGAATATTCACACAACACTCGATTTCAGCTGTACCAAAAGGAATTGAAAAGATTGGAAAAGCACATATCAGTCCCATCTGAAAATTTTTGTCGGAATAATCTTATACAATTCACTTATTTGAAGAACGAATATTATTGTGAAACATTCATTGATTATTCAATGGAATTCATCATACCATTTTCTCCTTGATGGTCTGCCACAGTAATTTCCCCGCTAAGAATTGCCAGAGACAGTAATGCTACGGTTAAAAATTCATGAAAAATTCTGAAACACCATTCACTGCAAGGGAAGAGCCACTTGTCAGTGTTGAAATTTATCCAAATTTTAGAATCATCCATAGACGGCCGTCTACAAGAACGTAATTTTGACCTAAATACAGAAAGGCAGCGCAAGAAAACGATCAGAAGAAGAAAACGAGAAGAAGATGCACTAGAGCTTGCAAACGAAGTGTGGGTCGATAAGAGAAAAAGAGGCAGGTTCAGTGAAACCAACAAATTTTTCACACCCATTAAAGAGATTGTGAAAGATGAGAAATCTCTCCCTGAATCGACACCCACAAATATTTCAGACCAATACAATCAATCTGATTTTTGTACATCTGATGGAAAATTGAGGGATATAAACTGTGGGCATTCAAGGATCATGACGGCTGATTCTTGAACTATTGAATGTAAAAAATCTTGGAATAATGTTGAATATTATTCCGAGCATCCGAACTTTGAACCATCCCACGTATTCGATATTTCGATTGACGAAACAACTTTGGAAACATTACAGCCCAACAAGGGACTAGAAGATAACATCATTGATGTTCACTTATCGATTTTACATTTTGAAGAAGAAGATAAACTCATTCTCGCGTTTGGCACAAAATTTGGGGGTATGGCTACTGAAACCAACAGTGTCCATGGGGTTTTACAAGTGGGTGATTAAAATGAGGGCATGGGATTATAAGATATGAATAATACCGATTTGTTTTAATCGACATTGGACTATGATGATTGTAGATTTTCATAGTAAATTTTTCATTTATATCGATTCCATGCATGGAAATCTACCCCCAAATTTCATGTTGTATTCGTGTGATTTTACACAAACAGTGCTGAAACAAGGAGGACTCAATGTTGAGTGGGAAAAATGGGTAGTATGTATATCAAGAGATATTTATCATCAAGAATGAACACTGGACTGCGGTGTCCATTTATTATGTTGGTGCTGTATTATTTTTACGGGGATGAGTATAAAATTCGATATCACCGAAATGGATCAAATAAGCAAATGGATGGCAATCATATTGATACAAATGAAGAATATTAATAAAAACACGGACACAGCATTCTCTATAAACTTGACACTGGATGAATGTCTCAGGAAATGTTTCAAACCGATTGGCAGGACTTTTTACTATATACCTTCTTCTGAGAGTGACAATGATGTATGGAATGCCCTAGTCTGAGGAGCATAGTGAGGGAAGAAGATCAAGGAAATAATAAAGGAAGGGATGATGAAAGATAGTTCAAAAGGAAGCGTTACTGATACCTGTGATAGCGTTCAACGTTACGTACTGAACAATTTTTTTCAGAAGAATTGATTCCATTTTTTATTTGTGATCCGTTATTCAAAAGGAAACAAAGAATTGTATCGTTTGAGGGATGATATGAATGTTGATAACTCAAGTTATTTGAGTGTTGATTTCAAAAAGTAGATATGAGTTGTACCAAGACTGATATTTTATTTGAGAATGAAATATCTATTTGCTAATTCGAATATTCTATAGATTATGAAGTCATATTACATTGAGAACATTTGATGAGGAATTCACTCAATTCTTATTCTTATTTCATTAATACTTGAAACCTAATTGATCTTTGTGTCATTTTTGGTCAAGTCTTTCACGATACCTGAGAACATTTTACGGTCTGCTGATTGATATTATTTCAAGATTTTGAGCAAGTTCGATCTGAACGTATATGTGCAAAGAAGAATGAATATTTGAACTGTTTTTTGTTTTCAATTATTTGAATCATCTCACGAAGAAGTGTAATTGTTTGTCGATACTAAAACATTCTCTTAAGATAGGTTTATTTCATTTCTTATGCATGATGATGTGATATTCAGAAGAAAACAAAAAATTGTATCGTGTGAGACACATTATGAATGTTGATAACTCAAGTTATCTGAGACTGTTGATTTCAAAAAGTAGATATAAGTTTTACCAAGACTGATATTTTATCTGAGAATTGGATTTGTATGTGCTAACTCTAATATTCTATAGATCATTAACACATTTCACATTGGGGAAATTTGATGAAAAATTGACTTGAATTTGATTTTGATTCAATTGTTGGAAGATATATGATTCTTGTATTGCTTTTGGTACATTTTTCACGAAAACTAATCAGCGTAAAAGATTTGAACCATCTCGATGCAATTCAGGAGATCGGAATCTATGAGAATGCACCTGATGAATAATTCAGATAGAATGCTGACTCAGAGAATGCAAGGAAAAACGAGAATCCTCTATGTGATTAACGTTTTGATTGAAGTTCCATGCGGGAATTCGGAATAACGCGTGCGCGTGGATGATTTGGACAATCGCTATTCAATCCAGTAGACCAAAATCTATAAGGATGCACATAACAAAAAGTTCACCTGACATCCTCGAAGCCTTACAACTCCCTCGCAGCACTCCAGGCTATGCTATCAGACAAGAACTTGGCCGAATCCCTTTGTCTAATTTCGTCTTTGACCAAACTGTAAAGTGGATAGAAAAGATATTGAACATGCCAGAAAACCGCCACCCTGGGATATGCTTCAACAGATTGATACAATTTTCAAATGTCCCCAAAACTCGAAGAAATACAACTGGATTCTCCAAATAGAAGATTTATTTCATACTCCCGGTGTTGGGGACATGAAGAACCCCGCATCTCATGAACACATTATCGCAAACAAGAAGAAAATCTACGATAATTTTGCAGAAGCTTTGTATGATGAGGATAAGCGGAGGGTGGCTCTGTCTCCTACTTTGCAAATATATCCTCATCTTAATCTTCTACAAGGACCTCTGAAGTACCTGAATCTTACAATTAAAAGTACCCTGAGAAACCTTTTTGCTCAGGTCCGACTTTTCAATAGCATTTCCTCGCGACTCATCATCGACTCCGAGATTATCATATTACGCGCCTGTTCTCCATGGCATCTGTGTGGGTCATTTTCAAATTCTTCCTTGTTTCACTTTCTCGTCGAATGCTCTGCCCTGAATGCCCTGCGGAGAGAAGATATCCTGTGGGTCACGGGCACACGTATGGACACAAGGGACTCTTGGATTTCTCTTTTGAATAATCCCGATAAATCGCGAGTGATAAAAATGTATAAATACATGAAATTCTTATCCTCTTCACTCTATCATGTGTAGTATTCATCCTTTTGTTTTTTTTCCACCTTGCTACTCTTTATTACTATGAGTTTCATCAGATTGAGCTTCGAAACAAAAAAGTAACCAAATGTATACTGTACAAATCATGTAACTCTGTATAAGCAACTCGACTGTTTTTTTTCTCAATTATCTCATGCTTATCACCAGGGCAACCGAAAACATGCAACAGCATATTTTTGATTCTGCATCTGACGGACAAATAGCTTTGATATTCATCCATTCCAGATCAAAATGACCCTCCCAAGCCACATTTGTTAGAGCATACTTTTGCATATTTTATACTTTGGTGCATATTTTAGCATATTTCATGAATGCGTGCATATTTTGGTATATTTTGTGAAAAAGCGCACATTTCAGCATATTTGTATTCTTGTCAATGGAAATATATTTCACGGAGCATATCATTCACATTTCCAATCAACATTATCTCGAGTAGAATATTTCCACAAAATATTTTTTGTAACATGAGTTTATTTTATTACGTCTCAATAAACATTTTTATAAAAGTCTTCCGGAAGACTCTGAAAAATATCTGGAAGGGATCTAAAAGATGCCTCACGCAACAAATTCAGATATGTGTAAGATGTCTTCCTTCAAGATGTCTTTTGGATATTTTGAAGATATCTTCCTACAAGATGTCTCGAACTCATCTAAATTTGTTGCATAAGACATCTTTTAGATCTCTTTGAGATATCTTTGGGACTGATCTAAAAATGTTTATTTGGGTATATTTTTCAAATATTATTTCACTGATTCATTTATTTATTGGTTTATTCACTCATCTACTTGTTCACAAGCTGAAATCATTGGTATATCGGGAATCCAACACATGTTGCAATGCAAGATAGAAATCTGGTTTTCTAATTGTGATGTACAGTTTTGCATTCAGCTTTTGATCATCATGAAGTAATCAGTCTTACGACTGGTTTGATGAAACCCTCCAACCCTGTCTATTATCCGCCAAACGTTTAATTTCTACATATCTACTACATCCCTTGTCTTGTACGATTTGCTTCATAAAACTTGCTCTAGGTCTACCTTTACCAGTTTTACCATTCATTTTCCCTTCCAATATTGTTTTCAATAAACTCTCATGCCGTAATGTGTGTCCTATAAGATTGCTTCTCCTTTTCACGATGTGTTTCAAAAGATTTCTTTCTTCATTTATCTGCTCGAGTACTTCTTCATTTTTGACTTCGTCTATCCATTTTATTCTGAGCATCCTCCTATAACACCACATTTCAAAAGCTTCAAGTCTTCGTTGATCAGTTTTCCCCATTGTCCAAGTTTCGCAACCATATAATGCTGTGCTCCAAACGTAACTTTTCAAGAATTTCTTCCTTACTTCCAAGCTTATATTTTTTGAGCATAATAACTGTCTCTTTTGGTAAAAAGCCTGTTCCCCTTGTGCTATTCTTGCTCTTATATCTCTTTCGCTTTTGCCGTTCTCTGTAAATATGCTTCCCAGATATTTGAATTCTTTCACCAGTTCAATTGTCTCGGTATCTATTTTGATTTTCGTTTTTCTAGCTGTTTTCGCTGCTGTACATATCATGAATTTTGTTTTGTCTTTATTCATATTCATACAATAGTTTTCCAATAATATTGTTCTCATAGTGTTGAGAATATTTTCTAACTCAGCACTACTCGAGGCCAATATAGCTATGTCATCCGCGAATCTCAACATACTTATATTTTCTCCCTGAATCTGTAATTTCGATTGAATTTCCTCTTTCACTTCGTTCATTGCTTCTTCTATATATGAATTGAAAATCAGTGGCGATAATGAGCATCCTTGTCTCACCCCTCTTCTTATTTGTGCTTCCCCTTCCTGACCCTCTATGTCTATTATTGCGCTTTGATCCTCATATAATTCGTATATTATTCTTCTATCTTTATAATTTATTCCCACCTTCTTCAGGATCGCAAACATCTTCTCCCAGTCCACATTATCGAAAGCCTTTTGTATATCCACAAAACCTATGTACACAGATTTCTTCAGCGCTATCCTTTTCTCTATTACTGCCCTGAGTGCTAAGATTGCTTCTCGCGTTCCCCTATTTTATCTAAAACCAAACTGATCTTCTGCCAATCTACTCTCTATTTTATTTTCCATCCTCCTGTATATAATTTTGGTCAGTATTTTCGAAGCATGTGAAGTTTAACTGATCGTTCTGTAGTTCTCGCATTTGTCTGTCCCTTGTTTTTTCGGGATAGCGACAATTTGATTCTTTTGGAAATCTTCCGGTACTTCTCCTTTTTCGTACATATCTCTAATCAATTCCGACAGTGCGTCGCGATTTCCTTCATTGGAGGCTTTTATAAGGTGCGCACTTATGCCATCCATGCCTGGCGCTTTATTATTTTTCAATTCTTTCAAAGCCTTGTCGAATTCTGATCTCAATATCGAATCTCCCAATTCTTCCTCATCCACATCCTCCTCCTTCTCTAAAAGTGCTATATCATCGTTTCCTCTATACAAGTCTTCCAAATGATTGATCCACTGTTCTATTTTCTCTTCCGTTTTTATCAATTGTCGTCCTAGAGAGTTTCTAATCTTATTGCTTCTAGATTTCATTTGTCCGAAAAATTTTTTGATAATCCTATATGCTTCATCTATTTTTCCTAAATGCAATCTTATTTCTATTTCGTGACATTTCTCTTCTAACCACTGTTCTTTTGCTTCCCTTGATTCTCTTATTATTTTATTTCTCAATGATTTGTATCGTTGCTGGCCTTCTTGGCTATCATTATTCTTGTATTTTCTCCTCTCATTTATCATTTCTGAGATTTCTCCCGTTATCCATGGGTTTTTAGCTTCTACTCCATCATTCTTCAAAATCTTATCCGCACATTCTCTTATATTACCCTTCATCTTTGTCCATCTCCTCTCTATTCCCAAGTCTTTCTCTTTTTGATCTCCCAATTTTTCATCCAACATTTTCTCGAATGCCTCATGTGTTTGTTCTTGCTTGAGGTTCTTCAAATTCCATCTTTTCTGCATTCTCCTTTCCTTCTCCAGAGATTTGAATTTCAGAGAACATTTCATCATCAACATATTATGATCACTATCTATATCTGCACCGAGATAAGTTTTACAGTTTTTCACTTCGTTTCTAAATCTTTGTTTCACTAATATGTAATCAATTTGGTATCCTGCTGTATCTCCTGGCATTTTCGAAGTCTAGATTATTCTTGGATGATTTTCGAATAGAGTGTTTGTAATAACCATCTTATGATTACCACGAAATTCGACTAAACGTTGTCCTCTATCGTTCCTCCTCCCTAACGCGAAATCTCCTATAATGTTGTCCTCTTTTCCTTGTCCTACTACCGCATTCCAATCCCCCATCACTATCAAATTCTCTTCTCCCTTCACATATTCCATCGCTTCTTCTATTTCTTCGTCCGTTTTTTCAATATCTTCCTCCGAATATGCAGATGCGGGCATGTATACTTAGACTATGACTGTGTCTACCGGTTTTGTTCTGATTCTAACCATCATCACCCGTTCATTATGTTGCAAATAATTTTCTATTCTATTTCCTACTCTTTTATGCATTACAATTCCTACACCTGCTTGACCGTTATTCGATCCTGTATGAATTATTCTATAATCCCCACTCCAGAAATCGCCCTCTTGTGGCCATCTCATTCCGCTAATCCCCATTACGTCTATATTCAACCTATTCATTTCTAATTTCAAATTCTCTGATATTCCCGCTCGCCTCAGTGATCTAACATTCCACGCTCCGACTCGAAGAATGTTGTTTCTTTTCCCTATCCTATTCCTCGGTTTTCGTTCCTTGCTGATGAAGCTCCCTCGAGCAGCCTCCACCCGGAGATCCGAACGGGAGACTAGTTCACCTCCGGAATATTTTACCCGAGAGAGCACCATCCTGTATTTATTAATTTGTTTGTTTGTTTTTGTTACATAATATTCCAGGTTAGGAAAAAGGTTTCATTCCCTCGGGAAGTATTGAAACATGTCAAGGAGGGTAGTTTCCCCTTGCTTCCCTCCCGTTTAATTCCGCCGATGTTTCTGGCATTAGGATGATTTCGTTTCTCTCAGTTTGTATTCTTTCTCTTGAGTAGTTTATTCCACTCAAAAAAAAGATCCAACTCTGAGATACTTATCCTCCCCACCACGTAAAGGAAGCAGATACTACCAGGGATGGATAAGAAGGATATCAAGGACAGGTATCATGAATATCCCCCTGGAAGACCCGCAATCATCTTCGGGAAGGCTTCTGATCGGAATCTATAAATCGAATCAATTCACAATTGCAATAAAATGACAACATTATCCTGTCTTAGAATATATGAGATATGTATTCAGATTCAGGATGATTCAGAGGAATTCAGAGCAATTCATCGTGATTCAGGGAAATCTGAAAGGATTCAGACACTGTTGCATTTGCAAAAATTATACGTCGAACTTTTTCGAAGGATTCAGGGCAATTAAAAAGAAAATAAATTGAATGAAATTTTTGGTCCAAGATTCCAGAGGCATTCAGGGAATCTCATAGAGATCTGGAGACAGGTGAGTTCGGGGAAATTGTGCGTTGAACTTTTCAGAGGGATTCAGAGAGATTCGAAGGAGTTCAGGAAAATTCAGAGGGAAGTAAATAGAGTAAAAGTTTTGTTCCAAGATTCAGAGGAATTCCGGAAGTTTTGGAGAGATTCAGAAAGAGGTAGTATGAAAAATTCGACGATGGATTTTTTGGAGGAGTTCAGAGAAATTTGGGAAGATTCAGAGAGAAATATGGGTTGAATTTTTGGTTGAAAATTTCGGAGGTAGCAAGTTTCAGAGACATTCAGAGACAGGTGAATGTAAGAAAGAATCGTGCATTGAACTTCTCAGGAAGATTCAGAGGAATTCAAAGGAATTCAAGGGAGAATAAATTCAACGAAATTTTTGGGTTCAAGATTTCATACAGTAAACAATTTTCCATCATTATAGAATGTTGAATATTCTACACACAAATTCCAACACTCCACACAATGACGATGGATTCTTTACTGTGCAGGGGCTTCCAAGTAGTTGAGGAAAGATACAGATACACACGGGGAAAAATATATCGGATTGATTACCATTCGCTCCAGTTCTCATCGCGACTTCAGAATAGGAGTTGAGAGATCACTCGCAGTTTGGTGATCGTTCTTATTTTAACCCACCGTTTCCATTGTGATGTGGACAGTTTATCACATTCAATCTGATCTTGAATGGTCTTATCGCAATTCTGAAATATCTGTCACCGAATTACTATTTTTCCTAGTAACTGTTCCTGTATACTTTGCTCAGTGCGGGTGAATTGTTCCTACTTGTTTCCGTACAGATTTCGTCATTTTGGCCTGTTTCTGTCTGTATTTTTGACAGGAGCGAATTAGGAAAAATTGTGCGGTGTATCTTTCAGAGGGATTCAGGAAAATTCACCCAAATTCAGAGGGAGCTTTGAATTCTGAATGAATGGATGGATTCAAAACAGTTCAGAAAGATTCCGAAAAATTTCTGAATCTCTATTGAAAAAATTCTGAGAGAATCACAGAAAATTGGGGATATTCCAGATGTATTACTATCTGACAAGTCTCTAACTCCCTCCCAATCACTCTGAGATTACTTTGAATCTCTCTGGAAAATGTCCCAAAATATAGAGATTCCGAGAGATTTTTTCTACCAAAGAATCGTACTGGTGAGAAATTTTGTTCCGAATTTTCCTCTCTTAAAGTTATTAATGGAATTTTCCGCGCGCGCGCTTGTTTCCGCGCACGAAAACACAAATTGTGATTGCACCAATAGCATTCCGAAGGTTTTGTCAACGGGATTTCATTCTTTATACTCTGAAGAATATCTTTCTTTTCCAAAACAATTCCTAAACGTAGCAGAACATATTTTTTTTTCTTTTTGATTGTTACAAACAGTCTATGATTTGTTATTGATGAATCAAAAATTTTCCATATTTACCTCATGGAATAGAAAGTTCATTCCATCCGCTTCAATTTAGGAAAAGAGAAATCCTAAATCCATCCACTCATTCCAAAGTTATTGCATTTCGAAAAAGACCATGCCCAATGAACAAATTACCCAAAAGTTGTAAGATAATCATTCGACTCAAAAATCCTTTCGCACAATTTTTTCGAGAGGTATTCCCCATATGGGAATGCAAATCCGGAGACAAAAAAATTCCGATGCGTTTGTAGTCGGAACGGATGATTCCGTGGAATCTGGATATTGTAGTTGTAACGTCCGCGGATGAATTTTCGATTTTTCTCGACATTTATATATGGGGCATTCCATACCAAATTGACCACTTTTGACCGCGACCCCTCTTGATCGAGCTGGAAGTCCTCCATCCTTCTCTACCATATGGGAAACGATTCTCAGAATTTTTTCAAATTTTTTTACCCGATCCAAAAGAAGGTATGAATTTTTGAAAAAAATGACTGTTTTTTTCCCAATCTGCCATATCTTCGTCAAAAATCAGCCAATCGCGACGTTCTTGGTCTCAAAATTCTTGTAATTGAATGTGCTCTCAGAAAAAGAATATAAAAAAAATTTCTAGTATTCAACTCTATGAAATTTTTGTGATTTTTCAGAAAAATCGTCAATTTTCTGAATTTTGCCACTTTTGATTTCTTTTTATCCTCTCAAAGAAAACTTCAATCAATTCTGCGGTGATCCCCACTACTCCCATGATGGGCCGAATTTTCTTTTCATTTTTTTCTTATTGCAGGAAAAATTTTTCAAAATGGTTTTTTTGAGCAACTTTGTTTATAGAAAAAATATGAATGCAAATAAATGATTTATTGGTATATCATGTGTGATTCATAGTTCGAACTCACAACTAATGACTGGGAATAGACGTCTCATACGATTATATTTTCGGTAATAATACAAAAAATAATTCATTTTATTTTTCTTCAGCGTTTGACTCATTTCGTTCACTGTCATTATGTTTCACAACCAAATATACTTCTCTAAGCATATGATGATGAATTCTAATCTGACATGAATAGTACTGGAATCCAGTACATCAATTAAATCGATGAAGTAGGGCATGATCGATGAGCTGAGACAATTACAGAATGACCTACGGTCAACTCACACGTGAATTGATTCTATTCCATAAACCTACCACGACTCCATGTTGACATCCAAAACACAACCTGTGTATCTATTATATGTTCCAGTGTTCATTGAAAGCTGTCTGTTATCACATTTCTTGAAAAACAAACGAGTCATTCGCTTAATGAATACTTCTTGATCTGTATTGATTTGGTTCGTTCATTGTTCTGTTTATTCTAATTCACATTGTTTTCAATAATCTCCCTGGAGTTTCTTGCATTAGGACGTCGAGAGAGCAATTTGATAGCTGTTGTAATCCCCTTGAGACCAAATCTCATCTCAAAAAGATTGTTTTGCGTCCAGCGACTGATATTATGAAAAAGACATTGAAACTGGGTGATAATTACTTATTGTGTGATTCGTGCCGGAAGAAAGCTCCAGAGTTCGTGAGGCAACAAACGAATGAGGGTGATAATGATAATTTTGATGATAATGATGATAATCATGAAGATTGTTCAAGTGGAAATGAGAATCATAGTCCAACTGATGAGAGTAACAATACTACAACGGATCTTCAGTTATCATTTAGTAAGTTTCTTGAGTTATTTATTCGAATGCTCTAAATTTTCAAATCTGTTTATGGTTCCTTAACTACATTCCTAGCGGATACATATCTTATTATTTTCTTTGTAATGTTTTCTTTGATAATAGTTAATTTGATACTTATCGATCTTCAAAGGGGACTCTTCGGTATCTTACCTCAAGTGGCTATATTCCGCTCCCTCTCTATATTCTCCTAGATGGTTCCTCTCGTGAACGAAAGAGCTCCGTATAACGGATTACACCCCAAAGAAAATCTCAATGACTTACAATTTAACGAACGAGAGGGATATGGAACCTTTCTCAGGTTAGTTGAAATGAACAAAGCCTATGTAATATCGGAGGAAGAGTTCATTTAATAACTATAAAAATCTCGTATTATACAATATTACTTCTTCCTCCTTACGTATCTCCCTTTGACTTCGAATCTATAATCAAATGGAAATCCACAGATGATTTACTTATCCTAATTGCTCGTATATAAGTTGGTATTCGATACTTGGGAAGATATCCACCTATTTCTATGAACTACATACGTAAAATACGGTATGCGTTGCTTGCAATAAGCACGGTAACCGTACCTCAGGTATGAGCATGCACAATGCGCTTTACTAAGAATCCACCTGTATGTTCCGCTCGCAATGAGGGGAAGTCGAGGGGATTCTGCTGAAAGGAAACCATGAGGAAACCTCTGATTTGACGTCGCGTGTAATGTGAGTAATACTGAGAATCTAATGCGCAAGAGCGAAGATGTTCTCAAGTTTAATTTTACATTGATTTTTACCTATATTCATATTGTGAAATGTTTATTTTGAATCACATGCGACTACAACATCTGTCGGTTGTCTTCATAAGTTTTGTTATCGAATTATCGAATGATTTGATAACGCGCGAGGTATCTTATCATTGGTCATATGATGTATAATATCATATATCGATTATGGATCGATTGTTCGTCGAATTTGAATGATCTTACATTCCGAGACTTTGCTGTAAAGGTGCAAGGAATCTTTAATAATTATTTGTATCATAGTTTTATTTTGACGCGGTCTTTAATTCTTCCTTAGAATTTTGTCTGGTGCACTCGCATGTGATTCCCTATTCTCTTTCCACGTTTTTCGTCGATCGAACGCTATTATGTCATCGCTTATATGTTAGTTACTAGTTTAGGTACCAGAATACATACATCGTTCGTGTGCCGACGATGTTTACATTTTTTTCATAACGCCTCCGCTCGACGACTTTTCGTTCGCTTTTCTACTCTCGATACTTTGCGTGTATACATTCTTTTCATCGAAGGCATATGAACACGTCTTTGTCTTTTTATAGTTCAATTATTCATTTTTCACTTGGAACTTATTATTTTATGTTCTTTCACTATCGCGCGGTGTTGTAACCGTGTGAATGTCTATGATACATTCGTACCGTTACAACTACCCCCCCCCCCCCTAAACGATGGATGCATGTCTTTCCAATGCTGCATTCAATGTTCACCCTATGTCCATATTTTCTGATAAACAAAAAAAAATAAAAAAAAAATCACTTCCAGTCTCCTCGCTCTCATCTCCTGATTCCTCTTATATTCCTCCATCCCTCGTCTTCTCTCGTCCTCCCGTTCAACTACCTCTATCGTTTTCCTCGTCTGTTTTTGTACTCCTTTTTCCATTCCTTTTATCACATCTTCCCTGTACTCCTCTATCCTTCTTTGTTCTTCCCTTTTTTCCTCTCCATCGTCCTCCTTGTTGGGAACACTATGTTGTTCATCCCTATTTTTACCTCTTTCATTTGTATTTTCTTGATTTCCACTAGTTTCACTTCCCTCCCTTTTGGTATTTTTTCCACTCTCCTTATACTTGGCTTCGTCCATTTTTCTGTTTGCGTCTGTTTCTTCTTCTTTTTCCTGGCCGTTTGTGTCCCCTTTCCTTTTACCTCTTTTCCTTCTCCTGACTGGAGCTTCCCTGCTTTGATTTTTTTTATTATGGTGGATGTGTTCATTTTTTTCCTAATCCACACCCCTCTTCCTCCCGTCTGCATAGCAAAATCACATTCTTGGTATAAGAATTCCGTCTGTGTACCCTGTTCCATTTTCCCTGTTTTTCACTGTGATTGCTGGTGTGTCCGCTCAGATTTCTGGTTGCTAACTGATTCCTGGTCTCTAATCATTCACCTTTGGCCCTTCAATTCCGGTGTCATGTGATAATTGTTTTGATTCTCCCTATGATTTCCTTTGATGTCTTCATTTGTCTTGATAAGAGCGAGTCGACCGTCTATCTTCCCTAATGTGAACCTATTTCTACTGGTTTTCGTGCTGATTATTCTAATCATTCTGTTTACATTTTGTTTTTATATAATTTCAACAATTGCGTATGGAATTCACCCCTTTCTCTTCCCGTTTCAATATCTCCTAATATATATGTATCTCCCGCTACTTTGTTCTTAATTCTATATGGTCCTCCATATATCGCGAAAAATTTTGCAATTTGCTTTTCATACGCATCTGAAATTTCGTTAGCTTTCAGTGGTACTGAATCATTTTCCTTAGAAGCTGTCATTTTATGTTATTGATCATGTTTTTCTTCCCTTAGCTCTTCTTTTCTTCCAATTCTATCTCTCACTAGCATGATCTTCGTTTCATAATCTATATCTTCGTCCTCTTTTTTATAGTCCAGTCATTTCTCCCACATTCTTTGTGGTTTTTCTCCTAGTTGTAACTCTCGTGGAGTATATTCTGTTGTTCCGTGATGTGTTTCATTAATGATATTCTCAATTATTCTCACGTAGTTGAGCCATGATGTGTGTTTCTTACCCACAAATGTGCGGCAAAAACGTCTTAACTCTCTATTGACTCTTTCTACAATATTTCCTTGCGGATGTCTTATTGATGACATTACTAATTGTATTGCATTTTTGTCTGAAATTCTTCCCATTTTTCCGCTGTAAACTGAGTTCCATGGTCACATTGAATCTTTTTCGGTTTCCCATACGTTGGAATATAATTGGGAGATCAAAGAGAGGAAGACTTGAGAATGGAGAGGAGATGGACAAAGATGAAGGGGAATATAGGAGAATGTGCGGATAAGATACTGAAGAATAATGGGGTGGAACCTAAATCCCATGGATGAAGGGAGAAATTTCAGAATTGATAAATGAGAGAAGAAAATAGAAGAATAATGATAGCCAAGAAGGCCAGCGACGATACAAATCATTGAGAAATGAAATAATAGGAGAATCAAGGGAAGCAAAAGAACAGTGGTTAGGAAAGAAATGTCAGGAAATAGGAATAAGATTGCATTTAGGGAAAATAAATGGAGCATACAGGATTATTGAAAGATTTTTCGGACAAATGCAATCTAGAAGCAATAAGATTAGGAACTCTCCAGGACGACAATTGATAAAGCCGGAAGAGAAAATAGAACAGTGGATCAATCATCCGGAACACTTGTATAGAGTGAACGATGATATAGCACTTTTAGAGAAGGAGGAGGATGTAGATGAGGAAGAATTGGGAGATTCGATATTGAGATCAGAATTCGACAAGGCTTTGAAAGGATTGAAAAATAATAAAGCACCAGGCATAGGTGGCATAAGTGCGGACCTTATAAAAGCCCTCAGTGGAGGAACTCGTGACGCACTGTTTGAATCGATCAGAGGTATGTATGAAAAAGGAGAAGTACCGGAAGATTTCCAAAAGAATAAAATTGTCGCTATCCCGAAAAAACAAAGAGCAGACAAATGCGAGAACTACAGAACGATCAGTTTAACTTCACATGCTTCGAAAATACTGATCAAAATTATATACAGGAGGATGGGAAATAAAATAGAGAGTAGATTGGCAGAAGATCAGTTTGGTTTGAGAAAAAATAGGGGAACGCGAGAAGCAATTACAGCACTTAGGGCAGTAATAGAGAAAAGGATAGTGCTGAAGAAATCTGTGTACATAGGTTTCACAGATATACAAAAGGCTTTCGATGATGTGGACTGGGGGGAGATGTTTGCGATCCTAAAGGAGGTGGGAATGAATTATGAAGATAGAAGAATAATATACGAATCATATAAGAATCAAAGTGCAATAATAGACATAGAGGGTCAGGAAGGGGAAGCACAAATGAGAAGATGGGTGAGACAAGGATGCTCATCATCGCCACTGATTTCCAATTTATATACAGGGTGATTCAAAATTCGCGCACTCTTTTTTGAGAGTAGATTCCTGATGAAATTCTAAAACGATTTGTCCTTTTGCACAATGCTCTCCGACGCATAATTTCCAAGATATAATTAATTAAAGTTGACTTATTATGAGGTGGATCCATCGGTCATTCAGGAGCGTCATAACAGAACAAGAGAGGAAGGTGCTTGCAGAGGGCGCTCATACGATCAGCTGATCGGTATAATCGATACGATTTACCAACATACAAATTGGTAAATTTTCTATGTAGAACGATTGAATTCGTCGACACTGTGGAAAAATTGATTATTGTCATGAATTCTTATCACGATATGCTGTAGGTGAAAGTTGTAATTTCAGTAATGATTTTTATTACGCAGACAAATGTAAAATAGTGTTATTTCGTAGGGATAGGGATTCAAGTGGGAGAAAAAAGTATGACTACTCGTTTTCAATCAGAATTTTCATGTAAAAAAGAAAACATGAGAATTTCCATTCATCCGATACCCAATTTGAACGGTTTGATTAGTAAGTTTAACACGAGAGATTGGATTCCGAATCCTGTATTCTGATTGGTCGAGAATCAATGTATATTAGATCAATCCTCGGCCGTTTCGAATGATTCTTCTGAAGAATGTGTTTTCGACTCATCCCAACAATGATGAATTTATTCGAATTCACCCTTTTTACATCATTCGATGATTATAAAGGGTTTATCGAACGTTAATTACGTAGAAGTTGGAGTGAGTTATTAACGTTCGATAAACCCTTTATAATCATCGAATGATGTAAAAAGGGTGAATTCGAATAAATTTATCATTGTTCAATGTTGTGGTTGGGATAAGTCGAAAACACATTCTTCAGAAGAATCATTTGAAACGGCCGAGGATTGATCTCATATACATTGATTCTCGACCTATCAGAATACAGGATTCGGAATCCAATCTCTTGTGTTAAACTTACTAATCAAACCGTTCAAATTGGGTATCGGATGAATGAAAATTCTCATGTTTTCTTTTTTACATGAAAATTCTGATTGAAAACGAGTAGTTATACTTTTTTCTCCCACTTGAATCCCTATCCCTACGACATAACACTATTTTACATTTGTCTGCGTAATAAAAATCATTACTGAAATTACAACTTTCACCTACAGCATATCGTGATAAGAATTCATGACAAGAATCAATTTTTCCACAGTGTCGACGAATTCAATCGTTCTACAGAGAAAATTTACCAATTTGTATGTTAGTAAATCGTATCGATTATACCGATCAGCTGATCGTATGAGCGCCCTCCGCAAGCACCTTCCTCTCTTGTTCTGTTATGACGCTCCTGAATGACCGATGGATCCACCCCATAATTAGTCAACTTTAATTAATTATATCTCGGAAATTATGCGTCGAAGAGCATTGTGCAAAAGGACAAATCGTTTTAGAATTTCATCAGGAATCTACTCCCAAAAAAGAGTGCGCGAATTTCGAATCACCCTGTATAGAAGAAGCAATGAACGAAGTGAAGGAGGGAATTCAATCGACATTACAGATTCAGGGAGAAAATATAAGTATGTTGAGATTCACGAATGGCACAGCTATATTGGCCACGAGTAGTACTGAGTTAGAAAATATTCTCAACAATATGAGAACAATATTATTGGAAAACTATTGTATGAACATAAATAAAGACAAAACGAAATTCATGATGTGTATAGCAGCGAAAACAGGTAGAAGAACGAATATCAAAATAGATACCGAGACAATTGAACAGGTGAAACAATTCAAATTTCTAGGAAGCATAATTACAGAAAACGGCAGAAGCGAAAGAGATATGAGAGCAAGAATAGCACAAGGGAAACAGGCTTCTCACCAAAAGAAACAGTTATTATGCTCAAAAATCATAAGCTTGGAAGTAAGGAAGAAATTCTTGAAAAGTTACGTTTAGAGCACAGCATTATATGGTTGCGAAACTTGGACAATGGGGAAAACTGATCAACGAAGACTTGAAGCTTTTGAAATGTGGTGTTATAGGAGGATGCTCAGAATAAAATGGATAGACAAAGTCAAAAATGAAGAAGTACCCGAGCAGATAAATGAAGAGAGAAATCTTTCGAAACACATCATGAAAAGGAGAAGCAATCTTATAGGACACACATTACGGCATGAGAGTTTATTGAAAATAATATTGGAAGGGAAAATGAATGGTGAAACTGGTGAAGGTAGACCTGGATCAAGTTATGTGAAGCAATCCGTTCAAGACAAGGGATGTAGTAGATATGTAGAAATTAAACGTTTGGCGGATAATAGATAGGGGTGGAGGGTTACATCAAACCAGTCGTAAGACTGATTACTTCATGATGATGATGAGTAGATATTTTCACTATTTGCCTAGCTCGAGGGGGAATACTATATACTAAACTATTATTCCCCATCTCATTGAAGAATGATATTACTCTATCTTGGATTTCTGAGCAATGTTTCTCCCAATTCATTCCAGCTTGATATATTAAAAGGAACGAGGTTTCAATTATTCCATCTTGTTTGATGGGAGAATCATTCGATACGACATGAAATTCAATTTCTTGGCCTAAGCATGGTAATATGACTCTCCCAATAGTGGGGACTATTTCGGGTGATATTCTCATCAAATGAAGAATTTTGTTCCCGTCGATTCGAATGTTATCTGTTGACATTTGTTCTTCTATAAGGCAAGGCCCTGCTCCTGGATCTATTGAAAATACCGTGGGTTTGATAACATCGGTTCTTATCTTGGGTCAATTCGTTCCTAACGCAAATTTCACAGGGGTCAAACTTCTTGAATTATTATCCTTATAAGAAATGATTGGGTTATCGTATCTCAGAATATTATCATCTTCACTAATTGTTTTTGATTTATTGGAATGCTAACTTGAAAGATTGTCACTATTCGATGAATCATCCAAAGATGGAAGGTTTTTCTCTAGAGGGGTGAAAAGGTGGTTCCTATCATAGGTTTCTAAGTGATGATAAGTTTGGTTCATTAAATGTCCATTTGACCTATCATTTGTGAAGATTCCCCGTTCATATGGTTGACGCGTTGTTAGACAGTATCGTTGTTGTTGGTCCCCTCCCGTGAAGGGAGGGTCTGGGAGTTTTCCTGGTTCCTTTGTATGAGAGATTTTTTTTGAGCCACTCATCCTTCAACTGTGTGGTTATTTTCTTTACAAAAACTACGATATGTATTTACTTGATTATTTTCCAATCGGAAACAATTTTCCGCTGTATGACCATTTTTATTACAATATTGACATTGAACAAATCTTCATTCTATTTGAGAACATGTTTTTGCTGTATGTCTTCCATTTTTACACAATTGACACATATTGTAATTATTGCAATCCCTAGCTAGATGTCCGGGGTGATCGCATCGCAGACAAGGTCTATTGGCCCTACAGTCCCTAGTGTCATGATCATTGCCTCTGCAAAGTTGACAGATTTGATAAGGTTGTGTTATCCTAACGGGAGAATAATAACGTCATTCGTCTGCTCTATCACCGATCTTCCTACAAATTTGGCAAGTGTGTCGACTTTCACTCGAATTTTCTCTACAAATTTCAGCCTGGTGGTCAAATCGATTACAAATTTGGCATTTGGATTGATTTGAGCGATTGTTGCTCCTAAGATCTCGTGCCCCATGTCCTGTTCTAGTACAGATTTGACACTGTCCTTGGAACTTATTATTCTTATGTCAGTTTTTGCGGTGTGTCCCTCTTGGTTGCATAATTGGATTTCTAAGGGTTTGAAATTTTCGTGTGAGAGCTTTGGGCAATCTATGGTTCGATGCTCTTTATCTCCACATCTTGAACATTTTCCAATTTCTTCTAAGGAGAGATTTCTTAGAGATCTTTTCATTGCCAATTCTCCTTCCATATTGATGACTTCAGGGCCCGCTATGTTCGAGGCATTCCTTTCGAGTATTAGATTATGTATTTCTTCCTTCAACCCTGGTTGAAAAGCTTCACAACAGTGGTACACTTGCGTGGTGCATACATTTCTTTTGAAACTTTTATAAGTTCGTTTATGTTTTTAGGCTGTCCATTCCTAATATCATCTAAAGTACCGTTTCTCAAACTGGTTAAGTCTTTGATTGGTTCAGTCTTTTTCTAACGTCGCGTCTATCATACTTTTGGCATCCAAACATGCTGCTGAGGATTCCTGGAAGCTGAAATCATGTTGTGAACCTGAGAATATGGGGATCATACCTACTACGTCACGTACTTAATTTACATCTTCCCCGGTCACTGTGAGATTTTCCTGTGAGGCAGAGAGATTATTTTGTGAATTTTCTTCGTTAAAAACTTCCTGATGCCTTTCATTTGAGTTACTACTACTTGAGTTAGCATTGTCTTGGTTTTGTTTTGTCTTAATTGGAGTATGAACTGGCTTAGTTGTTGAAGCCAACGGATTGAGATCGGGATTCAATTCAAAATTTTCTGTATTTCTTTTTCGATTAGTTTTTGGTGGCGAACCGTCTCCTAGTAATTCTGTCTTTGCTTCCTCTGTTAAGTTTCTAGTTCGACTTCTCAGATTAGACATCTATAATCTCATCAGGTTTCATTCTACGAATATCTGAAACAATTTTGAACCTTCAATTCCGATTGCCAAATTTCTCGTTAGATTTGATTCAATTTTGATTCATTTTGATTCAATTTCAGTTTTATTTGAATATGTTTAATTTTTTCTTTGTGTAATTCTATTTGACTTGATTGATTTCATCCTGATTTTGATTCAACTTTGTTTTCAATTATTTCTCATCTGTTTTGATTAATTTAATTATTTTTCAATTTTGATTATTGAATTTTTGAGTCATGTGAATGATCTGATCCATTCTATCTTTGTAGTTTCTGATTTCATGAACTTATTTACTTCATATTCATTTCGATTCGATTTTGTTTTATTCCAATTCATTCAATTTTGGTTAATTTGATTCATTTCAATCAATTCAATATTTATATATTTGGATTCAATTTTGATTGACTTTTGAGTAAATTCAATTTATTCAGCGGTTTCAATTTCATTCAATGTAATGTATTCCAATTAATCCAATATTCATATATTGGGAGTAAAAATTAATTCGGTCCGTTTTTTTACAGTTGAAGATGCGTTCATTTCAGAAGAACATGAATTATCAAATTAATCAAAGTATTGTCCATCGCTGGCTATCACTTCTTCCCATCTTTCAGGTAATTTACGAATCCCGATACGGAAAAACGTCTCGGCTTTCAAGGCGATCCAGGTTAGGAGCCAATTTTCGATTTCTTTGAACGAAGTGAACCGGTGGCCTGCCAAATCGTGCTGCATCTGTCGGAATAACCAGTAATCAGAAGGAGCAATGTCCGGCAAGTACGGCAGGTGCGGTAGAATATTCCACTTCAACGTTTCCAGATAATTTTTCACCACTTCTGCGACATGAGGCCGAGCGTTATCGTGTAAGAGAATAACTTCGTCATGTCTTTCCTTGTATTCCGGACGTTTTTCTCGTGACGCTCGACTCAAACAAATCAATTGTAGCCTATACCGATCACCTGTAATAGAATCACCAGGTTTTGACAACCCATAGTATATAACACCCTTTTGGTCCCACCAGATACACAGCATCATCTTTGAACCATGAATATTCGATAAGTCGATAGCAACGATTGACCGGGCATATCATAGTATTTTCTTTTCTTGGGGTTATCGTAGAATATCCATTCCTCATCTCCTGTCACAATCCAATGTAAGAACCCCTTCCTCCGTTGTCTTTGAATCAGCTGCTCGCAAGTGAAAAATTGCCATTCAATGTCTCTAGGCTTCAAGTCATAAGGCACCCAATTGCTTTGCTTTTGAACCATGCCCATGGATTGTAATCGTACGGAAACTGCTTGTTGCGTAACTCCTAATGATTCCGCGAGCTCCCGTTGCGTTTCACTCGGATCTCCGTCGAGTAAAGCCTCCAATTCTTCGTTTTCGAATTTTTGTAGTTGTCCTGAGCGAGGCTTTTCTTCGACACTGAAATCGCCATTCTTGAAACGTCGAAACCATTCCCTACATGATTCATCAGTTGGAGCATTGTCACCATAAACTTCCACAAGCATTCGATGGGCTGTAGCTGCACTTTTTTCCAATTAAAACAGAAAACTAGCACCTCCCGCAAATGCTGCTCAGTTGAAACGGAACTTGACATACTGCACTGAGTAAAAATCGGGATTCTAGGAGGAACTCGGAGTGATATCAACTGAATATCATTCACAGATGTCTGACCTGTCTGAAACAATTGAAGTCGGTTGTGACTATGAAACATTCATGAGAGCGAGAGTCATCTTTTCAAACCGGACCGAACAAATTTGTACTCCCAATATATTCTGATCAAATTCTAATTCAATTTTATTTGATTCCATTCATTCCAGTAATATTCATATATTTTGATTCAATTTTGATCTATTTCAATGGACTCAATTTCCCTTCGACCCAATTTTTTTCAATAATATTCATGTGCTTTGATCCAATTTTGATTTATTTCGATGGATTCAATTCTATTTGATCGAATGTAGTCCAATAATACTCATATGTTTTGATTCAATTTTTATCTGTTCCGATGGATTCAATTTTTGCTTGATTCGATTGATTTCAATCATATATTTGATTCAATTTTGATTCAATGTCATTCAATTCGATTAAATTCAATTTTCGTTCATTTCTTTTGATTCAATTTCCATTCATTCCGATTTGATTTCGATTTATTCAGATTCATTGAGATTTTTTTCCCAATCTGATTCAATTTTGATTTGTTTCATTCATTTCGATTCAATCTTGATTTATTCCTTATGTTTTGACCCTGATTGTTGAGTTCGAAACAATTTCAACTCTACTTCCGACCGTGACTTGGGGTTGCACGTTTCCTTTTGATATAGTTGTACCCTCTGAATGCATCCTTTACTTGTTCGTAATTGTTTTTCACTCAACAGGGTTTTGTTACTGAGTTTAGTTATATGGAATACATCAGGATTTCAGCGTTCCAAATTTAGAATTCCAAAATCATACTTGGGTTAGAATAGAGTTTGGGTTTTAAATTAATTCAGTATTTTGATCATGGTTTTTGAAACCAAAACTGCATTGAATCTTGAATTGAATTCAAATTTTGAATTGAAAGTGAGATTGGATTGAAATTTAAGATGCAATTTGAATTTTGAATTGAATTGAGACCAAAAAATTCTCCTTTGATAGGAAATGATCGATTTGAACTAATATGAAAAGTGAAATTCAACCATCACATATTTCTTTTGTTGTGAAATGATGCAGGAAACCGGAAAAATTAATATTTTCAAGAAATTTCAATCATCGGAGCCCTGCCGACTGCGCCAAAATTATGTCACGTCCTGGGTGTTCCCATCCAAGACGACAATTTGTAATTGATTCCCCTATTTATCAATTAAGGAAGGAAAGGGTAGGATTGTGGATTTCCGAAAATTAGCTGGAGGTTTGATCAATAATGACAAATAAAATCCTGTGAAATTATAATTCATTCTTCAGACCTATGATTTTACATATGGTTTGCTCTCAACTGAATTGAAATTATTCCGTTGGGAGACAAACCAGCCACGAACAATTGTTCATTTGAAAATCTGGTGAATAAAGATATAAATTTCTTACAAATTTCACAATCGAATATTTTAATATTAAACAACTGGCGATTCTTACATCTGTCAGGAAGTCTATCGTTGTTTAAATTCCATCCTGAAACCTTCAACTGATTATTTATTTATTTATTTATTTATTTATTTCGTTTATACGGGTATAAAAGACCCTTTGGTACATAGAATATACATTATTTGAACCACATTATATATATCATACATCAAAGCATTAAGCATCATGTTAAGCTCGACTACATGCATCTTATATTACAACAACAGTTAACGTGTATAATTATAGGTGAAAAGGACAATTAGATATTAAATTTGACGAATAAGAGAAAGAGAATTCCTAAGATCAGAATGAGATGAAAATAATTCAAGCACATCACTGTAAGAATTTGCTAGGATAGATATCCGATTTACCGGATCAGAATAACCGTGTCTCGATTTATAAGAAATTGGATTGAACAATTTAGGGCGCCTCAATAAACGAGAAGGGACATTAAAACGTACAAGTCCAAGCAGTTGAGGGCAGCGAATTTTCCCATTAACAATTTTATACAAAAATGAAAAATCATTGAACAAACGACGTGATTCCAAGGGAGGCAAGTTAAGTAGAGCCATAATCAATGAGTAATCATGACAAGTGACGCTCAACGGACGGCCTATCTGATAGGCAGCAAAACGCAGAAACTTATGCTGAACTCTTTCCAAGTCTGTACAATCCCGAATTAAATGAGGACTCCAAATTTGAGACGCATACTCAAGATGAGGTCTAACTAAAGTACAATACAGTGTTCGAAGTGCAACAGGATCACGAAAATCTTTACAAACGCGCTTGATGAATCCGAGAGATTTCATGGAAGTACCAACTATGTGATTGTAATGATCTGAGAAGTTAAAACGAGAGTCAAATGAAACTCCAAGATCACGAACAGTATTTATAGGTGATAACAGAGAATGAGACAAGTTATAAGGAAAATAAATAGCATTTTTACCTCTATGAAATCTCATCACATGGCATTTAGTGAGATTTAATGACATATTAGATAGCACACACCAAGATTGTAACCGATCCAAATCAGATTGCAGATTTTGAGCATCTCTGTAAGTTCTTATAATCATAAACAGTTTCAGGTCATCAGCAAAAGAAGATGTGTGCAGTACTTGAAAATCGTAGAGATATCATTAATGAAAATAATAAATAATAAAGGACCTAGATGTGAGCCTTGCGGTACACCTGAGGATACAAAAATGAATCAGAGAAATATTGAGAGACACGAACTGATTGCGTACGATTCAGAATATAACTCTGTAACCACGACAAGAAATTGCTTCGAATACCTAGATTACTTAATTTATTTAACAATATATTATGATCAACTCTGTCAAAAGCCTTTGAGAAGTCTGTATATATAGTATCCACTTGGGCATTTTGATCAAGCGCAGAGGACACAACATGAGAAAAAATAGACAAGTTAGTTACGGTAGATTTGCCAGAAGTGAAGCCATGTTGGAAATCAGAAATAATATCAGAAAACAGTGGTGTTATTTTATCAGTAACTATATCTTCAAAAATTTTCGGCATAACATTCATGATACTAATCGGTCTATAGTTTCTCACGTCAGAACGGTCCCCAGATTTGAAGATAGGAGTAATTAAGCTGGATTTCCATTGGGAAGGAAATATTCCAGAGGATAAAGAGCTGTTGAAGATCTATAAATGGTTTTTTATTTCTAGTATGATTTTTTCTCAATTTTTCTACAACACGTGGATTTTTGAAGATTGGAGACTGAAAGAATTTTCTTCTATCACCAATCCTGGCCTCTGCCCTCTTAATCTGCTCCTCCAGCTCTTGGGCTGATGGCATCTATTAAAAGGAAAACAAAAATTCAAATCGCAATCAATATCAGAGAATAAGGGAACTCAAACAAGGCTTGATGATGTTTCAATGAAAGACCCAACTGACTTAGAAATTCGGAATCCTTGCATCACATTACTCGAGAAGATTCTGAGATCAAATTTGACAAATGAGAAGAGAATAAAAAGAAGGGTGAAAAGGGTAGCCAACCCTTAAGTTCAATAAACACTAAACTTGAGGGGTCGAACAAATGTTGTATAAACACGCAGAGCATCCGTTCGAACGGGACCGCATAATCACACGGAAAATAAAGGGCTATACTCACGTTGGTTGAGTTGACTGGAAGTCCTCAGCGGGGGATCGACACTGGATCAAGAATCTTCGCGGTTGTCACTGTCGATTTCACCACACTCCTGAGTTGTTCTGCTAAGTGCGTTGAGTTTGTACGACGTGATGTTCAGGACAGCGCAGCGTTGAAAAGATCTGTTGTAACCCGGTTCGGTGATTCTCTCACCACCATTCAAAATCAGTGAGAGATTGAGATGATTTTCCAGTCGAAGAAAAATCCTCACGGCTTGGTAATTCTCTCACTACCGTTCGAAGTCGGTGAGGAATCGATTTGATAAATCGGTGAGAGATCGAGTTGATTCCCCAGTCGAGGGAAAATCCTTACGGCTTGGTAATTCTCTCACCACCTTTGAAAATCGGTGAGGAATTTTGATAACTGCGTTGACACACAATTGTGTCAATTTTACATGATATGTATAAGTATGAAGTATGTTTAGTTCAAATGTAGTGGGTCAACTTTCATGGTACAACCACCAGGGGACTGTTGGAACTGTTTACTAGCAAATTTCTTCATCAAATAAGCTCCAAATTTGAAGTGCGGAATAGCTACGTTGGCAAGGTGTTAGGTTTCGATAGGTTATGTAGGTAGGTAGAGCAGGTTCGGTTCCCCGTTAGGTTGAAAACTTCTTACCGTTGCCAACAAAGTTATTCCAAACAATAATGATTAATGTGTGTCATATTGCCTTTCTACCAAACACCATAGTGAAGCGAAGGTTGATGTTATTTTTTTTCATAACCTTTGAATAAATCAATAAAAGTCTAATAGAGTCTGAAGCCAAGTTTATATCTTGATAATGTAAACTCTTTTCAATAACCTTTTCTCTTTCATGAGGAATATTGAATATATTGCGGCATCTAACCTTGATTTTGTCATATTGTGAAATCCATTGGAATGAATTGTCACTACGACTGCAGTACCTTTTTGATTTTTCATTGATTTGCAGAAATTTTATTGATATTTATGTACTAACAAGTGCCTTGTGAAATACTAGCGAGCAACTGGTCAGTTCTCCTAACTAGTATCTGATGAGTTAGCGCGTTACATCTCTAGCTACTCGTGAATATTCCTCACTAGTTCCTCACAAGTTACACGCGCAAACTCGTAAGTGCCTTATGATTAACTGGAGAAAATGTCTACCAGGCTAGTTATACCCATGATTTTGCAACATCATGCTCACTCCAATTCAATCGAAACAACGTGAGGATTTGTAATTTTCCGTTGTGTGATGTGAAATTTGATCTTCAATTCTTCAATCATTGCGGAGAAATCTTCAGAATGAAGTAGATCGCAGGAACTTTCTTCTACATTCAGTACACTTGAAAAATGACTTTGAATATCACCAATTCTGTCCACCAAATGGGCTTGATTTTCCATTTCGCAGGCAATTATTGGAGACGTATTGAAGAATTTTGAGCCATCATCGATATGAGGTGACTTTGTGTCAATGCTCAATTCAGGAAGGCTCAGATAGTTCTTCATCTTCATTATGCTTGGGAAGGGTTGAAATCGAACTCAACTTCATGGAGGATCTAATTATTTGATAATTCATAAGTTGGTGTATCCGATGAAATAGATTACTCTGTAATCTCTTACCTCTTTGGAAACTGTGACTCGGACTTGCAATACTTTCAATTTCGTTTTCTTCACACACCGGTTTTTGATCTCTATCAGGCATATTATAAGCGTCTAGTTCATTTCCGATTGTGATTTATTCTTCCTGCATTGTGTATGCAGATAATTGAACTGACTCAAACTGTATTTATCTTGCAGATATTTAGAAGCTACCCCCAAACTTTTTGTTACTGTATGATTCTCCAAATTGGAAGGATTGCGGCAGGAATTAAATTTCCCACGAGTAGCCATAACGCACAAACACGAGTTTTTTTCGTGGAACGTGCGAAGGCAAGATGGTTTTTCAATCATCCCAACAGAAATGGCGATGATCTGTTTTGTTAAGAAAATCAAGTTGGAAAACACAAAAGTATCGAAATATTCATTCCACGTTCGGAGTTCACAATATCGGAACAGGAGAAGAATCACTTGAAGATTGGTTGTTAAAAACAAGAGTGTTCAAGTTCAGGGAGCAGTGCAAAATTTGAAATGATTGAATGAGGAAGCAAATTATTCATTGTTCTTGTTGATTCTTTCTGCAATCACTCGGGTGCAGATTGAGTTCTCCTATTCTCTGCTCAATATTGAACAGATGATAGACTAATTTGGATTTCTATAATGTTGAGAGACACAAACACGAGAAAATTCTTCAATTGAAAGTCAATTTTCATCTATAGAAGAAAAGTCTTTCCTTTTACAATTAAATTGACATACACCCAATTATTCACCCATGACCGGATAGAGATCGAAATTCGTAGAATTGATGGTAGGTTTTATGAAAAAAATTTGCAAAAAATTGATCGATACACTTAGCTTCAAGAATGAGATTTGAATGGGAAGAAAAACGCCTGTCAACAACGTTTATGGTAGTGTTCTCGTATCTTTCATCGTAAACTACATTTAAAAACAAAAATTTCAACAAAAAAATCTTTGGAAAAGATTAATTTCTCGCGAAGTTATGAGCATCAGAACAAAAAAAAGTCTCCTTCCAAGAAAAGCTCGTGCCTCCTGAATGGGTAGAGATCAGGGTCTAAAAATTCACCGTGAGATTCCTTTCAGTGGGTACTGTACCACATAGAAATTCGATAAAGATCGGAGAGGTCAAGTGATTCGATAGGTGAATTTGGCATGGAATGCCCCATATTCATTGGCATGAATAAGATAGCTTCATTTTATGTTCATGAAATGAGTATGGGATCATCTGTGAATTACATCACGGTCTTACTAATTTCCTTTCCTATCGCATCAATCCCACATGTGGGGAATGCGATGAAGAAGGGAATAAAGATAAGCGTCACTTAATTCGTGGACATTCCTTATAGTGTTGAGAATATATTCGTTCAACACCACAAATTTGGAATCCATGGAATATATGTCATTAATCCTCTCAGTATTCGCTTCTTCTGTTGATTTGAATCAAAAAATGTTCAAAAATGAATGCAATGACCATTATCTCAAATGAGCTGATTCATTATTATTAAGATACTCAATACAACCATACTCTAAATTAGAATCCATCAAGTATCTCATTATCTGTAAGTAAAATGTACCCATTGGAAAAATTGCTTATTTGATTTGAACTCCCAAATCGTGGGTTATAATACTGCATTTCAATGATTTCAAAACTATCCAAACTATCATTGTTCATATGAAATCTGTTCTATGAAATAGGTTTTATTCAGAAAAATTGCTCGGAAATTTGAACTGAAAAAGTATCTCATTGTGATCATAAACTTAGTTTGCTGTTCAAAGAATCGAACTCTCGGAATTATTGGGTGTGTGAATATGACTCCACCCTATCCTAACACATGTCGTTGTTAATATATTCTACGTGTACTAATAGATAGCAACACTTGTATTCGATAGTACTTTTTGTCAGCTGTCAAACGCACTACGCGACATTTGGTTTGGCTTGTGAGCAACAAATTTTTACCTCCTTGAACATGTTGGTTTTCGTTTCAAGTAAACATCATTTGTGGGAAGTGTTTTACACTATTTTATTGCGAAGAAAAGTGCAGCGGAAACGTATCGTTTGCTTGTGGAGATTTACGGTGAGCATGCTCCATCTAATACAACTTGCAAGGAATGGTTTCGACGATTTCAAAATGATGATTTTGGCACTGAGGACGGGGAGTACAGAAAACCATCAAAAAAATTGGGAGATGCTGATTTGCGAGGATTATTGACAGAGGATTCTTGCCAGACTCAAGCAGAACTGACTGCAGCATTGAATGTTGAACGATCAACTGTTGCGAAGCGTTTAAAAGCTATGGGAATGGTTCAAAAACTCAATAACTGGGTTCCACATGAATTGAGAGAAAAGGACATGGACCGTTGAAAAACAATTTGTGAAATACTACTTCAAAGACAGCAACGACAAAGATTTTTGCATCGAATAGTCACAGGAAATGAAAAATAGATATACCATGAGAATCTAAAACGCCAAAAATTTCGGGCGAAGCCAGGTGAACCCGGCTTACGCTCTGCATTTGGTGGGATCAGAGGGGTGTTGTATATTATGAATTGCTCGAACCCTCTCAAACTATTGATGGAGAACTTTACCGACGACAACTGATGCATTTGAAGCAAGTCATAGAAAAAAAACGACCAGAATGGATGAATAGGCACAGTCAATTAATTCTGCAACATGACAATGCCAAACCGCACACCGCATAAGTCATGCAAAAATATTCAGATGGACAGAACTGGGGAGTACTATTCCACCCGCTATATTCGCCAGACATTTCGGACAATGCATCTTACATCTTACAGGAGAACGGTTCACTGAATACGAAAGTATCAAAATTTGACTCAATAATTGAATCAGCTCAAAAGATCAGGATTTCTTCAGGCAAGGAATACATAAATTACCTGAAAGATGGGCAAAAGTTGTAGCTGCAGATGGAGCATACTTTGAATGAACTGTTCTTCAATTCTCTAAACAAGCAAATGTGTTTTATTTCAACAAAAAAGGGCGGAGTCATATTCACAAACCCAATAAAATTCACAACTATTGGATATATGATATAATTTTATTGTCTGAAAAAACCCCTTGTATTGAAATAAATGAGATTATTATACTCTAAACTATACTGGTTCATAGATGACAGTATTTTTGATCCTATAACTCCATGTTCTTGAATATTATAATTATTTCATCCGCCTGATCTCGCGTTGTTTTGTCATGATGGGAAAAGTTCATCATATGCAAGCCATGTCTATTCATTTCGTGAAATATATTTCCACTTGGAGATAAGAATTGAACTGGTGAAGAAGAAAATTATCATGTCAAATACTTTGTTGTTAAGAATTTCAAATACTAAGTATAATCACGCCTGATTTCTATACGAAACTTTACGTTATGAAATTGAAATTATATTTCATTGCACAGAAAAAACGATATTCTAGGATTGAGAGGAAGTTATTCTTCACTCTTCCTCTAAACCAATTCTCTTATTATAAGACTAACCCCCTCTAATTTTCAGTGACTTCATAAGATATTCTTCGTTTTAGAATGAATTCTTGAAATAAGAATATTCCCAAATCATTTTAAATCACCGCTCTGTACAAAATAATTTTGTAAATTATCTAGCCTGAGATGTGAAATGACTTATAAATTCACAATATTCGTATAAAAGTCATTCTAAACATGAGAAAATTACTAATTTAATGAAAGAACCCTATGGGAGAACTCAATGACGGAATATTGAATTGAACTTTTGAATTCTTCATATTCAGTATCAGACAAATTATTACTGATACTGAATTTGAATAATTTGCAAGTCTAGTCTAGTCGGTGTAAGAACTCCGGTAACAGTTTCAACGAAAATATCTTTATATAATATTTTATTGCTGTTATTTGAAAATTTGTAACTCATCAGAATGTTAAGAGAAATATTCTTAATAGTATACAGTCGGAGAAGAATATTTGAAATTCATCAATAACAACGTGTTCAAAAATATTCCCGTTAGATCTGTTACCGGACTTCTCAAACTGACTATACAATATTACTTTAATTTATGATGTCAGAATTCATAACTGGCGTACAGCTGTACTGGTCAAAGCGTCATTCTCTTATTAGGGTTAGGATTTTGTGTTAGGTTCGATTCCGCGAATCATTTATGAGCACGTTCAATATCATACGTGCGCATAAATTATCCTATGTCATATCACCACGTAATGAACATATGAAAGGGGTCATGTTTTGCAAAACATTTATTATTACGAATCCATATTCAGCTGGATATTCTGGATGTGGGCATAGTAAATATTATGAATAATTGAGGTTAACGCATAGTATCCTTGAAATGGGAATCCTGTAGTATTCTTAAAATGAGAATACTTCACGTCATTCTCAGTATAAGAGGAATGCTCACTTACAACAAGAATATATTCTTGGCGCTTATTTTAGATGTCAATGTTCTTAAAGTTAGATGCGCCCTCTCAATCTTAGAATATGGTTTTTTCGGTGTGATTTTCATTCCGGAATTCATCACATAAGAGTTATAAATCGGATGAAGGATGAGATTGACAAAAATAATTAGTTATTCAGTTAATAGAGTGCTTTTTTTTATTCCAGAGAATGAATTCCAATGAGCTCATTTGCCTCCCCGTGGATGATTGCGGGTCTTCCAGGGGGATATTCATGATACCTGTCCTTGATATCCTTTTTATCCATCCCTGGTAGTATCTGCTTCCTTTACGTGGTGAGGAGGATAAGTATCTCAGAGTTGGATCTTTCTTTTGAGTGGAATGAACTACTCAAGAGAAAGAATACAAACTGAGAGAAACGAAATCATCCTAATGCCAGAAACATCGGCAAAATTAAACGGAAGGAAAGCAAGGGATAAACTACCTTCCTTGACATGTTTCAATACTTCCCGAGGAAATGAAACCTTTTTCCTAACCTGGAATATTATGTAACAAAAACAAACAAACAAATTAATAAATACATGATCGCGCTCTCTCGGGTAAAATATTCCGGAGGTGAACTAGTCTCCCGTTCGGATCTCCGGGTGGAGGCTGCTCGAGGAAGCTTCATCAGCAAAGAACGAAAACCGAAGAATAGGATAGGGAAAAGAAACAACATTCTTCGAGCCAGAGCTTGGAATGTTAGATCACTGAGACAAGCGGGAAAATTAGAAAATTTGAAATTAGAAATGAATAGGTTGAATATAGACGTAATGGGGATTAGCGAAATGAGATGGCCACAAGAGGGCGATTTCTGGAGTGGGGATTATAGAATAATTCATACAGGATCAAAGAACGGTCAAGCAGGTGTAGGAATTGTAATGCATAAAAGAGTAGGAAATAGAATAGAAAATTATTTGCAACATAATGAACGTGTGATGATGGTTAGAATCAGAACAAAACCGGTAGACACAGTCATAGTCCAAGTATACATGCCCACATCTGCATATTCGGAGGATGATATTGAAAAAACATACGAAGAAATAGAAGAAGTGATAGAATATGTGAAGGGAGAAGAGAATTTGATAGTGATGGGGGATTGGAATGCGGGAGTAGGACAAGGAAAAGAGGACAACATTATAGGAGATTTCGCGTTAGGGAGGAGGAACGATAGAGGACAACGTTTGGTCGAATTTTGTGGAAATCATAAGATGGTTATCACAAACATTTTATTCGCAAATCATCCAAGAAGAATCTACACTTGGAAAATGCCAGGAGATACAGCAAGATACCAAATTGATTACATATTAGTGAAACAAAGATTTAGAAATCAAGTGAAAAACTGTAAAACTTATCCCGGTGCAGATATTAATAGTGATCATAATATGTTGATGATGAAATGTTCTCTGAAATTCAAATCTCTGAAGAAGAAAAGGAAAATGCAGAAAAGATGGAATTTGAAGAACCTCAAGCAAAAACAAACACATGAGGTATTCGAGAAAATGTTCGATGAAAAATTGGGAGATCAAAAAGAGAAAGACTTGGGAATAGAGAGGAGTTGGACAAAGATGAAGGGGAATATAAGAGAATGTGCGGATAAGATTTTGAAGAATGATGGAGTAGAAGCTAAAAACCCATGGATAACGGAAGAAATTTTAGAATTGATAAATGAAAGAAGAAAATACAAGAATAATGATAGCCAAGAAGGCCAGCAACGATACAAATCATTGAGAAATAAAATAATAAGAGAATCAAGGGAAGCAAAAGAACAGTGGTGAGAAAAGAAATGTCAGGAAATAGGAATAAGATTGCATTTAGGGAAAATAGATGAAGCATACAGGATTATTGAAAGATTTTTCGGACAAATGCAATCTAGAAGCAATAAGATTAGGTACGAAAAAGAAGTACCGGAAGATTTCCAAAAGAATAAAATTGTCGCTAGCACGAAAAAACAAGGGGCAGACAAATGCGAGAACTACAGAACGATCAGTTTAACTTCACATGCTTCGAAAATACTGACCAAAATTATATACAGGAGGATGGGAAATAGAATAGAGAGTAGATTGGCAGAGGATCAGTTTGGTTTTAGAAAAAATAGGGGAACGCGAGAAGCAATCTTAGCACTCAGGGCAGTAATAGAGAAAAGGATAGCGCTGAAGAAATCTGTGTACATAGGTTTTGTAGATATACAAAAGGCTTTCGATAATGTGGACGGGGAGAAGATGTTTGCGATCCTGAAGAAGGTGGGAATAAATTATAAAGATAGAAGAGTAATATACGAATTATATAAGAATCACAAATAAGAAGAGGGGTGAGACAAGGATGCTCATTATCGCCACTGATTTTCAATTTATATATAGAAGAAGCAATGAACGAAGTGAAGGAGGAAATTCAATCGAAATCACAGATTCAGGGAGAAAATATAAGTATGTTGAGATTCGCGGATGACATAGCTATATTGGCCACGAGTAGTACTGAGTTAGAAAATATTCTCAACACTATGAGAGCAATATTATTGGAATTACTATTGTATGAATATAAATAAAGACAAAACAAAATTCATGAAGGGTACAGCAGCGAAAACAGCTAGAAGAACGAGAATCAAAATAGATAACGAGACAATTGAACAGGTGAAAGAATTCAAATATCTAGGAAGCATAATTACAGAGAACGGCAAAAGCGAAAGGGATATAAGAGCAAGAATAGCACAAGGGAAACAAGCTTTTTATCAAAAGAGACAGTTATTATGCTCAAAAAATATAAGCTTGGAAGTAAGGAAGAAATTCTTGAAAAGTTACGTTTGGAGCACAGCATTATATGGTTGCGAAACTTGGACAATGGGGAAAACTGATCAACGAAGACTTGAAGCTTTTGAAATGTGGTGTTATAGGAGGATGCTCAGAATAAAATGGATAGACAAAGTCAAAAATGAAGAAGTACTCGAGCAGATAAATGAAGAAAGAAATCTTTTGAAACACATCGTGAAAAGGAGAAGCAATCTTATAGGACACACATTACGGCATGAGAGTTTATTGAAAACAATATTGGAAGGGAAAATGAATGGTAAAACTGGTAAAGGTAGGCCTAGAGCAAGTTATATGAAGCAAATCGTACAAGACAAGGGATGTAGTAGATATGTAGAAATTAAACGTTTGGCGGATAATAGACAGGGGTGGAGAGTTTCATCAAACCAGTCGTAAGACTGATTACTTCATGATGATGATGAGCTCATTTGATAGTGAATGAATGAAACGACATTTTATGGTTATGAAATTATTATAGAGTCAAAGAGACATTTATTCAATTCAATGAAATGGGAATCAATTAAATCCATTTCATCAATCCGAAGAACATTTTTCTCAGTGTAATTTCCCCTATGTCAATCATCTGAATTAATATAAAGATGAACAGGAAAGATAAAGAAGATGAAAAATGTGGATAGATGGGAAGAAAGAGGTGGAAAGTATAAAAAAAGGTTAGCTTCTATACCGATCACCCTCTGCAACACGATGGTTTGACACGTTCCAAACCCTTCTCACTCCCTTCTTTCCTCACCACACTATCTCGCCGCTCTACGTTGACGGTTTCCTTATGGTTGGCTTGTCATCGGCAAAGATACAAAGATAATTGGTCATTCGGGTATACATCGGGTGGTACGTGGAACTATATGGAACCAGAGGAGGAGACTCGAACGAAACTCAAGAGTACTCTGTGGAAGAAGGGGGGCGAAGCACTTTGAGCAGATTTGCTTTGGCTGTTGTTTCGGGCTGGTATTTTAGTTCAGATCAAAAGACCGTTACTACACTGGCCAATTCAGCCGTACCTAAGCTGCAGTGTCAATTTCTTCTCTCTATCTCTGTACCTACTTTTTCTTACTTACTCTCTCTCTCTCTCTCTCTCTCTCTCTCTATCATTGTGTGTTATTCAATTCCAAGGTGTTAATCCATCACATCATTCTTGAAAATCACTCAAATTTGTGAGAATATGTGGATTCGTATTCACATTTTTTCAATCTACTTGAAGTCGTGGAGGAAAGCATGAATGCTTAGGTTTTTCCAGAAGGAAGTTCTCGATGACAGAACATAACAATGGCATTGTATTTACTTCATCAAAATGCTTTAATAGATGAAAACGAAATATTCTGATTGGAATCTAATTTTCTGATACCGAGAGAACACCTTCCTCAGACCACACTTATTTTTGTCGAAGTTGTTTCTCCTTGAATACATATACCAGGTATACCGGTATGAAATGAGCGTTTTTTTCGCGAAAATGAAACACTCATTGCGAATGCGAAAGTGGAAAAAATTCATTCAAAGTATTGACCATTGCTCTATACATATTCTGACCACCTTTCTCGCAATTTGTGGATACCACGCCAATAGAAATGTTCGTCTTTTGAAGCAAACCAATCAGACACCCAATTTTCGGCTTCTTCGTAGGAATCAAAGTGCTGCTCAGCCAATGCATGTCCCATCGATGAAAACAAATGGTAGTCGGAAGGGCCAAGTCTGGTGAATACGGTGGGTGGGGTAGCAGCTCCCAGCCAAGTGCTTTGATTGTATCCTGAAACGGTTTCACTTTGTGTGCAGGTGCATTGTCGTGTAATAAAATTACTTTGCCGTGTCTTCTGTCCCATTCTGATCGTTTTTTGATCAATCAATGGTTCAAATTGATCATTCGTTGTCTTTAGCGATTGGTATTAACAGTTCCACCAGGTTTTAGAAACTCATGATACACCACACCTTTTTGGTTTCACCAAACAAAGAGCATTGCCTTCTTGCCGAATTGATCTGGTTTTGCAGTCGATGTTAATGGTTGTCCCGGATTAACCCATGATTCTCTCCGTTTAGGATTCTTAATATAAATCCATTTCTCTTCGCCAGTAACAATTCGGTGCAAAACTGATTTTCTCTCGTGTCTTTGAAGCAAAATTTCACAAGTTTTTTTTCGGGTTTCCATCTCTCTTTCATTCAATTCATGTGGCACCCATTTCTCACACTTTTGGATCTTTTCTATAGCTTTCAAACGGTCATAAATTGTTTGTTGTGCAACATTTAACGTTGCTACCATTCGCTTTTGACTCAAAGTATCATCTTCATCCAATATTGCTTGCGGTTCAGCGTCTTCAAACTTTTTTGGTGGTCTTCCACGTTCTTCTTTCCTCACATCAAAATCATTATCTCTGAACTGTTGAAACTAGGGATAGGCGATGTTGGAAAAAAACATCGATGCTGGAACATCAATAATTATTTTGTTTCAATTTTCATAAATCGATTATTCGACAAAAAAAAACATCGATTTAAAAACAATTGATGTTTTTCGTCTTTTTTTCAAATGAGCTGTAAATGAATAATGTGTACCCTGGTGGAAATGGGAGCGAGAAGGAAGAGTGAACGAAGCGTATGCTGAAGGTTAACAGAAACGTTAATGGAAAGTATACGAAGCTTGAATGGAAAGGATACAAAGAGCATGTGGAACGGGAATTGAAACAAAGAAAGCGGGAAAAATTTAAGAGATCTAGACAAAAAAATTGAACCTTGTAGTGAGGATCGAACCGGTGACTTTCACTATGGTAGGGTCTTATCCACTGAGCCATGGATCATCGTTGACTTCGATTGCTGAAAGATGTTATTTGTAGTCACACTGAAAACAAAATTTATTCCAGTCAAATAAATATTTATTTGTCCTATACCGAAGAAATATTTATTAGAATTAACAAAGTATTCTTTGGAACCAAAATAATCTATTGGAATCAAATAAACGATTAAAACCATCTATTTAATTCAAATAAATTATTTTGGTTCCAAAGAATACTTTGTTGATTCTAATAAATATTTCTTTGGTACAGGACAAATAAATATTTATTTGACTGGAATAAATTTTTTTTTTCAGTGCAGAATAGGTATGACTCGCATACGCTTCATATAACCCACTATTACGTTACATGAAGCATATGCGAAACGAGATCGGAAGTTTATGAAACGTATACAGAACGTATGATTTGATGACTTTCCAGCAAGCGGGTATCATACGCTCCAGAAAGAGGGAGTTGAAACGTTTTTCGCTTCATATACGTTCCCTTCTCGCTTTGTGTATACACTTCATTTTCACCAGGGTAGCGGAAGAAACGATAACATATATCTCACAAAAGTAAAAATTTATGTCTTCACATTCATGTATTATATTTTTTGCTTTATATTTCTCATCTTCATAATAATTTACATCAGTTTCTTCATTTATCTGTATGTAACGATAATAATTTATTGACTAGTCACATCAACTTTGGTGAAGTTTGGTAACTCTCAATAATAGAGGTTCAATCTTATGTTTAATTCCACATTTTCTCATCTAAAGAACCGAGGAATAAAAGTTTTGATCATCTTTTTCCTGTTAATCTGTTTCTCAATTGGTTTTCCACAACTCCTGCTTTCGGAAACAAGCGTTCAGCTGGAACAGAAGTTGCTACGATTGAGAGATATTTGATCGCAATTGGGTATAATTTGGGGTATGCGTTTTCCATCTCATTCCAATATTGAAGCGGATCAGTCGATCTTTCTACCACGGATTGGCTCAAAAATTGTTCTAACTCAACGTTTTCTTCATCAGGATCTTTTAGTTCAGCTTGGACTGCAACAATACCCTCATGAATCGCCCAAAACTTATCAGCAGCAGATTCATCACCCGAAACATGTTCATCGACTGGCACCTCGTTCTGATTGTCGCTTAGTTCAGAATTCATCTCATTATTTATTTTTCTCAATACTTTACGCAGTCTCTCATTCGTTAGGTTCACGTTTACGTAGCTTGTGTGTTGAGTCAAACATCCAATAAATTCCCCGATGTTTTCATGTAAAAGTATCGATCGATACATCGATGTATCGGTCTTCAAAAACATCGAGTGAAAAAATCGATTATTGATGAAAAAAAGCATCGATGTTGCAATAATCGATGTAACATCGCCCATCCCTAGTTCAAACCATCTTTTGCATGTTGCTTCTGACAGAGCATGATCACTATATGCCTCGACCATCATTCGATGCGACTCTGCAGCACCTTTCTTCAAATGGAAACAAAAAATTGACGGTTTCCGCAAATTATCACTTTCTGGTACAAAATTCGACATCTTTAACACGATGGAAAAATATGATGTAGTTTGTTCAATGACTTGATGTCCATAAAATATGTTTGACAGATGTCATACCAACCAAACAGACCAAAAATCAAGGCTCGTTCACAACGAATATTCCCTGTCCACACATTTGTATCTCAACGCTCACTTCATTCCGGTATACCTGGTATACTTGAACTTTGAGTTGTTCAGTATGGGACATGGCATAATCTGATTTGGGATTGATGAAAATGTTCAAGACTCATCCTTCCCAATAAAGAATACTGGTTGTACATCGTGCAGAAAAAATGGAGACATGTTGACTTCAGTATATTTTTACTCAGGTGAAGTTAGTTCCAATAAACGTCTCAAACTTTTTGAAACTCCTGGTGCGGACAAGATGCTTTGCTCGACCCTGGAAATCACAAACTGTAGAGAACTATATGAACAAAATGAGAGTGATGAAGTTCCGATGAATTCTATACAGGGTGGTCCATTCAAAGTGATATAGTCAAATATCTCGGAAACTAGTGGAGATGGGAGAAAATGTTCCAGATGAAAAGTTTAGGGTTCCAAGGGGGAAGTATAATGCTGACCTTGAAAAATCCCTCAGAGGTCATTTTGAAGGTCATTTAGGGGCCAAAATGGTTTTTTTAGATGGGACTCCCATTTTTTTATCATGGCATGGGAAAGCTGGTTTCAAACCTTTCATGAAACACTGGTCATGGACCCCTTTTCGTCCATTGGGGTACAAGGTATGGACCGTCGAAGTTACTGATGAACTACTCTTAGCGCTACCCAAGAACAACGACGTGGAAGTGGTAGTCCTCTGTTCCCTCCGGAGTGCTTGATTATCGTGAGTTCCCTTGCCTCTCACATGAGGGGTGCTTGATCCTGTTACACATTACTGCCAACCATAATAAGAAGAGACTCAGTGTTCCCGTTTGTTCATGTTTACATTTTTTTTTCAATGAAATTAACTCTAATCTGCATTGAAATCAGTCCCGATCTTCGGAGAAGAGCGATGAAGAAGAATACATAAACAAACAGAAGCATCGAATTTCCGTTTATTATGGTTGGTTATGTGGATGATTACGGAAATACGCGATCATTTAAACACTGGTTCTGAACTGAGACCATCACAATCGTTCTTCTCCTTTGCATATCCAATCATCTACATTCATCAATTTATTCCATTTGATTCAATCGGAGAAATGAATCACTATCCACCCTCTGAAATTATTGATATGATGCTTGTGCTTGGCTCATGTCACAATAATCACAACCAAGCCGCAAGAGTTTACTGGGATCGGTATCCCGATCGCCGCATCGCACACCCCACGACCATCCGTCGACTCGAGTTGAAGGCTCGACGAGGAGCATTGGAGCGAGATCTAAGACATCGGTACGATGAGAATGATATCCGTGCACTCACCATATTGGGACTTATCCACTTGGACCCTCATGTTAGTAGCAGATCGTTGGCACGAATAACTGGTATACCCTGGACTACTGTTCCGAGAATCTTGAAGCATGTCGAATATCGACCATACCACATTACTTCAACTCAAGCTCTCACTCGAAACGACATGAGACTTCGAATTAGATTCTGCGACTGGGCACGAGCAAGGCTGGTTGACGATCCTCAATTCTTCGACCATGTAATGTTCTCCGACGAAGCATCTTTTCAGAGCACTGGGCATTTGAATAGACACAACTCTCGTTACTGGTCAGATGTTAACCCGCATTGGTATCGAGCAATCGACAACCAACATCGTTGGAGCGTAAATGTGTGGTGCGGGATCGTCAATGGCTATTTAGTCAGTCCACATTTTTTCAACGGCACTTTGGACGGTCCCATGTTTCTGGAATTCCTGGCGGATCATTTGCCAGGCTTGCTTGAGGATCTGGATTTACAAACAAGGCAGAGGAGGTGAGTCCAACTAGATTCGGCAACACCCCATTACGCATTGATCGTGAGAGAATACCTTGATCATGATTTCCCGGGAAGGTGGATTGGACGAGGTGGGCCAGTTGCGTGGCCTCCACGCTCACCCGACTCCACGTCTCCCGACTTCTTCTTGTGGGGATTTCTGAAAGACGAAGTATTCAAGGCCCAACCAACAACGAGGGAGGACATGATCGATCGCATCCGCACTGTTTGTGCCAACATACTGCGATCAGTGTTTCTGAAGACGGTTACAAATTTCTGGCGGAGATTGGGATCAGGTATCCAGGCAGAGGGGGGTAACTTCGAGCGATTATTGTAACATCATCAAGCACCCCTCATGTCAGAGGCAAGGGGACTCACAATAATCAAGCACTCCGAAGGGAACAGAGAACTACCACGTCCACGTCGTTGTTCCTGGGTAGCGCTAAGAGTAGTTCATCAATAACTTCGACGGCCCATACCTTACACCACAATTGGCGGAAAGGGGTCCATGACCAGTGTTTCGCGAAGGGTTTGAAACCAGCTTTCCTATGCCATGATGAAAAAATGGGAGTGCCATCCAAAAAAACAATCTTGACCCCTAAATGACCTTCAAAATGACCTCTGAGGGATTTTTCAAGGTCAGCATCATACTTCCCCTTCGGAACCCTAAACTTTTCATCCGGGACATTCTTCCCCATCTACACCAGTTTCCGAGACATTCGACTATATCATTTCAAATGGACCACCCTGTATAATTATATAACCATTTATATTGAACTTAGTGTTGCCGCGATATTATCGTCGATAATTGAGGAATAATCGATTATCTCAATTCTTACACGTTCCTATGGAATATATAATCCACGAATCTTCGATTATGCTCATGATGAAACGGAATTATGAATGATCCCAGACTTGTACACAAAATAAACCAAGATATGCTTCCATTTATCGTTACGATATATCGATAATTATCGTTACGATAGTGTAAGAATATTTTGATTTATTTTGTTTAAAAGACCAAGATGATCCATTATCCCGTTTCATTTCGTGCACAGTCGAAGACCTACGCGCCAAAAGTTCCATGAAAACCTGTCAAAATTAAGATAATGGATTATTTCTGAATTTCGACGATAATATCGCGGCAACACTAATTGAACTTTTATAGAGAAGAATTTAAAATCAACATTCTCTCGTCTAAATTGATCGACGAGAAAGTAGTCCTGCATACATAATCATCCTGCGTTTCTTTACTGACATAATGGACATTCGTCAATGACAGTCTTGAATTTCTTATGAGATATGAAAATACTCACGATTGAATTCGGCGTATGGCTTATAGCCCGTGGTGGGGAGTATGCTTCATGAGTAACGGCGTCACAGTAACACGTTACATCTTCCAGGAACTTGTAACGGTATCGCGTTACAATTTTCGGTCACTATTCACAAATTTTCCTTTACATTTGACGTCATATTTTTTTTGCTAAGTAATCTCCCAATAAATGAATACTCCAATATTATGTAACTGTGATTTTGAACTAAAATTTTGAACACACGTGAATTCGATATAAAACATTGGTCAGAAGAAGAGATTTCGAACCCTGATCGGTTGAAATCGAAAAAGTTTCGAACCATTTCAATGTGAGAGCTACACTGAGAAAAATCATCTATTATAAATCACTAGACTCGCTAGTATATTGAGGATATACTTGCATTTTGAGGTTATATCCCAAACATTCTAATCAAAAGCATCAGACTATCTATTATAAAATGTCATTATCCTACCATTAAATCCTAGGAAGTCTGTCCCTTTTGAAGAGAATGTATGGTATACAACTTTAGACTGCAAGTATATCCGCAATTTACTGGCGAGTCCAGTAATTTATATTAGACAATTTTTCTTCGTGTAAGAATACCAAAAATTATCGACAGGGAAACTAAGGCCTTTCTAGCATAATTCGATGAATTTGAAAATCCAAAGAATTGCTTGATCCTATAGAACTGTTTTAAAACTCTTGTGCTATTTAGATTATGTTACAAAATCGATAGGCGAACTGACACACGGAGCCCTCTCATATTATGTACTGAAATATGTTCATGAGCCTGATATTTCACAATTGGTTGAGAGTGAGTCATTTCCTGAGAAGTTACTAGAATTAACTGGCTCCAGTCCAATGATTAAGATTCGGGTTTGTGAGCATTCAGGGCTATAATATACTATCACTTCCATCTGAAAATAACATGTTAGTTCCTTTAGTGTGCCTCACCTTGCTCCAAGTACTCCAGATTCGCTATTTCCAGTTATAAAAAAAAATTAATTAGTTGGGTATGCATTGGAGCAATTTGGAGCACACAGAATGAACGAACTCAATGGTAGTTGCTCTGAGTTGGACTTCCCCGTTTCATAGGGAACCAACTTAAGGGGCTTATTATATCCACGCCACTATTGGATGAGGTAACATGAAAAAGAGAAAAAGAGGTATCTGGACCTCTTTTTCTTCTTTTATTTGTGATATTTTGTCTCATGCGTCAAACGCACGCATACAATCGCAACTGTAGAATCATCAGTTGATACAACTTACGCAAGAACGCAAGAGCGCAGATCTCTCAGCTCCGTGGGACATCACCCTTACGCAGTTCCTGCGCACTGCGTTCTTGCGTTGGCAGGCAGACCATGAAAGACATATTACATGCATGCGACTGTCGCATGCGTCGAACATGAGCAGAAAACAGAGATATCTCGGAACTCTATTTTCTGCTCATGTGAAATATTCTGTGTCGTTTAACAGACGAGAATTCCAAACAGTAATGACTCCTCGGATATAATAATGAACAAAAAAATTTAGTGTCATAGTTATGGTTTATTATTCCCAAAGCTATTTTGGTGACACAATATTTGGATTTAATAAAAACAACGATGACATTTGAGTCATGGTTGAAGAAGTTGATTCATCTAATTGAAATTAAAATTTGTCAAATTTTCTTGACAACAGGTAACTTATCATGTAAGGTAATTACATTTTTAAAGTAACTGTAACTGTAACGCGTTATTTGTGAAGAAAGTAACTTCTAACGAGACCGCGTTATCTCCGAAATGTTTCCGTAAAGTCATCTTGAAGATGCATAAAAGATGTTTTCTGTCACATTATAACTTGGAAATGTTTTTGAGATATCTCTTACGGATCCTTTGCAAGATAGAATTGAGATCATCTCACAGGATCTCACTTCAGGCATCTTAGAAACGTTTCGAACATGTATTCAACCCTCCAACGGCCGCATCAGTATCTTAGACGGGAACGTTCGCGTGGGGTGTAAAATAACATCCCACGGTACCCTGGCGAGAAAACGGCGTGCACATAAAGTTGAAACAGCGTACCAATAACGTGATTCTGGCCAATATACGTTCAATGCACGCTCACTTCAATATAAGCGTGAGTACAGCGTGCATGAACGCTTTTCTTCACGCTCGATCCACGCTCAACTGCGCCAATTGACTTTTAATACACTCTCATGTGACGGTAATAACACTCCTATGCGACGCTCCAAATGCACGCTTTATTTTCACCAGGGTAACCTGGTGAAGATTTCCGCTTGTGAAAAGCGAATGTTGGAACACATGAAGCGTAAAAAAGTTTCAATATCCGCTTCTCCCACGCTTAGATGCTGCTTCGTTAACTCTTCCTTATCGCTCCATATCATCATTTTCACCAGGGTGTTTTGGCTGTACGTTCAGATCATATGAGATTTTCTTCTCACTATCTTGAAATATTTTACATGTTCATATATATTTTTCATACAATTCTACATTCTATCATGAAATTCTCAACTCCTATCAATGAAAACCGAATTGATGTGATAAATGATCCTGAAAATGTCATTCCCATTAGTGTTCCATCGATCTTCGATCCAGCCGATTCGAGCCGATCTCGATAACTTTGTACAAGCTTCGAGCAGAGGTAAAAAAATTTCAGTCGATCCGAGTTTCGAGCTAAGTTAGAACTATGAAATTGGAGAGCTAGATCGTCATTGAGGGAATTTCTCATCAGACGAGGGAACAGGGAAAAAGCTGTGATAAATATGTGATCAATGAACGTCGGTTCATAATATAGATTGCGAATATGCTGTAGTTCGTTATGTTTCGGAGTAAGGTCAAAACACAGATGTTAAAATTGTGTTAGTAACACACATACGTCATTTCACGCAGGTAATATCCCAACAAACAAAGAGACATCTTTTAGTATCTCAAAGATGTCTTGCAATCTTGAAAGATGTCTTGCAAGACTTCCGTGAAGATATCTTTTCGACATCTAAAAGATGACTTGACCACCAAATTTCAACAAGTTTTAGAGATCTCAAAAATGTCTTGCAAAAGATATCTTTTAGACACGCTGAGAAAGATATGTTTGAGGTATGTGAAAGACATCTTTTAGACGGTTTTGAGATGTTTCCGATTCTTCCAAGATACATTTTAGATTCATCCAAGATACGTTTTAGATTCTCCCAAGATACGTTTTAGATTCTTCCGAGATACGTTTTAGATGTATGCAAGATGGCTTGAATTAGAAGAACCCCAGTAAACACAAATCAGAAAAGCCTCTTTTTAGAACTTTTGGAGCTGACCAATGTGCAACCAGAAGGGATCTTTAAGCTTGCTTTACTCTTAAATACCACTTTAAGAGGAAAGCAAGCTTAAAGATGTCTTCCGCTTGGACATTGGTCAGCTCTAAGAACTCTAAAAAGAAGCTTCTCTGATTTGTGTTTACTGGGAAGCCTTCTAAAACAGCTCCGTGATTTTTTCGTGAAAAAAGAAGAAATGTACCCATTAAGCTTCGAGGTATATGTTTCTATACGTTCAAAGGATATGGAGAAAAGTTTTTTCGAAAAGTGGAATAATCAATTACGATGTATTCATGAGTCCATTTCACGAGCACAAGTTTTCTACATCAGCGGGCGTGATAGCTAAAAAAACTCAACGACTGATTGAATCGAACTGAAGTTTTTTTCCTTCAGTATAGAAGTCTGTTCTATGTGAACTTCAAAAATTAGTCAAAGAAACTATTCAAATAATTGTTTTCGCAACTCGAAGTGGGTTTTTGTTTGTTAAAAAGAACTACGTTTTTTTTTAAACTTCAATTTAAAAAAAGTCTTTATTTGTCTATAAGTCTAAATTGACTCTAAAATCAATTTCACGACTCCTTCGTTTCCTACACTCAGAAAAATATCGTCTGATGATAAGAATTTCTCCTTCCAGTGAAACGAAACCCGTCTTATGACAAGACGGTATTGCTTTCAAGAGTAGGCGATTTCGTTTGTTTATAAAACTGTGCGATCATTATATCGAGACGGTTTATTCTAATGGTGAAACAGACTGTGTTTAAGACGGATGCCGTCTCATGGTAAGATCATTTTTCTAAGTGTAGGTTCATACGTACACTGGAAAAAATATTCATTTGTCCTCTCTCCATAAAATATTTACTTGTAGAAATCAAATATTCAATTGGATGCAAAAACTGATTAGTTGTGACTATTAAACGATTTCTTCAGAAGACCAATTTATTCAGGGCAAGCATTCCATTGTTTGATTTGATTGAATATTTCATTAATCCTAAGAAATATTTTATGGAAAGAGGACAAATAAACTATTCATTTAGTTGGAAGAAATGTTTTTCTCAGTGTATAAACAGAGGATATATAACAATTGAAAATGTTTTCAGTTCTCTCGTTTCTATCAAGAAGCAAAAGCTGGATTCTTTCTGCCGATTGGAAATTGTAGCATTTAGACGCTCGTGAAATAGCTCAGCGAATCTGCTGTAATTCGTCATTTCAGCAGGAAAAAAAATTTTTTTATATGCTCGAAACATACACAGAAACATACTTTGAAGTTCAATGGGTTCATTTCTTTCTTTCTGTTCAAAAAAGAATCACGAAAAAACGCTGTTTGGCACCTTTTAATTCAGGACAATCCCCTAAAACATATTCTGATCGTTTCAAAAATACCTATGCAGGAACATGTGATTTTCTCTATTAAAACCGTATACATTTTTCTTTGATTCATAATGAATTAATTCCCAATATTCAACGATACTCGAGCACTGATAACCCCTATCTTTTACCCTCATAGCGCGTTTCCCTCTTTCAATGCCTGAAGTTGGAAAGGAATGAAAGATGTGAATCTCTGGTACCCTTCATTTAATCCGTTTAATGGTTTTGACAACTGAACAAAAGAAATCATCTGAGAGTTAAGGCCCTGACTTGGGCGTCAACTGTCGTGCTCACTCCTATTCTCGTTCCTTCTCGATGACACTACTTACTTTTTGGAGGGGAAACTGTCTTGCAACAAGGGGTTAATAATAATCCGATCAAATTGATTTTTGTACAGAAGTCTTATCTAGATTTGAGCGCTTTGAACTGATTTTACGAAATTTGAAGGCAATTTTGTGAATTTCTTCAATTCAAGTTTACCATATTGGACCAAAAATTTTGAATTTTCGAAATCTCACTTCAGACTCATGATCAGTGGTTACGCAAATCTGCGTAGAGTTAATTTGAAGGAGATTCTGGGGATTCCTCACATTTGAGTTCGCTATGTTGAATCAGCGATTTTGAATTCCCAAAATCTGACTCCAGATTCGTCATCAGCGACCTCAAAAACCCTGGAGTATCGAGTTCCAAATGATTCTAACGACTGTACGATTTTCGGCCACTTTTTTGAGTGTTTTGGCCAACTGTGCGACGTTGATCGTGTATCGACATTCGAGGTAGGATAAATATCGATATACCAATATCGAGATTTTTTTGGAGATCGCCCATTACTATGATCAATTGCTTCCTCTTATATTCGCGCTTGCAGCGCCACGGTATAATGGAAACGAAATATTCCGAGTTTTCCCGAACCCGCATTTGGAAATCAAACTGATAGTTTTCTTACAAGTTCAAAATAAAAATCATACCATAGTATATCAGATAATTAATAAAATCTATATTTGAGATATCTCTGAACCGAGTGCACCAAATTGGTTGGAATTTATGAAGAACCTTCTTCAAACACCCCCGGAAGAACCATACAATTCTCATAACCATTGGACAAGTTCTTCCATTCTTCTTCCAATTTTTTCCTCAAGAAATAGGTGATCACGGAGAAAATTTTCTCCACCGTATACCTGTATATATATCCTATATATACAGGCTATCCCAGAAAACACTCCGCTCCTCCAAGGGTAGATTCTCGAGACAAAATTGAACATTTTCCTTATTCAAGATTTGTTGATCCGGAACTTAGTTTCAGAGATGATTTAAATCAATCAATTATCTTTGCATATTTCTCGAATCCTGAATTACGGGAAGGATACCTTCCGAGTACACGTACGCAGGGAGTAGTTTACAAAGAAAGAGGGATAGTTCGAAACGGACTTCGAAAGTTATATACACCGTTGATAAAATTGTACCAGCACGGACATAGAGATTATCACCCCTACAATAACCTCACAAGAATTCGAATCGCAGAACCCATATTACTATCAAAATCCCGATCAAACTTCCGTGGGACAGTGATGCCAGCATTTGATCGACCAACTCGATATATCCTGTATCAAAATCTCACACACACAATCAAACCTCCGATGAAAAAAATTTGATTGTATAGAGCATGATGGAGGGGGTAAACCTCATCGGCCAGCCGAATGCTGGCATCACTGCCGTAAAAATCACCGACACCAATTCGGAACGATATGAAACAGTGATCGGATTGTTACAACGAGAACATTCAAACGGAAGAGAGGAGGATAGCGTGCAACGTATGATAAGGGATCATCGAGATCACTTTCACCCACCGAGAAGAGAATTAGGTTTTACTGATGAAATTCAGCATCATGTCAACACCGTAGATGGAATACCAATCCACAAGAAGCGGTACCGATTTCCATTGCCCCACCGAGAGGAGATTAAACGACAAGTAAATGATCCACTCCGAATATAAATTGATATGGTCAAGCCATCGGAATCACCGTATAATACTTTAATTTACCCATGGATTGTACCCAAGAAACCAGACTCTCAGGGAAATAAGAGATCGCGCACGGTGTTGGACTTTAGGGAATCGAATGAAGAAACTATCGTTTTTCCTACTACCTCTTGTCCATCAAACTACCCTTTATTCAATATAATCGGAATCCTGAACCAACTAAGTGGAGCAAAATACTTTTCTGTGTTTGACTTGGCTTCAGAATTTCATCAAATAAAAATGAATCCAAAGGACGCACCGAGAACCGCTTTTTCAACTCCAAATGGCCATCACGAATTTGATAGAATGCCATTCGGCGTGCAAAATGCCCTCGTGACATTCCAAAGGCTTATTAACAAAGTATTGACCGGATCACAGGGGACCGAATTGCTTGTATATTTGGACGACATACTCCTATATGCCCATTCACAAGGAGAACATCGAATCGAATTCGACAAACTAATGCAACGATTACGTGATGCTAACCCACAGTTACAACCAGACGAATGTGAGTTTTTGAGAAGGAGAGTTGGTTACCTAGGACATGTAATTGAGCAGAACGGAGTAATAAAAGCAGATCAGAAGAAAATCGAAGCCGTGCAAGAGTTTCCCAGATCAAAGTCATCGAAACATATCAAACAATTTTTAGGGGTCGCAGGTGATTACAGACGGTTCATCTCGAATTTCACAAAAATTCCCAAGCCTTCAACTGATTCATTGAAAAAGGACACATCATTCTAATGGACTGACAAACATTATTTTTGAAACTCCAAAAAGTACTGTGTAAGGAGCCAGCTTTGCAATACACCGATTTCTTAGAACCATTCCTATGTCACGTCCAGAGATATTCAAAGAATATTCCTTTCAATGACAATGGCAAAGGGATTAATATAGAATATTAACACCTTAAAATATAAGTTCCCCTATTTTGTGTCATGGACAAGGATGGGGAGAAACAGAACAATTGGAGGAGGAAAGTTAGATAAAAACATTGAATTTATGAAAATATAAGATTTATTACAATGAAGATTTGTATAATTCTACATGAAACAATTCTCCTACAGCCAACTTCAATAACTTTAAATCAGAATCAGAGATTTTAACATACTTTTGTCATATTCCACTCTTCGTTCTACATCAGTCATATTTCAATTGTATACATATATCGACCTCATCTTTAATATTGGGGTTATTGGCTCTTTCAATTCAAACTTACAAGAAGAATGATTTCATTACATATTTTAGAATCTAAATTATTTCGAAGCAACTTTGTTTCTCTGATCTTGATACAATTTTTTAAAAGCTCAATTTCAGTTTTTAATGCATTCATATTCCATTAATAGAATACATACATTGTCTTGTTTGGTGTTACTTTAACTAATATAGTCTCTAATTAACAGCTGCGAGATTCCAGCCAACTGAATTTCCCACAACTACCAATTTTTGACATTCAAACAATTACTCGTGTGATTCCAGCCAACTGAATTTCCCACGAATAATCTTGAGTGAGTTAAATTTGGGATTACCAATTAATATGTGAGATTCCAGCCAACTGAATTTCCCACACAATTAACTGGTGATAGACTCAATTGACATCTGAGAAATTCTAGCCAACTAGATTTTTCCAAGTAGTCAATTTTCGTCACTATGGGGTTGAATTTAAAAGACAATGTATTCGAATATGAGATGAAACAAAGTTGCTCAATACACAAATTGAAATGGAATTATTACGATTTCTTCACTCAGTCAACTTTTCACTTACAAAGAGAAAAATCCAAAATATGGCACAATAATCCTTGGAAGGAACACAAAATATTTTAAACACCTTGAAAAGGAACACAAAATATTTTAAACACCTTGAAAAGGAACACAAAATATTTCTAACACCTTGAAAAGGAACACAAAATATTTCCAACACTTTGAAAAGAATTTAACTTGAACACTTTGAAATTTTGTAAGAGGAACGTTGAGCGCGAGGTGAAAACTGGAGCGAAGACTGACTTTTGGGCCCAATGCATGGGTTTCTATACCATAAAAATCCATCATGGTGGACTTGTTTTCGTAGATTAGGAAAATGTACTTTGATCTATCGATGATGAATCCATGAACTGTCCTTATGACGCATCACAAGTACATGGTGTTCACTCGACGATGTCTTATCTATCGCGTGAAGTTTGGGTGAAAGTTCGCACTACAGTCTAAAATGAATTTCACGATTGAACATTCTTTAATAGCAAATGAATACCAATTATTCTTGTATAGTAAAATGTGTTATTTAATTTGTTCGTTTGCTGGAAGGTATGTTCAATCACATGGAATGTGAATATGCATATAAAAGGAATGAGAACGTATAATATATATATATATATTGAATATGAATATGTATATGGAATATTATAGAATATTTATGCATGAATATGTACATTGAATATTATGTAGAATATTCATGTACGAATTATAGAATATTTATGCGAAGATTTGTGCATTGAATATTATGTAGAATATTCATGTACGAATATGTATATTGAATACCACATAGAATATTCACGTATGAATATGTATATGGAATATCATAGAATATTTATACATGAATATGTACATTGAATATTATGTAGAATATTCATGTATGAATTATAGAATATTCATGCGAAGATTTGCACATTGAATATTATGTAGAATATTCATGCACGAATATGCACATTGAATACAAATATGCATATTGAATATTGCATAGAATATGCATATTGGGCATTACATAGAATATGCATATTGGACATCAGAGAATATTACATAGAATGTAAGATATTCGCATGAATATGAATATTGATTATTATATTCATGTGTAAAGCATAAGTTCAACATGTTTGCAATTAATGAAAAAAAAAACGATTTCGTCACACCTATTAACCATTGACGCATCCGGATACGCTGTGGAAGGGATATCAAGTCAAGGCACAATCGTTCAAGACCAACCTATGCTTATAGGGTACTGAATGCCGCAGGAAGAAATTATTCAAACATAGATAAGAAGCTGCTAGCGATAATCTATAGTGTACCTAATTTTAGATCATATACTTATATATGGGACAAAGTTCACCTTGTTCATCGACCATTCACCCTTCATTTGGATGCATTCCATCATGGATCCCATGCTTGATTCGTTGGTACTTGAAGTTGGCTGAATATGATTATACAGTGGTGTATGAAGCTGGCAAGATGATCGTAAATTCCGGCGCTTTGTCCGGAAATCCTGTGACAGAATCCGGAAAACCCGTGCTACCAGTACAAACTAGAAGTCAAGCTAGAGCAGCAACAGCAAGAGAAAACGCGAAAGACCAAGAGTAAGACAATATTACCGAACCATGAGGGGGAAATTCATAATACCAGGGAAGGAGATGAATCGGTAGATCCAACACCTATCGATGAATCGATGTACCCACACGACGACGACGACGATTGATCCATAGATCTGTGCAATAATCACAGCAATTCCAAACCAAAACTACTCACCGGACCCTTGAGAATGATCCCCGAAACGGATGATCAACCAATCTCGAGTAGGTTACGAAATAGACCCAACATAATTCCTGCTGTAGAGGAGTCAGATACAAAGATAAGGAATATCACACTGTCTACCAGGCACTGGGAATCCAATTGCATTGATTTAGAATCACAAACCTCAGATTCTGACTCCAGCGAAAGCAGCGACATCGAAGGTAATAATTTACCCGAACCAGGTAACCTCATCGAAGTCCGCGATCAAATATTATGCGAGAGGATCACTATCTGTATTTTGTAACCGGAGATGGAATTCCGCGTGATGATGGATTGAGAATATAAATGAAGAGAAGAGAGATACTAAGATTGAAACGCCTCATATTTGGATAAGCAAAAATCGTGAAAGGAAATTCCAAATACCATATTATTTTAGTTGTCGAAGGACCGGGGGAAAATCTAGTCAATTTCGAAACCATAAGACGAGCTTTCGTTAATGCGTATTTCTTTTCAGGAATACAAAAGTCCCCTATACAATCCTTCAGTATCTCAAAGATACCTGAAATGAATGGGATATCATGGCATGAAATAACATACGTAGAACGATAGACACTTGTTTTATGAACTCTGATTTTAGAATTACAATTCGCTTTAATCTCACGGAATATCCGGAGCCGGATTAACAAGAATCTATCACTCAAGAAGCCCACTCATCAGCTGTTGGCGGACACAAGGAAGTTACGAAGACCTTCCATCGAATGAGACAACGTTATCATTGGGAAAATCTAAAGGATGATACACAAATTTTCATCCGTCATTGTTCAACACGCTAATTGAGAAAATAAGTTCAAGATGAAACTAGACAACCTTTGATGATTACAGCCACGCCTGATAAAGCATTCGATTAAATAGCCACGGATATTGTGGGACCCCTTCCCCTGACATCGCAAGGAAATAAATACAATTCAACCATTCAGGATCAACTATCAAACTATCAATTGGCAATACCACTGAGAAATGCAAGAGCTGGATCAATAGCAGAAGTTTTCGTGGAAGGATTCATATGCATTCCTGGGACTTCTCGATCAGTAGTTACAGATCACGGGACAAATTTCTTGAGCGCACTGATCAGACTATCCCGATCACAATCAAAAGGCTCGTTAGAACGATCACATCACGGATGGATGGAATATTTTGAGCAGTACGTATCGGAAGAAGAGGAATGGGATGAATTACTAGAATTGACTACATTCTCTCACAATACAAGCGTACATGAAGGAATACGGCACACCTCATTTGAACTGTTATTTGGGTCCATAGCTCGATTACCCGTACAAGCCGTAGTAAAAAACGAACATATATGACCCATACATAATCCATACATAATACATATAAGATTCATATATGATTCATATATGAAAATGCATAGAATCGTATACAATCCATATTTAATCCATATGTGATCCATATATGATCATATATGACTCATATATAATCCATATAAAATCCATATACGAAAAATATTTCATATGCGACAGAATTTTTTCACATGTATGGGAAAGTCTTGCATCGAAAGGTCATATATGGATTCTATATGGGACATATATGATCATATACGGATTCAATATGGATTGCGTATGAATTATATATGGTCATATATGACCATGTATGGTTTCTATATGCTTTATGTATATTCTTATATGATTCATTTTTACTAGGGTTATTCTTGAAAACCATATATGGCTCAAATATGAACTCCGAATTGGTAGATCAACAATTGTGGATCACATATAAAACATATATGAGTTATTGCAGGTCAGATTCACAATGAGTTCCTCAATATTTTTAGAATCATTATCTTTGAATTCTTCGTTGAAAAATATGAGATATTTTTCAAATTTGTTTGTTTGCTCTTTTTTATTTGATTGTGTCCACCGGTTTACAATGTGTCAGATCTTTTAGTTTCGACAAATCCAGTTCTTTTTAAATGCGTGTATCTCGAAAAGGTCTCAACACACAGAATTACTAATGAGGCATAAAAGTTGGGATTTTGTCTGAACTTTTAGAAAATTCGAGTGAAATTTTTTTTTTTCAATTCGTGTCTAGTGGAATTCCTACGGTGGAAGTAAAAATGGTAGTTCATTCGAATTTGGACATTTTCAGCCCTTTGAGATCACCAGGAGTCCAAAAGGCTCTAGGGGAAGTCTGTGGTTCCGTACCCTGACGAAAATTTTTGTCATGATTTCTCATCATTTCTCATTGTCCCAATTTATGGAGAAAATATGAGGAATTCTATTGTTCTTCTTCATATTTTCTCCATGAATTGGGACAATGAGAAATTATGAGAAATTATGACAAAAATTTTCGTCACGGTAGCTTACAGTGCTTGTCGTGAATTTTAATTTGTGCTGCCTTCTGTTATTGTCAAAGACACCGAGATGTGAATTTTGCCGAGAAATCTGCAACAATATTTGAAAGACTGCGTGAATGACATCTGTTGCTTTGGTTTGGGGTCCGAAAGACCCTGTGTAACCTCCAAGTAAGGACTTTGAAGTGTAACCTCGACCGGGTAATTTTTTTATTTAACAAACACGATCGATCTATGGTGCATAGCAATACTTTTGGTTCAGTTCTGAAAATGGTAATTTCCTACGACATTCAAGAAATATAAATGGAACAAGACGAAAAAGATAACTCAATAACTTGAAATTACACATCAATCCGTCCATGAAATGTCTCGTATCTATGCTGCATTACAAATCTTGAATAATCGAGCACGCGGAGTTCTCAGGCCACCCTTGTTTTGTCCAGATCTCTCGAATGCCGTGGAGTAACATTCTCAAAAACGAAACGAAAATTATCGTTATGTTCCAGAAATTAGTTTTGCTTGTGGAATTTGAAAATCGAACGTATTCGAATTTGAATGAAATACTCTTTCCACTTCCATCGTCGAATTACGGCAAAATACGTCCTTGGAAAGAAATTTTCTCTTGACTTTGTGAAAAATTGAGGCAAAATCCTAAGTTCCATGCCTTGGTAATAATTTTTTGTATTGAAGGCTTTCCAAGATACAGGCATTTGAAAAGAAGTGGGTTTTAGAGACCAAGAACTTCGACATATGTTGTGAACCTTAAATCATAATAGAATAAGAAAAAAAGAAACAAATGATACGTATCTCACATTTTTCAACAGAGAATTCGGGATAACCATTTCAAAAATATTTATGAACTCTTGGGAAATCCGATATGAAATGATCCATACATAGCAAATAATTATATCAAATATGAATCATATATGTTTTTGACCGTTTCCTGCAAACATATATGTTGCGCGCGGTACCATATATGCTTTATAAGACTCTCGTCTCGAATTGAAAAATGTTCCATATTTACTGTTCTAAAAATCTAAGACATACAAGTTTTGAACGGAATCAAGCTCCTTCTTAAGGTGTGACAAAATCACATGGAGTCCCGATTTCATCAAAGGGGAGAACTAAGATATTCTCTCAGTCTCGGAACTAGTCTCGGTGTCGGTCTCGTTACATATTTCGACATATATCTCTGCTGATGTTATTTGAATGATCAAGGTTGCACTTCATCCCGTTGATTCCATTCATACGCTCAATTTATCTTGATCATCCTGATAATCAAAGAGATTGGAAGAATTGTTGGTAACTATTTTATCTTACTTCAACGCGAGTATCGTGTGAAGCCCTATCCAAAATGAACATGTCAGTGCTGAAGGTTGGGATGTTCAGCAAACCACTTTTTCCTGCCTTCATAAATATACAGTCCACACAGTTCTTCATAAGATCGTTGATCAAAAGAGATAATTTTTGATCATCAAATATCATATGATATGATATTTGTAAGGAATACCTGAGAAAACCAATTCTTCTATGTTCATCAACACAGTAGAATAGACCTAAGCTTGTGTGTATTTTGCAACTGATTTTGACAAGAAAACACGATCTTATCGCCAGTGTGCTGATTCCATCAAGTGATAGTCCTACTTTGACAATACCGAACTGCTCAAATTTGCTACATGCAAACGGCTGTAGTTAGATAATGGAATATATTTTCTTTACACATATTGTGAATGTAACTCAAAAACGTTCAAAATAAAAAACTGACTTCAAACTGGAGAGTTAATTATCTTATCCAATATTTTTCATTACCAAAATGGAATATTTATCTTCATGTTCCTTACTATCGAAATGGAATATTTTATCTGCTGAAATTTCGATGCTTATTTGGACGGAGTAGTGAAAATCACCCTGAAACAATACACTGCGATTGAGGAATTGAACACTAATAGAGTACAGTTACTATCCGGAATCATATGTCCCGTAAATCAAGGACATTGCATAGATCACGACAGTGCATATACCTTTTGAGAACTGATTCCCACGAACCCTTGCTAACCCAATCATTACTTCATACTTCATAATGGAATACCCAACAAAAAATACACGAACCACCGATATAGTATACAAAATTGAATCAGACGCCACACTTCCTGCATCGATTGAAAAAGGAAAATTTCATTCTTGTGGATATATGTCTGCCAGAACAGAACGGCCTACAATATTTATATTAGTACACACAGTTTTCGAAAGCATACAAAAATTTCAATCGTCGAAATTTAGATATCTTCGCATACCTCAATTCGGGATTCATATATGACACTTTGGAATCCAACTGATCCAATTAAATCACAACCTCATAGGACAGAAGTGCGAATGAAAACAACGAGTCATCAAAAATTCTCTATCAATCGCCACAACAGCACCAGACGAATTCGCAAATCATCTAATGAAAAGCCCCAGATATATCGCTGCATTAGCCGGTGAAATTCTACATATTTTCAAATGCATACCTTTCGACGTCGTTATACAACCACAGCAGAAAGACGATTGCTCCAAGAAGTCAACTATAACGTACGATATTCGAACATACTATCTCCTTCCACGAACACACCACCGAAAAAAAGAAGAGCCAGAACCATCAAATCCCCAGACGATATCCTATTTTGCCTACTTCACCACCACAATTCCCGACTAGACCCACCGATGAACAACCGAAAGCTAGAAATCCACATCCATCAACCTATTACACTATACAATCACAGGACATTTGAATGAATCACGAAAGTATGGTCCAAAAACGGGGCTTTGATTTGATGAAATTAAGGGAGATGAATATAAGCTTTGAGATGAGAACAAAAGAAAATCATGGAGAATGGGAACAAAATGAAACAGAAATGAACCGATGGATGATGCAAACAAACTTGATTGAGAAACCAACAACTGTGAACAAAATGAGGGAATGAAGAATGAAATAATAATAGGAGATCAGCGGAAATAATGAAATTAGAGGAATCATGAATGGATGAACGATCGGACAGAAAATTGAATTAATATGACACGGAATAATGACAGGGAAATGGATCGAATTGAAGGAATGAAAATCAATCATCAAACGAATTGAACCGGATGGATAAATGAACCAACAAATAAACCCATGATGAACCGAAGAAATCGGTAAATTATTGAGTGGAAAGAATCACGTATGATGAAATTGAAGCATCGAGATAGGAGCACTTTTCTCCGCCTTCAAGAAGAATTGACCTACGTCACGGAGAGGGAGACGATAGCTGACACACCCTAACGGAAGGCTGTTTGTACTCACCGAGGTGGTACAACTTAGTTGATGAAATACACAGCGAACCATCCGAAGGGAGCCCGGACTTAGCATACGGTTGGAGGATAGAGATTGTCTCAAATTCTCAGGCTACACTGAAGGACGATCCCAACAAAATCTCCTGATCAATGAAGAATGAACGGATGAACCGATGATGAACCAACAATAATAAGATGAATGAATGAATGAACCAATGAATAGATGAATAGACAGGTAATGACCAAAGGAAAAGACGACCGGATGAATAAACAAATACTAGTAAGCTGATGACGAATTAGCGAATGAATAAACGAACCAGAGGGCTTCGCGCCCTGACTGCTTCACTTCGCTCAGCAGTCTGACCCCTTCCAAAATTCGCTTCACTCATTTTGAATGGATCGTGGCCGCATGGGCTCGCTTCGCTCGCATTTTGCGCAATTCAGATATCCGGAGATACATAAAAAGGCACTCATCGGTTTTTCACTCAATTGAGGAACTTTGTAAATGTATTATTCAGATAGCCTAGAAATTATTGCCTACCATCCTTCATACCATCTCCGAACGATTCAAAAACATGTACCTGGAGAACTGCGGACTTTCAATTGTCCTGGTAAAGATAAAGCCTGGAAGCGCGACGAAAGCGTAAGCCGAAAGTCATCCAAGCGTAATAAGCGTAACGAAGAGTTATTTAGGCGTAATCGACTGCGGGGTTGACTGAATTCAGGTCCGACATGTTGGATCCGCTATCTTGAATTCGTTTTTCAACGTCAGATTCGAATTCCTCACCCTTCAAAACCCCTAGGACCCATGTTTCACAGAACTCTGTTTTTAAGACGTTGGGTGAGATGACCGAAGTCATCGAACCAACGTAGTATGAATGGATTTAAAAAAGAAACCAGCGTGGCCGCTGGAATGATAGTGCGCTAGCCCGAGCAGATGACCGATAAACCTGGTGGAGACTTCGTAGTGCCGAACTTCCTGCTCCCACCGGAACAAAAATCCCAAGAGGAGAAAGAGAGAGCAAAGAGGGTACTTAATTTTTCGAAACCGTTTGAATCACGGTTGAGAAAAGACTGCCCAGTCCAGTGGCAATTGTCGATCAAGAAAACTGAAAAAGGGAGAAGTGGGAGGTTGATTGTTTTCAGCCTAATCAGCACGTCAACTTGCCATCAAAATTTCTAGGAAATCCAGTGTCAAATTTCCGAACTGATGGGCCTTTGTACGTGACTTATCGCTGCTGAGCCCCGCCTTTTGGCCAGCCTCTGAAACAAGAAACCAGGCACTTGGCTTGGCAAAGAGGAATACCTAAGGTGTCTTGAAAGTGTATATGAATAATTTGGAATTTCCATGGCTGAATATTTGGAGGGAAAATTTCAATGGGACTATTGTAATTGTAGAAGGGTCGACAATTTCCACTGTGCTGGTCATGAAATGTAGGGAAAGATTGGGGGATAGAGAAAGACGGTAAGAAAGGAACAATGTAGAAAGAAGAGTTCCCCGTTACGTGCTACGCCGGACCACTCACACATGCTAACAAAGTAGCAAGCGTCCGATATTCGGAGCAGCAACGCATCGGACGAGGAAGAGTGAGGTGTGAAAGGGACAAGAGATTTTCACATAGCACCATGAGTGCTGATGTGGTGCGAGAGGCAAGATGTGAGAGGAGAATGAGGAGAGAAGGGGAGAAAAGTGTCGCTTCATCGCACGTCGATGCACGATCGACGTTCAGAGAAATTTCCCAATGAGTATACAATTTTTGTGGACATTTGCGATAATGAACTATTCAGACCAAAAGTTATTGATAATTGAAATGAAGAGATATGGAGAGAATGGAACAGCAAGAACTAAAACTGAAATAAAAAATTTTTGTGCAAGGAAATTTCCATGGACGTGACACTGTCCACAAATGCGAAATCAACTCAATTCACGTCCACCATCTTGGATGCATCATCTTGAATTAGTTTTTCGACGTCAGATTCGAATTTCTCACCCTTCAAAACCCCTAGAACCTATGTTTCATGTGAATCTGTCCACAAATGCGAAATTGACTGGATTCACGTCCGTTATGTGGATCCGCCATCTTGAATTTGTTCTTCGCCGACAGATTCGAATTCCTCACCCTCCAAAATCATCAGGACCCATGTTTCATTAAAATCTGTCCACAAATACAAAATTGACTAAATTCACGTGCGCCATCTTGGATCTGCTATCATGAATTCGGGATTTGACTCCAGATTCGGATTCAGCACCCATGACAACCCCTGAGACCCATGTTCTGTAATAATTCATCAAAAAAGCCATGATAACGAGTATTCAAAGACTGCGGAGAAAATGACATATACGGGGTGAGGCATTGATCTTGAGACAACTAAATATCTTGGTGGGATCACTTTTTTTTGGAAAATGTTTCATGAAAAAGTTGTCATACAAAGAGGGGACCACAAAACTACGATATCAGTTTCATCATAGATGGCGTTATGATCGATTAAAACGGAGTCAACATCATTTTTTTAAACGGGAACCCCCACTTCTTATTGCATATCTTGATTCTACGCGAAAAACTGAGTAACTTTCGCTTGGAACGTTTTTCTAAATTTTCGAAGATGGCGCCACACTTTTTATTGCATATCTTGATTCTACGCAGAAAACTGAGTAACTTTTGCTTGGAACGTTTTTATGGATTTTTGAAGATCGCGCCACAATCGATGAAAAATAGAGTCTATGAAACAATATGCGCATATCTTGTGGAATGCATCCAAGAGCCAAAATATCTCATTCGAATGTTGCTGTTAAGAGAGAGGACGACACAATGGTGATATCAGTTCCATAGTAGATGGCGCTGTGCTCGGTAAAAATGAAGTCAACTTCAATTCTTCAAATGAAAACTCCTACTTTTCATCGCATATCATGATTGTACGCGAAAAAATGAGGAAGTTTTGTTTGAGACGTTTTTCCTGAATTCTTGGAGATAGAAACGGTGGAAAATGAGGTTGATGAAAAAGTTCTACTGCGTGATGTGTGAAGCAACGCTCAACAAACAAATCGAAACAATAATAATTTCAGAGGAGGAATCGAACACGAAACACAATAAATGTCATGTCCAAAACATTGTAAATGACTTCAATTCGATGTAACTCTTCTAATGCAGTAGAACTATTCCATCAATCTCTTTTTCCCCTGTTTGAACTTCAAGAATTTAGAAAGAATGTTTCAAACAAAACTTCCTCATTTTTTCGCGTAGAATCATGATATGTGATGAGAAGTAGGAGTTTCCATTTGCAAAATTGAAGTTCACCTCAGTTTTACTGACCACAGCACCATCTACTATGGAACTGATATCGCCATTGTGTCGTCCTCTCTCTTAACAAGAACATTCGAATGGGATGTTTCGGCCCTTGGATTCATTCCACAAGATATCCGCATATTGTCTCATAGACTCATTTTTCATCGATTGTGGCGCTATCTTCTGGAATTTAGAAAAACGTCTCAAGCAAAAGTTACTCAGTTTTTTGCGTAGAATCAAGATATGCAATAAGAAGTGGGGGTTCCCGTTCAAAAAAATGATGTTGACTCCGTTTTAATCGATCATAACGCCATCTATGATGAAACTGATATCGGAGTTTTGTGGCCCCCTCTTTGTATAACAACTTTTGTATGAAACATTTTCCACAAAAAAGTGATCCCACCAAGATATTCAGTTGTCTCAAGATAAATGCCTCACCCTGTATACAGGGTGGGGCATTTAAAGTGTCGCGGGCGTTTTTTCCAAAAATAGAATGAGATACGAGAAAATTTTTCGGACAAGAATTGTAGGGTATCGAGGGGGACATCCGATGGTGGCCTTGGCTTTGACCTCAAATCTCATCTTCAAGGGCATTCTGAGGTCAACTCTTGTTTTTTGAATAGCATCTCATATTTTTCACCGCAGATTTGGATTCTAGGTCAAAAACCAAGAAACTTTTGTCTGAACCATTTTCCTGAAATCCGCAAATATGGCGCTTCAATCGATATTCTTCCATACTGAATCTGACATTAGAATAACTCGAAAACGAAGGGTCTTGGAGGAGAATGTTTCGGACAAAAGTTGTCTGATTCCAAGGGGGACCCCTTGAACTGAAACGGAGGTGATGGGGTATAACAGACAAAACACAACACATTTCAATCGTCTACATCACTTGGATAATTTCAATGCAGTAGATGCTCAAAATGATGGCCTTCGACTCCAATACACATTTCAAAACGTTTTACAAAAGATTGCTGAACTCGTGCTAAAATATCTTCATTGATGCTCGCGCATGCATTGATGATTCGTTGACGCATATTCTCAGGTGTAGTCGGTGCTTGTTGATAAACTGTATCTTTTATGTATCCCCATAAAAAAAAATCTGGAGAAGTAAGATCCGGAGAACGGGCAGGCCAATGAACTGGTCCACGACGTCCTATCCATCGTCCAGGATAATCTCTGTCCAATATTTCTCGAGCTGTAACTGCATAATGGGATGGGCAACCATCGTGTTGATACCACATATTCAATCGTTCCTGAATAGGTATGTCTTCAAGTAATGTTGGAAGTACTTGATCTAAGAAATGTCTGTACTTCTCTCCATTCAGCGTATCTGCAATGAAGTACGGTCCAATTACTCGAGATCGAAAAATACCACACCAAACATTCACAGCCCATTGTCTTTGATGCTCTACTTGACGTAACCATCTTGGATTTTCTGTCGCCCAGTAATGCATATTATGTCGATTTACTTGACCATGATTGGTGAACGTCGACTCATCAGGAAATAATATGTTGATGAAGTTGTTATTGTGCATTTGCGCTAGACCCCATCGACAAAACTGTACACGATTTTCGAAATCATCACCGTGAAGGTCTTGATGCAAACAAATGTGATACGGATGGAATTTGTGACGTTTCAGTATTCGAAGAACACTTCTTCGAGAAATTCCCGAATGGAGTTCAATTTCACGAGAGCTCACGTGTGGATTATTGGCTACTGCAGCTAGTACATCAACTTCCGCATTTTCTCCGCTAACAGTTCTCATTCGATGTCGTTTTTCCCTTGTAACACTTCCCGTTTCTGAGAATAATTTTGTAATGCGTTGGAAATACCTAATGGATGGCGTTGTTCTTTCAGGAAATCGTTCTGCATACAAGTCATATGCTTGTCTGGGGTTCTTATGCACTTCACCGTAAATGTAGATCATATCGATCTTTTCAGGAACCGTGTATCGGATATCCATGATTTTCAATTTGTCATAAACCAAGTAATAATCAAATGTAACTGACAAACTGACTTTCAAAATCGTGAATTTCCACTGAACCCCGTCGTTTGTTTACATCACGTGAGCTCTGAATGGTGGTAATGTAGACGATTGAAATGTGTTGTGTATCGACAACTTTTGTACGAAACATTCTTTTGCAAGACCCTCCGTTTTCGAGTTATTCGAATGTCAGATTCAAAATGGAACAATATCGATTAGAGCGCCATTTTTGCGGATTTCAGGAAAATGGTTCGGACAAAAGTCTGTTGGTTTTTGACCTAGAATCCAAATCTGCAGTAAAAAATATGAGATGCTATTTAAAAAACAAGAGTTGATCTCAGAATGCCCTTGAAGATGAGATTTGAGGTCAAAGCCAAGGCCACCATCGGATGTCCCCCTCGGTACCCTACAACTTTTGTCTGAAAATTTTTCTCGTATCTCACTTTATTTTTGGAAAAAACGCCCGTGACACTTTAAATGCCTCACCCTGTATGTATGTATACAGCGGAAAAAATTCTCCCCGAGATCACATATTTTTTCAGAAAAAAAAAAAAAAAATAGGACTTGTCAGATTGCAATAAAGAAAAAATTGTCCTGGGAGAAGGGGTTTAAAAAACGTCCTCTATAAATTTCATCCAATTTGGTCCACTCGGTCCAGAGTTATCCCGAGTACAGACAGACATACATACAGGAAGACATACAGGCAGACATACAGACACACAGACAACCCCACGGATTATCAATTAGTATTGCATGAAATGAGGAACTATCCAACTTCCAATTGGATCACTGAAATATTTTAGAAGGTACGGTCAGAGGGGTCAAAGCGGGTGCAATTGGCACTCCGTGCTGGTATAATACTGTGATGGATATTCCTTGAATCCATGCACAAAGACGCTTGGATTATTAAGCGCCTCCACGACTCCTGTCGTGGATATTTATAAGGGGCCGAGATCTGAAATATATTGAAATAAAACAAGTGAATTGTTCACGATAGTCTTGTGGGGTTAAAGGAAAAGGAAAAACTCAGGGAGAGGGGGGTGGGTCGATTCTAGTGATTGTAAAGGAACTATACTCGGTTTCGAGGTTAAACACGTGCTCGCAGCACCAGTATATTTTAACTTCCTCAATTTGTACAAAACTCACACGACTTCGGCGTGGAGGTAAAAGAACAATAACCATGTAAATTTATAAAAGAGTCAGGGAAACACGGAGAAAAGAAAAAGACAAGGAGGGCGCGACCACGAGGGAATATACTACACGGACTATGCCGTTCACATAAATCAAAAGTAAAAGGGAAATACCGGGTGACCGCAACCATAAAATCAATCGAGGGAGGGCAAACACGGGCGAAGGGGGTGACTCTAAGTCGAAAGCAACGGGTAAGAGGAAAGAAGACACGGGACGAGGACACGTGGAGGTGGCCACGTGAAGGACACAATTTTTCACCACAGAAACCAATCTTCACCGCACTAGCACTTCCACACCGGCGGGGAACCTGGCAGATGCGGTATTCCAATTCGCGGTCGAAACCTGAGCCCCGATGGCATAGCACACTCACCGTAATAATAATTTTCGAGGATCCGTTTTCGACGTGAACTTCGCGGTCGCTCAGTCACACAAGAAGTGACAGGCAACATGGCCACTTCCTTCTTCACCGACGGGTGAGTTCACAAAGTCATATACGAAACCCCGTCGGTGACTCTCGGTTGGAGCGCACTCTCGAGCTCAACTTGCGCGCTCGGGTGGTGGTGGCTTCTTACTACTCGTTGGGTGAGTGTGCGCATGTGCGTTTTGGAGATCTTCTGGGTGCAGGTGCTTATGTCCTTTTCTCTCCTCTGGTGGGGCCGGGAGAAGGGGTACAGCGTGGTCGGGTTGGTCTCTGCCGTTGTTCCGCCGCTCCAGGAACGGGGTGGTATCCTCGGAGACGACTCATCTTACTCTCTCTCTCTCTCTCTAGTCCAGGGTTGGAGAGAGATGGTGTTGTCCGCGAGGGATTTCCAGTCTCCTGGGGGTTGTCGATTTTGGAACGGCCGAGATGGCGTTGATATCGCCTCCTAACGTTGAACCAATCCTACCAAGCATCCGTGGTATAGGTGGCGCTGCCTCCTTGGGGACGGGAAACCTCAACAAATAGAAGGAGGACAGGGATTAGAGGGGGACAGGAATAGCGAGGGAGAGGAGATGTGTTCCCGATTCTCGTGTAAGCGAGCGACAGCTGTGTTCTTACGAGTGAACTAACTCATTAGGAATGTCTACGATTACGATCGATAGGGATCGTGCGCGGTGCCATCCCGCGACTCTCTTCGTGATGATTTGTCACATCACAATACGTATACCGAAAAGTGCCTGATAACCAAATATTGGATGAACGAATAACGCAGGAAAACGAATAAAGAAATTCCATCTGAAGGGCTTTGGGAATAAAGCAAAATGTCTATCCCTAGGCAAAACGTTGAACCACTTCAGGATCACTCTATGTAAACGTCACGGACGTGGAAACACCACATATAATTGACGTAAGGAAAGACAATATAAGTGAAGTCTTGCTCCAGATGAATCAATTCTTTCTGATGAAGAAGATTATCACCTTCAACCCAGAAAATTGAGCAAGAGATTAACTTGCATCATATGCATAGATTAAGTTTGGACCAGAGGAGTCCTTAAAGCAGTGAATAACGACGCAGGTCAACATTCGATCTACGTTGGGACATCAAAAACTGAGTAGGTATCAATGAGTTGTGGGGGTCGCCAATCACGATTCCTAGGTCTATATGACTCCAGCACGTCAGGATCAAAGTCGAATGGAGGTCAAACATCTCAAATCAGATGATATAATTTTTTCACCTCAGATTCTGAACGAGCGGGACATTTCACATCCACCTACTTTTCCACCGTACAATCGAGGTGACATCTGTAGGTCATATAGGAGTTGTCGCTAGGTCGGATCCTCTTCTTGAATGTTTCGTCTGATATTGAGCGTTTATCACGTGGAGTTGCGCCCAGGGCAGCTCCCCGTGGTGACGGCAGGCAAAGGAGTTGTCCCGCGATCTGTCTGAGTCCCTGGGTCATGGCTTCTATGCCGTTAAGGCAACCACACGAAGAAGTATTACGGGACAGGGTTATGGAGACCCAGAACCGGCGAAACTGTTCAGGTGGGGAAGTGTCATCATCATGCGACCGCAGCTCTACCTTGGTGGGAAACTTGGCCTTTGTAGGGTCGAATGCGACAAGTCAATCTTCATCTTGTATGAACAGGGTGAACGATTTCTGTATCGTTCGGGGGAGTATATTCCCCAATCTAAGAAATTCATATCCTCAGATTTATTGGAAAAGAACGAGTGCTCCGACACCGATAGCAACACACTCGACAAGATTTGAACGCCCCAATCTGTCCGTTCTAGATGTCTAGCTATTCCACCATGGCATGTGAAAGCTGGTTTCGGACCCTCCACGAAACACTCATAAACTCCCCTCCGCCCATTGGGGTGCGAGTTATGGACCATCGAAGTTATTGATGAACTCCTCTTAGCGCTATCTAAGGACAACGACGTGGACGTGGTAGTTCTCTGCCTTGTCTATACCAGTTACTCGTGCCAAAGATCTGCTACTGATATGAGGGTACAAGTGAATAAACCCCAATATGCTAAGTGCACGGATATCATACTCATCGTACTGCTGATGTTTTCTATGGCGCATCAATACTTCTCGTGGAGCCCTCAATTCGAGTTGACAGATAGTCATAGAATCCACGATGTGGTGATCGGGATACCGATCCCAGTAAACTCGCGGCTTTATTGTAATCAGTCCGCACTGTTAAAAATTGCTTGAAATTTCATGTACTTTTCATGTAAATGATAATTCAATTTTTGTGAACTGAAATAGGAGTCCAAATACATGTTATTGGATTTTCAAGTTATTGTGCATGAAAATTGAAATTAATGTACAGGTGATTGAAAAAACTTGGAAAAATTTAATCCAGTATAATAACCCAATAATATCATTATAATTATAATCAAATCATGGCTCTAATGGCATCCAACTGAAAATATAAAAAATGATCCAAGTGTGTTTGGATTTGAAGAAAAATCTAAAAATGCTCATATCTCAAAAACTAACCTTCGAAGAAACGGGAAATTCTTGCATTATGGCTGCAGAATACGCCCTTGAAATACAATTTTTCTCACTATGGGTCACCCCGTATACTAACGCTCTGACGAAGTCATCCACGTATCCACTTCAACTATGTACTAGTTAGATCACACGGTTTGTTCAGTGTTTCTACATTACAAGTACATCTTGATCCACAAGTTTGAAGAATGAACGCGAGGTCATATAAGCCGAAAAATGCTCCCTTCCACATAAGTGGCAGTGTCTTGAGTGACAGAGCTTTGGCGTCCGACTTCGACGTCCCGCGTTCACATCTTGTGAAGGTGATTTTTTTTTTTCAACAATCATGAACATGTGCATGAAATTTAAAGAACTTGTTATTGAATTTTCAATCATGATTCTCTCAACAATCAAGAGCATGTGCATGAAATTTAAAGAACTGGTTCTTGAATTTTCAATACTACTGTAAATTACTTTTCATTTCACGTGAGTGGAAATTGCTTCCATTACATGTGATTGAAAATTCAATCAGAAATTTCTAACAGTGCGACATTCGTCAAGCCCAAGCAACATATCAACAATCCTAGAGGGTTAATAGTCATCCATTCCTTCGATCAAATCGGATGAAATGAATCAACGAATTCAGGTGATCGAATACGCAAGAGAAAATAACGATCGTGATGGCCTGAGTCTGAACCAATGTTTGAATGATCATTTCTTCCTGTAGTCATCAATATAATAACCAATCATAATAAACAGAGATTCGATGTTTCTGTTCGTTTATGAATTCTTGATAGCCACTTCGCTTCGAAGATTGTGACCTATTCCAATGGAGATCAGAGTTGATTCCATTTGAAAGAAAAATGTTAACATAAACAAACACCGAGTCTCAGATTATTATCAATGTCAGTCATGTGTTCGGTTTATTACGATTCCCTGTCACATTTGAAATCCCTTGAATTATTCCATTCAATTTGAACAGGACTATAAATAAGTCTAGACCCTCAGGAATTGTTGGAGGGTTGCTTGAAACATTGAGAGTATTGACCATAGCTCATAACGTTGATTGAGATGCGCATTCGAACAGACACCAACATTCTTCGAACTGTTAGATAATTCACCAAAGGGGTGAGGTTATCACTAATCTTTGTCTTTCTACTGGAATCATCACGCTTATTCACACAATCACGTTTCCGGTGACCCCAGTCCGCACGTGTGGTCATCAATAACTCCGACGGTCCATAACTTGCATCCCGATAGGCGAAAGGGAGTCAGTGTTTCGTAAAGGGTTAGAAACCAGCTCCCACATGGCATGGTGGAAAAATGGGGGTTCGGTTTGGAAAAACCATCCTGACCCATGATTGACCTTCAAAATGACCTCTGACAAATTTTTCAAGGTCCCCTCGAGCCCTGAATTTTTATTCTGGTGTCCGAAATGTTTGACTATATCGCTTGAGATGGTCTACCCTGTATACTGCAATGAGCACTTCCCATAGTTCAGTGGTTGAGTCTCGTCAGCCAGATACCACTGTACTGGGGTGTTTGCTTTCCTTTCAGACATATACAATTTGATATTTTTTCCTGAATTAGGAGGATGAGTTTATCTTCTTCCTTCATATACCTCTCACCTCTAACACAGTATCAATGTTCTGGCAGAAAGAGCATTCTAACCTATATCTTCCACAATGCAAATGCGCCAGACTTCTTGAGATACCTTTCAGAAATCTTTGTGCTATGTGGGCTATTTTCCTCTGACGGTGATAATCCTAAGTAGTGCTCATTCCAGCATAACATGCAGTTCGATGGTTTGGAGAAGAAGAATTTGCTTTCGAATAAGACTTTTTTTTTTCATTTTCGTCATGTATTAATAAAGATTCGTTGGAAATAAAAGTGTAAGAGAATAAAGGTACTCAACATTGATGATATTCGAGGATCAAATTGTTTGGGAACGAAGATAATCAAAAATGAGAACAGAAGTTTTTATGGATGAATATATAATCAAGCTTGAATAGAACAGTTGGAGAGGTGAAACTTCTCGAGAGAATATTTTGAAATGAATTCTCTCTCCAATCATATCTGTCAGGTTGGCCTATAGTCCTTTTTGAACAATTCCTGTGAGTATAATATCATTCAGAACATGGAATATATTAAAAAATATCTTCATCCTCAAATGCCATAATTTTCATTACATATTTTTAATAAAGATCTGTATTCGTAATTCTCTTCATTTCCAGATCGTTCTTCTCTAAAATATTATTGATGATAACCATCTACTGTTACATATTCCCACTCTAATAGATCTACATGTTTGAACATATTAGGTGTGTAACTTTGCTTCCGCCATTTTGCAATAGATGGCTGTAGCGGTGAGTGGTGGTTGAAATAAATAGATCATAGATGTCATACAATAAGCTTAGGTATTTGTAAACATAACGCCATCGAAATATTAGTCGACTTGTGTTTGCATCATAAAGTTATTCTCGATTAAACATGTCAGTTTACGAGCCAAATTCTCGTCATTTGCGGGAGGTTTCAATTTCCTGCTTTAATATGAAGAAATCTGTGGCTGAGGCTCATCGAATGCTCTCAAATACCTATAGTGAGGCCGGTAATAATGGAAGAACGCGTAGAAAGTGGTTTCAACGCTTCAAGAACAGTGATTCTAACTCCGAAGACCAGCAGCGGTGGAAGAGAGAAGGTTTTCGAAGATGCAGAATTGGAGGCATTACTTGATCAAGACTCGTGTCAAACGCAACAAGAATCAGCAGGGTCATTGGGAGTGACGCAACCAGCCATTTTAAAACACCTAAAAGTTATGGGAATGATTCAGAAACAAGGAAATTGGGTGCCGTACGAGTTGAAGTCGAGAGATGTTGAACGGCGTTTGTGTGTTTGTGAACAGCCGCTTGCAAGGCAGAGACGGGAGAGATTTCTGCATCACATTGTGACTGGGGACGAAAAATGAGTTTATCACGATAATCCCAAGCGCAGAAAATCATGGGGATATCCCGACCATGCTTCCACGTTGACGGCCAAACCGAATATTCACGGTTCCAAGGTTATGCTCAGTATTTGGCGGGACCAGCTCGGCGTAGTGTATTATGAGTTGTTAAAACCTACTGAAACCATCACAGGCGATCGTAATCGAACGCGATTATTGCGTTTGAGCCGAGCATTGAAAGACAAACGGCCACGATACAACGAGAGACATGATGAAGTGATTTTACAGCATGACAATGCTCGACCCAATGTTGCGGAAGTGGTCAAGACATACTTGGAAACTTTGAAATAGGAAGTCCTACCCCACCCGCCGTATTCTCCAGACGTTGCCTCCTCGGACTATCCCTTGTTTCGATCAATGGCACACGGCCTAGCTGACCAGCACTTTCGGTCTTATGAAGAAGTAAAAAATTGGATCGATTCGTGGATCGCTTCAAAAGATGACCAGTTTTTTCAACGCGGAATTCGTATGCTGCCCGAGAGATGGGAGAAAGTAGTGGCCAGCGATGGACAATACTTTGAATGATAAATGTATAACCAGTTTTTTACAATAAAGCCTCGAATTTCGCAAAAAACGGCGGAAGTCAAGTTATACACCTAATACTTTGGAAGAGAAAGAAAAATTTGCTGTTGAATCAAATTGTTACCATTCCCACCATATATTTGGGAATAGTGAACTGAGAGTGTGGAAATGAAAATGTTCGATATTATTGATATTTAGGAATTGAATTATTCTCATATAGAGATGTTTGAAAATGAGAATAAACTTTGATAGAACAACTGCAGCAATAAAACTGTTAGGGAGAAAATTTCAGAATGAATGATATCTCCAGTCACATTGGATAAGCTGACTCGCTCATTCTCCAACAATTTTTATAATAAAAATATTATTAGATCTGCTCAATTCCCATTGAGGTGACTGCTTACTCCTTTTTCAATGGATCTGTGATGTACCCCTCATGCGAGAATCTGTAGTATATCCACTGTGCTTCTGCCTCTTCTTTACTTGCTTACGACACCACCCAATGAGCTTGATGGTGAAGGTATCCCGCTCACAGATCTATGATACATCTGCTCTGTCCGCGCTCTGCTTCCATCCAGATGTGATTCTATTGGAAGAATCCGATCACAATATACCCAACGCAAAAATCTGGAATATATCCACTGCGCCCCAGCCTTCTGTTCAGTTGCCTGCGGACTACCTAATAGAGCTGAAAGTGACGATAACAAATTTATAAGTCTGTAATATATCTGCCCCGTTCCTGCTTCTCCTTCATCCATCTTCGATTCTACTCAGAGAATCTAATTGCAGTATACCTCACGAAGGGTTTTGAAGTATATCCCTTGTGCTTCAGTAATCTCGTCATTTGCCTACGTAGTCACTTGATGTCATTATTAGTGGTGGTAGCTAGTGTACAGATTCATATCGTATGTCTGCTTCACTTGTGTTTTCTCTATTCAGCTGTGATTCTACTTGAAGAACCGAGGAGAGTTATCTTGTGAATAGTTGATAGTTTCGATTCAGAATGTCTTATGTACTTCAACATAACTAAGATGATTGGAGACAAATTTAATTCACGTAGAATTGTTTTCCAATGGAACTATTTTTCTTCTCTATGGAGTAATCAATTTTCAGGTAGAGCAGAGGAAGGAAGAATATCGCCCAAAAATGAAACACCCTCATATGAATTCTTGGGATACTGGAGAATGAATGGATTTGCAATGAAGAGACGATTGAAAAAAATCACGGAAAACGTGATTTTACATGAAAACTGATTTTGCCATCCGATTCTACAATCGTGCCAAAAACACGTTTGAGATCTCCATTTTGCACTCCATATTCTTTCGAAGAAAGTAATGAACAACCATTAGACATACAGTAAAACTCCTCAGTAAGAACACTCGCTCCCTTCAACGCGAGGCAACAACCGTTCGAATGAGGAAGAAAGCGAGTGTTCTTATTGAGGGCTTCCACTGTATATGATATTCATGCCAGCCCATGGCTGATCCGAGGGGTTCGAAGGAGATATGGATAGCATATGGATTCTTGAGATGCTGAGGAGTGTATAAATTTCCAAAGAAAAAACTTTGACAAAATATTGTTCATAAAAAAAATTGTTCGAACAGATTGGAAAGTAGTTTTATACAGAAGATAATATCGTTATCTGATTCTGAAGGAAAAATCGTTTCGAAAAAATGGAGAACATTTTCATATTAGATCTCATCTCAATCGTATTGATCAATTTTTTTGTAAACATTTTTATTTTAAAGTTTTCTCATGGCAAATTCATTCACCCCTTGACATCCCAAGAATCTATATGCTATATTCTTTGCATACTTGTTGGCTTAGCCATGACCTGAAATGAGTGTAATACATATCCGATGACTATTTATTCTTCTTTCAAACAAAAACGAGGTCAGGAATGGAAATCCCGGGGAAAAATAATTCATATATGGTCGTATATGAGCGTATATGAATCATATATGAATCATATATGAACATATATGAAATACATATGAACCTATATAAACATATATGAGATCATATATGGATTTTGGCCATATATGATCATGTATGAATGAGACTGTATATGGCCATATGTGATCATATTCAATGATACATTATCATATACATCCATATATGGACAAAAGAATGTCACAATTCTACATGGAATGTGATGAAAAACCAGAGGAGAGAGGAGTGAGATCAATGCTGATAGATTCCCCACTTTCATATATGACCATATATGAATATATATGGCCAAAATCCATATATGCTCATATATGAATGCATATATGAATCCATATATGGGTCCATATATTGAATTTTTTTTTCCGGGATGTTATATATTTTCCCGCAACGATTTCCTTCATGAAATCGAATCACGATATCAATTCCCACGCGAAACCTTTCCTCTTGTCATTTGTTCGAACAATTGTTTCAAGAATAATTTTATAAAGAAGTTTTTGTTATTGCAAATTCATATCCTTATCACCATTCCAAGAATCCATACTACTCCTTTTCCATTTCCACTGGTCCAGACATGGGCTCCAATGGATTGAAAAAGTTTGATATGCAGGAACAGAGAGCAATATTTGATTCTACGGGATGAAACGAGAGTTTGAGAATTCCTTCCAGCACTTGATTGGTTATGGCAAAATAAATTAACGATTGATCGAATCAGTTGGCTTGATTTTGGATAAGAAATGGAGTGTTCGGACAAACGCTCAGATCCTCATTTCCTGAGTGATTCTCACCGTGGAATGAATAGTCCTCTCAAGTTTTACGTGTCATGCTCTTCCAATTTGAATAACTGCATTATTCCTCCTATCACGTCCAGGGATTTCATAGGACAATACCTTTTCTTTGACATGGATCAGTATTGAAATTCGTGGAGGAATTTCTACACTGGTCTCGATGATTACCCATGCAGAAATTGACGAACGGCCCAGTACTGGAATAACGTTATTTGCCAACCGCCAACTGTTGGCAAACAACGTTGGAATAAACCCGGAATGATAACGCTGATCAACACTGGTCCGGCGTTGTTCACCAATACTGGGTCAACGTTAACATCAACTCTGAATCAGTACTGGTTTTTCATTGGATACCAACATTGACAATTGATTTTCAACCGGTGATGGTAATCCATTTGAGCCTTTGTACGTAGCTAATGAAAAAAATTTCATATTTTCAGCTAATGTCCACACCGAAAAAACCATATTCTAAGATTGAGAGGGCGCATCTAACTTTATGAACATTGCCCCAAGAGAACATGAAGTTTCCACAGACCTTCAATTTAGGTACTCCATGTCCGAACCGAACATACATGGGAAGTGAAATTGAGGTCGATGAACGTATATTGAACGTACCCTGGACTATCAAATGTCTGCCTTGAAATAATGCCGAGAAACGTCCATGCGTACCCCCATAATACGTCCATTGTAATTTCATGGAAGTTCGTTAGGAATTGAAAAAATGATATAGGTTAGGTTCTTGAACCTACCATGGGCGTTGTGTGGACGTGCCAGGGAACAATATTTGAAGCATGATCATTGTCCAAGAAAACGTTATAAACCGTAAATTGAAATGATATATGATGAAACAATTTAACGTGATAAATACTTGGAGAGAGTTCTATGTGCAGCTGATTTTGAAAGGAGGATTTTTTAACGAAATTGATTGAAAAATGAGACGAAAAAAATTACATTTTCTCAATGATTCTCACATTGATTCCTAAGAATGTATCCTCTAGGTTGAATGGTATGAATTCTAAACGTCTATCAATTGATAGACAGTTAGGAATTCAATCAAAAATTAATATTGGCAACATAAGAATGGAACCGAGATGGACCGAGGAGGCAGAAATGAAGTAATGCCGACTGTAATTGTTTCAAATAATGTTTTATTAACAAATTGTACCCCAGGCGTTGTTGAAGATAATTATATTTTCATGATTAACGAGAATTATACATCATAGTACATTTATCAGCCAATTGAGAGAATGGTAGCGATAAAATAATAGTAATTACGTGAATTCAATTGGAGCAAAATGATAAAATCTCAACAAAATTCAATGGAACGTAAGTAAAGCTTATAATTATATTCTATAAACTAGTTGGTCTGGATGGAAGCAAATGGTAGTGGTGTTTGAAAAATTAAAATTGTGTAAATTTTTTTCTCCTCGCTAAAATTTCTCACAGAAAACCATAAAATTTTTCCTATTGACCTCATTGCGGTTTTTGGAACAGGAATTCACAATACTGTATCGTGAATCTACAACTATTATCGGTTATAACTGTATTCCATAGGATACAAGAGGAATGCACATAATTTTATCGTGAAATTCTCACAGAAATGGAATTAGGTATTAGGAGAAATACAAACGGGTTTTTGCAAGGAGCCGGGATTTCTTTCATATGCATTTTATGATAAAACTAGATACAATTCCCTTCAATTATATAGAATACGATAAGAACCTATAGATTTATATTATAAACCCATGGTATGACATCGTGGTTTCCTGTTTTAGAGACCGCATTGTAACCTATAGGCAAAATTTCCTAGTTTTCTGTAGGAGATATTTTTGCAGGATCAGACATAAACATGGCAATTCAGATATCAATGACTTGTCCTGACTTTCGATGACGCAGGAATTTGTACTCATTTGTAATTGTAAAAAGAAAGTGTTATAACAAAGGCATTCTCAAGAGAGTATCATTCTTGAGAATCCGAGACATAATTGCCAGTATAAAAAATACTACCCAGAAATCAAACTCAAACCATAAGGTATCAATGGGAAAAATCAAGTATAAAAATTTCATGATCGATATGTTACATTCCAAAAACATCAAATCTCAAAAACGGAAATGTAATGAAATTTTTGAATCCAAAAAATAAATATATAGGAAGTATATACATATACTGACAATCATGCCTGGTCAGGTCTCTTTTCTCGTTTACTTGCAAATCCAACATAGCAACGTTTCATACAATTATTAGTTTTAATCAATAATAATGCTTATAATACAGTCAAAACTAATTCAACTCTGTGGTTTTCCTACGGTAGAAGATTTTCATTGCTCCTTATAATCACTTGAAGCTGGACGGAAAAACTTACAATAAATATTATGTGCTTGACGAAGCCAAAGTATATCACAATATACACAGCCTGTATTGAACAGAATACAATGATATAAATCTTATAATCTGGATGATAATCAATGAAAAAGGATTCATCAAATGATTCCTTTGCTGGTTTCATATTGCAATCAGATGTAACCATCTCTTTCATGTAAAATTTCTGTATCCTTGCACCTTGTGGATTACAGTGTAAACCAATGGTATGATTCAAGTAATAGTATCATTCTCTTTTTTATGGAGGAAGATTTGAATGATAATTGCAAATCTAAACCTTTGATAGTAACTCGAAACTAAAAGGAGAAACTCATCAAAAACAACATGTTCGAAGCAACTGAAACATACCGAAATAAACAAAATTTTTATGTACCCAACCAAATAAAATAATGTCCTATGATCTAGACGGTAATCAATGGGGAAGAGATAAGATTCAATTATCATTCAAAATTTAAAATTAACCAACAATTTCAAGAAGCCAAGTTTTGAGTTCTTTTTCCTCCAATATTTTTAATCTCCTCCTTGTTCAGCTGTAGCACGAGACGGAGCTTTTTGAAACCACTCCATTATTTCCTTTCTCACTTCGTTACGAGCTGCTCCAGGGACTGCATTGCAAATTGCACCTGAACAATAAACAGAAACCATGAAAATAATGATAATGAAATGACGTATCGACAAAAAAGTTCGCTGAGAGAACTGAATTTCCATAAAAACATATTCTCTTGTTGTGAGGAAATATTCTTTTTTTTTTATCTCGAAAACATGCGTACCTGGAATGAAGGAATGTTTTACTTGTCACTTATAACTCTGGGCTTGAGAAAGTGTTTATTCTCTCTGAAGGAATTTTCTTGGGTCAAGATTTTTTGCTCTCAGTGTGCAATAGGGTGGGTCGAAAAAACTCTTTTTCTTCCTGATTGAAACGTTATAATGCGGGGAAGGTGCTCTGAAGTATTAATATGAACCACTAAAAACCTCAGTTCGATCAGATACTAAAAAGAGCTTGGATTTTCGATTTTTCAGCCGAAAATACCTAAATCTGAAGTCAATCGGAACTCCTCTTTTTTTTTATTTGGGAGTGTCAAAATCAACAACTTAAGGTAGCTGAATCTTACTTTATAACTTGACTGAAATTCAGTCTTTTTCATTTTTTTCGGTGCTTACTTTCAGTATGAAAGTAAGTTTCACTTTTTACTGTGTTGTTGTACATCGTAGTTTAATAAAATTCCTTCATTGATTTGATCATCGAGGTTTTGTTATTTATCCCATACTAGATCGTTTGCATACTCCGTTCAAATCGTCTTCTCACTTTTCTCTGCACCTTGACTTCACCATTATATAGAGTTTTAGTCCGCATTATACACTGCAAAAAGGGAGTTTTGTATTCAGATTGTGTCGTGACTGAATTTAAGACGCCGTCAAAAGTGACCTATGTTGAGCGTAAAGTAAGCGCAGGAAAAAATCGCCGACACAATGGAAAAAGCTGAATTTCGGTTAGTTTTCAAATTGAGACGCAGCTCATTTAAGCCATAAGTTTTACAGTGTAATATTACATTTTTCATTGTACATTACAGTGTTTGATAAAATCCTTTCATTGATTTGGGCATCAAGGTTTTGTTATTTATCGAGTAATAGATCGCTTGCATTGCCCTACGTAATGGCTTTGCAGTCATGTCATCTTCTAAATTCTCTTCACAAAAGTCGATGCTCCGTCTAATTGTTTGCAACCCAAAGGAGTTGGTTCATTCTCAGCTCTCCACACATACAAGGACATGATAAGATGTTGTTTTCATGAACGTGAATCTATAGGTTTCCACAGTAATACAAGTAGAGAACCGTTTTTCTCTACCATGTCTGATGTGGTAGCAAAAGAAGTAGAAGCAGTTTTTGTTAAAGCTGATATTCTGATCATAACACACACTTTGGTCGTAAAAATGATACGTACTCATCATAAAAAAAATTCGAAACTGAAAAATGAATTCTTGCAGATTACAAGGTGCCAAGGACTTGTGTATGAGAGCGTTATGAACTGCGGGAATCTGAGTAATCCTCGAAGTCCTAATTGGTTGGTTGGTTTGGTAGCGCTTGGGAGGGATCCAAAGTGTGATCACCTCCGCTTGCTGGATCCTAGGTCACTTGACCAAGTGAGCGAAAAATTACATGAATGTACCAAAAATAATTCTATAAGACTTTCTTCGCCTCAGCTAACAAAACGCTACACGTGTAGACAAGTACTGTATAGTCCAAATGATGAAAAATGAATAACTTACATCACCTTTTCACATGTTTGAAACATGAAGATTAATTGGCAGAAATCATAACCATCATTCATTTCATGGTCACTTGAATTTTCATTATTACATCAATAATAATTGACTGAATCTCCAGTAAAAATTCATTTTGTCAGTTGATTATTGACACAAAGAAGTATATTTCAAGTAATTTCAAGGGAAGGACGTTGATTTTGACATTCTAAAATGAAAATAAAATGGGTTGCGATTTACTTCACATGTAGGCACTTTCGGCTAAGAAATAAAAAATTCAAGGTAATGTTTGATACAGAATGTATCGTCTGATCGAACTGAGGTCTTTGGTGGTTCATATTGGTACCGCAAAACAACTTTTCCACACTATTACGTTTCGATCAGAGAGAAAAAAGTTTTTTCATAACACTCACGCAGAAAGTGCTACTTCCTATGCCTGTAGAGCGGGAGGGAAATACGTTTTCCCTCCCTAGGGTGGTAAAGTGAGCAACTTTCATTTCCCGATTTCAAGGAGGATGAAAAAATATGTAGGTGGATAATTTATTCGTGACACAGGCCTACATATAGGAGATTGTAGATGAATTTCATATTCTTCTATGAGAATAACCATTTCGTAAATCCCATAAACGGTGTCTGCGCACTTATATGTTTCTTGCACTGTGTTACGTGAATTGCGTGAACTTTCTGCGCGAGTGTTATGGAAAATGGTATACATATCTCGGGACGTAAGTATGCCATTACAACTCGTGTATTGTCGCCCTCGCTTCGCTCGTGCGACAAACTTACACTCGTTGCTAATGGCATACTTTCCTCCCTTGATACGTAATATACTATTTCGACCCACCCTGGTGTGAAACACGAATTACATGATTGTTTCAATCATTTTTTAATGTGTAAGATAATTAATGTTACAGCAGTTACTCACTTCTGGTTACGTGCATCAAGTTTAAATTCTCTAGTGGTTTCTTTCCGGTTCCTTTTCTTTTTCTCCCTTCCCAGGAGAATTGGGATGCTAAATTATTTGTAAATAAAGCTGTGGAAGCTAGTTTTGTCGCCTCTTTCACGTTGCTTCCTCCTTGTTTTGTAATGAAATGTAGCTGGGGAGGTAGAATAAACAATACATTAATATCTAAGGACTTACGATTAATGGGATACATACACCTAGATGGTCAAAAAATCGAATTTTTAATGCATTTTCTTGAAGTTTGAGGTCATTAAAATATCTGATGGAAATGGGAAGGTGATATTATTTCGATAAATAAGCCATTTACAGCCGCGAAGGCTGTGTAATAACACGAAACTTGCATCGCGAAAGCCAGGCTGTGAGCGCAATTACACACGAAAGGAGGTCGAATACGACGCCGGCAACAAAAGTTATAAGCAATGAACATTCCGTTGACCGAAGAAGACGTACACAATGGGCCTGGTATCGATGATTTCACGTGAATTGACAAATTCCATGATTTCAATCCCAAATTTTCAAACGCGTTTCTCTCAAAACCAAGTCTGTCAAATCGGTGCCCAAGATTCCTCGAAAACTAATGAACCGATTGCCTTGAGGTTTCTTTTTGGTTATTCTATCCACTATTATCTGGCACTTATCATACGATTTTTTTCCGTTACTGACTTTTTGTTTTATAGTCGGAATCATGATTAGTTTTTGACTCAAACATCACTCTTTATATTCAAACGTTCGTAATTTTGTCATAAATCGATATTTTCAAAATCGGCTATGATGGAGACCAGATTATAGCATCTACTTGAATAATCTCCTTGATTTTTTTCATTCAGATTTTTGAAAACGTGGCAGTGGGCACCGCGTATGCAAATTTTTTTATGGCGCTCAAAGTATCACACGATATCTCCTTAAATTTTCATTATTTTCAACTCATTGATATAAAACGCTAAGCAATATTGTGCCTATTACAATAAAATTAAAATATATTGTTAATACATACCACCTGCTCGCACAGTTGAGGATCATTGTTCAATTCAGTATCCAAATTATAAACTTCCCCAACCTCTTTGAGAGGAAAACGTTGTGCTGTCTCCTCATATATTATATTCTGTTCTTCGGATTTGTTTGCATTTTGTATTTGAGGTAGCTTACGCACAACCCATTCCATCAACCCACAAAGATAAGTTACGTTTTCCAAAACGATGGTTCAATTCGTCGCCATCACAGATTGAACTGTATGGGGAAAAATATTGTCAATTCACAAAGAACCATACTATTATTCTGTTTCTCAAGATATGTTCAAAATATATTCAAGATATCTTGTGCGAAATTTTTAAATATTCAAAAGATATCCTAACGTGATTGAAGATATCTAAAAAAAGGCTTTGGAAGTGTCAAAAAATGTAACATATGTTTGGGGTTGCACAAAATACACGTACCCTAATCATGGGCATCGACTTCAATATCGTTGTCTCCCTTTTCGTCTAATCCAAATACGCAGGTTGAGAAAGGGCCAAAGAGGCGGCTCTGAGGCACCTCTTCCACCCTTCCTCAAGCCATGTATTTGGATTAGACGGATAACGAGACAACGAAATTGAAGTCGGCGTCAGTGACCCTACTGAGAATGAGAGCGTAAGAAAAGTATGAAGCGACGGGGAAGGGTAAACGAAACAGTATCCAAGCGTGAAAAAACGGGAATGGAAACGTTTTACGGTTAATTTGTTTCAATCTTCGCTTCTGGTGAGCGGAAATTTTCACCACAGTATACATAAAAAAGTAAGTATGAGTACGTTATGATATCCTCCAACTAATCACAAGTGTCCCATTAGATATTTTGAACATACACCGAGAAAAATTGTATATTTAGCCCTTATTCGTACAGATTGGGTCTTTTAGGCCCGGGAAATTACAAGTACAAAACATCATGAAGCGGATACGAAGTGTTTCAGAATGAGAAAACAGATATCCTCAAAATTACCATAATTGATGGATTTTCAGCGCTGGTCTAACCCGAGTCGGAATATTCACGTGTATGAATCTCTGAAAGTATTTGATCAAAGTATCCAAGGTTTTGAACTGTACACGGAGAGAAAAGAATGGTTATACTTCCAATGCACCATGGGAATGATTACTATATTACCATGGTACGAAGGTTTAGGTTATAACCTATACGTTGCAATCAATAAAAAATCATAATACACATTACTTTATTTGATTCATGTCTATAGTTACAAGCACTATGTGCTTTACAATACTATAAAGTAATGTGTACTATGACTTTGTATTGATTACAACGTATAAGTTATAACCTAAAATCTTCGTACCATGGTAACATGGTAATTATTCCCATGGTGCATTGAAAGTATAACCATTCTTTTCTCTCCGTGTACGGAGAAGGGTTAAATCAACTCGACCTATCTAAATCTACTGGGTTCCTGTCCAAATATGCACCTGATAGGGTTTTATTCCATCCAAATATTCACTTGCAGTGAAATTTACTTGAATTAAGGGGATCCGAGCATGAGAAAGTTGGGGAGGGGAAAATTTTGCGCGAACTTTTGGCAATAGGCACGTAATTATTACAAATTTTAACTAAATAATAATCAATTGCATCCCTGGGATTGCGCATTGCCGTAGACTTTCAATGTCCAAATGATTTCTGAATAAAGCTGAGAAATAAAATTGTAACATTTGTTGACGTTTGCAGGTTAAAATTTTACAATTTAATTTTTTAGTTTTCAGAAATCATTTGGACATTGGAAGTATTTGAAAGAGTGCTGTTATTTTTTTCAAGTAAAAGAAGGGTCAACGGACACTTTAATGGACATGTACGTAGTTTTTTTCATAATACTTTCAAGTAAAATAGGCAATGACACAAAACTTATTTGTTTTCACGTTTGACATGCATCATTGGTTGATTGTCATTCCTGGTTCTGGTCCAAGAAAGTCGCTGGTTATGGAACAGGAAATTCCATGTGTTTGAATCGAATGTGTGACATGATTATGATTGGAAGTTGACTTTTCTTCAGAAAAAAAGCTACTACACTTTGCGAACTTTGTGACTTTGAAATAGATGACGATATTTAGGCAGGAAATATGGAAAAGTTTCAGTTCTCTCCTCCTTCCTTTGTAAAAAAATGCGTCATGGGGCATAATTCAGTTTGGCTGGCCAAGAAGAAAAATTTTCGCAGTTAATCGGCTGTTTTCGTTCTACTTCATCGAACTTCAGGAAATCTGAATGCACAGTTCGAAAGGAATTCGGTGAATCTTTACATTCGATCCTGCCTCACTGGACTTACCATCTTGAATTTCCCTAGTTGAAAAAACCATTGATTCTCGCCAAATCTCACTAAATTCCAGTTAAACTTGGACAATGTTCTGGTAAAATCCAATCCGGCCAATTTAAATGACATTTGGTCAGAAAAAACATTTGATTCTCGCCAAATATCACTGGATTTCGTCAAATCTCATTGAATCTCGGACAATGTTCTGACCAAATCTTGTTTAATTTCATTTTTCAAAATCAATAGATTCTTCCAACCAGGAATGCAAAGCCTCAGCCTGAATTCGTAATGAGTGACCCACCAAACTCCTCGATACAGGGTTTTATAAGAATCAGCAAATGTCTCACCACGCCGTAGGATTTTCACCACGGTTTCTGGATCCTGGTTCATTGTGAAATTGTCACAAATTAGGTAAATATTGATAGGGATTGAATTTTTGATGATCTTGCTTGGTATTTTTCTACTCAAAGCTGGTTTTATAGCAGTGTATGCTGATTTTCGTGGGTGTTTCTTGACCGGCAACGTTTTTTATTTCCAGAAGAAGTTAACATTTCACAAAGACGGTTTTTACAATTTCCCTTATCAGCGATATTAGGGCAACCCGTAGGGAAATTCACTACATTTTGAACCGAAATACTACATTTTTACTTCAATTTTTGTAGTATTTTGATTCAGAATGGAGTAAATTTCCCTACGCGAAGTCTTTTGAGAAAAGTGTAGGTATGGAATCCCCTTTTCAAATGGTACGCATATTATCTGGCGTATTATACCAACTCAGAGGAAACTTATGGCCATCTAACAAAACGTGTTCCATAACCAGCGACTCATGAGCATAGAAGGAAGAGTAGTAGATGTTTGAACTTTTCTTCACCATTTTGTGAAATAATATTCTGATAGTGGAACCTGATGAAAATGACAGATCAATGTATTTGTTTCGATTCTTCAAGAAGAAAAGAAATAAAAATCATGAATTATTGTTAAAACAACTGTTGAAACGTTCTCCCGGCTACAAAAGTGAACGTTTTTCACGTTGAATAATTGTCTTTTGTCACTCCGCATACATTCCGGTCGATGTATGTACAGTGAAGAAAGACAATTATTCAACGTGAAAAACGGGTTAACCCATTAAATCCTCAAATGACATTTTTTCGTTGCATTTTTCATCGGCTGTATTTTATAAGAAAAAACCGTTGTGAAAAATTTCAGAACAACCATTCTCGATGGAGAATTGACTGATCTTTCAGAATCTGGTATTGGTTGTTTGAGAAATGCACCTGTCACAAGATATCCAGGGTTTTTTTTCGATAAAACGCGAATTTAAACATTTATTTTTTTCTCTATCTCATGTTTTCACATTGGAATCGTGTGAGGATTCTGGTTGTAAATACAGAAAAAGCGTCAATTCACTTCGAACTTTGATTTAAGCCTTGGACAATTGGAAAAATTCATGTGGAAGCAACCAAAATAGCGGCTTAAACATGGAAAAAACATCAAAAACTTCAAGGATTTTTCATCCGAAAACGATGGACTTTAGGAAAAAATATTACAGAACAGAAAATTCTCAGAATTGATCAAAGAAGACGCTCCAATTTTATCAGAATTTTTTGATGACTTTTTTGCATAGACATAGAAATATAGGCACCGAGTGTAAGGCTGAGGGGGGGAAGCCATTGCGGGGGACGCGACGAGGTAAAATTCTGCACAGCTGCTATTGGCTATAATCTGCGCATGTGCAATACCGATGCAGGTTAGAAAGGTAGAGAAAAATTTTGAGTTTGAAAGGATCAATTTTCAAATTCTTCAGCCATAAATTTTTGCTCGTCGCAATCCTCGGTAACCTTGAACGAAAAATTCATTTGAATCTACATAAAAAACCACATTTTTCACATCATTTTTTATGAACAGTGAATGGTTATACTGATGAAAAGAGATTTTCTTATTTTGTTTCCTTGATGCCAAAGTTTGGTAATCGGATCGACTTTTGCAACCAGGAACACAACACTGCACCATCTTTCTATGATTATTCATTCCATTATGATACCCAAAAGTAATGCTTGATCAAAAATCAACTGGGTTATTTTTTAGGAATAAATAAGAATATCAAAACAGCAGAAGATAACCGCAATTTGAGGTTCAGTGCTGACATTCAAATTTCGTGCGATGATCAACTGTTGAACTCACTGCGCAAGTACAACTGCATGGCCAATCAAATCTGTGCATAACTTTACCTCGTCACCCTCCCCGCATATCTCAATTCCCCTCGTCTATCGAGAAGGTTTATGCTCTGTCCCTATATTTCTATGCCTATGCATTTTTGAATTTCAAAAATCGCCAGATTTTGAGAAATCAAGAAAAAGCCGTCCAAAAAATCTGAGAAAATTGGAGCGTGTTGTTTGATTGATTCTGAGCACTTGAAAAAATAAAAATGAAACATATTCACTGGAAATAATGCGTTACCTCCCGTATGAATTAGGGGAGACCGGGGCGAGTTTTCGCACGTTTTTTTAATTTCCATCTCCACTTTTCATGAAGTGACTTGAGTCTAAAACAGGCGCACCACATTATTCTTCGAACCTTTCACTACCGTGTAGCACACCTAATTTCAATGACTTGAGCCTTGATTTTGAGGGAAAAATCAAAAAGCGTCGTCATGTCACTTGCGAAAATGTGCCCCGTTGCTGGGGCAAGTTTTCTTATGCTCTCATAAGAGGGTGAGGCAAGTTTTCGCATGTACTGAAAATCAATAATTCCCGGTAATTGAACAAATTTATTGAACAAAAATTTTTAATCCAATATGTATACATCGAATAACAGAAATGTATTTAGAAAAACTCAGAATCATCGTTATTACTGTCACAATGAATACACACGAAAGATAAAATGTTTCCTTTAATGCACGTTTTGTGTGCCCATCTGTTGCAACCAGTGCATTGAATGCATGTTCCTCGCATTTTGGATTGACGGTATGGCTTCATACAATGGATGCAAACACAGTCATTCTCTGAATCACTTGAATCTGTGCTGGCATTCTCTTTTTTCCTCTGAAAAGACATCGTTCTGCGTGATCTCCGTACTTTTTTTTCGGAAGAACTCTTGTTGATAGATTTTTCGCCTCTCATCTCATTATTTTCTTTCTTTTGCTTCTTCTGCTTTGCAGTTTCTTGTTCTTTTCTGAGTTGGTTCCTGACGGGACTATCTGTCAAGATGCATGACTTCCTCCTCTTCCTCCCCCTGTTACTTTGTTTTCTGGGATCTGCTTTTTGTAATGGTCTCAATTCTTCGGGAAGGGGATGATTGATGTTTGATGGACCGGGTCGAGCAACATCTGACTGAGTTTTTTCTCTTGAATTTGCAGCATTAGTTTCCATTGAAATATCTTCAGGTTGTATCTGTATAGTGTCATCGAGCTGTGTTTGCACTGGAACGGGCCTGTCAGTGAAGTATGCTGGCATAAAGTCAGCGTCTGTAAAAATGTCGGGGTTCAGCGGAAAAATACCTGACACTCTGAAACCTGACATGATATTATTAGGAATGAGAGCCAGAGGTGCCGCAGTAGCCAGAATTGATGGGATATCATGTATCGTCATTGGCCTTTTATTCGTGGAAATCCAAGCATCACAAGCAGTGTTAATGTATTTCTTTAATGGTCCAAATACACTCCGATCCAAAGGCTGTAGCTTGTGGCTACGGTGAGGGGGAAAAGAGAGCAAAGTAACTCCATGATCTTTGAAATAATCCAACACCTCGACAGATAAATGAGAGCCATGGTTATCCAATAAGAGAAGACACGGGTGTTCTCGTGAGCATCGAACAAATGATACGAAATGTTTAGCGTAACTGACAAATGTTTTCTCCGTCATCCAACCAGATGGATTAGAATCCCCTGCACTACCTGTAGGACCATCGCGAACGAAATAATCGTGATATCTAACCCTCGGGAACACGAAAAATGGGCGAATACTATATCCCCCTGCGTTTACTGCATACGCTACTGTAACTAAACTCCCTCTCTCCGCTGAAGTCATCTTGCCAATTTGTTTGCAACCACGACGCGCTACCACTCGATCTGGCTTTTGAACCGTAGTAATACCAGTTTCGTCCATATTCCAGATGTCATTCGCTCCAACATTCAACCTTTTAAACACAGTGGTGAGATTTTGAAAAAAAAAATCAACGTTCGTTGGGTTGAAGCTTGTGGCGCGCGACATGCTGGTAGCCTGCGGTGTCCGTATAGAGAGTTGTGGATGTCTAAGTAAGAATGATCTGAACCAATCAGGACCTGCTGTTCCGTTTTCCGCCCAACTGGGAGGAAATTTCCGATTGCATGCGAGGGCATATGTATAAGCGAAACGTCGAACTTCTTTAGGGGTTAATCCGAAGTAAATGTCAGATGCTCTCAACAAATACTCTACCAGCATATTTTCTTGTACAGGATCGAATACCTAAACAAATTAACTTCTATGAAATGACCTAATATAAATACATAATAAAATTTCGTTGAAGTTCGAATCCTTTATTGAAACGAAATTGAATAGATTGTAACGAAATGTAATACATCATCGACATCAATTCTCTAGTATAAACTTTCTGGTTCATGATAAACAAAAGTATTGTTTACAAACAATACTGGAACAGGAGAAGTCAAGCGAAATGTTTCGTTTTCTGTATTCGTTTACGAATTCATTTCGATAAACGATTCAGACGTCAAGAAGATATGATATAATATAATATAAAATCGAATGGAAATCCAATAATATATGATTGTTATTCACTCACACACGATGTCCGAGCGTAACCAATATGTGAAAATGGAGTAGAACTTGACAGACCAGAATTAGAACTTGATGGACCAGGAGTAAAACTCGGCGGACCAGCAGTTGAAGCGTCGAAACGTGTAGGAATGTCGTTTTCAGTATTCCACTTGCGGCAATAATTGGCCAAAGTGCGATCACACAGTTTGAATTCTGCCGCGACACTTCTTATGGATCGTCCCTCCCTCACTTTCCTCACAGCTTGCACCATATCATCCCTGCTGTAGCTACCTCTCTCCGTTTTTCTTTTATAATGTCGTACCATGGCTGTATACCTAACAGTCGATAATATCATTAACATCAACAACCAGATCAGCTTGAAGAGGACGGGGCACATTTTCGAACCGAGAACTTGCCCCACCTAAAAAACGAAAAACTGCCCCATAGCCACATTTTCACTTCAACCACAAATGAAATGATGAAAGAATGACCCTGGGAGAAAAACTACGACATGAATTTGTGCAGGAGAATATCCTCTTCTAACGTCATATCAATGAGAAATTACGAATCGAGGCGTATATGTTTGTTTTGAACTTGAATAAAGTCATCAAAATTCACTTACCAGAGGATAAATCACGTTAACTGTCGTCACGCAGCAATGAAAGCAGCCATCGAACCACGATTATTGTTGTTATTGCCTACGACCGTACTCTTTGAACTACTCTAGGCAATGACGCAATCTATCAGCGCACTCACGAGTTATATTCAAATCGAAAACCTGCCCCACGCGAAAACCTGCCCCGGTCTCCCCTACATTATGAGAGGAATATTCAAAACTGTCAAACTATGTGAAACTAGAGACTTTGAGAAACATTTTTATTTTAAAAAACAGTTCTCGGAACCAATCAGGGAACACGCTCAAAGTTTTTCAGAATATTCCGTCGACTTTTTTGAATTTCAAAAATCGACAAATTTTGAAAATTCCAAAAAAGCCGTTCAAAAATTCTGACAGAATTTGAGCGTGTTCATTGATGGATCCTGAGAACTTTGTTTTTACTAAAAATTTTTCTCAAAGTCTTACATAGTATTCCTCTTATAATGTATTTCATACGGGAGGTAACGCATTGTTTCCAGCGAATATGTCTCATTTTTACTCCTTTGAGTGCTCAGAATCAATCGAAGAACACGCTAAAATTTTTTCAGATTTTTTGGACGGCTTTTTTTGAATTTTCAAAATCGTGCGATTTTTGAAATTCAAAGAAGTCGTCAAAGATTCTGAGAAAATTTGAGCATGCTTTCCGATCAATTCTAAGAATTTTATGTTCAGTAACATTTTTTCTTAAAGTCCATCGTTGTCGAATGAAAAATCCTTGAAGTTTTTTATGCTTTTTCCATGTTTCAGCCGCCATTTTGGTTGCTTCCACGTGAATTTTTCCAATAGTCTAAGGCTGAAATTGAAGTTTGGAGTAAATTAACGCTTTTTCTGTATTCAAAACAAGAATCCTTACACGATTCCAATGTGAAAACAAACGGAAAACACGTATGGTTATTATAATGATCTGAAATATGGTTACAAGAGACAGCTGTAATGGCAATACTGTATCGTTATGATAACGATATAGATGGCTACGTAAAGGTTGTGTATCGTCCCTTGGACGATCTGTATGGCCATAACAACGATACTAACACATCTGACCTTTGGATAGTGATCACAAGAATCCAGTATCGTCATGCGAACGATATATTTTTTTCTGTACATGAGATAGAGAAAAAAATAAATGTTTAAATTCGCGTTTTTTCGGAAAAAAAACCCCTGGATATCTTGTGACAGGTGCATTTCTCAAAAAATCAATACCAGATTCTGAAAGATCAGTCAATTCTCCATCGAAAATGATTGTTGTGGAATTTTCCACAACTCTTTTTCTTGGAAAATACCACAGACCTCTATATAATACACTAGACTGCGAACATGCTACAGTTTGGTACGGGAAAAGTGAGGCAGACACAACGATATAGGCGTAAACATGTGTTAGTCACACTCATAAGCAATATTAGCATGTGTTAATGGACGCCATTTGTAGAATTGTACACACCGACATTGTTGTCGAGATTGTATTGTACAATTTTACAACGAGAAAATGTCACTTCAGAACTTAATGGGTTAAACTTCATGTTGTGTTGTGTAATTATTCTAATTACCTTTATTAGATATATTGAGCGCTTCTTGAATTGTTGAAGAAATGCGAGGTTTCTTTTGATTTTCTATTTCTTCAGAGGAATAGTTTCTTTTGTGCCTTTCATGGCGAGATCTTTTCAAGTCATCTGTATTTTCTGCCGCTGAATCATATTGGAAATGGGATAGAAGTTCGTATGCTCTACGTAACGTTGCTGAAAAATCGTAATAAAATGTATTTTTTAATTGCGATGAAATATCCATTCATCTTGAGATATTGCAAAACGGAAATGAGAGGAACGAAAACGGGAAGAATGAAAAACCTATTGAAACATCCAAATAAGGGAAGTAATGTACAAACCAACTATGACATGATACAGTGATGCCAGAAAAAACGGTGCGGACCGAAAAATCAGTCCCTTCACTAGCTTATACAATGACATGTCGTATACGTGTGACTCACATGCATACGAAAGTTTCATTGTGTGAACAGTAGAGGGGCTGATTTTTCGATCCACACCGTCTTTCCTGACATCACTGACATGATGTGCTGTTGAGAAACAGTATAGAAATAGCTTATGGCAAGGGAAAGTTCCCTGTTGAAAATGTTGGATGAATTCGGATAAAAAGCCTGCAGATGGATCGAAAATAGGATCGAATCGGATAACCTGTATCCCAGTTTATCCTATTTTCGATCCATTTACAAGCTTTTTGTCTGAATCTATCTAACATTTTTAACAGGGGGACAGGAAAAAATAAATCTATGAAAGTTTTTTTGTGAAAGAATATGAATGAGTCGACGGATTAGCCAGAAGACATGCGAATAGACGGTTCTATTGAATCAGTCACGAAACTGATTATCCAATCGTTATAAGAAAATCCAATTGATTACCTGCTTTGCCAAGAATTTGATGGATTTCCCATTTGCTCCAATCTTCCTCAGGCTCGGCTTTAATGCTCACATTCTCCTCAAATTCTTTTCTATTTTTACATGGTGGGACTACACAAGATTTTTCAGAAACAATCCACTGTTTTGGTATAACTTCAACTTGCCCATCAGTAAATTGACATGCTGCAAATTCATAATCTTCAGCAGCAGCAGACATCTTCGCACTAGAACTATGTTGAAAAAAAGTTTTCTCATGTAAAAAAAGTTGATTAATCAAACAATATCTGATTGTATCAGCTTACATATATGAAAATACAATTACAACTATGAATCCATACAGCAAAGAACTCCCGTTACGTCAGTCAGCATGAATTCATTATGAACTCTTTGAATTCAAATTGAATTCTTACTGAACAGCTTAGAGTTCAGAAACAATTCATATTGCGAATTCATAAGGAATTCTCCAGGCATACAACATGTTTTTATTTTGAATTCATTATATGTCACTTTTTGGAAAAATTATTGTCAAGTAGAGGGCCAAGGTCCAAGGGAGTTGATAATCATTCTCGTTATGGCTTATATTCTTGTATATGACAAAAAAAGAAACAACTCGAAATATAAACAAACACTTTTATAATAAGCAAACGAAATTTCCACCGTTTACCCATTAGAAAATTTTTTATTTTCATTCCGTTCATGCCTTATGGGGGCTCATTTTGTTTCTTATGGAATTTTGAGCAAGTTTATCGGAGGAAATTTCTGACATGTGTCTTCATAACACTATCACACACTTTTGTTTATAAGAATGTATTTTACTTTGAATAAACAAATACGAGTAATCGTTGTGAACATTATATGGTCAACAATTTTTTCGATAAAGTTGTTCAAAATTCCATAAGGAACAAAATGAGCCCTCATAAGCCATGAACGGATTGAAAAGAAAAAATTTTCTAATGGGTGAACGGTGAAAATTTCGTTTGACTAATATAAAGTTGTTTGTTTATATTTCGAGTTGGTTTTTTTTTGTCATATAGAAGAATATGAACCATAACGAGAATGATTATCAACTCCCTTGGATTTTGGCCCTCCACTTGACAATAATTTTTCCAAAAAGTGACATATATATATAGTGCAAGAACATCCTTAAGAGGCAATATTATCTTGCGTCCAAAAATTTTGTAGTAATTTTCTAAGATGTACCACAAACCGTAGGAAGTTTTTGGGCACATCTGGATTCGTGCATTTGAAAATACTAATTTTTGAGTGCCAAAAACATATTTTGTTATATTTTTAGAATGAGAAATGATGGCACATCATGGTACTCAAAAAAACGGGCACATGGCTTCCTCGTTTGTATTGGGAAACAGTGTGGATTCCTAAAGACTCTTCTCCCACATTTTTCAACCCACTGGGATGAAACTTGTATGGGGCCACAATCACGTTGGTCCACATCCGTGAGAAAAAATTATCCGCTAATATCCACATGATAACGATGAAAAAAATAAATAAATTCCCTTAAATAAGATGAATTTTCATTTTGAAGACAAAATAACGAGGAAGCAAAATTTGTCGGTGCCCGAAAACAGCCATAAAACTGATAACTAAAACTGTTTCGGAGGCAAGTTTTCGGAGACCGACAAATTTTGCTTCTTCGTTATTTTGTCTGCAAAATGGAAATTCATCTTTTTGAAGGGAATTCGTTAATTTTGTTTATCTTTATCATTCGGATATTCGCGGATAATTTTATTTTCACAGATGTGGACCAAGGTGATAGTGGCCCCATATGAGTTTCATCTCAGTGGGTTGAAAAATGTGGCAGAAGAGTCTTTATGAATTCACACTGTTTTCCAATACAAACGAGGACACCATGTGCCAGTTGGGTAGCGTTTTTTGAAAAACTTCTCCTCACCCCTCTCGTTTTTCTGTAACAATGAGGTTGAAATTTATAGAGAAGCAGCATCATCACTGCACATGAGTGGTGAAAATTTCATTACGATCGGATGATACGAATGGAAGATATACGTCCTTGCAAATTTTTCACATATGCACAGACAGACAGACAAACAAACAAGGAACCTACTTTTTTCAATGAATTCCAATTTGCCTGAAATTTATTTCATGCAACTAACACCTCGTTAACTGAATAAACTCACAGTTCAATGACATTCCGATAATATGGAAATGGGGAAGGCATGCTGTCAAAAGAAAATACAAATTCCCAAGAAAAGCGTGGATCGCCAAGAAAAATTTCCCACAGTTTCCAACCGGTTTTGGATCAAATTGATATGGGACCACTATAAGATCATGACTGATACGTAGTATAAATTGCATTGCAATCGAAATATAGGAAACGGAGATATGCGCGTTCGCAAAAATGACAAATTTTTGTCACATTTGCTTTTGCCCATCGAGCTCCTGTGCACGTATCAAGCTGAAACTAATATGGAACCGTCATAAACCTGCCCTAAAACTGTGGTTGACAGACAGACGGATATAAGCTCTGAGGAGTTGATTTGTACAAAAATTTTCGAGTTTGGAGCGAAAAAAACGTTTGGGTCTCCAAAACGATCACTAAGCTTCCTCTTTCGAAGGAGAAAAGTCTGGTAATTCATATGGGCGTACCGCTATAAGTCACAATTACGAATGTATAACAAAAAACCAAAACTTTTTTCAAGATATAGTCCAAAATCTAGTGAACTTCGGGGGATTTTTCTTCGGTAAATTAAATCCGACAGATTTCATGAAGAATTTTCAATCGATCCAACAAAGACAAAGTCGGTAAAAAAATTCAAATCGATGCAATTTTTTCCCAATCATTTTTTGGAAAAATGCCCCGAGGTTCACTAGATATTTAACTATATTTTGAAGAAATCTTTGGTTACTCAAAGATTAGTACTTCCATATGCACGAAGCCCCATATTTCACACATTTTCCTATCGTTTGTGGTACGTCTTAGAAAATGGTTCAACATTTTTTGGACACAAGGTGATACCACCCCCCCCCCCTTTTTTCAGGTGTGGGTACCCCATAAGAATATTTTTATTTTTTTAATCTTCAGTCGAATGTGATACTAACTGATTGATATCAACGTAAAATGAAGATGACACTGTGACGTGATCAACGTAATCTAGTTCTCTATACAAAGTAATATTAGAATTTCTCTGTATTATATTCTTTCGGTATTGAATATTTCATTCATGGATATTCTTATACGAAACGAGATTGACAGTTAAATTACGAGAATGATAATTTTTTCACATGCACTTCAATTTCATGCAACTGAAATAATCACCAATATGAATCACACAATGTTATTCGTCACAAAGAGAAGAAAGTAAGAAACGGCGGAAGAAAGAATGTGAAAACTCAGTTTTTGAAAGAAAAAACAGTATGGATTTTTTCAATGAAAAAGTCTGTGATTGAAACTAAGTAACTCTGAATACGAAAAATTCAAAGTTTATGAAAAATACTGAAGCCCATGCTCGGCACTTATCTCACTGCACAATGAATATATTTATACAGTATGTATGGTATGAAGGGTGTGGTAGAGAATATCAGTGAGACATGATGATAGACATAAAAAAGATTATTTCTTTGATTTGTCCAAAAATATACACACCTCCTTTCTTGCAAATTTGACAACTCGTTCGATAGCAGGTGTGCTGATTTTTCCACCACAAATATGTTTGACAGATAGAACTTTGGTGTAGATTGATCTCAGTAGTGTAGGAGAAATCCTTACCTAGAATGAGCTGGAAACAAACAATTTATATTGTGAAATGCCTTTCATTTTGGTAAAAAAATGTGAACAAATCTGTAAATATACAAAAAAATACTGAATAGCATAGTAAACAGATCTTACGTTACAACGAATACAATAAATGATAAAAACTATTAATCGGACATAAGAGATAGTAAAGCGTGTAATGTATTTATGAATGATAAATAAATGTGTACATATTGAGTATGGAAAAATAAACACCTGTACTCTTGTAGATGTGACAGTTCTTTAGATGAATGAAGAATTGAATGATTTTTACTTCCAAATCTTTACACTGAATGAATTATCGCTTCGCCATAGGCTGGTCAATATTGCTTATGAGGTCCGTTAGTATCTCCTTTTGTGTTCTATAAAATTGCTTTCAGCAGCATAAACAAATCCTTATCTAGAATATGCTAGAAACAAATAAGCGCATTGTGAATTTCATTTTATTCTACTCAAAAATTCATTGCATGTAATTGCAGGTAATCGCAGCAATTCCTTGAGTGTCTCAAATTATCATCTACTGTCACATAGCACAACAGTTCAGAAAGAATTCGTAATGAATCTCTCTTATGTCCGGTTAATAGTTTTTATCATTTATTGTATTCGTTGTAACGTAAGATCTGTTTACTATGCTATTCAGTATTTTTTTGTATATTTAGAGATAAGTTCACATGTTTTCACCAAAATGAAAGGCATTTCACAATATAAATTGTTTGTTTCCAGCTCATTCTAGGTGAGGATTTCTCCTACACTACTGAGATCAATCTACACCAAAGTTCTATCCGTCAAACATATTTGTGGTGGAAAAATCAGCACACCTGCTATCGAACGAGTTGTCAAATTTGCAAGAAAGGAGGTGTGTATATTTTTGGACAAATCAGAGAAATAATCTTTTTTATATCTATCATCATGTCTCACTGATATTCTCTACCACACCCTTCATACCATACATACTGTATGAATATATTCATTGTGCAGTGAGATAAGTGTCGAGCATGGGCTTTAGTATTTTTCATAAACTTGGAATTTTTTTCTATTGTATGTTGTTGATGTAGACATTGGATGCCTCTCTTTCATACCAATCTGCTAATTAATCTCATGTAAATCCATCAAATATCTAACAGCTCTTCACAAAACCATTATTAACCCACACAGCACACATGGATTCATATTGAATTTATTTACAACTGTCCGAAAATTGATTCATTATGAACTCTTCTTGAACTGTTGTCCTGTGTGGGAATAAACTACTCCAATAGTGAGATGTATGTAATCATCCATCAACAGTTGGTACCTTGAAAGATGCATCGAGAGAGTTCAAGATGTATGAGGAAATACTCTCACACAAATATTTCAAACGTATTTTAAGATGTTTAGTACATATTTGCCTACATTTCTGAATACATACATAGATGTTTGAGACGTTTACACCATGTAAACGTCTGGAAACATGTTTGAAATTCTTGAAATCACTCAAAATTCTTTTCTTTGTGATATTTAATATTCTCATTTAAATAATAGGTATTCCATCAAATAGATTGTTCGTTCATCGAATGAATCCCGTTTCTTATTATTTATTTTTTTAGTAATATTTTCTTCGTAAATTATTCACAACACTTATTACTGGTCATTTACATTATCATTGTGAATTGGAATTCTTATCAAAGTTTGAAAAAAACTGAAATTTTCGGTACATTTTCGCCAATTATCCTTTGCTGAAACAAATTGTAATTATTAGAATAAAAAATTTTCCGATTGATTCCTGCACCAAGAAAAGAACAAGATCTAGAAGCATGACGCACTCCACGCATTTGTTACAATGTGCTTTTAACGCGTGGCACTATGCTTAGAAGGCATGGGACTCGTAATCAAAAAGCATTTGTTCTTACGTTGAAAGCATGAGATCGTGCGGTAAAAGCACGTTGTAGCAAATGCTTCAAAAATGTGAAAGTGTCTTATGCTTTCAGAGCTTGCTTTTTTGTCTCGGTGTGGTCAATCTTATCCAGAAGAAGCGTCAAAATTTCAACGAGATTGACACAGTAGTTTTTGTGAAATCTTATTCACTGATCTCAAAAACGTAATGTGGAGAGAAACACAAAATTCCAAGTAGACGTGGGACGTTGAAGGAAAGGAGCATGTCAGAAGGTGCTCTCTCTTTCTCTCTCTCTCTCTCTCTCTCTCTCTCTCTCTCTCTAACTTTTACTTCATTCAACATTGAACTCTGGGGATATATTTTTAGAATGTGGTGCTATCAAATTAAAGTAGTTCACCAAAGAAATCGGTCTTTAAATATTTTTGTAATTGAAATTCCATGTAATTTTTTTTTTGTTTTTGTTTTTTTATTTATAGAGGGGGAAATGCTTTATGCACCGTCAGGGGGCTGATGTCATCGCTCCCCGGTGTGTGGGACTCCTGCTTCAGCTGAAGATGTTAAGCGCCTATCGCAGTTTACCCACTAAAACCCACCTCTTCCCTCCTCGGACCCAGCCCGGAACCGTTTATCACATTACTTCGAGCTGGGCCCTTTTTTTCCCTGTAGCTGAAAGACCGCCGCCAGTTACCCTGCCCTGTCCAAGTCCACCTTCTTGAGGCGGAGGATGGACTGTACGAAGGAGTCCACTGCCCGCCAACTGGAGTCATCTCGGAGCATCAGACCCACGATGTTCTCGGGAGTGATGTCTCCGAGCTCCGTTTGTAGCGCCATCCGATGTGCTTCCCACCGAGCACACTCGGAAAACGTGTGCTCGGCATGGTCCCCCTCGTCGGGACAATAGAGGCACTCGGGGGACGCTACTTTCCCCATTTGGTGCAGGTACTTCCTGAAGTATCCATGACCAGTAAGGAACTGGGTCAGGAAGTACCCCACCTCTCCATGCTCGCGCTTTGTCCACGGTCTGACCAGAGGGATGAGTCTTGCGGTCCATCTTCCCCTGGTCTCCCCGTCCCAGGAGGCCTGCCACGCGAGAAACGTGCGGGTACGTTCCTCGGCCGCCACTGCGCTTCTTTGCTCTCCAGCCCTGCTTCGCCGGAAGATGCTTTGTCGTTCCCTAGCGAGAAGCGCAACGGGAACGACTCCGGACACAACAAACACCGCAGGACCGGAGGCCGTGCGATATGCAGACGCGACCCGAAGCGCTCCGAGTCTTTGGACTCGCTCCAGTCGCGCACTGCAGCTCTTCTTCTCCGTGGCATGCCCCCAGAAATTCCATGTAATAGACAATTAAACGAATACAGAGTTAATTTTTTCAAGGCAGGGTACTTGTTCTCAAGATATTTGAGCCTAAACTTTGAGGTATTTTGTGATGGAAAATTAACTTCTTGGAAGTTTTCTCAACATTTTCCACATTTCTTTGATCAAGTTTCTTCAGTTTGTAGGTAAAATCAATAGAACAATCTCGAAAATGTTGAAAAAACTTCAAAGAAATAAATTTTCCATAGAAGACTATCTCAAAGTTTAGACTCGAATATCTTGGTAGGGGGTTTTTTTGCCGAAAACGTTTTGTAATTTGACAATCGATAGTCACCTCCAGAAATTACTAGCGAATGTCGAATTAGGTTTATTCGGCGAAAAACTTTTTCGGCAAAAAGACCCCCTATCTTGAGAACAAGCACCGCTTCCTGCCATGAAAAAAATATCTTCTTATTCGTTAAAGTGTCTAGTACATGCCCAGCCAGCACAAATGATTAATTTGAATTCATGAAGATTTCTCAAAGACCTCTTGAATAGTCCCCGTTATGCGACCAACAATGAGTTCAATATGAATTCAATGGATTCAAAATGAAAACAGATTGAATGCCCGCAGAATCCTTTATGTACTCTTGATATGAATTCTTTCTGAACATTAATGTGTTCATATACAGTTCATTTTGAATTCTTATAATTCATATTGAACTCATTGTTAGTCGCATAACGGGAGCCATTTGCGGGGACTCTTGTGCTTTCTGGGTGGAATTTCAAATACAAAAATATTTAAAGAAACCATTTTTTTTTCGGTAAACATCAAATTTATATGATCGATTTTTGAAATTTTAACACCTATGCAACCTTCTAATTATTCTTCTAATTATGGGTTCAAAATGCTTGAATAAATTTGTAGATTTTTTGTTTTCGTGGTTGAAGCTATAATAATCGGATGTTAGCTTTGCGATTGCTATTGTCAGCCTCTTGATGTATTCCATGGACGAACAAACACCAGGCATGAACTCGAATATACAATTTTCAGACAGATTTTGATCCCGCCGTATGGAAGTGTACTTGGACTAATTTTACATGGAAACACTAATACCGCTGCAAGTAGTTTCACGATATGTGTATCATTTTTATTAGTGTATCTATGTGAATGCACCTTCAAGTACTCTTTAGTATCGAAGCTTCGAGAAGTTTTTTTTATATCCTCCAAGAATTTCACTTCACTGACATTTGGAGAAATATTTTCGAGTTTGTCAATAATGCGAAAAACATTTTGCATTCAACACATCTTGCTTTGCTCAGATCTCGTTTTGTACAGGAATATCCATGAATGGAATATTCAATACCGAAAGAATAATACACAGAAATTCTAATATCACTTTGTATAGAGAACTAGATCACGTTAGTCACGTCACAGTGTTATCTTCATATTACGTCGTTATAAATCACTGAGTACCACTATTCAGTATTAGATTAAAGATGTACGAAATAAGAATATGCTTAAGGAAATATGGACGGATAGCTCAGAAAATTTCCGTATCATCACGAGGTCATACATTTGGATTTTATGGGGTTCGGCTCCCAACAAAACTTTTTGCAAAGGGGTCAGAATTTCAGAATTCAGTATGGATCAAATTTTGGTTCTCATAACTGGGTGGAATTTGGTCGGAATGATAGCTCTTCATGTTAAAAATGAGCAACAATTAGTTTTTCACTGTTGATTACAGTCACATTTCTATCTCTTCTGATGGTTCAAGATAATAAAGAATGTTGGGATGCGTCAGAATTATTTGTGAACAAATAGCAATTATGCTGTTTATTCCCAAATAGTGTTGACGCATCTTAACGTTCTTCATTGTCCTGAACCATCAGGAGGGGTAGAAATGCGACTGCGATGAACAGTGAAAAACTAAGAAATAACGATTCCCAACAGATGCGATTTTGATGTTCGAAATAATTAAAATTTGCGTTCATCCACTTCCGTAAAAAAGGCAACCGTGTCCCTCAACTTGCATTTCCAAAAGTTCACATGATAAAATACTGAAAGAAAACATAAAAATCATCTAATTTCATTACCATATAATTTTTCCCAATTCACTGAGTTCTAGATAGAATATTACGAATTAAGGGTGTGCCCTGGTCAATATTTTCCCCAGAAAAGTACTAAATCGTTCCAACCGTCTTACGTCAACAATTTTCAATCAATTGCATTAAACTTGGGATCAAAAGATTCAGAATTAGTCAAACAATCCGGCTCTGGTCTGAATGTTGTTTAACATAGTCATCATAATTAATTACAACGAAATTTCGTTATCAGCCAATGAGAAACCTCCATTCCGTTTTTTTGATACTATAATAAATATAACCTGTCTTGAAGTATTTTAAGACCAGAGCCGGATTATTTGATTGATTCTGAATCTTTTGATTCCAAGTTTATTGTAATTCATTGAATATTGTTGACGCAAAACGGTTGAAACGATCTAGTAGTTTTCTGGGGGAAAAATCGACCAGTGCACACCCTTAAACATGAAAATGAGAACTTGAACGTGGATGCGCGACATCTAAATTTCATCGTATTGGATCTGACTGTTTGGGGCTTCTATTTTATGCCAAAAGGGAACTTTTTAGAGGATGAGACAATCGGTTTGAAGGAAAAAATGTTTTCTGAAGCACCCTTATATATGTACATAATCAATGAAGCTGAAACTGGCAGCCATCACGCTAGCAGCCGATTGTTGTAACTTTCAATTCAACGTTGTTGGAGCTCATTCCACTCAAAAAATCAATCAAATGGCATCGCAGTGAACGTTTTAGATATTTGAATCCTTGATAAACCTTTTGAATTAACAGTTATAACAATCGGCTGCTAGCTTTACGGCAGCTTCATCATAAATTATCCTCTTCACAATGTAATATCTGCATACATACATACACATAAATCCCTTGGAATCATGTGTTTCCCATCTCACATTGTTATATTTATAACTAATCGGCTAGTCCCCCATTTATCACGACTCTTGGCAAGGAAGGGCGCAGATTTCTCTTGAAGTCCAATCTTTTCTGTGTATTTTGAAAAATCTCACTTTGCGCAGTTCGGTTTGTGAGGGTACAATAAATCTCTCTATTTTTTTCAGACTTTTTTGAGGCAGAGAACATTGTTGAAAATTAATTATTTATGAACACATTATGTAAAAATAATGAGGAGAAATTTTTTTTGTGCTTCATAAAATAGTTCATGCAATTCAATCAATCACCTTGATTCAAGCGCTATGTCATTGGTAGTACCTTGAAATTCCGAATACTCATAACCCCGAAATCTTGTCATTGGTGCAGAAATAATAATGTATAGTGACTTCGCCAGAAAACACTTGCTTTCAACCAATGACGAGCATTTCCGGATTATCATCAGCGTTCGGAGCTCTATATACAATTAATCTCTGCTAGTGTACTTGAAGCTTGATACAGACTTTGGAAAAATTTGTTTTTTTGATTTGCAGATATGGATTCAATTCAAGATGTCCCAAGAATTTCAAAAAGACATCGACGTCAGTTACGTTCAAATAAAGTTAAAAGCATCTTGACTCGCCTATCATCTAATGAACCCCTTCAGCTCGCAAAAGACGATAACGTAGAGGAGAATATTATTCGTAATCCTAATGTTACTGCTCCCATCGTGCCCCATAGTTCAACACAAGAAGTTGATATGGAAGTTGGAATTCAAGATAACATAGGAGAAATGATTATTCCTGAATCTCTACATAATCGTTATGTATGTATGTATGTATGTATGTATGTATGTATGTATTCATTTATTTATATTCTGTCGGCTTCCTCTTACAATGGTTTGAAGGCACCGCCCCTCTACAATTTACTCCCCTCTTCCAAACTCTTTCGCATATCCTTTATCAACTAAACACACAATGAGACCCGACAAAAAGAAAGAAGAAACCAGAAATCCATAATACCGTAACTACTCTCTCTCTCTCTCTCTCTCACCCATCTCCTCTCCATCAAGCACAACAAAAGAAAAACCATAATTTCCACCATCAAAAGATAAAAACACCCATTGTCTTTTCCTCCTCTTCACTTCACTATAAACTCCCCAACGTATCATTTCCCCTTCTCTTCTTCTTCCCTCCCGCACTCCTCTTCTTCTCCCCGTCTTTTCGTCTCCCTTTCTAGCCCCATCTTCTCCTCTAGCACCTCCAGCAGTCCCGCATTATCCTTCAACGCTCTCATCCGACACCTCGTACGATGATGTTTCTTCTTCTCCATATTTTATCTTCCTCTTTCCAATATTCCATCCTCGTCCACATCTTCTTCTCCTCCTTCTCCCACTCCTCTTCCTCCTTCTCGCACCCTCTGCTCTCTCTTCTCCTGTCACTCGGTTTTCGGCTCCTCTCTCCTCTATCTCCGCATTCCTTCCTCGCTGCCGCTTCCTCTCGTTCTCCGCTGTCTCCCTTATCCTCCACGCTTCCCTTCCTAATCGGCTCTTCCACCTCCTTTACCTCTCGCTTCTCTTTTTCCCCACTCCTGCTTCTCCCCTCTTCCGGTAGATGATGCCTCTCCGATTTACCTCTATCTCCTCTTTTCTTCCTTGCCGACTCCTCTCCTCCCTCCCCACAATCTTCCTTATCCCCCTTGCTCATCTTCCTTATCAGCATTTCTTCTCCCACCCCTGGCGGCTCTTATCCTTCTTCCACCGTTGGCAGCACTTCCGCTCCCCTGTCTCCCTTCCACTCCTACAATACTTCTCCCATCTTCTCCATTATTCTTTTTATCACCTCCCCTCTCTGTTTTTGACCCTCCTCCTTTATTTTCTCCTCGATCTTCTTCTCCGATTCTTCCCTCCTTCTTCTTAACCTCTCTTCCACGAGTCTCTCAATCTCCTCTCTCTCTTCATCACTTTAGCACGTGTCTTGAACTCCCTGTATTTCTTCTTAACTTCACCAACCGCCTCCCCTTCACTGCTTCAGATAAATTTTATCCACGAATAAAGTAAACCGCCAACACTTTCACCTTCACTCCTCTTTCTCTTACTTCTCCCACTTTTCTACCGCACTACTCCACTTTTCTTTCCCGCTAACTCTCACCCGACTCTACACCTTCGCCATCTTACCGGAAGTCCCTCATAATCGTTATGTATTTGATGACATTATTAAAATGCACGAAAAACTGGATCTTTCACCAGATAGTGTCCCTTATATGCCCGGCATCACTGAAGATAACGAGGATTCGAAGCATTTTCAAGGAGAAATAATTCCAGAATCTTTACATCATCGTTATGTATTTGATGAGACTATTGAAATCCACGAAGAAATGGGATTTTCATCAGATAGTGTCCCTGATATGCCCGACATCACTGAAGATATGAGGTTCTCTCAAAAATTAGCACGATGGGCCGTTAGTTGGAATGTCCAGCAAAACGCTGTGACTTCTTTATTGGGAATTCTGAAACAGTTTTTCCCTAATGTTCCGCTTCCACGCAACGCTGAAACTTTGGTCAAAACGCCGCGTACATCAAGTACTTGCATAGTTCCACCGGGAAAATACATCCACTTTGGCGTTGAAGATGAAATCCATTATTACGTGTCAAGAAAAGAAGATGATATAACAGAAGTTCATCTACAAATTGGCATCGACGGTTTACCTATTGCTGTTAGAAATAGGGAAAGTTTGTGGCCAGTAATGAGTCGTATTGTACCGGATGAATCGGTTTGGCTCGTTGATTGTTATTTTGGAGGAAAGAAACCTGAGGATAGTGAGGAATATATGAAGTTTTTTGTGGAAGATATAATTCCACTATTAAAAAATGGTATTCAAGTTGGTGATAGAATAGTACGTGTCATGTTCCACTCATTTATTTTTGATTTGCCTGCGATAGCATCCACGCTGAAAATAAAAGGACACTCAGGATATTCCTGTTGCAACAAATGTACTATACATGGCATATATGAGGATAATATATGTTTCCCAGGTACACAATTTCCAAAAAGAACGAACATAAGTTTCAGAGAGCAACACGATTTTGATTATCACGTGGAAACGACAGTACTTCTTGAGATTGAGGATTTTGATCCGGTCCTACAAGTTCCTCAAGATCCGATGCATCTGATCTATGTAGGAGTGAACAGAAAACTGATCAACTTATGGTCAACCATTTCTCCATTGGAACACCGAATCTTGACCAAGAGAAATTTGATTATACTGGACGAATACATGAAACATATACGATCATGTATACCAGATGAATTTCCCCAGAGACCAAACGGTTTTGATGTTTCTCAAATGAGAGCAACCGATTCAAGTTTGTTTCTAAAATATGTAGGTCCGGTGGCTTCAACAAGTATAATTGCAATGGATCATCCGATATACGTCAATTTTCTCACGTTGCATGTTGCTGTCCGTTTATTGAGTAAAAAGTTCGAAGATGAAGAAGTCGACTACGCTGAACAATTATTAGAAGATTTTGTCATACGTTTCGAAGAATTCTATGGAGTGAATCGAGTTTCGAGAAACGTCCATGGCCTGTTGCATGTCGCAGAAGATGCTCGTCGTTTTGGTTGTCTGGATGAATTCAGCGCATTCAGATTTGAAAACTTCATGAGACATCTCAAGAAATTGTATCGTAAACCTGAGTTACCACTAGAACAGATCTTCAAACGGTACGGGGAGATGAAGAACCTTGGTATTCGCTTTTCACATAATCAGAAACCAGTGGTGCTTGGATTAAGACAGCAACATAATACTGGGCCTATGTTGGATGATTGCAAATGGGGTTCAATTCAAAAAATTTCAATTTAAAAATTTCATACTTTCAACATCTGAAGCTAATTCTCGTTGCAAAGTAGGCAATGATATTGTTCAGATCGAGAATTTCGTTCGCTGCTCAAATGGTGAAACACGTATCATCGGTCGCAAATTTAAAAGTATTGAAAACTTCTACTCTATCCCTTGTCCATCCTCAATGGGTCATATCTTCAAAGTCAGTCATTTATCATCCAGGAAATCCTGGTCCAGTCATGATGTCGATATGAAGTTTATTAAATTACCATTACCCCATCATGACAAAAGTTTTGTTGTTCTCCCACTTCTGCACACGGATTTCACCAAATGAGAGAATAAAAGCTTCGGAAGTTTCTAGCTGGACAGCAACGCCTGACCATGTAGGTGAGTGTACCGAAATTTTCAGGAAAGTAATGGGCCATATGCCCGCTCGTCTATTCTTAACCCTCAAGTACCCTATGTGGTGTTTAGAGTTATCGAAGGGTTTTCAAAACCTGATCCTTTCATACCCTGGCGATAGAAATTTCTCTACATTTCACTACGAAACTATGAATTCCAGTGAAAAAAATTCTGAAGAACTCTTCGAAAATCTGAACATTTATAAACATTTGTTCAACTTTGAAAATTTCTTGCGCACTGAACACGTTTCTCCATTGAAAATCTTGCTAAATATATAATATCTATGGACATCTCATACCTCTGGATTTTTGTAAAAATTATTAAAACTGTGCACTCCTCTGAAATCTCCTGACAACCTCTAAAAATTCCAGTAATTCTCTTTAAGATTTTCCCACCGGGGTAGGCATGAACAAGTGCGATTTTTGAAACAAGAATATACATTAAGTTCGAGAACGTGATCATATTTGGAATGATTGACTCTCAATACATCGAATTCTATTGTAATAATTGCTCATTGTACACTGAGAGGAAAGAAAACGTGAAAATTACAATCAATATTCACAGATTGAAGACACCGAGGCCAGCAGAAGATAATCGCCCAACGTGAGTTCCGTGAATTGCCATTTAAATAGTAATGTTTTTCATTGAAATAGAAATTTATAGAACTAATTTTGAACGATTATCTTCGACTGTCCGCGATGTCTTCAATTTGTGAATAAAGATTGTAATTTTTACACTTTTTTTCTCTCAGTGTACTTGAAATTCATATTCTAAACGCCAATGACCGAAAAATCATAATAGCAAGTGTAGGTATGTGATTGAATAGATACTACAATTTTTTCTGGATTCTACGAGAATTAACCCACATAGCACAAAGGCTTCTAAAAGATATCTTGCGAATCAGCATTTTGAGAGAAATTTTATAGTATTATAAGCCCGGAGACTCATGCTAGCGCCACCATTAGAAAAAAGCAGAGGGAAGATGTTTCAAACTCGGATCCATGCACGGAGAAAAAAGTAAACCTAAGATAACTGAACATCTCCGCAGTTTTTGCATACGTCCCGCAGCACTAATCATGCGACAACTTCAGTTGAGTTGATTTCGCAGTTTTTCTGGTTACCTAGCAGTTTTTGCGGGGCACCCAGCCGTTTCAGCAGAAGTTTTCTAGTAAAGCTGCTGAAAAGTTCCGCAGTTTCAGCATACCGGTGGTGAGGTTGATTCTGCTGCCCATTACGCAGCATAACTAGATTGACTTTTCTCTCCGTGTGGGCGTATCCAGCTCAAAACGCAAGGGAGGGCAAAATGTTGAATTTCAAATTTCCCACAACTTCGCTATTTATATATGTGTTTATTTTGATAGACAAAATTTTCTCTCCAAGAACAATGGAGTTCCCAAATCTTCTCAATTGTGTTGCATAAGACCAGAGTGCGTTTAAGAAGAGTGGTGTCAAATATGCGGATATCGCCATTAAAGATCCGAAAACCATATATGTTCTGTGCTTTCAAATCGAGGCTCGTGAACTCAATGCTCATCCCAAAGCATTTTCATATGAAGAAACCAAGGACCACAAATGATTAGGTTCAACCGTGGCTCACATTGAAGTACCAAATTTTTGTGAGATTGGAAGTTTCGTTTTATTTATATGGTTATCTCACTTGTTCTCTATCTCGTTCTTCTGTAAATTGGACCTTTAATGGTGGAGCCAATCAGAGAGTTGGACATCATGCACCACTGTCGTTATACGCACTTTGCATAAGACATATTTCAAAAGAATAATATGAAATGTCTTTGAGAATGCTTTTCTTTGCAAGAACGTTGGTACTTTGTTGAAAGATCTGACTATGTTTTCAACAGGTGCGAGTAACACAGTATCGAAATGGAATTATCTACTCGTGATTCTAGCATTATTTTGCAGAAAATGTATGTTTTCAATCATTGGATCAATCCTATTTCAATTCTGTTTCAAGTCTGATGGAACAGGAGTCTGATTGCTTTGGACAAAATGGACATTCGATCTATCGGCATTCGGAATATGAATTTTTGGTGCAATGGGTATTTGGTGTAATGAGGGCTCCAGATTCTTTTACTTGAATGGTCCCAATCAACACGCATCGGAATTTTGAATAATTGTGAATAATCCTAACCACAGGCATTGGTACCCCCTACGACTTTGAACCCAAACTATCATTGATTATTATGGAATTGGTCATGGCCTTCTAGGACTAGGAACTCCCTCAATCGAAAGAATTCTGTACGTCGCCCCTTCTTTTACACTGGGAGAACTCTAAAGTGGTCTCAACGTCACGTATTCACGTTTCCCGTTCCAAGTAGATTCTACCTGAAAGTTGGACCTGCAGGCCATGAGACAACGTAGTAACTACGTGAAAGTCAGGCTGAATCAACTTGTAAACACCACTTGCATCAGTCAAGTTGAGTTGCCCTTGATTCCAAGCAGAATATATCTCAAATTTCTCCCAGTGTATATTCAAGTTTCAGCCATTTTGTATCACGAATACTTTCGCTCAATCTCATAATACCTATACGCCATTTCATTCATGTGATTGATGATCATCATTTTTCAGTCTTATGAAGCGTGAAATAGACACTAAAATGGTGGAATGAGAGAGAAATATCCTTTCCTGATCAATAATGGATTGAGAAATAATTTTTGAAATACCAGAGACATCAAACAAGCTAACCTGTACAAAGTACATAATCCAACTGCCTTTCTTCGGAAATTCAGGAGATGCCTAATAAATATCTAATGAAGGTAATCAGAATGATTGTAATTATTATGTAGCATACAAAACCATTGGAATTCCGATTTACTTCGTCATTAATATGTATGTGAAAAGTTTGAATGAATAATTACAAAACTTTTTGATAATTATCTATATTTCCTAGGTGATGCTTGTTTGCTCGTTCCTTAAAGTACACCAGTAATCTCGCAACATAAATGTTTGAACAAAAACAAGTCCCTAAAAATTACGTCGGTAATGCTGAAGCCTACGGTTGGAGGACGGAAGTACGCTTCTTCTTCTGAAAGAGTAACTTGAGAAGGTAAAAAAAATTAAAGTCAGGTGTATAAGCTTCACGAGGGTGGATTGATAAGTTTCCGGCCTGACCAAGAAAAACAACGTTTTTAAGAATTTTTTTTTTTTATTTCTCAACATAATCTCCTCCAAGGCTGATACATTTCTCATAGCGGTGTTCTAGTCTAGTAATGCCATCTCTATAGACTGATTTGTCAAGCTCCTCAAAATACCCATTTACAGCTTCGATTACTTCTTCATTGTCCGCAAATCTCTTACCGCCAAGCCATTTTTTGAGGTTAGGAAACAGATAATAGTCACTCGGGGCTAGGTCTGGAGAGTAGGGAGGGTGCGGCATTAATTCAAACTTCAGATCGTTGATTTTAGCCATCGCAACGATTGACGTGTGCGCTGGTGCGTTATCGTGATGAAACAAGATTTTTTTCTTCGCCAGATGAGGTCGTTTAATTTTCACTTCGTGGCTCAAACGTTGCAATAAGTCTGCGTAGTATTGACCAGTGATAGTTTTACCCTTTTCAAGGTAATCAATGTATATAATACCTCTTGCATCCCAAAAAACAGTAGCCATAACCTTGTTCGCCGAAAAAATTGTTTTTGCCTTCTTTGGAGTTGGTTTCCTGGTCCAATCCACTGTTTAGACTGTTCTTTGGTTTCAGGAGTGTAGTGGTGGACCCAAGTTTCGTCAACGGTTACGAATCGACGCAAAAATTCGCTTGGATTACGCTTATACAACGCCAAATTGGCGGTAGAAATGTTCTTTCGAATCAATTTTTGGTCGACTGTTAGCAAACGCGGCACCCATCTTGCACAGAGCTTTTCCATATACAAATGTTGGTGCAAAATATTTTGTACACGTTCATATGACATCTTACAGGTCTCAGCTATCTCACGAACTTTTAATCTGCGATCTTTCAGCACTATTTGATGGATTTTTTCGATCATATCTGGAGTTGTGACCTCAATGGGGCGTCCTGAGCGAGGCTCATCAGAGGTGCTCACACGACCCTTTTTAAACTCGGGAACTCACTGCTTAACGGTTGAATATGATGGGGAGGATGTCCCCAGTGTTGAGTCCATCTCTTCTTTAATTTCCTTCGGCGTTAACCCCTTCGAATAAAAGTATTTGATGACAGCACGATTTTCCAGCTTTTCCATTTTTACGAAAAACACAGAGGCGTCTTGGTCAGCGTGCTCTCAAAAATAAACTAACATGGCGATCGGACTGAAACTATAGCTACAAGCTATCTAAAGATGGTACTATAGAACGCCACCTCAAGGTAGGCCTAGTGGCGCCATTTCTTGGTCAGGCCGGAAACTTATCAATCCACCCTCGTACATCGTTATCAGCTTCATCTTTGTAATATTGAATATATTCCTAATTTGATTTGTAGAATAAGATTCTATACATTGATAATACGAGATGATTAATTTTCTCATATTTTTAAGAATACCTAGGCAGTAGGGTGGAGTGAATTTGGGCGACGTTCGAATTCAAACATCTGATAGTGGGGAAAATGTGCCTTTTCCATCAGTATTGAGTGTGCAAAGGGGCAGGTTTGTCAGTCAATTCCTTTTACGGCCCCAATTTAGGAATTTTATGAGGAAAATCACTTTTGAATTATTTTTTTAAGATGCATATTTGAAGTTTCTGATGCTTCAAATTCTTCCCAGATGTAGGAGAAAGTGACTCCAATTTTTTATGAACCTATACAGGGCTCTGAAATTACATCTAAGCATTCATTCTTGTACAAGCGCGCTTGTGAAAATAACTCTCACATTATCATCACAAGTGAGGTTTTACAAGAATGAAATGCTTAGATGTAATTTCAGAGCCCTGTACAGGTTCATAAAAATTTGGAATCACCTTCTCCCACATCTGGGAAGAATTTGAAGCATGAGGAACCCAAAATACACATCTTGAAAAAATCATTGAAAAGTAATTTTCCTCATAAAATTTATAAATTTTCAAAGCGATTGAGGCAGTAAAAGGAACTGACCGACAAACCTGCCCTTTTGCACACTGAATACTGATGGGGAAAGGCACATTTTCCGCACTATTAGATGTTTGAATTCGAATATCGCCCAAATTCACTCCACCCTATTAGGCAGCACACTGTGTCTGATAACGGTGGTCCAAAGGAAACTTTTTTTTCAATTTCACTCGCCATCATGGGATAACATGTTCTTCTCGGTTAAGAGAAGATCTCCAATTTTTTTCAGATTTCTGAAATAATATTTAGAGGTCGCTCAAATCGCTTTCATGCCAGAAGTAGGGTTTATGTCAGTTTTTCACCTGTTTATCATGAAAATTCCAGGATCATTGAAGTTCTCTCTGCGTTAATTTTTCATTAAAAGCACAGCGAACAAATGTCATGCATAGCAAATGAGGGAAGGGGAAAATTGGGGGCGGTTTTGGTTATACAGGCCGCAATTTTGCGGACACTTCGAGACATAAGTACACATTTGTGCTCCTAAACATGTTTCATTTGGATTATAGAAATTCTAAGATACTCTTCACACACTAGGGAAATAATTTATGATAGAGAAAGGAGATTGAAATATTGGAGATATTGCCGTGAAATTCAAAGGAAATATGGATTTGATAACTTCTTGTATAAAAAACACAGAACTTTTTCTATAATCAAATTTATTTGTCACCAATACATGCATTGTTTTGTTCCTCACAAGGGGAAAGAAAATTTGAATGTCTTCCCCACCATTCAAATTCATGAAATCATGGTAAACTCCACACGGAGAGAAATTTCGAGAGCTATTAGCGTGGAACTGGGCACATGTCTGAAGTATGTATTATAACACAAAATAAACGCTTGGTTTTATGCTTCTGAAGTTTAGCGCATTGCGATCCACGCTCGGGACCACGCGATTATCCCGTGGTACTTTGAGCGATAAAAGCATGGAACAACCTTCACGCCATCAGCCCTCTAAATTTCTCTCCGTGCAGGAATTGAAGTTCTTGGCGTATTTTCAAGAGGAAAAACTCTACAGAATATGATATACTCCATTGAAACTGAGAGAAAATCGTATTTTGTTGTCAATTTGTGTTTTCAGAGAACGCTTGCATTTAGTACCTCTTCACCCAACAAACTATTAATTTATGCCAACTAAACAAGCGAAACTATTAATTTATACAAGGGTATGCTCATACGCAGGTAATCACATCAACTTGCCGACGTCATTCAGAGCGGGAAATGAAAAAGTAATGTGTATTCATATGCCGAATATGATGTGAGCAAAGTAAATGCGCAGTGGGTTCCCTCCAAATGAGCATACCCGCAGTGATGCCAGATTCGAGACCGAAACGGTTCTTACCCTCTCCATCAAGCTACTCTCCTCTCCCCCACCATGCGAATATAGTCGGGCAAGTGAGAGAGATAGATACAGTTACTTTCTTTCTCGCTCGTCGATTCAATTCGCATGGTGGGAGAAAGGCGAGAGGTACTATGGAGGGGGTAAGAACCGTCTCGGCCTCGAATCTGGCATCACTGCATACCCGTTGTATTTATATCATGGGTTTTTATTCTCTATGGCACTCAGTAACCAAACACATAGCTCCGTTCACTTATGCGAAGATGTTCATCTGGTGGTGAACCAACTTCAAATTGCATGAAAAACAGCTGTTTTTTCAACCTTGAATTATCAGAGTTTGTTTTAAACCTATGCGCGACTTTGTGCAGTGCATAACCTTTTTCCACCATTTCAAGAGTTTTATTCTTAGATACTGATCATTCTACAATGAATGTATCGAGAAAGATGAATAAGAATTCTCAGCTGCTCGGTAATTCCTTGAAAAAGATAATTGGTCCTGATTTGCCTTCAGTTCTGAGTGAAATCCCATAAGACTATCGATTGAACGATCATTACTAAATCTCTAAGTGCATATTTTCTCGCATCGTTCTTTTCAAGTTTTCTCTTCGTTATGAGGAACCAGAAGTTGGACGTATTTGGTTAGAAATAAATATGATTTTAGGAAAAGTTCTGTGTGTTTTATACAAGAAGGTATCAAGTTGCTATTTATTTTGAATTTTCACGGCAATATCTCCAATATTTCAATCTCCTCTCTATCATAATTTTTTCCCCTAGAATGTGAAGAGTAGGGTGCATGCAAAAGATTCGAAACCTTAGTTGAGAAAAGTGAAAAGAGACGCAGGATCTGACCTCTTTTCTCATTCAAGGTTTCGAACCTTATGCATTTCGAATCTTTTGCATGCACCCGAAGAGTATCTCAGAATTTTTATCATCCAAATAAAAGATGTTCAGGAGCACAAATGTGTACTTATGTCTCGACGTGTCCGCAAAATTGCCACCTTCATAACCAAAACCGCCCTCACCCAAACAACATCTTGGATTTCAAATGCGTATCAGACACATATCAATATTGCGTTCACATTGTGTTGCATTTTATTTCAAATATAATGGATTTAATACGTGGATCATGCAATGGTCTGCAACACGTAACTCATGGGATGTATCTGAGATATGTAATGTTATATGTAGGTAATTCACCTATCATTAATGTTGCAAATACATGTAAAATATCATGTCACAATTTTTATGAATTAAAACTTAATTCATTAGATTGTATCCACAAGTATCAATTGGACATAACGGCGATTACTTATCTTTTTGCGGTTATGTAGAGAATCTCAATCCATAGTTTTATATACTTTCATGAAAATGGTGAATGTTGATTGTTAATTTGATGAAAATTTATCACAAGATAAGATATTATTGATGAATGTATATTCTACATTTTCAATTATTTAGAAACAAATACACTCCGACAATAATACAATCATTGAGCTCAGTTAAAAGTAATGAAATATTGATACGTCCTGGGATTATGAATATCTTATAACCATTAAAAAGTCGACACTCATATGAAGCATGTGTAGCTCAGAGGTGAGCAAGCAAGATCAGTAACCAGTACTTCCAAACATCAATTCCAATGGAGTCGATAATTTTTTTTTCACAGTGTATATTCTATCATTGCGTCATTCGCATATCTATGATATTGCAATAATCATATATCTGTAATGTGTTTGAAATTATGTATCCAAGACAGACATTTTCATATATTAATCGGCTGTTTGTTACGTATCGATTCGTATACGAAATATAACATTCAAAAAGTCATGTATTTAATTGATATTTGCAATTGCAAATGTTGTTTGGGCAATTTTCCACTCCCCTCATTTTCTATGCATGACATTTGTTCACTGTGCTTTTAATGAAAAATTAACGCAGAGAGAACTTCAATGATTCTGGAATTTTTATGATAAAAAGGTGAAAAACTGACATAAACCCTACTTCTGGCATGAAAGCGATTTGAGCGACCTCTAAATATTGTTTCAGAAATCTGAAAAAAATTGGAGGTCTTTTTTTCACAGGCGAAACGGACTGGGTTTGAAACGGGCTCCGTCTTATAATGAGACGATCATTTTTCTCAGTGCATGATGACGAGTGAATTGGAAAAAAAGTTTCTTTGGAACCATCATCTGATGCATTCATAAAACCTGTTGTCTGAACTTTCATAGTTCTCAAAGTAATCATTATGATTTCATCCGGTGCTGTTGTGCTATCTCAGTAGATTGAAAATCATTGCTCCTCAATTATCTTCATGTGTCAGCTTTACTCAACAAGTTTCAGAATGAATGTCACGATTCAGATGGAATGAGATTGAAAGATTTACCGCCAAACGGAGCAAACAGTTCGCATGAAACCATATCAGGCAGATCATCTCTCAAAGGCAAAGTTGACAAAGTATTTCCCAGAAGGATTCTTAATATAAGAATGATCTGGAAACCTATCTCAGAGAATGATAAGCAATTGCGTCAGTAATTATGCAGAGCCACAGATGAGCTGGAGAGATTGCCAAAGTTCTAGCTACACAAGCTACGTAAACGTAAGAACAGATGCGGAAAAATCGTATACAATCCTAATAAAGATAAATCTCTGTATTTCTCTCCATTTTTCTGATCGTCCGAAATCTGACAGGAACGAAAAAATCCTATAAGATTTCGGACGTTTTCAGAAAAATGTAGAGACATGCGGTAGCCCTATGTTGCACCGAAGTTCAGTTATCCAGACAGACAATTGTACCGAAATTTCGTGTTCCAACCGGTTATATCCCGGAAGTTCAGTATCCCGATTATTTTTAGTCCAATTGTATTACTTATTTCTCATGAATTTTCAAATAGACGAACCAATCATAATTTTTCGGGACACCGACCAGGCGAGATATAATCCGTCGGGATTTGAAATTCCGGATCAATCATTTGTCAGGATGACTGAACTTCGGTGCAAAACAGGTCTACCAAGAAATGCACAGATCATTTTGGGAGAGATGTGTGCAATAGTGTGGGGCAAATTTTAGCGATGTCCCAATTTGAACATCTAATAGTGCGGAAAATGTGACTCTTACCAATGGTATTTAGTGTGCGAAAGGGCAATTTTGTCAGTCAATTCCTTTGACTGCCCTAATCGGTTCGAAAATTTGGGAATCTTATGAGGAATACCAATGTTTAGTTTTTTCAGGATGCATATTTTGAGTTCCGAATGCTTCAACTTCTTCCTAGGCGTGGGAGGGAGTGACTGCAAATTTTTACAAAGCTCCTATAGTCCTCTGAAATTGCATCTAAACGCTGCATTCTTGTAAAAGGTCACTTGTGAGAATATCCCCCATATTATAATATATGATCACAGGTGAGCTTATACAAGAATGTAGTGTTTGGATGTAATTTCAGAGCACTATAGAGGTTCGTAAAAATTTGAAGTCAGTTTCTGCTATATCTAAGAAGTTGAAGCATTCAGAACCTAAAATATGCATCTTAAAAAAATCATTCAACAGTGATATTCCTCATGAAATTCCCAAATTTTCGAAGCAATTGGGGCAGCGAAAGGAAATAACTGACAAAATTGCCCTTCTGCACACTAAGTGGTGGTGATGAAAGGCATATTTTCCGCACTATTAGATTTTCGAACTCGAACATCACCCAAATTCACTGCATCCTGCTGTGCAACCTTCCGTTCCTTACACTCAGGTTTATGTAACTTTATGTTTGCAGACCATCACGATGTATTCAAACTATAATCCAGCTTCTGATTGGTGGTATCGTATTGGCGTTTTCCGTTGATCTTTCCATGCTGAGTGGCTTAAAAGACAAACTCAGTCCCCAAATTATCTCCTAAAGGGCCCATTACATGCGTGCGACTGTCGCATGCGACAACCATAAGAAGGAAAGAGAGGTCCCTCGGACCTCTTTGTTCTTCTCATGTAAAATATTTTGTTGCATGCGACAATCATCCGCGTGTAATCGCACCTTAAAGAAATACACGTGATACGGACCACGATTTCAACAGTGCGTTAGCAATCTCTGCAATTCATCTGTGACAAAGTATAAATGATTGTATAATTTCATTTAATTATGGACCGAAAATCGCATTAAAAATCAACCTGTATACTTGAGGATGCCTCTACCAGAAATGCCAAGACAACGAAGTACCACATCATTTCCTGATCCAACATAATCTGGAAATCGATGAAATTCATGGGAAAATCCACATCGTCTTATTGTTTCATAGACAACAACTATAAGTTTTAAACTATAAGTCGCACGTTTTTGTGAGTTCCTGACTCGTATTCTCAACCGGTTGTGTTTATTCTACATAATAATATATTATGAATAATGGGATGATAATCAAATGAATTTTCATTCAAATTCAATTATCATTATAAAACGGTGTGCAAAATTATTGTGAAAAATGTTCAGTACCTACTTTTTGACCGCACGATTGAGAATCATTCTTCAGTCCAGCGTTGAGATGAACTACTGGTTGTAGAGTGAAAATGTGATGTCTCCGATTAACATTATTGAAGTACTTCACGCATAACTCAGTTCAATAATACACAAAGAAAATACTAAGTAAATTAAAACTACACGTGTTCATAATTGTTTGAACACTAGGCAAGTTTTAAAAATTGAAGTTGTTTGTTATCGTTAATACTCCATCATACTGGGGAAACAACTCATGAAATTTACGTTTTATCGAGTAAATATATGGATGATTCAAAATACAGTTCGAGCTGCGACAATTTTAGTTGATTTTACAACATCCAATGTGAGATATACCTCAGCTGCTGTGAAGTATACTACATCGGATGTACATCTCATATTCCCCGCTATAAAATCAACTAAAATTATGGTAATTCAAACTATACTTGAAATCATCCATGTATTTACTTGCAGAGAAGTGAATTTTACAATTTTTTTCCTAGGTGTACTTACTCATGGATATACTGAATCCAAAATTCTTAGCATTTTATTTTACTGATCTAAATTATTCGATCGTATTAATAATTTATCTGTATGTGAAATTCAATAATATGATATGATATTCATTCTTGATTATTGAATCCATTGATGGGCATCTGAGGAGTAACTCAGTACTTACCCGTTTTTTTCACTTTAGAAGCTGCAATTGGATTTTGACTGTAGCTTAGAGAGAGTCTTCTATTGCAACACTATCTTCCTCGGGATGTTTGTATTGAACTTCGAGACATAAATAAAACAGAGTGTCAATATTTTATTAGCAGATTTATTGTGAAAATGTGATTGATGTTGCATTCTCATTTGATTTATCTAGATTTAATCCATATGACATGCGCTCACAAAATACTTCACATGTCAATAAGCATTCTTTTTCCCTGCAATATCATTTAGACAGATTCAAGATGTCCTGCACAACACTTTCAGATGAGTTCCACACCGATCCTTGTCCAAAATTTATGTAAAAGTATTGTGCAAAAAGTGTAAGACCTGTCTAAAACATATCACAAGAAACGAAATTTTCACCGTGCTGCTATATGAATACATTCCTATAAGAACTGACAAGAGTTACATATCAATGATATGACAAGAATATCTAAATGTTCGCTTCGGACAGATACCAGTTACGTTGAAAAACTTCACTGCGGAAAATTTTGAACAGAAACCTGGTGGTTTTAAATAAGCGTTTTGAATCAATAATTTCCTATTTATTTATAGTTTTCAATCGGTAACTCAATATGGATTCATAGTTTTGTATCGTACGTATAGTTTTGAATGAGTAAGAAACTATATCATAACAATAGTTTGTAAGAGTGTAAAAATCCAGTATAGAGAACTATGGAAAAATACCATACTATTGAGAACTGTTACTATCGAAAAGTTATATTCCTATTCACAACCACACAAACCATCGAAAACTACAGATTCACATTGATTTACCGATTGGAAACTGTACGTTATTAGTGGATTACCGATTCAAAACGCTCGTTTGAAACTATTCATATTCTATAGTCAACTACAGATTCTTCTGCAGTAACCTGTAGTTTTCTATAAAAAGTTTTCGGCAGGGTTTATGCATAACATCCACATCATAGGCGCATCCAAAGTCGTATAATGTAACTGCTTTCTATTCAAAGCAGACATTTGGATGCCTTTGTGGTATCATGGATATATAAAAAGCTCTGCTAAACCACTGGCATGTTGATTTCTAGTAGGGATGTGATAAGAAATGGGCTAAGAATATTAGGATTCTTATTTCGTTTAATAATAATTTAATTCTATCTCGCAAGAGAAAATAGTGTGTTCTTTATTGCATACATCTACGTGCTGAGGTAGTTGCCTAGCAAAATTCAAGATCAAATTTGATAAATTGAAGTTAACCAACACAGCATAAATTTTCTTGCAAAAAAACCTTGTAAAATATATCTTGCAGGATACTATAAGATATCTTTTAGAATGCTCATTTGCAAGACATCTTTTGGAACTGTTTGTGCTGTACAGGAATGTACAGCGCCGGATCACTTCAGTGTGAGGCCCTAGGCAAATGTTGGTGGAGGCCTATGTAAAGGGACGTATTTTTCAAAAATTGAAAAATAACACGAATATAGTGAATTATCCTCAATAATTAATTTTCATGGAAAAAAAAGTTTTCTCCCTTGGTGGGGGCCTTTTGTTGGTGAAAGCCCCGAGGCAGTGCCTAGTCCGCCTACCCTTTAATCCGGCGCTGGGAATGTACAGAGCCAAGGTTGAAATTATTCGCTAATCATATTGGTTGCGGTTTATATTCTTATTATTGATGAGAAAACCAACTAAAACTATAAACAAACGACTTTGGAGCCTTCCGAAGTAGCTGACCAAAAGCAGATGGTCAGTTTTCAACGGTTTGATTGGTTGAGAAGAAAGATCATCTTGACCATCTGGTCAGATAAGTTACTTCGGAAGGCTCCTTTGTCACAAGTATAAGAAATTTTCCGTGGTTTTTGTGTTGAAAAAATTCTTATTCTCAATGCGTTTCCGGTATATATATTTTGTTCCTTATGGTATTTTGGGAAACTTCACCGTCAAAACTTTTCATCGTGTAATTCTTGCAATGATTATTCGTATTTGTTCATCAATCGTAAAATACATTTCCATCGACGAAAGTGTGTGATGCTGTCATAGTGAGACATCAAAAAGTCCCATGGTGAAGAATTGTCAAATTTCATAAGGAACAAAATGAGCCATGAGGAAAAAACCATGGAAAATTTGGTTTGGTTTTTACAAAGTTGTTGGTTGATATTTCGAGTCAATTGTATTTCAGCCATGCGGAAGAATGTGAGCTCCAAGGGATATGATTATCAAACTCCTCCAACTTTGGTCCTGTACTTGACAATAAGACTTGTAATTTGATTGTGAGTTCTGATAGGGAACTGTCTTAAACATTGGTTTACGCTGTAATCCACAAGGTGCAAGGATACAGAAATTTTACATGAAAGAGATGGTTACATCTGATTGCAATATGAAACCAGTAAAGGAATCATTTGATGAATCCTTTTTCATTGATTATCATCTAGATTATAAGATTTATATTATTGTATTCTGTTCAATACAGGCTGTATATATTGTGATATACTTTGGCTTCGTCAAGCACATAATATTTATTTTTAGTTTTTCCGTCCAGCTTCAAGTGATTATAAGGAGCAATGAAAATCTTCTACCGTAGGAAAACCACAGAGTTGAATTGGTTTCGACTTCATTATAAGCATTATTATTGATTCAAACTAATAATCGTATGAAACGTTGCTATGTTGGATTTGCAAGTAAACAAGAAAAGAGACCTGACCAGGCATGATCGTCAGTATATGTATATACTTCCTATATATTTATTTTTTGGATTCAAAAATTTCATGACATTTCCGTTTTTGAGATTTGATTTTTTTGGAATATAACATATCGATCATGAAATTTTTATACTGGATTTTTCCCATTGATACCTTATGGTTTGAGTTTGATTTCTGGGTAGTATTTTTTATACTGGCAATTATGTCTCGGATTCTCAAGAATGATACTCTCCTGAGAATGCCTTTGTTATGACACTTTCTTTTTACAATTACAAATGAGTACAAATTCCTGCGTCATCGAAAGTCAGGATGAGTCATTGATATCTGAATTGCCATGTTTATGTCTGATCCTGCAAAAATATCTCCTACAGAAAACTAGGAAATTTTGCCTATAGGTTACAATGCGGTCTCTAAAACAGGAAACCACGATGTCATACCATGGGTTTATAATATAAATCTATAGGTTCTTATCGTGTTCTATATAATTGAAGGGAATTGTATCTAGTTTTATCATAAAATGCATATGAAAGAAATCCCAGCTCCTTGCAAAAACCCGTTTGTATTTCTCCTAATACCTAATTCCATTTCTGTGAGAATTTCACGATAAAATTATGTGCATTCCTCTTGTATCCTATGGAATACAGTTATAACCGATAATAGTTGTAGATTCACGATACAGTATTGTGAATTCCTGTTTCAAAAACCGCAATGAGGTCAATAGGAAAAATTTTATGGTTTTCTGTGAGAAATTTTTAGCGAGGAGAAAAAAATTTACACAATTTTAATTTTTAAAACACCACTACCATTTGCTTCCATCCAGACCAACTAGTTTATAGAATATAATTATAAGCTTTACTTATATAATATAAAATTACTTATATAATATAAATTATAAGCTTTACTTACGTTCCATTGAATTTTGTTGAGATTTTATCATTTTGCTCCAATTGAATTCACGTAATTACTATTATTTTATCGCTACCATTCTCTCAATCGGCTGATGAATGTACTATGATGTATAATTCTCGTTAATCATTAAAATATAATTATCTTCAACAACGCCTGAGGTACAATTTGTTAATAAAACATTATTTGAAACAATTACAGTCGGCATCACTCCATTTCTGCCTCCTCGGTTCATCTCGGTTCCATTTTTATGTTGCCAATATTAATTTTTGATTGAATTTCTAACTGTCTATCAATTGATAGACGTTGAGAATTACTACCATTCAACCTAGAGGATACATTCTTGGGAATCAATGTGAAAATCATTGAGAAAAGTTGCGATCCAAAAATCATCAGTCAAAATGTAATTTTTTTCGTCTCATTTTTCAATCAATTTCGTCAAAAAATCCTTCTTTCAAAATCAGCTGCACATAGAAGTCCCTCCAAGTATTTATCACGTTAAATTCTTCCATCATATTTCATTTCAATTTACGGCTTATAACGTTTTCTTGGAGTATGATCATGCTTCAAATATTGTTCCCTGGCACGTCCACACAACGCCCATGGTAGGTTCAAGAACCTAACCTATATCATTCTTTCAATTCCCAATGAACTTCCATGAAATTACAATGGACGTATCATGGAGGTACGCACGGACGTTTCTCGGCATTATTTCAAGGCGGACATTTGATAGTCCAGGGTACGTTCAATATACGTTCATAGACCTCCATTTCACTTCCCATGTATGTTCGGTTCGTACATGGAGTACCTAAATTAAAGGTCTGTGGAAACTTCATGTTCTCTTGGAGTATGGCATCTAAAATAAGCACCAAGAATATATCTCAAATAATTCACCAAAAAATTATTGGAATCCTTGTCGATCTCGTACTGTATGTGGAGTAGATGTATGGAAACATGTTCCAATGTCAATTGCTAGAACCGCGTTCTACAGCAACCCTGGTCAAAAAAACTAAACAAACCTAAACAAAAAATTTTTTTCATGACTACTTCCGACTTACTAGGTGTTTTTGTCTCGGTAATTTCATAACTAAAACTAAACCTTTGATTCAGGAGTTACTTCCGGATGAAGGCAATCAACGGCTTTCCGATTGTTTCAGTATCTCATTGATCAATTCACTTAGGTGCATTTCAAGTTTTGATGAAACAAATTCTTTTCGCTCACTTCCGCAATTGAAGAACTGGATTTTTCAGGTTTCGTTCCGCATTTGGAAGAATAATTTATTCGAATTTCAACATCGGATTTACCAATAACTGGAGCAAAAATAAAAATGAAAATTAATTCAAACACTCGATACATTCTGTGAATTTGTGGACACCCAAATGTTTGCATTCCACTTGGAAATGGGGATAAATTCATTCCTACCTAAAGGGGATTTGAACTCTTACCGAACCTATCTACCTATAAGACCTACCTACTTAACCTCTAAGCTATTCTAACACGCTGCTCCAAGGGCGAATATTGTCTCAGATATTGTACAGCTGATCGGAAGTTTGATCACGCATGCGTGATTCTGTTTCGGTTCATTTCCGTGTAGATGCAAGAAAACTGTTTACATGCATTTCCGGTTTATTTCCGCACGAATATGATCGGGAGTGGTTACGTTTATTGACCGCGTAAATGACCTCCAATTACTGAGGTACATCTTAGGTACCAATTTGTTTAGGTTTACTTATGAAAAATCGGAAATGGAATTTTGAGAAATGTTTACGGTGTCATATGACCTGATCAACTTCCGCGGACTTCCGTTCAGACCTAAAAACACAGTTTCCATGTATTCCCGATCTATTTCCGCACCAATATACTTGGAGGTACTTACGTTTACTGACCGCGTGGATGATTTCTTATGACTTAGATACATCTTAGGTTCCAATCTGTTTAGGTGTCCTTATGAAAAATCGGAAATGGAATTTTGAAAAGTGTTTACGCATACTGTGAATTAATTCACTTCCGCGACCTTACGCTGAGACCTAAAGAGAATACTGCGGTTTACTGATGCTTTGTTTCCGGCTCGATGAACTTGGAAGAAGTTATGAATAATGTGCACATACTGTTTTTCTATTACTTGGGAGTATTCGAGGTTCTAATCTACTTCCGTTCACTTATGGAAAATCAGAAATGGAATTTTGAAAAGTGTGTACGCATACTGTGAACTAATTCACTTCCGCGACTTTACGCTGAGACCTAAAGAGGATACTTCGGTTTATTTATGCTTTGTTTCCGCACCGATGAACTTGAGAGGAGTTATGAATAATATGCATGTAATGTCTTCCTATCACTCGGGAACATTTTAGGTTCCCATCTGCTTCCGTTCACTTGTGAAAAATCGGAAATGAAATTTTGAATAGTGTTTACGCGGTGTTTTGAATAGTGTTTAGCGAGCGGGAGAAATTTGTTTCGTCAAAACTTGAAATGCACCTAAGTGAATTGATCGATGAAATACTGAAACAATCGGAAAACTGTTGATTGCCTTCATTCGGAAGTAACTCCTAAATCAAAGGTTTAGTTTTAGTTATGAAATTTTCGAGATAAAAACACCTAGTAAGTCGGAAGTAGCCGTAAAAAAATTTTTTTGTTTAGGTTTGTCTAGTCTTTTTGACTAGGGATCAGGTCACATGACACCGTTAACATTTGTCAAAATTTTCTTCCCCATTTTTCATAAGTACACCTGAACAGATTGGAACCTAAGATACAACTAGGTAATTAGAAGCCATCTACGCGGTCAGTAAACTTAACTACGCCCAAATATATCCGTGCGAAAATAAATCGGAAATGCATGGGGACAGTTTTCTTGCACCTACGCGGAAATGAACGGAACCATAGTTTAGTGCGAGTCATACGTAAGTCAACCTGAACTCTCTACGTGTGGATTGCGGAAATCGGCGGAATCAATCATCATGTGGAAGAAAATCCCAAGTAGAAACTCCCTACATGTGTAAAATCTTCGTTCGGAAGTACTCGGAAGAGATCCTAAGTGATTTGAAAACATCTACTTCAAAAATATTTAGCCCTGGCCAAAAAAACTGGACAAAAAATTTTTTTACGACTACTTCCGACTCACAAGGAGTTTTTGTCTCGGAAATTTCATAACTTAAACTAAGCCTTCGAATCAGGAGTTACTTCTGCATAAAGGCAATCAACGGTTTTCCGATTGTTTCAGTATTTCATTCGTCAATTCACTTGAGTGCATTTCAAGTTTTGATGAAACAAATTCCTCCCGCTCGCTAAACATTATTCAAACACCGCGTAAACACTATTCAAAATTTCATTTCCGATTTTTCACAAGTGAACGGAAGCAGATGGGAACCTAAAATGTTCCCGAGTGATAGGAAGACATTACATGCATTTTATTCATAACTCCTCCCAAGTTCATCAGTGCGGAAACAAAGCATAAATAAACCGGAGTATCCTCTTTAGGTCTCAGCGTAAAGTCGCGGAAGTGAATTCATTTACAGTATACGTAAACACTTTTCAAAATTTCATTTCCGATTCTTCATCAGTGAACGGAAGCAGATTGTAACCTAAAATGTTCCCAAGTGATAGGCAGACATTATGTGCACAGCATTCATAACTGTTCCTAAACTTATTGGCTCGCAAATGAGGTGGAAGTGTACGGAAACAGTTTTTTTAGTTCCACACGGAAATCAACGGAATCACAGTATAGTCCAAATAATACCTAAGTAAACCTGAACTGCCTACGTGTGCAGTGCGGAAGCCGGCGGAATCAACTGTGAGTTGAAAAAGAATCCTAAGTGATTGGGAACTCTCTACTTGTGTCAAATCTCGGTTCCTAAGTAGTCTAAACAGATCCTAAATAATTTGAAAACATTTACTCCAAGAATACTTAGGTTTCTTTAGATTTTTCAACCAGGGAATCGAACTCCCTGGTGGAAATTATCTTAATGAAGATATTCAATGATAATAAGCGTTCGAACTGTGGGGGTCAATAGCGAAAATCTCATAGCCCTACACGCGGAATCGAACCTAACACAAAATCCTAACCCTAATGAGAGAATGACGCTTTGACCAGTACAGCTGTACGCCAGTTATGAATTCTGACATCATAAATTAAAGTAATATTGTATAGTCGGTGTGAGGAGTCCGGTAACAGATCTAACGGGAATAATTTTGAACACGTTGTCATTGATGAATTTTGAATATTTTTCTCCGACTGTATACTATTAAGAATGTTTCTCTTATCATTCTGATGAGTTACAAATTTTCAAATAACAGCAATAACATATTATATAAAGATATTTTCGTTGAAACTGTTACCGGAGTTCTTACACCGACTAGACTAGACTTGCAAATTATTCAAATTCAGTATCAGTAATAATTTGTCTGTACCGTCAAACCGGTACCTACGCGATGCATTAGAAAAGATCAATTGAAGTGACGTGTTTATCCGATTCAATCATCCGTCGGTTGAATATGATAATCTATGAGCCTGTGTGAAAATTGTAGTTCGGTTGACAGACGTGAGGTTAAATTGATGTGATCAAAAAATGGATGAATTATTTTTGTGAAATGTGTGGTGGTTATTTCTTGAATAATGTGTATCAAAAAATCTGTTAGTAAGTGCAAAATGAATCAGTAAATCAGTCATAGCTGTTGTAACATGTCAAAAATTTGTAATTTGTTGATGCAGTGAAAATGAATGTTCTTCGAATACTTACATCAGTACTTCTAGGCAAAAACTCAGAGATCATATTAATTCTGTAATAAATATGAGTCATGGAGAACTCATTTGATCAAAAATGTTCAAAATGAATTGCAAAAAACTTGGATTATTCACTTGCAGCTCGACGGATGGTTTCACTTTTCAAATTGAAGAGTACTCTTCATGTTGAAATTTTCAAATTTGAGAAAAAAGCCTTATTTTCTGAGTTGAATCCGTTGTTAGGGTGATGATGAACTTGTGGGAAGAGTTTGAAAGTCAGGTGGAATCTATATTGATCAGGAAAGTCCAAATCGTGTGGCAAAAGTTAGAAAATCTGTCAACTCAGCTTACGGCACGTGGGTATTCTATCAGCTTTTCTTCACTAAACGAAATCTAGGCAGAAGAAATGTATCAAAATTCAGTAAATTCAAGTTGGTACAGAGTAAGAGAGGACAGATATATTCATTGAATTTTATTGGTTATCATAAAAATGTTGATAAATACGTAAAGGCTATGTATGACTCAATTTATCGCCTCTCAATATTTTTGGTCAATGATTTTGTATTGTGTGCATTTTTGTATCTTTCCACTAGTAGGTTGAGGAAACATGTGTATTGGACCTGTTTCATAAATATAATAACATTCATTTGTTGGAACATGATACAACATTATTGGAACAGAAATATTAAAAGACGACACATTGGATCTTCTATAGCCTTTCCTTATTTGTCAAAATTTGTATGATAACGAATAAAATTCATTGAATATATCTGTCCTCTCTTACTCTGTACCAACTTGATTTTACTAAATTTTGATACATTTCTCCTGCCTAGATTTCGTTTAGGGAAGAAAAGCTGATAGAATACCCATGTGCCGTGAGCTGAGTTGACAGATTTTCTAACTTTTGCCACACGATTTGGACTTTCCTGATCAATATAGATTCCACCCAACTTTCAAACTCTTCCTACAAGTTCATTATCACCCTGACAACAAATTCAACTCAGAACATCAGGCTTTTTTCTTAAATTTGAGAATTCCAACATGAAAAGTACTCTTCAATTTGAAAAGTAAACCCATCCGTCGAGCTGCAAGTGAATAGTTCAAGTTTTTTGCAATTCATTTTGAACATTTTTTTGACATATTTTTGATCAAATGAGTTCTTCATGACTCATATTTATTACAAAATTAATATGATTTCTGAGTTTTTGCCTAGAAGTACTGATGTAAGTATTTGAAGAACATCCCCAACAGGACACTTCGTCGCATCTCCGTGGTCTCCACGGAGATAGGTGGTATCTACGTGGAGACCACGGAGATGCGAAGGAGTGTCCTGTTAGGGATTCATTTTCACTGCATCAACAAATTACAAATTTTTGACATGTTCCAACAGCGATGACTGATTTACTAATTCATTTTGCACTCACTAACAGATTTTTTGATACAAATTATTCAAGAAATAACCACCACACGGTCCACAAAAATAATTCATCCATTTTTCAATCACATAAATTTAACCTCACATCTGTCAACCGAACTGCAATTTTCACACAGGCTCATAGATTATTATATTCAACCGACGGATGATTGAATCGGATAAACACGTCACTTTAATTGATCTTTTCTAATGTTTAGAATGACTTTCATACGAATATTGTGAATTTATAAGTCATTTTAGATCTCAGGCTAGATAATTTACAAAATTATTTTGTACAGAGCGGTTATTTGAAATGATCTGGGAATATTCTTATTTCAAGAATTTATTCTAAAACGAAGAATATCTTACGAAGTCACTAAAAATTAGAGGGGGGTAGTCTTATAATAAGAGGATTGGTTTAGAGGAAGAGTGAAGAATAAATTCCTCTCAATCCTAGAATATCGTTTCTTCGGTGCATGGTTATATCGAAAGTAAAAAATATAACACATCTGTTCGTATGTTGCTGAAGTTTGAATCATTTCTTGAAACGAATGAATAATCCGAAAACATGTGAAGAAGTCAATTCAGTCAGTGAATAATAATTTCTCCAAAATTTTGCCGTATTAAACCACACATAATGAGCAACGTTGAACGAGTTTTAAATCAACGTTGGCAAATCAGCATTGACTATCGGCGTTACAACAACATTGTACTGGTTGCTACTTCAACCACGCTACAACATTGGCAACCAACCCTGGTAATCAGTGTTGTACCAGTACTGTTTCGATTGTTATGGTTGGTTGGAAGTCGGCATTTTCTGCATGGGTAATCGATTCATAGACAGGGAGAAGTGAAAAGTAAGATGACTTTGACTGAAGTCAGAGGAAATTATTGAATCAATTCATTCAAAAAGAACATATTGGTTTTACTAATATACATTATTGTATATATATATATTAGGGGTGTGCGGGTACCCGAGTCATCGGGTTTTTATCGAGTCGGGTCGGGTCGGGTACCCGTCGGATCGGGTTTTTCAATTACCCGAGTTTTTCGGGTACCCGATTACATTCGGGTAATTCAAATATAGCAAACGTTTTCCTCAGCAGGAAATATTGTGACAGCAACTCGATCAAGATTGCTGACAAAACATGTGGAAGAGTTGTGCTCCCTCCATTCAAATTTGAAAATATGAAAGAAGAATGATATTTATAAGAAGAATATTTATTTTCATTGATATTCAAGATTCTATATTGTGGTTACTAAATAAGAAAATAGATAATATATTATTTATGAGATATAAATGTGATTATATTTTTTAATTGAATTAAAAAATAAATATAAACATTCCATGAAGCAATTTGGAGATTTCTTAATGCGCTGCATAATCAATTACATGGAGTAACAACCCCAATAGACTTGTAGTGAATATGGCATTCTTCATATTAGAATTGAATTCATATGAAATCCCCTTAGTCCTACAATCGCTCAAGACAATTTGTCCTTAAAATATCAACGGCAATGGCAACTTCGAATAGAAGTTGAAAATATTAAATTCAAGCGATTTTATTATATTCGGGTACCCGACTTGGAAAATCCGATTTAATCGAGTACCCGACCCGACCCGACCCGAAAAGAAATACAAATACCCCAACCCGACCCGACCTGATAAAAAGTGCTACCCGCACACCCCTAATATATATATATTATATAATATATATATTAATATTATATAATATATATATTAATATTATATAATATTAATATATATATTATAATCAATGTATCTAATGCTTTGGTTAGATAGAATGTATCTAATGCTTTGGTTCCACAAGTGACCCAATCATGGGGGAAAATTATATATACTTACTGTTGTATATTTCCTATTGAATGTGCATTTGTTTGAGATTTCTTATGATTCAACAATACATCTGAAATTCATAATAAAAATGGTGGGTTTCCTTAATAAGATGTATAATTATAGTATTATAATCTTGAATGTTCAATGAACAATTGATAATTCTGATTTTATGCATTTCAAATTCGTTCAATACACTCCTAATATTGGTCAATTGATATTCGAATAATTCTCATTCGAGCAATGAATGTGCACATCATTATATTATTGTATAGTGTTGAGAAAGATATGAATACACAGTAGATTTTCAATGATAATTGAATCAACTAAAGAAGAATATTCCATATTCTAGTAGCCATAATCATCCTTGAGAGTGCACGTAGGCCAGAGTTTTTTCTAGATGGACTCCAGGAGAGTATAGATTCGCGTTGCATAGCTGTGTAGCGAAACCACGCAGACCATTGTCCTGGTCACAATTTTGTATATAGGCTTTTCCGTTGCAGGGAAGAGTTTTCTCCAACTCTGTCACCCGGATGTTTACAGTAGAGAGCCCCAAGGGAGAGAGTCGCCAACTTGCTGTGCTCTGATTAGCGTAATCGCGAACAGTGATGCCAGCATTTGGTCGACCGAGTCGATTTACCCTCTCCATCTGACCATTTCTCGTCCCCACCATTCCAGCCGGGAGTACGCACACATTGAAACCCGTATTCATGTGATTCGGAACCGGTCGGTTCACTTCGAGTCAGCTCGGACAATCGAGAGAGAACCAACTATCCGTCGGTCTTTGTCTCTTCAATATGTTTTACGATCGGCTAACTCCGTGCAAGATCGGAGAAAATTTAAAGCCCACGCGGTCGACTTACCGAAAAGTTTCACCGCTTTTTCTTCTCCAAGCGACAATTTTATTGTAATCAGTATCGAACTGACTTACCCGGCACCCCGGGCAATTCTCGGCCGGGGCCCTTCGATATTTTTTTCGTTTTTTCTTTCAAATCAAGAGCCAGTTCAATACTGATTATTAAATTATCACGATGAAATATAAATTTGATGCATAGCATCATTTAATTGAATTAAAATCGAATATTAGTAAATAATTTTTCAATTATTATTTATTTTTCATAAATTTTATAAGATTATTGGTTATTCTTATGACTGATTATGAAGCTTCCAAGAACTCCTATATGTATTGTATAAAAATTTTCTAATAGTTGCGTATTTCTAATCATTATTTTAAATCTTGATGATTTTTCAATGAATTTCATTAGAATTGTCAATCAATCGATGGTTGAAAAATTCTAAGATAGTTTGGGGATCTATGATAAATGTCCTGCGGTGAATTCCATAATTTTCCCTGATAAATTAATTTTCAGAGATCACTATGATATTCCAGTAATGAGGATAATCAAATCAACATCGATTATCAGATGTTGATCAACATCAAAATAATAAGACTGAATAGTCAATTGATTGAGTGCAAATTATTTTCAATGGACTGAATAATTAGATTTGAGCATTCAAATAGATATTCCATCATTTCACGCATTATCAGTCTCATTCCTTCGCTGCATTACTTCATAGACGTAATATGTGGATCGAAATATTACAAGACCCCATAGCCTAGCAGCAAAAGACATGTTTCTTGCGGAAGAACGGTCGGGTTCGATTCTGTGTGGAGACATTTCATTTTTTTTTGTCATCTCTCTGGTGAATAATTAAATTTCACATCCGATTATTATTTTTTATGTCATTACATCGTCATGTTATCAATAATCCTGATCTTTCGGAATGCACTTGCGGATTCGACCAAGTACAGGTCCGAGTCGATTGGAAATTTCCCAAATATTCGTGTCCATGAGATATACACAGTGAAAAATTTTTCGTCAAATTCAACACACATGCGAATGTTAACCATTTTTCCTCACACTCGACGTGTGTTGATCCCAGAGTGACACTCACAAAGTGTTAATTTGAACTCGAATAACATTTTGATGTGTTGAAAATGAATCGATCGAACAGCATTTGATCAGTGTGTTAAATGAACACACAAAAGTGTTAAATATTCAACACTCGAATTTTAACACGTAGTTAAATATTCAACACTTGAATGTTGACACGTAGTTAAATATTCAACACTTGAATTTTGACACGTACTTCTTTTTTACACAATGACGGAATTTCTTTTTACTGTGTAGACCGATCGATGCAGAATCTTCTAAAATGAGGAATTAATAGCACTTCAGAGGAACGTTTTTGAAGAGGTCTTATATACTTGCGAATTCCATCAATTCCTGTGACGAATTGATGAAAAAATTTCAAAACTTTGTCTCGGTGGAATATAGACTGATCGATTCGAAATCTTCTGAAAAGAAAAACAATGAATATCACTTCGAAGGAACGTTTTTAAAAGAGTGTACTTGCAAATTCCATCAATTCCTGTGACAAATTGATGGAAAAAATTTCAGAAACTTGTGTCCATCGAATAAAGACCGATCGATTTGCAATCTACTGAAATGGAAAATGAAATCACTTCGGAGGAATGTTTTTAAGAAAGTATACTTGCAAATTCCATCAAACCCTTTGACGAATTGATAGAAAAATTTCGAAACTTTCTCTCCGTGGAATATAGACCGATCGATTCCGGATCTCCCCACGGAGAGCAATGGATTCTAAGGAGTATGACAAACATCATGAAGGCTGGAATATTTCATAATATATTCTCGAGTATGGGGACAAGTATCTAGATTATAAGTGTTATGAGTACAAGTATCCATTTATGATGAAAGTGTTTGTTTTGGGGTAGATGGTATCGTCAACCAGTAATATATCAATATAATAACAGCAAGGAAAAAAAGTTAGTTCCTATTATAATATAAGATTATTACAATTACTATCTTCAGTTGCTTGAATTGAGGAAAGAATAATATGAAATCGGAAAAAAAGATATTCCTCAGGACATGAACCCGCCAAGATACCACACGAAGAATCCTTTTTCAAGAGCGAGAATAGAACTCTTCAAGAATTTTTTTCGAACTAGTGAATTCATATAGAGCTCTGGAGTTGACAGTACCATCTACCCCAAAACAAACACCTTCATCATAAATGGATACTTGTACTTATAACACTTATAATCTAGATACTTGTCCTCATACTCGAAAATATGATATGAAATATTCAAGCTTTCATGATATTTGTCATACTCCTTAGAATCCATTGCTCTGCGTGAGGGGATTCAGAATCGATCGGTCTATATTCCACAGAGACAAAGTTTCGAAATTTTTTTATCAATTCGTCAAAGGGTTTGATGGGATTTGCAAGTATACTCTTTCAAAAACGTTCCTCCGAAGTGATTTGATTTTTCATTTCATTAGATTTCGAATCGATCGGTCTTTATTCGATGGACACAAATTTTTGAAATTTTTTCATCAATTCGTCACAGGAATTGATGGAAGTTGCAAGTACACTTCTTCAAAAACGTTCCTCTGAAGTGCTATTCATTCCTCATTTCAGAAGATTCTGCATCGATCGGTCTACACAGTAAAAAGAAATTCCGTCATTGTGTAAAAAATAAGTACGTGTCAAAATTCAAGTGTTGAATATTCAACTACGTGTCAAAATTCAAGTGTTGAATATTCAACTACGTATTAAAATTCAAGTGTTGAATATTTAACACTTTTGTGTGTTTATTTAACACACTGATCAAATGCTGTTCGATCGATTCGTTTTCAACACATTAAAATGTTATTCGAGTTCAAATTAACACTTTGTGAGTGTCACTCTGGAATCAACACACGTTGAGTGTGAAGAAAAATGGTGAACATTCGCTTGTGTGTTGAATTTGACGAAAAATTTTTCACTGTGTATATCTCATGGACACGAATATTTGGGAAATTTCCAATCGACTCGGACCTGTACTTGGTCGAATCCGCAAGTGCATTCCGAAAGATCAGGATTATTGATAACATGACGATGTAATGACATAAAAAATAATAATCGGATGTGAAATTTAATTATTCACCAGAGAGATGACAAAAAAAAATGAAATGTCTCCACACAGAATCGAACCCGACCGTTCTTCCGCAAGAAACATGTCTTTTGCTGCTAGGCTATGGGGTCTTGTAATATTTCGATCCACATATTACGTCTATGAAGTAATGCAGCGAAGGAATGAGACTGATAATGCGTGAAATGATGGAATATCTATTTGAATGCTCAAATCTAATTATTCAGTCCATTGAAAATAATTTGCACTCAATCAATTGACTATTCAGTCTTATTATTTTGATGTTGATCAACATCTGATAATCGATGTTGATTTGATTATCCTCATTACTGGAATATCATAGTGATCTCTGAAAATTAATTTATCAGGGAAAATTATGGAATTCACCGCAGGACATTTATCATAGATCCCCAAACTATCTTAGAATTTTTCAACCATCGATTGATTGACAATTCTAATGAAATTCATTGAAAAATCATCAAGATTTAAAATAATGATTAGAAATACGCAACTATTAGAAAATTTTTATACAATACATATAGGAGTTCTTGAAAGCTTCATAATCAGTCATAAGAATAACCAATAATCTTATAAAATTTATGAGAAATAAATAATAATTGAGAAATTATTTACTAATATTCGATTTTAATTCAATTAAATGATGCTATGCATCAAATTTATATTTCATCGTGATAATTTAATAATCAGTATTGAACTGGCTCTTGATTTGAAAGAAAAAACGAAAAAAATATCGAAGGGCCCCGGCCGAGAATTGCCCGGGGTGCCGGGTAAGTCAGTTCGATACTGATTACAATAAAATTGTCGCTTGGAAAAGAAAAAGCGGTGAAACTTTTCGGTAAGTCGACCGCGTGGGCTTTAAATTTTCTCCGATCTTGCACGGAGTTAGCCGATCGTGAAACATATTGAGAAGACAAAGACCGACGGATAGTTGGTTCTCTCTCGATTGTCCGAGCTGACTCGAAGTGAACCGACCGGTTCCGAATCACATGAATACGAGTTTCAATGTGTGCGTACTCCCGGCTGGAATGGTGGAGACGAGAAATGGTCGGATGGAGAGGACAAATCGACTCGGTCGACCAAATGCTGGCATCACTGATCGCGAAGAGCTCTTTAAGGGAGACGCCGTATTGAAAATTTGACGTCATCGCAGTATTGTAGTTGACGATTTGTTCCCGGATGTCATAACGAGAAAATCAGCACACATCAGTTATAGCGAATTGTGAGCTTCATTTCGTTTTGCAACCTGCAAATTCATTTTTATTCACATTCAAAGTTGAATAACATCGGTATGACTGATTACTGATGTTATGGTTATGACAGCCTAAAACAAATTGTAAACTACAGCACTGCGATGACGTCAAATTTTCAATATGGCGACTCCGTACAGAGTTGTTCGCGATTACGCCAATCAGAGCACAGCAAGTTGGCGACTCTCTTCCTTGAGGCCCTCTAGTTCACAGAGTTGGAGTGTTTGTATACAGGGTGTCCCATTTCAATCTTTAAATGCAAATATCTCAAAAACATGCATCTTAAACCAAAAGTACTCCATACCAAAATTGTTATACAAAGAGGGGGCCACAAAACTACGATATCAGTTTCATCATAGATGGCGTTATGATCGATTAAAATGGGGTCAACATCATTTTTTTGAACGGCAACCCCCACTTTCCATTGCATATCTTGATTCTACGCAAAAAAACTGAGCAACTTTTGCTTGAAACGTTTTTCTCAATTTTTGAAGATGGCGCCGCAATCGATGAAGAATAAAGTCTATGAACCAATGTGCGGATATCTTGTGGAATGCGTCCAAGAGCCGAAATATCTCATTCGAATGTTGTTGTTAAGAGAGGGGACGACACAATGGCGATATCAGTTCCAAAGTAGATGGCGCTGTGGTCAGTAAAACTGAGGTGAACTTCAATTTTTTAAATGGAAGATCCTACTTCTTATCGCATATCATGATTCTACGCGAAAAATGAGGAAGTTTTGTTTGAAACATTTTTCCTAAATTCTTGGAGTTCAAACAGTGCAAAAGGAGGTTGATGAAATAGTTCTACTGCATTAGAAGAGTTACATTGAATTGGAGTCTTTTACAATGTTTTGGACATGACACTCGTTGTGTTTTTTGTTCGATTTCTTCTCTGAAATTATTATTGTTTTGATTAGTTTGTTGAGCGTTGCTTCACACATAATGCAGTAGAACTTTTTCATCAACCCCATTTTCCACCGTTCCCATCTTCAAGAATTTAGGAAAAATGTTTCAGACAGAAATTCCTCATTTTTTCGCGTACAATCATGATTTGCGATAAAAAGTAGTTTCCATTTGAAAAATTGAAGTTGACCTCAGTTTTACCGACCACAGCGCCATCTACTATGGAATGGATATCGCCATTGTGTCGTCCCCTCTCTTAGCAACAACATTCGAATGAGAAATTTCGGCTCTTGGATGCATTCCATAAGATATCCGCATATTGTTTCATAGACTTTATTTTTCATCGATTGTGGCACCATCTTCAAAAATTCAGAAAAACGTTTCAAGCAAAAGTTACTCAGTTTTTTGCGTGGAATCAAGATATGCAATAAAAAGTGGGGGTTCCCGTTCAAAAAAATGATGTTGACCCCATTTTAATCGAACATAACGCCATCTATGATGAAACTGATATCGTAGTTTTGTGGCCCCCTCTTCGTATAACAACTTTGGTATGAAATACTTTTGGTTTAAGATGCATGTTTTTGAGATATTCGCATTTGAAGATTAAAATGGGACACCCTGTATATCATGGAATTCCTTGAGATGTATTTCTCTCTCAAAAATAACTCATGGGCGTAGGCACAAATTTCAATTTGATCATTTGCTAATCAAGCTCCTCCTAAATTGGAAGTGAAAACATTTGATGAAGGGTGTACATGTTCACACACACACACACACACACATACACACGCAAACATACATAAACATATATATATCTCAAGTAAGAAGAGAGAGAGAGAGAGAGAAAGGTACATATACATATATATATACAGGGTGATTCAAAATTCGCGCACTCTTTTTTGGGAGTAGATTCCTGATGACATTCTAAAACGATTTGTCCTTTCGCACAATGCTCTCCGACGCATAATTTCCGAGATATAATTAATTAAAGTTGACTAATTATGGGGTGGATCCATCGGTCATTCAGGAGCGTCATAACAGAACAAGAGAGGAAGGTGCTTGCAAAGGGCGCTCATACGATCAGCTGATCGGTATAATCGATACGATTTACCAACATACAAATTGGTAAATTTTCTATGTAGAACGATTGAATTCGTCGACACTGTGGAAAAATTGATTATTGTCATGAATTCTTATCACGATATGCTGTAGGTGAAAGTTGTAATTTCAGTAACGATTTTTATTACGCAGACAAATGTAAAATATTGTTATTTCGTAAGGATAGGGATTCAAATGGGAGAAAAAAGTATAACTACTCGTTTTCGATCAGAATTTTCATGTAAAAAAGAAAACATGAGAATTTTCATTCATCCGATACCCAATTTGAACGGTTTGATTAGTAAGTTCAACACAAGAGATTGGATTCCGAATCTTGTATTCTGATTGGTCGAGAATCAATGTAGGTTAGATCAATCCTCGGCCATTTCAAATGATTCTTCTGAAGAATGTGTTTTCGACTTATCCCAACCACAACATTGAACAATGATGAATTTATTCGAATTCGCCCTTTTTACATCATTCGATGATTATAAAGGGTTTATCGAACGTTAATTACGTACAAGCTGAAGTAAGTTATTAACGTTCGATAAACCCTTTATGATCATCGAATGATGTAAAAAGGGTGAATTCGAATAAATTCATCATTGTTCAATGTTGTGGTTGGGATAAGTCGGAAACACATTCTTCAGAACAATCATTTGAAACGGCTGAGGATTGATCTAACATACATTGATTCTCGACCAATCAGAATACAAGATTCGGAATCCAATCTCTTGTGTTAAACTTACTAATCAAACCGTTCAAATTGGGTATCGGATGAATGAAAATTCTCATGTTTTCTTATTTACATGAAAATTCTGATTGAAAACGAGTAGTTATACTTTTTTCTCCCACTTGAATCCCTATCCCTACGAAATAACACTATTTTCCATTTGTCTGCGTAATAAAAATCATTACTGTAATTACAACTTTCACCTACAGCATATCGTGATAAGAATTCATGACAATAATCAATTTTTCCACAGTGTCGACGAATTCAATCGTGCTACATAGAAAATTTACCAATTTGTATGTTGGTAAATCGTATCGATTATACCGATCAGCTGATCGTATGAGCGCCCTTCGCAAGCACCTTCCTCTCTTGTTCTGTTATGACGCTCCTGAATGACCGATGGATCCACCTCATAATTAGTCAACTTTAATTAATTATATCCCGAAAATTATGCGTCGGAGAGCATTGTGCAAAAGGACAAATCGTTTTAGAATTCCATCAGGAATCTACTCCCAAAAAAGAGTGCGCGAATTTTGAATCACCCTGTATATATATGAATGCGAAAATGTAACGAGAATGTTACACTCGATAAAAACGGGGTGTTGAATCAGGTTGATTGTAATCATGAATTTGATCCCGATAAACATCATATCGGCAAGATTATAACCTTACCCTTGGAATTTGTTTCTCTTCGTATTCAATGGAACGTCCCTTCAGTTCGTTGATACAGTGCGGTTTCTGGATAGTGCCGTGAACATTTGTGTCGTTCAAATGCCCACTACCGAAAGGGTGTGGATGAAACCATTTGGCACCATTCGGGAAGCCTACTGTATTCAAAACCGTATTGCAATGGATTGATGTGAACTTTATGACAGTGAATGTATTTGATGTTTTTGCAAGCGATATGGTTACATTTTGCTTTGGATTCACTTTTCACCTTTCACTAAAGAATTATTCACATCATTCTGGATACGAGGAATGAATTGACTAGCAGTTCTTACCGTGTTATCACAGCTCATGAAGGTGCAATGGAGACTCCAGAAGTGTCATCCTCATCCATGAAAAGAAAGTATAGAAAGTTCGCAAATCGTATTAATTCCGAAGACATGCACTTCAGAACAAATTAGTTAAGAGCTTATGATATTTCGTAGATTCATCCCATTTTCCTGTGCAATTACGCTCACACTGATATATCCGCCATATGTTCAATGATGCTTATCGAAAACTACATAAATTTTCGGAATTTTTCTTTGCGAAGCTGGAGTCGCATGCCACGCGGGAGAGGAACGCGCGTGAAGCGCTCGTCAGTTTCTGCGAGTTCAGTATAAAAAGTAACGATGTGCGAGAAGAATCTTCCAAAGCTTTATATTCCAGACAATTTCCAAATCAAGTTTTCATGTATCTATTCCTCAACGTATCGAATGAGCACAGATCCATGTATCTACTGATCACAAGTTCTGATTCAGTGTAGACTCAAAAAAATGGATGATGTCAAGAAATATCCGAAGCTGATGGTGTAGTTCTAATACCATTTCGAATTGTGCCAACGCCAAATTTGGAAGCGAACTCACATGAAATCTTTGCTGTGTATTCTGACAACAGTCTTTTGCGGTTAGTCATAATTTGAGATGAGACGTAACCAGAATGAGCTCTCTCTCTCATCTTGTTGCAATATTCCTGGTACACTGTCTCGTTCCAACATTTTCGGTATGCAGCTCGTTTCTCTCCAACCCAAATGACTATGAAATCAGATTCCATTCTTACCGTGCTCACTTTACAGATACTCGACAGGTACTATTGGAAATCATTTTCATGGATTATTGGGAATTATTGGAGCAGTTTTCAGTGAAACAGGAGATATTGGGATAGGTAATACAGTAAACACACAATTTCCTATGATGAGCTGAAGGAAATTTTTTGAATTATTCTCGTCTCGTAAATTTTCGGAAGTAGTATTTTCATAATCTTATCCCGATTTCCTCGTTCCTCGCAGTATGACAATTTACATGTTTAGCCAGGTTCAAAATTTCATATGTGTTAATTGCTTTATAAAAGAACACCTCTGAACATAACGTTTTCCATCGGGTTTGGAAAACCCATTAGGAAAGCACTATCGAGTTTTCATTCACTTTCTACGCACAAAATTGGGAGCGCGATGTGACATATTCACTCAGTAGATTATGATACTTCAATTATAAATACAATTATTACGGATCACAACATATGGAAATCAATTGCAATTCAGTTGACCGTGGTGTACCTTTCAAAACAGAATTGATATCGCACCTCTGAATAACTTTCTACCACTGCTTGATGCACGGACGGCGAAACGTTTTCCTCTGTCTTTCTATTCGTCCATCTACATATGCAAGTTAATAAAGCAGTAACTCCATACCCGCAATCCTCCATCAACTCACATATGTGGATGGTCGAGGAGGAAGATGGAGAAAACATTTCGCCGCCCATGGCTTGATGAATAAAAGTGAAAATCCATCAATAATGTACTGTATGATTTGAAATCGTGGAGGAAATGAAATTGTCATAGCTGGGGAGGTGTGATGTGAATGATCATTGTCCCATGAAGAATGAGTACCTCTCAATTGTCAGCATCTCAGACCAAGCGTGAAAATACGTGTAATATTTCTAGCTGAAGAACGGAATTTCTCACATCAACCAATCAATGGTCTTTTTCTCTCTCCATTTTTCTCGTACCTAAAGACAATCATGGCCGTTCACATTCGAGTGATTTAAATTTGAAGTATCGGAAGGGGACCTGGGAGTAAACTATTATCAGTCAGGAGCATGCACCTTGTTAAATTTCTCGGTCGAGCGCGAGTCGCTATTTCAAGTGAACCGAAACGAATGGCCAATGGAGATTCTCTTTCCCCCTTGTTCACTCTGTACATGGCTTTGCATTCCACCACTGTTATGAAGTATCTCCCTTGCTCTTCTAGTTTTTTTGTCGGCTCCTTTCACAAGAACCTACTCTTCCGAGGAATCATTCGAGAAGGGAGAATACGGAGAATTGTCCAATCATTGTGGCAGTAAGAAAGTTGTGACACGTGTGTACAGTAGGGTGGATCGGAAAAACTTTTTTTCTTCTAACCGAAACGTAATGGTGCGGAGAAGTTGCCTTTAGATGTCAATATGGACCGCCAAAAACCCCAGCTCGGTCAGACAGTATCTTCTGTTTCAAACCTGGGCTTGAACTTTCGATTTTTCAGCCTGAAATACCAAAATATAGGGGAAATCGCAACTCATTTTATGTTTATTCAGGAATGTCAAGATCAATGTTATTCCTTCCGAATCACTCAGAATACACTTCTTTGTGTCAATAATTACCTGAAATAATTAATTTCCTCTAAGGATTCATTCAATTGTCATTGATGTGACAACGAGAATTCAAGTGACCATGAACAGTCCAAAGCGAATAATGGTGGTCATCTCCGCCAATTAGTTCTGACGTTTCAAGTATTTGAGAAGGTGATTCAAGTCATTTATTGCTCATTCCTTGGGCTACGAGTACGCCCAGAGTGACCGTCACTCAATAAATACGAAATATATTCAATGAATATATAATTTGTATACAAAATATATGGTGTTATATATGTTTTATATACAAGGTGGACCATTTTGAGTGATATTGTCGAATATCTCGGGAACAAGTGAAGATGGGAAAAATGTTTCCTTTAGAAAGTTTAGGGTTACAGGGGTGAAGTATTGTGCTGCCTTTGAAAAATCCCTCAGAGGTCATTTCGAACGTGATTTGGGAATCAAGATAGTTTTTTGAAACCGGATGGAAAAATATGGTGTTGTTCGTTCAATGACTTGATGTTTAATGAATATGTTTGACAGATGTCATACCAACTAAACAGGAAAAAAATGAAGGCTTGTCCACAACAAGTGCTCCCTATCTACACATTTGTAATCTAACGCTCACTTCATACTGGTACACCTGGTATTCCGAAAACAAGTTGAATTGGGAATGAATGTTTCCAATCAAAAGTTTAGGGTTACAGGGGGGAAGTATGGTGCTGATCTTGTCAAATCTCCTCGAGGTTATTTTGAAGGTCATTGAGGGTGGAGATGGTTTTTTGAAACCGGAACCGTATTTTTATACCATTGGATGTGAATGCTTAAACCTTTCATGAAACACTGGTTATGGACCCTTTCCCGCTCATTGTGGTACAAGTTTTGGACCGCCGAAGTCATTGATGACCGCGCACACGGACAGGGGCTACCGGGAGCGTAACACAGTGGTCGTTTTTCACAATCTAGGTGGACAAAATTCAAAACTCTATCATATTCGCTTGAAACTCGGTATTAGGGGGTTTTTGGGGTCGCAGAATCCGAATCTGGAGTCAGAACTTTGAAATTCAGAATGGCGGATTCAATATGGCGGACAAAAATTAAAAAATGGTTGATATCTGCTCGAAACTTAGTACCTGAGGGTTTTTGGGGTCACAGAATCCAAATCTGGACTCAGAATTCCGGAATTCCAAATGGCGGATTCAATATGGCGGACAAAAAATCAAAAATGGTTGATATCTGCTTGAAACTTAGTACCTGGGGGTTTTCGAGGTCACAGAATCCAAATCTGGACTCAGAATTCCGGAATTCAAAATGGCGGATTCAATATGGCGGACAAAAATGGGAAAAAATGGTTGATATCCGCTTGAAACTCACTTTCAAGGAGTTTTTGGGGTCGCAGAATTCGAATCTGGAGTGTGAAATCCGAAATTCGAAATGGCGGATTCAATATGGCGGAAAAAAATTCGAAAATCGTTGATATCCGTTTGCAACTCACTAATGGCAAGGTTCTTGGGGTCGCAGAATCCAAATGTGGAGTCAGAAATTCGAAATTCAACATGGCGGTTTCAATATGGCGGACACAAATTCAAAAACGGTTGATATTCGCTTGAAACATACTATCAGGGGGTTTTGGGGTCGCATAAACTCAATCTGGACTCAGAATTTCGCAACTTCAGGATACCACACTATCTAAATGAAACAAAAGCGCCACACTAGGGTTCTACATACCTCATTGTTCGAATCACTGTTATTATCCCAATTTTCATCGTTGAAACATTTGTTTTTTTTTCAACTTTGCGTGGAAACTCTCAAAAAAACAAATATTCACTAATTATCAATCCTTACAGCGATAAATAGAAATGATGAACAGAAAGAAAGCGAAATGGAATTTTTAATTCACTTCCGGATAAGATGAAATGTATTTTATTGAACATCAATCTTGAAGATGAAGCAGCAACTTACAAAAAACTGGTGAAATTTCCAAATGCCTTAAAAATCAACTCTCATTTATTCCTCATTAAGATGTTGGAGAAGCATGTGATTGTCCAATATCAGGTTCACGCAGTAAATTCAACACTTCCACAGGTAACGGTTTGCAGGTTTTGAATTGAGATATCCTATTATCACGATTAGACAAGATAGAAATGTGGGGATCAGAGGAATACAGCAAAGTGTGTAACAAATCTTCCATGTTCTGATGCCGAGACATTTTTCTCGTGTTGGATTCTCGGTATCTTCTGATATCTTTGTTCCTGGCCTCTAAAGCTTCTTTCGACATCATACCTATAGGCAATGCACAAGAACTTATTATCTCCCCACCATGAATCAGTAACCTATGCACACTAGAAGGCATATGGTACCACGAATACAACTTCACGTATAAATCCGCTGTTTCTTTGGCGTACAGAGAAAATCTCTCAACGTCAATGTCAAATCCACTTGATATGGTTTCCAATATTACGTTGAACCTCTTCAATAAATTTTCGTCAAGTCCTGTTATTTGAGCAGCCGTTGAAAAATTCTCAAAGAATCGAGCTGCGGTATTTCCGTCATTAGTTGTTCCGTAACCTTGTTTCACAACGTCAACTAACAATCCCATTTCCTGCCGAATCGCCTTAGTGATACGTTTTTTATTATCCTCTAAAATTTGCTTGTCCTGTTTTTCTGTTATCCGGTACTTCTTTATATTAATGCGATATGCAATGTGAAGCATACAGTCGAGGCATCTTATGTATGTATGGAGAGATGGAAGGCCCAGATGGTATCTAGTCTCATCACACTCTCTCTCATAAACGGAAGAGAGATTGTTCATCAGTTTAGGAGTGACTTTGCAAATACTACATGTTTGAACCGATGTCTCTGTGATTGTGCTGAAGGTTTTGCCATCGACATAGTTAGCATTAACTGATGGTCAATTTTTGCTGTGATGTTGTCTAGGGTAACTATAGTCGGAGAAAGCCCTTCGATCTGACTTTCTATTCCCGAAATTTCTTTTCGAATTAAATCAGGGGTTTCCTTTTCAAAAATGAGTTTCACTGGTCGGAAAAATCTTGTAGACGAAGCCCGACGATTATTCCAGATTATGGTATTTCCATCTTTCGTTTGTAATCGAAGAGGCACAATGCAAACTACATATAGATTCCCGTCTGTTTTTTCACGGTCTTCCTCATTTTGAATACGAATTTTATACACAGATTGTCCCCCACTTCCATCAGCTCCCCATTTATACAATAAAACAAGATCTGATTGTGAATTTCCACATACGCTTTCTAAAATATCTTCCAGAGCGAGGCCTAATCTTGATGACGTATGATCCACTATGACTTGAAGTCGAATTTCTGCTGAAAATTTTGTGATACTTATACTGTTGTTTGGTGGATAACATTCTTCTTTTGCCACCAAGATGTTTTCATAACTTGGATATATATTGGCTTTCCGATTTTTAGCTCCTTGTTGCATCAGGATGTAGCTATTTTTGGAGAAACGTCCATTTATATACAAAGCAAGACCTTCTTCGGGTGAATAAGTTTCTGGTTTCACATTTGGGGTATCAAATGCATGTTTGATTTTTGTTGCTCTGGTGGGAGAGCTTTCTGTAATCTTTTTTAAAACTGAAGATGCGTCTCGTTTACCAGTAGTATACAAATTCGAGCAAGTTGCAAACGTCAATTCTTCTGTAGTATGATTATCCAGCAAGTTTTGAATTCTTCTTTTTTTCGATTTCTCACTCAAATTCTGGAATTCTTTGGACGGTCTCCCTATAGAGCTCTGTTGACCACTTGGTTCAGGAAACAAATTGATCGTTGAATCTAGCCATTCAGAAAAACGTTGTTCGAATTTTTGTTTCGACCGATAGCACTTTTTCCATTTGTCCCGCAAATGGCTCAGAAAATTGTTTATAATTTGCAGTACACATTCAGAAACATGGGTTGAGTTCCCCGACACTGACGTTTTTCCTTTTACATATCGCAACACCGCATCAAATTTCTTGGACGCCTCTCTTTCGGAATACCACACATCAAACAGCTCTCTCTCTTGGTGATAGACATTATTCTGATAGAACGGAATGAGAATTTATACTAAAATATTGAAAAAAACAATGAACAGATTATTGCTTGCGAATTACAACTTACCAGGATTGACATTACAGTGATTATACCAGAAGTTCAGAAATCACAACTTCTTAAGATAGGACAGTCGCGTCACTAACAAATAAAACAAAAGTGTAATCTCGTCCAGTCGTCGTTTGTTGCCAACTTCACGCCGAATGCTTGACAAACTCCAAATCATTATGAAATTTATGCATTTTTATTATATGAGGTCCACAATAATGAACATATAGGAATTATAAGGAAAAACACATTGACAGAGCGATACCGGAGCCGAACCAAGAGACAAAACGTCAGTATTCTAAAAGAAAGTGATACCTAATCAATTCTATCACTCAAATATCATTGAAAATCATTTGTCTGTAAGAAATTCCAATCAACGAAAAAAAATGTATTGCATACAGAATAAAATGTGGCTAATGAAATCAAACGAATTGGCGAAAGGACAAGCGAGGACAGAGAGAATTTGGAAAAACATTCACCAAATCCTGAGACGCACTTAGACGCACTTGGAATTCGAACGAAACGATTCAGATTTGTTCACACTTTCGACTCCTTCTTCCCGTTTGTCGGATAAGGACGGATAGGAAAAGTTAAAGTCCATTAAAGTTGAAATTATGTTATTTCAGTGAAGGTATGAGTGGGTTCACTATATGATGAACGAGGAAGGAATCAAACTAATTTTTCCCACTCCCACCATAAAAATGATGTTAAAGACAATGTATTTTCACTACTCAACATGATAGCATACCACTTGAATCGCTTTTCGAGGCGTATTAGGTAAAACACAATGTAGACTTTTTTCATTGAAAAACCGAGAACGAACAAACGCAAAAATGAGTGATTGAAACATGCACATTTGGACATGATTAGCAAACTTCTGACTGTTGATCATCAATTTTATCGTGTTCACAACTATCCTAAATGACATACGAATGTTCATTTAATCCATTGGAAGACTTTGATTTTTGGACTTTTGTCCAGCTAGATTGGGAAAAACGACCACTGTGCATGAGTGCGTGGACAGGGCCGGCGTCAGGGCAGGGTGATCAGAGCGGCTGCGCGGGCGGCAAACTTAGGGGGGCGGCAGAGTCTAGGACAGATTTTTCATTCTGATCTCGAATTGATCTCACACTTTTCAGCACAAGCCATTTCCACTAGGTCGATCATTATTCATTTGATAGGACATACATTACGACATGATACTTTATTGGAAACAATATTGGAAAGGGAAATGAATGGTGAAACTTGTAAAGGTGGACCTAGATTAACTTATATGAAACAAATTATACGAGAGAAGAGCTGTCGTAGATATGTAGAAATTGAATGTTTGGCGGGTAATAGACAGGATTGGAGGATTTCATCAAACCAGTTATGAGACTGATTACGTCATGATCATGATGATTATTCATAAGGAGAAGCAAGGAAAGTTCAACCCTTTTACAGGGATGGGGACTTTTGTACTCCCGGAATACTTTTACTGGGAGTACTTTTTTTTGACCTCATATGAGGGCAGAAAGACATTTCACACAAGAAAACAAGTACTCCCAGTAAAAGTATTCCGGGAGTACAAAAGTGCCCATCCCTGCCCTTTTATTAGTTCAATCAGGGTGTTTGGATCTGGAATTTTGTCGTTTGTTTTATTGGTTCTTCTTTTCAAACAAACCACGTAATTGACACATTCCGTTAAAATTCCATAACCGCTGGACACCCTGGCTCAATAAAATGTGATTTGGAATAAAATAGGAGAAAATATTTTTCTATTGAAGATTCTTTCCATGATACAAATTACAAGAGGGCATTTGCATGGTCATTTTTGCTTGGATCTTCATTGTTGGCGATTCTCATTAACGTGTATGTTATATCATGGTTCAGTTCAAGTGAGGCCTATAGTTAGGATTTCAGTAGAAAAATTTCAAAATCCCATCAATGTTTTTTCAACTTATTACAGTTTGAGCTTCAAAGCAGAAAACATTTCATCACTTTGTTTGCGAGATATTTGGAGTTGCATTCAACATGATATCCTACACAACACTTCAGTTGAGAAACAGTTCATAATGAATCAATTTGGAACTATGAGAACCCTGCTAAAAATAACAGAATGAAACGGAAAGAATTCAGATGCGAATCATTGCGATTCGTTCCGCATGGCAGAAGTAAGATTTGGGACGGAAATAAAAATTGTACGAAACTTTCCGTATCGTCGGAGAAGGAATGCAACTGGATCAGCGGAAATGGAATGAATGCGTTTTGATGAGGAATTGCAGTTTTTCATCGAATCCTTTGGTTTTGTCCGGAATGGCAGGTTTGAAGTATTACCGTTTTGATCAGCATATACGACGACCTGACTAATTGCGTCCCAAGTTGGATTTGCGGAAAGGAAGTTATTGCGTTCGAATCCGTGTCAGTGGATCAAGTGATTGAACAACAGTTTCCAGTTTGCATCCGGAAATGCTGAATGGAGAATTTCTCAATATTTTCGCTCATCAATCCATGTGAAGACGTATGTAACCCACTTGAGTCCCATACAACCCACTTGATTCACATGCAGAGACCCACGTGATCCCATTGATCCGCATGTGAAGACCCATGCGTCCCACTTCATTCCCATGCGAAGAACCATGCGACCCACTCAATTCCCATACAAAGACCCATGTGAACTAATTGGGAATTCACAGTAGGGTATTCTGATGAAGCTGGGAGAATATTCAAATACCGTGTATTCGAAAATCCGGATGAAACCGATATGATTTCATGATTGTAAATCCAGACTGATACCATTCAAATTTTTATCTGCATCTACGGATGAAAACTGAAAGACTTCCCACCTTTATTCATTCGAATATCCGGATGAAATCTGTAGGATTTTATGGTTGGAAATTCAGATCAATACCATGAAAATTTTTGTCCGCAAGTGCAGATGAAAACAGAAAGATTTTCCACCTTAATTCATCCGGTTGAAACCGATATGATTCCATGATTGTAAATCCGGAGAGATACAATGGGATCCGCATATGCGGATGGAAAAAAAAAGACTTTCAAATTCCATTTATCCGAAAAACCAAATGAAATCGATATGATTTGATGACTGTAAGTCCAGGTCAATATCATTAAAATTCTCCTTCGCGTATGTGGATGAAAACGGAAAAACACTCCAACGTACACATGTGCTTTCTTGAGGTGATTATCTGCGAAGTCGCGCCATAGCTCATTCGGTTAGGTCTTAGGCTTCAGACGGTAGGCCGGTAGGAATGTAAGTTGGAACCCTGTAGGTAGGATATGATTTTCTCTCAATTTACATGAGTGGACAACGTTCCTCAACGATTTTCGAACGAGGATATGCGAATAAAGATCCTTGTACAGGGTAATTGCTTCCAGTACAATACTGGGATCCCCCAATGAGTTTTTTTTTGTACACTGTAGTTCATCCGGAAATTCGGACAAAGTCGATAAAATTCAATGATTGGGGATGCTGATCGATACCACTGAAATTTTCATCCGCATTTCCAGTCGACAACAGAAAGGATTTTCATTTCATTTCGTTCGACAATACGGATGGAATCGGTGTAATATTAGGTAGAGAATTTCGTATCAATACTATCAAAATTCTAATCCGCGTATGCGGATGTAAACGGAAAGGCTTCCCCATCCACTCCATCCAGGGTACCCAAGGTATAATGGGAAAGCAAGATCACGAGTTTCAGCGCCGCCAGGGAGTTGTCTCGGAACTATGAGTAATATATGTATGTATATTTATACATATATATACCAAGTATATCACGTGACCATATTTCCTATATACCACGTGACCATATGTCCTGTATACCACGTGACCATATTAGATATTTAAAAATTAGCAAAAATGATTTGATACATTCCGATATGTATTCGTACCATGGGGATGAATATATATAAATAAAAAATATAACTTTCATTCATATTGGAAAAATCATGGACTTATTCAAATGATGAATCTGATAGGGATGAATATTTGAACACACATGAATGAAATATGTATGTTCATTCACATGCAGACGTTTTTTTTCCAATATGTAAGTAATTCAAAATCACCTCTGAGAAAATTGAGTTGAAAAACATCAATAACACATGAAATCGACAAAATTATTTTCATTCAAAAAAATTATTTTCGTCTCCCAGGTTATGCGGGATCTTGATGGCCGTTTAGGGACCAGCCATCATCGGGAACGCGCATCAATTCTCTCATGAACTTTCAATGATAAGATTTTTGAAGTGCAGAAGAGATTTGAACCTGAATTCTACCTATCACCTATCATAACGACCTAATCACCTAACGACCTAACCTACACCGACGTGTTTTCCGTTGAAACAAAAATGTTGTACATATAGTCGAATGTCGGCAGTGGAGAGGAAAGCTCCATTCAATATGACGCAGGACCGGATCAAAAAATTGATGGAGCCCTGAGGAATTTGAAATTCGAGGGGCCCTTCCAGGATTAATGAATTTTGTCTTGTTTTTCTTGAAATCAAATTATCCACAAGAACAAAGTGAAATATGATTCACATATCGCGTATCCGAATGCTAACTGAGCATATATATTGAAGTATTCATGAAGTTTGAATCATTTTTTTCACGAGAGAAAACTGAAACATGTATTTTCATATTTTTTAAGAGGATACTTCATAGGTATATTCAATTCAATGGAGTGCATGAGATTTTCCCATGTTCAATTGGAAATTCGTTCCAATGAACGATTTACACTTTATCGATATACATCAAAAGTAGAATTTGGAACAAAGCACTTCTAGAGTACAGTTTATTCCTGATTCGATGTGATTTCGAATCGAATGGCCTATTATGACAAATTTTTGAAGTAATTTTTGACAATAAATCTTCGTGAAGTATCTATCGTACCAATAGTTGACGATAATCAGAGTAGAGGAAACTCACTGCGCTCCCAATATATCAGTCAATTTCTCTATCGAATAAAGTTTTGTGGATGTGTACTACTTATTCGCAGGGAATTTATTCCACAAAGTGCCTAGTTATTCTGAAAATAACATCTCTCTATTTCACTTGCTAATCACTAGAAAAATCATTGCACGTGTACAAAAGTTATGATGATGGTGCATTCTTTCACAGAATGCAACTTTGTATCTTCGTCACTCTATGAAAGAAGAATAAAGTTGTGGAACATTGTTTTCTTGATATACTAATATTCTCAATACTTTTCCAGAAAGAATTCAATTACTGTTTCTGCTGAGTCAGTGTTGCCAATTCTAAAGGTTTCCCTCTAGAACTGAAGGTTTTCTCAAATCCGTGGGGAGTTTTGAGGTTTCCATACTGGCCAAACATTCTGAAGGTTTCCGAAGGTTTTTGGGTTTCTGAATTATTCATCCATCTTAAGTTTTTTACAGAAACCTCATGCTAATGCTCTGTTTCGAACTAGAGGTTTTTATTTCTCTCTGATGAGACATTCTAATCAATTCAGAAACGTTATTGATCAATTCTGCTAGATGTAGAGGTTTACTGGTAACAGTGCTCCGATGCATACTCCTGACAAGGTTTCAAAGCTACACTGGGGAAACAAAATGCTCATCCAACATCCAACCTGAGAACCCAGACAGCACACAAGAATCTCAAATTAATTCTGGAAAAAGAACTCTTGAAGAACTCTCTTACAATACAAAGTGTTCCAAAACAGTTTCGAAAGAATTCGATTCGTCACACATTTGCGAGTTTCGTTCGAATTCTCAGAGAAGCCTCATAGAATTCCAACGGAATTCGCAAATGTCTGACGCATCGAATTCTTTTGAAACTCCTTTGGAACACTTTGCATTCTAAAAGAGTTCTTCAAGGAATCTTTTTTCAGAATTCATTTGAGATTCTTGTGTGCAGTCTAGGTCGTCGCGACTGCAAGTTATTGATTTATTTATAAACCTTCATACGGACAATTAATCTTCAAATACGAAAAGAAAATAACATGGCAAGTTTATAAACCTTCACTTTTCTAAAATCCCGCCAGTACCGCGACCACTGAGAAAATTCTCACGTGATATGAATAACAATAGGCGAGTTGAAAATCATTCCCCATTTGTAAGAAATCCTGCGTAAAATTGTTAGTTCCAGGAGCGATAACAATGAGACCCAGTTTTGGAACATGGAAATGCTAGAACACACTTTAAAAACGGTATTCGGAATGGTGATCATCATATGAGAATTGTCACCGTTTTCATCTCTCTTCATATTCGGAGCACCGCAATTCTCACGCGTCAAATAAAAAATTCGTTATCAGAAACACAATTTGACGGGTATCATTGATTTTAACAATGCTGGTAAATTTGCTGTTCTTAGAATGGGTCCGATTATTATCGCGTCTGAGGATGTCAATGTTACAAACTGATGAAGAATTTTGAGAAATATTACAAAATGGCTGAACGGAGAATGGCAAATTTATGATACGATTTTAAAATTAGTATACTCAGTACAGTAAAATAGTTCTGACAAATTTGCTCACTGCAAGCACATTTATTTGAGGATTTTTTAAAGTGCGCGTTGTCTATTTTTACTGTCGAATTTGGCAAAAGCTATAAAAATATTCATCTAGAGGTTTTTTTCTGTGAATCTGTGAAACTGAAGGTTCTTTGGCTGACATCTAGAGGGAAGTCATATTTCCACTTGGCAACACTGTGCTGAGTGATTACCTAATCTATGGACACTGATCAAGTATTCGTTGGCGAAGTATTTCGAAATACAACACTCGATGGATGTAACAGATTACCCTAGTTAAAGTCTCTTAGCAATTAATGAGAAAATGTTCTCGATAAGCTTATGAGGATATATTCATTCGTATTTATGATGCATCATCAGCACAGATTCAGACTTCAAGGTTCACTCATGGATGTCCTGTTCCAAAATCCATAATGGCTCATAGTAAGAACATTTTTTTATGACTTGCTATGCGACTTCAACCAGGGGAGGTAATTACTCAGCAGAGACAGTAATTGAATTTTCTCTGGGAAGGTATTAGAGAATATTAGTATATTAAGAAAACAATGTTGCACAACTTTATTCTTCTTTCATAGTAACAAAGATATGTTATTTCTAAAATAAAAAATTTGTATAAACTGAAATAACCTGGGACTCCGTAGGAATGAATTTTCATGTGGATAAATAGTAGGTATCCACAAAACTTCAGTCGATGGAGAAATTGACTGATTTATTGGGACCGCAATGAGTTTTCTATACACTGATTACCATAAACTATTGGCACAATAGATACTTACCAGACATTTATTGTCAAAAATTACTTCAAAGGAACTGCGTTGGACTACACATTTAATGATAAATGATTAGACTTGAACGAATTATTATTAGAGAAACCTCATTGTGGTTTCAATATGTCAGTCCATTTCTTCATCGACTAAAGTGTTGTGGATACCTATTACCGATTTGCGGGGAATTCATTCCAACAATATGCCTGGTTATTTTAGTTCATACAGATTTGTCATTGAAAAAATAACATCTCTTTATTTCACTTGCTGGTTACCCGAAAAATCATTGCATGTGGACGAAATCTTCGTGTATCTTCGTCACTCTATGAAGGAAGGATAAAGTTGTGGAACATTGTTTTCGTGATATACTAATATTCTCAAATACTCCCCCAGAAAAAATTCAATTACTATCCCTGTTGAGTGATCACCTAATCTATGGACACTGATCAAGTATTCGTTGGCAAATTATTTCAAAATACGACACTCGATGAATGTAATAGATTACCCTAGTTAAAGTGTCTTAGCAGTTCATGAGAAAATGTTCTTGATGAGCTTGTGAATATATATTCATACGTATTCATGATGCATCATCAGCACAGATTCATGGGACTTTGTGGCTTACTTATGCATGTCCTGTTGCAAAATCCATAATCGTTCATAGTAAGAGCATTTTTTTATGACTCGCTATGCGACTTTAACCAGGGGAGGTAATTACTCAGCAGAGACAGTCATTGAATTTTGTCTCGAAAAGTATTTGAGAATATTATTATATCAATAAAACAATGTTCCACAACTTTATTCTTCTTTCATAGAGTGACGAAGATACAAAGTTGCATTTTATGAAAGAAAGTACTATCATCATAACTGTTGTACCCATGCAATGATTTTTCGGGTAAGCAGCAAGTGAAATAAAGTGATGTTATTCTTTCAATGACAAATCTGTATGAACTAAAATAACCAGGCATATTGTTGGAATGAATTTCCTGCAAATCAGTAGTAGGTATCCACAAAACTTTAGTCGATGGAGAAATTGACTGATATATTGGGACCGCGGTGAGTTTTCTCTAATAATAATTCGTTCAAGTCTAATTATTTATCATTACATGTGTAGTTCAATGCAGTTCCTTTGGAGTAATTTTTGACAGTAAATGTCTGGTGAGTATCCATTGTGCCAATAGTTCATGGTAATTAGAGTAGAGAGAACTCATTGCGGTCTCAACATATCAGTCAATTTCTTCATCGACTAAAGTTTTGTGGATACCTACTATTTATCCGCAGGAACTTTATTCCAACTGTAACATCCTCGTCTTTTTTCGCACTTTTTTTTTGTCTCTCTTCTATCAGAACTTAGATATATTTATACTCTTTACTCATATAACATTGTTATATAAATGTTATATCAAAATTACATAACATGGAATAACAATCTTATAATTAGGAAATTATATTTGAATCATGATTTCAATTGATTCTAATATTTTTATGTAACAATTCAATTACATGCAAGTAACAATCTTTCATGTGAAGTTCTTCTATTAATTCATAAAACAATATATAAATAAAATTTTCGCGTTATGTAATTTTCATTCATTCATGATATATATTCTTTTTTCTCTCATAATTCATATTTTCTTTATATATATATACGTACATATAGATATATATATACATATATATATATATACAGGGTGGGGCATTTAAAGTGTCGCGGGCGTTTTTTCCAAAAATAAAGTAAGATACGAGAAAATTGTTCAGACAAAAGTTGTAGGGTACCGAGGGGGACATCCGATGGTGACCTTGGCTTTGACCTCAAATCTCATCTTCAAGGGCATTCTGAGATCAACTCTTGTTTTTCAAATAGCATCTCATATTTTTTACAGCAGATTTGGATTCTAGGTCAAAAACCGAGAAACTTTTGTCTGAACCATTTTCCTGAAATCCGCAAAAATGGCGCTCTAATCGATATTGTTCCATTTTGAATCTGACATTCGAATAACTCGAAAACGAAGGGTTTTGCAGAAGAATGTTTCGTACAAAAGTTGTCAATACACAACACATTTCAATCGTCTACATTACCACCATTCAGAGCTCACGCGATGTGAACAAACGACGGGGTTCAGTGGAAATTCACGATTTTGGAAGTCAGTTTGTCAGTTACATTTGATTATCACTTGGTTTATGACAAATTGAAAATCATGGATATCCGATACACGGTTTCTGAAAAGATCGATATGATCTACATTTACGGTGAAGTGCATAAGAACCTCAGACAAGCATATGACTTGTATGCAGAACGATTTCCTGAAAGAACAACGCCATCCATTAGGTATTTTCAACGCATTACCAAATTATTCTCAGAAACGGGAAGTGTTACAAGGGAAAAACGACATCGAATGAGAACTGTTAGCGGAGAAAATGCGGAAGTTGATGTACTAGCTGCAGTAGCCAATAATCCACACGTGAGCTCTCGTGAAATTGAACTCCATTCGGGAATTTCTCGAAGAAGTGTTCTTCGAATACTGAAACGTCACAAATTCCATCCGTATCACATTTGTTTGCATCAAGACCTTCACGGTGATGATTTCGAAAATCGTGTACAGTTTTGTCGATGGGGTCTAGCGCAAATGCACAATAACAACTTCATCAACATATTATTTTCTGATGAGTCGACGTTCACCAATCATGGTCAAGTAAATCGACATAATATGCATTACTCGGCGACAGAAAATCCAAGATGGTTACGTCAAGTAGAGCATCAAAGACAATGGGCTGTGAATGTTTGGTGTGGTATTTTTCGATCTCGAGTAATTGGACCGTACTTCATTGCAGATACGCTAAATGGAGAGAAGTACAGACATTTCTTAGATCAAGTACTTCCAACATTACTTGAAGACATACCTATTCAGGAACAATTGAATATGTGGTATCAACACGATGGTTGTCCATCCCATTATGCAGTCACAGCTCGAGAAATATTGGACAGAGATTATCCTGGACGATGGATAGGACGTCGTGGACCAGTTCATTGGCCTGCCCGTTCTCCGGATCTTACTTCTCTAGATTTTTTTTCATGGGGATACATAAAAGATACAGTTTATCAACAAGCACCGACTACACCTGAGAATATGCGTCAACGAATCATCAATGCATGCGCGAGCATCAATGAAGATATTTTAGCACGAGTTCAGCAATCTTTTGTAAAACGTTTTGAAATGTGTATTGAAGTCGAAGGCCATCGTTTTGAGCATCTACTGCATTAAAATTATCCAAGTGATGGAGACGATTGAAATGTGTTGTGTTTTGTCTGTTATACCCCATCACCTCCGTTTCAGTTCAAGGGGTCCCCCTTGGAATCAGACAACTTTTGTCCGAAACATTCTCCTCCAAGACCCTTCGTTTTCGAGTTATTCTAATGTCAGATTCAGTATGGAACAATATCGATTAGAGCGCCATCTTTGCGGATTTCAGGAAAATGGTTCAGACAAAAGTTTCTTGGTTTTTGACCTAGAATCCAAATCTGCAGTAAAAAATATGAGATGCTATTTAAAAAACAAGCGTTGACCTCAGAATGCCCTTGAAGATGAGATTTGAGGTCAAAGCCAAGGCCACCATCGGATGTCCCCTTCGATACCCTACAATTTTTGTCCGAAAAATTTTCTCGTATCTCATTTTATTTCTGGAAAAAACGCCCGCGACACTTTAAATGCCCCACCCTGTATATATACATATATATATATATATATATATATATATATATTATATGGTTTTAATTTTCGATCAATATTCAATGAAAAATGCGAATATTTTAAGGTATAACAATATCCTTTTCCTACGCCTTCGAATTGTTTTTGAAAGTACGTCGGAATGTATACATTTCTTCTTTCAAATTTCTTTCAAATTCTGTATACATTCGGGTGACAGATTCGAAGGAAACTCCTATGCGCTACGGAAAAGCGTCCATAAAAAACTCGAGACCGGAACAATGCCTGTGCTGTTCCGATACCTCGCATGTGACGTCAACCCATGCATTCCTAACTCTATGTATACTTTCAGAAATAATTCCCAGATATGCAATATTATTGGGCAATATTCATAACCAAATTCAGATTCTTAAGTACGAGTTATTATATTTTCTGTAACAATATGACTCGAACCCCAAACTTTAGATAAGAGTTAATCTATGCAATAGAATTATAATTGTTCAGATTACATTTTCAATATTGACTAGAATTCTCAAAATGGAGCTATAGATAGATATAATACATTGAAAATGGTTTTTTCTAACTTGAGCAATATTTGAAACATATTCTTCACAAATTTGAACAAATTCTGGAAATATTCAAATGTATTGAATCATATTTTTGATGAATATTGCTCAATAGAATATCACCATGATATTTTTATGTAACATTTATAACAAATATATAACTAGGATATAACAAAGTTCAAGAAACTATTCAAAAACATTTAAATTATAATTCAACAATTTCTATGTTGCTTCTCATTGGGAAAATCTATTTAAACTATGAAAAACCAACAAATATATTATATAAGATCATGATCATTGTAATTCTGAACAATTATTATAAGAAAATCTATCATTTTCAACTCGAGTCCACGAGGAAAAGCTATGCAAACATAAAGAAGCATTGATACGTAGGAAAACCTATATGAAAAAAACTGTCGAGCCATAGAAAGAATGAAAACATATTTCCTTCTTTCTTAAACAACTGACCACCACTTGGAGGGCAGCTCTCAGAACAGTATATAAGGAGCCACCTCGTGCCCTTTGATTAGACACTCTCTCTTAATTTACAGACTCTCTCAATTTTTACACACTCTCAAATTTTTCTCAAACTTATACATTCATTATTATAGTTCAATTCACAAAGTTCATATACGTTATAATCTCAGAGTTAAGTTCATTGTATTTGATGGATTTATTTCAAATATACTCAAACAACATTCAATTGGGAAGTTTTATTCATCAAAACCACAAAGAAAGTTCAAAAGAATAAAATACCCGCGATTTCATTCCTTACTAATCCTTCAAATTTCTATCCTTTTCCCTGATAACGAAACTCGCGGTCGTTATCAGAACATACCATACAATTTTCCTCGTTTTAAGACCACATACTCGCGATATAGACTTAATCCCTTCAAATTTCTATCCTTTTCCCTGATAACGAAACTCGCGGTCGTTATCAGAACATACCATACAATTTTCCTTGTCTTAAGACGAGATACTCGCGATCTAGTCTTAATCCCTTCAAATTTCTATCCTTTTCCCTGATAACGAAACTCGCGGTCGTTATCAGAACATACTATACAATTTTCCTTGTTTCAAGACGAGATACTCACGATCTAGTCTTAATCCTTTCAAATTTCTGTCCTTTTCCCTGATAAAGAAACTCGTGGTCGTTATCAGAATATACGTTATCCATATACCTTCCACATTCAAGATATGATACTCGTGATCAAATCTTAAAATTCTTATGATACTCGTGATCATTTGTACAGAAATATACTCGTGATATTTCTTCACTGTTAACAATACTCGTGAATGTTAACAGTAAAAGACATTACAATTTTGGTCACGATACACGCGATCGTGATTATAAAAAATATTCTCAATCAATTGCCCAAAATCTTCCTCTTTAATCAAACATAAACATGATATGAGTATCATATCACTATCCCTTTAGGTTTTCATTTTCATTTTCGCGACTCTACATTTGCAAGAATAGGTTAGATAACCCCGAGTGTAATCAATTGTGAAATTTCTAATTGTTTTAGTGACTCGATACCTAAGAGACATAGCATCAGATCTCTGAGACTACAAGAAACCTATCTCACTCTCCGTTTCTCCCAGTTCATAAAAAAATCTATCTATTAGAGTCAGTGAAGTAATTTTTACGAATTTCAATTCTGACTCATGTCAGGGAAAGGTATTTTTCGTTCCGACGGAATCCCTGGACGTGACACAACGAAGGCCCTGGTTATTTCAGTTGATATAAATTTTTCATTGTAGAGATAATATATCTTTGTTACTGTATGAAAGAAGAATGAAGTTGTGGAATATTGTTTTCTCAATATACTAATATTCTCTAATACTTTTCCAGACAAAATTGAATTACAGTCTCTGCTGAGTAATTACCTCCCCTGGTTGATGTCGCATAGCAAGTCATAAAAAAATGTTCTCACTATGAGGCATTATGGATTTTGGAACAGGACATGTATAAGTAAACCACAAAGTCCTATGAATCTGTGCTGATGATGCAACATGAATACGTATGAATATATATTCACAAGCTAATCAAGAACATTTTCTCATGAATTGCTAAGACACTTTAACTAGGGTAATCTATTACATTCATCGAGTGTTGTATTTTGAAATAATTTGCCAACGAATACTTGATCAGTGCCCATAGATTAGGTAATCACTCAGCCGGGATAGTAATTGAATTTTTTCTGGGAAAGTATTTGAGAATATCAGTATATCAAGAAAACAATGTTACACAACTTTATTCTTCTTTCATAGAGTGACGAAGATACAAAGTTGCATACTATGAAAGAATGTACCATCATCATAACTTTTGTACACTTGCAATGATTTTTCAAGTGGTGAGCCAGTGAAATAGAGAGATGTTATCTCTAAAATAACTAGGCACTTTGTGGAATAAATTTCCCGCGAATGAGTAGTAGACATCCACAAAACTTCATTCGATAGAGAAATTGACTGATATATTGGGAGCGCAGTGAGTTTTCTCTACTCTGATTATCGTGAACTATTGGTACGATAGATACTTCCCAAAGATTTATTGTCAAAAATTACTTCAATAATTTGTCATAATAGGCCGTTCGATTCGAAATCACATCAAATCAGGAATAAACTGTACTCTAAAAGTACTTTGTCCCAAATTTCACTCTTCATGTACGAGGGTGGATTGATAAGTTTCCGGCCTGACCAAGAGATGGCGCCACTAGGCCTAACTTGAGGTGGCGTTCTATAGTACCATCCTTAGATAGCTTGTAGCTATAGTTTCAGTCCGATCGCCGTGTTAGTTTAGTTCTGAGAGCACGCTGACCAAGACGCCTCTGTGTTTTTCGTAAAAATGGAAAAGCTGGAAAATCGTGCTGTCATCAAATACTTTTATTTGAAGGGGTTAACGCCGAAGGAAATTAAAGAAGAGATGGACTCAACACTGGGGACATCCTCCCCATCATATTCAACCGTTGAGCAGTGTGTTTCCGAGTTTAAAAAGGGTTGTGTGAGCACCTCTGATGAGCCTCGCTCAGGACGCCCCATTGAGGTCACAACTCCAGATATGATCGAAAAAATCCATCAAATAGTGCTGAAAGATCGCAGATTAAAAGTTCGTGAGATAGCTGAGACCTGTAAGATGTCATATGAACGTGTACAAAATATTTTGCACCAACATTTGTATATGGAAAAGCTCTGTGCAAGATGGGTGCCGCGTTTGCTAACAGTCGACCAGAAATTGATTCGAAAGAACATTTCTACCGCCAATTTGGCGTTGTATAAGCGTAATCCAAGCGAATTTTTGCGTCGATTCGTAACCGTTGACGAAACTTGGGTCCACCACTACACTCCTGAAACCAAAGAACAGTCTAAACAGTGGATTGGACCAGGGAAACCAACTCCAAAGAAGGCAAGAACAATTTTTTCGGCGAACAAGGTTATAGCTACTGTTTTTTGGGATGCAAGAGGTATTATATACATTGATTACCTTGAAAAGGGTGAAACTATCACTGGTCAATACTACGCAGAATTATTGCAACGTTTGAGCCACGAAGTGAAAATTAAACGACCTCATCTGGCGAAGAAAAAAATCTTGTTTCATCACGATAACGCACCAGCGCACACGTCAATCGTTGCGATGGCTAAAATCAACGATCTGAAGTTTGAATTAATGCCGCACCCTCCCTACTCTCCAGACCTAGCCCCGAGTGACTATTATCTGTTTCCTAACCTCAAAAAATGGCTTGGCGGTAAGAGATTTGCGGACAATGAAGAAGTAATCGAAGCTGTAAATGGGTATTTTGAGGAGCTTGACGAATCAGTCTATAGAGATGGCATCACTAGACTAGAACACCGCTATGAGAAATGTATCAGCCTTGGAGGAGATTATGTTGAGAAATAAAAAAAAAAAAATTCTTAAAAACGTTGTTTTTCTTGGTCAGGCCGGAAACTTATCAATCCACCCTCGTATATCGATGAAGTGTAAATCGTTCATTGGAACAAATTTTCAATTGAACATGGGAAAATCTCATGCAGTCTATTGAATTGAATATACCTATCAAGTATCCTCTTGAAAAATATGAAAATACATGTTTCAGTTTTTTCCCATGAAAAAAATGATTCAAACTCCATGAATACTTTCATATATGCTCAGTTCGCATTCGGATACGCGATATTCAAACCGTATTCTACTTTGTTCTTGGGGATAATTTGATTTTGAGAAGAACAATTCATCATTTGAACCAATTAATGATTTTTTCAATATGAATGGAAATTACATTTTTCATTCATACTCATCCTCATGATACGAATACGTATCGGAATGTATCAAACCATTTCTGCAAATTTTCAAATATCTAATATGGTCACGTGGTATACAGGAAATATGGTCACGTGATATACTTTATATGTATATGTATGAATATACATATATATATTACTCACAGTTCCGAGACAACTCCCTGGCGGCGCTGAAACTCGTGTTTTGTCTTCACCATTATACCTTGGGTACCCTGACTTCATCCGGCAATACGTTTGAAATCGTTAATATTTTATGCTCAGAAATCCGTATCAATACCATCGAAGTTTATGTCCGCATTTCCAGTTCCAAACAGGAAAATAAATTCTCATTCCGTTTTCTTCCTCATTTTACGGGACAAAAACCGATATCACGCGGGAAGGAGGAATTTTCTTCCCGTTTCTTTCCGTCATTTTTAGCAGGGAATTGGAACGAAATGCATTAAAAACTCTTTCTGAACTGTGGTATTGTGTGGTTTCTGTTTTTCTATGATATATTCCGAATATAACTATAAATATGTCAGTAACTAAACAGTGAAATGTTTTCTGCTTTGAGCCTCAGAATAGAAATATTCAGTAGAGCAATTTACGAACTTCCAACCTTCGAACAGTAATGTCGGTCTCACATACTGCTGGACCGGGGTTTACGGTTGACGTGATTTTGAGAGGTGTTACCGTTTAAGGGTCAAAACAGAACGTTTTTAGAACTTCTTATGAATTGATTAGTTCAAGAAAATTTTGAGACAATTCCATTCGAGTTCTCGAAAAAAAAACGCTTTGGGTGGCTGGGAAATTTATTGTCTTCATCCTTATTATTTCCAATGAGCACAACTGAAAATTACACGAAGTGTCAAAATTAAATTCCACAAGAATTATAATCACTATCCTTTCATATTTCTGAGGATGTCCAGTAAGATCTGCAAAGGGTGCTCCAAAGCCGTTAAGGATCCATTATCCTGTAACTCCTGCGGCGTTATTTCTCATCCTGGGCCTTCATGTCTGTCCAGAAGTGGTCACCCGTGGCATGTTGGGACTTTGCTGGATTGCGAAATGTTGAGAACACCTGCTTTGTCATCTTCGCAGAACGACGACCGTGACTCTGTGTTGTTATCGAACATTAGCTCGCTCTTTGACAGCAAATTTTCTGTTTTGAATGATAAGTTGGATCATTCCGAAAATAAAATTAAGGAATTGTCAACCGAAGTGTCCAATCTCAATGCGAGAGTTTGTATGCTTGAAAATGGGAGATCCGATGCTAATAATCATTCAACAATTTCTTGTGATGAAGAGGAGTTTTTCAGCGAACTGGAAGATCGTCAGAGTCGTTCTTTCAATATCATGATGTTCAATGTTCCTGCGAATGTTTCTTCAGGTTCTTCTGATCTTACTGAGGTCAATAAGGTTTTGTCAGCAATCAAACCCGATTGCTGTCATGATATACGTTTTCGTCGCTTGGGAAAACCCAATGATAATAAGGATCGCCCCTTATGTGTGACTTTCCCGTGTAGTCGTACGCCTTTGGATATCATCAGAGGGAAGTCTGCTTACGGGGGCCCTGTCAAAATCTCACTCGATCGGACTCCTCGGTAACGTGCACACTTGAGCAATCTTCGTGATCGTTTGAAAGACCTCAACGACCCGACAAAGACCATCAGATATCTCAATGGTGTACCGGAAATTGTTCCTCCACACAAAACCCGGAATCCATCATCGCAAAAAAACCTGTGACTCGCCCTTTAGTGTACTACCAAAACGTACGTGGCCTTCGTACCAAACTCAATGCACTTCGTTGTGCTGCGGCGGCTTCTGTCGATCATTACGACATTATCATCTTCTCTGAAACCTGGTTGACTGATGGAATTTCATCCTCTGAAATCGGCTTGGATGGTTATACTATATACAGGGTGGGGCATTTGGAGTGTCGCGGGCTTTTTTTCCAAAAATACAATGAGATACGAGAAAATTTTTCGGACAAAAATTGTAGGGTATCGAGGGGGACATCCGATGGTGGCCTTGGCTTTGACCTCAAATCTCATCTTCAAGGGCATTCTGAGGTCAACTCTCATTTTTTAAATAGCATCTCATATTTTTTACAGCAGATTTGGATTCTAGGTCAAAAACCAAGAAACTTTTGTCTGAACCATTTTCCTGAAATCCGCAAAGATGGCGCTCTAATCGATATTGTTCCATACTGAATCTGACATTAGAATAACTCGAAAACGAAGGGGCTTGGAGGAGAATTTTTCGGACAAAAGTTGTCTGATTCCAAGGGGGACCCCTTGAACTGAAACGGAGGTGATGGGGTATAACAGACAAAACACAACACATTTCAATCGTCTACATCATTTGGATAATTTTAATGCAGTAGATGCTCAAAATGATGGCCTTCGACTTCAATACACATTTCAAAACGTTTTACAAAAGATTGCTGAACTCGTGCTAAAATATCTTCATTGATGCTCGCGCATGCATTGATGATTCGTTGACGCATATTCTCAGGTGTAGTCGGTGCTTGTTGATAAACTGTATCTTTTATGTAGCTAGTACATTAACTTCCGCATTTTCTCCGCTAACAGTCCTCATTCGATGTCGTTTTTCCCTTGTAACACTTCCCGTTTCTGAGAATAATTTGGTAATGCGTTGAAAATACCTAATAAATGGCGTTGTTCTTTCAGGAAATCGTTCTGCATACAAGTCATATGCTTGTCTGGGGTTCTCATGCACTTCACCGTAAATGTAGATCATATCGATCTTTCCAGAAACCGTGTATCGGATATCCATGATTCTCAATTTGTTATAAACCAAGTAATAATCAAATGTAACTGACAAACTGACTTTCAAAATCGTGAATTTTTACTGAACCCCGTCGTTTGTTCACATCGCGTGAGCTCTGAATGGTGGTAATGTAGACGATTGAAATGTGTTGTGTATTGACAACTTTTGTACGAAACATTCTTTTGCAAGCCCCTTCGTTTTCGAGTTATTCGAATGTCAGATTCAAAATGGAACAATATCGATTAGAGGGCCATTTTTGCGGATTTCAGGAAAATGGTTCGGACAAAAGTTTCTTGGTTTTTGACCTAGAATCTAAATCCGCAGTAAAAAATATGAGATGCTATTTAAAGAACAAGAGTTGATCTCAGAATGCCCTTGAAGATGAGATTTGAGGTCAAAGCCAAGGCCACCATCGGATGTCCCCCTCGGTACCCTACAACTTTTGTCCGAAAAATTTTCTCGTATCTCACTTTATTTTTGGAAAAAACGCCCGCGACACTTTGAATGCCCCACCCTGTATAGGAAGGACAGATCTTCACTTACTAGTCATTGTGAGAGAGGGGGTGGAGTTTTGATAGCGGTGAAGAATGTCATTCCTAGTTCTGAGCTGTTTTCTGTACATACAAACGTTGAGCATCTGTTCATTAAGGCAAGATTGGGAATCTCGGATGTGATTTTTGGAGCCGTCTATATCCCGCCATCACCACCTGCGCATCTCTACGAAGATCACTGTGAGAGTGTGGAAGTTATTCTGAGTGCCCATCAGGATCTTTCGTTTTACCTTTACGGTGACTATAATTTACCGCATGCTTCCTGGCGTATGTCTTGCGCTGAATTATCGTGTGACTTACGTCCTGGAGCATCTTGTAATGAAGTGCAATCAGTTCAGTTTATTTGTGAATATTTTAATTTTTCTAATTTATTCTTAAAAAGTGATATTTGTAATGCTTTCGGGGTCATGCTTGACCTGCTGTTCACAAATGATATTTCTCCAGTTACGAGGTTATCTACTGAATCTCTTCTAGCTTGTGATATTCATCATCCTCCTATTGTTTCTACGCTGAGTATGGATGTAGTTGAGTTTCTCCCTAGTAACAGTGTTTCTCGTTATAATTTCCGTTTAGGTGATTATACTGCTATTTGTAATTATTTTAATCAAATTCCTTGGGACTCACTACTTGAAGGTTTGTCTGTTGATGATGCGACTAAGTGCCTATATGAACATATGTACCATGCTATTGATTTGTATGTTCCTAAGTGTTATTATCGCGGATCAAATTATCCTAGGTGGTTTTCACCCCAGTTGAATGATCTAATGCGAGCAAAGAAAGTGGCGCATCGTACGTATAAAATCTCTAATTTGTTGCAAGATTACATTATTTTCTCCGATTTGCGTTCTCAATGTAGAAAACTAGTATATAAATGTTACAATGACTACGTTAGGTCAACTGAATTGCAGATCGCTGATAATGTAAAAGGCTTTTGGAACTTTGTCAACTCACACCGATCCGATAATGCTATTCCTAACAACATGTTTCTAGATGGCGTTTCAGTTAGTTCTGGGCGTGAAATTTCAGATCTGTTTGCTACTCACTTTGAATCTGTTTATGTTTCTCCCAACGATCTGTTGCCTGATTTCGTATCTAATTTTCAATTGGATATTTCCGATCTTCATATCAACATTGGGGAAATATTTCTCGGGATCAATTCTCTAAGCATCAATAAAGGACCTGGGGATGACGGTATTCCTCCTTCATTCCTAAAATCTTGCAGCTATATATTATCACGACCCTTATGGCTAATCTTCAATGCTTCCTTATCTTCAGGTCATTTTCCATCTCGCTGGAAAAATAGTCTGATTATACCGATTTTCAAGGCTGGCAGCAGATCTGATGTGAGAAACTATAGACCAATATCAATTATAAGCGTGATTCCAAAATTATTTGAATCTTTAGTAACTGATAAATTATCTCCTCTATGTTCTAGCATCATCTCTGACATGCAACATGGCTTTGTGCCTGGTCGCTCAACAGGCACCAATTTGTCTATTCATTGTAATTATGTTTCGAGGGTTCTGGATGATAACAGTCAAGTTGATACTGTTTATACGGATTTCACCGAAGCCTTCGACACTGTTGATCATAACGTTCTTTTATCTAAATTAAATCATCTTGGTTTCCGTGGTAATATTCTCATTTGGATAAGAAGCTATTTGATGAATCGAACCCAAACTGTCAAAATTAAAAACTTTACCTCAAGGACTATCAATGTTTGCTCGGGCGTTCCGCAAGGGTCGCATTTGGGACCACTGCTTTTTACACTTTTTATTAATGATATTGGCAACAACTTCAAATTTGCGAAGCATTCAATTTTTGCGGATGATTTGAAATTGTTCATGAAAATTTCATCATACGCTGATGCCATTGCTCTGCAGTCGGATTTGTATGAATTGGAATCATGGTGTTCCTTGAATAAATTGAAGCTGAATATAGTGAAATGTAAAGTTATGAGACTGTCGCGCAAATTGCGGCTCATCACCTTCTCTTATGAGTTGAGTGGCTCAAGCTTGGAGGTTGTGCAGAATATGCTCGATTTAGGTATTACGTTCGATTCCAAGCTTAATTTTACTTTTCACTATCATAATGTGCTGAACACAGCTATGAAGCAGCTCGGTTTTTTGAAGCGTATGTCTGCTGACTTCAAAGAACCCTCAACATTGATTACGTTATACAATGCTCTCGTGAGACCTAACTTAGAATACGCGACTCACATTTGGTCTCCTCATCATGACAAATATTGTAAACTCATCGAGAGAGTTCAGCATAGATTTTTACGATTTTTGGCTTTCAAAAATCATACCCCCATGGCTATATCCTGCCATGATTATGGTCCGTTGATGGGGTTGTTCAACATGAACACTCTCGAAACTCGTAGAATGATCAATGATTTGGTATTCATTTTCAAAATAATCAATGGTCAAATCAATTGCCCTGAACTTCTCTCTCTCTTAAATTTCAATGTACCCTCCAGGTCTCTTAGGAACCCATTACTTTTCAATGTTCCTATGTTTAAGTCGCAATTCTTTTATACTGACCCAGTAAATCGAATTTGTTGTTTAGCAAATACTTATAGAGATGAGTTGGATTTCTTTTCTGGATCAGTTTCAGTATTCAAGACTTCTGTCTCTAGAGCATGTTCTAGTAGGTGTGTGAGATTGTAATATTCTTATACTCGTTATTCATCCTGTACAGGATGTTATATTTTGTACTATGTCTTTTTGTAATCCGTCTGTTCACTTTATATGATTTCTTTTTTATATATATTTTTTTTTGATTTTTATTTTATTTGTTAAATTTTCACTGTATTGTATCAATAATTTGGTCACTTAAGGGCATTATTGCCCGTTGAATGAATAAATAAATAAATAAATAAATAAATTATTTCGAAGCGATTACCCGCCACATGAGGAAAAAGTTAACGAGTGAATTCCAAATTTTGATATTCTTAAGAAAACTACGAGCATTTTTTTATATCACGATTACTTTCGTTCTGTCCATTTTTTCGTTGGTATTCAAATTGTACTTCGTCAAAAAACTCGTGACTCGAGTATCCTTCTTTTTTCTTTGTTACTGCAGATGAAGATGGGATTCGACATTGTTGATGAGATGCTCACTTCAATTGATTTGATCGTTTGTTTGATGGCATCAGGAGCAAGGTTGAGAATTCTACTTGGTGAGTGCAGTTTCTGACGTATAATATATAGCCTGTATAATACATGTATTATGCGTATGAAAGGTAATCGCTAGTCATTTCTAGTGGATTTTCTGATGGACCAATCATATTGGGTTTCTATGGTCGCAATTATGAGGTATCAAACTGGTATTGTCCTGAAAGGTCTTTGACTTGTAATGGTGAATACGTGTGAGGTTAGTTCGATACTCTTCAATTCATTACGCGGCACAAATTCGCTCCAAATGCAGCCATAGCTTTGAGGATTTTGCTGACTCTCCCTATGACGGTAGCGAGTGCAGAAAGAAGTTTCTCAAAATTGAAATTGGTGAAAACGTACTTGCGCTCCATGATATCTCAAAGCCGTTCGAATGGACTAGCAATCATTCCAATAGGGCACAAACTGGCAGAAGACTTGAACTTAACTGAAGTTTTGAGAGACTTTGCCAGTGCAAAAGCAAGAAGAAGTTCTTTTGTATGAAAAAGTTGTTATTAAACTAACTAATCACAACCGATATTCATAGCATCTTCAGAATTTCATTTCAACACGACGGTGCGACGTATATTAGGGACCTTTTTCTTTTTTTGGTCGGTCAAGTACTCCCCGATGCAGGGGTGGCGGGACTTGCTCTCGCCCGGGGCGGCGGATTCCCCGGCGCCGGCCCTGTGGGTGGATAGGCGCGATGATTCCAGTAGAGGGACGGGGATCAGTGAATTATCTTGAAGCTCGAAGGATGTTTGTGTCTGTTTGAATGCGCATCTCAATCAACGTTATGTGGTATGGTCAATACTCTCATTGTTTCATGCAACCCTTCAACAATTTTCGAGAGATCCTCATTCATAACCCTGATTGAATCGAATGGAATCATTCAAGGGATTTCAAATGCAATAGTGAATCGCAATGAACCGAACGCATAAGTACCACTATGATAAGCAGAAACTCGGTGTTCCAATTTGTTTGTTTATGTTTCTCTTCCCGATGAACTTGACTTTAATATCCATTGGAATCAGTCACAATCTTCGGAGAAACGCAACGACCAAGAATCCATGAACGAACGAGAACATCGAATCTCTGCTCATCAAGACTGGCAGTTATGTTTTCGGTTTATTAAGATTCAGTTTCGCATTTGCAATCCCTTGAATTATTCTATTCGATTCAACGAGGGTTATGGACGAGTATCGACTCTCGAAAATTGTTGAAGGGTTGCTTGAAATATTCACTGTCAGAAATATCTGGAAGTTTTTTTCAATTACGTACACGAAATCAGGTTCATATACATTCTGCATTAAATTTAATGTACAAAAACATGGAAAGACTATAGATTATGCTATAGTTTACATGAAATTCCATGTGAAATGTGCATGAAACTGGATTCATGTACGTACTTGAAAAAAACTTCCAGTAAAAACATTAAAATTAATGCAGAAATTTTCAACAGTGTTGAAGTATTGAACATACCACGCAACGTTGACTGAGATGCACATTCGAACAGACACCAACATCCTTCGAGCTTTCAGATAATTCACCGAAGGGTTGGGGTTATCACTAATCTTTGTCTCTCTACTGGAGTTATCACACCTATCTACGCACTTACGCTCTCGTGTAGCCCGAAAGCGCGCGCGGTCATGAATGACTTCGAGGGTCCAAAACTTGTACCACAATGAGCAGAAGAGGGTCCGTGACCAGTGTTTCATGAAAGGTTTAAGCATTCACATCCCATGGAATAAAAATACAGTTCCGGTTTGAAAAAAAACCAGCCCCACCCTTAATAACCTTCAAAATAACCTCGAGGAGATTTTATAAGATCAGCACCATACTTCCCCCCTGTAACGCTAAACTTTTGATTGGAAACCTATATTCCCAACTCTACTTGTTTTCGAAATACCAGGTACACCAGTGTAAAGTGAGCGTTAGTATACAAATGTGTCGATAGGAAACACTTGTTGTGAACGAGCCTTCATTTTCTTCCTGTTTAGTTGGTATGACATCTGTCAAACATATTTATTGAACATCAAGTCCTTGAACGAACAAGGTCATATTTTTCTATCGTGTTAAAAATGTCGAATTTTGTACCAGGAAGTGATGATTCGCGGGAAGCATCAATTTTTGGTTTTCATTCGAAGAAAAGTGCTGCAGAGTCGCATCGAATGCTTGTCAAAGCATATGGTGATTATGCTCTATCAGAAGCAACATGCAAGAGATGGTTTCAACGGTTCAGAGATAATCGATTTGATGTGAGGAATGAAGAACGTGGAAGACCACCAAAAACGTTTGAAGACGCCGAACTGCCAGCAATATTGGATGAAGATGATACTTTGAATCAAAAACAAATGGCAGCAATGTTATTGTTGCACAACAAATAATTTCTGACCGTTTGGAAGTTATGGGGGAGATCCAGAAGTGTGGGAAATGGGTGCCACATGAATTGAATGAAAGATAGGTGGAAAACCGAAAAAACACTTGTGACATTTTGCTTCAAAGACACGAGAGAAAATCAGTTTTGCACCGAATTGTTACTGGTGATGGATTTATTTTGAGAATCCCAAACGGAGAAAATCATGGGTTAATCCGGGACAACCATCAACATCCACTGCAAAACCAGATCGATTCGGCAAGAAGGCAATGCTCTGTGTTCAAAACAATGCATTATCAATTCTGAAGTGAATAAAAGTTGTTGCGCATTAAAATATTACATACATGGAAATTGTGTCATAGGAAGAAAATCATCAGATACTGTTGTTTTATTAGTCATTAGTGACCATGAAAACTGTTCAAGCATTTTATTGATCATGTTTGTTACTCATACAATTTCAACGCCACCAACGGTGGCAAATGCCTTCTTACATTCCGTGAACATTTTCTTTAGTAGTCATCTCGAGGTGATCTACTCCTCCCTCATTATTCTTCACTATCATGACTTCATTCCAGAAAAACTGCAGTTTTACTTTGTTGAATCCATCCTCAATTTTTCTTGATGATTGATTTTAAAGCTGGTGGCAGATTCGCCTGCAACAAAATTATTATAATAGAATCAATGAAAAGGATTGGCGAGTTCAATTTATTTCAATATCATTCAAATGAAAAATCATACGAATATCCCCCAAGGAGTACAAAACATGCGTGAAGCATTCTCAGAATGTTCAATCTTCCTACCACGCTGTTGATATCGTATACAGCATCATTTTCTATCCTCGGGGGACTGATGGATAATTTCTGACAGAATTGATTTTTTTTACCAAACATACCCACACAACACATTCCTGAGATCAATTTATCTCAGAACTCTCATTCATGATATGTTGATGATCAACAATATGATCCCCAGAAGATTTCAAAGAGAGGTCTATATCAGAAATATGACATACTGAAGTCGTTTCATTCACATTCAATGCCAATCTCTGAGTACATCAGAATTTGACTCTTAGGAGTTCCGTATCAGAGAAAATCAGATGAAGTGGAAGCGGCCATAAGAAGACAATACAATTTTTCGTGTCGAGTTCCAGCGCCATCTCGCATGTCAGTGGCTAACTAATTTGAAGAAAAGCGCATGATTCAAATGTGAATCATGTATACTTGAATCATATATGAATTTTATATGTATTATGTATGGGTCATATATGTTCGTTTTTTACTAGGGTAATTGTCCCGTACAACACATGACGTGGCCGGCTCATGGGAGAAACGTATTTTTGGAAACATAGGAACATGCCATACATGTGTGAGATCGTGCCATCCATCTTCTAGGCAGATTCATGCACATAGAAATGTCCGCCCAAATGACCTGAATTCAAGAATATGGGAGGCATGTTTTGTTGATCATCCTATACGCATCTAGTTTTCGTCTTACAAAAGAGGTCATGTATTTCTAAAAGACTTCTGTCAACATGTTCAGGATGTCTAATGTAGTATCAGAATCATAATTCTCTCCAAAAGAAGAATCATTGTTAAATAGCTTTTCTCATTTTGCATGAAACATCTTTCGAAAGTGTTTTAGAATTGCGAAACCTCTAAAGTTCTGTCGGCTCATAATGACTGACGAAAAACACTTCAAGTCACTATAATTGAACTTTCATTAATATTGATTGTAGTTTTGTCTCATACATTTCCAAAATTGTCACTGAAAATACGCGCCGAGTTACTGTAGACGAAGTCTCAAAATTTCTTATTGCATGATCATAGAGCTATATTTTGTAAATGCACGCTGTACCTCCGTGATTTGGATATGAATTCGATAAATCAATCTCAATCAGGCTGAGATAATTCCGTGCATTCGACAAAACTTCAAAAAAAATACAAATTCATAAAGATAAACATCTTCACCATTTCATTCCGACTCGCTCACACAATACAATGAATTCATCGGTTATTTGCAAATGAGAGGTTATAGTTTACTGAGTTCATAAAAATCTTCCTGCCATGTGGATTAAATGTAATTCTTACAATATTGCTACATGATGTGAAATGATATATGCCAGGAATATGTTGTTTAGAATATTCCGGTTTCCATCGGATTATGCATGTTTCACATGCCGAACATATGCTTTACACATTACGTGCTATACGGGGTGCTGCGGTGTTATCCGGATACCTCTATCCTTCATAAGAATCGTTGATTGCATGAAAATATAGATATCCAGAAAGCACCTCAGTGTGATTAATCGAATTTGTTATGAGACGTTGGATTTTTTCAATGAATAGATCAAGTGATGATACCCGTTAATCATCTCTGAGCGGTAAATGAAGAAGAGAATGTTGCCGCAGCGTTTGGAAAGTTAATTGAATAAATAACATTTTTGCACATCGAACGTTGTATGATTGATACGCTTGTCTATTTCCATTCATGTCAAAAGAGGATAACTTGGTGTTAAATAAATATGACGATATTTTTGGATTTCAAGTATGGAAATATATTATATGCAGGAACACTAACATCATATATCTTATGCGCATCAGGAATAGTGTGTTGTTCTCAAGTATTTCAATTATTTTATAGATTTGTCTTTCTATTCGTAAATTTGTAGAATGTGAATAAAAAGTATTGCAAATCAGTATTCCGGTTTTCCAGTAAATCGAACATCATTGGTGTATGTTGAAGAAAAAGATTTTCCATGCGTTACAAACTCGTCCTTTCAATTTATATTCCGTTTTCGTTTTGTTTGTACGCTTTTGACAGGTTCACCTTCATTCGCATTACACTCTCTTCTTTCGAATCGCGCTTCCCATTAACCGCGTATGCGAATGAAATCTTCCAAAAATATGGCAGTGGCATCACTATTACATAGCTGAATAGGAGAACATGTATTATTCGAGAGGTTCATGAATACAGTTGTGACATTTTTTGAATAAATGACGCTTGAGATGCTTCTTTTGAACTGATATTCCCATGATTCGATGGTTTTGAAAATATTTTGTCTCACATGAACCAATCCCTGAGTATCTGCATAACTTTTCAACATGGTGAATGATTTATAGTCTTCAAACGGTTCATTATCTACATCCGATTGTAAAATACTCTTACGATGCATACATGGATGAAATTTTGAGTATTTTTTCACTAAATATCCGTAAATGTGATACATAGCGTTTGTTTTGGTAAACTGCAAACTATCAGTTCCTGAAATCTCATCTTCGTATTCAACAACAGTATCTCTGAAAACGACTTTGCTACTTTCTGCTTTTGGAGGAATGTTTTTTATTTCTGATAATTTGACTGAAAATGTATTCATATCAGACTCACAATTAGCAAGTGATGATATTTTACTTGAATGAGTGATGAATATGTGACGCATGCCTGTCTCAAACTGTCTGGGAGAAGGGTTGACGTTGTAGCCGTGCTGTTGCCTAATAACCGCGAACACATCTTCTATTGGATCTTAGTTCAAACGCCTGGTGAACAAATATTGAAGATTGTATTTCTGCGCAAGTCATCAGACAACTGTACAATTGCGTTCATAGTTATTCACATTACTCTCAAGGAGGGTGGTTGCTGTTTTGTTACGAATTTCGTACTACTCAATTTTTGGTCCATGGTAGTTAGGGAATCCTTATGTCCGGATGTTTCGCTCATAGGCGTAATTTAATTCAGTCGGAATATTCTTCTCCAATAACGAGGAGTTCAAAGAATCGAAGAGCTTATCCATGTCCAATAAAAAATCTAACGTCTTGTCATCCTCTTCACAGAATTTATCAAAATACATTGTCTTATATACTAAGAGCGCAGTATGAAAGGATTGAGGAAAAATTTGAGCTGCAAAACAAACTCGCATTGATGAAAAATGAGTTAGATGAAAATCTTTCTCAAAAACTTTTGGGATCAAATTAAGCGGATATTCTTGACTCAAATCGAATACCTTACTGATTACGTCCCACCTCACGAAGCCGTCCTTATATTTCAATAATTTTTTCATTAACTTGTTTCTGAAACATTTCATTGAACTCGGAGGGTCAAATACAAGGAATATTTTATGACCATCTCTTTCATAATACGGCTTGTCTATGCTTAATTTTGATTTCGTGAATAGTCCTTGGTTTCTGGGACCTTGATCACAAATTAAAGCTTCTACAGGTTTTATCGACTGCCGACAAAACGAGATCGTGCGTTCTATTGGAGTTGCCCCTGCTGCTCAGGAACCAGTAGGCAATTGTTTGTTTCATTTCCTTATTGAGCCAAACTATCATACAAACCAATGCTGAAAATGAATTTCCTCGTGTGAGCTTCAAACATGATGGCAAATAACCGATCTTGTACTGGTTCGTCTTTGAAGGTCTCTTGTAACTTCGTAAATACGGCTTCGTTTAAACCAGGATAAATCGGAGATCTTTTCTGGTATTCGCGGAGAGTTCTCTCGGATGGAAGTACCAATGTAGATTTCAAAAACCGATATGTTTTTGAAGAATGATAATCAATGGATAAGACAATATCTTTAAACGCATCAGAATTTTTTCCAGTATTCTCCGGAAGTCTACACGGAGAAAATATATTGACGAAAGATTATTCAAAGTTGAGTAAAACGGGGACATAGTGGCATTCCCGCGGAGTTGAAAATCCGGTTGACTTAATTTCACTCAACTACAGATGAAAATCAATTTACATGTTTCGCAACAGTATTCAACTTGTTGGAATAATGAAAACATTCGAATTTATTTTCATCTGTAGTCGAGTAAAATGAACTCGACCGGATTATCAATTTTGCGGGAATGCCACTATGTCCTCGTTTGACTCAACTTTGGGTAATTTTTCGCCAATACATTTTCTCCGTGTACAGAGTTTTAATTGAGTGGATAGAAGGATACATATTTGTTGATCCAGGTAATATCGGAAGACATTCATCAAGTAATTGCTCAATTTTCTTTTGTGAAGGATGCTTGTTTTTAACTCTGCTATTTTTAAAACACTTCAAACGATGAAATCTTACCACGTAGAGCCAATATTTTCTTTTTTCGGGTAACGATACGTGACGTTTTTGGACTGAGAGGGAACTTTGACAAAGGATGAATTTCAGGTACAGGTGATTGGAATGTGATTCTGGGTGATTCGTTTGGATTACTTGGCGAGGAAAGTCCGGGAGAAGTTGGAGCATTTTGTTCTATGAACGAAAGAGAATTTATTGGAATATTTGTTTGTTCAAAAAAATAAAGTGTCAGTTCATATACGATTGATTATTAAAATAACAAGGATCAATAGTATATTCAAAGTCGATAGATATTTGGATGAAGATGCAAGTATAAATACATTTCAATTCAGCTCATTCAAAAGGAGTATATCATTCATTCACACATTCATTTAGGTTTCAAGTGTGACCTACTCAAAGTGCCGTATGGGAACCAATTCAAATTAATAGGAATCGATTGTTTCTGTGCGGTGATATTCATTGTAATCAGCCAGTGAGTTGGCACAAACAATTTAATTGTAAATATGTTCGATTTTGATCTAATCACATCAGTGTAAAATATGTAATTTATGATTCCATTTTCATGATCAATTTGAAAAATAGGAGCTGCTTCCAAAAGTGATTCATGAAGTATTAGAAGTTGAATATGCTTCAATCCACATATATCGTTGTATCCTCGTCTCTGTTTTTATGTTCCAGGTAGCTTGGTTTGGAAAAAAAGTTGGAACTGTGTTAAAGTTTACCTGAAACAAACTCGTCAGAAGGTTTAACAACTTACGTGGTGTTAACATTTTTGTGGTTTCATATTTTTCTATTTTTGTGTCAGCGTTATTTCCTTCGATACGACATATATTTTTTTTCTGATGAAGTGTTTCATCAAAGATAATGTTTGTACTCTCTGTTTAATCATTTGATTTTGCATCAGAATATTCTGTGTCTTCTCCAATATAAGCCCATTCACTTGTTTCGATGCCTTCATCTATATGCGATACAAACCACCATTGAACATGAAAACTCATACATTATTGAATATGAGGACAAAAGTGATAATGAATATCACCTCTCGTGTTTCCCTTCAATGTCTTGATTGTAGGAATTGAATTGTTCCATAACAAAATTCTTGGGTATCTTTTTCGAAGACATGATACTTCAAAGTGCTGTTCACATAGTCGTGTAGTATTGTCACTCACGACTCTTCCATTTTTTGGGAGAAACTCCAACCATTTTTGACGTCTAAAAATGGAATAATGAAGACATCCTTTACAGAAAATTTGGAAACATATTGAGTGCACAAAATATTTGATTTCAACGAATTGATGATGGTACACTTTGCAAGTCATTTCGTATATTCCTCAAATTATCCAATAATGCGAATTATTCAAAACACTCTGGGGTATATTTTAATCTTATGTTTGAGTGTAGTTGTTATTTTTTTTTGTACGATAACTCATGCAGAAATGCGATATAATGTCTTCTGTCAATAATATATGAATGTGTATGCAATGGGACATCAAATGAATACACTACATGCTAGAGTATGAAGAAAATTTGAAAAAGTGCATTAGATGAAATAGGTATTCTATTTTCATCGATGTATCTCATCTTCGCAAATCGATGATTCAATTGCACGTATTACATTGAATAATCATTAATTGGGCGAACTGGAATCGTATCCAAACTCTACCTTTTGTATCGGAAAAATATGATGTTGTTCGTTCAATGACTTGATGTTTAATAAATATGTTTAACAGATGTCATACCACCCAAACAGAACAAAAATTCAGGCTCGTTCTGCGTTATATTTTTATTTGAAAAAAAACTAAATATACTACTCTTATTGCTTATAAACAGGGCAACCAAAAATATCCTCTGAAAAAGTTATTTTGAGCGCTTAAAATATGCTCCAAGAATTGGTTTTTATGCTAAAAAGATATGCTCTTGAAAAATTGTCTTTTGTATTGAAAATGTGCCATAAAAACCAGTTTTCATAGTTTCAACATGAAATCATATGCTTTCCAGATATGTACATATATTCCACTGTGAGAAATAATCGTCGTTATTTTGTATGCGGCAACTAGGAAATTCGGATGACCGCATAGAAAATCGAGTCCCAGCACATGTGTATGGAATTCATCATGAATTTAACTGGAAATTTCAAACTTTATGGTTTTTAACACAAATTCTTACATTAAGGGAATAAAGTTTTAAAATTCACATCTTATTGAATGAATATATGGATGATTCAAAATGTGGTTTGAGTGGGTGTACCGTTTGGGAAATTCACATTCATGGAATGTACGCAGCAGAACATATGAAAAATTAGTTCAAAAGAATCATCCGAGAGATTTATTGGTAGATCATCTATAATAATCCACTTTTCCTTCGAACAAAATTTTGGATATCTTTCGTCAAATGACACAAAATTATGCGATTCTTCAGTATTGTGAAATATCGCCCTGACTGAAATCTTTTACACGGAGGAAAATGTGGTTTTCAATACATAGTACTGTGTTTTGTACTAAATTAGCAGTATAAGTGAAATTATATAATTTTCACAACACAGTGTGGTGAAAATTCATGCTCTATGATGTGATGTTGCGCCGAATAAAACGATTTTTCAAATCATTGACCATGAATTTTCACTACACTGTATTGTGGAAATTACACCATTCCACTCACAATTTTACTCAAGTACAAAATGTAGTAGGGGCATTCTTCGTCAAGTTTGACCCCCCCCCTCTGTCAAAAATTGAGTTCACTGTAAAAATATGTTGAAGGTGTCAAATGAAAGCTTAGTGTGTCTAGTTTACTTTGCACACTGGTACTTTTCAAAATTCAATATGGCGGAGCGAGTATGGCGGGAAACGTAATCGGAGAAGGGTTGCGGAGAAATCAAATAGTGGATCATTCGGCCAAAAACCTCACGATTTCAGATTGAGTTGATTGACTTCGGGTGAGATGGCGAGCGAGGTGTGACGGGCGGTAGATCGCGGAATAAGAGAGGACGAATAAAGTGGCAGGAGAGGAGTGGAAGAGGAAATGAAGGGAGTGAGTGAAAAAGGAGTGGAGTAGCACGGGTTTTTTGGGAGAAACTTGGTGGAAGTGAGGAGAAAAGCAGAGGAAGTGATATTGGAAGTGTGGTGCTACACGCGGCAAAGGATGGGAAGAAAGAGCGTGGAGGAACTGGTGGACGCGATGATGGAGGAAAAACTGATGGAAAAAGGAGAAGATGGGGTAAGAATAGTGGAAGTGAAAGTGAAGGAAGAAGTTGAAAAGGAGGAGATAAAAATAATGAAGGGAATAATAGAGGGATGGGAGATTGGCTGAAGGAGATGAAGGGAGAAGGAGAAAGAGGAAGAACGGAGGAGCTGCCTCTAGCGGAAGAAGAAGACACCAGGGAGGAGACAACGGTGAGGAAGAAGAAAGAATTACCGACAAGGAAGGGAAACAGGGAGTCGATAAGGAAGAAAGCAGGAGGGAGAGATAAGGAATGCTATCTGCCGGGGGACGGGAGGAGCGGGAGTGGTGGAGAGGGAGAGAGGGAAGAAGAAGAGAAGGAGGGAGAAGAACGGGAGGAAAAAAAAGAAGGAACTAGTGAAGAAGAGGGAAAAGGAGAAGAAGGAGGAAGGAGACTCGGAAGAAGAAAGGAGGGAACGAGAGAAGATGAGACGGGAGGAATAGAAGGAGAGGGACAGAAGATGGAGGAAGAGGAACGTCATAGTGCGGGGATGGGGGGCAAGGGCAATGAAAGGGAATGCAAGGTTGCTGGAAGTTTTAGAGGAAATGATGGGGTTGAATATGAAGGTGGAAGAAATATGGAAGATAGGAAGGGAAGGACACGTGGATTAGGCTGGAGAGTGAGGACAGGGTGGAATTAATGATGGAAAGGAAGAACGGTTTGAAGAGGTTAGGGATCTACGTGGACGAGGACCTAATGAGAGAAGAGAGATATAAGTGGAGAAAGGAAGAGGAAGAAGAAAAGGAGAGCGAATGAAAGGGACAGCGGCGAGAGGAGAGAGAGAGGAGAAGGGAGATGACAATGCAGGGAGATGAAGAGGAACGCAGAAAGGAAGAAGAAGGGAAAGGGAGACGAGTGACGATGTTGGGGAGTTTTTAGTCGAGTACAGAGAGGAAAAATGACAATATTGTTTGTTTTTTTTTATACTTTGATTTGGAATTTTGAATATTATGAGAGATAACAGTTTTTTTGTTTCTTTGTTCTTTCCTAGTCTGGATTGTTTTCTTTTTTTTTTGTCAGAGGATCAGGTAGAAGTGTTTGAAGGAGGGAGGGAAATTGTGAGGAGGCGGCGCCCTCAAACCAATGTAAGAGAGCGCCGACAGAGAATAAATAAATGAATACACACATACATACAGATTCGGTTGATTCTAGAGGGTGTTTCTGGTCGCTGATTGTGAATTTGGAGTCAGATTTCGAAAATTCAAAATGGTGGACCGTATTTGGGACGTGATATGGCGACCGAAAGATTCGAATGAACTCGATTCGCTTGAAACTGGCTGTTCGGGGGTTTTCGAGGTCGCTGAATCCGAATCTGGGGTGGACAACCTCCCACAACCACCTGTTCATCCCTGCACGGGGGTGAAATCGGTATTGTTAGAGTCAATTCCCCTTATATTTTGTTCTATGAGGAATTTAGGAACCCAAACCACCTCAAATATGATATATTGAGGTTCCGTAATCACACCTGAGAGACTTGACCCCCCTGCATCAACCCTCCATCCCTCTATAGGGGTGAAATCATTATTTTCATTGAAAAACCGATCCTGTATTTGTTCCCATGGGAAACTTTGGTGCCAAAACTGCTCCAAGATCATATTCCGAAGTGTCTTGGAATATCTGGGAAACTGGAGTTCTCACAAACTACCCCAAGTCCCTCTATGGGGGTGGGATCGTTATTTCTTGAATTAATCCACCTTGTGTCTTTTTTTGTGGTAAATTTAGGAACCCAAACCACTTCAAATAAGATATTCCAGAGTTCTGCAAGATATCTGAGAAATTTGACCGCCCACGATCAACCCTCCACCCCTGTATGGGGTTGAAATCGTTATTTTGATTGAAAAAACCAATTTTGTGTTTCCTTCCACGGATAACTCTGGAATCAAAATCGTTTGAAGATCACATTCAGAAGTGTCTTGGGATATCTGGAAAACTGGAGTTCTGACGAACTACCCCAAGTCCCTCTATGGGGGTGGAATCGTTATTTTTCAAATCATCCACCTTGTGTCTTTTTTTGTGTGAAATTCAGGAACCAAAACTACTTGATATATTATGATTCAACGTTCCACAAGATAATCCAGACATTCGACTTCCCACCATCAACCCTTCCCCCTCTCTGTAGCAGCGGGATCGTTATTTTCAAGATGGATTTCCTTCAAATTTTTGTGTGTCAAAGATTGAGAGATCCGAACCACTCCAATAATTGAGATATTCCACGTTTCTCCAAGGTATTTAAGAAATGTGACCTCCCAACATGGGATCCCGACCCTTCTATGGGATGGAATCACCATTTCTATAAAAAAAAAACCGGCCCTCTATCTTCACTCATTCGAATTTTCCAAAGACACTCCAATTCCATGTTTCGCATTCGAAAATCGTTTCATTGATAACGTTTCAGGCGCTGGTATTGTGAAACAATAATGCAATTACCGAGCATATATCTTGCGGAACGTTGAATTATAATATATGAAGTAGTTTTGGTTCCTAAATTATACACAAAAAAAACACAAGGTGGATTAATTTGAAAAATAACGATTCCACCCCCATAGAGGGACTTGGGGTAGTTCGTGAGAACTCCAGTTCTCCAGATATTCCAAGACACTCCGGAATGTGATCTTGGAACGATTTGGGTTCCAGAGCTTTCCGTGGGAAAAAACACAAGATCGGTTTTTTTAATCAAAATAACGATTTCAACCCCATACAGGGGTGGAGGGTTGATGATGGTGGGCGGTCAAATTTCTCAGATATCTTGTAGAACTCTGGAATATCTTATTCAAAGTGGTGTGGGTTCCTAAATTCACCACAAAAAAAGACACAAGGTGGATTAATTCAAGAAATAACGATCCCACCCCCATAGAGGGACTTGGGGTAGTTCGTGAGAACTCCAGTTTCCCAGATATTCAAAGACACTTCGGAATATGATCTTGAAGCAGTTTTGGCACCCAAGTTTCCCATGGGAAGAAATACAGGATCGGTTTTTCAATGAAAATAACGATTTCACCCCTATAAAGGGGTGGAGAGTTGATGCAGGGAGGTCAAGTCTCTCAGGTGTAATCACGGAACCTCAATATATCATATTTGAGGTGGTTTGGGTTCCTAAATTCCTCATAGAACAAAATATAAGGGGAATTGACTCTAACAATACCGATTTTACCCCCGTGCAGGGGTGAACAGGTGGTTGTGGGAGGTTGTCCACCCCAGATTCGGATTCAGCGACCTCGAAAACCTCCGAACAACCAGTTCCAAGCGAATCGAGTTCATTTGAATTTTTCGGTCGCCATATCACGTCCCAAATACGGTCCACCATTTCGAATTTTTAAAATCTGACTCCAAATTCTTAATCAGCGACCAGAAACACCTCCTAGAATCAACCCAATCTGAAATCGTGAGGTTTTTGGCCAAATGATCCACTATTTGCTCTCTCCGCAACCCTGCTCCGATTACGTTTTCTGTCATACTCGCTCCGCCATATTGAATCTTCAAAAAGACCAGTGTGCAAAGTGAACTAGACACGCTAAGCTTCCATTTGACACCTTCAACATATTTTTACACTGAACTCAATTTTGGACAGAGGGGGGGGGGGTCAAACTTGACGCAGAATGCCCCCCTGATATTTAGAACATTATTTTTCTCCATTCATAAGTAAAGATTTAGACAAGCGAAATTTTGAAATTTCAAAAAAAGTCCTTCTCAGCGATTCCTGAAAGAAATCTTATACGATGGTTCCCATCTTCTGATGGAAGATTGCTGAAAAAAACATTTGAAAGGAATATGTTCGACACTTTTGAAAAATCTTCTTCAAGCTAGCTTTCAAAAAACGAAAACTGTAGGTTGAAATATATTGAGAAGAATAATTTTCGAATATCATAGGAATTTTGCTGACATACTTAAACTTATTCGAGTTGACTATACTTCAAAAATGAAATTAAGCCCTCAATATGAAAAATCTTTGATTCACTGTGTTGTTTAAGAGAGGAAAAATCAGAACAAGATTTTCCACCAGTACGATTCTTTGGTGAAAAACATCTCTCTGAATCTCTATATTTTGGGACATTTTTCAGAGAGATTCACAGTAACTTCAGAGTGATTTAGAGGGGGTTAGAGACTTGTCAGATATGACACATCGACGATGTGTCAGATATGACACATAGACTTGATACATCTTGAATATCTCCAATTTCCTTTGATTCTCTCGGAATTTTTTCAATAGAGATTTAGAAATCTTCCGAAATCTTTCTGAATTGTTTTCAATCCATTCATTCATTTAGAATTCAAAGCTCCCTCTGAATTTGAGTGAATTCCTCTGAATTCCTCCGAAAAATACACCGCACAATTTTTCCTAATTCGCTCCTGTCGAAAATCCAGACAGAAACCGGCCAAAATGACAAAGTCTGTACGGAAACAGGTAGGGACAATTCACCTGCACTGAGGAAAGTATACGGGAACGGTGACTAGGAAAAATAGTAATTCGGTGACAGATATTCGCGAATTGCGATAAGACCATTCAACATCAGATTGAATGTGATAAACTGTTCACATCACCATGGAAACGGTAGGTTGACATAAGAACGATCACCAAACCGCGAGTGATCTCTCAACCTCTATTATAAAGTCGCGATGAGAACTGGAGCGAATGGTAATCAATCCCATATATTTTTCCCCGTGTGTATCTGTATTTTTCCTTAACTACTTGGAAGCCCCTGCACAGTAAAAAATTTATCGTCATTGTGTGAAGTGTTAGAATTTGTGTGTAGAACATTCAACATTCTAGAGTGTTGGTTCAATATAAATCTATTACGCTACAACCCAAGGTACTGACATGAGTAAATTCAGCCGGCCGATCTGAAATAGCTCGACCGTTGATTGCCGTGAATCCATTTTCATCCATAAAGTCCGCTAACGATTCGCCTCTTTGGTTGATTATTAAATCGGAAGAGAGACGCTGTGAATCTAAGCAAGTTTCTCCAGTTGATTCTCTAGGCAAGTCGATTTCGCAACCAATCCTTGCATTAAAATCATCCACCAGGATAAAGGTATCTCTAGGAAAATTTATAGGAATTTCTATGATGCAGGACTGCGAAAGACTTGATTCTACACTGAATTCAGATGTCGGTTTGAAATACAAAATACCTATGATTGAATTTTTGTTCTAATTTTGATTCTTACTATAATCCAATTACTGCTGATATTGATAATTTCAGGCTTGGAAACCTCTCAGTAATTAGTGATAACAACCCTCCGCTGGGTCTCCCCAAACTCTTAACATCAATAGCATCGCTCACTATACAATGGAACCTGTCGATGATTGATTGAGTCATCACTGGATAGGAAGTTTGCCAGGTCTCCACGGTGCCTAATACGTGATCTTCTGAGATCTCAGGTATCTCAGCAAGTCTCCTCAATCCACCACAGCTCCACAAGATGAAGCTCAACGGAACATCAAAATGAACAGTGGACGCGCTCCGGTAATTTTGTTGTGATGCGGCGAGGTCTCCATCTGTGTTCTCCTTGGATTTCAACTTGAAGTTTTTTTTGTTGAGGCGTATTATAGGAAGGACTCCTTGGGCGGGATGTTGTTGGAAATTAGTGCTTCCACAATACGAGACAATACGATATTTTCTGGAATATTGTCTTGTTCTTGAAAAATATGAAAATAATGATATCGTCTTGTTCTTGAATGATTCTCATAATGAATCATCTTGATCTCGTCTTGACAATACCTCAAGAATATTGATCTTGTCGATGGATTTTCAGAATTTTATATGTTTCAGGAAATATATAAATATAAATACATGTTTTACAGTGCAACTACTGGTGAAAGTTTATTGCTCCAGCAATGAAACTCACTATCTTCACAGTGGAACAACATTTCTCTAATTGAATTGATTGAGAGAGAAAACGCAACATTACAGAGGACCCCTTTTGTCCACATTGCCTCCACGAAGATGCGACGTGAAAGCGGTAGGTGTGCTGGTAGGGTAGTGCACTTCTCTCAGATATAGTGTACTTATTATACTATAAGTTCATAAGATTTGAACGGGAAAGACAGCGGATTCCGAATATCGCTCACTGTTTGATCGTAGCACCTGTAGCAGAGCAATTTGTCGCACACCACAATTACATACTCTCATTACACATTGACACGGCATTTAGAGAGTGGGGATCGAAGATATTTCATACCTTTGGCTGTCAATCCCTTCCAAGTTCAGTGGGTCATGACACTCTTAAAGCAGCGGATGTGTGTTCTCTTCGATTATCTTTCCATGTGTGAAGTATTTGGTCTAATTAGTTTTCATCTCCTCGCGATCTGCTGTGATAACGTTATCTCCGAATTCCTCTGGGAATACGCCGTTATCGAGTATTAATTCTTGACGCGGTTCCTCATCTTGGGCATCTTCTGCTGGACACCTCCAAATTCTATCGTCGATCGTCACTGGACCAGGGAATCTACCCGACTTTTTCACGGTGTACCGCAACGGTTGTATGTATGAGTGAGTGAAAGCCGCGTAAATCTTGGCCAGATTCATTTCTCCATTTCGGGTCTTTTGGATAGGGTACTTGTGTGCCTTTCAACTGACTCATCTTTGTAAATTTCGTTGGGAGCTTATTCCTTGGAGTTTATATCATATTGTTATTCGTGAATTATAGTGTTGAAACTAAACACTCCTTTTTTTTTTCTTTTCTGAACAAAAAACGAGACGGAATCTATTTCCTCTTCCTTCAATATACAGTCCGCTTCTCATCCGTATTTTATATCTTTCAGTCACTACGTCGAGTCGATTCATTTGTCAGTTAATTTAATTTTCTCAGTATTCTCATCAATTGAGAAGTCCTTTCAATTTCAATTGTTATTTCCTATGTTAACACAGCGAAGGTCGAACACTGGATGGGGGCTGAATCAACGAAAGGACAAATCAACGAAACTATTGGTTGAAAAGGAAGAGATGTATAATGTATGATGTCTTATTCTTTCCAACTAACGGTTTCATTGATTTGGCCCCCATCCCAAACACTCACGTATTATTACGTTTTGGCTTTCATGAATAATTTCTTCATGCGCGGTAAATTATCAAATACCTCAACACTTGGGGCAACGGCCCAACATATCGGACCAACGGTATAAGGAACGGCAGTGATAAGCAAAGTTATTTTCCTTCAAATTTATCCAGTGTCTTTGTTCCTATTGCTGCACCAATTAGGGTTTCAGTCCATGGTGAGAATGCAATCAATGATGCCTCATTGTCGCTGATCGACAAGAACGAATCTGATTTTAGTAATTCAGGTGAAGCCGTTAATAACCATCCCATAGTCATTCCAAAAGAAAATATGGCCAAGTCGGCTGGAACGTTCAAGAATCGAGCGAAATCAACATTGTACTATGATGGATGGATTTTGGGGCGAATTTTCAGAGGACGGAGTGTATGGAGGAGCTGAGAGTCAGACCAGCGTATGTAGAACAATGATATCGATAAATGTCGCGACTCACATTTGGTCTCCTCATCATGACAAATATTGTAAACTTATCGAGAGAGTTCAGCATAGATTTTTACGATTTTTGGCTTTCAAAAATCATACCCCCATGGCTATATCCTGCCATGATTATGGTCCGTTGATGGGGTTGTTCAACATGAACACTCTCGGAACTCGTAGAATGATCAATGATTTGGTATTCATTTTCAAAATAATCAATGGTCAAATCAATTGCCCTGAACTTCTCTCTCTCTTAAATTTCAATGTACCCTCCAGGTCTCTTAGGAACCCATTACTTTTCAATGTTCCTATGTTTAAGTCGCAATTCTTTTATACTGACCCAGTAAATCGAATTTGTTGTTTAGCAAATACTTATAGAGATGAGTTGGATTTCTTTTCTGGATCAGTTTCAGTATTCAAGACTTCTGTCTCTAGAGCATGTTCTATTAGGTGTGTGAGATTGTAATATTCTTATACTCGTTATTTATCCTGTACAGGATGTTATATTTTGTACTATGTCTTTTTGTAATCCGTCTGTTCAGTTTATATGATTTCTTTTTTTTTTTTTTTTTTCTTATTTTATCTGTTACATTTTCACTGTATCGTATCAATAATTTGGTCACTAAAGGGCGTTATTGCCCGTTGAATAAATAAATAAATAAATGAATAAATAAATGTATTTCAGTTGGTCACAAAAAAAAGATACAGTGTAACATTGGTTTCTTACCGCTACGTGTGCGTGTGTGGAATGAGTGAAGGTGTCGTGTGTGTAGGTGTGAGTTGTCACGTCGATCGGCTGGCCGGGCCTAGTGGTGAATCCGCGGGGTTGCCGTGGAGGGATGGTTTGCTTCGAGGGGGTCCGTGGTTCGGCGAACTCGTTGTGTGTGAACGTGATACAGCTTTCAACTGGTACAAAGAGTGAACTTCTCTATACTTTCGTATGGCCTCGTAGGGCGTGTGAACACTAGGGATTTCGAATCACTTAGCGTAACGAGAACCTGAGACGAACTGTGCTTTGCCGCCTTGACTCATTACGAGTCTCGCCGCTGCTGCCCCCTCTACCTCCTCGTTGGCGCCCCCTTCTTCTCTCTTCTTGTAACACTTATGTTACAGTACTTTGACACAGTTTCAATGGAAATCCAATTCGGAGACAAACAATACCTATCAGAACACATATTACGTAGTAGTACATAATTGATAAATGAAAAGATAAAGAATTTGGTATACAAAAATTGTCGTGTGGTTGTATCTTCGAAGCAACTACTCGCAAATGGAAATTCACAACTCATGTTTATCATCCTCAATTTGAGGGATTAATAATGACTTTCACCAGTCATAATGATGTCACGTTTGCTGATTATAGGCAACAGATAATCAAGGGTAAAACGATGCTCGTGGTTCGCTAGGATACACGAGCACATTCACTGAGGGTGTCAATTTTGAATACGATAGGATACCTGAATAGCGTTCCTCAAATACCCAAATAACCTGATCCTAAGGAAAAAACTGAATCTTTGGCTCATGTTTTCTGTATAAAAAAATCCCGGTGGTTCCGATAAGAACCTTTGTGTCAATCCCTGGGAACCCATGGACACGGAGAAAAATGCAGCTCGGAAGGATAGTGATCTTTAATAAAGAATTGGAGAATATTTCTTAAAATCTAAGAATTTTTCTTGAGTTCGTAATAAACATGAAACTGTTCAGATTTCTCTTGAATCTTGCTCGAAACACAATGAAAAATTATCACTACTTAACAAATCATAAAAACAAATATGAAGTTTCCAAAAGTCGCGCATGAAATTCTAGAAAGTAAATAACAAAATTTTGAAATCTCATTTTCAAATTACAGAATTTTGTTATTCACTTTGTAAAATTTTATGCGCGACTTTTGGAAACTTTATATTTATTCTTATGATTTGTTGAGTATTGATGATTTTTCATTGTTTTTCGAGCAATATTCAAGAGGAATCTAAACCGTTCCATGTTTATTACGAACCTGAGAAAAATTCTCAGATTTTAAGAAATATTCTCAGATTCCAAGAAATATTCTCCAATTTTCTAATCAAGATTACTATCCTTTCGAGCTGCATTTTTCTCCGTGGGTATTCACTCATTTCCATGCAGGTTCTTAGGCGATCCCATTCGGGACCCAAGGAAATTTTCCTTGTGTTCGTAAGGTTTGCGAGTTCAATCTGAAAGCACTCGTGGTCGTACTATATAGTGACGGCTGTCGTGGCAGCAGTGTAGTCTTGCAAAACAAACATATTAGCTCCGTTTATTTACTATCCTTTTTCGGTCTGAGAGAAATAGAAACTCTCCTGTCTATTTTAAAATACGGTTGGAAGAGTTTCTGTTTCCGTCTCTCTTAAACTCCCGCCATATACGGACTCGGTCTATCTATACTACGTCTTTATTATTCAACATTGTTTGTATATCTAAATATACGGTATATATAGATATACAAAGTTCCTAACCAATACTGCAATAATTTACTTTAAATTTTACCCTCACTGCGTATTGGTGATTTTGATAATACAAGATCGAGATGTCAAGATCTTGACCACCTGATTTCGACGATACGCTTTTCTCGATTGGTACATATTGTTCTTGTCTTGAATGCTATCTTACGCATCTTGTCTCGACTTCCAAGACAAGACAAGACAAGACAAGATCGATAATTTCTCGAATCTCGCGGAAGCACTATTGGAAATCAGATCGTGTTTTTCCGTTGTTCAGATTTTTAGATTCTTTCATTGATCCATCAACGTTGGTTGACCGTTTTTTGAATCCGTTCCCACAGATGTCTTTCCCTCTTTCAGTGGGTTCCGTCTTCCATGTTCCGGTTGAGATTTAGAGTGACCAGGTCCAGCAAAGTGCAATTGATTACCATCCGGTCTGGGTATGAATGCTTTCTTCTTATTATCCCACACTCGCAATTGACCATCTACAACAATTTTGTTGCCGAGAGCTCCAGCTGATCTCCCGCTTCTCCTGATGTCCCTGGAGAGGCACCAACCCTGATAAGCTACGAAGCGTTCATTTTCTGTGTAATCGTTCTCTATAAATATATTTTGATCACGCAAGTTCTCACTTTTCATGGTCATGACCTTGAGCTTGATTTGGAATGGAGTGGATGTAATCCAGATTTTCTCATTTTCCCCACCAAAAACGCGAGCATCTTTTACAGCGTTCGGTATTTCGAATTTCTCATTGAAAAAGAGATTCACAGCCGTCAAACGATTGTCTCGATCAGCTGAAAGGCCAGCAACAATCGCGTTGCATTTTTTTAGCTCTTTCGCGTGCGTTTATGAGCGAGCACCCCTCATCTCCTCACGCTGTAGCAGTTCTTCGTTCAGTTTTCGCAGTCGTGCATTGTCTTCTTCTAGGGTATTGATTCTAGTCCAGACATCTTTACGGAGCTCAGCGATTTCACCTCGAATATTGGCTTCAGAGGTGGTCATTTTCTTCAAAATTTCGTCTATTTTCGCTTCCATTGTATTTGGGGTTTGAAAGATTGGAGAAGAAGTGATGAATTGACTCTTCCTTTTTTCATAGCTCGATTTTTGGTCACAGTCACTCAAAGTTGATCCCGAATTACTATAGTCAAGAACGGTATTCTGCTCTGTATCAGAAGAGGAAGGATCCTGGTTTCTCCTTCTTTTCCGTGAGAAGTAATCGGTGATGGTGGAATCACTTTGTGATCTTCCACGAGTCCAAGTATACACCTCAAGCGGTCTGCCACGACTATGTTTGCACTAGTAGGGCTAATTGACACGTCTTCGACTTCCTCTGATTTGTGATATTTGTTTTGATGAGCCACCTTGTCATCGACCTCCACGTCCGACATCGATCTGACTCGGTAAGTGCTGCCCTCGATCGGGATTGATGTAAATTGGAGAACATTGAATGCGTTCCAATTTTTCGACTCGAAAAGCACAAGCACTATTGCCGAGCCGTTGACACCAAGAAGGTTCTCGAACCCGGTTTTCAACACCAACTTCTTGTCCTTCTACCACAAAACACACTGCACCACATGCACTAATACCGCGGCTGTCAATCCTTTGTGTAGGTATCAAATCACTGACAAGCTTTGAGAATTTTCGATAGCAGAGAAATATCAAAATTATCTGTTCAGAACACGATCAAACCGACACACGTCGGACTCAGAGCTAGTGACACTAGCGCCCCCGCATCTATAAAATATGCTAAAATATGCACATAAGTATAAAATATGCAAAAATATGCTCCAACAAATGTGGCTTGAAAGGGTCATTTTGATCTGAAATGGATGAATATCAAAGCTATTTGTCCGTCAGATGTAGATTAAAAAATATGCTGTTGCATGTTTCCGGTTGCCCTGCTTATGAATATACAATTGAGAAGAAAAATCGCCCGCAGTTGGAAAATAGTACATTCTGTAACAAGGGCGCAAAGTTTGTAACGTCAGCATTACAAGAGCATAAAGACAGAAGGAGGGGACGCCAACGAGGAGGTAGAGGTGGAAGAAGCGGCGAGACTCGTCAATGAGCCGAGGCGGCGAGTTTGACTCCAAAACTTTTCGTAACCGGACACGCCGGATCCGACCCGCAATATCCATCCTCTACGAAGACCTCCACCGTGGGACGCCCCAATTCCAGACACGAGGGAAAAGGCCGGCCGAGAGACGAGACGACACACTCTCACTCAGCACACATTCTTAGTGGTAAGCTACAATTATTGTGAAACACATATCGGACAATCTTTGAATATATATACGTATATACTTATTTCGACATACATCGCATTCTCTCTGTTCTCTTCACCCACCCCCTCCTATAAGAGATCCTCCTCTCCGTCACCCCATTATGAGTTGGTGATTCCCGCACGAGCGTAGCGAGGGCGACAAATCACGCGAGTAGGAGGATCACCAATGCGCACGAGGTACACATACTATTTTTCCTAACAAGGTGCGTGAACTCCGATTTTCCAAGCCTGTGTTGCGTGCGCAGAGGGAGTGATTCCTACACGGCAGTTGGACCAGTGCGGTGAAGTAATGAAGTTACTCTACCGCATTCTCGCACTGGTCTGACTGCCGTGTGGGAATCACTCACTTTGCGCACGCAACGCAGGCTTGGAAAACCGAATTTCACACACGCTGTTGGGAAATAGTACATTACGATACGAGTGCGCAAAGTAGGTCGTTCTCGCACGAGCAAAGCAAGTGCGGGATGACCTACGTGTGCACAAGTATCGTATACTATTTTTCCCGACAAGGTGCGCGAACTTCGGTTTTCCAGACCTGTGTTGCGTGCGCAGAGTGAGCGATTCCTACACGGCAGTCGGACCAGTGCGGTAGAGTGATAAGCGTACGGTGAAGTAACTCTACCGCACGCTAATTGCTTTCCCGCACTGGTGTGACTGCCGTGTGGGAATCACTCACTTTACGCACGCAACACAGGCTTGGAAAACCGAATTTCGCACACGCTGTTAGGAAAAGAGTTATTCAAACCTAACGTCTTTGCGTAAAACTTACGATCTCGCTTGAACGTGTCCCGCTTAACGCGTATGAACGCGTTTGTGGCTCGTGTGTCGTTCTAATATGCAATTGAAAAAAAATCATCCGCAGTGTGGACAAAAAGTCGAATTGGGAACCTTTTTTGTGTGAAAGTCTCATTAAATCAATTCCAGAAACTTAAAATGTTTTGGTTCTCATTCATTATTATGGCACTTCACAACTCCTTTTGAGATTATTGTGAATTCCTTCATCAATTCTAACCTATCTCCTTGAAATTTCATAAAATCGTCGACAAATGATCATAAACCATCACAGAAAACTTTGACATCGAAGGCATCTTACGAAAGTTTCTAATGTGAAAAACAATAACATTAATAACAGTAGGATCATTCGAATGATGAATTCATTCGACTCCAGAACCATTTTATTTTCCAATTTTACGCAAATGGCTCTTATCCCAGGCTGAAATTATTCTACCCAGAGAGCACTGAGATGTTTTGTGAACATTCACAAAACACACCTCGTTACAAACGAAATGTTTCAGAAACGTTTTGAACAGGTCACATGTGTATTTTCAAGACATCAAAATGTCCTGGTTTCTTCCATTTACATTCTCACAAAACGTGATTAGCACATGTTAAATTTATCTTCATAAATCATCGGAAAGATAACATATCTGCGGATATTTTCATTTATAACAAATCCTAAATCAATTATATTCAAGTGAAATAATTTTGTGTGTAATAAATTACACGCAGTCACCAGAAAATTCCGATCATGGGATAGGAAATCAATTTCCAGTACATTTATATGAAATTTACCATGTGGTCAATTGAAAATTCCGAATTGTATGGGATTTTTACTACCATCCTCCAGTAAATTTCCTGTTGAATCCGGAAAATTCCTAACGCGTGTATGTGTTAATCACTTCTAAACATTGATGTGAAGTTTTCCATAGGAATTTTTTACAGTGCTTATAAAGTGCTGGAGTTAATGGAGAATAGTTCGACTCTGAAGCGCTTTTTAATATCCTCGTTTTACTCTCTACAATATGTGTATTTTCATGATTGTTCATGTTGTGCAGTGAGAATCAGTTGATTATGTGAAAAACAATATGGTTTTACTATTTTTTGATGTATTAGTCATGTATTAAACTCTGAATATGAATGATTTGTAGGTTGACGTAGGTTAGCGACGAAATGGGGAATTTTCATGAATCATATAAATGTTTCGACAATGTAAGTTTTGAAAATGTTTTAGGAACGTAATTGTTGGAATCAGAGGTCGCGAAACCACGGGCACGTTTCGAAAACATTCCGAACATCTACAGTGCTGTCTGGGACTGTCCAATTTCGCTCGATCATGCAGTTTGAAATAAAAGGTGACTTCAGAACGACTCCATTATAATGTTGTAAAGGTTACACACGTAGAGTGACCTCTCTCCTACATGAAGGTTGGTTGGTTGTGTAAACCCTACCCGGCCAACCCTACATTAGGATGATCCTCATTCTCACAGAACAATTTTTCTCAACTTTCCTCTGGGTGTTATCACGGAGGAACTGTCACCCAGAAAACCAATGTCTCAGTTAACTCCCACACATCACATAAGTTCAGAAAGACTTCTTGAGAACTCATCATGAATTTTTCAAACCCCAATTGAACTTTCCATGAGCTCTTCGTGAACTGGTGTGCTATACGGGGTATCTCTGATATACACTCGATTCGAATAATACACTTTTGCTGCTCCCTCTGTAATAGTGATGTTGATCTCAAATGAGGATCGGATCGATCCTAGGATGGAAGCTATTTGGATGGATCGTGTATATACTGGGTGATTCGGAATTGCCGTACACTTTTTTGAGAGCAGATATTTGATGAAATTCTGGAATGATTTTGGTACGAAATATCTTGATCTGACCCTTAGATTCGGAGATATGAGCATTTTCTGATTATATGAGAAAACCATATATCTTGGAAGGACCATATCTTCGACATTTGAATTCAATATCATTCTCTAAGGCAAATCACGGGGTATCCCTGAGAAAAAAAAAGAACCAATTCAGCGTTTTTCGTCGTAGAGTTATAGCAGTTGTGAGTTTTCTGCGTTCCAGCCGATCAGAATTGTACAACTTTAGATCGCCATAACTCCAAAATGAAGGAAGCTAAATTGGTTCCATTTTTGTTCCAGGAACACTCCGTGATCTGCCTTAGGGAATGATATTGGATTGAAATTCCAAAGACATGACCCTCCCGAAATATTTGGATTTTTCGAAAACTCAAAAAATGCTCACATCTCTGGACCTTAAGGATCAGCTGAGAGTATTCTGGATCAGAATTGTTTCAGGATTTAATCAAGAATCTGCTCTCGAAAAAGTGGACGACAATTTTGAATCACCCAGTAGATCGATTCTATGGCTCGCGAAAAATATCGATACTGCGAGGTCGATCTGTAAGAACCATGCATTACTTTCACTCTCCTCATATTGAACAACATGAGCAATGAGCGAGCATTCTTTGGAAATGATAAGGACGAGCCGGATAATGTGAGAACTCGGGTGAGGTGGGATTAGAAGAATTTACCCTCTCATTTCTCTATCAGTTCGGATCAAACTCGTATGAAACTATTCCCGAGTTGTCACCAACACGTAATATGACTGTGGTGGAAATTCAACAAGGATCGATTGATAAGAACAGAAGATCTCCGCATAATAGCGGTATTGACGAAGTTTCGAAATCTTCTCCCAAAGTTCAGTGCTTTTCTCCCCTCGATTCTGATTCACTTGGAACTCATGTTACACAATCAACATCTCATGAATCGACTGTGTTCAGAGTTCTATAGCATTCGGATGACACAAACACAGGGAAGGCATGCTTTCAAAATATTGGGAAATAATGGAGATTGCAAAGAAAAATTTTCCACTCATCACAACCGGTTGGGATGAGACTCATGTGGAAACACTATTGATTCACAACTAGCACGTGGTATAGATTTCACTGCAACCGGATAAGAGGAAGCGAAGATATGTGCGGCCGCAACATCACAATATTCTCAATAATTTCCTGTAATACTTCCAAAGCGCGTTATCCGATTGATGCCAAATTCAATGGCCCTCAAATCCTCTCTGAAACGAGCATATTGGATAAAAATTATTGCACATAGTGCATTCTGAGGAGAGTTATCGCGCGCTTACACAGACACACAAACACAAACACCCGAGCTTTTTCGACGTTTCAAAACGTCAGGAGAGTATACATTTCCTGGAAGGTTAATGTTGTTTCTCCGATTATTCGCCGCAAGTGGTGTTTAATACTTCTCACACTGGCTTCGCAGAGCCTGCCGACATGTGGCGCGTGAGGAGGTGAAAACTGCCAACGGATGCCACGAGCAGCCAAGAAGTCCAAAACGGCTGGGTCAACGGAGATGCGGTGTATGGTCTGTTGCAGCTGGCGATTCGCTCCTACGAAGTTTGTCCCGTTGTCGCTATACATGCGTGCAGGCGTTCCGCGACGAAAAACGAGTCTATGAAACGCGGCTAAGAATGTGTTCGACAAGTAGTCACTAACTAGCTCTAGATGAATAGCTCGCGTCGAGAAACATACAAACAGCGTGACATACGCTTTATACGATTGATGTCCGCGGCCCTTAGAAGCACGGGCCATAACGGGGTCGGCATAGTCCACACCAGTATTGGTGGATGGCCTCGATGGGGTCACACGAGAACTGGGTACAGTTCCCATTAATCGAACCCTCAATTCCGCTAGGATGAGGACACAGATGACACAGTGTTGAATCGCTCGCTTCACCGAATTTCGAGCGCCTACGATCCAAAATCTTTGTCGACTGCTGACTAACATTGATTGAGTCCCGCTGTGCATCGTGGTTTCGTGAAGGTGTACAATCAATTTGCAAACGGCTTGGTGATCGGCCAGAATTATGGGAAGCCACCGCCAAACGGGAGTGCCGCCCGCTGCAGTCGACGCGCAATGAGCCTTGGTCGTCCAGGAACGGGTTCAGCCGAGTGAGACGGCTTGATTTCGGTACGTGGTTCCCTCTCATTATTTCCCTCAGTTCGACACTCAAACAATCCCGTTTTACTATGCGCAACAACACTAATTCCGCTCTTTGAAGCTCTTCAGCCGAGATTATTGTTTGATTCGGAATCGGCGCTCGTCGACATATGTCTCCGATGCGGAAACAATATGCGAATATCCTTAACAATTTTAGCCATCACGGAACTCTACACATTACGTCCCAACTATTTGGCCCCGTCAGTACATTTGACACGACGCAACTCCCCTTGCCTTCTAATTCGGCATCATTAACGGGACTCAATGCTTGGGTAGGTCAACATTCTCGAAGTTCCTTCAACCATGGCGGTCCAGACCACCAGAGAGAATGACTCTGTAGTTCACGAGGTGATAGTCCACATGTAGCGCAATCAGCCGGTTTATTGGGACTCGACACATGCTGCCATCCTATACCTGGAAGCGTTGACTGGATAAAAGCTACTCTATTCGCCACAAATCTGGCCTACGAAGATGCATGGCGTGTCAGCCAACACAGGACGATGCTGGAATCCGTCCAGCAATAAGGGGGTATTGCCTTCATGCCCGGTGTTTGCTGAACGCAAACAGTGCGTGAAATAGTGCGCACTAAGGGCACGGTCGCACACAACTCAAGCCGAGGGATGCTCAGCGTTTTTACCGGAGATGCTTTCGTCTCAGCTACTCATAGCGAAACTCTAATATTATTATTTTGGGTTCCAACGGGAGTATACACGCATGCGGCGTGAGCGCGGGACGACACATCCGTGAACCCATGCAGTTCGACGCGTTCAACTGACCTGAGTAACTCGTCCATCGAGGCATGCGAATGACGTTTAAATCGGGCAACTCATGGCAATATTGTTCTCATCGACTCCGAAATCCAGTCGGCAGATCCTCATCCCAGTCCAATTTCGCTAACCACAGGTCCTGCATAAGGATCTTGGCCTTAATGACTACCGCCACAGAACATCCCAACGGGTCGAAATATCGAGCGATAATAAAGAGAACCTCGCGTTTGGTGTAGCTTATCATTTCTAACGGAGGGACACGGCTCATGAATGTGTCGGTTCTTGGATCCCAAGTGAGCCCTAGCACTTGAGCATGGTCGTCAGTCCGTGATGTCCGTTCCAACGCAAGTTCACAATCCTCCGGAGGGATTCCCTCTAAAAGGCGTTCGTCGTTGGCTGACCATCTTCGTGAATGAAGTCTGGTGGTGTCCGATAAGGCGCACAGTTGGTCGCGTGCAGCTATCGCATCTGTATGGTTATCGGCGTCAAACAATATGTCGTCGACATAGCATGGCTCGCGGAGGTTTTTCGATGCGTGAGGATATGGGACTTCGCCTATCGTAGCCAACTCTCTAATTACGCGCAACACTAGAAACGCAGCACACGACGTACCGTAAGTTACGGTCTGCAAGTTGTAAGTTTGGATTGGCTCCTCAGCCGGAAAACACCATAGTATACATTGAGAATCTGCATCGCGCGGGTCTATCCACATCTGGCGATACATTTTTCCTATGTCCGCAAACAAAACGAAACGGGACTGCCGCCATAGATTGATAGATTGGATGATGTTCGTCTGCAATTTCGGCCCGACTAACAGATGGTCGTTGAGTGACGTACTGTTAGATGAAGGGCACGTGGCATTGGAGACAACCCTCAACGTGGTTATCAAACTTTGTGGTTTGATTACCGGATGATGGGGTAAGAAAACGCACTCATCCCCTCCGATCATTTTGGAAGTGGCCAATGTCATATGTCCCATGTCCCGAAATTGGCGCATGAACGAATGGTATTAATCTCGCATAGCTGCATTCCTTTCCAAGCGGCGCTTCAACCGTTGGAGCCTGGATGAGGCGATTTTATATGTATCACCTATCGGAATGGGAGGCTCAGACTTAAGTGGCAACCTAACTTGGAATTCACCGTCGACCCTACGAGTGGTTGTCAACTTGAAAAACTTCTCGTACTTCTCCTCTTCAACTGTGGCGAAATTCGTGGCTGGGAGTTCTTCGGCTTCCCAGAACCGTTTGATTGACGCATTCAAATCGTCATTGGGAGATATATGATGTACGGCTGAAGTAGACGCACTCACTTCGTTGTTAGCATAACTGAACCTAGAATCACCCACCCGGACAAAGTGTTCTGCGCCACGAGTCCGGTGCGCCTATCGCGCCTCAAACCTTCCAGTGAGATCGGAGCATGAATATCCGCCCCCAATAACACATGAATTAGCTGTTGACCGGCCGGGTGAGAATCAGCCGAACACTCTTCCGGAACATCCCGTATGAATTCAGGATCGGTGATACGTGGCGGCGTATATTAGCTCACCGTTGTCAAAATGAACGCAGAAGTATAGACCTTTGGCCCAGTACAATTCCTCAGCCCGATACAAATGTCAGCGCGGAATTTCATGTTACTGGACTGCCCTAGCAGCAACGGAAGTTCAAAGTATATACGAAATAGAAACGTTCGTAGAATGTACGAATGAGATACGAAGAACATATAATGAACGTTCATGGAATCTTCGAATGAGACTGTTTTAAATATACTTAGAACGTACATAGTACATTCGAAATGTACGATATTCATTCAATCGACGTTCGATTGACGTACCGTCGTATATTCGATTACATACGTTCGATGAACATGCATAGCACCTATGAAACGGTCTCATTCGAATGTACATAGAACATATTTCGAATATTCTAAGAACGTTCATAGTATATTCTGGTGCTACTTGGGTGGATATCGTGGATGCCAGTGAATGTTATATTAGTCTTAATCCTAGGACTTAAACCCAGACTTTGAGCCACGGCGTTGGAGGCGAACGTCGACTGCGAACATGGTTCAACCAGGGCTCGAACAAACATATCACGGCCATTAGGGCCGATCAATTTGATCCACGCCGTGGCTAAAAGTACAACTCTTGGCAATTGATTTCCATCACTAGCGAAATGAATATTGGGGATTTGGACTGCCTCGCTCATGATTCGGCCAGTGGAATTTGGGACTGCTCCTGAGTTATTAGGTTTGAACGGTGTGGCGTCAACATTGACTCGCGACATGTGCAACAATTCATGATGGTTCGAATGGCAAGTTCAACAGACTTCACGCGATGAACACTGGCACGGGAAATGACCCGGCTTCAGACGATTGAAACATGAAGTTCAATCTCGCGCGAAATCTCTTCTTCCCTCAGGAGTTTCCCCTATGAACACACGGCACTGGTCCAACTTGTGGCTAGCTTTACACAATGAACAAGCTAACGCAGTAGTTGAGTAGGTACGTCCCACAGACGCTTTGGGTTTTGATTTTGACGATATCGGCCCAGATTCGACCTCGAGCTTAGATGACGCAAACGATTCGAGTGCGTTGATACGTCCCTCGAGAAACGGATCGAATTCAGTGTAACTCGGTAAATCGCGCTGATTCCCAAGAAACAGATCCCACGCCTTCAGCGTGCCGGGGTCTGATTTCATACCGAGTGCTACAACCAAGGATTTGCCCATATGCTGTAACGAGAAGTCGTGTGTTTCAAGCCCGTCTAGGACCTCGGTAATTTTATCGCGCAATTGTTTCAACTCTCGCACATCGTCATTCTCAAGCGGCTCAAGCAATAGTAATTGGCAAATCAAAGACGTTACGATTAGTCGCGCATTATCGAACCGTTTCGTGACACGCTCCCATGCGTGCTTATAGTTCGCGTTCGTGGGCTGGAGGGATTTGACCATAAGAGCAGCTTCACCGGTTAGACTAGTTTTCGAATAATGAAACTTCTCAATATCTGAAAGGGTCCCATCCGAATGCACCAGCGGAGTGAACAGATCACGAAAGCTCTCCCAATTGGCGTAATCGCCGCTAAAAGTTGGGAGATTGATTTCAGGAACCCGTGATCCGCGAGTCTGCACATTCGTTCGGACACCCTGGGTGCCCCCTTGGACGGTCGCGTTACTTGAACCCGTTTCAAACTCATAACATAGGTTCGCGAGATGATCGGACGCAGTGAGGTGACTATCTTCGATAGAAGTAATCCACTGGAGCACAAAATATTCAACGATTTTCAACCGCTCATCTGTCACGACCATGAGCAGCTGCTGGTGTGTGCGTTGCACTCGATCCCGGTAACCCTCTAGAATTCTCCTTCGATTTTGGATCACCACGGAGGAAAGCCTCAACCCCACCGATCTTCTTAACATTATCATCGGTGTTCACTTTGTACTCATGAATGGTTCCTTGCTCTTTTAGTAGCGCTTCCATCATGAACTCAGTCATTTACAACAAATTAATCAATATGCAAAGATGGTCAGCGTTAACGCCGCTTACGAATTCACAACGGAAGAATCTCACCGGCAATATAATACGAATGACAAGTCGCGATACTTGACGCCAAGAAGAGTGGAAATTTTCATACACGGAATAACACGACGTGATATCACGCAATTTCCTTTATACTCGATACGATTCTAACGCATACGACCACAAATAATTATGTGCAAAGGAAACTCGAACCTATTATCTACAAGTATTTACAACAAAAGATTCATGCAACATCTCGATTGAATACGAGTTGAATTGTAATTTGAAATATTGAATTCGATCAATAGATATACCGCAACGACTTCACCGTGTGTCAAAAGCTTATGGTATCACCGACGTCGGAGAAGAAGGAGACGCTCCCCACTATCCTCCGCATAGAAAGTACGAACGGTGTTGTAGGAGAAGTGGATGGTTCGTCTTCGTCCGTGTGACCTGAAGACGTATGGTCTTATCAGCTGTCTATACCACCACGACTGGATACACGTACACGAATTCCGTACTTTGGAATTCGTATAGAACAATGACTCATCTGATCCGTTGAAGGTAGTTGATAATTTCACAAAGGTCGAACTGAATCTTTTCGAACGTTATAGTAGCCACTTGGCGGATGGGGGCCAAATCAACGAAACCGTTAGTTGAAAAGAATGAGACATCATACATTATAAATCTCTTCCTTTCCAACCAATGGTTTCGTTGATTTGTTCTTTCGTTGATTCGGCCTCCATCTCACTTGGCAACAGTGGTCTCTGTTCAAAATGTAACTACTTTATGAACAAACTGCACGTTTCCTCTGTTCTCAGATTACCGCAGCCTCATCACTGGATATTATTTTATGCATCAGATTGCGCTCTGAATGCACTCGATGGCCATAAGCGTAAACTTTTGAACACTAGACGCCACCAAGAGAGAGTTCGAAATACACACGGAAGATGCACCTTTCTACCACTCACTGATTCGAGTCCGGCGCCTTCGAGCATCCGGCTCGAAGGACCGGAAAAACTTTTGAGAAATCTCACAGTTTCCAAACAACAGTACCGGATCCAAAGGGGCCTCTCGCTCTATCAGCGTCTTATGAACAATCAACTACGTGTTCGCACTTCCCATGTTCGTTGAAGGTGCAATAACGTGTACACGCTGAGTCTTGTCACAAAACGAACTTTGATAATCAAGGTTTTAGCGCATCACATATCGCTTCATTTATGAATCACAAATCCGGAAACGCACAACATGTCGCAGTTCAGGTGATATGAATTAATTACACATACATGTGTATTACAACGGAGACCGCGCATCAATGGCTCACAAATTACACTCAGCACGTGTTTATTGGAGCAGAAACGTGGAATCCGCTGAGGTAACGTTCAGCACGCGACCAAATCTCAACGGCGGTCATTGGCACGAGGCTCTGCTCTTCTCCAAGTCAGGAATTACGCGAGTCCGAAATCCCAGTGAGTGAGCCCCATTCATCCATCTCAAAGCAAAAAAATCTTTTCATCCAAGAAAGAAAACACAATCTCCGCGATGGCGAAGTACTGGGGACGTTTGATTCTTCATAAAACTACGCGTATGTTTGCCAGGATGCTTCACAAGCATTCCATCTTAACAACGATCAATGCACTGTATTTCCTGCCATTCATTATCATAAGGAAGGACCTGTTGTTGAGCACGAGTGTTTCATTTTCTTATCTGAAAGTTTAAAACACGACACCTCCGCTGTTTATGCTATTCAGACTTTGTTAATTCCTCAAATCCAACGGAATGTGAAAAAAATCAACAAGATTATTCATACCAGTGACGGAGCGAAGCAGCATTTCAGGAATAAATTTCAAATCGCGAACTTGATTCAGCACAAAGAAGATTTCAGTATTGACGCTGAATGGCATTACAGCGCAACTGCTCACGGTGAAGGTGCTTGTGACGGGATTGGTGCCACATTCAAGAGAGAAGCATATAGAGCGAGTCTGACTGCCAAACCTCAAAATGTCATATTGACGCCCCAAAAACTCTACAGTTGGGCAGAGAATAATTTTGAAACCATAGGCATTATGTACTATGATGAAACATATCACGAGAAGATGGGACGGAAACTCAACAAACGATTCGAGAATGCCCAACCTGTACCTTAGATTCTTAAGAACCACGGTTTTGTGATAGGATCCAATAATGAAGTGCTCATCAAGAGGTACTCGAATGATGATAGGGACAGAGTGTGGTGGCCAAATGGACAACCATGGGGTACGTACGCTTAGTTGGACAATTGCTAATTGAGAGAGATGTTACAATGATCGGCCCTTTTCAGGGCCATTCGATGTGCAAGGTCTGATCGCGCAACCTCCTCGTGGTGCACATTGGGTTATACTAATGCCGACAGTTCGAAGCCTGAATACACAAATCCACAAGCTAAAAACCAGCAGTATTCATGGTTAGGGTCAGAGAAGATTTGCAAGCAGTTTTATTGGAATGGAGTCCATTGGAAGTTCGGGGATTCGTGTGACCAGTCCCCAAATAATTCCTGAAATGAGGATGATATTTGTTCCCATCATATTGAATGTCTCTGTCGATAGTTCTACGTGATGCGTCCATTCCGATTTTAGAAATGTGACTTCAATTCCGTAATCGACGACGAGAAGTTTTTTTGAACAAAGGTTTACTTGAGAGGGCAGATGATTTCTCATATCCAGACCGTCATGAATTTTCACATTGAGTCTCTCATTCATAATCTCGGAAATCTGGGTTCGAACATGTATCAGCGATCCCTCAAACTCCCGTACGATAATCCTCCCTCAAATTACCCTTATTTTCAATTGCTCCTAACGCCATATTCGATTCACCATCCGTAATTTCAGAAATCTGAGTCCAGATTCTTGATCACCGACCTCAAAAACCTCAGTATGACAATGCTTTCACAGATCTAGGAGACTTTGAATTTTTCCGATCGCCATATTGGATTCGTCATTCTCAATTGCGGAAATCCGAGTCGAGACTTGTGATCAGTGGACCCAAAAACCCCAGTATGACAATGTTTTTACAAATTCAAGAGATTCAGAATTTTTCCGACCGCCATATTAGATTGGCCATTTGCAATTCCGGAAATCTGAGTCCGGATCCGTGATCAGCGACCACGAAACCCTCATAATGTTGATGTTTCCATCAATCGAAGCGAATTAGATTTTTTCCGACCTCCATATTGGATTCTCCATTCGTACTTCCGGAAATCTGAGTTCGGATTCATCATCAGCGAACCGGGAAACTCCTTTCTCACATGTGTCAGGGAATTCAGAGTGATTCTGAAATCCCGGCAGCCGTATTGGGTTCGACATTCGCAATTCCGGGAATCTGAGTCCGGATTCTTGATCAGCGACCAAAAAACCCTGAGGATGGTGATGTTTCCACAAATTAAAGTGAATTAGAAATTTTCTGACCGCCATATTGGATTCGTCATTCGCGATTCCAGAAATCTGAGTTCGAATTCGTCATCAGCGACCTCAGAAACCCCCTTCCTCACGTTTCAGAAAATTCGGGGTGATTCTAAAATCTCGGCCGCTATATTGGATCCACCATTCGCAATTTCAATATTCCAACTGGATGCAATTAATCCGAGGAGCTCGAATTGCATGTTCCAATCCACAGAATCATCCAACCCCCGTGTATCATAGTTTTATGCCCGGTTTTGATCATCATCATTACGTTCCCTCTTCGTTTCCGCTGCCATATTGGTTGAATACTCGCCATGTTCGGGAAGTAGGATGGGGGCTGAATCAACGAAAAGACAAATCAACGAAATCAGTGTTTGGAAAGAGAGAGTGTGACGTATCTCTCTTTTCAACCAACTTTTCGTTGATTTGGTTTTTCGTTGATTTGGCCCCCATCCGGGAAGTACCATACGGCATTGGGAAGTAGACACTTTGACGAAAATTTTATGCTCATCAAACATTCTTCATCTCAGGGATTGAAATGCGCAGGGGGGTGGCTGATTTGACAAAGAATGTCCCATATATATACAGGGTGTCCCATTTCAATCTGTCACTCAGAATATCTCGAAAACGAATAGATTCAGGAGAAAATGTTCCGGGAAAAAAATGTGAGAATCTGAGGGGGACATCCGATGGTGAACTTGGCTTTGGCCTCGGATCCCACTTCCGAAGTCATTCTGAGGTCAACTCATGTTTTTCAAATGGAATCCCCTATTTTGAACTACCGGTTTAGATTCTACGCTAAAAACCAAGGAACTTTTGTCCCAAACGTTTTTCCGAAATCCCCATAGATGGCGCTCTAATTGATGAGAAAATGAGAGTTTTTGAACCCTCGGATTGTATTCTGTCTAACATAATGCTCAACTCTTGAGTGTTCCTCATCTCCCGGAAATTGCCGTCGGTTGTGTTTTGTTTTGGTTTTGTTCTTGGGAATTGTTATTGTTTTGATTCACGTGTGAATACCTTAGAAATTTAGCATTCCCAAACTGCTCAGTTCCCTGCTATCATTCGGAGGAAACACATTTCTGAATATCATGTCTGATTACGCGCCAAACGATATTGTTGACGTTTTGTTGTGTCTCGGAGGAGCGCGGGGAAATTATGTTGAAGCTGTGAGAACGTTTCAACGTCGTTTCCCGGATCGGAGGTGTCCAAATCGCATTACGATCCGATTTCTTGAACATCGTGCTCGTCAAGGTCTCCTCAAACGACAGAGGAACAAGGGAGTTTATGCGGATGACAATGATCCTGATGTGAGATCGCTGGCATTAATTCATATTAATCCCCATATCAGTCTTCGGGATATTGAGAAAATGACCGAGATTCCTCGATCCACAGCTCAGCGTATCTTGGAATCGTTGGATTATCATCCGTACCATATCACTTTGGTGCAATCTTTAACAGCGGAGGATTTCATAACAAGATTGAACTCCTGCACGTGGGGCCAACGGAGAATTGAAGAAGATCCTACTTTCTCTCATCATGTTATGCTCCCTGATGAGGCAATATTTTACAATGTTGGAATTTTCAATAGGCACAATTGCCATTATTGGAGTGCTCAGGATCCTTACTGGGTCCGTACAATTAATCATCAACACCGTTGGAGTGTGAACGTTTGGTGCGGAATTGTAGATTCCAGGATCATAGGGCCGTATTTTTTTGAAGAAAACCTGACTGGCGCGGAGTATCTTCGTTCTTTGCATTTTCAACTGCCCGCTTGTAACATAAGCGTTACTAGAAGAGGAAGAGAGAAGAAGAGGCACCCACAAGGAGGTAGAGGGGGCAACAGCGGCGAGAGTCGTGATTGAGCTAAGACGAGAGAACAGATTGTTTCCGGCCATCGACATATCAGCTATCTGATAGCTTGAACTCTCACACACCCCACGAGGCAAATCCATAATATCCACAGTGAAGTGAATTCTAAGCGATTCTCAGACCGTATACCCCCGCGGTATTCAAGTTATACTCGACGAGCTCTGGACGTTACAACCTCCTTGCAGCCATCCTCACCTCCACGGTGCACGCTAGGACCAGCATCTCGCCAGCCCACGGATTTGACGCCACGACACACCTACACTCACGACACGCATACACCAGACACACACACACACGATTAGCGGTAAGGAACGTAATATATTGAATTGTATTCATTTTTGTGTTATCTTGTATGATCTAAGATCGAGGAAATATATATATATATATATATATATAGTCTTGACGTGAGATCAAGGATGTGGTTCCAACAGGATGGAGCACTCCCTCGTTACTTGCGAATTGTTCGAAAATTTCTGGACGAGGAGTTTCCCAGGAGGTGGATTGGCCGTGGAGGACCTGTGCGATGGCCACCTAGTTCGCCAGATCTGACGTCACCTGATTCTTTCTTGTGGGGTTACATGAAGAATGTTGTATTCCGTGAACCTCCAACAACACGCGATGACATGAAAGATCGAATAAGAAAAGCATGCACAGGATTAACACCTGCTACGTTGCAACCAACTGTAGAAAACTTTCATAAAAGAATTGCGCTCCGTCGAAGGCAAAACGGCGCTCATTTCAAACATCTTTTGAATGCCTAATGCGTCCCCGAAGAGACACCTCCAGTTCAGACAATCGGCCCTTTCCAGGGCGACAATGATATGTAAAGTCTGATCACGCAACCTCCTCGTGGTGCACATTGGGTAACGCTGATGCCGACGGCAATTTCCGGGAGATGAGAAACACTCAAGAGTTGAGCATTATGCTAGACAGAATACAATCCGAGGGTTTGAGAATTCTCATTTTCTCATCAATTAGAGCGCCATCTATGGGGATTTCGAGAGAACGTTTGAGACAAAAGTTCCTTGGTTTTTAGCGAAGAATCTGAACCGGTAGTGAGAAATAGGGGATTCCATTTGAAAAACATGAGTTGACCTCACAATGACCTTGAAAGTGGGACCTGAGGTCAAAGCCAAGTTCACCATCGGATGTCCCCCTCAGATTCTCACATTTTTTTGCCTGAACATTTTCTTCTGAATCTAATCGTTTTCAAGATGTTCTAAGTGACAGATCAAAATACAAATATGTCAAAAACATGCATCTTAAACCAAAAGTACTTCATACCAAAGTTGTTATACAAAGAGGGGGCCACAAAGTATGATTCGATCAATGAATATCAGTTTTTCCTTCTTTCCAATTCCCAGTTTCACGTTCTTATCGTCGACTATCTCTAAAATTTTGTATGGTCCCTCATTCGGGTCTCTCAATTCCCCTGCTTTCATCCCTTTCCCGAGGAATACAAAATCTCCAGCTTCTCATGTTACGGGATTGATTTTGCCATCATAATATTCCTCTGATTTTTGTTGGGCTATCTCTAAATTTTGTTGAGCTTCTCTGTGCAAGCTATTCTATCTGACTAAGAGACGAATTAAACAATCATCATGAGTGTCTAGACGTTTGTGTTCCGGTCAGTGTTGGCTAGACGGTAGTATGAGGTTTTCCGCGGAGACTAGTTCATAGGGTGTCCTACATGTACCTCCGTGAACGCTAGTGTTATATAAAAACATAGCTGATTCTACCCAGTCATCTGATTCGGAATCTTCACTAATATATTGTCACAAATATTCTACAAGAACTATATGCGTTCGTTCGAGTGACCCGTTTGTTTGGGGATGGAATGCGGTTGTTTCAATTCGTCGAATATTCAATTCTTCAGCTAGAATTTCCATCAATTTAGATGGAAAATTTGTTTCCTGATCAGACGACTTTAGGTATTCCATGAATACAAATGAATTTTTTTAAGAAGGCATCTGCGATCGAAGGTGCAGTTGCATCTTGCAAAACAGCACCTGTACAATGTTCAGTGAGTGAACATTGCATGGTTAGAAGATAGCGATTTTCATTACTCTGAGTCAGGGTAAATGGTCCCACTATATCTAGGGCTATTTTTTCAAAAGCTGAACTCGGTGCGTCAGTAATTGTCATGGGTTGCTTAATTTTTTGTCTCGTTAATCTTTTAATTTGCATTGTCAGCATTGTTTTATGAAGCTTTGGATATCATCCTTCATATATTCCCAAAAATAATTTGTTCTAATCCTTTTGTAAGTTTTTGGACCTCCTTTATATCCGCTTATAGGTGAGGAGTGTGCCTCTTAAATTATTGAATTCCTATGTGCTATTGATGGCTTTTCTACAATTCCCAAGCAAAAGGTTATTCTTATAATAATTTTTGCAAATACTTGTCTAAATTTGTTGATTATTCTGATCGAAGATATATTTTCTAATTCTAACACTGATGCACTAAAACTTGTAATTTTATTCTCTTGGATTATATTTTTCACTTGTACTGATGAGGTTTCTAAATTTACAAATATTTCTTTGCTATTTGATATTATTTTTGAGGGTGCTAGACATAGTCCGATATACCATTTATTATTCTCAGTTATTATTTTGCAGGTTCCTGCATCTAGTTTTCCAAAATAATCTATATAGTGTTGTTTGGCAAAATATTTTGTAACATCATCAACAGGTTTTTCTCCGTCATCGATAATCGTCCTTTTCCATCTACAATTGGTCTCGATTTTCAAAGATATTATTCGCAAGTGAAAACGCGTGCGATAATTCTTCCGCGCAATGAAACGTCTACGTTTTCCTTATTATTCTAAAATTCCGCAAGATGCGAAGTCCTTATACAAGAATTTTATCTTCCGCAAGTTCAAATGTATGCGTTAATTTTTTCGCAGGATAAAACGTCTGTGTTTTCCTTATTATCCTGAAATTCCGCAAGATGCAAAGTTCTCATACAAGGATTTCATCCCCCGCAAGTTCGAATGTATGCGTTTATTTTTCCACAGGATGGAACTTCTGCGTTTTCCTTATTATTCTGAAATTCCGCAAGATGCAAAGTCCTCATACAAGAATCTCATCCTCCGCAAGTTCAAATGTATGCGATTATTCTTCCGCAGGATGAAACGTCCGCCTTCTCCTTATTGTCCTGATTTCCAACAAGATAGAAACATTCGCGTTATGCAACGTATATTGTGTTGGATATTCATTATTCAGATGATATTCGTCAACTTACTTCTCATCATATACTTCTGCTTCATTTAGCACCATTTTGTCTCTTTCAATCGAGAAGGTCGATAGATCATTCGCAAAGAAAAATAGATGTGAACGACAGAGAGAAAGCTATCTCAAATATGGACCTATAGGGTGAGAACAACAGAACCGAAAAAGACTGTATTCCACCCATAAAGACACCTCAACATATCTCTATCCTTCTCAGTAATACATTCTCTAGTAATATCCTCTCTTTCTTTATCTTCTTACGTTAGAACACACCCCGTAATCGATCAAGGAGGTGTGCTCAATACTATAATCCAGCCCTCAGATCGAAACAATATAGCTGCCTCCGTAATTTGACGTATTTGTAAACAATATGAATATAGGATATCAATACGAAGTGGAGTTGAAGTGAATGGGGAATAAAGTGAAAGTGTTGTGAAAATAAATGATGAATGTATGTAATGTAAGTATAATCGAATTTTCTTTTATTCATCAATAAATTCATTCTAATTGTGGATCACTGAATTCGATTATAATATTCTTTTTTTTCACCCTTTTCAGGAAAATATCAATACGTGCAGTTATGTATATAGAGGCTGATAGGAAAAAAATGCAAAGATGAGAATTCTTCAAACAGGATGTATTTAGAGGAAGATTATAATTGATAAAAGGACGTGAGTATTGGTTTTGATTTTTTCACTCCAATTATAATCCCCTAGAAAATTGGAGATATACGATTCTCGCGTGGATGGTCACTGGAGAATCGCATATTTTCGATACCTAAAAAAGCAATCAATGTGTCAAATCACCTTGTTCTTCATTCCTTAATCTGAATTAAAACTCCCTCATTCATCGTTGATTTCTTTTACAGCAGCGGTGAGGTGGATTTTCTTGAAATCGTCCCTTGAGAGTTTGAATATACATACTTGGAGGGAGGGCCGAATTTACCATGGAGGCGGACTAGGCGCCGCCTAGGGGCCCCACGGTTGGGGGGCCCCCACTCATGAATCAGGTTTTGCAGAAATCGGAATTTCAATTTCTTAACCCTCATGAGAAAAATGATCTTACTCACGTACTTACTGCGGAAACAGTTTTGAAAATCAAAGGAATCCAACACTTTCCGGTTAACAAAATGTATTCAAAAGTATTGGAATATAACACTTCTGAATACACTCAGAAGATGCTATGTTTGACATGAAGTCAGTGATTCTTTCTGTAGCTACCAACAACCCAAACCTGGCGTTCTCTCAATGTGAAGAACGCAAGATTTGTTTGAAAAACGATGAATACCTCTGAAATCCTCTTGAAAACTCTTCTGTGAAAAATCGGTGAAATGTTCAGAGATTTTCAGTGAAATTTTCTCATCAGGGTAACGTTTGCTGGGCGTGTTACTGTTGCGATGAGTATTTGAATTGGCTTGATCAATATTATCTCTTTTATGAAGAAAAATAACACTTCTGATGAAAAAAATAGTATCAGCTCTAGTACTTATAGTGAAAATAGTATTGAGAAGAATTGAATTCCAATACTTTTTTGATATCAGTACGTTTTTTCATTTTTCGGAATTTGATTTCACATCACTTAATTTTCGTATGGGATTGATTAAGAAAGTTACACTATTCCTCTTTCAAAGAACCTCAATGTTTGGAAATCTGTCCCCTTACATGGGCCCGCCACGAAATTCCACCTAGGGGCCCCACCATGGGTAAATCCGGCACTGCTTGGAGGGCTAGAAGGATTTTCAGGCTGCTTTCATCGGACAAAGCAAATTGTACAGTCAGGATGTGTTGTACAATTCTGAGGTATGGTACATTGGCATACAAATTTTTATTGATTTTCATATGCATTACCTAAAAATATTCAAATTTTCAGATTATTCTATTTGACGGAGGGTCTTCATTTTGGATTTTGCCCTCGATTATTCATGTGGTTCAATCAAGGAAGAGATAATGTTTAAAATAGCGTACTGTATAATGTCGGGTGAGGGATAGTAATATTTGTATGTATGTTTAGATTTGATTGAGCGAACTGAGATATTAATGTTATTCGTGTTCTTACAGGTATTCCGACTATGTGAAGAAAACGTCAAGGATTGGATGTAGGGGAATATTTCGAATTTCCTTTTCGTCGTGGGATATGTAGGAAAGGAACACTCAAGGTTCCCTCTTCGTCGACTGAAAGGTGCAGATGAAACCGTCACCTGCACAACTTGAGGGTCGTGCCCACAATTCTACGTGTAGTGATTGTGTTTGTGTAGTTTTAGGTAGTGCTGTTGTGTGTGTGTTCCTTTCAAGTGATTCCGTTGGGCCTGTAGAGCTGAAACAAAGTTGTATAACAAGTTTCAGACAATTTGAAGTGACAGTTTTGTCGCAAGGACTATTTAGCTCTAATGATTAATGTAAATCGCTAGATTCATTTTCCACCTTCCATTCCAAAATTATCTTATGAAGTGTTGTATTGAGTTTGTTCTGTATTGCGGTGTTGTGTGAAGTATATTAGTGAATTTTGAACGAGTTTGAAGTGACAGTTTCAATAGAAGAAGATTTCTTAACAATGACTGACTAGAGTCGTCAATTTCATTTCTGAAATCTGTAGTTTTCAAGTATTGTATTGTGTTTGTGGCGTGGTTATTAGTTCCTATAGTCTGATAAGGACTGGTGTGCAAAATTCAAAGTGATTCGAAGTGACAGTTCTATGTGAGAGATACCTTGATAGTAGCGACTAACCTGAGTCGTTATCCTTATTTTAGAACTTCTGAACTTTTGAGTGTCATGGAGTGTTTTTTATGAATTCGCCTTTGTGTCCAGTGGAATAGAATCTTGTGTATGAAATTTGAAGTGGTTTGAGGTGACAGCAGTACCGGACTTACCCATGGTGAGGCCCCTAGGTGGAATTTCGTGGCGGGCCCATGTAAGGCGACCGATTTCCAAACATTGAGGTTCTTTGAAATAAGAATGGTGTAACTTTCTTGATCAATTCCATACAAAAATTAAGTGATGTGAAATGAAATTCCGAGAAATGGAAAAACTTACTGATATCAAAAAAGTATTGGAATTCAATTCTTCTCAATACTATTTTCACTATAAGTACTAGAGCTGATACTATTTTTTCCATCAGAAGTGTTATTTTTCTTCATAAAAGAAATAATTCCGATCAAGCCAATCCAAATACTTATTGCAAAAGTAACACGCCCAGCGAACGTTACCCTGATGAGAAAATTTCACTGAAAATCTCTGAACATTCCACCGATTTTTCACAGAAGAGTTTTTAAGAGGATTTCAGAGGTATTCATCGTTTTTCAAACAAATCTAGAGTTCTTCACATTGAGAGAACGCCAGGTTTGAGTTGTTGGTAGCTACAGAAAGAATCACTGACTTCATGTCAAACATAGCATTTTCTGAGTGTATTCAGAAGTATTATATTCCAATACTTTTTAATACATTTTGTTCACTGGAGAGTGTTGGATTCCTTTGATTTTCAAAACTGTTTCCGCAGTAAGTATGTGAGTAAGATTATTTTTTTCATGAGGGTTAAGAAATTGAAATTCCGATTTCTGCAAAACCTGATCGATGAGTGGGGGCCCCCTAACCGCGGGGGCCCCTTGGTAGCGCCTCGTCTGCCTTTATGGTAAATTCAGCCCCGGGTGACAGTTTTGTATATAATGTAATCTATCTCTAGCCACCAATGTGAATCGCTAGATTCATTCTTCAATTGACGAATCAATTGAGACATCGTCAATCTGTAAGGTTCAGAACAGAGAAATCGCCGAGAACGTCGCCGAGGAGTCGATCCAACCAGAGGAGTCAAAATTACCGTCACTAAATGCAGGTATAGTGGGAGGTCGTTTGAAAAATTTGGTAACCCAGTGGAGCAAATTAACTGAAGATAGATTCGTCTTGGGTTGTGTGAAAGGATACAGGATGAGCTTTGATTATAGAGTGGAACAAAACTCATTACCGAACATGCCTCAATTGAAGGATCATGAAGATCAGGAAATGTCTATGGCCATTAAGACTTTACGTAGAAAAGGAGCAATAGTTCCATGTATATCATCGAGTAATCAATTTCTTTCACCATATTTTTCAGTTCCTAAACCGGATGGTTCGCACAGGTTTATTTCGAATCTAAAGAAATTGAATTGATTCATTGAACCTGTTCACCCCAAAATGGAAGATTTGAGAGTCGCGATGAAGTTAATCAACAGAAATTCTTCCATGGCATCCATGGATCTCGAACATGCTTATTTTACTATTCCTATTCACAAAGATAGTAGAAAGTTCCTTAGATTCATGTTCAAAGATCAATGTTTTGAGTTTGTTGGTTAGCCTTCTGGATTAGCAACAGCGGCATATGTATTTACAAAGATAATGAAACCTGTGATGAGATATTTGAGAAGTAAAGGCTAGATGTCTGTTGTCTACTTGGACGATATTCTGTGTTCAGGAGACACATCTGAAGAATGTAAGACGAATGTAGAAAAAATGATTATATTACTGGAGTCTTTGGGTTTCATCTTGAATGAGAAAAAAAGTCAGATATTGCCTAGTCAAAGTTGCGAGTTTTCAGGTTTCATTCTAGATTCTCAAAGATTTACAGTGAAACTTCCTCGAGAGAAAAGATCAGATTTAGAAAGTTTGATAACCAATTGTCTGAAACAAAATTATTTTTGATAGAATTTATTGCTAGGTTGATAGGAAAACTTGTTGCGTCTTGTCCAGCCGTGACATATGGCCGGCTGTATATCAAAGCTTAAAAAAGGGACAAACAGTTGGCTTTAGTCATTGATGATAATAATTACAAAGAACACATGTGTTTGTCACAAGAAAGTAAGCAAGACTTAAAATGGTGGAAGAGGAATATTAAATAATGTGTGATTTATTTGGAAATCAAGGCAGTTATGTTAGCATTACAAGGTTTGGCCTCTCATTCACATTATCCACAGATTCTCTTGAGAATCAATAATACAACAGCGATAGCATGAGTGAATGGAATGGGAGATTCAAGATTTTCAAAACTTCATAGATTGGGTGAAGAAATTTGGCAATGGGCAGAGGTTAGAAGAAATTGGTTATCCGCGTCTTATGTGTTATCACAAGATAATTATATTGTGGATAGTTTATCTCGTCGACTACTTTTGGATACTGAGTGGGAACTTTCGGATAAAATTTTTGAACGAATAGTACAAAGGTTTGGTGAACCTGTGATAGATTTATTTGCTTCGAATATCAATGAAGAATATTAATTATACATTCCCTGGTTCCCTGATTCGAAATCTTACGCAGTAGATGCGTTTATTACACCGAGAAAAAAAGCATGCTCCAAATGCAAAGGAGCCCTTCACGCTTCTAACGCTGTTGCTATAACGTGCTTTCAACGCATGGTAACATGCTTAGAAGGCATGAGGACTGATGCACAAAAAGCATGGGTTCGTGCGTCGGAAGCATGGGCTCATGCATTTAACGCAAATTATAACGAATGCGTTAGAAGCATGGAGTGTTCCCTTGCGTTCAAAGCATGCTTTCCTTCTCGGTGTATAGAGTGGAAACAATTTCACTTTTATGCTTTCCCTCCATTTATTTTGATATTGAAAGTTTCACAAAAGATAAGACAAGAAAAAGCGACTGGGATAGTTGTGGAACCTTGGTGGCCTACTCAATCGTGGTTCCCACTACTTAATTCTCTACTTGTAGGAAAGCCCTTGGTATTTGGTCCCTCAGAAGGTTCATTCAAAGTTTTTTATAGGTCCCAACAACATCCGAGAGCCAGTTATCTAAAGTTAGTGGCAGGGGAATTATCTGCGAAGCATTTATAACACAGGGTATACCGCAAGAATCCATTCAGATTCCTCTATCGTCTGTAGCAGAATCTACGAGGGAACAATATGAGCATAGTCTTTCCGAATGGAAAGAGTTTTGTATACAAAATCATATTCACATGTTTGATCCCAATTCAGAACAAGTCCTCAGGTTTTTGACGAAGAAGTTCAATGAGGGAGCTTCATACTCAATGCTGAATACAAGTAGATCTGCTATATCGTTGATTTGTAAAGAACCTCTGGGAAACAGTCCAGTTTTGAAAAAATTCTTCAAAGGAGTTTATAGGTTCCCACATAGCACAAATGTCTCAGTAATATCTCCAGAATATTCTGGAGACATTGTAATATTGTTAGAATATTCTGGAGATATTACTGAGACATTTGTGCTATATGGGTTACGACCTACTTCACCTAAATATGATCATACGTAGGCCGTTAACATAGTTTTGGACGAAATGGAACAATGGTTCCCGTCTTCTTCTTCGCTTGAAAGATTGACCTTCAAGACTGTAGTTTTATGAGCATTAGTCACCGCTCACAGAGTACAAACTATTAGTAAGATTAGATTGAGTAATATCCATGAAAATCGTTCTGGGATTCAGATTAATATCCCAGATATTATTAAAACATCGAAACCAGGAAATCGCCAACCTTTATTGAAATTGCCGGAATCTACAGATGGACCACAGTTATGTGTAGTTGCAGTATTGAAAGAATATATTGGAAGAACCAAAATGTTGAGAGGAGAAGAAGATGGTTCATTCATCACGATTAGGAAACCCTATAGGAAAGTATCAACTAAAACAATAAGCCGTTGGATAAAAACGGCACTGCATATTTGTGGTGTAGATACCAGTATTTTTTCAACGCATTCAACTCGGCACGCCTCAACATCAGCGGATTTTAATGAAGGAATCAGCTTAGATATAATTCCAAAAACTGCGGGCTGGTCTGATAGATCGAAGGTTTTTGCGGGATTTTATAACAGACAGATTAGAGCTGAAGAGGATTCATTTGCGAAAATTTCGAGTTAAAACTGATTTAAAGTAATATAGTATATTTGAGTTGATTTCCTTTTGTTCTATCAAAAGTAAGAAGTGATATTTTGTTTTTTCCGTTTTTAGTTCATGAGAAGATATAAACCAAATATAAGAAATAATATATTTCGATATATTTAACCTTCTGATATAATATGTTATAAGTTCAGGTTTCTGATTTATAAAAAGAAGGGGAACAAAGTAAATTTTTTTGCATTTGTTATTGAAATTGAAAAATAAAATAAAATTTTGTGAACAAAGGTATGAGTTAAGCACTCATTCGTTATCAAAAGGTTAAAAGCAAAGACGAGAATTGCAAACACTCTAAACCTCTACAAAGTAATCTCGAAGAACGGGGCTTGAAGTATAATTGAACAGTCAAACGAACTTACCTGAAGTGGAGTTCGACTGTAATTATACGAAGAGCCCCGTTGGAGATGATTACTACCCACCCATTAAAATGTTTTTTCCCATCCCAGAATCATTTGGCCTGCAATTCCCGTACTCTGAACTAAATGAAACGTTGGGCGCGGGAATGCTTGGGGGTGGGTTCGTGTAGGGATATATAGGGTTTTTTCTTCTTTCGGGATATTTCATGGCTCTAAAGGTTGTGGCATCTGGCGGGAACGAAGCGTACGACAAAGTAATCATCTCGAACGGGGCTCTTCGTATAATTACAGTCGAATTTCACTTCTGGTAAGTTCGTTTGACTGTTCAATAGGTTCGGGTGAAGCAATTTGAATGCCGCATCCACCATGTTTTAGTAGGTGCAAGCGGACAAAGTACGGCGGCAAATTCAAATTGAATAAAACCCCGAAATGTTGATAAAAAAATATGAAATACACGTTTTGCGACCTAATATTAGAGAAATTGACACGTTTCTGAGAGAAGAGAGAAAGGGTAATGAAATTACAATTATTCTGATTTTTGTTCAACATATGGAACAAAACATTTATTGTTAGTATTTGCAAAATTTGGAGACAAAAAAATTTTCGGTCCACGAAAATGATCACAAAGCTTCCCTCTATCAAGGAAGCAATTGATTGTATCAAATGAAAAACATGTAAGCAAATAAGATGAAATTCATAAAAAATGACACAATATACTGATTATGTATGATTAGTTTCACAAATTGGAAGTTAAAGATTCTTACCTGCTGAATTGGCTTCCTAATGAACATTTCTGAGGAATCCTTTCAGAAATCTCTAAAATTTATCTGAAAAAATTCTTTGAGATATCTTGTGTAGTACTTGAAAATGTCTTCTAGATATTGTCATTTTAGATTTTCGAACATTCTCTTAAGATACTTTTCAAAATCCACACATTTCTAATGAGATATCTGAATAGGTCGCATCTGGGATCTTATAGATTACTTAAAGATATCGTTCCAAAAATGTTTGTTAGAATTATTCCTTTGGATTGGAAGAGGAGTCATGCATTATCTCGGCATGAAGTATTTCTGCAAGCTTCCCAGTTATCCAGCAGACGCAATTCGCCCGAAGAGAACATGAAGCTTCAGCGAACGTTCAGATTAGATCTGTACAGATCGGATCGAAGGTTCATGAAAGCTAACTTTTAGATTCACAAACGTTTGTCAAAGGTACTACGAGCGTTGAAATGTCCGCCACATAATACTTTCAGGAAACATAGATGGAACGTTCATTGAAGATTCATCGAAGGTTTGAGGAAGCTCCACAAAAATATCTATACTTAGATTAATTTATAATAATTCATGTTTAATAATTAATTTATTTTTCATATAAATTGATCAAAATTAATATAAGTATAGATATTTTTGTGAAGCTTCATCAAACCTTCGATGAACCTTCAGCGAACGTTCCATCTATGTTTTCTGAACGTATTTCGAGGCGGACATTCCAACGTCCATAGAACCTTTGTCAAACGTTTGTGAATCTAAAAGTTGCCTCTAATGAACCTTCGGCCCGATCTATACATATCTAATCTGAACGTTCGCTGAAGCTTCATGTTCTCTGCGGGTGCTGAAAGTGCACAAATTTAGAGATATTTATAGATATCCAGTATCAATAAATATGCTCCCGAATATAAAGAGATATGACACTCGAGAAAGAGAATATAGTGATGAAATTTATCAAATATATCGGAGTTTATTGAACAAGCAAATAAAGCATGTTGGAATTCAACAGGTTTTACCGATTGTACGATTAGAAACCAATAGAATATTAACTTCCACATGGAATCTGATAGAAACCCATAGTGCCTGTGACAAAACGACACGGAAAATCGATAGAAACCCATTGATTCCAATAAAATTACACCTATTGGTTTCTATTGGAATTTTTCAATAGGGTACTATCATAAAATCATGAATGTGGGTTCGTTGAATAGTATTTGAAATCTACAACTTGATTTCTACAATAAGTCACCTTATATTTCAAGGCTTGTGATAAACAAAATAATACTGGACGAAAATGATACTAAATATAAAAATCCTTATATATCAAACACTGTTACAGAATATAGTCACGCAAGAAACACAGGGAAATATTGTGTACATAGAAAAGATCACAAGTATGAATGAGAAAGTTGTATAACACTTCAAAAATATATAAATTATGACTGATCACTCTTATTTTTATGCCACAAAAAATTCAACAAATATACAAATTATCAGCTATTAGTTTTATTTTCATGCAAGAAAAGAACCAAGAACCAAAAAGAACAAGAAAAAACATATCACATCTTTATTGAAGGATCCTTCCAATACCGACAATCCGGGAAGCCCGGGCATGGAATCATCGATTCATGTTGGCTGGAACGAAGCCCGGACTAACCGAGTTATTTGTATCGGAAGGCTCCACATAATGAACTTAGAGAAGAGCCAACTTCATGAATATTATTGATGTTGCCAAATTATTCGACGATTCAAATGATGACGAATCTTAGGCCCATTTTATTTGGCTGTAACCGCCTTTGCTGCAGAGTACATTCGTAAATGAATATCACACTAGCATACTTTTTTAGCTAAAGTGTATACATGATTTCCTTCTTCTAGTGCATCGTCAAACATGTGGTCTTGCAAAGAAGGGAATAGGGTGCAATGAGTTTGTAAAAGATCATGCAACACTTTGGAACAAAGAATGGCTCGAAAATTTTCTCCTTTTGGAATCCAATTATCAATTTCAGATAAAGCAAACTTGAAAAATTGTTCTGTTCGTTGACAGATTATTATTACGGATTCACCAGGATAAATGAGTCCACCATGAGTTTTTGCCTGGATGTACGAACTGTCGCCATATTCAGCTCGTGCTTAGGCAAGGTTGGAAGAGAGCTTGACGACATTGTTCACATTTAACTCTCAGGCCAGGTTTTTGATCGTCGACCAACTTTTTGACGACCCAGCCAGCAATGTAGCCTACGCAACTTTTGGAGGAAGAAGAAAGTTGATCAGGGAGTGCATCATTGAATCCAAGAAATTCCTCGAGAAATTTGTTTGAACTATCAGTAGTTCCATCAATTTGGTCTAGACCATACTTTTTCTCGATTCGAAGATCACTCATGGTATCATAAACGGGAGAATCATAGTAATCTATCTTCTTCGTTTTTGGCATAGTGCTAGGCACAGTCAGAATAGTAGTTGAATCCATGGCCTCAACATTACCATTCGTGGCTGCCACTTCGTGACGTACCAGCAGTCTTTTATATGCTGTTACAAACTGAGTACAGGTTGGATTCGGGCACCAATCCTCACATTTTCCAATCGCACAGAAAAAAATCTCTAAATGATCCTGACCTCATTTGTACGTTAATAAATCTTTGATCTGAGATCCTACTGGCTTAACGTGAATATTAGATATCAATTACAGACATGACAGCAGTAATAAAACCAACGAAAGGAACTTTTCGAACAGTTTTCCACATCGGTTTACCTGAAATGTCGGTAATACCTTGCAAGTAATTCCATCTCTTTGAAGACATTTTTCCGCCAGAAAATCTCATCACTTCTTCGCAACGGAGATTCAAACCCTTTGCCAAAAGGGTTTCGGGAATTGAAGAAATCAAATAATCGATTTATACCCCGGATAAATCTCACTGTTGCTGCACTATCTTCGAATTGTGATGAATGCAGATTTTCATCGCAGTATTGTATCGCATATGCAGTACTACTACTGAAGGTCTGAGCTGCTAAAATCACTTTCATTTTCATTTTCAGGAATTCTAGATGAGCTCTCCGAAGCTTATTACCGAGTCTGAGGCCTTCTCGATCTTGTAATTCAATTGGATGTTCAATAAAACGACATTCAATTGAATTACCGTCACTATCTTCCAAGACTTTCAAGGTTCCTAAGCAATTTCTCATCAGTTTTAACATATGCCGAGCATCAAAAAGTACCGAAATCTTTTCATCTGTAGGAGGATGGGGAGAAAAGGGTTTTGCATTGGGCATATCAAACCGTGCTCCAAGTTGTTTCATGGCAGCAAAATTTCCTTCTGGGCCATCTAATGTCACTGACACTACTTCCACGCCAATATCGTGTAGACGAATTGAAAAATCTCTAATCAAACCAGAAGTACTGGCTGAATCCATTCCATTAACGAAGACGTACCCTATTGGAAGCTTCCAGCTTCCATCCACAGACACAACCGTCAATACCACAGTATCTTTGGCTTGTTGTATAGTACCACAGTCATCCAGTTCACTCCCTATATCAACATAACCACAAACCACACCGTGGGGAAATATTCCCAAGTGTGTATTGACGGCGGGCCCCATCTACGCCCAGGGTGGGTGTCCATGCTACCCAACGTGGGGCCAACCCTGGGATGATAACATTGTTCCCAGCTTGGCCGTATTGCTTTGCCCGAGAATTGGTAACACCACGGGCCCAGCATGAACCCAAACTAGACAATCAATACTGCCCCTTCCTTTTTGTTTCGAAGTTGGAAAATCCCTAGCGTGTATATACCATGGGGCTCACCCCGGCCCAGCATGGGCTCCATCCTGCCGATATGGGCTCAAAACTGGGCCAGAGTGGGACCAAAATTCTTACACGCTGAGGATTGTACACACATGCTCGGGATATAAATTCACCCTAATCTTGGCCTAACGCTGGTCCAAATTGGGGCCAAGTTCAAATGTGCCCGCACTAAGATTCATTATCTCCGTTTTTTTTAACTATAATTGTATGGGGAAGCACAACAGGGCCAAGATTCAGCCAACATGGGCCCCATCGTCATTTCCCAATACTGGGTTGAAGAGGATGGACCCAGCCTGGAGCCCATTGTCATTATAGGCAATACACGCTTGGGTTGAATTCCTTTTTTCATGAAAATTCCATCAATCATTGAACTTGTAATAATTTTTTTATTATTCTTTCCAGCTCCAGACACTTCCATCTGCAGAGCGTGAAAACTCTCTGAGGTAAAACCTGCTTCTCCATTAATACTTGAGTACCATGCTCTGAGAGTGTTCGGATGGGGAAGAGCCTTGCAAAATTGATTTCGGACAAAATTATATGCCCTCGGAGAGTGAAAATGAAGCGTGATGGCAAATGATCGTAAACTTGGTGGATAAGTTTCCGCAGAAAGGCCATCTTTTTTTCCTGGTGTCGAGATTTCAAAAGTCTTCTCCCAGCCGGTTCTTTGTTCTGACTATTATTACAGTTTTTAAGGTACCGGGTCAAAAGCTGAGAAACGTCACTATTCGCAATAGTATTCAAGCATGAAAGTCCATTCTCACTAATCATGCCATTACGACGTGATTCACTTACTATTTCAGTTTGTATTCAAAATTTTTCCTTGAGTCGCCTTACACGCTGCTTCTGCAACTTTGATTTCATTTGCAATTTTCGTTTGTTGCTCAGTAACTGTTTTTTCAAAGTTTCTGGAGTGGAATAATAATTATGATCGTGATTGAGGGGCTGAATATGTCGAGGAGTATCTGGAATTTTACTATTATTTTCAGTTATACCACTCTCATTAGATTTGGTGGTTCTTTCAGCGAAAATCGATCCGATGAAAGTATAAATCTGAATAATTGAACAGCAAAAGAAGCAGGAAGAAAGGAAGATGATGTTTTCTACAGAACATGTTGTCACGATCGTGGATGCAATTTCTTTGTCATTTGTATTATCTGCAAGAATAATATAAAGAATCATGTATTTCATTGATTTATTCATTCATAAGATGGAACATATAGAACAAAAATTTATAGTCATTAATACAATTAATTAAAAACAGAAAAAATACTACTATAGGAATTGATAAACACCCACAAATATTTTTGAAAATTTATCAGAGTCTATAGAAGGATTTCTGCTATGAGATTTTTCCAACAGGGTAACATTAACTAACCAGTCATTTCCACTAAATCACTTTCATTTATTACTTCCAGATCACTATCATCCTCAGGTTCACTCAATTTTAACGGTTTTGCATCTGGAGAGTTATCTGAACATGGTCGTTTATCACCTTTCATCAATGATTTACAGTTTGCAGGATTTTATGAATAATCACATCGATTTTGAAAATTTATATCATCAGTCACATCACTGGCAAGACTTTTATTGGTATCTGGAATAATTATAATCAATAATAAATAACTCTCATGTACGTTATTGTGATATTGTACTTTGTAAGTAATACCTCCACAACTGTTTATGGTGAATACAGTTGGAAATAAATTGTTTCTCAAACCCATTGACCCTTCACGTTGATTATGAAAACATTTCTTCTCAAAATGATGATCGCAAAGCAAACTTTTTTCATTAGGACAAAAGTTTTCTTGTTCAACCGCTTCCAACCATTCTTTTAGGAGTTTTTCATTTTTCAGAGGGAACCTATACGCATCAAGTTTCTTCATTGTTTTCATTTACCAATGATTTTTCAATAACTTATACAGCACACCCACTAATCCCTGGTGGGAATAGAGCGTTGGAGCATGATGAAACGCGACGAAAGCGTAACCTAAAAGTCATCCAAGCGCAACAAAAAAAAATCTCAACGTAATTTAGGAGGGAATTGGGACATTTTCACGCTTCATTTGTTTCAATATCCGCTTCCCTCACTTTTGGGTTCCCACTAGGGATGCCCAACGTAGAGGTAACACGGAGGATGTGTTGTAAAGAAAACTATATTCTTAATTCATGGACCGATAGAATTTCAATTTTCTTCCAGAACATTCAACTTACTCGGGGAGAGATATATTCGATCCTGGTTTTTTTTTACGTTGGAACAACTTACGCATTGCAGATGATATTATTCAAATTCTGTTGGTATACTTCCTGGCAAAAGTCTTGATCTCCAGTTAAATTATCAAAACATTTCTTCTGAAAGTGATCAGAACATAATTTCCTATTTTTCACATCATCTATTGTTGAATGATGAAGACCAGTATTATGTAGCCGAAGTTTATATTTGTCTGGATCTAATGGAAATACACACACCACAATATATTCATGAGAAACAAGTTTCCCTTTTGGTACATTAATAAAAAAAAAGTATTGGACATACATTACCATTATTCATTATTATAGGATGATGATTTTTCCGTATTCAAACACAGAATAATACATGTTAATAAATAAAACATGGATTTAACCTTGAAATCCTGATCTGATAATACTTACTTGTGGAAAGATCTATTTCCCTTGGTTTCTGTTCGCTCGCAAAACATACATTGGAAAACCATGGTTTACTTTTTGATTGATCATAAAATACTTGATATGTACTGAAAATATCATAGCACTCGCACATTAACCCTGGGATTTGCCACGATACTTTGTCCGCTTTCACTCACTAAAACATGGCAGATGAGACATCCAAATTGCTTCACCCGAACCTATTGGATTGTGCATCCAGTGTATATAGAAATCAGTGGCAACCACCCACCTCTCTATCCTTCACTTACGCGCATGCTCAAATGAACGCCGAGACAGAAGGATGATTTTCACGAGCCAGCGCTGCAGCCAGTGATGCCAGCGGTACAAGGAATCTACCCCCTCCATGGAGCCAGCGTACAGACGCACACTCATGCACTCCCAATACTCCCAATGGGAGTGCATTATTGTGCGTGCCGCTGGCATCACTGCCTGCAGCTACCCTTACCTGTTGACTTTCAACAAATTCAAATTTTCCAACGTCTATGGACGTGCCCGTGCACGTGATTCGCAAAGTGCACCACTTATCGATATTATTTGTGTTATGGACATGAATTTCACTCCTACACGATGAACGATTTTCGTAAGTAATATTCTCAAGATAATTGTGAATGTTATTGTAACGTGGATAAGTAGATGAAGTAAGAAAAGCGAGAGTGGGGATTGGGCCTTTGGGAAGGGACAGCAGAATGAGATTGCGAGAAGAGAATGAGACCAGACGTTATCGGAATCTCAGTATGGATACTTGAATTAATATCATTATTATAAACGATTTCTCAAAAAGGAATACAACTTTCATATGAAGTATCAAATGAAAATTCATTGTGCTATCACTCAAATAGTCAAAGGACGGGAACATCTCGTCAATCTCCAAAACAATATAACAAGGATACGTATCATTTTCAATCATATCCATTTACATTTGTATATTTGACCCATAATCGATTGAAATCTCAAGTTATATGGTTTCGTACTTCATTGCAAATTCGAATTATTGAGATTTTATGATATGAGCTCTGATGATCTGGCTTGTGGGTTGAGTATCCATATAGAAAGTGAAATATTGTGAATAACTTGAGATCAATATCGGTTGAAATTGGGGAAAATATTGAATACATATAGTTGGATATCAACAAATGTATATATATACAGGGTGGGGCATTTAAAGTGTCGCGGGCGTTTTTCCAAAAATGAAGTGAGATACGAGAAAATTTTTCGGACAAAAGTTGTAGGGTACCGAGGGGGACATCCGATGGTGGCCTTGGCTTTGACCTCAAATCTCATCTTCGAGGGCATTCTGAGATCAACTCTTGTTTTTTAAATAGCATCTCATATCTTTTACTGCAGATTTGGATTCTAGGTCAAAAACCAAGAAACTTTTGTCTGAACCATTTTCCTGAAATCCGCAAAAATGGCGCTCTAATCGATATTGTTCCATTTTGAATCTGACATTCGAATAACTCGAAAACGAAGGGTCTTGCAAAAGAATGTTTCGTACAAAAGTTGTCAATACACAACACATTTCAATCGTCTACATTACCACCATTCAGAGCTCACGCGATGTAAACAAACGACGGGGTTCAGTGAAAATTCACGATTTTGAAAGTCAGTTTGTCAGGTACATTTGATTATTACTTGGTTTATGACAAATTGAAAATCATGGATATCCGATACACGATTTCTGAAAAGATCGATATGATCTACATTTACGTTGAAGTGCATAAGAACCCCAGACAAGCATATGACTCGTATGCAGAACGATTTCCTGAAAGAACAACGCCATCCATTAGGTATTTTCAACGCATTACAAAATTATTCTCAGAAACGGGAAGTGTTACAAGGGAAAAACGACATCGAATGAGAACTGTTAGCGGAGAAAATGCGGAAGTTAATGTACTAGTTGCAGTAGCCAATAATCCACACGTGAGCACTCGTGAAATTGAACTCCATTCGGGAATTTCTCGAAGAAGTGTTCTTCGAATACTGAAACGTCACAAATTCCGTCCGTATCACATTTGTTTGCATCAAGACCTTCACGGTGATGATTTCGGAAATCGTGTACAGTTTTGTCGATGGGGTCTAGCGCAAATGCACAATAACAACTTCATCAACATATTATTTTCTGATGAGTCGACGTTCACCAATCATGGTCAAGTAAATCGACATAATATGCATTACTGGGCGACAGAAAATCCAAGATGGTTACGTCAAGTAGAGCATCGAAGACAATGGGCTGTGAATGTTTGGTGTGGTATTTTTCGATCTCGAGTAATTGGACCGTACTTCATTGCAGATACGCTAAATGGAGAGGAGTACAGACATTTCTTAGATCAAGTACTTCCAACATTACTTGAAGACATACCTATTCAGGAACGATTGAATATGTGGTATCAACACGATGGTTGTCCATCCCATTATGCAGTCACAGCTCGAGAAATATTGGACAGAGATTATCCTGGACGATGGATAGGACGTCGTGGACCAGTTCATTGGCCTGCTCGTTCTCCGGATCTTACTTCTCCAGATTTTTTTTTATGGGGATACATAAAAGATACAGTTCATCAACAAGCACCGACTACACCTGAGAATATGCGTCAACGAATCATCAATGCATGCGCGAGCATCAATGAAGATATTTTAGCACGAGTTCAGCAATCTTTTGTAAAACGTTTTGAAATGTGTATTGAAGTCGAAGGCCATCATTTTGAGCATCTACTGCATTAAAATTATCCAAGTGATGTAGACGATTGAAATGTGTTGTGTTTTGTCTGTTATACCCCATCACATCCGTTTCAGTTCAAGGGGTCCCCCTTGGAATCAGACAACTTTTGTCCGGAACATTCTCCTCCAAGACCCTTCGTTTTCGAGTTATTCTAATGTCAGATTCAGTATGGAACAATATCGATTGAAGCGCCATCTTTGCGGATTTCAGGAAAATGGTTCAGACAAAAGTTTCTTGGTTTTTGACCTAGAATCCAAATCTGCAGTAAAAAATATGAGATGCCATTCAAAAAACCCTCAGAATGCCCTTGAAGATGAGATTTGAGGTCAAAGCCAAGGCCACCATCGGATGTCCCCCTCGATACCCTACAATTCTTGTTCGAAAAATTTTCTCGTATCTCATTTTATTTCTGGAAAAAACGCCCGCGACACTTTAAATGCCCCACCCTGTATACAGGGTAAGGCATTCATCTGGGGACAACGGAATATCTTGGTGTGGTCACCTCTTTCGGTACAGGGTTTGACACAAAAGTTGTAGGGTGTCGAATGGGCTATTCAACAGTGACCTTGAAAATGTCCTCGACCTTGATCCCCGAGGTTATTTGAAGGTCAACTTCAAAATTTCAAATCGGATACCCCCTATCTGACCCCGGGAATGAAAACAGCGCAAAATTTCACGTCCAGATATGACCTTGACCTCAAGGTCGGGGCAATACCAAGGTGATTCCAAGGTCGAAAGAGAAGAAATTTTGTCACACGAGAGTTATGCAACATGGAGGCTGAAAGCGGCAGGACCTGGAATGACCTTGACCTTCAAGGTCGTTTGAAGGTCACCTTAGGAATCAAACCAATTTGTTTTTGTCTTCTCAACGTGCGTCGGGGTGCTTGTTTCCAGCGAGTCCCCTCGCTTCTCACCGTGCATCGAGGTGCTTGTTTTTGGTGAGTCCCTTTGCCTCTTACCGTGTGTCGGGGTGCTCTTTTCCAGGGATTCCCGTCGCTCCTCACAATTTTGAATGCTCGTTTGGTTTGAAACCGAGTTATTCCAACAAATGTCCGAATTGGTGACCTTCAACTCCAATGCACCTATTGATCCGTACTTCAAAAGATCGTACACAACTTCGGAGCATATTAGGTGGTATTTTGGCACAAGCGTCCTTGATCCGCTGTATCGTGTTCCCTCGAGATGTTCGCACTTGTTTGTAAACTTCGCTCTCCCAGTAATCCCATACAAAGAAGTCTGGCGAGCTGAGGTCTGGCGATCTTGCTGGCCAATTCACTGGACTACTCCTCACGATCCAGTGTCCGTCGAATTCTTGATCTAAATCTCGACGAGCAACTTGAGAATAATGCGTCGGACATCTCCCGTTTTGAAACCACATTTGTTGCCTCACAGCTAACGTTACGTCCTTAAGTGAAAGCGGAAGTTCGTTTTCCCAAAGAATCACGGTATTTCCCGCCGTCTTAGTGACCCTCAATAGAGCGTGGACCCACAAGCTGGTCATCAATTATCCCACGCCAAACGTTTACAGACTATTGACGCTGATGTTCAACTTGACGTAACCAACGTGGATTTTCATCACTCCAGGAGTGCATGTTATGCCTATTAACCGTGTCATGGTTTGTAAAAGAGGACTCGTCCGACAATAGCACTTCAGCGAAGAAATCAGAATCTAATCGGATTTGTTCACGTGCCCATTGGCAAAAAAATAATTCGGTTTTGAAAATCATTACTACGGAGTTCTTGGTGCAATGAAATGTGGTGGGGGTGATATTTGAGTTTTTTCGATATCCTGCATACACTACGTTGCGAAATTTTAGGATCATGTTCGATTTCTCGAGTACTGACATGAACATCAGCATTCACTGCAGCTAATACAGCAATTCCATTGTCGATTCCAGTAAGTGTGTTGCGACGGACTCTTCCTCTATTTCCAACACTTTCCTCTCACATGAACTGTTCAACGACCCGATAGAAAGATGCTTGAGATCGTACGTTGTTGGGAAAACGTTCAGCATAATGTGTAACAGTGGCATCAAGATTCCTGGCACATTTACCGTGACTCAGCATCATTCCTATTCTTCCTCCTACAGAAATGGCTTGCATCTTCGGAAGAAAGTTTCACAGAGATGAAATTCGGGGAGAAATTAGCAATCAGCAGAAGAAAAGATTAGGGGAATCAGAATACAGGAATCAGAATATTCGTTGGCGTGCCGAGTTATGGACCGAAAATATCGAGAGACAGAACGCAATTACACACATCGATTTGATGTGGTATGTCTTATTTTCATGTAATGCTTCGAATTCAACGACCGTGTATGTTGACAACCGTGTGCGACTGTGTTTACGCCCGTGTTTGTGTACATTTGGTGTGAAATAATTGATCACAAGCTTATGAGTGTCCATTTCATTGGAGGTAACTCAAACCATGGAAAATATCGTGATCTTTTGAAAAACCAACTTCCGCTTCTGCTTGTGGATGTAATGTTAGCTGTAAACCAACAAACGTGGTTCCAAGGCAACAAATGTGTGCCTAGATTGACGCTTATTCTGGTTTTACCCAAATTGCAATGAGTGCGCTGCCTGAATGAGTTGCGAAAAAATTTTCAAAAATCCTTGCGAAAGCACTCCACTATCTCTCAATAAGAACAGGTGCCACAGGGCACCTCCTTCTCCCCATTTGCTTTGACCTCCACTATTATGTATTATGGAGACCGACTATCCGAAGAATATGATTTTCATATGGTTCTAATCGGTTATCCGTGTACTTTTTGAAGAAGATTTTCCAATTTTGGAAATTCCAAGATGGCGGTCTTGATAATTCGATCAGTTGTGATTTTTTGAAATGTCATACTAAAACCTCCAACTTGGAATTCCCAAAACTGAGAATTCCTCGCAAGAAGTACATGGAGAACTGGATGAAACCGTATGAGAATGATATTTTTCTGTTAGATTCCTGGTGAAAAACTTCTGTTGAGTTTTGTTCACTTTTGGCACAGTAGGGTTTCAATGAAATTCAACGAAATTCCGTAAACTTGAACGAACTTTGATGGGAGTCAAAAATTTGATTCAAGGTTGTCACGTCCCGCAATTTCTCGACCTCAAAGCAATCCTTCAGAGTATTGTTTTGAGGCGGATTGCGAGATTTTTGCCCGCCTTCCCCCTGACCACACGTTTTTTTCCCTCGCTATTCTAAAATTTCTCTTTCCTCTCTTTGCCCGTGCATTGTATATGTGCGAAGCAGAGAGATTTTTCTTCTCCGACCGTACACTCTCACGTCTTGCTGCTTGGAGTCTCATGCATACACGATTATCCGTGTGTGCGTGCGACTCTTCGTTGTGTGTGTTGCGGGTGTACTATACCGTCATTGTTCTCTCCCTTACCCTTTTCTCTCAACACCTTTTTCTTTTGACAGGGTTGTCGAGAGGCGATCTCGGAAAACCTCCTTAGAGTTTCCCATAGTATTCCCTGTGCTTATACCTGATTTCAAATGATATTTTCTCATTCCTTTTTATGAATATCCCACATTGTTCTCGGCCGGTCGCATACGTGCATTGTCGGTGTTGAGGCCAGCAAAAAAATCTGTCCTCGACAGCGATAAGGCACGTGCGGGACTCATCAGCGCCGGAACCCAACACCGGATTTCTTCGAATTCCGACGTTGGGTTGAAGTGCTGACTACGCCGAAAAAAATATTCTTCTCACCTTTATTCCATCATTCATTTTTTCAACCCCCTTCAAGCCCCGAGATCGTCGTTCGACAACGCCCTGTTGGTTAGTCTCCGCTCAATTCTCCACCACGTGTGTTTTCCGCGATGTAAGTTTCCCGCGTTGAAACTCTCTTCCTCTCTCTCTTCACGGGCCACGGTGACCAATGGTTCACAACCGCCAAAGAAGATTTTAACAGGGGTCTATGTTTCCCCCTGTATAAATAAACAAGAAATGTGTACTCGTAGGAATTTCCCAAGTCATGAAGGGATGAATTGCTTTTGTATGACAATTCTGGGCCCTTCCGCTTGCGAGATAGGTGCGACCCGCGAAATCTTTATTTTTTTTTGGCGTGTTGGGGTCCATATGGTCTCCGAGGTTTCTCCTGGAGAGATTGAGGAAGCAGAGTTTTCTCCGCGACACGCGTAAAATCTCCTGATGTTTCTCCTATTTGTTGTTGTTTAGTGTAGTAAAAGTGACTAATAAAACCCAAGGATACACGTTCGGACAATATTCCCAAATTATACTAACCAAGACTCTCAACTCTATAATAACTAAGACTCAACCACCGCTTTTCTTTCTCTATCTTTTCCCCTTTCCTCCGAATTTCCCTCCTCCCGTCGAATCGCTAAAGGAAAATGATGACAAATTAATATTAAACCGTTTGATCTCAATTTTGTAAAATGTTTGCACGACAAATTTTTTTTTTATACTTTAAACAGAAAGTTCAGCTCCTTTCTACTCGTAGGAATAACGAAACATAATCCTCATTATTGCTTCACGAAGTATTGTGAATCAGATATTGTAATCAATGTCAAGTCAATCATATTATAATATGAAATGAATAATATTCAGATAAACGAATTTGATTGAATTGATGAAATTGTGTTATTAGACCACACAAAAATAACATTATATGCATTTTGAACATCAATAATATAAAGCGAACGTTCCATGAATCGTCAAAAGGGAGTAAAGGTTGCGGTGAGCTCGACGGGAAATTAAAAGTCTCGCTCATACCGTAACAAGGTTCTTGAATTTTGTGGATAATTATTGAAATGCACCCAAATTTTCTTGAATTCAGCTGAGTTTTCCTAATTTTCAATGAGAACCGAATGTGCTGAAAGTCAAGGGAATCAATGAAATTTCTCCGTCAGGGATGTTATCCATGCTAGATCATGATGAAGTTGAGATCAAGTGGAGGAAAGTAGGTGCCCTGTGGCACGTGTTCTTATTAAGATACAGGAAAGTGCTTTAGCAAGGATTTTTCAAATTTTTTTGGAACTCATTCAGGAGGGGTACTCATTGGAATCCTGGGGAAGCCTGAATGAGCGCCACTCTGATGTGGATATGCTCCGCAGTTGGGTACGATCTTTTGAAGTACGGATCAATAAATGCATTGCAGTTGAAGGTCCCCAATTCAGCATTTGCTGGAATAAGTTAAGTCCAAACAGAAAAACAAGACAAACTCGTTTGATAACGAACTCGTTCAATTTCTAAGGTGACCTTCAAACGACCTTGAAGGTCAAGGTCATTCCAAGGTCCTACCAGTTTCAGCCTCCGTGTTGCACAACAACTCTCGTATGACAAAATTTCTTTCCTTTTGACTTCGGAATCACCTTGGTATTGCCCCGACCTTGAGGTCAAGGTCATATCTCGACGTGGAATTTCGCGCCCTTTCCATTCCCGGGGTCGAATAGGGGGTGTCCGAGTTGGAATTTTGAACTTGACCTTCAAATGACATTGGAGATTGAGGCCAAGGACATTTCCAAGGTCACTGTTACATCGCCCCTTTGACAACCTACAACTTTTGTATGAAACATTTTCCCAAAACAAGTGATCCCGCCGAGATATTCAGTCGTCTCAAGATAAATGCCTCACCCTGTATATCGTTGGTACTGAAACAGAACCTCGTATCTCGTTTTCTGACGATTTCGAGTTTTTATCGGGATAATGATCAGGACCCGCTATGACACAAGTACCCACACTCTTGTGAGGAATACTTACCTGGTTTTTGTTCCTCGAACATAATTAATAACTCGTATCACAAACTACAAAACAATAACATCCATCAACTCGTATCTCAAGTTACGAGGTTCAACGTGTGAGAAAAGATTCGAGATCATACGAGATATGTTAACCTGGAATTCCAAACGAGGAATGTTTCAGTGATGTATATATGTGATGAATTTAATGATTACAATTTGTTCATAACTTATTATGGATAATTTTTCATTGTTGAACGCTACATCAATCTGATATTTTGGACAGTTCAAAGTTCGGTGAGTATGATTTCCCACTAATTTCACATATTTTATGACCTCACTTGATGTTCATAGTATGTTTGTTGTTATTCATTTGTGGAAGGATCAGTTGGGAATTCATAGAACTTCATTAGTACACGTTCAGTGTTGATATGGAAGGAAAAGTAAATATTATTTTAAGATGTGATATAAGCCCAAAATGTATCACAAAAATTCCTATTGCATCCATCAATTTTGTGTAGGTTATGGCTGGCAGAAACAGAAAAAGGAATGAAAAAAAATCGAAAATAATCTCAGATAACTCATCGGGAATTCGTCGTGTTACAAGGAGTAATCGGTTGAATACGGACAAAAATACCATTATACAACCTGCAATCAATTGTCAATCTGAGATTATTGAGGCTTCAACTGATCATTTCCCATCAACATCAATCAACAATGCTCCCCGAATTGTCGATAATTCATGTGAAAAACCCCTCAGTCACGATGTATCATCAAATATCGTTGAAGAAGTTGAACTGGTATCGCACAAAAAATATGATATCCTTCAAATTTGTGATAATCCACCAAAGATATACAGAAGTGAGATCAAAACTACAATTTCTCCGCAACAACCACGAAGCTTCCAAGATTCTTCTGCTGACCTAGCTAATTCCACTGTATTCATTTTTAATGAATCAACTGGGAATTTGGTACCGATATCATCGACACCGGTTGAGGGTACTGAATATAATTTTGATTCTGGATTTTATGAAATGCATTTGGATGGAACCACAGGAGAGTTTGTATGTGATATGGAATCAGACGAGTCATCGCGAGCCGAAGTGTTCGCTGAAAACCTATCTGATGAAGAAAATGTTGATGTTCAGACAATTCATAAGAATGAACATATTGCCGAAACTTCCAAAGTTGTTTCAAATGAGCAGTCAGGGTTGTTATCAAGAAAAAGATCGCGAAGAGGGTGTTACAATACCTCAGAATGGGGAAGAAATAAAGCCAAGAGAGCACGGGAGGGAGGCAAGAGTTACTATACTTTAGGTAAAGAAACCGGTGAGGGTAATATAGGATACATTTCAAGAGAAGCACGGACGATGAAACCAAGATGTAGTTCAGAAAAATGATCCAAGAGTAACATGAAAAAATGTAACGGAATTACTGAGAAAGCGAGACAAATATTAGTCAATACATTTTGGAATGACCAAAATTGGGATCAAAGAAAATCATATGTAATCTCTCTTATAACTGGAGAAGTAATTCCTAGATCAGATGCAACTATTATGTCACGTCGAAACATAAGTTTATATTACCATTTGCTGGTGGATAACGAACAACTGCCAGTTTGTAAAAAAATGCTTTCAAATACTCTCGGCTTAGGTGAATGGCTAACAAATCATTGGCTTGAAGAATCTAATGATAACGATACTCCTGAGAAGAAAAATGCAAAAGATGACAAAATAATTGCAAAATCTGATGTCACAAAGCAATCCCATTCGAAATCATTCCTTGAAAACTTACCCAAACTCGAATCACATTATTGTCGACAAAATAGTTCAAAATTGTATCTCCAAAATTCCTATAGGTCAGCACAAGACGTTTACCGTGATTTCAAAACTTATACGGAAAAGTGTGGTATTTCTGATAAAGGAATAGCAAGCTATGAACTCTTGCGAAAAATGCTACATGAAATGAATATTGGTATATTCGTACCATGAAAAGATCAATGCGACACATGTTCTTCATTTCAAAATGGTAATATTCCACAGGATGCTTCTAACACTTATTTGAAAGGAAAGGATCGTGCTAGGGAGGGGAGAGAAAATAACAAATTGAGTGCGATTGCTGGAGAAATGAAGGTGTTCACAGTTGATGTGCAAGCAGTTCAAATGGTACCGTATTTACCAGCAGGTGCAGTTTATTTCAAACGGAAACTCAATTCCCATCAATTTACTATTCACAATATTGCGAATGGTAATGTTGTATGTTACGTCTGGCACGAAGGTGAAGGCGGTATGGATGGAAATATTTTCGCATCTTGTTTAATAGATTTTTTAGAAAATGGAATTGATCTGAATACACCAATAATTTTTCATATTGATGGATGTAGTGCACAAAATCGTAATGTGACTGCAGCGAATGCTTCACAGGAATTTGCAATAGAGAAAAAAATTATTATATATCAAAAATACCTGGTTGAAGGACATACACAAATGGGGTGCGATTCTTTCCATTCAACTATTGAAGCCTAAAAAAACGCGGATTATATATACCTGCGAATGTTGTGCAAATCATTCAAGAAGCAAGATTAAAAAATCCGTACAAAGTGAAATACCTTGATCATACCTTTTTCAAGAATTATTCTGAGATGAAATTGTATAAGTCTATTCGACCACACGGAGAAAAATTTGGGGTAGCAGATACAGCAATTGCGATGAATTTGACAAAATCCACATGTAAATATAGGGATAGCATTTCTGCGGTGGAAATTCTACATCATTTTCGCTGTAAATTGAAAACGTCGCAATTCTACCGCAATCTGATGTAATTTTAATATACGCACTTCATAACTATCACATACATCAAATGTAAATTCTATTGTCATGATGAATGAAATATAAGCAGTATGACAAGCGATATTTACTTCAAACTTATGAAATTTGTACATCAGTCTGATGTAAAATACATGTTAGGATTTTTGAATGAAATTTCAATTGCTCATTCATATATTTTATGCATACGCGAGAACTACGATAATAACTACAACAATTTTTGTTAATTTTCCAAAAGCCACAAAGATGGGGATAAAATTTAAGTGATTAAAGTTTTACATTATTTGCGCCGCATTTTTATGAATTTTCACTGACAATTGAAATAAAAAAAATTGTATCTTCCCAATTATTTCTTGCTGTTGTGTTTTTTGTTGGATTTGCAATGAGACAATATATACAAACGCAGTTTTGAGCAGTGAAATGAACTTTAATCACTCAGCTTGAATTATCTTACATCTTACATATTACATATTACAATGAGATACAATACAATGTTATGTCGCCTTATTCTATCATTATCACTAACCGTACGCTATGGGTGGAGATTCAAGTTTTTAATATATATCAAATGTAGGAACAAACTGATACTCGCGGAAAACTGTTGAAACTGTTTGCGCCATCTTTGTGACGCGATTTTAATCATTTTGAACTAAAAGGAGTGTTACAAAGCTTCTCAGTAGTATTACCAACACAGGCGAGTAGTTTTTGCAGAAGCAATTGTTGAATACACATTAGATTGCGGTCACTGTATATTTGAGAATGAGAATGAAATTCCTGGGAAATAAATCAGATTATCATTCAAAAAAGCATGAGTAACATTAGCAACTGTACTTGTTGAATGTACATTGGATTGCTGTAGAATTGAATAAGTGGAAATGTGGTTGAGCATGCCTTATGGCATCACGTTCGTGAAAAGTAGATTCAGTCGAATGTAATGGAAAATTTACATTGTTCGTGGTCAATAATATCATAATGAATATATTTTTGGATTGGCGTAATTTTTACAATCTTCCAAAGCAATGATCATGTACGTATCATGTGAGTTTCATCAAAATTAATGTAGAAATTACATTTAAAGTTTTATCTATGCACTGATGTTAAATTTACATTATAATTTTCCTCCGTGCAGGAAACAAAACTGGAGATCCTACTGTTCTTCAACTAAGGGGTTTAAAATATAGCAAAACGGGTCTCACGTACAATTTATCTCTTGCTGATCCCTGGACAGATATTCCTCAGCGTTTGAATAAAAAGTTGTCTGAAGCTCAAGTTCAACAATTATATTCAAGGCCTATCCCCATTCCTTTGCGTAAATATCGAGATTTGCAGGCTTTGAAGCAATCAATTTATGAAGATTACCATTCCTTCTATGACAATCTTCCTTTCATAAACAATTAAAAAAAAGTTCAATTTTCTGATAAAGATTTGACGGAGTTTTACGTTAGTTTTGATAGACAAACAAGGTAAGATTTTTTTTGCAATATTTGAAATTGAGAAAATGTCTACACATAAATTGAATACAATATCATGAGATAATTCGAATGAATTGAATTTGGATAAAACACGATAGATAAGATAGGGAAAACATAAAAAAAAATGTTCCATATAATTTTTTTTTTTCATTTAAGAGTGTGATGTTCAAAAGCCGGTAAAAATTGATGTTCCTAATATATTATGTGATTTTACGTACTGAATTGGAAGGAATAAAGAATTTATATCATTCATATGAATCTGCATCATTATTGTGTGCGAAGGAAATATCATATCTTGAGTAAAAAATAATTAATCAACGTAAACGAACGTTTTTACGTGCCTTTGAAATACAAAATTTGTGCAACATAAATACTGGATTTGAGTGCACACATATTTTTTGTGACTTAAGTTCTTTGTATCGATAAAATACAAAAACACCTAACACTTATTATATAGCAAAATTTGCGGACTAACAACTCGTATCCTAATAAATATACTAAAATTGTAGGTTATCATACACTCCATGTTCCGATTTTGATATGGAAAAATATATAAGCACATAATCTTTGATATTAATAAGGATGATATGAATAATAAACCAAATTATATTAATTATAACGTTTTTTAGCTCTCCTGTAAAGTTGAGATTTTGGAGATACGAGGTTCTGTCATAGTACCGACGATATGTGTGCGTGAGTAGACATTAGTGGCCTTCTTTTGTAGAAATAATTTTATCCGCATGTGTAGATGCGCTATATAATATAGTGATGGCATTCGTGAGAAATTCCATTATATACTCATCATAAACGTATATATTCGAAAAAATCTCTGATCGCATGTTGAGACTTATCTGGCCGAGGCCACATAAACTTCTGGGGACGTGGATGTTACGTAAATGTACTTATACGAGTATGTTATGATGACTCTTCACACGCTGAATGGAGAGGTTACTGGAGATTATTCCAGTTCATGGGAAGTGTATGTCATGTAGATTTCAAAGTCTTCGGCTTTCTATAAAAGGATGCAGAAGCAGTTTTTACATCAAACGATAACCAAATTATTCAATGAATCATCTTTGGAATTCAGAAGAGTTAGTAATTTGGCAATAAAGAAATTGTGTCTGAGATCCATAGATGCATAGGCAACGCTCATCGGATATTTTTTGACCTCTCTTTCTACTCAAGGAACCATACGACAATGATTAAATAGTCTTCCAACCGGAATTCTTGCTCTGAAAGATATCTTGAGGATATTAAAAGAATGTATGGTTCAGTAAAAATACTTCGTGCTCATAATATCTTGGAAGTATTCAGAGGCCCCACAAGTTCTGACAGTCCTTACAAATATATATATGTGTCTTTCCGAAGATCCATGACTCCACTGCAGTTTCTTTTCACTCACAGGATGTATAACATCATATCCACGGTATCTATACAGAAATTGTTCCTGTGAAACTAGCTTTTTGGGAAACTCATGTTGCTTTTCGATTTTACCGTAAGTCCTTCCAAAAGCGCAACATTCATCATGTGAACGAATACACAATTATTAGAAGAAAGCCCTGATTGAAGTCTCTTTGCGATTCATAGAACGTTAGTCAGATGATAAAGTATTAGCCTCTAAGAGAACACAAAGTTCTGGAGGAAGTTCCATGAACATAGAAGGGGAGTGCGAACTTTCAAACGTTCGATGAATCTTCATTGAACGCACATCAACTTGATATCCAACTGGAATGGACCCACAATGCTTGTGCTCTGTTGGGTAGATTTCGAAATTCATTCCTTAAAACAATGCAATGAAAATCTTTCACTCAACTTTTATGAACCCTCCTCCCGTATGACTTGATATGGAATTGATCCATGGTGCAGTGAGAAGTCACTTGGGCGACGATTATGAAAACCCAATTCAATTTCAGTGGCGGAGAGAAGTTTTTCCTACACAGGAGAATTCAATGTATTCAAAGTTTGAATCGTTTATGGGAACGAAATCAGAACCCTAATTCATGAAATCTGATGAATCATGGTCATGTCTCTTCTCGAATCCACTCTTCAAAACTGAAAACATCGTTCAAAGAGCGTACTTTTTTTTGGTCCTCCACTGCAAAATATTGTGTTATTTGATTAATAATTCGTTTCAATAAACGATCCAAACTTCAGCAACATGAAATTCATAATGATTCCTATGCTTGAGTACGAATATGCCAACAGATTCATAGCGAAACATCATCACAATTTCCTAAAAAATCCGTATCTGAATCATGAAATCTCTATCCAAAATGCATATCCTTTCATGATTTGACTATCCTCTTGTGAATCGCCAAGAGAATTCACCAAGGGTGTATGACATTCATTCCTGGGCATAACTCAGCTTGAGATGGCACAAAGAACGTCCTATATAATCCCAGATTCTCCAGGAACGTCAGCATTAGAAACGTCTGCATGATCAAAACGGACTCAGGTTCGTGTTTGAAGGGTCTTCGAGTTCTCTGGGAACGTTTCTATGCCTGTTCCCATAACGAAGACATATTTGATATGTCACTGAAGAAGCTGTGTAGGATGATTGACACAAAAGATACCACGGGGCGAATGAAATTAGGCTGAAAAGGATATGGTACATGTCCAATAATCATCCAATAATTGTTTTCATCTCTTTTCACATCAAATGACTCGATTGGGGATATAAATGTTGTGTGTATCTTCGGCAGAAGTATCACAATTGATTCGGATAACTCTCATCAGTTTCTAAATGAAAAAAATTTTCTTCGTGATCTGTTCGAACAAATTTTTCATATGGAATATTTCTGTAGATTTTTGTTCATTGTCGATTCACGTATCTCTCCACACCCTTCGGCTGAATTCATACACATCGAAAAGTCCGAAAAATGGGATTCGAATCTGCAGAGAATTCTAGCATCCATTCAATCGGATACCTGAACGCCGTTTTGTTCGCCGGGGAATTTCGATGAATGTTAATGGTGTTTGATGATCCATGAGGTATTTAATTTTTATCCTTGCTATCGATTCAACTGGGAATAATTCAACAAATTCTAAGCCTTGCATGGTTCACCTCACAAATTCCTCACCAATTGTGTTACGACTTTTGACAGGCCTGACAAGGTCTTAAAGTCCTCACAAGTACATATACGTGTCTTTCCAAGGATCCGTTACTCCACTCCCGTTCCTCTCCACTCACAGAATACATACCGTGAAATGGGGTGAATAGAAACGTCTCTAGAGTGATCATTCACCACTAGTTTTTACTTTCTACGAGTGTTTCTATTCACTCCACTGTTCCCATTCACCCCGTTTTACGGTCTTATTATATCGACGCTTCTGTTCTGAAGGGAAATTGTTTCTGAAAAATTAGTTTGTCATGAAAACTGATGTAGTTCGAGTCTACAGTGATTCGTTCCGGAAGCCCTTCAATCATTCACATTCTTGCCTGAATATTCATTGGGCAAACGGATACAAAATCTTCAGATCTCCCTGATTGGAGTTTCATTATGATTCATAAGAGTGTAGTCATACATAAAGCCTTATAGATTCCGATAATCATTCATTATAGCAATGCGATGGGAATGAATCACTCGGCCTCCTAAATAATCCTCTTGCATGACTTGTTATGAAGTTCGTCCATGGCCCAGTGTTAATTCCCTCTGTTCATAATTATGGGAATCCAAGTTCAAATCCAGCAGTGAAAAAAACTTTTCCCTGCATGTGAGAATCAATTATGGATTTTGTGCCGTCGCATATCAAATCGCAGTCTGAATCAGTATTGATCCTTCATGATGATTCAAATGTTTGACTACGAATATTGCATAAGAATTCCTACCGAGACATCATGATAATTCCATTGAAAATTCCTAGCTCAATCATGAAATCGCTGTCCAGTCCCATATTCTCCCACCATTTGCCTATCCTTTGGTGAATCGCTGGGAGACATTGACTCAGTCATCCAAAAATTTTTGCCACGTTATGTTGAATACCTATTATGATAAATGGATGATTTCAATTGGTAATGTTTGAACTAATGAATATTATTTCTTGAATTGTGTGTACTCAGTCACCACAAAATCTGAATATCATATTACAGCTAAGTGTAAAAAGCTGAGTGTATCTTACGCATACAGCGCGAATAAAAATCCTTCATTTTTTTCTGCGCGATGAATGCAGTGTTGACTCGCTCCCGGAATGAATGACTGTAGAATCGAGGGACACCATCAGCTGTCATGGAGAATCAATTTTGTAGAAACATTTCTCGTATAAAACAGAACTGTCCATATACACGGGAAAAAAAAGATTCGCTGTGCCAGCGAAATCTGATTTTGCTGAATAGCTTTCGCTGGAATAGCAAATTTTTTGCTGTGAAAGCAATCTATTTGCCATCACAGCAATTTTGTAAGCTATGACAGCAACTTTTTTAGCTGTGACAGCCAAAAATATTGACTTCTCCAGCAATATTTGTTTGCTATACTATATATCAGGTTGGCAACTAAGTAATTGCGGATTTCACTCATAGATGGTTTCAGTTGAATTTTTAGGTTTGCAGACGTAGTACAAATGTGAAACACATCTTGTTATTTGATAGTTGGCAATTCAGCTGTCAATCAGTAACAAAAGTTTTTTGATCGTTGGCGTAGTTTTCGTTTGGCGTTCGTTGAAAAATGGAAAATCAAAAGGAACATTTTCGTCATATCTTGCTTTTTTATTTCCGCAAAGGGAAAAACGCATCGCAAGCTCATGGAAAGTTAGGTGGTGCTTATGATGACGAAGCCTCAAAAGAACGGCAGTGTCAAAATTGGTTTGCCAAATTTCGTTCTGGTGATTTTTCACTCAAAGATGAAAAACGCTCTGGTCGTCCAGTTGACGTTGATGAAGCCCTAATCAAAGCAATAATCGATTCGGATCGTCACAGTACAACACGTGAGATTGCAGAGAAACTTTATGTATCACATACATGCATTGAAAATCACTTAAAACAATTTGACTATGTTCGAAAACTCGATAAATGGGTTCCTCACGAACTGAAAGAAACGCATTCAACGCAACGCATTAACATCTACGATTTGCTGAAGAAACGTAATGAAAATGATCCATTTTTAGAACGACTGATAACTGGCGATGGGAAATGGGTTGTGTACAACAATATCAAGTGGGAAAGATCGTGGAGCAGGCCAGGTGAACTAACTCGAACAACAGCAAAAGCTGATATTCATCAAAAAAAGGTTTTGTTATCAGTTTGGTGGGATTACAAAGGAATTGTCTACTTTGAACTCTTACCACCCAACCGAACGATCAATTCTGATGTCTACATTGAACAACTAACAAAATGAAACAATGCAGTTGAAGAAAAGCGGCCCGAATTGACAAATCGAAAAGGTGTTGTATTCCATCATGACAATGCAAGGCCACACACATCTTTGGTCACTCGGCAAAAATTATTGGAGCTTGGTTGGGATGTTTTACCACATCCACCATATAGTCCTAACCTTGCACCATCTGATTACTTTTTGTTTCGATCTTTCCAAAACTCATCGAATGGTAAAAATTTCAGTGATGATGATGATGTCAAAACGTACCTGAGTCAGTTCTTTGCTGATAAAAACCAGAAGTTTTATGAACGTGGGATTATGATGCTGCCTGAAAGATGGCAAAAGGTCATTGATCAAAATGGGCAATACATTACAGAATAAAGTTATTCAGTTCCATGAAAAAAGTGTCTTTGATTTTCTAACAAAAATCCGCAATTACTTAGTTGCCAACCTAACATGATACCAGAATTTGTTGAAGGAGCAAACATTATCTGCTGTCACAGCTGAAGAATCACTGTTGTAACTAACAAAATTGCTGTGATAACAAATAGTTTGCTGTCACAGCAAAAATTCACTGCCCCAACAAAAGGGACCCAGCAAATTGGATTTCACTGCTTCAGCAAATTTCTTTTGTCTCCGCGTAATAACATATTTCCTGTGCGTGAACAGGAACGGAAGTGAAGTTACGGATGTTCGGGAAGACACGTATATGTACTTGAGGCCTTTGGACTCCGTGACACCATCAGTACAGGGATTGTATGGTGATCGGTACAGGGCTTGGAATTTCTTGACATATTTCGGTTTGAATCAGTAGTAGGGATGTGTATAAAAACCCACAAGAATCGTCAGGCAAAATTCCCCTGTTTCCGAAACTCCTTGGAGAATAAAATGATGGCCAGGTATATGATTGATTAAAAGCTGAATTCATTGCGAATTCCTATTCCTACATATTCGGATGTTTTGGTGTACCGTGACGATATAAAACGATATCGTGACCATTTCTTGGTTCATTCCGTGTACAAGCCTAAACTGATCCGTTATTCCATTCCATTATGTACAAAGTCGAAAATCCATGTGTTAGATGTTTCATTGAAACATGTAGGGATTAAGATGATCGATGATTTCAAATTATCAACGGTGATATTGCGGAATCACTAGATTTCATATCCGTCCCCACTACTGATTAAACTCGAAATATCCCAAGAAATTTCTAGTCTCGTATGAAACACCATACGAATCTTGCACTCATTGTGTTACGAATTCTAAAAGGTCTCACAGGTTTTGAAAGTTCTGACAGGTACTAATACGCTCCTTTCAGATGATCTTTTCTTCATACATACTAGTTCGAGCAAAAATTGCTGATGTAAACAATTTTTCTCCTATAAATTCACATATCACCTGCTGTTCTCTTATTGCAACAACCAATTTCAAAGTCGAGAAATCGCCAGTTATACAATTATGATTGAGGCATGGGCTGGAATGCTCACGAAGCATGGTCTTACGTCAGTGTATTCACTCTCAAGTGACACAAGAAGTTCTAAGAATGTGCCCGAACATTCTAAGAATATCCTGAAACCTTCTCAGAATGTTCGAACACATTCTCAGAACTTCTTGGGGTACTTGGGCTCGTTCTCCTTACAACAAACATGAAATCCCGGAAAACCAATGTTTCCAGAGATTTCCTGGATGATTTTTTGTTTTGAATCGGACAGCAATGCTCACTTCCAGGTAAAATTGATTATTACGTCCAAGATTAATCTATTATTACAAGACAGTTGATTGACAGGGAATCATAAATTTCGCAACATTGCATGTCAATCATAGTCATGTAGTCGAGTTTCAATCATTTTCGAAACTCTCCCTCCCATCCCTGACCCCTGTCTTCAATTGGAATAGATTGTAACAACACTCACATCCTCGTCCCTCGAAAACAGGAATTTTCAACAGTTGGTGAGAAGCTACAGTTGAAATTTCAAATCGATCGGATGAAAACTGCTCGAGTTAAGTTGTACACTGTTGTACCTGTCAAAAATGAAGAAATTTTCCATGTTTTACCAGTGGCCACACCACCATTCAGTACTTTGGATGTGTAACGTCCTCGGATAAATTTTTGATTCTTTCATATAATATATGTGTATATGTATTCATATATACACAGTATTCATGTATACAAATATTCATATATTCATTCAATTTATATCTATATATATATATTCATTTCAATTATAATAGAATTGACACTTCCATCAAAGATTTATCCTTCTCAAAATTAGGAATGCGTTAAATCGAAAAAGAGAATTCTATGTTATACGTGCAAGAAGTATGCATGATGAAATCATTCTTCACTGTATCGATACTCCGTGAAGAACAGAACAATGGTACGCTGTGTGCACACCCGCACGTACGCACACCAATGCGTACCTATACATCTCGGCTCTGGAGTGCAATATGACTCTCGAACATAGGTCGACGAAATGCACATAATCATAATAGTGTAGGTCCATTGACAAATCTTTGACGAGGCACCTCTTATGATTCCTGTACTCCTAATACTTTCTCCCTGATTGGAAGTTATTTCTCTTAGTTTTTAATTATAATCAACAACAATTTCACATGATTCTATTTACAGGGTGATCTCTCTTCAATATTCTATCATTACATGAAAATTCGAATCCTTTAAGACAAAATCAGATATCTGTATGAGGTAAAAGGTAATCACCTGTATAGTAATCATCGTGAGGAATTGGGATGATAGATAGCATGTAGTTTTCTTTTGTTTTATGCAATTCCATCTTATTTCTAAGGGCTTATATGAGTTTTATCACGTTACTCTGTAAAAAGGGAAGGGAATCTGAACAAATCGAATGACAGAATCGAGTCTGAATGACACCTTTGTTCGAAAGCATGTTGAAGGAATATTTGATTGATTGTAATCAATAACAATATTATAATTCATGATTTTTCAGCCTTGAACCAACTTGCGTGTTATGAGATTAATCAAATATCCTATTCACGATGCAAGTATGCCATTCATTGCAATTGACAGTTTTACAGGGTAGCAATAAAATCATAATAATAGTTATAAGAATATTTATGGAAATTCCATATCATTGGATTTGAATAGGAATGATTAAAATGCATGTTGCATTGTATGCAAGTACAGTGTTATTTTTATTGTAGTGCATGGTTTAAAACAAAATGAATCCGAGTTTAGTCATGTGTAATTTTTCATAATTAGATGATTTCGATTCCATGAATTATTATTATCGTAAGTTAGATTCAGGTTGTATGGGAGGATACTCTGATTTGATATAATACATTTTCATTCAACAGATTTTGTACGATTCTTGGTTAGACAGTGGGCCTCTTGAAAAAAAACTTTTCTATTGTTCAAAGCATATGACTCTGCATGGATCCCATGGACATCGATTTCTTTATTCGGAACGTTACCAAAGACCAAACTTCCTCTGACAATGGGAAGATTTATTATATACTGAAACTTCAGGGATATTCCTCAAGTTCCAACATTGGTGGCATGATCTTGGCGTCGAACGGTAGATAACGGACGTTATGTTTATATCTTACATTCACAATACATATATTCTCACAATAAGAATTAAGTCACGATAATTCAGAAGCTGAGTGTGAGAACCATACAAAAGGAAGGGGTGGTGGAAAACCCCTTCGACCAATGTTCTTGAAGATTGGGCAATGAACCCGCCTACGGTCTTTGCGATATATGAAATATATGTGCAAGAAGATGGCTAGGCCACTGACCTATTCACGAAGGGTGATTCGTCAATGCCTCTTACCATGGGAGGGAATTGAAGTGAGTGGGATCATTACTAGTTTCTAATTAGTGGATTATCCCACTAACTGACCAAGATCGGCGAAATTGTGGGTGAACCGAGGTTACCACTGTGAGGTGGATGACAAAAAATCTTACAGTTACTTCCATCTTCAACTCTAGAGTTCGAAAGGAGAATTCAAAGTCTTCTTCCATCCGCGATTCTCTTAGTACAAAAGGTCAGAGTTCTATCCGCGATTCTCGAGTAAATCAAAGTGATTATTCATTATTTCGAGAGACTAATATTCTTTTTTATAAAAAGGGAAGACAATTGTGTGTGTGTGCGTGTGTGTGAGGACGGACCGTCACAAACAAAATGGAGGCTTTCAAAGCGGCAGCCAAGGTAGAAAACTTTCTTCTATCAATATCAAAATTTATATTCCAAGTTCAATTTCTCCTCCACTTTGTAATTTTTACTCGATTATTAAAGCTTTTCAACTGACATTTCAAATTTCATCATAATTTCCCTTCCACTCATGAAAATTTCAACTCCATATGAGAAAGCACTGGTCCCGTGGGCATAAGTTCTAGCCCCAAATCCAGTTTTCTAAAGCCTCACGCTACTTGGAGGCATTCGACTGAAAACTCATAAAATTTGAATTTTCAATTTTCAATGAAAAAATAAAGAAATATTCTTGTATGTTCGACCCCGGGACGTTACAGGATGAAAATAAGAATTAATTTTTGAATTGGATTATGAAGGAAAGAAGATCTATTACATTATGTAATAGATGAGAAGAATGGATCGTCTGAGATATAGTGAAGAGTCGTGGAACGAACGCGCTATCAAAAAGGGTGGACATAGTCAGTACCACGGTCGTACATACAGGTCTGGAAACTCCAGTGGTTGGGGTGACTCGCTTATGAACCAAATTTCCAGTTATATTCTTAGCCACGGGATGTCGCCAGCAGTTCGGGGGTGACATGTAATCCTCACCTTCGAAAAACATCCGTGTTTTACAAGTTCGGATTTGATTCCGCTTGATCTTGCTTCGTGATAGGGTTTTCACATTTTTTGGAATAATTTGTATTCATTCAAGGGTGAAACCATTTACCATCGTTGTGTGAATTGGGTGAGTGAGTTGAAAACAATATGCGTTATTCAGTATCATTCATTGAAAAATCGAATTTGTAATATAAAAATTGTATGATTATAAACATTCTCCTATCACAGAAACCCTCATCCATTTTCAGCACAACGGAATCCCAGCAGAATAACATCATTGATAAAAATGCTGAAATCTTGCATTTGTAGGCAACAGGCGAGGATTCGCCATAAAGTTTGTAATATTGTGAATCGACCTCGAATTTTCAACCGCGTCACCGCGCAGGAACGAGCGGCAAAGAGAGGAGCTTCTATCGCTTGAAACGGGAAACACATGTACGTACGTTATATGAACAAGGAATATAAATTAACACGTGTTCGCGAACAAGAATTGATAGTTAATCAAATTAACGTGTTTCCTGCATATCAAGTCTGATGATCTGTGAGATCAAATCATTAAACTTTATACATTTTGAGTGTTATACGAGGACGATTCATCGTGTTTCGTACTCTCTAAGTGATTAACGATTTCGCTTCGGATTTGTTCGTGGTATAAACTGAATTAACCGATAAGTTCGTTTGTTCAAAATTGTAATAACCCGCGTTCACCTGTTGTTTGAACAGTGACTTATGAGTGTGAAAATCCGGATGTTTAAATATCTGATTTGAATTTGTTGAATCTTTATTTGAAACCTGACAATTTAAAATTATGATAAACACCAACGCCCTCAATACGAATTTTGTGTGTCTTTATTTCAAAATTTTTACAAGAATCCTACAGTATTTTTTAGAAGTGGGATTACCTACACGCTGGAAAAGTTATTCGGTCAAACAGTCTAGAACATTCGGAATTTGACTTTGACTTCCGTCGTGTGAAAAGGTTACCAAGATTGTTTACGTTGCGTGTCGGTGCTGGAAGAAACAGTCTGTGTGTGAGTGACGTGGCAAAGGATCAGTTCTGTGTAATCACTTGGTTCGATATGACTGTAAATAATTTGAATAGAATTGGCCGAACTTGTTGACATTCTTTATGAGACAGTAGTTGTCCGTGTATGTGAAACGGTAAACGTGATTTCGAATTGATCGTGATTAACTTTGACAAGGTCGTTATTACATCTAAGAGAGTGATATTCGTGATGGATGGAGAAAAGGTCAACTCGTTGACAGAGGAACAGTTGAACAAAGCGTTAGCTGAACGCAATCTGAGTACTCAAGGATCTTTGGAGGTTAGAATAGACCGGTTATTGGATTTTACTGAACGATTGGCTGCGATCATCGGAGTTCAAGTAAACAACGGCCAAGGACCACCTGTTCAAAACGGAGAGTTGAATCCAGGCGTAGATGACACCAATAACCTTAATATGAATCCTGATGATGTCAATGGGCCAGTGGTAAGGAATGGTGATAAAAATAACCTACCTATTGATTTGAATGAATTTTTCAGAACCACGACACAGATGTTGATGGAGAACAACCGAGCTATGATAACACAGATGTCCTCAGAATTCCGAAGATTGTCTTCGATGAACTCAGACGGCGAATCGAATAGTTCATCTTCATCATCGGAGCGAAGGAACGATTGGAACCTAAGTGGACCACTATCAAAACAAATACCATTGTTCTCTGGCGGAACTGATGAGGATGTGTCCAGTTGGTTGGAACGTGTACGAATGGTCAACTATACACTGTCGATAATCAGTGCTTGCTACTCGCAGCGACCAGTCGACTCCAGGGGCGAGCTGCTGCTTGGTATGATAGACAACGCCCGCAGGTAATCGCTGCTTGGCCTTCTTTCGCAAGAGAAATCAGAGAATACTTTGAGACAAGGGAAGACGAGGCCACGATCTTGGCCAGAATCCATGCTCGTACATGGAAGCAGTATTCTGAAAGTTTTCTTGATTATGCGGAATGTGAGGATGTTCGGTTCCTTACAGTTAACCCCGAAAGAGCAGGTCCAACATTTGGCTCATGGGATTCGTGATCCAATTATGAGGAAAATGGCACGTGGTTGCCGTATCGACGACTTACCTGAGTTCTTAGACTATATGAGAACCATCTCCGAGGATGAATTCAAAGTTGATCGTCCAAAAGATCAAAAGCCATATACGAGAGCTGCCAAACCTAACAAGGACAGGAAAATATGTTATAATTGTTGACAGCCTGGACATCTAGCCAACAGTTGCACTTCTCGCAGCTATAAGGGAGTTACTTGTTTTAAATGTGGCCAACGGGGCCATATGAGTTGAAAGTGTACCAAATCTGCCTCCGCTTCATCTGGTTCAACCCTGAACTACGTAGAAGGTTGTAACAAGCAACGTAGCACAACTTCCTCTTCCATCGATACAGTTATCGAGGGGGGTAAGACGCAGTCACCAGTCAGCGTGATCATAGGTAGACCAGTATCGTCATCATCTTGCTTAGAAATGAGTCGAGAAAAGAATAAGGCTAGAACGTTTCGTGCTTTAATTGATACTGGCAGTCCGATTTGTTCAATTAAAAATAGTATTCTCAGTTCAAATTTTGAAGACTGCGAATTTAGATTCTTTCATTCAGTAGATGGAAAATATAGGGGGGTTAACGGTTCTCAAATATGTGCCTCAGGATATATTGTTGATCGAATCAAGCTGCCGAATATTGTAGATAACAATTTTGAGTTTACTTTGTTAGTAGTCCCTGATGAAACGATGACGTTTGATATTCTCTTGGGTAGGAACTTTATTGATAACAATAATTTGACTCTCACTGATCGACGTGGTATATGTCAATTGGAATTGTCCTCTGATTCGGAATTAATAAGTGTTGTCGAAGAAACCATGGCTATTGAGCATGGGTCGGTAGAAAGTAAATTCGAATTAGTTCGTAGTAACTTGGATGAGGACTTAGACATGAATATAAAGAATAGAGTCATCGATTCACTTGAATATTGTGAGAACGTACCAATCGAAAAAATAAACGATAATTATGCAATCAGGGTGCGTTTGAAGGACGAGACGTTTACGCTTACGTTCCACGTAGAATGTCGTGGGCAGAGAAAAACGATCTGCAAGAAATGATTGATGATCTATTGGCTAGAGGCATCATTAAGCCTAGTACGTCTGAATATTGTGCTCGCGTGGTACTAGTGCAGAAAAAGAACGGGAAGCAACGTATGTGCATTGACCTCCGTCCTTTAAACGAAAGGGTTTTCGAACAAAAATACCCTTTCCCGTTGATTGAAGACCACCTGGATCGATTGTACGGTGAGAAAGTTTTCACGGTCTTGGATTCAAAGGATGGGTTCAACCAAATCAATGTGCACGAGGGAGATACGAAATATTTTGCCTTTGCAACGCCCTTTGGGCAGTATGAATTCAATAAGCTTCCTTTTGGATATTCGCAGGCGCCGGCGGAATTCCAGAAGAGAATCGTACGAATTTTCGAACCGTTGATCAGGCAAGGCAAATTATTAGTATATCCAGACGATCTATTAGGGGCAACTGAGAGCGTTGAAGAAAATTTTGGAATTCTCGAAGAAGTTTTGATCACTTTGAAGAAGTACGGTCTCGAATTGAATTTTAGTAAGTGTCTCTCTATGAAGAAAAAGATTGAATATCTCGGGTATATAGTCTCTGAAGGTGGCATCACCTTAAGTGATAGGCACACCGAAGCAATCCGTAGTCATCCTGTGCCTGCAAACTTACGACAACTTCAAGGATTTTTAGGCCTTACCAAGTATTTCAGAAAATCTCTTGCGGATTACTCTCTCAGGGCTGAACCATTATATGAATTAACCCGAAAAGACGTACTCTTCCAATTCGATCAGGACTGTCTTCAGGCTTTCGAACGCCTTAAACAAGAATTAACTTCTTTCCCGTTGTTGAAGATCTATAACCCAAAAGCTGAGACGTGATTACATCCAGACGCCAGTTCTTATGGTATCCGTGCGATTCTGCTCCAGCGTCAGGATGATGGGAAATTAGTTCCAATTGCTTTCTTTAGCAAAACCACATCTGAAGAAAATCATTATAAATTCGAAGATTGCCCGTTGGAGCCTTCACTTACAGACTTTCGACTTCCCAATCGAACATCGATCCGGTGGGAGGATGCGCCATATGGACGCACTTAGTCGCGTAGTCATGAGCATAGATACTATAGAGGATAGACTCATGTATGAAAAATTAAGTGATCCTAGCATAAAGGAATTGGCTGAGTCTCTTGAGTGCCAACCGCACGACAAATTTGAGTTGATCAATGAATCCGTTTTTCGAAAATTGCGCGAACGATTGCTTTTCATGGTACCAAATTCGTTGGTGAATAAGATTATTCACATCCACCATAATGATATGGGTCATGTTGGGGTCGACAAGGTGTGTAATGCAATCTTACAACCATACTGGTTTCCTTGTTCGAAAAAGCGCGTAAAGGAATACATAGAGGATTGCGTTCAATGTATTACATTCAACCTTCAATCGGGTAAAACCGAAGGAGAGTTGCAGATTTTCGACAAAGAATCAATCCCCATGAGCACGCTACATATAGACCACTTTGGTCAGCTTGAATCGTCTCACGATTGCAAACACATACTTGTCATTGTCGACGCCTTTACCGAATTTGTATGGTTAATGCTGACCAGATCGACTGGTACCATGGAAGTAGTCGAGCATCTGGAATGGATTTTCACGCACTTTGGAATCCCGGAGCGAATTATCAGCGATAGAGGCACAGCTTTTCCTTCGTCTGGATTTGGAAAATTTCTTGAAAGAAATGAGGTGAAGCATGTAAAGGTCGCTACCGCGTCGCCTTGGGCCGATGGCCAAGTCGAGCGCGTTAATCGTTTCCTAAAAAGCACCTCAGCCAAGGTAGTAGACGAACCCAGTGCCTGGTTCGGAAGAATCTTTATAGTTCAGTACGTTCTTAATAATTCCATTAATCGTTCAACCCAGGCTACTCCAGCAGAATTGTTATTGGGATTCAATCAAGAACGCAAAGATGATTCCGAACTACGTGAAATTTCAGCCTCATGGCTCAATTTGGATGACAATATCGTAGAAGAACGAAAAACAATTGGAGATAAGGCTCGTGATATAATGAGAACGGTGCAAGAATATAATAAAACTAAGTATGATCAACACCATGAGAAGCCGAAATTGTATCGAGAGGGAGATTCAGTCATGATAAAGGATCTAGCATCGGAAGTCGGAGAAAACAGAGAGTTGATCCCGAAATATGAAGGACCTTATCGCGTCAGTCGCGTACTCAATAAAAATAGATACGTCATAACAGACATCCCAGGATATAATCTATCACAAAAACAGTAAAATTCGATTTTGTCTTCAGACAAGCTAAAACCCTGGATATCTATCGAAAACACAAGGGACGACGATAATAAACTAGTCTCAGACGACGAAAATGTAGACGAAATGTAAATAGATACTCAGAAAAGAATGTTAAATTGAATTTTATTATATGTGAAAGAAAATAACGTTGACTTCTACGCATTCAAATGCAATATACATGTTCATATGGTGAAATTGCGTGGATTACCCTCGTGTAACTATGTATATTGGTTTGTATATATGCAGATATTATTTAAGTTTTGTACATAGTGTATTGGACTATTGGATACTACGTTGGATGAAAAGTTCACTTTCCTTCAAGGAAAAATCATCGAGATAACGTGTTGTCCGGATAACAAAACTACAGATATCTCTAACCTTTTATCTACTTCTAAATGTGTATTTGAAAAGAGATGGGAATCTTCTCAAAGGACCGGAGAACGATTTCTTAGAAATAATGAAGAATGGTTGAAACAGGAGGTAGTGTTTTGTACTTTCAGGAATCCCCATTCTGTAACTGTTCACACGCAAGTGGGAAGACCTCTTGTTGAATTCAACGAATGTTCAGAAAGAACGAAACGTAGGAAAACGGAGAATATCAGAGTAAATACTCCTATCTCAGAGCTGTCTTACGCCACACAAATGTGTTTGAGAGCGTCTGGACAGATCGAAGCCGCAAAAATTGTAAAGGATGTTACATCTTCTGATCCTGAGCTTGCCGAAATGTATATGGAAGGTTATCAAACTTTCAAGCGAAATGAGCCAAAGATGTTGAATGATGAAGATGCTCTAGCTCTCCTAGTAGATGCCGAGCTCTCAAAACATCAGTACTGCTCATTGCGTGAAGCTGATCCGCAGAAATTTCCACCTTATAAAAAAATTCAACTGGCCAAACGCATGTGTTTCCCTGACAAGGAATTTATTCAAATAACAGAAACCTGCGCTGTTGTGCAACTACAAGCACTTCTTGATCACACAGCTACACGTATTTTAAAGCTACAGGATTCGATTTTGTCAACTTTATCTGATGAAGAGTTACAAAACCTGGTACTTATTCCCAAATGGGGGTTTGATGGGAGCTCTGGCCACTCCTCATACAAACAAGCATATCAAAGTTCGGAAGCTAGTGATTCCGCTGTGTTCATTACTTCACTTGTGCCTCTCTGCCTACACTGCAATTCAAAAATAATTTGGCAGAATCCAAGGCCATCATCAACCAGATTTTGTAGGCCAATCAAAATAGAGTTTGTAAAAGAATCAACTGAAGTTTCGGTTGCAGAGAAGCTACGGGTTGATAATGAAATAGAAAATCTGAGGGCTACTTCTTTCAGAACTGATGAAAAACATGTTTCAGTGAAACATGAGATGATTTTTTCTATGGTGGACGGGAAGGTATGCAATGCCATAACTGAGACAACCTATACCCAGAAGTGCTATATATGTGGTGCCACATCTAAGGAATTCAACAAAATTGATGATATAGTATCCAGGCCGGTCAAAACCGAAAACCTCCTGTTTGGTTTGTCTTGTCTACACGGCTGGATACGATTTTTTGAGGGCCTCCTGCATTTGTCTTATGAGCTACCTATTCAGAAGTGGCAAGCACGAAAACAAGATGAAGCTTTGGTGGGAGAACGAAAAAAGGTTGTACAGAAAAGTTTTAAAGAAAAATGTGGCCTCATTGTCGATGTTCCTAAGCCAGGGTTTGGGAACTCAAATGATGGGAATACCGCTAGGTGATTTTTCGCACAACCCGAAGTTTCTGCCGAAATCACAGGGGTGGATGTCAACCTAATACAACGACTTCATGTAGTATTAGCTACCGTTTCAAGTGGCCATGGAATAGACGTTGAAAAGTTTCGGAGTTACGCTTTAGACACGGCACGCTACTACGCGACAAAATATCCGTGGTAACCAATGTCACCTACGATGCAAAAGTTTTTGATCCACGGACCTAAAATCATTGCATCTGCTCTTCTACCTATAGGCCAATTGACTGAGGAAGCACAAGAGCCTCGTAACAAAGATTCTAAAAGGTGGAAATGATGTATATCACTTGATAATAGTCTATATTTGTCACAGTGGACTCGACACTTTGAAGGGAAAAATTTGACTTCTCAAGTACTGCAATCAGTTTGATACATTGCACAATACGTTTTTGACTACTAGGCAAACTATATATTTATGGTAACCACGAGAATATATGTTCGCGAAGATTGTTTTGTTCTGGTAAGGAATTCGGGGAATTATGAATATTCATATACTTTTTTTTATTAATAAGCCACATTGTTCATCCTCTGGAAACATAAATTCATAGACTAGAAAACAATTTTGAGAATCAAGTAAACTTATGAATTAGAGGATTTATTCAAAACTTTATACTGATGACCCCAAAGTGCAGCTGCTTTTTGTTTTTCCTTGATTTTGCTTGTCATGTTGAGATCAAAAGCCTTAACGGTGTCGATGAATACATAATTATATTCAAATATCTTAACAACATTCATTTCCAAAGGTACCGAGAGCATCACTCCAGGAAATGCAGTAGAGAAAAAACGAATGGAGACATTTTTAAATGGTTCCTTTTGAGTTCTGATCCAATGTTATCGAGTAAAAGACAGTTGCCCAAGAAAAAACTAAAGTTTCTCCCTAGAGACGTGTTGAGCCTGATCAAAACTCCGGATATACTTGATAAAGACAACGTAACTTTCCCATTATCTTCCTCTGAGAGTGGAGAAGAAGACTGATCTGAGTAAAAAAAGTGTGGCAAAAGTAAAAACCATTACGATTTCAGTTTTTTATATTATTGTATATATTGTGAATGTATATATCTTTCGATTCAACACATTTGATGTGTTAATATCATTTGATAATTATATTAATAATGATTCAATGTTGGAAATAATAATAATAATGATCATAATAGGAACAACAAAATGGGCCGTTTAGTTCTTGTTTAATATTAAGTTATGAATGGAGTTTTGATTTTTTGCATTTGCCATCCTGAATTTCGGAATTCTGACAACGGATTCGTGATCAGCGATCCCGAAAACCCCTGGGTACCGAGTTTGAAGGGAATCCGATGATTTTTACAATTTTCGTCCGCTATATTGTGTCCGTTATGTCGAATTTCGAATTTCAGACCGTGGATTCGTAATCAGCGACCACAGGAACCCCTGAGTACCGAGTTTGAAGGAAATGCGATGATTTTCTTAATTTTTGTCCACCATATTGGATCCGCCATTCTGAATTTCAAAATTTTGACAACGTATTCGTAATTGGTGACCCCAAAAACTCCTGGATGCCGAGTTTGAAGGAAATCCGATGATCTTCTCGATTTTATTTCACCATATTGGATCCGTCATTCTGAATTTCGAAATGCAGACAACGGATTTGTAATCAGCGACTCCAAAAATCCCTGGGTACCCAATTTGAAAAGAATCCGATATCTTTTCCAATTTTCGTCCGTCATATTGGATTCGCCATTCTGAATTTGGGAACTCAGACAGCGGATTCGTAATCAGCGACCCCGAAAACCCCCGATCACCAAATTTGAAAAAAATCCGATGATTTCTTTCAATTTTCGTCCACCATATTGGATCCGCCATTTTGAATTTCGGAATGAGAACAACGGATCCGTAAGCAGCGATCCCAAAAACCGTTGGGTACCCAATTTGAGGAGAATCCGATGATTTTCAAAATTTTCGTCCGCCATATTGGATTCGCCATTTCGAATTTCAGAACTCAAACAGCAGATTCGTAATCAGCGACCCCAAAAACCCCTGATCACCAAATTTGGAAAAAATCCGATGGTTTCTTTCAATTTTCGTCCGCCATTTTGAATCTTGAAATTCTGACAACGGATTCGTAATCAGTGACCCCATAAACTCCCCGAGTACGAAGTCGCAAGCGAATTTGAGAGCCCCTTATAATTTTGTCCAGCTTTTTGGCATTTGGCCCCACTGTGCACCGAGCATGGGATATTGGTCCCGGATCTCGATTCGCTAGGTCCGAGGAACAAGACCCAGCAGCAATGGAAACGGCGATGTCATGTAGGTATCTCTGGTCTTTACTCAGAATTTGTGGGTCAATTTGTGGAATGACACATTCGATTTTATTGAATGCAACTACAGGCAAAGACTCGCAACCAACCAGCCGTTCGCCGAGAGGGCCACCCAAAGACCTCGGTCCTGCGGTTGTACCATCAAATTTTTCTACAAGATGCCTCAAAGGTGACTCATTGAAATGTAAAAGACAGATCACCTACTGTATTGGCCTCTTCAAACGCATTTCTATATACTTAATTGCTCCCCGTTTCCAGCCAGTGTTTGTTGCTGTCCCATCAGTCCCAACTACTTCAATTTTGGAAGTATCTATTTCATTTTCTTCGAAATAGTCTATGATGCAGAAAGCAGTGTCCTTTCCCCTTTTGGAAGTAGGTAATAGATGGCAAAGATACTTTGAACCCGGTTCCTCAATTACTGCAATATGATCCTCTTTTTTTACAGATTGGTATCGTTTTACTCCTTTTTCAACCAACACTAAAGTGTTATCTGCCCTACCATCAAAGTATACACACATTGGGCCGTTCATTTGATGTTCCCGTCGCTCTAAATTAGTCCGTTTCACTCTGCACTTTTCTTTTCCTCTTCTAATTTTGCTCCTATCAACGATCAGAGATGTATCACTATCAGTAATAAGACCTAGGTCTTTCAGCACGCTAGATGTGATAGCAGCTGTTGCTCTGTCAGACAGGCCAAAACGAGTACTTGTCAAAGCAGTTGTTGGAAGCGACAGGCACATCTGTGAGGACTTTCAGCTTCTTGACAGGGCAGACGAGAAACGTGTGGGCTTAAAGTCCGAATCATCATCGACATCAAAATTTTTGTCTTCTGTTTCCGGATCGGTACTGCCAACGGAGGGACCAAGCAATTCTTGTATTTGCACGCTAAGCAGATTAAGCTGACGAGCTTTTCTTTGTAACTTTGATGTAAGTTTCTGTGTTCCCTTCTTATCTACCGTCAATCCAATTTTACCTATTCTGAGGTGTCTTTGTGCGTAGAGAAACTTCAGTTCCAATGTAGGTATTTTCCTATCCTGACGGCAATTGCAGCTGTCAACTACAGGATTTGGACAAATACATTTCTCAAAGGTTTTTCTGCAATTGCATTGTAGTGTCATCTTGCACTTGCAAGATGATATGTCAAATAATGTGTTATAAGATTTATGAATGAAGTCATTGTACTTATTCTTTTTTCCAGCCCTGGTTTTTTCCCTTTGATATGATTTACGAAGTGCATAATAGCAATCATGCAGTTGCTTGATCTTTTGAACGACTCTTGTGTGACACACGACAGGAATCGAGGCTTTGGAATATATTGACTCAATCTGTTGAGCTACAATGTTTGCCACGTCTGAGAAGCTCAAGTTCCTTCCAGGTTTACAGTCACTAGACTCTACTGCCATCTCATACTTGACTTCATTCCAACATTTTACGATATCGGCATTGGTGGGAAGAACCGCCGGTGGTAGTGGTTTTGGTGCACCAAAAAATTTCCTCCCCGTGGATGATTGCGGGTCTTCCAGGGGGATATTCATGATACCTGTCCTTGATATCCTTTTTATCCATCCCTGGTAGTATCTGCTTTCTTTACGTGGTGGTGAGGATAAGTATCTCAGAGTTGGATCTTTTTTTTTGAGTGGAATAAACTACTCAAGAGGAAGAATACAAACTGAGAGAAACGGAATCATCCTAATGCCAGAAACATCGGCAGAATCAAACGGAAGGAAAGCAAGGGGAAACTACCTTCCTTGACATGTTTCAATACTTCCCGAGGAAATGAAACCTTTTTCCTAACCTGGAATATTATGTAACAAAAACAAACGAACAAATTGATAAATACATGATGGCGCTCTCTCGAGTAAAATATTCCGGAGGTGAACTAGTCTCCCGTTCGGATCTCCGGGTGGAGGCTGCTCGAGGAAGCTTCATCAGCAAGGAACGAAAACCGATGAATAGGATAGGGAAAAGAAACAACATTCTTCGAGTCGGAGCGTGGAATGTTAGATCACTGAGGCAAGCGGGAAAATTAGGAAATTTGAAATTAGAAATGAATAGGTTGAATATAGACGTAATGGGGATTAGCGGAATGAGATGGCCGCAAGAAGGCGATTTCTGGAGTGGGGATTATAGAATAATTCATACAGGATCAAATAACGGTCAAGCAGGTGTAGGGATTGTGATGCATAAAAGAGTAGGAAATAGAATAGAAAATTATTTGCAACATAATGAACGTGTGATGATGGTTAGAATCAGAACAAAACCGGTAGACACAGTCATAGTCCAAGTATACATGCCCACATCTGCATATTCGGAGGAAGATATCGAGAAAACGTACGAAGGAATAGAAGAAGTGATAGAATATGTGAAGGGAGAAGAGAATTTGATAGTGATGGGTGATTGGAATGCGGTAGTGAGACAAGGAAAAGAGGGCAACATAATAGGAGATTTTGCGTTAGGGAGGAGGAACGATAGAGGACAACGTTTAGTCGAATTTTGTGGAAATCATAAGATGGTTATCACAAACACTTTATTTGAAGATCATCCAAGAAGAATCTACACTTGGAAAATGCCAGGAGATACAGCAAGATACCAAATTGATTACATATTAGTGAAACAAAGTGAAAAACTGTAAAACTTATCCAGGTGCAGATATAGATAGTGATCATAATATGTTGATGATGAAATGTTCTCTGAAATTCAAATCTCTGAAGAAGGAAAGGAAAATGCAGAAAGGATGGAATTTGGAGAACCTCAAGCAAAAACAAACGCATGAGACATTCGAGAAAATGTTGGATGAAAAATTGGGAGATCAAAAAGAGAAAGACTTGGGAATAGAGAGGAGATGGACAAAGATGAAGGGGAATATAAGAGAATGTGCGGATAAGATTTTGAAGAATGATGGAGTAGAAGCTAAAAACCCATGAGTAACGGGAGAAATTTTAGAATTGATAAATGAAAGAAGAAAATACAAGAATAATGATAGCCAAGAAGGCCAGCAACGATACAAATCATTGAGAAATAAAATAATAAGAGAATCAAGGAAAGCAAAAGAACAGTGGTTAGATGAGAAATGTCAGGAAATAGAAATAAGATTGCATTTAGGAAAAATAGATGAAGCATATAGGATTATTAAAAGATTTTTCGGACAAATGAAATCTAGAAGCCATAAGATTAGAAACTCTCTAGGACGACAATTGATAAAAACGGAAGAGAAAATAGAACAGTGGATCAATCATTTGGAAGACTTGTATAGAGGAAACGATGATATAGCACTATTGGAGAAGGAGGAGGATGTAGATGAGGAAGAATTGGGAGATTCGATATTGAGATCAGAATTCGACAAGGCTTTGGAAGAATTGGAAAATAATAAAGCGCCAGGCATAGATGGCATAAGTGCGGACCTCATAAAAGCCTCCAGTGAAGGAACTCGCGACGCACTGTTTGAATTGATTAGAGATATGTACGAAAAAGGAGAAGTACCGGAAGATTTCCAAAAGGATAAAATTGTCGCTATCCTGAAAAAACGAGGGGCAGACAAATGCGAGAACTACAGAACGATCAGTTTAACTTCACATGCTTCGAAAATACTGACCAAAATTATATACAGGAGGATGGAAAATAAAATAGAGAGTAGATTGGCAGAGGATCAGTTTGGTTTTAGAAAAAATAGGGGAACGCAAGAAGCAATCTTAGCACTCAGGGCAGTAATAGAGAAAAGGATAGCGCTGAAGAAATCTGTGTACATAGGTTTTGTAGATATACAAAAGGCTTTCGATAATGTGGACTGGGGAAAGATGTTTGCGATCCTGAAGAAGGTAGGAATAAATTATAAAGATAGAAGAATAATATACGAATTATATAGGAATCAAAGTGCAATAATAGACATAGAGGGTCAGGAAGGGGAAGCACAAATAAGAAGAGGGGTGAGACAAGGATGCTCATTATCGCCACTGATGTTCAATTTATATATAGAAGAAGCAATGAACGAAGTGAAGGAGGAAATTCAATCGAAATTACAGATTCAGGGAGAAAATATAAGTATGTTGAGATTCGCGGATGACATAGCTATATTGGCCACGAGTAGTACTGAGTTGGAAAATATTCTCAACACCATGAGAACAATATTATTGGAAAACTATTGTATGAATATAAATAAAGACAAAACAAAATCCATGAAGTGTACAGCAGCGAAAACAGCTAGAAGAACGAGAATCAAAATAGATACCGAGACAATTGAACAGGTGAAAGAATTCAAATATCTAGGAAGCATAATTACAGAGAACGGCAAAAGCGAAAGAGATATAGGAGCAAGAATAGCACAAGGGAAACAGGCTTTTTATCAAAAGAGACAGTTATTATGCTCAAAAAATATAAGCTTGGAAGTAAGGAGGAAATTCTTGAAAAGTTACGTTTGGAGCACAGCATTATATGGTTGCGAAACTTGGACAATGGGGAAAACTGATCAACGAAGACTTGAAGCTTTTGAAATGTGGTGTTATAGGAGGATGCTCAGAATAAAATGGATAGACAAAGTCAAAAATGAAGAAGTACTCGAGCAGATAAATGAAGAAAGAAATCTTTCGAAACACATCGTGAAAAGGAGAAGCAATCTTATAGGACACACATTACGGCATGAGAGTTTATTGAAAACAATATTGGAAGGGAAAATGAATGGTAAAACTGGTAAAGGTAGACCTAGAGCAAGTTATATGAAGCAAATCGTACAAGACAAGGGATGTAGTAGATATGTAGAAATTAAGCGTTTGGCGGATAATAGACAGGGGTGGAGGGTTTCATCAAACCAGTCGTAAGACTGATTACTCCATGATGATGATGATGAAAAAATGGGCAGGGTGCATGAGCATGAGCACTACGAGTGAGTGCCATAATCAAGATCAAGAGAGGTGATTGGTCACACCTGATATTGTAAGATTCGTATTATTGTTTAAAAATTCCTGAAATTTCAATAAATTCTCGAAATTATATTCGTCACTCAAAGACAATCCAATATTGTTAGATTGGTTCGTTCTAATATGAATATTTCCACGTCAACCTGATGCACCAAACATCCTAGATATAATTAGATTCAATTATCATTAGCGAAGAATGTTCTGCGACAAGCCAATGAATTATATGATCATACGATTTAATAACATACATGAAATGAAATTGGTGATCGATGTGATCGTGATCTAATGCAGGCTATGAAATTTTGAACAACGCCGATAAAAAAAGTTTTCAGTCCGAGAAGCGCTCCTTTGCTATGCAACAAGCCAGATAATCATATACTTTCAGTGACCAGTAGAGTGCTTCCTCGCTCATACGCCCCGTTTCTTGGAATCCCAGAGTCGAGAAGAAGGGAGTGGGGAACGAAGCTGAGACGCCGACCGAACGGATGGCAATCAAAACAAAACGTAACGCGTTCTACAAGGAAATTTCGCCAAATATCTGCAATTCCTATTTTAGCTCGTGTAGTCGGGACAGAGCCCCCCTCCCCCTTGGGGAGAACATGCAGAGAGGAGGTAGAGAATATTTTTTTCCACTTCGCGCCTCAAAACATCTAATGTACGAAAAATCAGGTCGATGGGTTACCATTTGCACCTCCTGTAATACAAGCTATTTTTAACGGAAATTGTTCATTATCATCCCTTCGAAGGGGTTGGAAAGAGGTAGAGGAGGGTTGTGTGGCATTTTCCCCTCATTCTATGCCTCGAAGCCATGTTAAATACAAAAAAAATGGGCTCAATTGGACAGCATATACCCCTTCTGCAATTTTGTGCATATTTGTTAAATTTTTGTTCGAATTCGAAAATTTTGAACGCGATGCGCGAACGGAAGATATTGTCCGATTTCAAAAATTTTTTTTTCCCTGTGTTTGTGTTAACGAGTAGCAACTTTTCCGCACTATCACGATTCCATTTGAAAACTTTTTTATTTTTCACTCCGGTCTACTGATTATACATATGCATTGTATTTCTCTTTTTGGATTCTCTAGATATTCAGCAACTCTGTTGCAAATGGATTGACTTTTGAATCAAACCGAAAATGTCCGTAATTACAAGGTTGTGAAGGAACCATAAAGTTCTGTGAACGCATCGATGATATTTTTGATGCCTTAAATCGAAAATCACCGAATCAAGACGTTACTCCAAATTCTCACGACTCCAAGGTATAAGAATTTAACCCTCATGCTGAATGAATAGCAACTTTTGTCAAGTGATTATTCAACGTAATTTTTATTAAGGTATTAACTATGGAGTTTGAATAACATCTCCCCCCTGCTGCAAATGCCAAATAGAACCGAATTGAAATTGAACAAAAACCGAATAGAAACCGATTGATTTTGAATCTGTTTCTATTCGGTTCTATTCGGTTTTTGTCCAATTTCAATTCGGTTCTATTCTGCATGCGCAGCAGGGCAATGATAATCCTCAATTGAATCCCAAATTTTCCAATGAGCGTGATATCGATTTTGTAAGGAATCCTTTATAAGGAGATCCGATAGATATTCTTTGACGTAAAAGATTCAGATGTCAATGTTTCATGGATATTGGATGGAAATAATGATAGTTTCCAATTCTCAGTTGGCATGTTATCATGAAACTGTATAGAGCAATTTTATGGGTTTTGCTGCAGTTCCATTGGTTTTGTTGAAATCTGATAAGCGTATTTGAAACAGTTGACAGATTAAATCGGATTTCCTATGGCATTTGGGAGGCTTCCGAAGCAGTTGATCCTGATTCTTGGATCTTGACCCGCTCACTTTTCAACTGATCAAAAAGCCGGAAAAGTGATCGGATCGAGATCCAAGGATCCGGATCAACTATTCCGGAAGCCTCCTTGATGGGATTCAATTTGCGACTTACTGTTTCCCTCATAACATTCCATTGAAATAGATAAATCTCAATTATCTATGTTTTTAGGCCCGAGGCACCTGGGACAAACGCTAAAGATATTGAGATGAAATAATTTGAAACTTACGTTGTTTCGAACTTAGTTCAACAACCTATCTATGTTTTTAAGATTCTGTGAATTCATATGTCGATTTGAAATAATATCAATGAGGTTTTTTTTAGACTGATCAATATTTTCCAGCGGTTTTATAATAATATGGAATTTTTTAGAAGGCAGTAGAATATTAACGTATATAGCATGCCTTCGGTTATGATTATAGAGCTTTATAATTCACAGATTTTGGAAGATGCACTGAAATGGCTCAATGAATGGGAATCCGCTGTTGCAAATGGAGATATACCTGCACACGAATTCTTGACCAAAGAAACGTCTGGAGGGTTGAGAACATGTGTACAATCAACTATTAGTTCATATCTGAAGGATAAATATAGTTTTCAGTACCTGTTAACAGGAAAAGTGAATCAAGATAACTTGGAGGTGCGTCCGCGTTTGCTACACTTGAAAACATATTAATTTGTCTTCTCTCCATGAAATATTTATTCACAGAAATTCGATATTTATTTGAATGCAAAAATTGATTACTTGTGGTGGATAGAGCATTTATTTAGAAAACCAATTCATTTGGGGCAATCATTATATTATTGATCTGATCGGATATCTCATTGATTCCAAGATATATGCTATGAAGAGAGGACAAATAAACTCTTTGTTTGATGAGAAGACATTTTTTTCCAATGGACTGTTTCCAAATTGAGAAAGTATGGAATTATTTCACGTCACATTGAACACAGACGAATTCAGCAAAAAAACGTACATTTTTTCCAACATTATCTATAGGCTTTTACGAATTATTTGTAAATGCAGTTTCATTTGAAAAATATTTTCGAATTTTAACAACAGCTCCTATTATTTCATTGCTGAACAATTTTAAAAGACTTTGCTTCTCCTATTTATCGCAATCTCTGAAGTTCATTGGAAAACTCTGAACATTATTGAAATATCTTGCTATATAAGTTTTGTGTTAAATCAATCTCCCGTGTGGTCTTTCCGACTTACTTGATAGATCTGAACTTCAGTATTTCGATACCAGTTGTGTAAGTATGAGACCGGAATTTTTGTACGGAAAAAACACGTTTATTGTAATGATATGATACAAAGTAACTTATTCAAAGTATTGTCCGTCGCTATCTATACATTTTTTCCATCTTTCTGGCAATTTGTGGATTCCGTGCCAAAAGAACTGTTGCTCTTTTGAGGCAAACCAGTCATCGAGCCATTTCCGTACATCTTTGTGAGAAGTAAAGCGTTGCGCAGCAAGTGCGTGTCCCATCGATGCAAACAAGTAGTAATCGGATGGGGCAAGGTCCGGTGAGTAGGGCGCGTGCTGAAGAATCTCCCAACGTAACGACTCTATCGTTTCCTGGACCTGTTTTGCTTCGTGTGCTGGTGCGTTGTCATGCAGCAAAATCACCTTGTGTTGTCTCTGTTGGTATTCTGGTCGTTTTTTTACGCAAAACTCGATCCAAATCGATCATTTGTTGTCGGTAGCGTTGAGCATTGACAGTTTCTCCAGGTTTCAGCAGCTCGTAGTAGATTACGCCCTTCTGATCCCACCAAACACACAGCATTGTCTTCCGTTCGTAGCGGTTTGGTCTTGCCGTCGATGTTGATGGTTCAACCGGAGTCACTCATGACTTTCTGCGCTTAGGATTCTCGGAATATATCCACTCTTCGTCGCCCGTCACAATTCGAAGGAGAAATGACTTTCTTCGGAACCTGGCGAGCAGCATTTCGCATGATGTTTTGCGGTTTTCCTGCTGTCTTTCGTTGAGTTCATGTAGGACCCATTTCCCCTCCTTTTGTATCTTCCTCATGGCTTCCAACCGAAGGGAGATGGCTTCTCGGGTCACCTTTAACTGATCCGCCAGTTGTTGTTGTGTTTGAGCGTCGTCTTCGTCCAACAAGGCTTGCAGGTCAGCGTCTTCAAACTTTTTCGGTGGTTTTCCACGTTCTTTGTTCCTGACGTCAAAATCGCCACTTTTGAACCATTTGAACCACTCGAAACACTGTGTCTCACCGAGAGCGTGCTCACCAAACGCCTCCACGAGCATTCGATGCGATTCGGCTGCGGTTTTCTTCAGATGAAAACAGAAAAGTAGTGCTGTCCGCAAATCGTAATTTGTTGGCACAAAATTCGACATGTTTATCTCTAATGAACTAATGCTACTGAATGAAACTCGTGTTATTGTGAGTTGGAAATCTTTGTCGGACATCAATACAATTACAAGACACTGCTTAGGTGATGTGTCGGTAACTGCATCGACATTTAGCGCCACCTATGAGCAAATTCCGGTTTCATACTTACACACCTGGTACATAGTCGATTGGTCAATAGAATGTCTTCCGATTTGAAATACTTGTCTGATTGTTTGATTAGTTTATCCATAAATAGGTTGGAGTGGAAAAAAAATTCATCACAAGTGGAATGTAATTAATTGAAACATTTTTTCCTAATTATTTTGCAGAAATTTTTCGGCACCATAAGACAAGCGGCAGGTTGTAATGACCATCCAACATGCGCAACATTTCTACAATTGTACAAACTATTATCATTCTACAGCATAATCAAACCTCCCAAATACGGAAATTGTACAGTAATGGACAAAGAACCTCCACCAATTTTAATATCATCAGAGGACTTGAAATCTGCATATGAGAGCAAATCTGAGAAAACGAAATGGCAGCATCTAGAATCCTTGAAGACCGAATTGAATACAATGATTCAATATGAAGAATGGGGAATTGATGACCTCATCCAACATAGTTCCGATGATGATTACATTCCATCTCCTATCCTTGATTGTATCATATACTATGTCACAGGTCCTATGAATTTCTTGACAACCCTTCATTTCGTAAAAAAATCAAATGCGATCGAAAGGAATTCAAGTTCTCCAAGTTTTTTATGGCTCAAACATCTGACTCAAATGCCTGTAAAATTATCAAATCCTCTTAAATTATGTATACAAAATTTAATTTCTTCCCGATTCTGATTTTCTCACCTAATCCTATTATCCATACGCAATACCTTATTGATCCTCAAATAGCCCATAATATTGCAGCAATACCATTATTTCACCTCACTGCTGTATTTGGTGTTCAGAAGAATTGACCGCAATAATTCGCTTGTACTTTTTTTCCTGGTGTTGTTCCTATGCAGGTAACAATATACGAAAGGAATGTCATACTTTGAAAATTATTTATTCACAGCACAATATGGATATTATGATACTTATAGTATCATAACTTTCAACAGTATTGAAGATATTCTTGGATGTCAAAGTTTCTAGATTCACTGCTTCTAATTTTCTCTGGAATGGGAAAATGAAATCATTCATTCGACGTGTGAATTATTTTGATACATCAAAGCAGATTTTATATTGCATTTATGGGAATATTATAAAATTGTTTGAGATGGTATCAAAGAATGGTATTGTGACAATATTTTACTCCGCGAGTCAATTCTTATTCTTCATCGCCACGCTAAATTCGGAAGAGATTTCAAAGTATGTCAATTCCTTGAGTTAGAAATATGTAATATCCCATATGTTACTAATATTTGATATTCCATTTCCAGGCTATCTATGCAAGCAATTGAACAAAAAATTCAACTCTTGTAAAGTATGTGAAGATGCCTTGATACAATTTCCTGACCACTCATCTTCAGTTGCAACATTGGTCGATATGAAGAGTCGAGGTAGATTAATCCATCCGAATACCAAATTTTCCAATCGAATAAGGCATGTCGAATCGTGCTTTGCTAAACATGCTTCCAAAGTTGATGTTTTTGATTTAACTTCAGGAGAAGTCATGTCAACATATACGTTCACGTTTCCCTGTGTACACCATGGTTCCGATATCCTGTCATATTCTCTTCATTATTATATACGCCTAAGAATGAGACAATATGCACATCAAGAGAATCTAGAACAGGAAAAATTATTTGTACCTAAAAAAAAATTATCAAAGTTTGTACATCAGTGAATAGAAGAGATAAAAAAAGGATGAAATTGGTGGGAGCATTATATGAATAAATACTAAATAGGAATCTCATGTATCGAATCATTTTTCATTTATTTATTGCGTTATTTTTCTGTTACTGTATAAATTAAAATGTGTGAACCTCATCAAAAAACAAGATCAGCGAAAACAAAGTCGAACTTGCGAAATACGAATGTTTTTTCAAGGTTAGGATTACATGTTACCCCTGAACTGCTGGCGACACCCCGTGGCTGAGAATATAACTTGGAATTTGGTTCATAAGCGAGTCACCCCCACCACTGGAGTTTCCAGACCTGTATATACGACCGTGGTCAGTACACAAATATGATATGTATTGGAACAACTACACGCGTAACCGGTGATGCAAGTATTTGGTCGACCGAGTCGATTTACCCTGTTCATCGGACCATTTCTCGTCCCCACCACTCCAGCTGCGTGCACGCACACATTGAAACCCGTATTCATGTGCTTCGGAAGCGATCGGGTCACTTCGAGTCGGCTCGGACAATCGGGAGAGAACCAACTATTCGTCAGTATTTGTCCTCTCAATATGTTTCGCGATCGGCTAACTCCGTGCAAGATCGGAAAAAGTTTTAAGCCCACGCGGTCAACTTTCCGGAAAGTGTCACCGCTTTTCCTTTCCCAAGCGACAATTTCATTGTAATCAGTATCGAACTGACTTACCCGGCGGCCCGGGCAATTCTCGGCCAGGGCCCTTCGATATTTTGTTGTTGTTGCCATTTTTCAATCAAAGAGCCAGTTCAATACTGATTATCAAATTATCACGATGAAATATAGATTCGATGCATCTCATCATTCAATTGGATGAAATTTTATATAAGTGAATAATTTTCCACTCATTTATTCTTCATGAATTGTATAAGATTATTGGTTCTTCTTATGACTGATTATGAAGCTTTCGAGAACTCTTATATGTATGCTATGAAAAATTCTTCCTAGTTACGGATTTTTAATGATTTTTTTAAATCTTGATAATTTTTCAATGAATTTGATTGAAATTGTCAATCAATCGATTGTTGAAAAATTTTCGGATAGTTTGGGGATCTATGATGAATATCCTGCGGTGAATTCCATAATTGTTCCTGATCAAATAATTGATCAGAAATCACTATGATATTCAATGAGGATAATCAAATCGACATCGATTATCAGATGGAATATCAAAAGAATAAGACTGAATATTCAATTCAATCAATTGAGTGCAAATTATTTTCAGTGAACTGAATAATTAGATTTGAGAATTCGAATTGATATTCCATCATTCCACACACTTTTAGTCTCTTCCCTCCGCTGCATCACTTCGTAGAGGTGATATGTGGTTGCAAATACTATAAGAACCGATAGCCTAGCGGCAAAAGACATGGTTCTCACGGAGGGAAGGTCGAGTTCGATTCTGTGTGGAGACATTGCATTTTTTTTTGTCATTCCTCTGGTGAACAATTCAATTTTACATCCAATTATTATTGATTATGTCATTACATCGTCATGTTATCAATATCCTTAATGTTTCAAAATGCACTTGCGGATTTGACCAAGTGCTGGTTCGAGTCGATTGAAAATTTTCCAAATATTCGTAGCCGTGAGATATAGATCCATCGATTCAAAATCTTCTGAGGAGAAAAATTGATATCACTCCGGAGGAACGTTTTTGAAAAAGTGTACTTGCAAATCTCATCAGAGCCTTCGGCAATTTGATGAAAAATTTCCAAAAATTCGTCTCTGTGGAATAAAGACCGATCGATCCCTAATGTTCTGAAATGAAGAATGAACAGCAGTTCAGGGAAATGTTTTTAGAAGAGTTTACTTGCAGATTTGATCGGACCCTCTGACAAATTGATGAAAAAATCCCAAAAATTTGTTTTTGTGGGACATAGACCGATCGGTTTGAAATGTTCTGGGAAAAGGGATGAATATCACTCCAGAGGAACGTTCTGAAAGAAGCGTCCTTGCGGAAGCCTTCGGCCATTTGATGAAAGAATTTGAAAAATTCGTCTGTATAGAATAAAGACCGATCTATCCGGAATTTTCTGGAATGAAAAAAGAACAGCACTTCGGAGGAAGGTTCTCAAGAAGCGCGTGAGTGACATCATGTAACTATAGTATAGAACTGATGTCAGACACACCAATTCTATTCAACTTCATCCGCATTCCGATACGCTGCACCCGCAGGGAAGCTCCACATCACACGGAGGAAAAAGTATTGCTGGCATAACAAGCAGGTCTGTTATTAAAGCGCCTGCAAGAAGAATGAGCTGAAAGAGCAAGAAGAATGATTGGCACAACTGAATGTTTTTGCTGACATGAACGAATTTGTTAACAGAACGTCTTAGCTGTTGGAGTAAATATTTTTGCAAAGACAACCAATTTCTTTGTAGGCGCTATAGTAGCAAAATATTGTTCTCCGTGCAGTTGTCGCATATCTTGCACGCACTGTTATGAGATCAACTCACGTTCTGGTAGCTCAAGCTACTCTAGGAATCATGCAAATAGGGACTCCGTGAGATATACAGTTTACAACCTCTCCTCCCTTGCTTGAAGTATCATTTCAATCTGGAATGAAAATCGTTTGATTTCATTTCTGGCTGGAATTGAGCTATCCTTCTCCTTAGGGTTGAAAAAGAACGCATTCGCTTGTACTTGACCTGCTGGGTGATGCGGGAAGGAGTAAAAAATTTGCAGACGCACTTCTGGAAAAAGTTCCTCTGAAGTGCTGTTCATTTTTAATTTCAGAAAATTTCGGATCGATCGGTCTTTGTTCCATAGAGACAAGTTTTTCAAATTTTGTCATCAAGTTGCCAAAGGCTCTGGTGAAATTCGCAAGTAGGCTTCTTTCTAACCGTTTCTCTGAAGTGGTATTCATTTTTCTTTTCCGAACATTCAGAATGGACCGGTCTATATGTCACGGAGACAAATTTTCAAAATTTTCTCATCAATTTGTTGAAGGGTTTGATGAAATTTGCAAGTACACTTTTTCAAAAACATTCCTCTGAACTGCTGTTCATTTTCCATTTCAGAACATTCCGTATCGATCGGTTTTCATCCCATAGAGACGGATTTTTGAAATTGTGTCATCAAATTGCCGAAGACTTTGATGGAATCCACGAGTACGCTCCTTTTGAAACGTTCCTCTGGAGTGTTATTGTTTTTTCTTCTCAAAACATTCCGAATCGATTGGTCTATATGCCACGGAGACAGATTTTTCAAATTTTCTCATCGCTTTGTCAAAGGGTTTGATGGAATTTGCAAGTACACTTTTTTGAAAACGTTACTCCGAAGTGATATTGATTTCTCTCCTCAGAAGATCTCGGATCGATCGGTCTATATCCCACGTCATAACAGGACAAGAGAGGAAGGTGCTTGCAGAGGGTGCTCATACGATCAGCTGATCGGTATAATCGATACGATTTACCAACATACAAATTAGTAAATTTTCTATGTAGAACGATTGAATTCGTCGACACTGTGGAAAAATTGATTATCGTGATGAATTCTTATCACGATATGCTGTAGGTGAAAGTTGTAATTTCAGTAATGATTTTTATTACGCAGACAAATGTAAAACAGTCTTATTTCGTAGGGATAGGTATTCAAGTGGGAGAAAAGAGTATAACTACTCGTTCTCAATCAGAATTTTCATGTAAAGAAGAAAACATGAGAATTTTCATTAATCCGATACCCAATTTGAACGGTTTGATTAGTAAGTTTAACACAAGAGATTGGATTCCGAATCCTGTATCCTGATTGGTCGAGAATCAATGTATGTTAGATCAATCCTCGGCCGTTTCAAATGATTCTGCTGAAGAATGTGTTTTCGACTTATCCCAACCACAACATTGAACAATCATGGATTTATTCAAATTCACCCTTTTTACATCATTCGATGATTATCTTCAAGATATCTTAGAGATCTCTTCCAAAAGAATTTTTTAGATATCTCACGAAATTTTCAGACATCTTTCAGATATCTAATAGAAATCGGATTGTCTATTTGGGATGTTGATTTGGAGAAAATGTTCACGATTCTGGAGGAAGTAGGAATGAATTCCAAGGATAGGAGAACGATATATGAATTATTTACGAATCAACCCGCAATAATAGAAATGGGAGGTCAAGAAGGGGAAGCATAGATTGAGAGGGGGGTGAGACAAGGATGCTCATCATCACCATCGAGTTGTATATAGAAGAAGCGATAAACGAATTGAGGGAGGAAGTGCAATTGAAATTACAGATTCGAGGAGAAAATGTAAGCATATTGAGATTTGCGCCGCGGTATAGCTATATGAGCGACGAATGGTGCTGAGTTAGAAAATATTCTCAACACTATGGAAACAATATTACTAGAAAACTATTGTATGAATATAAGTAAGGACGAAACAAAATCCATGATTCGTACGAGAGCGAAAACATCAAGAGGATCGGAAATCAAAATAGATGCAGAGACAATTCAGCAAGTCGAAGAATTTAAATATCTAGGAACCATAATTACAGAAAATGGTGGAAGCGGAAGAGATATAAGAGCAAGAATAGCCCAAGGAAAACAGGCTTCTCACCAGAAGAAACAGTGAGTATGTTCGAACAATATTAGCTCAGCAGCAAGGAAGAAATTCTTGAAGAGTTACGTTTGGGACACAGCATTATATGGTTGCAAAACCTGGACAAGGTGAAAACGGACCAACGAAGACTTGGAGCTTTTGAAATGTGGTGTTATAGAAGGATGCTTATAATGAAGTGGATAGAGAAAGTAAAAAATGAAGAAGTACTCGTGAAGGTGAATGAAAAAAGAAGTCTTCTGAGACGTGTCGTGAAAAGAAGAAGTAATCTAATAGGACACACATTAAGGCATGATCAAGAGCATTCAACTGATAGTAGGAACTCAACTAGTTACGATCTATGAGCATAGATAAATTTATAAGCTTGCCGGAACTGGCTGGATCGGAACTCTCTTTGAAATGATGAATCTGAAAGTGATTTTCAATATCTTTGATGAAAATTTACATGTGCACTTGAATTATAATTTCGATTTCACTTCTCACTCACACTTAGCGCACTCACACTTCTCACACCTTCCAAGCACGCTTTGAGCTTTTCAGTCCCAAGACTTCACAGTACAAAGCTCGGTATCGAGCCGTTGCTGGACGCTCAGCAACAACGTGTAATTATAACAAAGAAAAAAAAACTCTAGCACTTTCCGGAATAGGAAAACACCTGTCAAAAGGGTGATCTTCCCTTCCTTAATTATACTCGATCAGTCGGATCATACAAGAATAACGAAGCTAACTCAAAATGAATCATCCAAACGATGCACCAAACTCGTGGCAAAGAACTCTGAATTCTAGAGGGTCCTCCGAGGAGGCTATAACAGATGTACACGTGCTGAGCGGTTCGCAACAACTGATTCGAAAAGGTATCACTACGCGAGTAACCGCGTGAGCAAGAGAGTGCACAACAGCACAACTCCAAAATCCACATGGAAAATAGTCCCAGCAGAAACTACCGGGTGACCTGGTGTAAAACTATGACTAAAACTAACATTATAAAAGTCAGAATCTCCAACATTTCCGCCCGCCTCGTTTGCTGCATAAACAAACGAAAGTCCCGAAGAGGAATAATAAAGAAAAAAAAGAAAAATCAATAATAATAATAAACGAATAGAGAGGTAGCTCATTCATGCTCCTCCTCCTGACCAACCGGTAATAAACACAGTTTTGTGATCGGCCTTTTGAAGGTTCCTAAGGCAGTTCTAACTGTTACCACCCGGACCAGGTTACCAGCACCAGGATGGCATTCAACAACTCGAGCCAAGTCCCACTTAGCAGGAGGCAACTGTGGGTTAATCACTATCACGAGGTCATCGACTCGTACATTCTTACGCTCAAAGGCCCAACGCGAACGCTGTTGGAGCGTATTCAGGTAATCCCTACTCCAAATCCTCCAAAATTCCTCGATCATCTTTTGAACCATCTGCCAACGGGATAATCTATTCTCTCGGACATCAAGAACAGACGGTATTGGAATAGCCCTAAGACTCGCGCCGATTAGAAAGTGTCCCGGTGTCAGAGCTTCCAGCGACTCTGTATCATCATGAATAGGCCCTATAGGCCGGGAGTTCAAACAAGCTTCTGCCTTGCACAGGAACGTTGCAAACTCCTCTCTAGTAGGAGTCAAAGGCCCTCAAATTCGACGGAGGTGGAACTTGAGACTTTTCACTCCGGCCTCCCAAACTCCTCCAAAATGTGAAGCTCCGGGGGGAATGAATTGCCAATGAATCTGCTCATTGGCGTAATATGCCTTCATTGTTGGGTCCTCTAGAATACGCCTGTAGTACATCCCTAACTCTCTCTCAGCTCCAACAAAATTGGTCCCATTGTCTGAGTAGACGTTTGAAGGAAGGCCCCTTCTGGAAGTAAAACGTTCGAACGCTGCTATGAAATCCGCGGTGGAGCAACTCTCAACCAACTCGATATGAATGGCCCTAGTAACCAGGCAAATGAACAGAGATACATACACTTTGTATCGTCTGAGACCTCTACCCTGAGCATAGCGAATCAGAAATGGACCCGCGTAGTCCACTCCAATCTGAGTAAAGGGCCGTGGAGGCCTAACCCTATATCCTGGGAGATCACCCATCAACTGCGAAGCCGGTGAAGCTCGCTGACGTACGCAAACCACACATTTTGAGATGCAACGCTTGACAGTCACTCTAGCCTTGAGAAGCCAGAATTTCTGCCGGAGCGTATACAACACCAATCTCACTCCCCCATGAAGGGTTTCTAAATGCACCTTCCTTACAATCAACGCAGTAATATCACAGTCGGGTAGAATCACTGGATGGGTCTGTGAATATTCCAAGCACGCGTTCAAAAGCCTTCCACCGACTCGTATAACTCCTTTGTCATCCAACACCGGATTGAGTCTACCTAAACCGCTCTTAATAGCGACCGGACGACCTTGTACTAGACATTTCAACTCCTGAGTGAAATATATGCTCTGTAACCTCCGAACCCAAAATATCTCCACTTCAACAATTTCGGCAGCACTGAGAGATGCGTCTGGAACGTTATCAGATTTACCACGGGTGCGATTTACGAACCGGTTACAATAACTTGTGATGCGTAATAATCTGCTCCAAGATGAGACCTCTCTAAACGGCGACCAAACTCCCACCGATGTGGCCAATAGCACGATTTCCTCACGCTTCTGCTCACTAAAAGCTTCTCTAGCGTTTTTCACCACGTTTTTAGGCCAATGTTCAGAGTTACGACTTAACCATTGGGGCCCAGACCACCAAAGTTGACAACCAACCAGTTTATCCGCATCTATACCGCGAGAGGCCATATCAGCGGGATTCTCCGTCCCTGGTACATGACGCCAGCTAGCTGTTGGAATCCTGGTTAACACATCCGAAACGCGATTCGCAACAAATGTCTTCCATTTGGATGGAGGGGAGGTCAACCAGGTAAGAGCGACTTGAGAATCCGACCAGCACCAAACCGGAGAACCCGACAACTGCATGGAGTCCCGAACCGGGCTAACCAAATGAGCTAGCAGGTGAGCCGCGCACAATTCAAGTCTCGGGATGCTAACCACTTTCAACGGAGCCACCTTAGCCTTGGCCATGACCAAAGTTACAGCCCACTCTTCTTCATTCATTGGAACCGCAATATAAACGACTGCCGCGTAAGCGGCGCTGGAAGCGTCAGAAAACCTGTGAATTGCGGGTCGATAGCCAGAGGTACTCTGTTTCAACCACCTGGATATTGACAACTCTTCTCAATGACGTAATTGTTCAAAATATCTCGAGCATTGAACATTCAATTCGTGAGGCGAAACAACATCCCAGCCTATCTTTTCCGTCCAGATAAGTTGTAAGATAATTCGAGCGCGAATAGTAACGGCCGCCACCCACCCAAGAGGGTCAAAGTTTCGTAACATAGTTGATAAAAACGTACGCTTAGTGGAAGAAGAGAGAGGTGGAAGACTTACGACCACTCGAAATGAGTCAGTAGAGGGGCCCCAAGAAATCCCTAATATTTTTATTGTCTCATCTTCTTGCAACAACTTATCACGAGCTAACCCATGATCTTCATGATCTATGTTGCGAAGCAACTCAGTAGAGTTACTGGCCCATTTCCGCAAACGAAATCCGCCCGCCATGAGCAGATCCGAAACCCCTGAGCCTGTAAGTCCCGAGCAGAATCGACGTCATCAGCCCCGGCCATAACGTCGTCCACATATACCTGATCCAGTAATACCTTCGAAGCCGATGGGAATCTTTCCCTCTCGTCAATCGCTAGCTGCTTCAGGACTCTATTCGCAAGAAACGGTGCGCACGAGGTGCCGTAAGTCACGGTCCGCAACTGAAAAGATTCCACTGGAGCGTTGCTATCAGAACGCCAATAAATTCTCTGATAGTCGATGTCCCTATCATCGACTAAGATTTGGCGGAACATCTCCTCGATGTCCGCACAAAAAACTATCCTAAATCCTCGCCATCTACAAAGCAACGACGCAAGATCCGCCTGCAATTCAGGTCCAATAAGAAGGAAGTCATTCAATGATTTGCGGTTAGACGTTTTCATCGAGGCGTTAAAAACGACACGCAATTTCGTCGTTGAACTAGATTTTCGCCATATCGGGTGGTGAGAGGAATAGTTTACCGAACTCGACTTAGCCAATTCATTCACCTTTTGCACGTGCCCCAAAGTTGCATATTCACGCAAGAAGTCATGATACATCGCGAATCGTTCAGGATCTCTCTGCAAACGGGCTTCGGTCGAGACGAATATCCTTTTCGCGATCATATGAGAGTCAGGCAATTCAACATTGATATCCGGTTTAAACGGTAGACGGACTACATATCTGCCCTCAGAATTCCGGGAATGAGACTCTAAGAAATGCTTCTCGCACAGATTTTCCTCCTCTGAAAGGTGATGGTTTTCTGAAAATTCCTCCAGCTGCCGAAATTTATGCAGTGATTCCTCTAGCTCGCGGCAAATACAAATATGATTCACAGCAATGGAATGCGTAGAACGAAGCGTCTGACGACAATAATTCCCAAAGACGACCCACCCGAAGATGGTGTTCTGAGCAACCGGCGCATCAACTGCTCCCCTCCTAATTTCCGCCAATAGAACTTGACCCACCACATCAGAACCGATTATTAATTCAATAGATTCCGCAGATTGCGGCACTGGATCGGCAAACGTCAAATCGGCGAGATGAGCATGCGACGGATCAATTGTCATCAATGCAGGTATGTAGGAGGTCAGTTTAGGCAATATCAATGCGTTGTCTTCTATATGGGGTCTTCCCCAATCAATAGGTCCAATGTCAAAAAATACAGAGGCCTTAACTGTACACGAAGGTTCAACCCTCACTACACTCACTTGAGCTTCTATCTTATGGAAATCCAAGCGTAAGCCTCGAGCTAAACTCTCAGAGATAAAGGAGGATTGGGAACCTTGATCCAGCAGCGCTTTAACCCGAGCCCATCTCCCATTCGGTGCTCTAATCATAACTACTGCCGTTGGTAATAATACTGTACCACGACAGAGCCTATTTCTTGGTGACTAGAGAGCAGAGCATGAATTCACATCCGTGAATGTTTGCGGCCCATCCGTCACCCTGGTGGAAACCCGGCCAGCGGAATTGGTTTGAGGAATCGAAGCTTCTTCTCGCGTTTCTTTGTGCAGCAACGAGTGATGACGTTGCTTACAAATGGAGCAAACGCTCGGGCTAGCGCATTTAGAAATGAAATGTCCTTGACCTAGACAATTGATACAACGTCTTTGATCCTCAATATATTCTAAACGCATCGGTACAGATTTCGATTTAAACTTTTCACATTGGTAAATTCTGTGATTACCACGGCAAAACGAACATCTTTGAACTGGAATATTCGTCTGAAACGAACCAAAGTTGGCCTTGCTCGATTTGTGCGTCTTATTATCTTGACTCACGCTGGAGGAGTCTTGAGAATTCGAAGATTCTAAAGCGCGAACGGTTGACGTTGAGAAGTCTTTAAGTCTCTCAAACGAAGGCAATTCAGTTGAGTTTTTTAGGTCAAACTCCCATTCCTTCCGAGTTTGAGCATCTAATTTACTAATGAGAATGAATACTATTATTGTATCCCATTTAAGATCGCAAATCTTCATATTGGTCAGTGCAATGACGGCATTATTAGTTTGACTAACTAGAAAACGTAAATCTTTAGCATTACGAGACTTTAACTTCGGTAAATTTAAAAAACTCTCAAGATAAGCATCAACCAATAACCGTTTGTTCTCATATTCCCAAGCTGTGTCATAATTTGCATCCGTAACGGGCATAGTATCGATTAACGCCAGAGCTTCACCTGTTAAACAGGAACGTGAAAATTGAAGTTTTTGTACCTTTGAAATTTCTGGATATTGAGCAAAAATGGAATCAAACTGATCTTTGAACGGGATCCATCCAAGGTAGGTCCCAGAAAATTTCGGCAGATCCAATCGAGGCAAATTGAACGGTCGTGGATGCGAATTTCCAACTTCGTTCCTATTTGGAGCATTCGATGTCGACGCAGCTCCACCAATTTCACGTTTTAACGCCACGAAATTAGCCACCGCTTTCTCATAATAGCCTTCCGCGACTGAAAATTTGTTCTGAGCAAAATACGGGTGCTCTTCCTTCTGTTTTGGCGTGGTCAAAGTGCAAAGTTTGACGTGCAAGGAGCGTAATTCATCCCAATATCCCTTGACAATTTCCAAACGTCTCTCGATCAGCTCCACAGTAATGTTCACCATGCCCATCTTTCTCAAATTTCCAACGCTCCGATCTATGAGCCCAGCATTCAAATCCACAGAAGCTAGAATTTCCTCCATGTTAGTTTTGTGCATATACACGGTACCAGAACAAGTTATTATGTGAGAGTTATAACTCTGACAAAGTCAAAACAGAAAGAAAGTATTGGACTTGTGTATCCAGCAATTTATCCTTCGATCGAGTCAGTGAACAATGATGTTCAATGATAATTCAAGGATATTGCTGAGTGGGTTAATTAACCATGAAGTTTGTTTATAGTCTCAACAATATTCATCTGTTAAAAACAAGAAACTAAGCGTCGATCTCATCGAAAGTTTTCAATGTCTTCATATATTCAATGGCTATGAAGTGCGTACACGTATCGACAATACCGTATGCACGAAGAATCTTATTGTCACTGAGTAGAATGGATGTGTTGTTACACACACCAAGTCAACTTCCCATCCGTGCGAATCTTATACCTGTGTGGCACGCCGGGTTACTCGACGATAGACCGCTGTAGCTCTCGTTTCTCTCTCGCTGATGACGAAGTATGTGCGTTCCTTTTCGCACACGAAAATCACTGTTGCCGGTGTTGCTACCCGAAAGAACGGTAAACAGACTATGCCCGCTGTCGAAGCAATGAGAATTCAAACCTAACAACAATGACCCTAGCAACACGCTTAATATGAAAGCCAAATGATAAAATATTCAAATTCTTTTCCTTTTTCAGCACGAGAAACTTACATTGAAATATCGATACGGATAAAAGCAATTCAAAGAGAGTCCTTTTCGAGCCGTATCCGGAACATGGAAGGATTCAATTCAGAAAATAAAACAGCGATAAAGTATCCTGCATATTCGTTCTGTGATTCCACCTACGTATGAAGATCCTGATAGCCAAGAGGTACGCAGTCCTGCCGAACCATCTTCATCTGATCCTAGTTTATCTTGAGAGGCTATGATTGAAAAAGAAAACGTGCTTGGTCCTACAACGGGCTTTCATTGGCGTAAAAACAGAGGGAAGGATTTCCTACCGTACTTTGCCCAAGGAAAGAATTCAGTGTATTGTTGTGATGTGCCTGGTCTACTCAAGATGTTTCATATAGAATACAATCCAAATGATCGGAGAGTTTTTATAGATTCTTCGGAACGGAAATTTGTATTTAGTCCTCAAAAATATAAATTACTCCAATCATGGCTGGACTATATGCGGTGACCTCAGAACACAACTATGTTGCTTGGTCAACAAGGGGTATATACAGAATACCCCTGTTTTCTGTGTGAATGGGATAGTGGGAATAGAGCACATCATTGGATCAAGAAAGATTGGCCACAGAGAGCATCATTAAACGCTGGAAGTAAAAATGTTGTACACGAAGCACTACCGAAGCTGACCGCTCCAAAATTCTGCTATCTCCACTTCATATCAAATGAGGCATTATGAAGCAATTTGTAGAGGCATCACTTGGAGATGGTGTTTGCTTCAAATATTCATATGATGGATCCAAGCATTTATCGGATGCGAAGATGAAAGAAGGCGTTTCTGTTGGGCCAGACATAAGGACATTGATGCAAGATCCTGACTTTGGAAAAACTATGAATAAGACCGAGAAGCTCGCTTGGAAGTCATTTAAGAAGGTTGTACAACATTTTTTAGGGAACAGAAACAGCCCTGATTACGAAGATATAGTCAACAACATGCTCAACAATCTCAAAGCCCCGAGCTGTAATATGAGTATAAAACTCCATTATTTGCATTCCCATATTGACTTGTTTCCCCCAAAATTTTGGTGATGTAAGTAAAGAGCAAGGGAAGTGGTTCCACCAAGACATCAAGGTTATGGAGACCAGATATCAAGGAAATTGGGATCTTAGAATGATGACTAACTATTGCTGGAGGTTGAAGAGAGATGAACTGAATCGTAAATACAACAGGAGAAGATGAAACAGAAGTTTTGAAGGCACCAGAAAAAGATATCATGTGTTCTTTTAATTTATCTACTCTCTTGAGTCTTGTTTGAAACGAGTGCAGCCCACTTCATGTCTGAACATTCAAGTTTATATTGAATATATATTCTTGTTCATACGAATTGTTTAAGAAGCTGTAAATATTCATGTCTTGCGCAAGAATGAATCTCGATGCGCTATAAAAAATTGGTGTTATATCCTACACATCTGAATACCTGAGAAAAAAAACTATCATTGTTCGAAGAGGAAATTGAAAGTTCTATTTCGCAGGATCAACCCTTGGAGGTATACTTTTTGTTAGTGGAAAATTCCCCTTGAACATTTGTACTATGTGTAGTATATGGGGGTTTTGGGGGTCGCTGAATGAGAATATCATATTAAAAGAATGAAATCCTCATTCCCATACATCCTGGCAACACCCTCAGGAGATTTTAAGAATATTACAAACTTGGGGATATATTTCTCAAAATCCTGACGTGATAGGGCAATCCTGGCTTCGAATTCGGATTCTGTGCAGTTAATTACTTTGGAAAATTATCCTCAGTTGCAAAGGCGCGGATATTTTCATTCTTTCACAGGCCTGTGTCATTCATCAACTCATAGAACATGATTTTTTGGAGTAGTTTTGAACGCATCAAAATGAATCAAATAAGATCTCATACCAAGGACGAGTGATATCAACCATATCGATATTTTCCTAAACAATATTCATCTGGTTCCTATAAATTTTTACAGAATTTTGATTGAAACTAAACACATTGGACACAAAAATATCGATATCGTAACTATCTCATATAAGGATTATATACTTATAAAAATTGACTTACGTGAGGATGATTCTGCAACCATTGAATGAAACTTTGGACACTATTCAGAGTACCGATGTCTTTCCAAATGATATCCATCCTTTCCACATCCAACAGTACTTGTTTACACATCAACCAATGTTCTCGAACATGATTTTTTGGTGGAAGAAATCTGAATTCTATTGGTAAATTTGTACCAAATCCTGTCAATATTTCAGGTCGTTCCTCAGCATTAGCGTCTCTTTTCAAATGTCTCTTGGTCATGGCAAGTTCTCCTGCTCCAGGACAATTCCTGATTTCAGCCACTACCGTTGGTACCATGGGCATTTCCTTGATATTGATCTGGTAACAAAACATATCATGATTATACATAACACTGGTCATCAGCCTTTTTAGTTCTTAAAGATTGGAAACTGATTCGAAGTGTTGATGATGTGTTGAATACAAGAATAATGTCAGATTTCTTCAATGAGCTCTATTTTTGTGATCATTCACGTATGAAAACAGAGCGAGTACACGGAAAAAAGAAGACAGCAACGGTTACTGTGCATCCCAGTAATTCATTGAAAAAAAATGAAAAATCAAATTCACGCCGTTCATTACCGCGTCTCCCAGTAACCGTTAATGTCCAAGCAGCATTGACGAATTTCACTGCAGTACACATCACTGTGATCGCGCTAACCTCTATCATCCAAGCGTGTTTTCATTTGTTTTTCAACTGATTGCTGTTATGGACAGTAACCAGTGCTGTTCTCTTCTTTCCGTGTAGGAACTTTCACCAATCGCTTGGGTGGTGAATTCAGTCACAAGTAATAACTTTCAGATGTATTGAATTCGATGGTGAACATGGAAATCTCGAACAGTAATAGAGTGATCCCAAGAATGTGCGATCAGAGTCAATATGTGGTGATTGCTTATTCAAAGATGAGTTCGTTCTCACGTGGACATTTTTCCACTGGTGGGCCACTATTGGGAGCATGTGTCCAGAGAATCATTAGAAATACCATCGGCATGGGATACAACAGGATAAGATGTAACAGGATGAGATGAGTTCCAACAGCGTGATATTGGAACTGTCATTCTGATACAATTCTTATGTGATATTTTCCATACAACATCACAGATCACAATTGATCTCATGTTCAAAAAGATTTCCTGAAATTATTTCGTGTATGTTTCTGATCCTGAATGGATTCATGGATATTGATTATTTGAGATCCATATTAGGGTGATGCTTGAAATCGAAGTTTGGGAATAATAAAGGGCCACCCTTTTTCATTATTCTACAACATGTTAAATGCACTCTAGAATTTCATCGGAATTTGGAAAAAATTTTTAGGGGTCGCAACCATACTTTGAAATACAACAGAAGAGCCTTTTTCTTGAGGAAATAAGTAATTCTGTTCCGTATCCATATACATGTTGAATATGACCATTCTTCAATGATTTTTACAATTGAAACCTTCAGAAATACAAAAATCATCACACTTCTAAGATATTTATCCAGGATGTGGAACAAGGAATGTGTTGTCCCCTGCTTATAATCTTTCCTTCCGCATTGTTCAGTACATATTCCAAGCAAAATGTTTCATTCCAACCCTGGGGGCGTTCCAAAGAGAACAAGGAGCTCCGACGAAGATTCAGAATAGATCAACATGGATCAGACTAAAGCTCCATTGCAGCTCAAGTTTAGGTTCATCAACATTCGATGAAAGTCTGATGAACGTAACAATGTTCGCTTAAGAATGATTTTAAGGAAGGTCCACAGAACGTTCATTGAAGATTTACTGGAGATTCGCTGGAGTTTGAAATTTTTAATATGTTTTTTTCACGAAAAAATGGACGATAGAGGAAATTAAAATTAAATTATAAGGCTTTCTAAAACATGCTAAATCGCAACTCTAATGAATCTCCGGAGAACCTTTGTTGGAACCATTCTCAAGTGGACATTCCAATGTTCATTCAAACTTCGTAAAACGTTTACGAACCTAAAAGTTGGCTTCAACGGAGCTTCAGGCTCATCTATGTTGATCTATTCTGAACGTTTGTCGAAGCTCCATATTCTCTCCGGGGTATTGTGATGATACAAATTACCATTCTCAGATAACATGCCTCCACCAAACGACGCACGTGGATCAAGTTTTGCGCGCAATGTGCTTGTACGCTCTAAAAGCAACGCACATGGATAAGCTTCTGCATCAAAATTGCACGCGAACCTAGGGGATACTCCAAAATCCCATATGGGACCCTGGCGAAACGCAATCATCGGAAACCAAAGTCTTAGAATTTTGTAAGAGTTGACCCGAATGAAAACCGCAATCAAATTGTCTGAGTCACTCTATCTGATGTGCTAATTCGTAAACATCATTGCAATTGAAGATACGAGATTATGGTATTCTGAAGATGGATGAGATGTTGTCAAAGGCCTGAGAACGAAATTTGTAGATAGGAAAAAAGAGGAATTGTTGAAATGAAGGGGGAGTTATTGTGAGATGAAATTTCCCTTATGAAAATGTTACATCGTACTTTTCTGGTATGAATTTGGTGTCAGTGCAAATCAAGAGGAAAATCAGTGGTATTCCAATATACCAGGGAATGGGGCAGTATGGAGGAGATTTTGACATCCCACCATATGTTTTTCATATGTTTCCCTTGGGAAGGGCTAGGATCCAGCCGAAGTGTCGGGTGTATCAAGAGGGAGGAAATGTGAAATACATTCGATTTATGCGGTTAGAAGTGATTTTTCTGTAATTTATTTTAGTATTTCATCGTGAAAAAACAACCCATGTGAAAAAATTAGGCCAAGTAGATATAAGTTGAACATGAATTGTGTATGGAAATGGGTTTGCAAAAACAATCAATGTTTTTTGAAGACAGGGAGAATAGATGAGTCATTCAAACAGGTATAGGTTTCCATGCTCATTTCCATACAAAATATATGTCTAGTTTTGACCGAGCTATATCTAATTTTTTCACATTGGAGTGTATTTGTGGATTTCCCACACTAATATCGTCTGATTTCTTCTCATCCATGCAAGGGAAAATGGATATAACCATGTGTAAACTAAGCATATTCTGTCAGAAATATATTGGTAACTCCAATACCCATACACAAAGGTGCGAGAGGTGTTGAGCGCCTCTACGATCTCCGTCGTGGATATTTATTGAGAATAATTGGACCTGGAATATATTGAAGAAAAAGCCAGAAATTCGTTTACGATAGTCTGGGAGGGGTCAAGGGACAAGGGGAACCGGAGGGAGAGGGGGTGGGTTGCATTTAAATTAACCAAACAATGAAATACGAAAGTAAGATTAAACGCGTGTTACATCACGTACCACTATATTATAAATTCAATAATAAATTCTACATCGTCTACACGACTTGGTCGTGGAGGAAAAAAAGAATATGTACAATCAAAGTTCACAAACTCATCAGGGGAACACAGGGAATGTAAGAGAAACACGGAGGGTCCGACCACGAGGGGGTATTCTACACGGATCTTGCCGTTTACATAAGCCAAGCAAAAGGGGAATACAGGGAAATCGCGACCATAAAATTCATCCGAGGGAGGGCTAATACGAACGGAGGGGGTGAATCTAGGGCGCAAACGTAAAGGGTGAAGGGAAAAGCAAGAAAAGGAGTACGTGGAGGAGACCACGAGGAGGGAACTTTTCAGTTAAATACAACACCAGTTATAATATCAATTTACATCGCACGGGCACTCCCACACAGGAAAAACCCTGGACGGATGCGGTTCTTTTCTTCAATAATTGAATCTGGGCCCAGATGGGACCACTCACTCACCGTATTCCAAACGTTTTCGGTTTGTTAAAAAAAATCCTCGCGAACGTGGCCGTTACTCGATCACACGAGAAGTGACAGGTAAGATGGCCACTGTCTCCTTCTTCACCGACGGGTAAGTTCGTCAAATCACACCCGGAATCCCGTCGGTAACGTTCCGTTAGAGCCCATCCTTTTGAGCTCTTTCATGGGTTCTGGTGACGGTGGTCTCGAAATGATCGCTGGGTGAGTGGGTGTGAGTGCGTTGTGGAGTTCTTCCCGGGACGAGTATCCCTACCTTTTTCCATCTTTATCCAGTCTCCCAGGGCAGGGATGAGGCGACGCATTGCGACGAAGGTTGTCTCTCTCCCTTCTTCTTGTGGACTCTGGATTAGCATGAGGAAGCAATACCCGTGGGTCGTTTCCGGCCTTCTGATAGGTTGTCGGTAGAGGAGTGGCTGGGATGGTGTCAGAGTCGTCTTCTGGTGTTGGACCGATCCTTCCTTGTGCTCGTGGTGTAGGTGGCGCGGTCTCCTTGCGACGGGATCTCGACAAATCATGAAAGAACAGGGATCAGAGGACAGGACCAGTTAAGGAGGGGAAATGTGTTCCCGATTCCCGTATGAGCGAGCGACAGCTGTGTTCTCTTACGCGAACCGAAGTGTTTTCAAATTACACGACTACCTTCCATAAGGGTCGTGCGCGGTGCCATCTTGCGACTCTTTTTGTGATAATGCATTACGTCACAGAAGGAATATGATAAAATTTCCCTTCCGAATCACCTTTGAACGAACTTTCTACCCGGAATACTTCTTTGAATACAAATTCTGTTTTCCTCCCTAACTCCATAAACTAATCAGAATGAAAATTAAACATTGAAAAATTCTGAAACTGAGAAACACCGCAAAACGAAAAAAACTATATCCTTACACGCAAAAAAATACATTTTCAAAAGTCCCATAATTTATTGAGGATCAGCGCCAGTCTGTGATGAATTAAATTTTTCACCTGAACATAGCTTCAAAAGTTCCATAATTTCTTGTAGAAATACATCTAATTATGGGAGTTTTCAAAAATAAATTCAGGTCAAAACTCCATCTGACACAGACTGGCGCTGATCCTCAATAAATTATGGGACTTCTCAACACATCTGTTCTCTGTGTGTATAAAGATATAAATTTGAATTTCATCAGTAAAACTTTAAAAAAAAATTGCTTTGAAAAAAAATGAGAGTCGGATCATCTTCAAAACTACTATCGAATCCTCTGAAGAACACCTAATTCTTTCACAATTGGAAGCCCCAATACTCCTCATTGGGCCAAGGTTGGTCCAGGGTTGGCGAAGTATTGGCTGTCGATCATCACCAATATCAATGATGATTCGATAAATCGTTGGATATTCAAGACTCGTTCCGGATTCCATAGGAATACCGATATGACGATTGGTCTAGGGTTGGCGGAACATTGCCTGCCGATATTCGCCGATCTTTGTTTGAATCCAGCCTTGACTGTGCTAACGCACATGGGAGATTTCATTTCAAATACCAATCTGACCATTGGTTTTGATTGAATTGAGCATTGGCTGCCGATGCTGGCCCAACCCAGCACTTATGTAATGTAAAATTCTGAATTCGATCCAGAATAAGATATTATCTCCAATAATTAGACCTCTTGCAACTCTGAATCGGTAAATTTGGTGAGTTGAAGGTAAGGAAATTGAATATAAATTCTTTTCATCATAATGAAAATAGAAAATCAATATATTCGATTGCTCTTACCTTTCATTTCAGATTTTTGTAAGTTAGTCACACATGAAATATCAATAAATTATTAAATCAATAGGATAAGTTTCGTAATGTTGGAGATATAGATTCAATCAAAAGGAATCAACATAGCAAATGATGAATCATAATAATCAAAATTAATCAAGAATATCAAAATCCTGTGTATAGAAATTTGTATTTAAAATTAATAAAATAAACCTGATCATCAATTTTTCCTTCGAATCATGAGAATTTTAATACAAACTCCGTTGAAATTCCCCGAAAACAATGCAATTTATATCAAAATAAATAACTGGAAATGTTTAAAACAATTGATTATGTTTTTCAATGTATAATATATGCAATAATAAATAGGTATCAAATTTGCTGATTATTAATTGAAATTTATCAAGCAGAATTCTCTATAACTGTAAATTAGGAAAGAAAGATATATACATATATTGAAAAGGAAGCATAAATTAGTATAAATTATGCTGAAGAGAAAAGGTGAGTGGGTTTGTCCTAATTGAAGAGAATGGAGAATTCCCTACTCAAAAACAAGCCTACCCTCAGGTGATGCACGAATCAAGAGTTAGAGAACAATTCAACCACCCTCAATCAAAATCTATAACCAATCTATAATTTCTGCACGCCCATAAATTTTTCTGCTTGCACCTACCCTTCCACTACTTTCTAATTTTTTTCCTCTCAAACTAAAAACCGAGGTGACGACTGAAGAAAAATCACCAACAACTTCACTCCAAGTTCAGCTCTTATAGAAAGATTTTAAAATAAATTCACTCTGCTGCGAAATAAACCCTACAATTGGACTCTAATGCTCATTCACTCACCTAAAGGTTTGATTAGGACTCCAGTGGAGCAACGCAAACTTGTGTTTTCCAATGTGGTATTCTGAATACTCTCTTTTCCTTATATTCTTATCAAGAGTGAATGTGTTTTTTTGTGTCTTAATAAATTTTAGTGACATCTCTGTCAACAGAAATACTTACAAATCTATTATTGTTTTTTTTTGTTTGTTACAATCGATTAGATTCAAATTCAATTCCCTTCCTCTTTTTCATTATCATTTTGAGTGCTTAGAGCTTTTTGAATTTAGGAATTTATTCAACAAACAGAAATTCAAATCTCAGTGGACGAAATCGTTGCCAAAAAGTTACGAGCTTCGAGCAACAAAATTCGTAGAATCCAGGGATGAATTGAAATCACGCAGCAGAAAGTACGATCTGATACTATGACTTCACCGGGACCTGCCAGGAAAAAATTCTTGAAAAATTCAAATACGATCAGAAAATCTTAGCGTTTGCTCCAGAAGAATTCGGGGACTTGGAGAAATTTCAACAAGTTCCAGCATTCAGACGTTGGAGTAGGTAATGATAACTCACATACTGTTCTCTACAACTATTATTCACTTCTAATCAGATTTACTGATCAAAATTATTCATGTCCTTTCAGATTCAACTCACATAACCCTTCTTCCAATTCCTCTATCTCAATCCATGACCCTGAATCCTTTCGATTACTATGATGAGAATCGTTGATAAATGAATTCCTTTCATCTTCGAAAGAATTCATCGCGAGCCTGAGTAATCTTTCTCTTTCCCAAAATCCCCTTTATGCAAGAGAAATCAAGAACTATTAGTTCAAAACTTCCTATGCATCTATTCCCAGTCGTTTCTCAAATGCATGACTTCAAGTCACAGAAAAGAGGAATCAAGAGGAAGGATCATTCTACTGGGCAAACCCCAGAGAAATTCAATCCCGATACAAATTCTTCATGTTTTTCAGGTCTTTTCAATATTCTCTGGAAGGAATTAATCACCGAGTAATCCTCAAGATATTTCTTCATCTTTCTTCTTTCACTGCGAATCTCTATTTCTATTCCATAAATTCCTATTCAAAACTTTGATAGAAGAAAAAAGAAGAATCGAGCATATCTTTCTTTCTCAAGAATACATATATATATATATATATATATATATATATATATATATAATATATATAACTCAAAGTTGCATATCAAGATCTCTTCTTCCCTTATAATTTTTTCTTAAATATCTAATAGTCATTTCCTGATTTGAAAAAATTCCAGTCATGGAATCGAAAGCAACCTTGTATTGTTGGTTTTGAAAATATAATAACTCTACATTTCAGCATTAAATTGGAACATTTTTCATTTCACGAAATCCTCTCCCCAGTCCTTGTTTAGGATTATTTCCCAACTAAAGTGGGGTTTCAAAGGAAGCACAGGACTCTGATTCTGTGTTTCCCTTTAAACTCCCCGCTCGTTATAGAAAAACTGAAAAGTTTTGACGTAACATTTTTAGTTTACTTCACTTTATCTTTTCAGAATGAATTGTTTCTTAACTTCCGGTCATTGCAGGATAAATCTCATGGTTTTATCTATATATAGGCAGAACGATACGCTGAATTCATCAATCCCTTCAAGAAAATAATGTGTTTTTGGAGATCATGAATCACTTTGAATACAGTTCGAAGAAACTGAAGTTACAATATCACAAAAATCGTTCACATAGCATTTAGATAACTGAATGTACTTGGTGGCTCATATTGATTTCATTTTTTTGTTCTCAAATGCAGCATATTCTCTCATATCCCATCAGAATTTCGAATGAAGGGATTTTTCTCAGATTTTGCTTGAATGTTTATTCTTGGGATTTCCATTCACTTGGCGTGATTTTATTACTTGTTCTAATTTTTTTTGGGGCCTCATGATTGACTCCAAGACTGCTCGGAAAGTTGTTGTATCCGTTTCACACCGAGACATCACTCTAAATATCCCCATTTGAAGTACAGTCATACCGAATGGGAGTGAAAAAGAATGGAAACTTCGATTTCTAAACTAGGCATAATCCATGTGTGGAAAAGGGCTCGCAAAAACTTTGTTTGCTGGGATGAATAAATGAGAAAAGAATTCCATTCTATGATCAAATGCAATCATCGCTTCTTTGAAACATATATATACGAGTCTTCAGCATTACGTGGCCAACATCGTTCTTCAACTTGCAGATCATGGATAAATATTGACTTCGTACCTTGACCTCGTAACATTCACGTGAAATTACCTTCAGCAATACTTTTACCCTTATGATAAACAACAGCCATGACTTTGTAATGGTGTTTACCAATTTGAATTCTTGAGGTTGGCACTGCTTTGATGTTTACATTTCCTACCTTCATTGCTCCAACATTATTGTAACTGAATATAATTAATTGTACGATTAAAAATTCATCCGATGCAGCAATAACCGGTTTTTCATTAGGTGTTGGAACCAATTCGTCGCGTTATACAAAAGCTGACATAGGTAGTACAGTATTCCGTTGTTACCAACAATAATCTATTCAACGTGGAACAGCTATTATTGGGTGTCATTTGTTTTACATAACCTTTTTTTGAATAAACTTATTGAACATAACTTATTGAACATGTCAAAATTTATACCGAATAAAGTGTTTTTGCGGGGAGACTCACTCGATTACTTCAATATGAACAAAAGTGCTGCTGAAGCCCATCGTATTTCAGTGGAAGTGTATGGTGAACATGGTCTAGCTGAGCGAACGTGTCGAAAAGGGTTTGCACGTTTCAGACCTGATGATTTCGACTTGGATGATGAGGAGCGACCTGGCCAGCCGAAGAAATATAGAGATACTGATTTGGAGATGTTGCTCGATGAAGACTCATGTCAAATCCTTCAAGAATTATCGACAACATTGGGAGTTGACTTATCAACGGTAGGAAAACGTCTGAAAAGTTTGGGCATGATCCAGGAGGGAGGATGTTAAATCCCATATGAATTGAAACGAAGGGACATTGAGAAGCGTTTTTTGACGTGTGAACTGCTGCTTCAACGACAGAAAAGAAAAGGTTCCTTGCATAGAATTGTCACTGGCGATGAGAAATGGATCCATTACGACAACCCGAAGCGCAGAAAGTCATGGATCAAGCCAAGCCAACCATCACAATCAGTGGCAAAGCCAATTATCCATGGGTCTAAGCTCCTGCTTTGTATTTGGTTGATCAGATGGGTGTGATTTATTATGAACTGTTCTAACCGAATGGAACCATAACTGGGGATCGTTACCGACTACAATTGATGCGCTCGAGACGTGCATTGAAAGAAGAACGACCATAATACTCCAAAAGACACGACAATGCTCGTCCGCACGTCGCAAAACCGGTGAAAACATACCTCGAAACACTTAAATGGGAAGTACACCCCACCCACCGTATTCTCCAGATATTGTGCCATCTGATTACCATTTTTTCCGTTCGATAGCTCATAGCTTGTCTAAGCAAAAATTCGCTTCTTGCGAAGATTGCCAAAAATGAGTCGATCCGTGCATTGCATCCAAAGATGATGCGTTCTTCCGACACGGTATCCATTCCTCGCCCGAAAGATGGTCGAAAGTAGTCGAAAGCGATGGACAATACTTCGATAAATTTATTCTTTGATTTTCATTCGGAATGAATACTTTTTCCTCATTTCAAAAACGCTACGAATTACTTCCAATTCCTAATAGATTCACGCAAGTCATTACAATTGTCACAAGAATTTTCAGATCTTTCCATATTGAGAAATCAAACTTGAGTATTTTTTGGAACTCAAATGATTTTTCTGAGATTGGAGCAGTGCGAGACACATAACACAATTGGTATCGATAGCGTTTCGAGTATATTTACATCTCGTACATCTGGTTGTGGTAGTTATTCGATGGTTCACTGAATTTCCAATAGCCATTGGAATCTCAGAAATGGAAGCGATGAATTTCCCTGCATCTTGCGAGTGATTATGCAAGTATTGTGAACCTGCGAGCTGTTTTAATGCCACGTCATCATCATCATGAAGTAATCAGTATGACTGGTTTGATGAAATCCTCCAACCCTGTCTATTGTCTGCTAACCGTTTAATTTCTGCATATCTATGACAACGTTTATCTTGTATGATTTGCTTCATATAACTCAATCTAGGTCTACCTCTTCGAGTTTTACCATTCATTTTTCCTTCCAATATTGTTTCCAATAAGCTATTATGCCTCAACGTGTGTCCTATCAGGTTACTCCGTCTTTTCACGATCTGTCTCGAAAGACTTCTCTTTTCACTTACCTTCTCAAGTACTTCTTCATTTCTAACTCTCTCTATTCACTTTACTCTGAGCATCCTTCTATAACACCGCATTTTAAAGGCTTCCAGCCTTCGTTTCGCAACCATATAATGCTGTGCTCCAAACGTAACTCTTCAAGAATTTCTTCCTTACTGCTAAGCTGATATTCTTCGAACACAGTAACTGTTTCTTTTAGTGGGAAGCCTGTTTTCCTTGTGCTATTCTTGCTCTTATATCTCTCTCACTTTTACCATTTTCTGTAATTATGCTCCCTAGATATTTAAATTCTTGGACTTGCTGAATTGTTTCTGCATCTATTTTGATTTTCCTTCCCCTTGGTGTTTTCGCTGTTGCACGAATCATGAATTTTGTTTTGTCCTTATTTATATTCATACAATAGTTTTCTAGTAATATTGTTTTCATCGTGTTGAGAGTACTTTATAACTCAGCACCAATTGTAGCTAATATAGCTATGTCATCCGCAAATCTCAGCATGTCTGCATTTTCACCTTGAATCTGTAATTTCAATTGCACTTGCTCCTTCACTTCGTTCATCGCTTCTTCTACATACAAATTGAAAATCAATGGCGATAGTGAGCATCCTTGTCTCACCCCTCTTTTAAGTTGTGCTTCTCCTTTTTGACCCTCTATTTCTATTATTGCGGTTTGATTCTCATATAATTCATATATTATCCTCCTATCCTTGAAATTGATCCCTACCTTTTTCAAAATCGTGAAAATTTCCTCCCAATCAACATTATCGAATGCTTTTTGTATATCTACAAAACCTATATACACAGACTTTTGTAACTCTAGACTTTTCTCTACGACTGTTCTGAATGCTAATACTGCTTCACGCGTTCCCCTATTTTTCCTAAAACCAAACTGATCTTCGGCTAATCTACTCTCTATTTTATTTTTCATTCTCCTGTATATGATTTTTGTCAGTATTTTCGGGGCATGTACAGTTAAACTAATCGTTCTGTAGTTCTCGCATTTGTCTGCTCCTTGTTTTTTCGGAGTGGTGACAATTTTATTCTTCTGGAAATCTTTCGGTACCTCTCCTCTTTCGTACGTGTCTCTGACCAATTCAAACAGTGCGTCACGAGTTCTTTGACTGGAGGCTTTGATAAGGTCCGCACTTATGCCATCTATTCCTGGTGCCTCATTATTTTTCAATTCTTTTAAAGCCCTGTCGAATTCTGATCTCAAAATTGAATGTCCCAATTCTTCTCCATCGACATCTTCCTCCCTCTCTAACAATCCTATATTATCGCTTCCTCTATGAAGATCTTCTAAATGATTAATCCATTGTTCTATTTTTTCCTCCGTTCTCATTGATTGTCTCCCTAGAGAATTTTGAATCTTAATGCTTCTAGATTTCATTTGTCCAAAAAATCCCTTAACCATCCTATATGCTTCATCAATTTTCCCTGAATGTGATCTTCCTTCTATATCTTGACATTTTCCCTCCAACCATTGTTCTTTTGCTTTCCTTGATTCTCTGATTATTTTATTCCTCAGTGCCTTGTATGTCTGCTGGTCATGTTCGCTACTCTTATCCTTGTATTTCCTCCTTTCATTAATCAAATCGAGAATTTCTTCTGTTATCCATGGTTTCTTAGGTTCTACTCCATCGTTCTTCAAAACTTCATCCGCACATTGTTCTATATTCCTCTTCATATTTGTCCATCTACTCTCTATTTCCAAGTCTTTCTGTTGTCGATCCTCCAATTTTTCGTCCAACATCACTTTGTATGCCTCCTGTGTTTGTTCTTGTTTGAGACTCTTCAAATCCCATCTTTTTTGCATTTTCCTTTTCTTCTTCAGAGCTTTGAATTTCAGAGAACATTTCATGAGCAACATATTGTGGTCACTATCTATATCCGTGCCTGGATAAGTTTTACAGCTTTTCACTTGATTTCTAAATCTTTGTTTCACCAATATGTAATCAATTTGATATCTTGCTGTATCTCCTGGCATTTTCCGAGTATAGATCCTTCTTGGATGATTTTCAAATAATGTGTTGGTAATAACCATTTCATGGCTCTCACAGAATTTGATTAAACGTTGTCCTCTCTCATTTCTTTTTCCTAACGCAAAATCTCCTGTTATGTTGCCTTCTTTTCCTTGCCCTACTACCGCATTCCAGTCGCCTTTAATCATCAAATTTTCTTCTCCCTCCACATATTCTATCACGTCTTCTATTTCATCGTACGTTTTTTCGATATCTTCCTCTGAGTACGCAGATGTGGGCATGTATACTTGAACTATAACAGTGTCTACCGGTTTTGTTCTAACTCTGACCATCATTACGCGTTCGCTATGTTGCAAATAATTCTCTATCCTACTCCCCACCCTTCTATGCATTATAACTCCCACACCTGCTTCATCATTCTTTGATCCTGTATGAATGATTCTATAATCCGCACTCCAGAAATCCCCTCCTTGCAGCCATCTCATTTCGCTAATTCCCATTACATTGATACATTTCATTGATTCATTTCTGATTTCAAATTTTCCAGCTTTCCTGTTTGTCTCAGTGATCTAACATTCCACGCTCCAACTCGAAGAATGTTCTCTTTCTTCCCTATCTTCTCCGGTTTTCTATCCTGTTTGATGAAGCTCTCTCGAGCAGCCTCCACCCGGAGATCCGAACGGGAGGCTATTTTACCTCCAGAATATTTTACTCGAGAGAACGCCATCATATTGTTGTCGCTTCTTTTCCAATAAATTAAAATTAATGCTACGATATGAACTTATTTATGCGAATTATAGTTCTCAATTGAAATACTCATGCTGTCATTGAGGTCAGATGGAAATGATTGTCGTAGAAGCACAGTATAATATACACTGCATTGCTACATTCACATAAGAAGAAACACCGTCAACATCAGGAGGATCAATTACACTGAAAAAAATGTCTTGTTGAAATGTGATCAATCGAACGTTTTGTTGAAGACCGTATTATTTCTTTGTTGCACACCTTTGGTTTGGAAATGTATCACCCAAGGCTGATACATTTCTCATAGCGGTGTTCTAGTCTAGTAATGCCATCTCTATAGACTGATTCGTCAAGCTCCTCAAAATACCCATTTACAGCTTCGATTACTTCTTCATTGTCCGCAAATCTCTTACCGCCAAGCCATTTTTTGAGGTTAGGAAACAGATAATAGTCACTCGAGGCTAGGTCTGGAGAGTAGGGAGGGTGCGGCATTAATTCAAACTTCAGGTCGTTGATTTAAGCCATCGCAACGATTGACGTGTGCGCTGGTGCGTTATCGTGATGAAACAAGATTTTTTTCTTCGCCAGATGAGGTCGTTTAATTTTCACTTCGTGGCTCAAACGTTGCAATAAGTCTGCGTAGTATTGACCAGTGATAGTTTCACCCTTTTCAAGGTAATCAATGTATATAATACCTCTTGCATCCCAAAAAACAGTAGCCATAACCTTGTTCGCCGAAAAAATTGTTTTTGCCTTCTTTGGAGTTGGTTCCCCTGGTCCAATCCACTGTTTAGACTGTTCTTTGGTTTCAGGAGTGTAGTGGTGGACCCAAGTTTCGTCAACGGTTACGAATCGACGCAAAAATTCGCTTGGATTACGCTCATACAACGCCAAATTGGCGGTAGAAATGTTCTTTCGAATCAATTTTTGGTCGACTGTTAGCAAACGCGGCACCCATCTTGCACAGAGCTTTTCCATATACAAATGTTGGTGCAAAATATTTTGTACACGTTCATATGACATCTTACAGGTCTCAGCTATCTCACGAACTTTTAATCTGCGATCTTTCAGCACTATTTGATGGATTTTTTTCGATCATATCTGGAGTTGTGACCTCAATGGGGCGTCCTGAGCGAAGCTCATCAGAGGTGCTCACACGACCCTTTTTGAACTCGGAAACCCACTGCTCAACGGTTGAATATGATGGGGAGGATGTCCCCAGTGTTGAGTCCATCTCTTCTTCAATTTCCTTCGGCGTCAACCCCTTCAAATAAAAGTATTTGATGACAGCACGATTTTCCAGCTTTTCCATTTTTACGAAAAACACAGAGGCGTCTTGGTCAGCGTGCTCTCAAAACTAAACTAACATGGCGATCGGACTGAAACTATAGCTACAAGCTATCTAAGGATGGTACTATAGAACGCCACCTCAAGGTAGGCCCAGTGGCGCCATCTCTTGGTCAGGCCGGAAACTTATCAATCCACCCTCGTACTTGGGAAATCAAATCATATCGTCTGCAGACTGGAAATATTCTGTCCCGATGAGAAAATCATAGATCAGATTGAAAAACAAAATTACCACCAGCAGACTTGAACACAGGTCTTCGGGACTGGAGGCGGAGGCTCCATTACTCTAGCCACTGCCGATCATTTGGAGGCAGGCACGTTTTTTGCATGTATCAGGTTGTGTTCATGTTTTAAACTCGAACATCAAATACTAAGCCGTGTTAAGATTGAAGTGAGGATGATTCTCATCACGAATATCTATGGTACACGTACACATGACTTCCATTGAAAAGTAGCTCCGGGCTCTTGCGACATCTTGTAAGATTTAATTGACAATGCATCTCAGTGCACGAGTTTATACGATTGTAATGAATCAAAGTATTCTTCCATGCGGAATGTATTATTTTATTAATGACACAAAACTTTCCATGTGAATTTACGTTTCAGAAATGCAAAAGAATATTTTCACTACAAAGATGAAGTCATTATGAAGTGACAAAATTATTTTGTTTGTGGAACGAAACCGCGTAAGTTCTGTGAAAACAACCAAATAATATGTTTTTTTCAAAGGATGTGGGTAACCAAGAAATGTACTTGATCTTAACCAAACAATCGAAATCAGTATAGTTCGAGGTACAAAACGATCCATTCTTTTGATTCCCTTGACCAAATTATATTGTATGGCCATGAGACATCAAACAACAAAACACTTTTGTTACCATTACCAAAACTTTTTTTTCAGTGTACGTTCGATGCATGAGTTTCTGTTGATTTGTCATCAGTATTTTGGCCTCTAGATACTCCGATGGGTATGACTGAAATACCATCACGTACTTTGCGGAAACATTGCTTCGGAATTTCTATGATCATAACATCTGGTCTATTCATTTCTCGTAATCGATTGTATCCTATCATAGCTGATCTTTGTCCTTCCACAGAAGATAGATCGAAATCAATAAGATTTCATCCTTGGAACGTGGTCACTGGCGAAAAAACAACGTATATCTGATCACAAGCAAATATTGAATCACCAGCTCCAATGATCGCATGCTCTGAACTCAATCCTTGACTTCTATGAATGATCATACCCTAACTGAGACATATTGGTAATTCTTTTCATATAACAAACGCTTCATCCATCACTTCAATGTTCACTTCTTGTATGCAGAGCAATTTCCAAGTTCTCAATCCCATCACTAGCGCCTCGTGGAACAAACACAATTCTTCCTAATAAGCCGTTGAAAAGCCATGAAGTAACATCAATAATCCTCCTGATCATGATTTTTGCCCCCAATCCAAAATTATAATTCTTGCCAGTCTTCCTGTGCGAGAAACATCGTCATAATTTGCAGATGATGTTCTCAATACCTTTTCTTCAAATAGAATGCACATTCGATGGTTTCTTGAGCGATTTAATGATCTCCTGCCAAAGGGAGACAGCTAAGTATTTCGGAAAATCGTCAATGATTCTCTTTGTGTCCTTGACAAACATAAATCTTACATTCCACACAATACTTATCAGTACGTTTATTACAACTTTTGATAGCGCATTTTTTGTTCATACCTATTTTTATTCTCAGTTTTTCCTGGTGAACTGCTGAATTTCTCACGTTTATTCCGAGAAGAGTTAAATTCATCAAGATAATACTTGCACACTTCAATAACAACATCTTTCGTAGCTTTTTTGCTCTCAGGATGCAAAATGTTATACAAAACAGTAACATCAGCTAGCGATGCCTGTAATAATCGTGAAAAGAGACACCAGTACCATTTTTTCCTCTGATCGATGGCATGAGAGCGTTCCAGTGTTGATCGTGAAGATCAACACCCCCCATTTGTTCATTGTACATTGAAAAACAAGCCGAAGAATCAATATTTTCCTTTTCGTTGGACGATACCTGTCACACCAATCTTTTTGAGATGCGAAATCAAATCAGGAGAGATGAAAAAGTTATCGGAATAAACATTATATTTTTCTAAATCCTTTCGCAGTGTTACTACTTATAACTGGGACGACATTTTCATCACTACCCTAGAATCCAAACACACAGTTTGTGGAGGATTTTCCGACTGATCAGTTGTTCCTCTGATGTGAATGTTGAGATCATAAATAAAACCATCACCTGAACATGAAGCCTACAGTTTTATATTAAAACGTATGAGCTTGTTTCTAATGTACTGTCTTATGGGAAACTTCCCATAATATTCTACCATTACTTCATCTATTGATAAATCATACTTGAAAAAACCGAATTGCATAATATTCTTCCCGAATGAATTATACAGAGATCTAACTTTCCATACTTCATTATTTGCGTTTTCATCTTCATTTTCATAAAACTTCAATTTCTTTTTTATTTGATGAAACTCGTTTCTGCTCATTACTGTTTGAACCATTGGACATCTTAAGATTGCTTTTGAAGAGCAATAGTCATGTTGACTTCCACGGGAATTGGATATTGAAATCATAAGGATTATTAGGTGTGCGAGTTGAAACTCGGCTTTAAGTTGATTGCATGAAACAAAATATTTGAACGCATCCAATTCGTCCGCCATTTTGGATATATGCAGCGTGGATATCGCAGTTGTCATATCGGTCATTTTCAATTAGTAATTTCCTGTGTATCATTTTTATGAGATGGATTTCGATAAGCAACATTTACGCCATTGTATTCTATTCTGTTTTCAAATGAATAAAAATGCTGCTCAAACTATGGAATTGTTCAATATGACATTGGGTCAACATCCTGTGAGCCATTCAACAGTGAAAAAGGGGTGTACAAGATTTCGTAATGGAAATTTCAGTCTTGAGGGCGATTGACGTCCGGGTGCAATAAAAAAATTTGAGGATGGAAAACTTGAAGTTTCACTGAATGAAAATCCATGTCAAACTCAAGAAGAGCTTGCAGTACAGTTAGGAGTCACTTGTCGAGCAATTTCGCTTCGATTGCATGCATTGGGAAAAATACAGAAGGGGAGAAAATGGGCTCCTCATAAACTGACAGAAGAAAATAAAAGACAAATAGTTGCCATTTGCATGAATTTGCTTCGTCGGTTCATGAAGAAGAATTTTCTGCATGAAATCATTACGAGCGATGAGAGATGGATTCTGTACGACAATCCTAAACGTAGGAAAGCATGGGTTGATCCGGGCCAGCCATCTACATCAGTTGAAAAACCGAATATTCATGCGAAGAAAGTTTTACTCTGTGTCTGGTGGGATTGGAAAGGAATCATTCACTACGAGCTCCTCGAACCTGACCAAACTATTACAGCTATACGTTACCGGACCCAGCTGATCAAAGTAAGTGATGCTCGGGAGGAAAAAAGACCATTTACGGGGCATGGAAGGCGGAAAGTGATGCTGCTGCATGATAATGCACGTCCACATACATCAAAACCAACCGAGGAACTCATCTTCAATTCAGGTTAGGAAGTTGTACCTCAAGCGACATATTTACCAGACTCAGCTCCTTCCGATTATCACTTATTCAGATCAATGCCATCATATTTGAAGGAGCAGCACTCCATGAATATCGAAGATGTCCGGAAATGGCTGGATAACTATTTTGTTCCGAAACCACCAAGTTTCTATCGTGAAGGCATTTATTTACTACTCGATAAATGGCGGAAGACTGTTGATAATAACGGCGAATATTCTAATTGATAATTCTTGGAAGAAGTATTCTTTGAATAAAATTGAATTTGACCAAAAAAGTCGAGTTTCAACTTGCACACCTAATACAATGAATTTTTCCAATGATTCAATTGAGAAATTGTAATAATTTCCACGGGTTGCTTCTGAAATGTAATTCATAATCTCAACCGGAAAGAAAAATTTGGAACAATTTATAGACATTTTTAGATATCAAAGGAAGTATCGTTCCAAAATTCGTGGAATCATCGGTTTCTATTTTTCCATTTGGAGCAGATCCATTTACCCAGTCAAAAACGTGATTAGGTTTCAATAATTTTTGCGTACTTGTATACGAACTTTCAACATGTTCATAGTCGCCATAAGGTAAGAATGTTGTCCCTGTTACTCCATCGTTCTCGATATCAGAGTCAGAATCAGATTCAGAATGATCATTTTCGTTACTATCATCATTTGGAATAAGCACAATATCGATATTTTTGAGATATTGAGCTTCATCTTCGTCTGCTAAGTTGTCAAAATAAGAAACTTCTTCTCTTTGTCTCAGCTCTCTTGACATTGCACCTATGGAACAAAACAATTTAAACAGAGAAATTTGTAAAACTTACCTTCCTTATCCTAAACTTTACCTGGACAATGATTTTTTACGTAGTAATTCTATTTATGAATATATTTCATACTTACCGATAAACACAAGAAGTTTGTTAGACAATGTCTCTATATTTTGAGTAGAAGCACAGGGAAACATGATATTTTGAAGTGCTGAAAAATTTTTGCGTGATGGAAACACGAATATTTCATTTCAATAACGTTTGGGACTAAAAATATTTTCCAAGATGAATATTTCACATAACTTCATTTTTCATACTTACTTCATTTATATCGACGATTTTTCGAAATATGACACATACACACACGGACACAAACACACGCACACACGCACACATACACACACATACAAAGGAGTCATATATCCGCCACGTTCACGTCATTAACTCCGGGTAACGCTAAGAGCGGATGTTTATCAATCTCACGCCAATTACAAACGTACTGACAAATCGTTGGAATCTTTAAGCATTTGGATATTTGTTGTGTATGATATTCGTTGAGATTCAGGTGGAAAATGATCTCAAAAAGCTGAAAAACTTCCAATATGCACGATATTGGAAATTCGACAAAAAGTATCGATCCTCACCGTATAATCAATTCGAATTATTCATGGGAATTAGGATCATATAATTGTGAAAATTATAGAGGATGTTTGCGATCCTGAAGAAGGTGAGAATGAATTATAGAGATAGAAGAATAATATACGAATTATATAAGAATCAAAGTGCAATAATAGACATAGAGGGTCAGGGAGGGGAAGCACAAATAAGAAGAGGGGTCAGACAAGGATGCTCATTGTCGCCACTGATGTTCAATTTATATATAGAAGAAGCAATGAACGAAGTGAAGGAGGAAATTCAATCGAAATTACAGATTCAGGGAGAAAATATAAGTATGTTGAGATTCGCGGATGACATAGCTATATTGGCCACGAGTAGTACTGAGTTGGAAAATATTCTCAACACCATGAGAACAATATTATTGGAAAACTATTGTATGAATATAAATAAAGACAAAACAAAATTCATGAAGTGTACAGCAGCGAAAACAGCTAGAAGAACGGAAATCAAAATAGATACCGAGACAATTGAACAGGTGAAAGAATTCAAATGCCTAGGAAGCATAATTACAGAGAACGGCAAAAGCGAAAGAGATATAAGAGCAAGAATAGCACAAGGGAAACAGGCTTTTTACCAAAAGAGACAGTTATTATGCTCAAAAAATATAAGCTTGGAAGTAAGGAGGAAATTCTTGAAAAGTTACGTTTGGAGCACAGCATTATATGGTTGCGAAACTTGGACAATGGGGAAAACTGATCAACGAAGACTTGAAGCTTTTGAAATGTGGTGTTATAGGAGGATGCTCAGAATAAAATGGATAGACAAAGTCAAAAATGAAGAAGTACTCGAGCAGATAAATGAAGAAAGAAATCTTTTGAAACACATCGTGAAAAGGAGAAGCAATCTTATAGGAAACACATTACGGCATGAGAGTTTATTGAAAACAATATTGGAAGGGAAAATGAATAGTAAAACTGGTAAAGGTAGACCTAGAGCAAGTTATATGAAGCAAATCGTACAAGACAAGGGATGTAGTAGATATGTAAAAATTAAACGTTTGGCGGATAATAGATAGGGGTGGAGGGTTTCATCAAACCAGTCGTAAGACTGATTACTTCATGATGATGATGAATTGTGAAAATGGTCTTGTACTATGTCTTATACACCCATGTTGTGGATGGGGTTGTTAAAAACCCCTTTCGCACCAATAAAAATGATTTATAACTGTATAGGTGGAAATGGTTGAAAAAACACCGGAAAAATGCATTTTTCAACCATTTTTTTTTGTACATTGGGAAATTTTTCAAAAATACAAAGACTGGTAGTTCCTCCATGGTTTCCCCCGTAGAATCGGATGACGCTATCAGATTTCGCAAAAAACGATGAACAAGAAAAATTGCGTGAACAATTTTCATGTAAACAATTCAAAAAATGAACAAAAAAATACGGAAACCTCATCCTCCAGCCATGTTGTGATTCTGATAGTTAGTTTGGCCCCATCTACTCTGTGTTACCTATGGGACTTGATGGGTTCATGCAACATTTCGAAGTTGATCTCTCATGATCTTGAGAGCTGCATCAGAAAGCTGTATATGATACGCAGGATGCCCATGCTCCACTGGCAACTAGGAAAGGCGATGCGGAACGAGTCCTCCGATATTCGAAGCTGCTGTCCCAGTAATACGTGAGCTGAGAAGTCCCGGGCCTAACAAAGCGAACACGGTTTTTCTGTTCAAAGTCAGCTCCATTCATCAGCGTAATCTCCATCAAGAACAACGCAAATATTTTAGCGCCGCTCTAACATTCCAATACCTTTTTTGTAGAATGATTCATCATCTGCCTCCGCTTTGAACCGGTCCCAAGCCCAGGACCCCATCTCGCAAGTAATGGGGGAGGGATAGGGGAGTAACAGCTCCCTAAAGAACCGCGTCCCATCTGGTTCCGGATGATGGCACCACGTAAGGGCCCCTGCTTAGGGTTACAGATGACACCCGACCAACGGCCCCGACGGTGGACGAGGGAACGAATTCCCCAATGGCGGAGGTGGCGAATGAGTCACAAGTGAGAACCCAGGTGCGTCTATACCCGCATCGGGGGGCGTCCTGGTCAGCGTCTGCCATCATGTTGGGTGCGCCCGTATCCAATGATCGGCCTAGACCACAGTCGACTCTGGGAGTATCCCTTGAACCAGCCAGCCTCCTCACCTGGTTGAGAAGAGGGACTGATGTGAGCTCGCTCTGCCGAGGAGTCGCTGTGACCCGGAGTCAGAGACCAGCTCACTCGAGCCCTGATCTGGAAGTGGACTGTGGATGTAGGGATCGGAGCCTGCATCGCTACGGGTGACCCCCGGTCCGTGCGGCATCTCGGACTGGGCAAACGGAGGCCGGGCCTCGGAGAACTGGGGTAGGAGAAGTTCTCTGAGGGTACACCCGCTCTCGGCATTCCGGGCTGCCCCACCAACCACGATGCGCTGGAAAAACACCGAAATGACTGAAAATTCCACCAATGAGGAAAAGAACGATGGAAGACAGGAAGACATGAGGGGAGGCGATGATCTGACTTCCTTACGGAAGCCGATCCTCGAATCAGAGCAGACAGCGGAGGGAAGGCTCACAGAAATGCGACGTCCAATCCGTAGCATGACGGAGGCCATTCAGAAGCAGCCCAACGTCAACTGGTCTGTGGAACATAGTCTTCCAAACTTGTTGGAGGAGCTGGATGGACTGCGAGAGGACACGCGGTCCTACCTCCGCGTTCGGGAGGCCCTGGACTCGGAAGTTTTCAGGGCGTGGTCTGAAGCCCCAAAACCCGCCCCCGGAATCCTTCCAACAGTTCAACTCCGATGAGTGGCCAGAAACGCAGTGCCACGAGACCCCCCAATTCCTCCGGGGCTCTCCCTCGGGTGCCTGAGAGGTGGAAATCTGTAGCGGCTCCCAAGGAGGATGAATGGACGGTAGTCAAGCTGGTAAAGGAGGAGAAAGAGAAGAAGGAGGAGAAGGTACCGGGTAAATCAGGCGCACCCACGAAGTCTCCAGTGGGGTCGGCACCGCCAACGAATCCCAAACGGAAACGGCGACCGACTAACCCTGCCGCCTTCGCCCTGAAACCCGCTGGAGGTGAGACGTATGCGGACGTCCTGAACACCGTCCGCCGCACCGTGAATCCGGAGGATCTGAGGGTACAAGTGCGCTCGGTACGTCGCACGAGGACTGGCGAGGTCCTCATCGAGATGAAGAAAGCGACGGACCAAGCTAAGGTTTTCTTCTCGGAAGCGCTGAGGGACGCCGCAGAGGAGGTGGACAGCGTTCCTTAACGCCTCCCGCTAGCTTGGAGATATGCGACCTGGACGTCTGCTCCACCAAGGAGGGAGTCGAGGTTGCACTGCGGAATGCACTACCGGACTACGGCGGAACCCTGCAGTTGACCCTTACAAGGCCCACCGAGCGTGGTCAAGTCTCGGCCCTTGTCACCCTGGAACACAGGGCTGCCAGGTCCCTGATGACCACGGCGCGAATCAGGGTGGGCTGGATCGCAAACTGCAGGATTCGAGAGAGAACAGTGGTACGGAGGTGCTTCAGGTGTCTCGGCTACGGTCATCATAGTCGTGGCTGCCAAGGACCTGATCGGAGCAAGATCTGCTTCCGGTGTGGTGCAGAGGACCACAGGGTGGCAGGATGCACGAAAGAGCCCGCTTGTTACCTCTGTATCCCGGCGGGGAAGCCTGGAACCCACCAAGTGGGTTCAGAGAAATGCGATGTGTTCCGCGGAGCCCTCGCCCAGGCGGAAGGCAGATTGAACGAAGATGGCGGTGGTTCTGCAGTGCAACCTTAATAGGAGTAGGGTGGCCCACGACCTCTTGGCCCAGATCTGTCACGAAAAGGGAGCTGACCTCGTCTTGATCAGTGAACAGTATCGGGACAGGGAGGGGACAGGATGGTTTTCCGACACCCTTCGGCACGGCAGCGATATGGATCCCGGATACACGGCACTGCCCAGTCGCACTCCATGGCTCCGGTAGAGGCTACGCGTAGATGAGATGCAGAGACGTGACATACGTCAGCTGTTATCTCACTCCCAACGATCCGATACACGGATTCCAGGCCAAACTCGACGGCCTGGAGGACGCTCTCCGAGACATGGAGGGACACAAGATAGTGGCCGGAGACTTCAATGCAAAATCTCTCGAATGGGGTGAAGCCAGGCTGGATTCCCGAAGTGGGAGAGTCATGGATATGGCATCCAGACTAGATCTAGTGATCTTGAACACCGGCTCCACGTCCACTTTTCGGAGGCCTGGCTACAGGCAGACGATTTTGGACATCTCCTTCGCGACGAGGGATCTGGTGCCGTGCGTCAAGGACTGGAGGGTGATCGAAGACTATACAGCCAGCGATCACCAATACATCACGTTCGACATTCGTGATGTGGCTCCTGCCTGGACCGCGCGTCACGACAAAACGCTCAGATGGAATGTCGTGAAAATGTGCCCCGAGAGAATGTCTCTGGCCTTAACGTGGGGGCAATCGGCGATTCAAGGGATCCTACTGGAGCCGCCATCCCGGCAACGCGGGAACGGTGGCGGATGAGGCAATGCAGCACATACACGGTGCCTGCCGGGATGGAGTGCCGAAGAGTCGGAGAAGAGAGAACAGGAGACCCGTATATTGGTGGACGGACGAGATCGGGAACTGAGGAGCGAGAGTTCCCGACTCAGATGCATTGCTCAGCGCTCAAGACTGTGCGATCGAGACGATGTACCCTCCAGAGTCTCAGCCTACCAGGAGGCGAGGGAGAGGCTAAGCCGAGCCATGAACATGAGCAAGCACCGCTGCTGGAGGGTGCTCGGAGAGGATCTCAACGAAGATCCTTGGGGATTAGGGTACAAGATAGTGCTCCGGAAACTGGGGACATACAACAACTGTGCCCTCAGGGGGGCGGAGACCATCAAGAACATCGTTGACACTCTATTCTCACAACACCCGGAGCGTCCTGGCCACCCTCCGACACCTGGAGACCTGGAAGCTCCTTCCTTCATGGAGGCGGAGTTGACAAGTGCCGCTCGTTCGCTGAGGAACAAGAAAGCTCCGAGTCTATATGGCCTACCAGCAGAGGTGCTGAAGGCAGTTGCGTGGAGTCACCCAAGGCTCTTGTTCGGGATGTATAACGCCTGCCTGCGTGCTAGAATCTCTCCCGCCCGCTGGAAAATAGCAAAGCTGGCGATGGTGAGCCGGGGCAAGGGGCCAGCAGACGACCCGTCATCTTGAAGGCCCCTGTCCATGCTGGACACAGCCGGAAAACTCCTGAAGAAGCTCCTAAGACTTCTTCTTCACGTAGCCTTTGCAGCTGCTGGAGACCTCTCCAAAAAACAATTCGGCTTCAGGAGGGGGGAGGTCGAAGGTACACGCGACCCAGGAGGTAGTCGAGGCTGCCAGGGGCATGGAGCGGGGGAATCACTTCTCCCGCCCTGTTTGTCTGCTGGTGACTCTGGACGTACGCAACACCTCCAACTCGGTCAGATGGAGCGAGGCCATAGGCGCAATGGAGCGGGACTTCCAGGTACCTGAGTACCTGGGATAATCACCTGAGATCCCGCTCCATACAGTATGAGACCGGAGATGGCCTGGTGGAGGGGGAATTAACCTCTGGTGCGGCTCAAGGCTCCATATTGGGACTTGATATATGGAACGCCACCTATGACGGGATACTCCGTATGGAGCTGCCAGAGGGGGTTTTTCTGGTTGGGTATGCGGATGACGTCAAAGCGGTTATCATCGCTAGAAGCGTCGATGAGGCGCAGATGCTACTCAACCAGACCATACGTCGCGTCCGTTCCTGGATGGACGACCACGGCCCGCAGCTGGCATTGGCTAAGATTGAGATGGTGCTCTTCACCAAGAAACGTATTCCCTTAATCAGGGATCTGCAGGTAGGACAGGTGACGGTCCAGACGAGAGCATCGGTGAAGTACCTGGGGGTGTGCCTTGATTGACGGCTCACCTTCTGAGAGGAGATAAGGAGGAGAGCGGACAAGGCAGCCGGAGTGACCACATTATTGAGCAGGGTCATGGCCAATATTGGCAGCCCCCGACCCTGCAGGCGAAGGTTGCTTCTATGAACCGCCGAGTCCATTACGCTCTACGGTGCCAAAGTCTGGGCCGATGCGCTGCGGTACGGAAAATACCGCAAGCGCATGGCCGCAGTTCAACGGAGAGGGGCCCTCTGTATTGCCTGCTGCTACCGCACGGTCTCGAAGCCAGCAGCTTCGGTCATCGCGGGGGTCATACCAATTGACCTCCTCGCCCAGGAGTAGAGGCCGTTCATCACAGCGCTCCCGTCGCGGGAAGAGACGAAGCAAGGCGCCACGCTAGAAGCATACCTTTGCCTGCCTGGCGGGAGAGATGGGGAGGGGAGTCGCGGGCCAGGTGGACAGCGAGGCTCATTCCTCGTCTCGACATCTGGCTCAACCGTCAGCATGGGGGAGTTGATCACTTCCTCACCCAACTGCTGACGGGACACGGTCTGTTCCAAACCTACCTCCGTAAAATCAGCAAGGTGCAGGAACCAGACTGTGTCTCCTGCGACTCCCAACGAGACGACACCCTCCACACGTCCTTTGAGTGTGAGGAGTGGAGGGCAGGAAGGAGCCGTATAGAAGAGATTCATGGCAGCGTGACCCCAGAGAACATCGTTGAGGTCATGCTGCTAGGCCAGGGCACATGGATCGTTGTCGCTCGCTTCGCGGAATCGGTCCTGCGACGGAAGAAGAGGGCTCTTGACGCGAGAGTCAGTAGGGAAGGCGGAGGGGTCACGTGAAACGTGGCCCGAAAGCCAGGGCATCCCCCCCGAAGTGATGTGTTGAACAGTTCCGGGGGGGCGTCGATGCCTGTCAAGAGGGGATTTTAGTAGATATACTGCGATCGGCAACTGTCATCTTCAGCCACAGCAGGAGTCCCACACACCGGGGAGCAATTCATCTTCCTGACGGTGCATAGAGCATTTCCCCCTCTATATAAAACAAAATCATTCACCTCAAAAAAGGCCTTGGTTTCAGCGATAACTACTTCATTCGAGTGAAATTTCTTACCGGCGAGCATTTTTTTAGATCTGCGAACAGCCAGTAGTCACTGGGAGTCAAATCTGGCGAATACGGTGAATGTGAGAGCAATGCGAAGTTCAATTCAAGCAGTTTTGCCATTGTTTTGATTGATTTGTGATATGGTGCGTTGTCTTGATGAAGTGAAACTTTTTTCTCCGCCATATGCGGTTGTTTCTCCGCAATTCCGGCCTCCAAACGTTCCAATAATGCAATATAATGTTCACTGTTGATGTTATTTCCCTTCTCAAGGTAGTCAATGAATATTACACCACGCACATCCCAAAATACCGAGGTCATAACCTCTCGGGACGATTGTTGTACCTTCGGGCGCTTCGGACGCGGTTCACCATTGGCTGTCTACTTAGATGACGATCGTTTTGATTCCGAACTGAAATGATGGATCCATGTTCCATCCATTGTATTATATTGATGCAAAAATTCCAGCTTGTTACGTTTGAACATAGCCAAACACTGCTCAGAAGCATCAACGCGTTCTTGTTTCCGGTCAACAGTGAGCAAACACGGCACCCACTTTGAACAGAGCTTTCTCATGGTTGAATGGTCATGCAATATAAGGCCAACACGTTCTTTCGATATTTTTACGATGCCAGCTGACACTCACGCAACTTCACTTTTCGATCATTCGAAACGATGTTGTGGATTTTTGTGATGTTTTCTGGTGTCACTGCCTCATCCGGACGTTTTCTGCGTTCTGCATCATTGGTGTCTCTACGACCACGTTTGGAGTCAGCGAAGCAACGTTTTATTGTGGTTTCTGACGGAGCGGAGTCCCCATACCACTTTCCAAGCCATTGCTTCGCTTGAACGATATTTTCTCTTATCAAGAAGCAGTGTAAAATTAGAACACGAAATTGTTTTTGATCCCTGGTTCTAGAAATAACAAAAGTAGCGTCACTCTCAGTACTGTAACTCACAAACTAGGACAGAGAATATCATGAAATTTTGACAGGTGTCCTTTGAAGGTCAGTACTGAATGAAGAACAGGTGAATGCAGTAGAATTCGCGCCATCTATGTGTTAGGCCTGGGACTTCTCAGTCCATGTGTTCGAAGCAGTTACTGCAGCATCTTTCCCGATAATTCATTGAATCTAGCATCTCATATTTTCAATGGAAGAGCTTTCGTCAGTGCTACCTTTTCCGCTCACATGAAGTCTAAGAATTCTCATCCTCAGAACTCGAGGCACTCATATCTTCATCAAATACACGTCTTTGATGACTATTCAATTGCGAAAGCGGTTGACGTAGGTCAACGATCCCAAGTTCATTTCCTACGCCTTTGGAATCTTCCATAGCACCAGCTGTTTCGATGGGCGCACACTCTAGCAGGCGATCATCAAATGTATTCCTTCCCTGATCCGAATCACGGATTGAGTTTTGTTCAATTCGTGTCAAATTATGGTCACGGGCTTTCCGAATATCAATCAGGATGTCTGGAAGTCGGGAATCAGTGGGGGATTTTCGAATTGTCCGGGAAATCTTCAAATTTCACCCTGACGGAATATGTTCCCCACGAACACGATTACAGGCGTTTCAGAAGGCCAGTAACGGCTTTTCACCGGCATTACAGGACCGTTAGCGGCCTATTGGAATGCCACTGACCATTAGTTGTAGGGCTATTATGAAGCATAAGGAATTCAATATACTTCTTCAGGATGACTTCATTGTATGTTCCACCACGCAGCACCAAATATCTCAGTGACATTGCCAGAATATTATATTTGAAATATGCAATATTCTCAAAATTATCTGAAGAATATGATCGGAATATCTCCAGCATGTCTTATGTCACCATATCTTTTTGATATTCTGGTGACATACTGGAATATTACTCAAATCATTGAAGTAATATACCAGAGCTATTCCGGAATATTGCTAAGATCTTCTAAGCAATATTCAGTACAGGAAAATCTGACAATTATGTATATTAATAAACTCACAAAACATGAATATACATGTATAATATAATATACATTACCATTCGCTGAAAATGAATGTCATCGTTCTCAAAAAGTTCCAATTAGTCTCACTTGGATGACCCCATATGAGGAAAGCCCCATGGAAAGTCTATTTTTCCAAAGTTCTCCATAGTTCCAATGAGGCTTGAACCAAGGTCCTGCGAGTGAGACATGTAGCCTGTATTACAACAAGGACATCCCAAAGACGACAACCCAGACAACGCATAAGGACCACTACTGAATTCTGAAAGAATCATTTTCCCTGAACTTTTGTAGGATTTGAAGAATTCATGAAAAATTCTAAACAGGATTCGATTCGTTAGAAGTTCGTGATTCTTCTTGAAATTCTCAAAGAATTTCAAATTTTCAAAAGAATTCGTAAATGTCTGACGAATCGAATTTTCCTTAAGACTCTTCACGAATTCTCTGAATTGTACAAAAATTCAGGTAGAATTTTCTTTACAATTCATACGTGATCTCTGGGTGTTGTCTAGGAATGCTTTCAAAGTCCTATTCATTGGAATCATTTCCATGAGAGGTTTAGAATTTCAATTTCTTGAGATCATCATCATGAAGTGATCAGTCTTACGACTGGTTTGATGAAACCCTCCACCCCTGTCTATTATCCGCCAAACGTTTAATTTCTACATATCTACTACATCCCTTGTCTTGTACGATTTGCTTCATATAACTTGCTCTGGGTCTACCTTCACCAGTTTTACCATTCATCTTCCCTTCCAATATTGTTTTCAATGAACTCTGATGCCGTAATGTGTGTCCTATAAGATTGCTTCTCCTTTTCATGATGTGTTTCAGAAGGATGCTTTTTTCATTTATCTGCTCGAGTACTTCTTCATTTTTGACTTTGTCTATCCATTCTATTCTGAGCATCCTCCTATAACACCACATTTCGAAAGCTTCAAGTCTTCGTTGATCAGTTTTCCCCATTGTCCAAGTTTCGCAACCATATAATGCTGTGCTCCAAACATAACTTTTCAAGAATTCCTTCCTTACTTCCGAGCTTATATTTTTTGAGCATGATAACTGTTTCTTTTGGTGAAAAGCCTGTTTCGCTTGTGCTATTCCTGCTCTTATATCTCTTCCGCTTTTGCCGTTTCCTGTAATTATGCTCCCTAGATATTTGAATTCTTTCACCTGTTCAATTGTCCCGGTATCTATTTTGATTTTCGTTCTTCTAGCTGTTTCCACTCCTGTACACATCATGAATTTTGTTTCGTCTTCATTTATATTCATACAATAGTTTCCCAATAATATTGTTCTCATTGTGTTGAGAATATTTTCTAACTCAGTACTACTCGTGGCCAATATAGCTATGTCATCCGCGAATCTCAACATACTTATATTTTCTCCCTGAATCTGTAATTTCGATTGAATTTCCTCCTTCACTTCGTTCATTGCTTCTTCTATATATAAATTGAACATCAGTGGCGATAATGAGCATCCTTGTCTCACCCCTCTTCTTATTTGTGCTTCCCCTTCCTGACCCTCTATGTCTATTATTGCACTTTGATTCTTATATAATTCGTATATTATTCTTCTATCTTTATAATTCATTCCCACCTTCTTCAGGATCGCAAATATCTTCTCCCAGTCCACATTATCGAAAGCCTTTTGTATATCTACAAAACCTATGCACACAGACTTCTTTAACCCTACACTTTTCTTCACCACTGTTCTGAACGCTAATATTGCTTCCCGCGTTCCCCTATTTTTCCTGAAACCGAACTGATCTCCTGCAATCTACTCTCTATTTTATTTTCCATCCTCCTGTATATAATTTTGGTCAGTATTTTCGGAGCATGTGAAGTTAAACTGATCGTCCTGTAGTTCTCGCATTTGTCTGCCCCTTGTTTCTTCAGGATAGCGACAATTTTATTCTTTTGGAAATCTTCCGGTACTTCTCTTCTTCCGTACATATCTCTAATCAATTCAAACAGTGCGTCACGAGTTCCTCCACTGGAGGCTTCTATAAGGTCCGCACTTATGCCATCTATGCCTGGCGCTCTATCATTCTTCAATTCTTTCAAAGCCTCGTCGAATTCTGATCTCAATATCGAATCTCCCACTTCTGCCTCATATACATCCTCTTCCTTCTCTAAAAGTGCTATACCGTCGTTTCCTCTTCACAAGTCTTCCAAATGATCGATCCACTGTTCCATTCCCTCTTCCGTTTTTATCAATTGTCGTCCTAGAGAGTTTCTAATCTCATTGCTTCATTTGTCCGAAAAATCTTTTAATAATCCTATATGCTTCATCTTTTTTTCCTAAATGCAATCTTATTTCTATTTCCTGACATTTCCCTTCTAATCACTGTTCTTTTGCTCTCCTTGATTCTCTTATTATCTTATTTCTCAATGATTTGTATCGTTGCTGGCCTTCTTGGCCATCATTATTCTTGTATTTTCTCCTCTCATTTATCAAGTCTAAAATTTCCCGTGTTATCCATGGGTTTTTAGGTTCTACTCCATTATTCTTCAAAATCTTATCCACACATTGTCTCATATTCCCCTTCATCTTTGTCCATCTCCTCTCTATTCCCAAGTCTTTCTCTTTTTGATCTCCCAATTTTTCATCCAACATTTTCTCGAATGCCTCATGTGTTTGTTCTTGCTTCAGGTTCTTCAACTTCCATCTTTCCTGCATTTTCTTTTTCTTCTTCAGAGATTTGAATTTCAGAGAACATTCCTTGAGATATAGAACCATCAATCAGAAATCTTTCGAAACGGAAAATGAATATCGTGGGAAAGAGATGTTTCAGGGTGACTTGTAAATTTCACCATGTGCTGGTTCGGGTCAATTGAAAATTTTCAAAAATTCGTCGCCGTGAGGATGAAAAATTAAATTTGTCCCATCAATAAGAAAAAGTTTCTTCATTGAAGCCATACTTTTTCAAGAGGGTATAAGGGTTACCATCCGAGCTCATTTACTTCTACGGAATTACTTGAAACTGAATGCATGAAAAAATCTGAAATTTTCATGAATTCAGTTTCGAATAATTCGGTAGAAAACAAAAGGTACTTCTAAGAGGATACCAGAGTTACCATCGGTGGACGTTTGTTTGCACCAGGATACTCGAAACCGATTCATAAAAAAATCTGAAACTTTCAAGGATGATTCCTTTAGACTTCATTCCAAAACAGTTCCATTCGAAGATTCTTAACATGTCCATAGAATATGCTCAGAACTCCCAAAAACCTTCTTAGCATTTCTACCCTGTCATGCTACGTGGAAAGTTCGATTGGGAATATACTATCACACTAACCGCTTTCTTGTAAAACCAACTTTTTGGTCAGAACTGACCAGGAAAATATGCCTGGGATCACTGGTTAGAACCACTGTTATACAGGCAAAACATGTGTTAGATTCAGATCCCATTTTTAATCACAAAAATCGGTAAAATTCGACAGAAATTTTCTGATAAATTCTAACAGGTACTTTTAGCAAAGTAGTCCCCGATGTGTTACACTGTGAAAAATGTACCTGTGAATTTATCAAAAACTTTTGGAGTTTCTTACAAAAACATTCTCTTCAGCGGATTACCAGAAAAAATTTGGAGAAAATCAAAATCGACAGAAGTTTTTCATTTTCTCCAAACTTTTTTTGGGAATCCACCAAAAAATTTGATTTGTAATGAACTTCCAAACTTTTCTGCAAATTCACAGAGAAATTCCTCACACCAGATATATGCATTGCATAGACAAATCTTGAATGAATCATACAGGAGAAAATGAGGACGAATCAAATAGTTTTAAGGGGATACCTGCGGCTGGGCTCTGAAAAATTTTTTCGGGACGAACTGCATAAAAACACGTACATTGATTCAAAATATCTCTCTGTACAGCATTTCTTGAACTGCTGAAGAAGTGCTGTACAGAGGGATATTTTGAATTATTGCGTGCATTTTTTTCAGTTTGTCCCGTAAAAATTATAGCGCTGGTATCACGTTAATGGAAATGTTTGGTTGGCTGAAAAATGTATCGAAGTTATATGAGATAACTGGAGTTGCCAGATAAAAACGGGGACAGTCGATGATTGGATAATTCTCATGTACCTAACCATTCATACTTCACATTCTGGAAGACGGAATCAATCACCAAACTGTCCCGGTTTTTATCCGGTAACCGTAGAGATAACTCAATATTCAATAAATCTATTTTCAATGATTGAAATTAAGAATAATATTCCGTTTTAAAAGCAAAATATATATTTTTCAACAAAAAGTGTTCAATAAATGGCTATATTTTTAAATCGATACATGATTTTTTGATGTGAGGAAAGTGTGGAAGCCATAAATAGTGCGGGGAATTGTGTGGAATTAGAATCACTCGCGCGGGTAATAAGCATCGTTGCAATCGGCAACACTGTCAAGTACCTTCATTCTTGGGGGTGCTGAAATCAGTCTGAACAACGTCCGTTTGAGTGATGCCAAATTCCAATAGAATTTTATCGCAAACCATTCCTCTGCAACATATTATTTTCTTCTCAATTCAATTCCACTGATTTCTCCTTACGAGTTACTAGCAAACGGTCAGTGAATTGTTCATTCGTATTTGTCGATAATTTAACCTCATTTGATACGTACTTTTCATTTATTCTGTACGTTCTCACTTACCTAACCTTACTGTGATAAAAACATTGGATGTCAATGACGGACAGTTGACCAATATATCTGTTATTCATTGTTTCTTGAGTTAAAAATGTTCACATACATGTTTGAATGGTTTTATGCGTTGAGAACTTTTGTTACAAAATTTCAAAGTAAGTGATAGATATTTTTCTTGTACCGCAACATTCACGTAATTTCGATACTGAAATCCATGCTGCATTTTCAAATCGTTGTCATTCTGCATTCATTACTATAATACGATTTCTTATGAGAAGTTCTGAATTTTAAATAAACATTCATTAACTCCCGTAGATAAATTAACCCAGTTATGGGAAAGATTTATAATGTACATTGTGAAAAGTAAATGTGCAATTTTCACCCAAATTTGGTGGCACTCGAGTCGAAAAATTTGGACGGTTTTTGTCCTCCTATTTGATTTTTAGACTTTGTCCTGATTGTTGAATAATGCGGAGGAGAACAGGACTTTTCCGAGATTTTAGTCTGAATTCGTTCCCCAACAAATGGAAGTGGTTGAAAAGGAAATCAGACTAAGATCTCGAGAAGCCCTGTTTTTGTCCGCATTATTCAACATTCAGGACAAAATCAGTTTGAAAATGATATAGGAGGATGAAAACCTCCCAAATTTTTCGACTTGGGCAGCAAAAATCCCCTACATGGGATGAATTCACTTCTCCATATTCTGGGAGAATTTTCTCTCATTTGGAGAGAAATCCCCTTCAAAAAGAAAGAATTTGCTCCCAAATTGAGGAAAATTCTTTCAAAATAAAGGGGGCGTGAATTTCCCTCATGTAAGGGATTTGTGCTGCCACTCAAGTTCGAGGACAACTCCACTCACTTTTTACTGTGCATTGTGGAATGTAAGCGGAATTTCCCCACGGAAGCAAAAATTCCTCACGCGGGGGGAACTCATCTATATACTTTCTATATTCTGGAGGAATTCTCCTCCATTTAGAAGAGAACTCTTTCTTTTTCAAGAGGATTTCTCTGCAAATGGAGGAAACTTACCCCAATATATGGGGAAATGAATTTCCCCCACAGAAGAGATTTTTGCTGCTGCAAAATTTGGGTGAGAGTTCCACTATAATTTTCCACAGTGTGTACATGAATAATTTATCGGGAGCCAGCTACATTGTTTGAACACATTTTGTCGTTATGAAGGATAGAACTTTCTGAAGTAGTCGTTCCCTGACTTACGTTCAATAAAATACTCGTTCGATCCAATCAATATACATACGTGAATACATCATGAATAATTGAAAATTGTGAGACTAAATGCAACCCGCGCAGACAAAAAGTCATGGCACGAGTATAGGAACAGTATCGCTGAAAGTCTCGCAATAGTATGAAAAGAGTCTAACAATACTATTGGAGCATAGTCTCGCAACAGTATGGGAAGGGTATGGGTTCTAGGACCCCCCATATTGTTGGCAGACTCTTCATGAACATCATTCTGATGAGACATGAGAGTTTCCATGTCATTTTCACTGGGATTTTCCTCTCATATAATAGCTTGATATTTTGATGGGAATGAAGAATGTAATGTTCGTGGAATATGTTGGTTTTATTAATTTTCAGATCCTTCAATTCCAACACCATGGCTCCAACTCAATTCCAACAGAGTTGGAAAAATGAATTCCCATGGGTGAAGGAAGGAAGAGGGAAGGACAGCGCTCAATGTTCATGGTGCAACACCTTGTTTCCTTTTGAAAGTATGGGTCGCACTGCTCTTACTAGTCATTCGGGAGGAAATAAGCATATGGCTATCCAGAATAGTCGACAAAACTCGCCCTTTCTTGGTTATCGATCTTTCTCTGATTCTGGAAATACTTCTGGAAATACTGCAACGGTTGAAGCAGCATGCCAATCATCTGTTCTGATTGATCGTGATCCTATCAAACCAAAGAAGAATAAGACTACTCAATCGAACCGAAACATTTCTCCAGCAAGTAGTTCGCCATTTGACAAGTATGTCCTGAAGCAAAATGTAACTGAAGCGGAAGTGCTATGGTGCTTGTACATCGTGATGAATCATAATTCTTTGCGTAACGGCGAGAACAGTGTTTCTCTCTTCAGCAGAATGTTTCTGGGTAGTGCGATAGCTCGAGACATGAAACTACATCAAGATAAAATTGCTTACAGTATTGTTCTTGAACTGGGTCTATATTTCCAGGAGCCCACAAAATGTGCATAAGAAAAAAGCGAGTATTATGTGATTGGTTTCGACGAAAGTTTGAATCGCATTGCGCAAAGAACTGAAATGGATTTGAATGGTCGCTTTTGAGACCAGCAGAACAACAAAGTTTCGGCTCGTTATTTAACATCAGTTTTCATGAATCACACAACAGCCACCGATCTTTTAGAGGGTTTCAAGCGAGGAACCGATGATGTTACTCCACTAAAACTTTTACAGATTTCGATGGATGGTTCTCATGTCAATTGGGCTTTTATCGAGGTTTTCCAGAAAGATCGCATGGACCTTCGTGGACCAGACGCATCTCAATTGCTGGAATTGTGATCCTGTGGCCTCCATGTTGTTCATGAAGCTTTTAAAACTGGCATCACAAAGACTGAATAGACATTAATTCTATTCCTTTGGGCTTCTGCCAATTTATTCAAAAACGTACCAGCTCGTCGCGGACGATATATAGGAATCACAGGATCTTCTTTGTTCCCTCTACCATATTGTCAAATTCGTTGGATAGAAAATGCTGAAGTAGCACAGAGGAGTCAAGAAATTATACCTTTCCTCAAGAGATATGTTCACGTTGTGAAGCGTACAAAGTCTGCTCCTATTTGCAATAGCTTCAAAGTAGTAGCTAAATCTGTGCATGACAAATGCTACTTGCAAAGTTGACATTTTTCCAATGACTTGCTGAAGATTTGGAGTCATTCCTACCTGAATTCCGATCAGATGCTCCTTTAGGGCCTTTTCTTTACAGGGTGGTCCATTTGAAGTGATATAGTCAAATATCTCGGAAACTAGTGGAGATGGAAAAAATGTACCAGATGAGAAGTTTCGTGTTCGAAGGGGGAAGTATGATGCTGACCTTGGAAAATCCTTCAGAGGTCATTTTAAAGGTCATTTGGGGGTTGAGATGGTTTTTTTGAACGGGATCCCCATTCTTTCATCATGGCATGGGAAAGCTGGTTTCAAACCCTTCCCGAAACACTGGTCATGGACCCCTTTCCGCCCATTGGGGTGCAAAGTATGGACCGTCGAAGTTATTGATGAACTACTCTCAGCGCTACCCAGGAACAACGACGTGGACGTGGTAGTTCTCTGTTCCCTCCGGAGTGCTTGATCATCGTGAGTCCCCTTGCCTCTCACATGGGGGGTGCTTGATGCTGTTACAATAATTGCTCGAAGTTACCCCCCTCTGCCTGGATACATAATCCTGGTATGTTGGCACAAACAGTGCGGATGCGATCGATCATGACCTCCCTCATTTACAAAAAACTTCCGAATTTCTTTGGTGAATCTAGAAAGAAATTTTTCACAGTGTAACTCTCTTTGGTGAATTCTCTAGACGCTCGAAGGATTCTGGTATCCGTTCGAATGTGCATCCTAATCGACGTTATGTGGTATGGTCAATACTTCCTATGTTTCCAGCAACTTTTCAACAATTTTTGAGAGTCGATACTCATTTATCACCCTCATTGAATCAAATGGAATAATTTATTCGATTTGAAACGCGATGATCGTGACAAATCGTACACATTACTGCCAACCATAATAAGCAAAGACTCAGTGTTCCCGTTTGTTTATGTTCACGTTTTTTTCTCAATGAAATTAACTCTAATCTGCATTGAATTCAGTCCCGATCTTCGGAGGGAAGCGATGAACCAGAATACATAAACGCACAGAAACATCGAATTTCTGTTTATTATTGTTGGTTGTGTGGATGATTACGGAAATACGTGATCATTTGAACACTGGTTCTGAACGGAGACCATCACAATCGTTCTTCTCCTTTGCATATTCAATCATCTACATTCATCAATTCATTCCATTTGATTCAATCGAAGGAATGAATCACTGTCCACCCTCTGAAATGATTGATATGATGCTCGTGCTTGGCTCATGTCACAATAATCACAACAAAGCCGCAAGAGTTTACCGGGATCGGTATCCCGATCGCCGCATCGCACACCCCACGATCATCCGTTGACTCGAATCGAGGGCTCGACGAGGAGTATTGCAGCGAGATCTAAGACATCACCGGTGCGATGAGAATGATATCCGTGCACTCACCATATTGAGACTTTCCCACTTGGACCCTCATGTTAGTAGCAGATTGTTGGCACGAAGAACTGGTATACCCCGGACTACTGTTTCGAGACCCTTGAATCATGTCAAATATCGACCATACCACATCACGTTAACTCAAGCTCTCACTCCAAACGACATAGGACTTCGAATTAGATTCTGCAATTGGGCACGAGCAGGGCTGGTTGACGATCCTCAATTCTTCGACTATGTGATGTTCTCCGACGAAGCATCTTTTCAGAGCACTGGGCATTTGAATAAACATAACCGTCATTACTGATCGGATGTTAATCCGCATCGTTATCGAGCAATCGACAACCAACATCGTTGAAGCGTAAATGTGTGGTGCGGGATCGTCAATGGCTATTTAGTCGGTCCACATTTTTCCAACGGCACTCCGAACCGCCCCATGTTGCGCCACCCCATTACGCACTGATCGTGAGAGAACACCTTAATCATCATTTCCCGGGAAGGGGAATTGGACGAGGTGGGTCAGTTGCGTGGCTTCCACGCTCACCCGACTTGACATCTCCCGACTTTTTCTTGTGGAGATTCCTGGAAGACGGAGTATTCAAGGCCCGACCAACAACGAGGGGGGACATGATCGATCGTTTCCGCACTATTCGTGCCAACATACCGCGATCAGTGTTTCTGAAGACGGTTACAAATTTTCGGCGGGGACTGGGATTATGTATCCTGGCAGAGGGGGGTTACTTCGAGCCATTATTGTAACAGCATCAATCACCCCTCATGTGAGAGGCAAGGGGACTCACATTAATCAAGTACCGGACATGTGAGAGGCGAGAGGACTCACGATAATCAAGCACTCCGGAGGGAACAGAGAACTACCACGTCCACGTCGTTGTTCCTAGGTAGCGCTGAGAGTAGTTCATCAAAAACTTTGATGGTCCATACCTTGCACCCCAATGGGCGGGAAGGGGTCCATGACCAGTGTTTCGGAAAGGATTTGAAACCAGCTTTCCCATGCCATGATAAAAAATGGGGGTCCCGTTTAAAAAAACCATCTCAACCCCCAAATGACGTTCAAAATGATCTCTGAGGGATTTTTCAAGGTCAGCATCATACTTCCCCCTTGGAACCCTAAACTTTTCATCGGAAACATTTTTCTCCATCTCCACTAGTTCCCGAGGTATATGACTATATCACTTCAAATGGACCACCCTGTATATTACTTTTACTGCTATGCTTACAAATATTATGTCACGTTTCGTTGAGGGAGAGGTGATGGAAAATCACAAATTGAAACACATTGACATTTCAGAGCAGAAAAATGGTATCTATGTTAATTTGGGAAATCCCAAAGATGTTGATCTAGGATATGCCAACAAGAATTGCACTGAAGGAATGTAAGGGTGCTACAGACAAAGAAATCATCCTCTGTCGGCAAGGCGTCAAAACTTGCTTACAGCATTTAGTTCTAAAACTCTTACAAAAGTCTCCACTCAAATATCTGCTAATAGAAGCATCAACATTCCTCAATCCTTCGACGATACCTTTAGCACAGACGAAGGCATTGACTCGAATGAAGGATAGTCTTGAAATGATTGTTGATGCGAACGTAATTTCAGCATGAATCGTACAAAATGTGGACCAAGAGAACTGGGCCTTAATTTTGCAAAAAAACGTGCTGGAAGAAATGACTTCATACAATCGCCATGAGGGTCGAGTTGATGATTTCTGGATGAACATTCTTCCGTCACATAGAGAATATCCCAACCTCTCTAGAGTTGTGAAAATTTGCCTCATTCACTCTAATGGAAATGCCACCTTGGAAAGAGGATTTTCAATCAAGAAGGAAATTCTTGTTGAGAACTTGAATGAAGATTCCATCATAGTCCAACGTGTTATTTACGATGCAGTCAATCATGCTGGTGGCTTGAATGCGCTTTTTCCTGTACCGGAAAAAATTATCTTTGCAATGAAAAACACATACTCTAGGTTCAAAGAAGCTCAAAATCATCGAAAAAAAACAATGATGAAGTGGCCTGATTGGGGAGGAGATGAAGGAGTTGCAAACTCAGCAATGATATCGTGTGGGATGAATTATTTTTCCTTGTAAACATTGATAATTGACGGATCTTACTCGAGTACCTGCAGAATGACCAAAAAGTATTTAATGTTGAGTTTTTAAATCACGTACGAAGAATTTATGAATCAAGAATTCATGTTATAAGCAGTCATGAGCAATCGCGAAATATATATAACATCAACATACATATATATATATATTGATTGACAAATAATCCATTACAATTTTGTAAGTTTTTCTATTATATTCAAACAAACGAGATAACAAAACACGATTTCTACGATGTTAAGAAGTTCCAAGAATATGGAAAACAATGTTTTTATGTTTCTACATGATATATGAAGATCCTTCTGTGCCATCTCATATGTATGAATAAGTCATCAGGTTCAATGACAAATAATATATGATTCAAAATAATGAATACCCTATGACTTTGTTATTGTAATAATTCATGAATATTCTTGTAGTATTGTGATTCCTCACTTATTCTATCATTTATAAAATCAAAAAGATACATTGCTTTCATCATGCTTTGTGATTTATGATTTTATAAATTAAATTGGAGTATATAAGAAATTGTTAGTGAGTTTATGTTGCGCTTATATATTTATGCGAAAGTTTTATGCCATTCTTAATATTACGTACCGCGAAATATGGTTTCTGTGATGAGCAGTAGGATATTATAACTTTTTAACTCAATTTTGGTGCAAGAAGACTAAAAACCTTCTATGTATAAATGAAGATCTTTTTCCAATGTATACATTATTCGATATTCCGCTTATTTCTAGTAGGTAGTATAAGTTTGGAAATTGATGCAAAACGTACGATCAAAATACTCTTTCACCGACTGTTCCCATGAAAACTGCAGCTAAACACCACTAATTCATGAGTCGATGTTTCAAATTGAATATACTTCAGTTATTTTGTTCCGGCGGTAATCAAACGAATTGCATCTATGATAATAATATATATATATATATATATATATATTATAGATGTATCATCGACAAAATTAACTTCAAAGTCATTGCTGAAATGATGGTGATGTATAAGTTCGATGCATCATCGTTTTGAATTATTATTCATTCAGATATTACCCCCTGTTTTCGTTTCCGGGAATTCCATCAAAATTTCCGGGAAAAGTCGGGAATCAGTCGGGAATTCCAGAATAATATTTCGCTGGACACCCTGTCGATGATTCGCTCATGATATTGCATTGCTTCTATGAATTGTGATTGAAGAGATCAAAACGCTCCTGCGTATGTCTCACATCCGTTTTTTAATTCACGAATATCTCTCCAAGGTTTGAACAATAACAATCATAGAAAATGATAATGATCCTCAGGTTGTAGTTGAACATCATGGTGGTGATGATTGATGACATATTTACGGGAACGTTTATTTAAAAATAGAGATTTATCTATAATATGGTATTCAAATTTTCTGATATCAGATGGTCCAATTCCCGTTATATCATACGATTTTGCGAAATCGTGAAGAGGCATGGATTATCATCCTTCAGGTCTATTTGGATAATGGTTATCTATTAGTGATGGACAAAAAATATCTGTGGATCCAGCTTGTAAATCCTCGATTTCTCTCCGAGTTTTTAATTTTCTACTGCTGATCATGTTTACATCTAACCATCTGATAGTTGTATTCGGATCAGTACCATGCAACGGAATCCCCAAGAGCGTATCCGCAGCCTCAAGGGCACCGCATTTTCTATGATTTAACATCCGCATTCCCACGTTGCAGATACGGCTGCGCAATGCCTTGTACGAACTGATTGCATCCAATGTATCTCCAACATAACTTTTCTCAGGCTTGGATACATACTTGGTACAGTATAGAGTTCAAAATGTCGAGTTTCCTCCGACAAATTGAATGTCTATGTTACCTTTCCAAGTTGTAAGAATAGCAGGATTATATACATTGATGTTAGGTTCCTCTTTTGTACGAGGAGAACATATAACCTTCTTCCAGTTCCCAGCTGCCTTTTGGCAGCCATGGAAACCCCCACATCTCTTATTATCGAAGTATCTGTAACTGGAGGTGGAAATCCAACCCTAGCCACTTTGGTGAACGAGTTCTTGGTTCCTTCATTGGGTGGACAATAATTGTTATGTGCGTGTTCACAGGTCGATACAATCGTGGGTACACTTCTCTTGGAGGCATTCTACAGGTAACATATTCTGAAATTGAAGAGGCTACCCCTCCATTTGAAGAGGTATTGATAATAGGAACATCTTCTATCCAAACGAGGAGATAGGAATGTTGTATCCCTGTATCTGTATATGTTTATATTCTCGGTGCCAAAAGTAATGAACAACTCTACCAGTCGGTTTGTTGGATAAACAAATAAAATCGAACACACCTCGAAACTTGTTTTTGATGAACCGGGAAATTGAACTAGGGTCCGAAGCAATAGGTTCATCTACAGATTTTCTGAAAGCAGAGTTCACTCACTCCATGAAGATATTCAATCAAATCTGTCCATCACCATTCACTTGAACTGGATATGAGAAACCATGTAGCTGACCCATAATGATGAATCACACAATTCACATCATTTCTGGGCTTCCTCCAATACTGTCCTGTATTTCGTGATCTTCGAAATATGGTACTCAAGTTAGTTCCGAGTGGTTCTTTTTGAAAGCTGATCTGAATACGAAGCAGCTGTATATCTTTCCTGAGGATTTGTAATATTCATCTCATGGGAAATCCCAGCATTCAATTGTCGCATATTTGTATCATGTGATTAACAGAAAATATATTGTATGTTCAACCGGAACTGAGAATGTGTAGAAATCAATTTTGCTCTTATGAATTCAAAATCAGTCAAACCTAGGGATGTGTTTCCATGCTGACCATTCACTCTATGAAGATATGAATCGGAAAAGCACATCAAACCCCAAGATTTCGTGCGAGTATCTAATGGAATATCATTAATTTTGATCGGCTGATGAAGTTTGGTAGCAGACTCATTATTCCTCCTTTTATACATCAGATGAATTGTTAATTGATCATACCATGCATGAGATCGTTCCTGTTGGGTTAATCGAGCAGCTTTATTACTATCACAGATATCAAGAATCACACGCTGTTTTGTTCTCACTTGATCATTTGATTCCCTCTTGTCCACTGTCATAGATTCCTCTTCTTGAAAATGTACATCGGGTAATTTGCGATCCAACAATAGATCATGTGATTCAGGGGGAATAATCTCTTAATATAAAGGATGATTCCCTTTCAGCCACAGTAATGCGGACTATACCTTTTCGATGTCGACCAATTCAATGTCAAGATCGTTATCGTTCAAAGCTTCATCTCAGCTTCCCACATACTCGTGGAAATGAGTAATTCCTCATATAATTCTCTCTATATCCCATGGATCTGGGAAATAAGACGATAAAACTCCAAGAGCTAAGAATTTACAATTCCAGGAGTTGGGATCTATATCACGTGCAAGAGAGTGACCAAGTTTTTCAATATTAACTTCCTTACAACAATTGTGCACTTGGAAAGACGATTGCTGCATCTTCTTCAACGAAAAATTCAACAATCGTTGAGAAAAAGATTATCAATTATTCAAAACGTTCGAATTTCTGGTCTCACAAAGATGATTTCAGGACCAGATTTTATTTTCGTTATTCTTCGACCCAGAAGGGGATGAAATATTTGTACTCTAACCTTCCGAATTCATCATCGTACCTGAATCTGAATACCTGAGAGGGTGGTATATAGTCACTGAAAAGTATGATTCTGATGAAGCAGTGTACATTGACTTTTGATAGATTTCGTATGTTTCTTTAGTGCATTGAGTCGGAACCTTATGATCCACCAGAGCGTTCCGGTAATACTTCTAAGCTATAGCTTCTGCAACGATGCGAGATTCTTGTCTTTCAAGACGTTTTTTTTCATGTAAGATGTGATGATCCGTCGCTTTTTGAAGGATATAAAATTCATTTTTTCCATAATAACCCCTTCTTCTTCATTCAGTTTCTGTTGATCAGTTTCGCGATGATTCGCGTCTTCCTCAAGCAGTTCCTTCTGATTGGTTTCATAATCATTCTTATGATTCTTTCGAACTTGTTCTGTTTTTATTTTATCCCGAGATTTCATATTTTTCAGAATTTCTGTTTCCTTTGGTGTATAATATTCCTTTCTCTCCCTCAATATATGTGCTTCGTGTGTTTTGTATTGTTTCTTCGCTGCTTCCAACACTTTCAGTCCACGTGTGTCAAGATATTTCTCATTCCTCAAAACTGAGTCTGGTTCCCTCCGTTTTCGATTAGTGATTCCATGCACATGTTCAATTGGTGTCCGTTTCATAGTTCTTGGATATTTTGTTTCGTACACTTTCGTATCTTGTGGAATTTCATCATTTTCAGAAAAATGAATATTGTTTCGCCACTTTCCATGCTAGCTATCAATGATTTGGAGACTACCAGCTGATGACACATCAACTAAAGGAAAGCAAGACAAAGAATCTTCTGAAGTCAGGGTCATTTGATTGACATATCCATTCCCTCTAGTTTGCTCGAAATGTGTGTGATTAGAGAACGTGGTTTGACCGATTGCATGTACAATTGATACCGGACTCTTATCTGAATAAATTCCAAGGTCTCCAGCCATTTCCTTTCGCTTCTCACTATAACTATCCTTCTTCCAACGAGCAGATTTTCTTCTCAACCAAATTCAGTCTCCGTTTTCCTCGTAGTGAGCTCTCATTCGTAGCTTTGCTTCATCTGTAACTGTTCTTGTTTGACGAGAAATATTATTAACTTTTTAGTTTGGGCATTTTTTGGCGTGAATTTCATGCGTGAAAATACCTAAGATTGAGCAGTGATAGCAGCTGATGAATTTGTGATGTTTCGTGTTTGAATGTACTGAGTGTAGGAGTATGGAACCGGAATTTCTCTATAAGTGGCACGAGCCATTGGTTTAGGGATGGTAAAACCACTTCTTCAGCACCATCATCTTTCCCTAACAACTGATGGAAATCTCCAACACCAAGCAATAGAAGTTCTGTACATCCGTGATTGTTTCATGAACTTAAACATGCAGAGTTTTGTGCCCACAAACTGCGATCTGCATTGGTGTTTCGTTATCATTTAGAAAAAACTGCTGCAGAATCACATCTGATGCTTGTGGAAGTTTACGGTGAAAATGCCCATCGTGGAACACAATGTTTTGAGTGGTTCAAAGAATTCAAAAGTGGTGATTTGGACGTGAGAAACAGAGACCGTTGAAAACCATCGACAAAGTTCGCAGACGATGGATGACAAGTCTTATTGGATGAAGATGATACTCAAACTCAACAAGAACTCGTGGATCGACTGAATGTGACGCAGGAAGCTGTTTTCATTCGTTTTTTGCCATGGGAAAGATTCGGGAGGTGGGAAAATGGGTTCCGCATGAACTAAATGAAAGACAGTAATCAAATCGAAAAACCACTTTTGAAATGCTGTTCGACAGATACAAAAGACAGTCATTTTCGCATCGAATTGTGATGAGTGATCAGGAATTGATATATTTTGAGAATCCTAAGCGTTGGGAATCATGGGTAGACCCAGGCGAATCATCGACATCCACTGCAAGACCAAATCGTTTTGGAGAGAAGATAATGCTCTCTGTTTGGTGGGATCAGAAGGGTGTCATCTACTATCAGCTGCTGCAACCTGGACAAATCGTCAACACTGATCGCTATCAACGGTGAATAATCGACTTGAATCGCGCATTACGTGAAAAACGACCGGAATATGGAAAGAGGCAACACGAAGTCATCTTACCCCACGATTATGCCCAATCACACACAGCGAAACGAGTCGGGCAAACGATTGGGGCGTTCAGTTGGGGAATGCTACCATATGCCGCTCAATCTCTAGGCTTGGCTCCGTCCGATTGTCATCCATTCGCGTTAATAAAACATGCTCTTCCACTTAACTTCATATTCCACAAGCACTGAATCTAGGGATTGATTGTCCCAGACACCCACGAATTTAGCTGAGTGATTATTCCCATCGCAATTGAACTTCATCACCACACGTGGTAGGACTAGAAGAAAATACAAATGAAACCTGACAACGCTCCTTATACTATGCCAGCAAGGTTACGAGTGGCGAGACAGCGCGGCGCCCTTACCCTCGTTCACTTCCCCGCGTGACGTTACAAGTCACGTTCGTGTGGTAAATTGATTCTCTATTGATTAGTACAGAATTTATCGATGGAGCTGCTGGTGTAGAGATTGAGCCCGGATAATGGCGCAGACGTTCGGACTCGCCACTTGCGGTCCTGTATGTTACTAAACCTATTTTTGATCCAACGGATGGGTAATGATCATCCTCAGTTATTATTATTAATAACATGAACACGGAACCTAATACCAACTTATTTCAGATATACGCATATGATTAATACCGAACGATCAGTAAGTGCAATCAATATTCTGGATTAAACATCGACATTTTATCCGAAGCACGGTAAGTCACGTGCAACATTGATGTTACAGTATCACGTTTCCAATTCATGAATCACAAAACTCGAAGAATGTAATCAATTATATTTTAGTCTTCGTGGCATATCAATTTCCCATATTTCATGATTGTGTTGAGACTGACCGTGCCTAACATATTAATAATTCCTCATTCATATTCAAACATAATCAACCACAAGTGATTCTCCACTCAATGGCTATCCAAACTTGTTTACTCGTTGAATTCAGTTAAATCATTGTACAAAATGAACAAAAGAAGGAATGATTGAAGAGGATGCCGGGGACTCGTTTTGACTAGTACTCTGGCCGTTGAACTCCCTCTCGGAAGTAATAATCGTACTATAAGAATAACTTTTGGAACGTGTTCTAGCACCTTACAACAACAGGACATATTGATTCATTCATCGAGATTGAATGAACCGGTTGATCACTCCTGAAACCAGTTAGTATGCTGGATTCATGTTTACTTTGTTGTAGAATATTTTCAGCCGTACAGTTTTCCCTATTAACTTGTATCTTTTGTGTTGCATTTTCTACGCGTGATTCAGATAATGTTCCAAGCTTCGCAATGGGAAGAGCAATCTTGACCGTTAGGTTTAGTTTGCACTTGTGAGAATTCAATGGCCTCCTCAGAAGAATAAGAAGGATATCATATTTCGAGAAAAATTATATAATGCGCATGTAACTGTTTTGAAGTCAGTGAATCATGGATATAAATATTTTTTGTATCGTAGTACCTGCAAACCTAATGTCCATCCGCATTGGTTTTGGAATCATCACATCTGTGCAGAATCTGAATATGTTTTTGATTCTCAGAAACAGGCTCGATCGTTCCGGGTAATCGAACTCTTCATGTTTCCTGAGGTTTTGACTGTGAATTATTTCCTAGCAATCCATGGAGATTCCCTATATGCCCATCCGGTGACCAATCACCTGTGGTTATAATCCTTATATCACAGTCATTCAAAGCAGGATGATTATTCGTCTCGGTTATGATACAATGGGTGTTCCGATTCTTGTTTGATATTGATTGTTGACGTGTTCGCATTACATGTACTGAATGAGCAGCTTGTAAATTTTGAGAACGCGAGTGCCTCAAATATACAGCACATTAGCAGCTGTTAGCGCCTCTTGATGTCTTAATATCTCCCCGTTAATCGCTCCCAGGCGAACATATAGTACATCAGCACCCGTTGGACCTTTCCAATATCTCGGTATCTTTTTTGTGAATGTACTCAAATGATAATCTAGCGCAGAAGCAGCTGAGAGTACTTATAATGTATGGGACTATTGATATCTTCTAATATTCCCGGAAAAATGAAATCTTTTCTCCAGACCTGGAATTTTCAATTTTAATTCATTGAAAAAAAAGCAACAACAACAACATGATGACGTTCTTTCGGGTAAGATATTCCGGAGGTAAAATAGCCTCCCGTCCGGATCTCCGGGTGAAGGCTACTCGGGAGAGCCTTATCAAACAAGACAGAAAACCAGAGAGGATAGGGGAGGAGGAGAACATTCTTCGAGTCGGAGCGTGGAATGTTAGATCACTGAGACAAGCAGGAAAATTATAAAATTTGAAATGAGAAATGAAGAGGTTGGGTATCGATGTAGTGGGAATTAGTGAGATGAGATGGCCGCAGAAAGGGAATTTCTGGAGTGGATATTATAGAATCATTCATACAGGATCAGAGAATGGTCAAGCAGGTGTGAGAATTATAATGCATGAAAGGGCAGGGGATAGGATAGAAAATTATTTGCAACATGGCGAACACATAATAATGGTCAGAGTTAGAACAAAACCGGTAGACACTGATATAGTTCAAGTGTACATGCCCACATCTGCATACTCGGAGGAAGATATCGAAAAAACGTACGATGAAATAGAAGAAGTGATAGGATATGTAAAGGGAGAAGAAAATTTCATGATCATGAGCGACTGGAATGCGGTAGTAGGGCGAGGAAAAGAGGGCAACATAATAGGAGATTTTGCGTTAGGGAAAAGAAATGAAAGAGGACAACGTTCAATCGAATTCCGTGAAAGCCATGGAATGGTTATTACCAACACATTATTCGGAAATCATCCAAGAAGAATCCATACTTGGAAAATGCCAGGATATACAGCAAGATATCAAATTGATTACATATTAGTAAAACGGAGATTGAGAAACCAAGTGAAAAGCTGTAAAACTCATCCAGGCGCGGATATAGATAGTGATCACAATATGTTGCTGATAGAATCTTCTCTGAAATTGAAGCTCTGAAAAAGAAAAGGAAAATGCAGAAGAGATGGAATTTGGAGCATCTCAAACAAGGGAAAAACACGGGACGCATTCAGAGTGAATTTTTCTTGAACGAAAAATTGGAGGATCGACAAGAGAAAGACTTGGAAATAGAGAGTGGATGGACAAATATAAAGCGGAATATAGAACAATGTGCGGATGAAGTTTTGAAGAACGATGGAGTAGAACCTAAGAAACCATGTATAACAGAAGAAATTCTCGATTTGATTAATGAAAGGAGGAAATACAAGGGTAAGAGCAGCGAACATGACCAGCAGACATACAAGGCACTGAGGAATAAAATAATCAGAGAATCAAGGAAAGCAAAAGAACAATGGTTGGAGGGAAAATGTCAAGATATAGAAGGAAGATTACATTCAGAGAAAATTGATGAAGCATATAGGATGGTTAAGGGATTTTTTGGACAAATGAAATCTAGAAGCAGTAAGATTCAAAATTCTCTAGGGAGACAATCAATGAGAACGGCGGAAAAAGTAGAACAATGGATTAATCATTTAGAAGATCTTCATAGAGGAAGCGATAATATAGGATTCTTAGAGAGGGAGGAAGATGTCGATGAAGAAGAATTGGGACATTCAATTTTAAGATCAGAATTCGACAGGGCTTTAAAAGAATTGAAAAATAATGAGGCACCAGGAATAGATGGCATAAGTGCGGACCTTATCAAAGCCTCCAGTCAGAGAACTCGTGACGCGCTGTTTGATTTGGTCAGAGATATGTACGGAATATGCGAAGTACCGAAAGATTTCCAGAAGAATAAAATTGTCGCCATTCCAAAAAAACAAGGAGCAGGCAAATGCGGAAACTAAAGAACGATTAGTTTAACTTCACATGCCGCCAAAATACTGACAAAAACCATATTCAGGGGAGTAAAGGATAAAAGAGAGAGTAGATTGGCAGGAGATCAGTGGGGTTTCAGGAAGAATAGAGGAACGCGGGAAGCAATATCAGCTCTTAGAACAGTAGTAGAGGAAAGTCTAGAGTTAAAGAAGTCTGTGTATATAGGTTTTGTAGATATACAAAAAGCATTCGATAATGTTGATTGGGAGAAGATGTTTACGATTTTGAAAAAGGTGGGAATCAATTTCAGGGAGAGGAGGATAATATATGAATTATATAAGAATCAAACCGCAATGATAGAAATAGAAGGTCAGAAAGGAGAAGCACAAATCGGAAGAGGGGTGAGACAATAATGCTCACTATCGCCACTGATTTTCAATTTGTATATAGGAGAAGCGATGAACGAAGTGAAGGAGCAAGTGCCATTGAGATTACAGATTCAAGGTGAAAATGTAAGCATGTTGAGATTTGCGGATGACATAGCTATATCAGCTACGGGTGGTGCTGAGTTAGGGAATACTCTCAAAACTATGGAAAAAATATTACTTGACAAATATTGTATGACCAAACAAAATTCATGATTTGTACAACAGCGAAGACATCAAGAAGAACGAAAATCAAAATAGATGCAGAGATAATTCAGCAAGTCAAGGAATTCAAATATCCAGGAAGCATAATCACAGAAAACGATGAAAGCGAAAGAGATATAAGAGCAAGAATAGCACAAGGGAAACAGGCTTCCCACCAAAAGAAACAGTTACTATGTTCGAAAAATATTAGCTTAGCAGTGAGGAAGGAATTCTTGAGGAGTTACGTTTGGAGCACAGCATTATATGGTTGCGAAACTTGGACAATTGGAAAAACGGACCAACGAAGACTCGAAGCTTTTGAAATGTGGTGTTATAGAAGGATGCTTAGGATAAAGTGGATGGAGAAAGTAAAAAATGAAGAAGTACTTGAGAAGGTAAATGAAAAAAGAAGTCTTCTGAGACAGGTTGTGAAAAGAAGAAGTAATCTGATAGGACACACATTGAGGCACGATAGCTTATTGAAAACAATATTGGAAGGAAAAATGAATGGTAAAACTCGAAGAGGTAGACCTTGAATAAGTTATATGAAGCGAATTATACAAGATAAGGGCTGTCGTAGATATGCAGAAGTTAAGCGGTTAGCGGATAATAGACAGGGTTGGAGGATTTCATCAAATCAGTCATCAGACTGATTACTCCGGTAGAAGGTCTTTTAGCCGAAAATGTTTTCGGCCGAATTTTCTGCATTGGAGAATCACTAGTATTTCTTGGGAATGTGTAGTTACTTCTATCAAATCTGCCAATGAACAAATTTTCGGCCAAAAACATTTTCGGTGAAATGACCCCCTACCATTACTCCATGATGATGAAAGAGAGAGGAGAGATATTGGAGTGAGAAGAAGATTGGGGAGAGAGGGAGGGAAACAAAAATGGAAGAGGGATCGGTGGAGACAAGGCACCTCGTTTTCGTGAAGGGTTTGTGAAGTGTAGGCTTCCCAACCTGTCAATGATTTCACAAGTCAAGATTCAATCAATCTTTATCATTTCAGGAGGAAGTAGCACATATATCACGGGAAACTAGCATTTGAGTATGAACTGTTGAGTTCAAGATGCTATGTCATTGTACATGTAATATCTCACCTGGAGATGTAAATGTGTAACGGAAAACTCGAGTGAAATGGCGTTACTTCAGAATGATATCGGGAATGAACTGTTTTCAAACGAAGTTTTGTGTGTTAGGTAAGTATTCATTTTGATCTGATCGACTGCACAATTCCTCATCCCATTTCATTGAATGAAATTGTTTGAAGGAAACTACTTCCTTGATGTAAAAGCAGGAAGATTATATGCCGTGAACTTATGTGATGGAGTGAAGTTGGATGCACAGTAGAATAGGATGACATCAGATTTCAAAGTGAGCAAAATCTTTACGGTAACGAGAATATGTTTTCAAGACTTTGGGAGAGCGTTAATAACATCCACATAAGGTGAAAAATGGGCGAATATGTTCAGAAGTATGAAATACGGGAGTCTTCAAATTTAAGGGTAGACACGGACAAGAGTTTCCTGCATATACAGCAATGAATATCAAAAAGTGCACAATATCTCATTAATCTCGTTGTAGAGAAGTAATTCAAAGTGTGTCCGAAGATAGTGTACTCTATTGACTGTATTTATACACTGCTCAACACGGGTATTTTTTCACATAATTTGATCATTCATTCCAGAAATATTATGCAGGTGAATAGACGTTCAGATATTAAGGATGAATATAAAACAGTCCTCACTTCCATATCACGACGTGCTAATGACCTTCCAAAATTTAGTATTGAACATCAAAGGGGTAGGAAATTGAAATCATAAGATGATGGACAATTGAGAGTGGAAAGAAAATTTCAAAAGTCTGGATATTGTTCGTCTCATGAATCGAACAGTAAGAGCATTTAAAGGTCTTTTCAGCGAAAATTGAATATTACCAACAGATGTCGCTTTTTACTCCCTCTGTTCGCACATTCATCATGTGTCTTCGTGGCTGTTTCTAACAAAGACTCCCCTGAACATAATAAATTTTGTATCTCGTGATTTGAGATATATTTTGGGATGCATTCCACGTTTTGTATGGAAAATACGAACTGCATTTCCTAAGATCCAAGGAATCTGAGATTTGGAGATATTAAGATACTAAGAATCTAAGAGAGAGTAATCTATATGGATGGTGCTGTCGTGAATTAATTCTTGAAGAAATTGAAATTTCCTTCATTTTTCATACCTATACCAGGTGTGCCGGTATAAAGTGAGCGTTCAGATACAAATGTGTCGGTAGGGACCACTTGTTGTGAACGAGCCTTGATTTTTGTTCCATTTGGTTGGTATGACATCTGTCAAACATATTTAATAAACATCAAGTCATTGAATGAACAGCATCATATTTTTCCATTGTATTGAAAATGTCGAATTTTGTACCAGGAAGTGATGATTTGCGGGAAGCATCAATTTTTGGTTTCCATTCGAAGAAAAGTACTGCAGAGTCGCATCGAATACTTGCCGAGGCATATGGAGATCATGCTCTATCAGAAGCAACATGCGGAATATGGTTTGAACGGTTCAGAGATAATGATTTTGATGTGGGGAATGAAGAACATTGAAGACCGCCAAGGAAGTTGGAAGACGCCGAAGTGCAAGCAATATTGGATGAAGATGATACTTCGAATCAAAAGCGAATCGCAGCAATGCTGAATGTTGCACAACCAACAATTTCTGGTCGCTTGAAAGCTATGTGAAAGATCCAAAAGTGTGGGGAATGGGCGCTACATGAATTGAATGAAAGACAGATGGAAAACCGAAAAAACACTTGTAACATTTTGCTTCAGAAACACAAAAGAAGATCAGTTTTGTTTCGAATTGTTACTGGCGATGAGAAATGGATTTATTTTAAGAATCCTCAGTGGAGGAAATCGTGAGTTAATTCGGGACAACCATCAACATCGACTGCAGAACCAGATCGATTCGGCAAGAAGGCAATGCTCTGTGTTTGGTGAGACCAAAAAGGTGTGGTGTATCATCAGTTCCTGAAATGTGGTGAAACTGTTAATACTAATCGCTACAGACAACAGGTGATCAATTCAAACCATTCATTTTCTGAAAAACGACCAGAATGGGCCAGAAGACACGGCAAAGTAATTTCATTACACGACAATGCACCTGCGCACGAAGCGAAACCGGTTCAGAATACAATCAAAGCACCCTGCTGGGAGCTGCTACCCCACCCGTCGTATCCACCAGACTTGGCACCTCCCGACTACTATCTGTTTCCATCGATGGGACACGCATTGGCTGAGCAGCACTCCGATTCCTATAAAGGAGTCGAGAATTGGGTGTCCGTTTGGTTTGCTCCGAAAGACGAACATTTCTATTGGCGTGGTATCCACGTATTGCTGGGAAGGTGATTAAAATGTGTAGGAAGCAGTAATCAATACTATGAATAAATTTTTCCCACTTCCTCATTCGCAATTAGCGTTCCATTTTCACAAGAAAACGCTCATCACATACCGGTACACCTGGTAACTGAAAAGTATCAACTTGAAATCATAAACGTGGGAAGTTATCGATTTACTCATTAATATTTGATGAATATTTCCACATATACAAGTATGATAGTCACCAGTTATGTTATGTTGAAATAAAATCGGAACAACCTGCATCTCTTCCATAATGATCTTCACGCCTCAGGAAAATATACGACATTTCGATGGAAAGGATTCAGTTTTCCTTCAGAAACCTGACAGAAATAGTAAGCGTTCTGGTCAGAATGCTGTAAGCTTCCCTGAAGAATTTGAGGGTTCATATATCTTCATTATGGAATTATGCTCATTTCAGGAGCATTTTCATAATAAAGAATTGGGAGTCTCACTACTGTCCTCATCACAATATGTATCCATAATCAATATTAGTGTTTAATGAACGTAATCTGACTATATTCCTTCATCCTTTCATTATTTATTCTTTTTTCTTTCTTCATGTGTGGGGAATTCTGGTTCGATGATGTAACTTTGTTTACATCAAAATGTATATGCAGCATTCTTTGTGAAACCAGCCACCCATGCCCCTCAAAATTGAGGTAGACTGAAAAATATGTATGGGAGGTCAAATCGAAGCTTGAAGTGTCTACTTTCGAATGCTTTGTGGCGAAATCGAAAATTCAGAATGGCCGCGGCATGGCAACGGAAAATGTCAAAGGACAGCCCAGAAAAAAAAGATAAAGAAGGCAATCGGATCTCAGGGAGATTATTCAATCGAGTTTTGGGATATTTCTAATGGGGTGTTCAGGTCGCTGAACACGAATATGAACTCGGATTTCCGAAACTCCATATCGATCGATCGATCCGAAATGGCGAGCGGAAAAATAAAACATAAAGGATCCGGATGGCATCCGGTACCCAAGAGTTTTGCGGTCCGCTGAACACGAATCTGAATTCAGATTCCCGGAATTCCGGAGTCGATCGATCCGGAATAGCGGGCGAAGGAGCCGAAGGTCATGGTATTTCGAGCACACAGGTCGTTGGGCAAACCGGATGCATGGTAATTCCCATGAATTGCGAATTGTACAGCCATTCTCTGGTATACTTGACCTTCCTGACAGAAACACTTGACCCTCCGTTTGACATCAGGATGGAAGCACAAAAACCTGTATAGAAGAAGATCGATCCAAATTTCTCACTTCATTTTTCAAGGTGAAGTGATTATTCTTTCGAAAAATGGATCTTACTAACAAAAAGAGAGTGAAGAAATCTATCGAGAATGAACTGAAGACAAATGTCTTCAGGTGTTTCTCGACATGTAGAACGACTCGAAAGCTAGCGTGGTAGATGTACCAGTGTTCTCGACACTGATTTCCATCGATTGAACGTCCCAGCCCACTCTTTCACCCACATGGTTTCGTAGAAAAGAACCCTGACCTTCCGTTTGAGATCGAAAAAAAATCTCCTTTTTTGGGAAGAAATCGGATTTGACTTCAAATCACATCCTTCAAGGTCGATTGATTATATTCCGGAAGAATACGGTGAATCACAGGAGAGAACGTGAGAAAATTTATCGAAACTGACCTACAGAAAATTTTTTCCATCACCTCAGATTCAGTGAGGAATCCTCAAAATGTATGGCATATGCAGAAAAATCGAAACTTCCGACCCCACTCCTATGATGAATATTCATCCTATTGGGGAATGCGTTCTGTCATATGTTGCTTTCAAAAGGGGCAAGACTTTACCACAGGTTTATCCCGATCGGAGAACTCAGTTTTCCCAACTTGGTACACTTGACGTGAAATGTTTCATATGGGGCATTCTTTATGAAACCAGCCACCCATGCCCCCCAAAATTGAGGTTGACTGAAAAATATATATGGGAGGTGAAATTGAAGCTTGAAGTATCTACTTTCGAATGCTGAGTGGCAAAATCGGAAATTCGGAATGGCCGCGGCATGACAACGGAAAATGTCAAAGGGTAGCCCAGAAAAAAGATGAAAAAGGCAATCGGATCTCAGGGAAATTATTCAATCGAGTTTCGGGACATTTCTCATGAGTTTTTCGGGTCGCTGAACACGAATCTGAACTCGGATTTCCGAAATTCCGGATCGATCGATCCGAGATGACGAGCGGAGAAATAAGACATAAGGGATCCGGATGGCATTCGGTACCCAAGAGTTTTGCGGTCCGCTGAACACGAATCTGAATTCAGATTTCCGGAATTCCGGAGCTGATCGATCCGGAATAGCGGGCAAAGCAGCCGAAGGTCATGGATCCGGAGGGGAATCGGTTCACAGGGTTTTTGCGGTCCGCTAAGCACGAATCTGGATTCAGATCCCCTAAATTCCGGAGCCAATCGATCCAAAATGACTTGCATTCCAACACACTCACCCCACTTGCATACTCCATCACCACATATGAGATATCTTTCTCCCAAAATTGTCTGATTCCCTATGCACCAACTGAATCCCCTCATCATCAGTCGAACATAGTTCATTTAATAAAACTGTAGGGCTGAATGGAATGAAACAATGATTCCGCATAATCTCTGGAACCCCAGGAGCGGCATCAAACCTCCTCCTTTACCCAATGATGCTCTTTTGCACTATAAAATGATATTCCCATCGTATGGAAGTGGTTCTTCCTCCAATTGAAAAGTTTCTGCGGAGACAAAATGGCATCCTTTGGCTTCATCAGGAGACTGGCACGTGCAGCGTCCCTCTTGAATAGGGCACCAACACCATCGGAAGCACCTTTGCCATGGGCGGTTGCATGGAAATGCCATTCGGCTTCGATTCTGAAATCTCCTTCATGGTGCATGAGATTCATCATCTGAAACCTATTTTTGAAGTGCTGCTTTGCACCATCGCTGGAGTAAATAATTTTTTCCAGGGGAAAAGTTCTCTTAATTTCTTTCACCAGCATCCCTTGCTCTGTATAAATAGCAGCTGTATCAAATCGGGTACTATCCGATGAGAATACAATACTTTTGTGCTTGATTTCTGAAAGCTCTTTATAGTCACATACAACAGGGAATACGGTGCATTGGTCATTATTAAAATGAACCCTTGAGATGGATCTTGCACAACATACTTGTAATTTTCCGAGAAATCGAGAACGACGAGTACTTGACCTTTTTCTAAATCGTCTTTCTTGGTTTTGAAAAACTGCGATTGTTGTTTTGCGATGAACGAATGGAATTTCGAAATCATCAACCGATTGCATGATTGGTCCACAAATTCTGTTGTTGAAGCAATCTGAGTTTGTAATGTCGATCGGTTGGTTGCAGTCCATGAACTGAATTCGACACAATCAATTTCTCTATCCTCCAGCAATCGCCGTAAACGCTGTGAAAGACTGCCGATATCTGGGCATTTTCTACATTCACCCGTGTGGCACATGGTCCCAGGATCTTTACACGTCAAAGCCTGTGAGCAGTCTTCGTAATCGCGTATTGGATTCTCTAATTCTTCAGTCAATTGGCCTATGTCGATAGCATCCAACATCAGTTTGTAATTTTGGTGTATCGTGCAACCACATACAGAATGAGTTCTACTGCCACCCGCCAGAATGTAATTTTTGGAACGCAGTTGCGCAAATTCGCTGGAACTAACTGGAAGCTCTGGATACTGTTCTTAATATGTAATATAGAGGCCCCTCAAATCCGGAAGGAGCAGTCTTTTCTGTATCACATCGCGACCTGCATCAGTTCTGATGGAAATGACATGTTTTTGGCCGGGCATGATCAGTGTCAAAGTTCTTGACTTTATCAACAATAGTCTCCGGTAGCGGTTTACCTGTTTTTTTCTTGGTTTCTGCCAGACTTCCACCCTGTGCCTTCAGATCCTTTGACCTCTGTGCTAATCATCTGGCGCAGCCGAATTCTTTCGCAGTTTTCCTTACAGACTATACTTCTGGAGCAACTGTGAGAATGCTCAATCGTTCTGAGTCATTACGATCTAAACTTGAAAGAGTACTTCTCAGTCCATCCAACATCGCTTCCAATTCGATTCCTCTCTGAGATCGGACGTCCAAAGTGTGTGCAGTTGTTGACGATTCACAATCACCCACAACCATTGCAGTTCCGTTGTCAGAAATGTTAACATCATCGATTGCACCCAAAGTATTCTCCAAGTTATGACAGGATGACGATGGCAAATCTATGCGTCGAGTCTTACAATGAATATCTTGGCGCCTGCATCCCCAACAAATTCTTGTATCTTCGGGTAGATGGGGAAAATTTCGTTTCAGCCCCTTAGATAACAATCTCAAATCCTTCCCCTTGTGACCAGGAAGTCCATAAGGATTGCAACAACGATCTCCACGATTGGGCATCCTCGAATCATTGAGCGCATGTTCCGGTTCAGGCTCTTCAGCCATCGTGGGGGCACAGCTCACGAAAATGATCTTGAGAAGGACTGGGTGAGTGTCTTTGAAAAGAGAAACGATGAGGGGAGCAATCGAGAAGATAAGTCCTAAAAAGGACTGATAAATCGTCTTCGGAAAGAAAATCGAAGAAAAGGGCGATCGAGAGGAGTAGTCTTGAAGAAGACTGATCAAATGTCTCCGGAAAAAAGTACAAGGAAAAAACAATCGAAAAGAGTAGCCTTGAAAAAGACTGATCAAATGTCTTCGGAAAAAAAATCCAAGAAAAGCGCGATCGAGAAGAACAACAGAATTTGTGGACCAATTATGCAATCGGTTGATGATTTTGAAATTCCATTCGTTCATCGCAAAACAACAATCGCAGTTCTTCAAAACCAAGAACGACGATTTAGAAAAAGGTCAAGTACTCGTCGTTCTCGATTTCTCGGAAAATTATAAGTATGTTGTGCAAGATCCATCTCAAGCGTTTCATTTTAATGATGACCAATGCACCGTATTCCCTGTTGTATGTTACTATAAAGAGCTTCCAGAAATCGAGCACAAAAGTATTGTATTCTCATCGGATAGTACCCAATTTGATACAGCTGCTATTTATACAGAGCAAGGGATGCTGGTGAGAGAAATTAAGAGAACTTTTCCCCTGGAAAAAATTATTTACTTCAGCGATGGTGCAAAGCAGCACTTCAAAAATAGGTTTCAGATGATGAATCTCATGCACCATGAAGGAGATTTCAGAATCGAAGCCGAATGGCATTTCCATGCAACCGCCCATGGCAAAGGTGCTTCCGATGGTGTTGGTGCCCTATTCAAGAGGGACGCTGCACGTTCCAGTCTCCTGATGAAGCCAAAGGATGCCATTTTGTCTCCGCAGAAACTTTTGAATTGGAGGAAGAACCACTTCCATACGATGGGAATATCATTTTATAGTGCAAAAGAGCATCATTGGGTAAAGGAGGAGGTTTGATGCCGCTCCTGGGGTTCCAGAGATTATGCGAAATCATTGTTTCATTCCATTCAGCCCTAAAGTTTTATTAAATGAACTATGTTCGACTGATGATGAGGGGATTCAGTTGGTGCAGAGGGAATCAGACAATTTTGGGAGGAAGATATCTTATATGTGGTGATGGAGTATGCGAGTGGGGTGAGTGTGTTGGAATGCAAGTCATTTTGGATCGATCGGCTCCGGAATTTAGGGGATCTGAATTCAGATTCGTGCTTAGCGGACCGCAAAAACCCTGTGAACCGATTCCCCTCCGGATCCATGACCTTCGGCTGCTTTGCCCGCTATTCCGGATCGATCAGCTCCAGAATTTAGAGAATCCGAGTTCAGATTCGTGTTCAGCGACCCGAAAAACTCATGAGAAATGTCCCAAAACTCGATTGAATAATTTCCCTGAGATCCGATTGCTTTTTTCATCTTTTTTTCTGGGCTACCCTTTGACATTTTCCGTTGTCATGCCGCGGGCATTCCGAATTTTGGATTTTGTCACTCAGCATTCGAAAGTAGATACTTCAAGCTTCAATTTGACCTCCCATAGATATTTTTCAGTCAACCTCAATTTTGGGGGGCATGGGTGGCTGGTTTCATAAAGAATGTCCCATATGAAACATTTCACGCCAAGTGTACCAAGTTGGGAAAACTGAGTTCTCCGATCCGGCTCAACCTGTGGTAAAGTCTTGCCCCTTTTGAAAGCAACATATGACAGAACGCATTCCCCAATAGGATGAATATTCATCATAGGAGTGGGGTCGGAAGTTTCGATTTTCCTGCATATGCCATACATTTTGAGGATTCCTCACTGAATCTGAGGTGATAGAAAAAATTTTCTGTAGGTCAGTTTCGATGAATTTTTTCACGCTCTCTCCTGTGATCCACCGTATTCTTCCGAAATATGATCATTCGACTTTGAAGAATGTGATTTGAAGTCAAATCCGATTTTTTCCCAAAAAAGGAGATTTTTTTTCAGTCTCAAACGGAAGGTCAGGGTTCTTTTCTACGAAACCATGAAGGTGAAAGAGTGGGCTGGGACGTTCAATCGATGGAAATCAGTGTCAAGAACACCGGTACATCTACCACGCTAGCTTTCGAGCCGTTCTACATGTCGAGGAACACCTGAAGACATTTGTCTTCAGTTCATTGTCGATAGATTTTTCACTCTCTTTTTGTTAGTAAGATCCATTTTTCGAAAGAATAATCACTCTACCTTAAAAAATGAAGTGAGAAATTGGGATCGATCTTCTTCTATACAGGTTTTTGTGCTTCCATCTTGATGTCATCCGGAAGGGTCAAGTGTTTCTGTCATAAGGTCAAGTATACCAGAGAATGGCTGTACAATTTGCAATTCATGGGAATTAACAAGCATCCGGTTTGCCCAACGACATGTGTGCTCCAAATACCATGCGGTCAATGGAAGGAACTCACTGTATCTCCCCGTCCAAAATCCATTGGATGATTATCCTATCAACGAGAAATCATCGAAATCACTTGCAATTCGGTATACTGCTCTGTATTTCATTCCTCATAACAACAAGTCGGTTCATAGACTGCAATCCTAATGATTGAACAGTCGATGATTAACCTACTGTCAGTTCACGCGCTTCCAGGTATCAAGGAAAGAAACTATCGAGGAACTTCCTATTTCGAAAAATCTGTTCCTCTTCGTTTGGAAGAGTTCTTCTTATTACCAGACGGGCTACTCAACTTCGAATCAAATACGAATGAACTACTGCCAGGACGATCGAGGTCATCGATGCAGAATTGAGAGGAAGAAAAAATTGCCCATAACTGGTCAGAACTGGAGCAAAATTCCAGACCCTGTCCGGATGTTCTTCCAGAGAGTTTTGATTTGGCAAGCTCCTTCGCCTACTGCCGTGTGATCCCAGAAGTTTGGATTCAACATACTCATCTGCGTGTTACTGTGGGTTTTCGGGAAATTTCGATTTGGCAGGCCCCCATGCTTACTGCCGTGTAATTACAAAAAGTTTGGATTCAGCATACTCCTCTGCATATTGCTGTGGGTCATCGGGGAGTGTTGATTTGGTAGGCCTCCTGCCATGTAATCTGAAGAAGTCTTGATTGAACATACCCCTACCCCTATTGTAGTGGTTTTTCAGGGAGTTTTGATTAGACAGGCCCCCTTGCTTACTGCCCTTATGTTGATAATACTTTCGGAGGGTTGCCCATCCTCCAGTGTTGATCACCCCTCAACCCATCACAGGCTTCTTTGCCATGAGAAGTAGGATGAAAATGACATTCGGCTGAGATTCCGGAATCCTCCTCGTCGGCAGAAAGATTCGCCGAATTACTTTCGTTCTGAAAATTTTGCTCTGTTCCGTCTGTCACATGATATATCTCTCGTGGTGCAAATTTTCTCTCAAGATAATTTATAATTATCTTCTAGTATTCATTAACGGTGATGGTGTCATGACTCCAATTGTTTGGAATAATGGCCAGGCTTTTGTGTTCAATTTCATCATTTTCTGAGTATTAAATCACTGCTGTAAATATGGTGGCGTGGTCATTTAGGCATTTTCGATCCCTATTTCAAACGTCGGTAGCGACCCATGAATCTTGATTGAAAATTATGTGAAAAATATTGTAGGACTCCTCCATGATGCAGGACAAAGTTAAAGGGTGCCCTGTGCAAAAAAAACTTGTTGGTCACCACAGAAAATGAGATATATATATATATATATATATATATTATATTCATTATATATGTATTATTGTATATATATATATATATATATATATATATATATACATATGGGGCATATTTGTCAGATCAGCTGCCCCCCGGCGCATTTCAATTTTCGAGATGAAAAATGTTTGATGGGCTTCAAATTTTCGTTGAAGTGTCTACTCTTCAATGCCGTATGGTACTTCTCAAACATGGCGACTATTTGACCAATATGACGGCGGGAACAAAGAGGGAACGTGATGATGATGATCAAAACCGGTCATAAAACTATGATACACGGGGGTTGGATAATTTCGTGGATTGGAGCATGCAATTCGAGCATCTCCGAATAATTGCATCCAGTTGGAATATTGAAATTGTGAATGGTGGATCCAATATCGCAGCCGGGATTTCAGAATCACTCCGAATTTTCTGAAACGTGGGGAAAGGGGTTTTTTTGGGGTCGTTGATGACGAATCCGAACTGAGCTCTCCGGAGTTACAGATGGCGAATCCAATATGACGGTCAGAAAATTTCTAATTCACTTTAATTCTTGGAAACATTAACATCCTCAGGGTTTTTTGGTCGCTGATCACGAATCCGGACTCAGATTTCCGGGATTGCAAATGTCGAATCCAATATGGTGGCCAGAATTTCATAATCACTCTGGATTCCCTGAAACATAGGAGGAAAGAGTTTTTCGGGTCGATCATGATGAATCCGAACTCAGATTTCCGGAATTACGAATGGAGAATCCAATATGAAGGCCGTGAAAAATCCAATTCGCTTCAATTTATGGAAACATCAACATTCTAAGGGTTCTGTGGTCGCTGATCACGAATCCGGACTCGGATTTCCGGAATTACCAATGACGAATCCAATATGGCGGTCGGAAAATTTCTAATTCACTACAATTCGTGGGAACATTACCATCCTGAAGGTTTCTTGGTCGCTGATGACGAATCCGGACTCGGATTTCCGGAATTGCGAATGTTGAATCCAATATGGCGGCCGAAATTCCAGAATCACTCTGGATTCCCTGAAACATGGGAGGAAAGAGTTTTTCGGGTCGATCATGATGAATCCGAACTCAGATTTCCGGAATTACGGATGGAGAATCCAATATGAAGGTCGTAAAAAATCCAATCCACTTCAATTTATGGAAACATCAACATTCTAAGGGTTCTGTGGTCGCTGATCACGAATCCGGACTCAGATTTCCGGAATTACCAATGACGAATCCAATATGGCGGTCGGAAAATTTCTAATTCACTTCAATTCGTGGAAACATTACCATCCTGAAGGTTTCTTGGTCGCTGATGACGAATCCGGACTCGAGTTTCCGGAATTGCGAATGTTGAATCCAATATGGCGGCCGAAATTCCAGAATCACTCTGGATTCCCTGAAACATGGGAGGAAAGAGTTTTTCGGGTCGATCATGATGAATCCGAACTCAGATTTCCGGAATTACGGATGGAGAATCCAATATGAAGGTCGTAAAAAATCCAATTCGCTTCAATTTATGGAAACATCAACATTCTAAGGGTTCTGTGGTCGCTGATCACGAATCCGGACTCAGATTTCCGGAATTACCAATGACGAATCCAATATGGCGGTCGGAAAATTTCTAATTCACTTCAATTCGTGGAAACATTACCATCCTGAAGGTTTCTTGGTCGCTGATGACGAATCCGGACTCGGATTTCCGGAATTGCGAATGTTGAATCCAATATGGCGGCCGGAATTCCAGAATCACTCTGGATTCCCTGAAACATGGGAGGAAAGAGTTTTTCGGGTCGATCATGATGAATCCGAACTCAGATTTCCGGAATTACGAATGGAGAATCCAATATGAAGGTCGTAAAAAATCCAATTCGCTTCAATTTATGAAAACATCAACATTCTAAGGGTTCTGTGGTCGCTGATCACGAATCCGGACTCAGATTTCCGGAATTACCAATGACGAATCCAATATGGCGGTCGGAAAATTTCTAATTCACTTCAATTCGTGGAAACATTACCATCCTGAAGGTTTCTTGGTCGCTGATGACGAATCCGGACTCGGATTTCCGAAATTGCGAATGTTGAATCCAATATGGCGGCCGGAATTCCAGAATCACTCTGGATTCCCTGAAACATGGGAGGAAAGAGTTTTTCGGGTCGATCATGATGAATCCGAACTCAGATTCCCGGAATTACGAATGGAGAATCCAATATGAAGGTCGTAAAAAATCCAATTCGCTTCAATTTATGGAAACATCAACATTCTAAGGGTTCTGTGGTCGCTGATCACGAATCCGGACTCGGATTTCCGGAATTGCAAATGTTGAATCCACTATGGCGGCCGGAATTCCAGAATCACTCTGGATTCCCTGAAACATGGGAGGAAAGAGTTTTTCGGGTCGATCATGATGAATCCGAACTCAGATTGTGGAATTACAAATGGAGAATCCAATATGCAGATCGGAAAAAAATCTGATTCCCTTCAATTCATGGGAACATCAACATTCTGAGGGTTTCGTGGTCGCTGATGACGAATCCAGACTCAGATTCCCGGAATTGCAGATGACCAATCTAATATGGCGGTCGGAAAAATCCTAAATCTCTTGAATTTGTAAAAACATTGTGATACTGGAGTTTTTGGGTTCGCTGATCACAAATCCGGACTCAGATTTCTGGAATTGCGAATGGCGAATCCAATATGGTGATTATTCTACTGTTCATGTGACTAGTATAAAATCCATCTACTTTCTCCGAAATTGTTTGAGAGTTTCTGAAGCGGGGTTCAAAGGATATACGCAGGAATTTCTGGAGATTTCCTCAGAAAATAGGCGTTTCGTAAGATTGTGCTTACTGATTTATTTTATTCGAACAGTCAAGCTCGGAGATACATGTAAGCGGCTTCGTAACACTACGGTGACTAGTCTTCTCTTTGCCACAGCGCTCGCGCGAAGCACGAAGAAGTCCGAAGACTCACGAACATAAGCGAGGAAACCCGAAGCCACACGGATACGCGGGATTTACAAACAATAATGTGATTTCGATTCGCTCACACTAGAAAAATATTATACACCGACCCGCATTGAAAGAATTGACTTTCAAAATTAAGTGAGCGCATTTAATTGTAAAGCAACTTCGAAAAATTCAAACAGTAGACATTTCATAATGTCATCCTTATGAAGTATCATACATAAAATTTTTTATCACCTCAATACAAATTCTGGTATTCTACAATGTATTTCGAACCTTAGTCGTACATCACGGCGAATCAATTAAAATAATATATATAATAAAGAATAATACAAACCACATGCTTATCAACTAAGTTGGAATTGATGTTCAACAACTTCAAAAATGCGTGAACAAAGCGTACATCAATAATAAATACAAATAGAAGATTCAATGATCTTTCACAAAGCTTATCGATCTTGAACAATGAAAGAAAAAAAAATGAAAATAAAAATAAAAATAAGGACTCATACCCTTCTTACAGATATTATTCGTAAGTTTCCTAAGTCTATATCGAATAGTTACTACATAACCAAATCAAGAGTTTATAGGAAGAATACAAAGCTTAATCAAAGGTCTTACTAATGAGCCCTTCGAAGTTTTGACAGTAGCAGAGCGAATTGCGCCATCATCCCCAGGATGAATCTCTTGGACACGACCCTCTAACCACTGTTATGGTGCTAAGTTCCTTTCCTTGATCAAGACTAACTGACCCTTTTCCAATTGGGGGCCTTTATTGTTTCTCCATTTCTGTCTCTCTTGTAAATTATGCAGGTACTCAACACTCCAACGTCTCCAAAAGTTTTGTCGCAATTGCTCCACTCTTCGCCATCTGCTTAATTTATGTTCGTTTATCGAAGTCAAATCGGGATATGGGAAGCTATTCAAAGCTTCGCCTATCAAAAAATGTCCCGGCGTTAAGACCGCACTATCATTCGGATCTTCGGACAAAGGGCATATGGGACGCGAGTTCAAGATGCACTCGATCTCACAAAGAACAGTCTGCATTTCTTCGAATGTCAGTGAAGCGTTTCCAAGAATCCTATATAAGTGAAACTTCATAGACTTCACTGCAGCTTCCCAAATGCCACCAAAATGTGGGGCACTGGGAGGTATGAAATTCCAACTTATTTCTTGTTCGAAAAAGAATTGACTTAACTCATTTTGTAATTGCTCATCCCTAAAGAACTCAAAAAACTCTCCCAACTCACGCTGAGCTCCAGTAAATGAAGTGCCATTATCCGAATGCATCGCTGTTACCCTTCCTCTACGCGACAAAAATCTCTTGAATGCTCCCAAGAATGACGCCGACGTCAGATCCCCGACTAACTCTATATGGACAGGTCTAGTTGAAAAGCAAACGGATATAGCAATCCTTGACGAGAATCTCTCAAGTTGACGAGAATTACGCCGTTTGCCATCCTTAATCAACACCGGACCGGCGTAATCGACGCCACAGTATGAAAAAGGTCTAGATGGCATGATTCGAGTAGATGGTAAATTACCCATTATTGCTTGCGAAGAAGTAGGACGCTCCTTGAAACATTGAATGCAATTCCGTATTATTTTTTTGGTCATTGATCGGGCTGATATTGGCCAAAATCTTTGTCGTACTGTAGATCAGGTAAGTTGTACACCTGAGTGTAGGTTTCGCTTGTGAACATCCGCAATTATTAATTCGGTCAATCGATGTCCCTTCGGCAATAACATTGGATGTTTGGCTTGATAATCTAAATTTGACTTGTCGAGTCTGCCTCCTACGCGCAGAATTCCAATCTCATCTAAAAAGGGGTTGAGAGCTAATATTTTGCTAGATGACTCTAGATTCTTTCCTCCCGATAATAACTTAATTTCAGGTGCGAAACACCGTAATTGGACATATTTACATAGAATTTGCAAACCCTTAAATCTATCGCTTGCGCCATGACCCGACCCCGAGGCTGAAGCAGATTTCCTTCGAGAGTGTTCAATAAACTTCAGGCAATAATTCAAAATGCGTAATATTTTCTCCAAAGATGAGTATTCCTCCAATAACAAATCGATCGACGATTTATCCCCGATGGTGACAGTGAGTACGGTCTTTCTCGCTTCTGGAATTTCCTCAAGTCATTGAAATTCGGATTTAGGCCATTCGGACTCAGGTGCACTAACCCACGGCGGGCCGTGCCACCACAATCGATGATTTATCAACTTTAGCGGTTCTATACCGCGTGAAATTAGATCTGCCGGATTGTCCCCGGACGCTACGTGATCCCAGTCGGTAATTTCTGTCAATCGCTGGATTTCTCCCACTCGATTAGACACGAATACCCACCATTTTCTAGATGGAGAGGATATCCAGTTCAGTGTAACAGTTGAATTCGACCACAAAAACTTGACAGCGTTCCCGAAATCTATTGCCTGACATACCCTGTCAATTAAACGCGCCAAAAGAGCAGCTGCGCACAACTCCAAGCGCGGCAACGATAGAGTTTGCAACGGAGCCACGCTAGATTTAGAGCATAACAATTCGGTACGAGTCTGCCCGTTACTCTGACAAGACCGCACATACACGCACGCACCATAGGCCCTTAGACTGGCGTCGCAGAATCCATGCAATTGCACTGTCTCGCAGTTACCCATGACAAAGCGCCGCATCCGCAATTCGCTCAACGAGTCCAACTGTTGCTTTACACGTAACCATTGGGTATGTAATTGAAGTAGAATGGAAGAATCCCAATCGATTTTAGATTGCCACGACTCCTGGACAATCAATTTCGGAACTATCATTACTGGATTCAAGAAACCCAACGGGTCGAAGATTTTTGCCAAATCGGATAAAATGGTTCTTTTACTCACGGGTCTACTGCTATTATCCAGGTGAATTTGGAACTGGAAAACATCTTTAGAAGGATTCCAACTGATGCCTGAAATTCGAGGCAAATTAGTATTTTCCAAGACCATCAGGTCCTGTGCTACGTCTTGATGCTTTTCCTTTAACAGTTCTTCGAAATTACTCGCCCATTTCCCTAATCCGAAACAGCCCTTTCTTAACAAATCTGTGATTTCCGTTTTCAATTGCCGCAACTGCTCGACAGAATCCGCCCCCGTCAAGATGTCGTCCATGTATATATCACGCAACAAACGAGGAGCACCAAGCGGAAAATGTGGTCTTTCCATTTCGGACAAATATTTTACGCAACGAGTGGCCAAAAAAGATGCAGAAGCCGTCCCGTACGTTACGGTGAGGAGTTCATAAGTGGAAATAGGACTTGAGATGTCATCCCGCCAAAGAATTCGCTGCAATTTGGTTTGAGACCGATGAACGAGCATCTGCCGATACATCTTAACTATGTCGGCAATAAAAACGTAACGGTACGTAAGAAAACGCATGAGTAATGATACGAGATCCTCTTGCACGACAGGTCCCACGCGTAAGGCATCACTCAAAGACGCTCCGTTAGAACCCTTGGCGGATGCATCGAACACCACTCTCAACTTCGTCGTTGGACTAGAATTCTTTATAACGCAGTGATGGGGCAAATAAAAAGAGAAATCATTATCGTTTTCTTCCAATTGATCGACGACACGCATATGTCCCAGTTCACAATAATCACGCATGAACGCACTATAGCGCAATCTCAAACTCGGATCCTGTTCGAATCGTCTCTCCAAACCTTTGAAACGACGCAACGCCATCGATTTCGAATCTCCTATGAATGGCAAAATGTCTTCCTTGACCTGAAGCTTTACAATGAATCGACCATTCTCATCTCTAGAAACGCTTTGCAAGAAATGCTGTTCGCAAATTTCATCATCGATTGAATGGGTATTAAAAATCGATTTATCATTATCAATTTCCCAGAATTGATTCAAACCAGATCTCAATTCTTCGTCTTGTATCAAGGTATGGAATGTTTGCACTGTATACGCGTTCGCCTTTGAACTATATGTTTTGCCAGCCAATATCCAATCTAATTGGGTTTTTTGTGGAATAGGATGTTGCGGTGAGGCTTTGATTTGACCAACGCAAAGTAATTGCCAAAAATATTCAGCACCGATCAAAACGTCTACATCGGCTGGTTTATAAAATTGTGGATCAGCAAGTCGGATATTATGTGGAATAACTACCCCTTCACGACGCATGGGTACAGAAGGCAACCTATCAGTTATTTTGTCTGTCACTATACATTCCATAGTTGCGTTGAATTCATTGAACCTGGATTGCAGTTTCAATTGAACTGTTTCGTGAGCTGATGTCGAGACTTGATTAATGCCAGAAATCATCATATTGAGAGGTTTAAAGCTTAACTTTAAAGAATTTACATGAGATCGCGATATGAAATTCGCTTACGAACCACAATCCAAAAGAACTCGGCATAACTGTTGATTCCCAAATCTATCATAGGCATACACAACCGCAGTTGATAACATTACTGGATTACCCCCTATTGTCCCGTGTGTAGAAACGGTTGTGGTGGGCACCGAAGTTTCGTTGATTGCGTTCTCTTTATCGCTGTCGGTTCTCGATTCATTACCCGAGTTTGTTTCTAAATGCAGTAAGGTTTGTGTTTTGAACCACATTTCCTACATACTCCCGATTTACAGTCCCTGGACTCATGGCTATTTGACCGCATGCAATTCATGCAAAGCTTTCTTTTTTGAATTTCCTTTAAACGTGCTGGCACAGATAAATTTGTGAAATCTCTACAATTATAGATGGGATGGTCACCCTTACAAAATGAACATTTACATGACACCGTGGCTATATGCGTGGAAGTCTGTTTTTTGAAATTGTATTGATTACGATTATTTGATTGTCCGACAGACGAAGGCCTTTTATCCGAAACTTCTAACGCCTGGTATCTTTGTGTTGAAAAATCTAATAATTGATTGAGAGTCGGTAAATTGCTGCCCTTCAATGAAGCTTGCCATTCCTTGCTAGTAACGGGATTCAACTTAGACGTCAAAACATACACTAACACATCGTCCCAAGTATCGACCGGCCGCTTTAACGATTGTAGCGCGCGCGTATGTTTAAGTGTAGCATCGACCAAAGATCTCAAACCTTGAAAATTCTCTTTATGCATAGTAGGCAGCTCCATTATTTCCCTTATGTGCATGTTTACGATTATACGATCATTGTCGTATCTTTTTTTTAACAAATCCCATGCTGTTATATAATTCTCATCGGAAACTTCCAATGCCTGAATTACACTTGCCGCATCACCAGTCAGTGATGACCTCAAATATTGGAATTTCTCCGTTCCTAACAACGTATCATTGGCGTGAATCATAGAATTAAAAATATTATAAAAAGGCAACCACTCCTCATACTGACCGGAGAAAGCTGGCAAATGCAACTTCGGTAACCTCATGTGCGACAAACGATCGACGTTCTGCACTTGACCGCTTGGACCGGGATTCGGGTTTGAATTTGATGCAGGTGGGGCATTAGCGATATTCTGCGCATCTAACATTACGCGTATTCTGGCAGACAGACTGTAAAAAGCTTCTTCGAATATTAACCTATCATTATCTTCTTCCATGTCTTCCGATAATAATTCAATTTCCGATTGTACTTTATTATAATCTTCCCAATGCCTATCTAACTTTTCTTTGCGTTCTTTTAATTCAGCTCTTACGTCTGGACTTATCGGTGCCGTGACTGCATCTACAAAGGTATTTATCCTAGTACACGCACCTTTATATATTTTACGTTGTTTTTTCAACGTTTTCATTTGTTTTTCGACAGACATATTGATTTGCTTAATCGAATGCAACTCGATACTTAATGGAAACACTGAACGAATGCAATAAATCCAACCCTTACGTTCAATTGTCCGAATATCCGTTACAACAAATTATGTTATTCAAATTTATTCGAAACTGACTTATGTCTAACCCAATGAATTCTTCCAATATTGACTTCTAATATCTATTCATCTAATCGTACAGTCTTTGAAGTTGATATTGTTGAAACGCGGATGAACTTGAGTGAAATAATTACGTCTGACCTGTTGTTGAATCTTGTTTACAACGTGTGTTGATCATCCCCGTCCGTCGATAAAGTCGATTCGAATATGCTGCCCTCTATCGATCTCTGGTGTCTCTTCGTTGGTCAAGCGTGTTCATGTTCCGCCATTCCTTTTGTTCGCCGTTGCTTCCGAATTTTGTCTATATATATATATATATATATATATATCGATTTATTCGCGTTCAGTGTGCACATTGATCTATCTGTGTTGTGACGTGCATATCAATTGAATTGATCGAGAAGTGTCACGGTGTGACGACAAAATCCAGTACAAACAGATGTACACACATCTAAGTGATCATTTGTGATTACATATATCATCAAAGTTGTAGTGAGATATATATATATATATATACTGGATTTTGTCGTCACACCGTGACACTTCTCGATCAATTCAATTGATATGCACGTCACAACACAGATAGATCAATGTGCACACTGAACGCGAATAAATCGATTTGTATATCACACGTGAATAGTTTCTCGTAACGTATGAGGCGTTTGTGAATTTAAACGTTATTAAATGTTCACGATAGAAAATCTTCGCTCATTTCGATGGATTTGACTATTACGTCGCGAATCACCGTAGTTGACTGACAATACTGCCTTGTCGAATAATAGAAAATCAGTGGTTTGCGACTCGATACTGATGCAATGATGGCGTCTATTGAGATGCCACGTTTCACAAAACCGCTTCCGAGTTGAATTAACGAATCCGACGACGAAGGACCATGAAGCGGGGTTCAAAGGATATACGCAGGAATTTCTGGAGATTTCCTCAGAAAATAGGCGTTTCGTAAGATTGTGCTTACTTATTTATTTTATTCGAACAGTCAAGCTCGGAGATACATGTAAGCGGCTTCGTAACACTACGGTGACTAGTCTTCTCTTTGCCACAGCGCTCGCGCGAAGCACGAAGAAGTCCGAAGACTCACGAACATAAGCGAGGAAACCCGAAGCCACACGGATACGCGGGATTTACAAACAATAATGTGATTTCGATTCGCTCACACTAGAAAAATATTATACAGTTTCTCCCCCCCTTGCACTGCTACAGGGTGTCTACTGATACTGGAGAACCAATTGAGTCGACCAATCATTTATACGCCATGAACAGAATGTCCAATGGAAGGAATCGAAATGTCCAGTAGTAGACACCCTGTGCTAGCAGGTGGAATGCCGGCTCTGAACTTCAATTCCTTCGATTTGTTGGCTGAATATTGCGTTGCACCGAATTCTTGGACGATTTTTCTCTCACCCCAAGATGACAGGACGATAGTTAAAATTTGTATTCTCAATGGATTGTTGGGTTCCAAGATCAGAAGTTCCTCTTCGGATCGATCAAGCATTCCTCCTAGTTCAATTTCCCTGTTCAAGCGCGTCTCATTGACATCTCCGAATGTCTCATTCTCCAAGTAAGAGTTCATGCTCATCGAGCTCTCAATACTTTGAATTCCGTCACTCATATCATTTGATTCATTCACCAACTCGTTATCTGGGAATTTGTACGATGGACCCTTTATTCATACATCCGACACGTATTTAGAAATCCGTACACGAATAAGAAAATTCCTACAACATAATCTCCGATATCTTTCGTAAATGCCTGCCACCGTGTCCGGCTTTTTTGAATGACTTCAAGTATCAATCCTTTGGAAGAATTCGCGGCATCATGTATTAGGAGATCGAATAAATCAGCTGAAAATAAGCGGACAAATGCATGGAATCGATTCTCATCAACTGATGCTGTATTGTCCTGTCATCTCTGAACCTAATTTCATGTTGGTTCGTTGTAACATCAATTGTTTCCCTCGTCTTCTGTTTCGTATTGTTTCACGTTGTCACTCCATGAATGCTCGCGACGTTCAAACCTCAAAGTTTTTGTGTTTCAACTGATAAGACCTTATTAGGAGTTCACATATTGTCATCTGATTCATTCGATCATCTCACACACGATGCCGTGTATCATTCGAACGGACCAATGTGCAGATCCATTCAAGAAAGCCGGTCACATTGGTAGAAGATTACGTGAGATATCGCAGGTTATGTTGCAGAAATTTCCTCAAAAATCCGCGAATTCTAGAATTTGTAATGCATGTATGAAGAAGGGTTCATCGTACAAATTACAAGTTGACGAGGTGGTTGATGAATCAAATGATATCAGTGAAAATATTGGAGATATTGAGAGTTCGATGGAAATGGATGTCCCAGTGGAGAATGAGACATACGGAGGTTCTAATTATACACGCTCAAACAGAGAAATTGAACTGGGAGGAATGTTGCATGAACTCAAGCAGGAATTTTCAACCTTGGAATCCAACGATCCATTGGGATTACAAATTTTGACCATCGCCCCATCACCTTGGAGTGTGAGAAAAAATGGCCCAAGAATTCGATACAACGCGATACTTGACCAACAAATCGAAGAAATTGAAGTCCAAATCCGGCGTTCTACCTGATAGCATTGCAAGGGAGGGAAAAACTCTCTCAAGCAATCTCACAAAAATTAAATGGATTTTATACCAGTGACATGAACAGTAGGATAATGCCTGGAAAGAAAGATGTCGTTTCTGTGAAGATGAATGGAGAGCGAACGTTGAAACAGAAACGTATCTTACTTGTGGGTTTGAAAGAACTTCACACTGTATTCAAACAGTCTCACCCAGAAGATATCAGCTGGAGCGCGTTCGCTAGACTTAGACCAAAAAGTTGCATACTCCCTGGAGCTTGTGGAACACACTCAGTTTGTGTTTGCACAATACGAGGTGTGTTCAGAAAATAACGAGAATTTTCGTTTGATGAAAAAAATATTTATTTATTCATCAATATCTATTTTGTCCCCTTCAAAATAATCCCCCTTTGATATAAGACACTTGTGCCAAGGCTTTTTCCAATCCTCGAAACACTTTTGAAACTCGATCTTCGTAATAGCTTTTAGCTCTTTCAGCGATTCGCTTTTGATGTCATCTATGCTTGTAAAACGACGGCCTTTCAATGTTCTCTTTATTTTGGGAAATAGGAAAAAGTCACATGGAGCCATATCTGGCGAATATGGAGGCTGAGGCATCGTTACAGTTTCGTTTTTGGCCAAAAATTCACGAACAGGCAATGAAGTGTGAGCAGGTGCATTATCGTGGTGCAAAAGCCATGAATTGTTTTGCCACAAATCCGTGCGTTTTTTTCGGATTGCTTTTCGACTGATATGCCAACATCATCAGCGACTTCTCTGATTGTGATTCGGCGATCGTTCATAACCATTTCTTTCACTTTTTTCACGTTTTCATCGGTTGTTGATGTGCTTAGGCATCCAGGTCGTTCGTCATCTTCAACGTTTCCGCGGCCATCTTGGAAACGCTTATATCACTCGTAAATCCTTGCTTTACTCATAGCAGACTCACCATATGCCTTTGTTAACATTTTACAGACTTCACTACACTTCATTTCATTTTTTACGCAGAATTGAATACAAATTCTTCGATCCATTTTTTTTCACAAACGAAAATCGCCGAGCTCGAAGAACACGTCATAACGTTAGCGGCTGCCACTTGGGAAGTGAGGAATGAATATCGCTGAAAATTTTATTGTACTTCAGGGGCATGTGTACCAACATAATAAAGGAAAATTTTATACAGGCGGACTCTCCAAACCCGCGAAATTTAAAAATTCTCGTTACTTTTTGAACACACCTCGTACATCAAAATGCGAAATTGATGTTGGATGCAATTGATATTCAAGAGCTGACCTTGAAAACAGAAAAGCCACTAACGAACTACGAAGACTGCTCAATGAAATTGTTTGTGAAAGACCTGGGGCTGATTGCTATCTTGATGTGTGTGATGATTGTCCACTGGAGAATTCATTCATCACAGACATTCAATGTTCAGTTTGGACGGCAACGGATCGTTCAACTCTACGAACAGGAATCATGGAAATTGATGATTTTATACTCGAGTTGTGCAATAGACTGACAATTCTGGAACCCCATCCGTTCATCTCAAAGCAACAAAATCTTCTCATCCAGGAGAGAAAACACAATCTCCGCGATGGCGAAGTACTGGTGACGTTTGATTTTTCTGAAAACTACGTGCATGTTTGCCAGGATGCTTCACAAGCATCCCATTTCAACAACGATCAATGCATCGTATTCCCTGCCATTCATTATCATAAGGAAGGACCTGTTGTTGAGCACAAGAGTTTTATTTTCTTATCTGAGAGTTTAAAACATGACACCTCCGCTGTTTATGCTATTCAGACTTTGTTTATTCCTCAAATCCAACGAAATGTGAAAAAAGTCAACAAGATTATTCATACTAGTGACGGAGCGAAGCAGCATTTCAAAAATGAATTCCAAATCGCGAACTTGATTCAGCACGAAGAAGATTTCAGTATTGACGCTGGATGGTATTACAGCGCAACTGCTCACGGTGAAGCTCCTTGTGACGGAATTGGTGCTACATTCAAGAGAGAAGCATATAGAGCGAGTCTGACTGCCAAACCTTAAAACGCCATATTGACGGCCCAAAAACTCTACAGTTGGGCAAAGAGTAATTTTGAAACCATAGGCATTATGTACTATGATAAAACATATCACGAGAAGATGAGACGGAAACTCAACAAACGATTCGAGAATGCCCAACCTGTACCTGAGATTTTCAAGAACCACGGTTTTGTGATAGGATCTAATAATGAAGTGCTCATCAAGAGGTACTCGAATGATGATAGGAACAGAGTGTGGTGGCCAAATGGACAACCCTGAGGTACGTACGCTGAGTTGGACAATTGCTAATTGAGAGAGATGTTACAATGATCAGCCCTTTTCAGGGCCATTTGATGTGCAAAGTCTGATCGCGCAACCTCCTCGTGGTGCACATTGGGTTATGCTGATGCCGACAGCTTGGAGCCTGGATACACAAATCCACAAGCCAAAAACCAGAAGTATTCATGGTTAGGGTCAGAGAAGATTTGCAAGGAGTTTTATTGGAATGGAGTCCATTGAAAGTTCGCGGATTTGTGTGACCAGCCCCCAAATAATTCCCGAAATGAGTATGATATTTGTTCCCATCATATTGAATGTCTCTGTCGATAATTGTACGTGATGCGTCCATTTCGATTTTGGAAATGTGATTCCAATTTCGTAATCGACGACCAGAAGTTCTTCTGAACAAAGGTTTACTTCAGAGGGCAGATGATTTCTCATATCCAGACCGTCATGAATTTTCACATTGAATCTTCCATTCATAATTCCGGAGATCTAGGTCCGAATATGTATCGGCGATCCCTCAAACTCCCGTACGACAATCCTCTCTCAAATTTCCCTTATTTCCAATTTCTCGTAACGCCATATTCGATTCACCATTCGTAATTTCAGAAATATGAGTCCGGATTCTTGATTAGCGACACCAAAAACCTCAGTATGACAATGCTTCCACAAATTGAAGATATTTTGAATTTTTCCGATCGCCATATGTGATCCGTCATTCGCAATCCCGGAAATCTAAGTCCGGATTTGTGATCAGCGAACCCGAAAACCCCAGCATGACAATGTTTTCACAAATCCAAGAGATTTGGAATCTTTCCGACCGCCATATTAGATTGGCCATTTGCAATTCCGGAAATCTGAGTCCGGATTCGCGATCAACGACCACGAAACCCTCAGAATGTTGATGTTTCCATAAATTGAAGCAAATCAGATTCCTTCCGACCGCCATATTGGATTCTCCATTTGTGATTCCGGGAATCTGAGTTCGGATTCGTCATCAGCGACCCCAAAACCCCCTTTTCCCACGTTTCAGAAAATTTGGAGTGATTCTGAAATTCCGGCTGCCATATTGGATCCACCATTCGCAATTTGAATAATCCAACTGGACGCAATGAATCCAAGATGCTCGAATTGCATGTTCCGATCCACAGAATTATCCAACCCCCGTGTATCATAGTTTTATGACCGGCTTCGATCATCATCATCACGTTCCCTCTTCGTTCCCGCCGCCACATTGGTTGAATAGTCGCCATGTTCGAAAAGTACCATACGGCATTGAAAACTAGACACTTCAAGGAGGATTTTGAGCCCATCAAACATTTTTTGATCTCAAAAATTGAAATGCGCAAGGGGAGTGGCTGATCTGACAAAGAATGCCCCATATATATGTGTATGAGGGCATATGCGAAAATATTCTTCCCTTAACGGTCCACGATTCGGAAAAAATTTTTTCGTCGAGCACACCCACTTAACATAGTGAAATATGTTCTTTGAGATCCAAATAATGTACTTGAACGGCTGAACACGTGATTTGAGGTGACGGTCGCTGGGTCCATCGCTTTTCATAGAGAATTTCCGGCTTTCGGGCTTTGGAGCTATCCAGCATCTTTGCACGGGGGAGCACAACTCTCCAACTTGCTGCGAATTGTTGTCAGACGTCTAGAGAATGTTTCCTGACGGTGCAACAAGAAATCGACGGATGATGCCTCTGAGAAAAACGGTTTTTTTATGTTTGAATTTCAAAACTTCGCCCAAAAATTCTGGAAAAATTCGAGTGGACTCTTTGATAAGAGATACAAATCTTTTGTTCCTGACATCTTTTTGATTCCGAACTTCCTTCTCGAGTAAAAAAAAAGGAATAATCTGAAAAGAATCTGATTCCAGCTTGATATGGACGCGCAATTCGAACCTGCAAGATTACACTGTCCGGATGGATGGAGATTGTTGATGAGAGGTCTCGCGAAGATTTCTCGGTATTTTCTCCGCCTCTCAGTGGCATAACCTGCCGAATTATTATTTTGGTAAGAATTGTTTTTTTTGGATTTCATTCTAACATAAATATAATCATTTTTAGAAATTAGTAGATAATTGAAATATGATGGTAAGTGATTTCATGAGGAATTGATTGAACAAATAACTTTTTCCATTTGCAAAATGTAAACTCAATGGAAGAAAAAGAATAACAATTCAAATATCTATTAATATGGGCCTATAAATCAGAATCATAAACAACACAATTCCCGGCTGCTTCTTCCATGTATTCATGTGTCCTCCTCTCGTCATCATTCAGGGCTCAGCTTATGCCGCCACTGAGGGGCTCAAAAATACCGGAGAATCTTCGCGAGGCCTCTCATCAACAATCTTCATCCATCCAGACAGTGTAATCTTGCAGGTTTGAATTGCGCGTCCATATCGAGCTGAAATCTGATTCTTTTCATATTATTTCGTTTTTTTTACTCAAGAAGGAAGCTCGGAATCGAGAAAAGGTGAGAGGCAAAAAAGTTGTATCTCTCATCAAAGAGTCCACTTAAATTTTTCCAGAATTTTTGGGCGAAGTTTTGAAATTCAAACATGAAAAACCCGTTTTTCTCGGAGGCATTATCCGTCGGTTTTTTGTTGCATCGTCAAGGAACATTCTCTAGACCTCTGACAACAATTCGCACCAAGTCGGAGAGTTGTGCTCCCCCGTGGAAAGATGCTGAGTAGCTTCAAAGCCCAAAAAACCAAAAATTCTCGATAAAAAGCGATGTACCCAGCGGCCATCACCTCAAATCACGTGTTCAGCCGTTCAAGTACATTATTTGGATCTCAAAGAACATATTTCATTATGTTAAGTAGGCGTGCTTGACAAAAAAATTTCTTCCAAATCGTGGACCGCTAAGGGAAGAATATTTTTGCATACGCCCATATGTTAGATTGCAAGCTTGAGTTATAAGCTATGTGCAACTCTTCACACGCCTGGCGTCAGGCTACCGCGCTTGCATAGAGTAAGTCGCGCCTAACGAGGGGCACTACCGCAATTAGGATAATTCAAGTACTGTATTATCAACTGTGTATCGCCACACGATAGATTTATATGTACTTATAAGATGCGTGCGAGGGGCTATACCCCTCCTATGTAATTTTGAGAGAAGGAGAGCAGTTCCTCTCGTACCATGAAAGTGGACAAACGTTACAACACGGTCTGTATTTTGGAAGCGTAATAAACGACGCGTGTTCACGGATTAAAACGTGCTTGCTGGAAGTTTATTTATCCTTCTTCCTTCCATGTTCACCTCAAACACGATCGACATTTTGGTAGCAGAGCGTGGTTTGCTACAAATACCACCGAAAGTTTGGTGTTTGTGAAGTTTTTGTTCGTAAGTGAAAAACGAACGCATCGGATCGAGTTTTGTACTGGACGCTTATCTAGGCAAGGAGTTCGATTGTTCAACGGATTCCATAGTTTGACGAAGACAAGAAGTGTATTCAGTACGAGAGGAAGCCCATACAAGAAGAAATTCATTGCTGAAATTTCCTTCTTGGCTGCAACGGATCAATGCTGATTTGCTGAGGGAAAGAGAAATTCATTGGTAAAGTTCTCTTCTGCTGGACGAGCCGTTGCTGTTACGCTGGAAATAGAAAAGGAAAATTACGACTAAAGGTGCTCGCTGCGGTTTCCGACGCTCAGCGAGGTCAACGGGAAATCGACAGAACTCTGCGGAAAACCTGAGGGAAAATCGTCATCGTTTGGCTGCTTGGACGTTCGTCGTCACGTATGCTGTTTCGTCGTCGTTGTCGCTGGTCGCAAGTACCTCGATTGAAATCGAGCTCTTATGTTTTCGAATTTTGATTTTTTGATTTTAAATATCATAAATTTGTATGCAACCAATAATGTTCTTGTCGGTTTGAATTCATTTGATAATTCGAATTTAGTATGAAATATTTCATCTTCGGTAGCATTGAGTTATAGTTTTATATACAGGTCATTTTCGACCTTGCTGATACATAAACGCGTGTGTTTACTCATTTTCTTGTCGCTAAGTGGAATACAAAGGATTTCAAACGTTCGCTCGAATACGGAGGAAAGGTCTTCTATATCGGTGACATTCCTTAAAGTCAATTCGATATTCTATCGTAATATTATTTCGTATAATATTCGAAGCAAAAGAAAAGATTTGTTTCATTCGGATTTAGAAATTGCGACCATCTGTGTCTTTATTCTTCCGATTCGATATAGGCTTTGTATGAATATGCTGTATTAATTTCAATTTGCATGTTATTTGACAAGATGAAATTTGAACACGTTATACTGTATAATTTTATATAGTTTTTCCATACTGCGTTTTGCGCTGATTAATGGAATTTGTGATGATATTTGCTTCTCATTATGTTGTGTTTTAGCTATATATAATGAAATCTTGATTTCTGAATTGAAATTACGGGGTTTGTCTATTAAAAATGAGAAGTGTTGTTTAAGATATCGGACGTGTCTTGAATTTGAAAATTGGAACGGCCAATAAGCTTCCACGGTAGTTGAATTCTTGATTCACCCGTTATCTTTTCCAATAAGTTCGTCAAAATCATTGCAAAAGAAATTCAAGATTCTACCTGATTTTGATATATGTGCACTATATCAGTATTCTATTACAAAAAAAAAATGGCAAAAATATAAAATAGCAACGATATGCATATATAAACAGGTGCTAATCAAGTGTCAACATTTTCACATTGATGTTTCTCGAAGATATTACAATTCATTCTTTTGTGTGCAGTTTTTGTCTATCAAGAAGGAGTTTCTTCTGTTGTTGTTTGAATGCACTGCTTCATAATTTGCTTTAGCCACTTGAATTTGCTACACATTCGAGCCATAATAAGATGATGTCTTGAACGACAAGTGTTACTCAACGAGTGATTTTGCAAACAGTATTGAGCTATTATATAGTGCTTCTATATTTATGTACGGAATGGACTAAGTCTTTCATCGCGGGTTTTTTTTGCGAATAGTTTCGCGTTCACCTCTCAGGGTGCTTGCTTGACTCTGAGGAGTTACTCAGTTGAACGGCTCCGTATATGCTTCGTTCCAACAATACGTTTATTGATAATGTACATGTTATTATGAGTCTATTATCCAGTTTGTAACTTTTCGGTGCCATCGTGAAGTTTCTACTGTATGACACCGCCTTTTGCCTTCATTCACATGGTTTTTTCCCGTTATTTACATGTACATAGTTACGTTTTTCTCTGCATTCATATCGTGAGCACAGGCCATTTCGCAGGGTGGGTACTTGCTGATATCTCAGTTGGAGAAGTGGTATTTGCTTTGAGCTCGGGTCTTGCTGGTTCCCTAAAGACATGTCAGTACCGGTTGCTCCAGATTTGCCTGGAATTTTGAGGGAGCAGGCGTCTCTCCAAGGTAGGATCGAGCGCTCTTTCACAAATTTGAAAAAGGAGGGCCCTGCGGGTCGGACTTTGGGTGTTTGCTATTCCAGATTTCAAAACCTCCATAACAATTGGTCTCGTTTTGAAGAGCACCATTATAAGCTCCTTGCTTTTCAAGGTTCACTCGAAGACCAGCCCTATTTTGCTGAGGAGCTATTCGACTCAACGGAGCAAGTCTATCTCCGGAGATGCGGAGATTTTCAAGGCCTTTTAGATTCCATCTCTCCTCCGCCCACCTCAACAGCCCCCCCTCCTGCCGGCGCTGGTGCTGGTGCTCCGGGATCAGGCAACCGACTCTCCCGCACTGATGATGAAGCTGAAAGGCTGCCTACGATCTCGCTACCGAAATTCAAAGGGGATTCCAGGGAATGGGAGTCTTTTAGGGATCTTTTTAACACTCTGGTTGCTAATAAAGCTCATATTTCCAACGTCACTAAACTTCATCATCTCAAGACTTGTCTCGAGGGTGAAGCCGCGCAACTCATAGCCTCGTATTCGACTACGGGGGATAATTTCACCTCCGCTTGGGACTGCTTGAAAGACAGATACGAGGATTTAAGTAAAATCATTCTTTCCCATATTTCCGCTATCTATTCGCTCAAACCCATGGAGTCTGAAGCTACGGCTGAAATCAGACGGATCCTCAATGGGGTTCGAACGCCTCTTGCAGCTTTGAAGGCGCTTCAGCGTCTCACTAGCCATTGGAACGATCTGTTGGCCTATCATTTGCTTACGCTATTAGAGCTGGAAACCAGACGGAGATGGGAACTCTCGCGGCAGGGAAAGGATAGGAAAAAGGGGCTCCCCCCTTTCCAGGATTTGCTGGATTTTCTGGATAATTTGATACCTGCATTAGAAGCCGTAGAGGATAATAGTTATAGGATACAGAAATTTGGCAGGGCTGCAGCGAATGTTGTTACTAGAAGTGAAGCTGCGCGCAACTCTAGCTCGAAGGTGCACCATGCAGGTGTCCAAGGGGTCTCATCGACCACTCCTAATACAGAAAAATGCTTAATTTGTGGCGCAAATCATTTCTTCTTGTTTTGCAATTCGTATAAAGCTGAATCTGCTGAGCAGCAGGGAGCTTGGATTGCGTCTCATGGACGCTGTTATAATTGCTTGGCTGGTCATTTGGTAAAGGATTGTGAGTCCAAAAAACGTTGCCAGTCTTGTGGTGGTAGGCACCATACTAGTCTACATGCCGGAGATCTTGCTAAGGGGGTCCCTTCCGCCGTTTCGTTAGGAGGGCCCAGTGCTGCCCAAAATCGTACTCCCAAGGAAGTTGCTACTACGACTGGTGAAGCTGTTCTGTCCACTGTTGGGCCTGGTCCAGTGCTGCTATCAACTGCCAGGGTTAGACTATCCTCTTCTATAGGGAGGGTTTGCTGGGCGAGGGCTTTAATTGGTCAGGGGTCGCAGTCTTCGTTTGTAACCGAATCCTTGTGTCAGCGTCTCAAGCTTGCGTATCGGCCGATCACGGTTCCGATATCAGGTGTCGCTGGTAAGCACCATTTTACGTGCAGAAAGCGGGTTACTTTTTCACTCAGGCCTCATTTCGAATCTGATTTTGCATGTGCGGTACAGGCTTATGTATTGCCCAAGATTACGTCGTATGTTCCGCTATTAGCTCCAGGCGGCGATGGTTTTCCGCATCTGGCGGGACTACAGTTGGCTGATCCAGATCACGCTGGGAATCAAAGAATTGATGTTTTGCTGGGAGCCGTGGTTCATGCGCTCATTGTGGATGGTGGTTTGCGTCGAGGGGACGCATGCGAGCTCATAGCCATGGGCACTAAATTAGGTTGGATCATATCAGGCCCTTCGTCGAAAGCGAATGCGCAAAAAGGGCCCACCGTCTTGCATGTGGCCGAAGATATGTCGCTTGATGAGTTGTTTCAGCGTTTTTGCGAGCAAGAGCATATCCCTTCGGGGGAAGCCAAGATTTCTTCTCTTGATGAAGAGAGTGCTGAGAGAATTTTCCAGGAGACCACTGTTCAAGATGACTCGGACCGCTATATAGTGAATCTTCCTTTCAAAAGTCCCGGTTCTATGGACAAAGATTCTCGTGGATCATTCGGCTTGGCTCAGCGGGCATTGGATAGAATGGAAGAACGTTCTGCTAGGGATGAGGTTTTCGCCGGCCTCTACACCGATTTCATGCTCGATTACGCTAGACCTTCATGCTCGAGGAAGCTTCATCAGCAAGGAACGAAAACCGAAGAATAGGATAGGAAAAAGAAACAACATTCTTCGAGTCGGAGCGTGGAATGTTAGATCACTGAGGCAAGCGGGAAAATTAGAAAATTTGAAATTAGAAATGAATAGGTTGAATATAGACGTAATGGGGATTAGCGAAATGAGATGGCCACAAGAGGGCGATTTCTGGAGTGGGGATTATAGAATAATTCATACAGGATCAAAGAACGGTCAAGCAGGTGTAGGAATTGTAATGCATAAAAGAGTAGGAAATAGAATAGAAAATTATTTGCAACATAATGAACGTGTGATGATGGTTAGAATCAGAACAAAACCGGTAGACACAGTCATAGTCCAAGTATACATGCCCACATCTGCATATTCGGAGGAAGATATTGAAAAAACATACGAAGAAATAGAAGAAGTGATAGAATATGTGAAGGGAGAAGAGAATTTGATAGTGATGGGGGATTGGAATGCGGGAGTAGGACAAGGAAAAGAGGACAACATTATAGGAGATTTCGCGTTAGGGAGGAGGAACGATAGAGGACAACGTTTGGTCGAATTTTGTGGAAATCATAAGATGGTTATCACAAACATTTTATTCGCAAATCATCCAAGAAGAATCTACACTTGGAAAATGCCAGGAGATACAGCAAGATACCAAATTGATTACATATTAGTGAAACAAAGATTTAGAAATCAAGCGAAAAACTGTAAAACTTATCCCGGTGCAGATATTAATAGTGATCATAATATGTTGATGATGAAATGTTCTCTGGAATTCAAATCTCTGAAGAAGGAAAGGAAAATGCAGAAAAGATGGAATTTGAAGAACCTCAAGCAAAAACAAACACATGAGGCATTCGAGAAAATGTTGGATGAAAAATTGGGAGATCAAAAAGAGAAAGACTTGGGAATAGAGAGGAGATGGACGGAGATGAAGGGGAATATAAGAGAATGTGCGGATAAGATTTTGAAGAATGATGGAGTAGAAGCTAAAAACCCATGGATAACGGGAGGAATTTCAGAATTGATAAATGAAAGAAGAAAATACAAGAATAATGATAGCCAAGAAGGCCAGCAACGATACAAATCATTGAGAAATAAAATAATAAGAGGATCAAGGAAAGCAAAAGAACAGTGGTTAGAAGAGAAATGTCAGGAAATAGAAATAAGATTGCATTTAGGAAAAATAGATGAAGCATATAGGATTATTGAAAGATTTTCCGGACAAATGAAATCTAGATGCGATAAGATTAGAAACTCTCTAGGACGACAATTGATGAAAACGGAAGAGAAAATAGAACAGTGGATCAATCATTTGGAAGACTTGTATAGAGGAAACGATGATATAGCACTATTAGAGAAGGAGGAGGATGTAGATGAGGAAGAATTGGGAGATTCGATATTGAGATCAGAATTCGACAAGGCTTTGAAAGAATTGAAAAATAATAAAGCGCCAGGCATAGATGGCATAAGTGCGGACCTTATAAAAGCCTCCAGTGAAGGAACTCGCGACGCACTGTTTGAATTGATTAGAGATATGTACGAAAAGGGAGAAGTACCGGAAGATTTCCAAAAGAATAAAATTGTCGCTATCCCGAAAAAACAAGGGGCAGACAAATGCGAGAACTACAGAACGATCAGTTCAACTTCACATGCTTCGAAAATACTGACCAAAATTATATACAGGAGGATGGAAAATAAAATAGAGAGTAGATTGGCAGAGGATCAGTTTGGTTTCAGAAAAAATAGGGGAACGCGAGAAGCAATCTTAGCACTCAGGGCAGTAATAGAGAAAAGGATAGCGCTGAAGAAATCTGTGTACATAGGTTTTGTAGATATACAAAAGGCTTTCGATAATGTGGACTGGGAGGAGATGTTTGCGATCCTGAAGAAGGTGGGGATAAATTATAAAGATAGAAGAATAATATACGAAAAATATAAGAATCAAAGTGCAATAATAGACATAGAGGGTCAGGAAGGGGAAGCACAAATAAGAAGAGGGGTGAGACAAGGATGCTCATCATCGCCACTGATGTTCAATTTATATATAGAAGAAGCAATGAACGAAGTGAAGGAGGAAATTCAATCGAAATTACAGATTTAGGGAGAAAATATAAGTATGTTGAGATTCGCGGATGACATAGCTATATTGGCCACGAGTAGTACTGACTTAGAAAATATTCTCAACACTATGAGAACAATATTATTGGAAAACTATTGTATGAATATGAATAAAGACAAAACAAAATCCATGATGTGTACAGCAGCGAAAACAGCTAGAAGAACGAGAATCAAAATAGATACCGAGACAATTGAACAGGTGAAAGAATTTAAATATCTAGGAAGCATAATTACAGAGAACGGCAAAAGCGAAAGAGATATAAGAGCAAGAATAGCACAAGGGAAACAGGCTCTTTATCAAAAGAGACAGTTATTATGCTCAAAAAATATAAGCTTGGAAGTAAGGAAGAAATTCTTGAAAAGTTACGTTTGGAGCACAGCATTATATGGTTGCGAAACTTGGACAATGGGGAAAACTGATCAACGAAGACTTGAAGCTTTTGAAATGTGGTGTTATAGGAGGATGCTAAGAATAAAATGGATAGACAAAGTCAAAAATGAAGAAGTACTCGAGCAGACAAATGAAGAAAGAAATCTTTTGAAACACATCGTGAAAAGGAGAAGCAATCTTATAGGACACACATTACGGCATGAGAGTTTATTGAGAACAATATTGGAAGGGGAAATGAATGATAAAACTAGTAAAGGTAGACCTAGAGCAAGTTATATGAAGCAAATCGTACAAGACAAGGGATGTAGTAGATATGTAGAAATTAAACGTTTGGCGGATAATAGACAGGGGTGGAGGGTTTCATCAAACCAGTCGTAAGACTGATTACTTCATGATGATGATACGCTAGACAAAACCATATGCTGGCTCTTGGCCCGGCTAAGAATTCTAGTTGTAAGTTTTTTCTGCCCCATCATGGGGTTTTGAAGGGCTCAGGGTCCAACGTTAAAATTGGAACCGTGTTCAACGGTTCCGCTAGATGTGCTGATGGTACATCCATCAATGACTGACTGCTCCTTGGACCCAATTCGCTGCCTGATCTGGCCGAGGTTATCTGGCGCTGGCGTCAATTTCGATATGTGTTTGTCGCCGATATCAAGCAGATGTTCCGACAAATTAAGGTGCATCCTAATCATCAGGCCTATCAAGGCATTCTCTGGTGGCAGAACACTGATGAACCCGTGCAGGCTTGGCTGCTTCAGACAGTCACGTACGGGATGGTGTCGAGCCCATTTTTCGCGATGAGGGTGTTGCGCCGGTTAGCGGATGATGAGCAGAAGGACTACCCCCTCGGGGCCGAAATACTTCGGTGCGATGCATATATGGATGATATGCCTTCGGGTGGTCATAGCATGGATGAGGTTTGGCTGAAGCAAAGTCAGCTCATTGGAATTTGCAAGGTGGGTAGCTCCGCGCTTCACAAGTGGCTGGCCAATGATGTCAGATTGCTGGAAGCAACTGAGGGGGAGGATGTTCAGGTAGTGAGGTCTCCGGGTGAGGTATGTTGGGTTTTGGGCTTGACCTGGGACCCTGTGGATGATCAGTTCTTGTTTAGGATGGGTAACTTAGAGGAAAGGGAATCCTGGACTAAGAGGGTGGTTTTGTCCAAGGTGGCAGGGATTTCTGACCCACTAGGCTGGGTGTCCCCAGTGGTTGTTGCGGCCAAGATTTATCTGCAACAGCTCTGGTTGTCGAAACTGGATTGGGACAGTGAGTTGCCTGCTGATTTGCGCCAGCAGTGGCTGAAATGGTATAGCCGTCTCCCGATTCTCAATAACGTTAGGGTTGACCGTTGGCTGGATTATCTTCCCGGAGCTAGGGTAGAAGTCCATGGGTTTCCCGACGCGTCTTCGTTGACTCACTGCGCGGTGGTGTATTTGCGCGTAATACACGACCATCGGATAGCTGTGCATATGCTGCAGGCTAAGACTAGAGTTGCTCCGATTAAGACCACGTTAACAATACCTCGGCTGGAATTGTGTGCTGCCGTCTTGTTGGCACAGCTGGCCAAGAGAACTGAGGATTCTCTTGGAATCGAAGTGCACTCGATGCATCTGTGGACAGACTCGATGGATGTCCTGTATTGGCTACGATCCCACCCTTCAAGGTGGCCCGTATTTATAGCCAACAGATGTGCCAAGATCCATGCTGGCCAACCCAGCGCTCATTGGAGGCACGTTGAATCGACAGATAATCCCGCTGACCGTGCGTCCAGGGGCATCAGCCCTGAGGTTTTATCAGATTACGCTTTATGGTGGAAAGGCCCCAGGTGGCTTCCGGAGACCGAAGGTTTGTCTGAGCCTTTCGTGAGTAGCTTGGATCCACCGGTGGCTGAGCTCGCTTCATTAGTTGTTAGTCATGGTGCTGGGGACAAGCCACCTGGAGTCTGGGAATTGCTTGACAGGTACTCTTCGTATCCGAAATTGGCTAGGGTAACTGCTTATGTGTTGCGCTCCATTAGTTGTTTGGCCGAGAAAGTCGAGCCAGCCTCGCTTGACCAATCCAAGCTGTTCGCTTACAGCTGGTTCAGGATCGCGCGGGAAAGAGATGGCGTCTCTTTGACTGCCGAAGAGCTGGGGAGAGCTTGGCGTGTTTTTGTTTTTGTCACGCAGCGCTCTCATTACGCTGCAGAAATCCGAGTGATGTCCAAGGATGGGTTGCCAAAATCGAACGTCATCGCTAAATTGGATCCGTTTGAAGACGAGGGTTTATGGCGAGTAGGTGGAAGGCTCCAAAGTTCTTGGTTGTGCTACGATGAGAAACATCCGTTCATTTTGTCTTACGAGGCTCGCCTCGCTCATCTCCTGGCCAAGCATAGCCATGTTAGAACGCTTCATGGTGGCATTAGGCTCACGCTGACGACCATGGGCCAAGAATACTGGGTGGTGCGCGGGGGCCAGTTGGTACGGTCAATGATTGATAAATGTTCCCCGTGCACAAGGTTCAGGGGTAGTACAGCGTACCAAAAGCTGGGCTCACTGCCTCAGGTGAGAACAAGACCGAGCCGACCGTTCTCTAATGCTGGGGTGGATTATGCTGGTCCTTATCAAATCCGATGCTCCCCGGGCAGAGGACTTAAGTCCTATGAGGGCTATATAGCTATTTTTATATGTCTCGCTACGAAGGCCGTTCATCTCTAGTTGGTTTCTGGCTACGATAGCAAGGGGTTCATCGCTGCTTTCCGGCGTTTCACGGCGCGTAGAGGCCATCGCTCGGTTTTATATAGCGACCAGGGTACCACGTTTGTAGGTGCCGATCGAGAGCTTAGGGATATGTACAGCAAGTCGTCAGCTTTTTTGCGGAATTTGTCTACCGCACTAGAATCCCAGGGTACATCATGGCGGTTCAATCCTCCTGGTGCGCCCCATTTTGGGGGTATTTGGGAGGCTGCTGTCAAATCCACGAAGCACCACCTGCGCCGAGTGGTCGGAGAGAGTACTTCAACTTTTGAGGAATCTTACACGCTTCTCACACAAATAGAGGCTTGCCTTGATTTGCGTCCTCTGCTTCCTCTCTCTAGCGACCCTTCAGATACCACAATTCTAACTCCCGCTCATTTTTTGATTGGGTCAACTTCATTTTTGCTGCCAGAGCCTTGCCTTTTAGGGGAAAATATTGCTCCGTTGAAGCGATGGAAGTTTCTTCAGCAAATGCTTCAGGATTGGTGGAGGAGCTGATCGCACGAGTATCTGCAGTCTTTGCAGATTCGATATAAATGAACCACTTCCCAACCCGCTATTAGAGTTGATGATTTAGTGTTGGTGTCAAGCGAAACATCTTCTCCTGCGAAGTGGCCTATTGCGAGGGTTGTCGAGACTTACCCCGGTTCTGACGGGTTAATTAGGATAGTGAAGGTACGCACCTGCGACTCGGAGTTGAAGCGGCCGATTCATAAACTTGTTCCACTACCGAGACCGGATACAGGAGCTTAACTTCACTAGCCATCGTATCGCTCATATCAGCGCTCTTTTAAATGCTTCTAGATTCAAGCTCTGTATGAAGGTTATTTCTGTTTTTGGTTATGATGCTATCACCCGCCTCCCGTTGGCGGAATGCATATAGTTTTCATGAACATTGTATTTTAGTGTTGATTTCGTTTTGAATATTGTACATCAAAACGAGGTGGGTGGAAATGTTAGATTGCAAGCTTGAGTTATAAGCTATGTGCAACTCTCCACACGCCTGACGTCAGGCCACCGCGCTTGCATAGAGTAAGTCGCGCCTAACGAGGGGCACTACCGCAATTAGGATAATTCAAGTACTGTATTATCAACTGTGTATCGACACACGATAGATTTATATGTACTTATAAGATGCGTGCGAGGGGCTATACCCCTCCTATATAATTTTGAGAGAAGGAGAGCAGTTCCTCTCGTACCATGAAAGTGGACAAACGTTACAACACGGACTGTATTTTGTGAGCGTAATAAACGACGCGTGTTCACGGATTAAAACGTGCTTGCTGGAAGTTTATTTATGCTTCTTCCTTCCATGTTCGCCTCAAACACGATCAACACCATATATATATATTCTTCATATGTGCATGTATATGTATATGTATATATATATATATATATATTCTTCTCCAGAGTATTATGGTTCGCATAATGAAATGCTGCATTATAAAACGGATTATCCTATACGTTTGTCTTCCGTTGTTAACCAAATACATGAATTATCAATATAATTGGAACGAATGATCATCGTAGCAGGCATGTCGAATCAGAAATAGAACGGAGAGAAAACAGGTCTCCAGTTAGTGAAGTCTGAGTCGAGATTGACTCCACAAACATCTGAGGAGGAAAGGTATCTTGAAATTCATCCTTCCTCGACTTCACGAGAAGTTGATTTTTCCATATGAAGATTATTAACCATATGTATTGTCAATTCTCTTGATGATTAGCGAAGATATAATTATATGAATTGAGTGAAGAAAATAATTCGTGGATGCGTAAATTTTATCTTGTATTATTTTGGAAATATATTTTGTGTCCGTGTCGAAATGATTCGAGATCCTTACAAATACTCACACTATCGTCTGTGAACGGAATCGATGGTATGCGAATATAGGGAGGCGAATCGCCGATTCTCCCTCACGTATGAGGGAACGTGAGCTGTTGCCCCTTATACGAGGCAACTCGTACCTCGAATACAGCGTTACCTCATTCCAGTCTCCGGCTACCAGTGGGCTGTTATATCGATACATGACCGAATTGAAAGCCTGAATGAAATCAAGAACCTCATAGCCTCTGTTCATCAGGACGTTGCACAGGGTGTGGAAGGATGTCAGGGATGAGAATAGTGCTGTTGGATATACCAATATTTCCAAACAACTTGAAATCGAGGAGATTTTATGTTCAATTGATATCCATTCAATTGCAATCAAATAGTCACATAGAACAAACGGAAAGTTTCTTCTCCAAACTGAGAGAAAAAATTTTGTTCACAGTTGTCTATGAATTGGAATGGAACTCGTATGAAACTACTATGGGATTGTGAATGAAACGTGGTATAAGCTTCATTGCAATTGGATAACACAAAACACAAATACGAGGAGTCGCACAATTGCAATTTTTGATGACAGATTCCCTGCCCCTTCCCGTTTTTTCGGATGGATCAGGTTGGAACTCGTACGGAACCACTATCGAAACTGCATATGACTGGGGTGGCAATTTCATACCGATCGGATGATGAGGACGGAAGATATAGTTGAATGCTCACCATTTTGTTCCCTCAATTTCGATTTGCGTGAGAATTATATCACACAATTGGCACCTAATAAATTGACTATGCTCAGAGTTCTATGACATTCAGATGAAACAAGCACAGGCATACTTCCAAAATATCGTCAAATGATGCGGATCGCAAAAAGAATTTTCCACACCTTTCAACCGATTGTGATGGAATTTACATGGAAACACCATCGGATTCCGAGTAGAACGTGGTGAAAAATTTCATTGCAATCGGATAACAGAGAGCAAAAACATACGGGATCCGGAACAAACAATATTCCGATTCATTTTTTGTATCCTCAGGTGTACCGCGAGGCTCACATCTAGGTCCTTGATTATTTATTATTTTCATTGATGATATCTCTACGATTTTCAAGTGCTGCACACATCTTCTTTTTGCTGATGACCTGAAACTGTTTATGATTATAAGAACTTACAGAGATGCTCAAAATCTGCAATCTGATTTGGATCGGTTACAATCTTGGTGTGTGCTATCTAATATGTCATTAAATCTCACTAAATGCCATGTGATGAGATTTCATGGAGGTAAAAATGCTATCTATTTTCCTTATAACTTGTCTCATTCTCTGTTATCACCTATAAATACTGTTCGTGATCTTGGAGTTTCATTTGACTCTCGTTTTAACTTCTCAGATCATTACAATTACATAGTTGGTACTTCCATGAAATCTCTCGGATTCATCAAGCGCGTTTGTAAAGATTTTCGTGATTCTGTTGCACTTCGAACACTGTATTGTACTTTAGTTGGACCTCATCTTGAGTATGCGTCTCAAATTTGAAGTCCTCATTTAATTCGGGATTGTACAGACTTGGAAAGAGTTCAGCAAAAGTTTCTGCGTTCTGCTGCCTATCAGATAGGCCGTCCGTTGAGCGCCACTTGTCATGATTACTCATTGATTATGGCTCTACTTAACTTGCCTTCCTTGGGATCACGTCGTTTGTTCAATGATTTTCCATTTTTGTATAAAATTGTTAATGGGAAAATTCGCTGCCCTCAACTGCTTGGACTTGTACGTTTTGATGTCCCTTCTCGTTTATTAAGACGCCCTAAATTGTTCAATCCAATTTCTTATAAATCGAGATACGGTTATTCTGATCCGGTAAATCGGATATCTATCCTAGCAAATTCTTACAGTGATGCGCTTGAACTATTTTCATCTCATTCTGATCTTAGGAATTCTCTTTCTCTTATTTGTCAAATTTAATATCTGATTGTCCTTTTCACCTATAATTATACACGTTAACTGTTGTTGTAATATAAGATGCATGTAGTCGAGCTTAACATGATGCTTAATGCTTTGATGCATGATATATATAATGTGGTTCAAATAATGTATATTCTATGTACCAAAGGGTCTTTTATACCCGTATAAACAAAATAAATAAATGAATAAATAAATATTCCGCAATATTTCCAAAACACGTTATCTGCTTGGTATCAAAATCAACAGGCCACGAGTCCTCTTTAAGACGTACATATGGGGACAAAATTATTCCAATCGGCGCGTTCTGAGGAGAGTTTTCTCGTGTCAAAGAATCAAGTGCAGACCCACACATACACACACACAGACATTTCCGGGAATCGCATTTTTTCGACGTACTGCTGCGTTGGGCAGTGGCTAAAAACCCCCTTTTGCATCATGGGTTCTTGACCCCATCACAATACCTCTCCCTTCTAATATATAAGGGACATGACAGTATAAGAAGATTATTACCCTTCATTGAATAGAACAGGCACACAAGTGAATTCAAACATACGAAAAATGGTAACAAAAAACCTTTCCCCAGTACATTGTCATTATTTGGGTACGTATTGGGTAACTTGATATTTTTCAGAACAGCTGCTGTCTTCCAGCTCCAGAATGTCACCACGAAAGTTAGAACATCTTCGATTTCAGAAAATCAAAAGTATAAGAGCTGAAGAATAGCACTTTTGAAGTGTTTCAATTGGGCTGGAATGCATCTGAGGGGATATGAGAATCGAATGGCTGTGGATTTGCTCTTCTTATACCTCAGACAAGATGATTCACCAAGACGTACTCTCACCAAGTACGATGAGAATCTCAAATAGTGTGGCAATCCATTTTTTATTCTCCTGGTGATTTTATATGAAATGACCGAAACCAAAAAATTGTTATGGAGAACCGGACATTACTCATACGTTCTTGATACACTTATGGAAGATAGATGTAACTGGGTTTGACAGGATGTCAGGGATGTAATTACTGCTGTTCGATATATAGATGTTTTCAAATAACTGAGGATAGGAAACTTGTTACGTTCATTTTATATGTGTTTAGTTGCAGTCAAACAGTCACATGGAACGAACAAAAACTTTCCTCTCGAAACTGGAGAAAAAATTTTGTTCACAGTTGTCCACCAATAGAGATGACACTCGTGTGGAACTACTATGGGGTTGTGGATCAAACATGCTGTAAATTTCATTGCAATCGTACAACACAAACCACAACATGAGCAGTCGCAGAATTAAAATTTCCGATAACATTTTCCCTTTCCCTCCCCTTTTCCTTCCGGAGGAATGAGATTAAAACACACGGTTTGAGAGGAGCTACTCCCGAAATACTCTATATTCCACTTACAATACCGATTGGACACTTGTTTCACCGATTGAATGATTCTTTACAATTCAAAGTTTCTCCTAACCATATTGGAGACCATCTGGGAGGATATAGTTGTAATCCAATCATACATGGAACTGATATGTATCAATGAATGACCATTTACCATCATGAACAGCTTTTGGATTAGATGAAGGAAATCAAATATTACTTCAATCCAAAATAGACATGTCTAGTTGGATTTCTCATAATTTCGAATGAAAAATACGAAGAGAACTATACCTTGAAGTCATTAGTCTAGAGTAAATGATTTTGCTTAACTTTATAAAAACGTCAATCTCTTAATATGGAAGATGTACAGTTTTGAGTGCTGAATGATATGCAGGGTGGCGCAAAAGTCTGGAAACACCCCCATAACTTTTGAACGGGGCATGATAATTGGATCAAATTTTTGTTGAAATCGAAGCGGGGGTCAAGGGCTATCTCAACGGGGGACTTTGAGTCCCCCAGCCCTGTAGGGGACGATGAGAGGAGGAAGGGGGCCGGAATCTCAAATTAGACGGGAGGGCTTGTGATAGGTCATTCGATAGGGGCTTTCAACCCGAATCCAGCAATTCTTTGTTTTTTGAAATCGGATCATTTTTCGCTGAGTTATTGTGATTTTAATACTCCGATGTGGCAAAGTCTGTGAACACCCCCATAACTTTTGAACGGGGCATGATAATTGCATCAAATTTTTTGTTAATCGGAGGTTTCCTTATCCCAATCTTCGCATTACCCAGAATCAACGGCGTGGACGTGGCGGGGACCTAGTTCCTTGTGTGTGTGTGCATGTGTGTGTGTGTGTGAGGAGGTAAGTGTGGGTGTCGATGTGTGTGGTTGTGTGTGGTATTGTGTGTGAGTGAGGGTGGGCGGGTGGTTCGGTCGTATGGGCCTGTGCTACCGACACACAACCACCCATACCCACACCCACCGACGCTCACACACAACCACACACATGCACGTACACACACACCTACTCACACAACAACTCACTCACTACACACACAAGGAATCAGATCCCCGACACGTCCACGCCGTTGATTCTGGGTAATGCCAAGATTGGGATAGAAATAACCTCCGATTCGGAAAAAATTTGATTCAATTATCATATCCCGTTCAAAAGTTATGGAAGTGTTTCCAGACTTTGCCACATCAGAGTATCAAAATTACGATAACTCAGCGAAAAATGATCCGATTTCAAAAAACAAAAAACCGCTGAATTGGATTGGAAAACCCTATCGAATGACGTATCACAAGCCCTCCCGTCTCGTTTGAGATTCTGACTCCCCTCCCCCTCTCATCGTCCCCTACAGGGCTGGGGAACTCAAAGTCCCCCGTGAAGATAGCCCTTGACCCCTCTCTCAATTCAACAGAAATTTGATCCGATCATCATGCCCCGTTCAAAAGTTATGGGGGTGTTTCCAGACTTTTGCGCCACCCTGTATGATCATACAATAAAATTATATGAATATGATTTCCCAGTACACGACTATACAGTATAATTATAATCCTCTCGAGTGAATACATTCCCTCATTATGTTCGAATAAAACGGAAAATTCAACCCTCAAAGCATTTTTCAATCGCATAAAAAGTGTCAGTCACCACTTCCTGAGCTTTCTATAATTCATCTACGTCCTTTTTTTACGCACGATACTTTTTTCGTTGTCAACAATATTCTGCTCTTTCGTTTTTTCGCTCTTCTGTGGTTTGGAGTTCCTTGTTTCCTCCTTCTTGTCGCTTTCTGATCCTATCTTCTTCCAGGATCTTCTACTGTCAAAATTGTTCCTCTTCCCTCTCCTCCTCTTCTTATCTCTTTGCGCCACGTTCAGCTTGTTTTTTCGTTGTAATATCAGGTCCTCTACTGCTAGTGATTTCCCTTCTACTTTCAATACTTTCCACTTTTGGACGTGATTGCAAAGATGGTGCTTGTCTTTTTGAGTACTCAACAGTATACGTAATATACTAAGCACGGAGTGCCTTATGCACCCGCTCTCGTGATCTGAGTGAGTATCTTTTGGGATAATTGGATAATTTCATCAGGATTTGGGTAGTTTTCCATTTCATGCAATACTGATTGAAAATCCGTGGGGTTGCCTGTGTGTATGTCTGACTGTCTGTCTGGACGTTTGTCTGTGTTCAGGATATCCTCAGAACGAGTGTACCGAATTGGTTCAAATTCATAGGGGGCCTCCTTCACACTCTTTCCCAAGGACCATTCAATTTTTATTAAGATCGGATGAGTCCTTCTATCTTTTCATAATTCTTTCCTTTGGAAACAGGGGAGCTCGGAGGAAATTTTCTCTGCTGTATACATGTACGAGGGTGGATTGATAAGTTTCCGGCCTGACCAAGAAAAACAACGTTTTTAAGAATTTTTTTTTTTTATTTCTCAACATAATCTCCTCCAAGGCTGATACATTTCTCATAGCGGTGTTCTAGTCTAGTAATGCCATCTCTATAGACTGATTCGTCAAGCTCCTCAAAATACCCATTTACAGCTTCGATTACTTCTTCATTGTCCGCAAATCTCTTACCGCCAAGCCATTTTTTGAGGTTAGGAAACAGATAATAGTCACTCGGGGCTAGGTCTGAAGAGTAGGGAGGGTGCGGCATTAATTCAAACTTCGGATCGTTGATCTTAGCCATCGCAACGATTGACGTGTGCGCTGGTGCGTTATCGTGATGAAACAAGATTTTTTTCTTCGCCAGATGAGGTCGTTTAATTTTCACTTCGTGGCTCAAACGTTGCAATAAGTCTGCGTAGTATTGACCAGTGATAGTTTTACCCTTTTCAAGGTAATCAATGTATATAATACCTCTTGCATCCCAAAAAATAGTAGCCATAACCTTGTTCGCCGAAAAAGGTGTTTTTGCCTTCTTTGGCGTCGGTTCCCCTGATCCAATCCACTGTTTAGACTGTTCATTGGTTTCAGGAGTGTAGTGGTGGACCCAAGTTTCGTCAACGGTTACGAATCGACGCAAAAATTCGCTTGGATTACGCTTATACAACGCCAAATTGGCGGTAGAAATGTTCTTTCGAATCAATTTTTGGTCGACTGTTAGCAAACGCGGCACCCATCTTGCACAGAGCTTTTCCATATACAAATGTTGGTGCAAAATATTTTGTACACGTTCATATGACATCTTACAGGTCTCAGCTATCTCACGAACTTTTAATCTGCGATCTTTCAGCACTATTTGATGGATTTTTTCGATCATATCTGGAGTTGTGACCTCAATGGGGCGTCCTGAGCGAGGCTCATCAGAGGTGCTCACACGACCCTTTTTAAACTCGGAAACCCACTGCTTAACGGTTGAATATGATGGGGAGGATGTCCCCAGTGTTGAGTCCATCTCTTCTTTAATTTCCTTCGGCGTTAACCCCTTCAAATGAAAGTATTTGATGACAGCACGATTTTCCAGCTTTTCCATTTTCACGAAAAACACAGAGGCGTCTTGGTCAGCGTGCTCTCAAAACTAAACTAACATGGTGATCGGACTGAAACTATAGCTACAAGCTATCTAAGGATGGTACTATAGAACGCCACCTCAAGGTAGGCCTAGTGGCGCCATCTCTTGGTCAGGCCGGAAACTTATCAATCCACCCTCGTATATATAACTCAGTTCCTCCGCGATGTTCACATATCTGTTATTCTGGTTTGCGTGGGCGGATTTTTATGAAACTTGGGTGCTAGAGATTTCCGAAGGTGCTGGATTCGAATCTGACGTCAAAGAATGAATTCCAGATGGCGGATCCAATACGGTGGATGTGAAATCAGTCCTTTCAGGATTCATGGACAGATTATCATGGAATATGGGTTCTAGAGGTTCTCGAGGATGCTCCATTTGAATGTGAAGCCGGACAATAAATTCAAGATAGCTGGCGTGAATTCAGTGGTTTTGGCATTCATGGACGGATTTATATGAAACACTGGTTCCAGGGGTCTTCAAGGGAGGGCAGTCCAAATCTGACGTCAAAAAACGAATTCGAGATTGAGGATCCAATATGCCGGACGTAAATTCAGACATTTTGGGATTCATGGACAGATTATCATGGAATATGGGTTCCAGGAATTTTCGAGAGTGCAGAATCCGAATCTGAGGTTAGAAAACGAATTCAAGATGGCGAATCCCACATAGCGGACGTGAATTCAATCACTTCCGCATTCATCGACAGATTCATATGGAACGTGAGTTCTGGGTGCTTTGCAGAGTGCTGAATCCGAATCCGGAGTCAGAAAACTCAACCAAGATGGCAGGGTCAATATGGCGGACGTGAATTTAGACATTTTCACATCTCTGCACAGATTTGTATGGAGCATGCGTTCTGTAGGTTTTCAAGGGGTTCTGAATCAAATTCTGGGATCAAATGTTGAAAAAAATAAGAATTTCGATCTTCCTGTGTGAGTTTCCGCATCTGAACACTCCTCAGAAGCTGGTTGATGTTATGACAACTCACACTCATGGGAATCCAAAAGTATAGAAAGTAGTTATTAGAACCAATGAAGCGTGAGAATGTTACAGGCTTCATTTCCACTAGGACAGTTGTCCAAATTCTGCAGTTCTTCAGAAAAATGTTTCTGAATCATTCGAAGATGATATGATGAATGGTAGGGAATTAGTTCCAGGATTGGTATAATGTTTATTGTTTTCCGGCCTAGAGGCCCATACAATATAGTTGGAGTCTCTCCATAGAGGTACATATTAACACAATATCCTTAATTATGTTTATACATTGAGTCAATCCATTAAAGTGTGTATAACGTGCAGATGGTATTGGTTGCGTTTGACTTTGGTTTTCACTTAATTAACATACTTTCTCTGAAATTGAGATACAGAATGCAATTGTCTTATTAATAAATCTTTCGGTAGGTCTATTGAAATTATCTCTGAAGAATTCCGCAAACGGTAGATTTTCATCGGTGATACAAAAATGAGTTTTTCTTAGATTTCGAAATCGCTGACATTCCAGAAAATCGTGAAAAATATCATTAGGTCCTAGGTTACAGTATTCGCATTCTTTGTCTTTAATTTTATATTGTTCACCTTTATACCAGATACGTGGGTTGATATGGTTCATAAGTCTAATTTGAGCTATCACCCTCTTCTTTTCCAGATTGTTACCTAAAGTAAGATATTTTTGTATCCCTCCGGTCTGTATGAGCAGAGGGTATATTATTAGGCTCTTGGATTGTTTGCATTTTTTCAAGTCGATAGAGATTGAATATTGCCTGTATTTATCCAGTAGTCTCTCGGATGTATTGTACACAGTTAGAGATGATAGATTTTCGCAAATTTCGGTTTTTCCTATTGGTTCGAAGAATATGTTTTTTATCTGTGACACCCAATTATATTTCGGAATGCTCTTTCCCGATCTTTCCAGTTCGCATAGCTTTTCAAAGCACAAGCGAGGGTACCTTTCCTTATCCATTGAGTATATTTTTTTGATCCAGTTCAAGACGAATTTAAAGACTTCCAGCGATATGTGAGGTGTTCCTGTCTCCGTTCGTATCGCATAATTCGGAGTACAATGGCTAATACCCAGCAACCTCCTCATGAAGACCGTTTGTGCTCTATCTAAAATTTCGAGATATCTGATGCTCCAGACGAGAGCGACGTATGTTGGTATCGAGATTACCAAAGAGTCTGAGAGTTTATCTAATGTGGACCAAGAGTCTATTTTCGTATTCAGAATCAGTGAAATTGTTGAGTGGGTGGCTACGTTAGTTTTCGCTATCTGTTGCCTAGTCGTTTTTTCGAAGAGTGCAGATCTAACAAATGTAATACCTAAATAATTGTACTCTTTCGCAACCTCCAGTTTGTCAGATCCAAAATAAAAGTTAGTGTTTCTCTCTTTGCCAGATCTACCTCTTTCAAAGATTACAATTTTAGTTTTTTCAACATTCAGCTTCAAGTGATTGATTGAACAGTATTCATAGAAAGCCCTGAGTATTTTTGGCATTCCGGATGTTGAGTTTGAGACCAGAACCATATCGTCAGCATAAGCTAATGAAATTATTCCTTTTAAGAGAGAGATGGATATCCCTACTATTCCTTTTGAAATCAGAAAGTTCTCTAGATCGGTCAGAAATAAAGCGAAGATGATGGGGCTAAGAATTTCACCTTGCAGGACGCCTTGCGTAATCCATATCGCATTCGATCTACCTTGAGTATTTTTGACTCGCATTTTTGCATTAGAATACAAACTAATAAGGATTTTAGTAAGTTTTGAGCTTAAGCCTTCCTTTTGTAATTTTGACCACAAAATTTCATGATTTATGGAGTCAAATGCCTCCTCGTGGATGATTGCGGGTCTTCCAGGGGGATATTCATGATACCTGTCCTTGATATCCTTTTTATCCATCCCTGGTAGTATCTGCTTCCTTTACGTGGTGGGGAGGATAAGTATCTCAGAGTTGGATCTTTTTTTTTGAGTGGAATAGACTACTCGAGAGAAAGAATACAAACTGAGAGAAACGAAATCACCCTAATGCCAGAAACATCGGCAAAATCGAACGGGAGGAAAGCAAGGGGAAACTACCTTCCTTGACATGTTTCAATACTTCCCGAGGAAATGAAACCTTTTTCCTAACCTGGAATATTATCTAACAAAAACAAACGAACAAATTAATAAATACATGATGGCGCTCTCTCGAGTAAAATATTCCGGAGGTAAACTAGTCTCCCGTTCGGATCTCCGGGTGGAGGCTGCTCAAGGAAGCTTCATCAGCAAGGAACGAAAACCGAAGAATAGGATAGGGAAAAGAAACAACATTCTTCGAGTCGGAGCGTGGAATGTTAGATCACTGAGGCAAGCGGGAAAATTAGAAAATTTGAAATTAGAAATGAATAGGTTGAATATAGACGTAATGGGGATTAGCGAAATGAGATGGCCACAAGAGGGCGATTTCTGGAGTGGGGATTATAGAATAATTCATACAGGATCGAAGAACGGTCAAGCAGGTGTAGGAATTGTAATGCATAAAAGAGTAGGAAATAGAATAGAAAATTATTTGCAACATAATGAACGTGTGATGATGGTTAGAATCAGAACAAAACCGGTAGACACAGTCATAGTCCAAGTATACATGCCCACATCTGCATATTCGGAGGAAGATATTGAAAAAACGTACGAAGAAATAGAAGAAGTGATAGAATATGTGAAGGGAGAAGAGAATTTGATAGTGATGGGGGATTGGAATGCGGTAGTAGGACAAGGAAAAGAGGACAACATTATAGGAGATTTCGCGTTAGGGAGGAGGAACGATAGAGGACAACGTTTAGTCGAATTTTGTGAAAATCATAAGATGGTTATCACAAACACTTTATTCGAAAATCATCCGAGAAGAATCTACACTTGGAGAATGCCAGGAGATACAGCAAGATACCAAATTGATTACATATTAGTGGAACAAAGATTTAGAAACCAAGTGAAAAACTGTAAAACTTATCCCGGTGCAGATATAGATAGTGATCATAATATGTTGATGATGAAATGTTCTCTGAAATTCAAATCTCTGGAGAAGAAAAGGAAAATGCAGAAAAGATGGAATTTGAAGAACCTCAAGCAAAAACAAACACATGAGGCATTCGAGAAAATGTTGGATGAAAAATTGGGAGATCAAAAAGTGAAAGACTTGAGAATAGAGAGGAGATGGACAAAGATGAAGGGGAATATAAGAGAATGTGCGGATAAGATTTTGAAGAATGATGGAGCAGAACCTAGAAACCCATGGATAACGGGAGAAATTTTAGAATTGATGAATGAAAGAAGGAAATACAAGAATAATGGTAGCCAAGAAGGCCAGCAACGATACAAATCATTGAGAAATAAAATAATAAGAGAATCAAGGAAAGCAGAAGAACAGTGGTTAGAAGAGAAATGTCAGGAAATAGAAATAAGATTGCATTTAGGAAAAATAGATGAAGCATATAGGATTATTAAGAGATTTTTCGGACAAATGAAATCTAGAAGCAATAAGATTAGAAACTCTTCAGGACGACAATTGATGAAAACGGAAGAGAAAATAGAACAGTGGATCAATCATTTGGAAGACTTGTATAGAGGAAACGATGATATAGCACTATTAGAGAAGGAGGAGGATGTAGATGAGGAAGAATTAGGAGATTCGATATTGAGATCAGAATTCGACAAGGCTTTGAAAGAATTGAAAAATAATAAAGCGCCAGGCATAGATGGCATAAGTGCGGACCTTATGAAAGCCTCCAGTGAAGGAACTCGCGACGCACTGTTTGAATTGATTAGAGATATGTACGAAAAAGGAGAAGTATCGGAACATTTCCAAAAGAATAAAATTGTCGCTATCCCGAAAAAACAAGGGGCAGACAAATGCGAGAACTACAGAACGATCAGTTTAACTTCACATGCTTCGAAAATACTGACCAAAATTATATACAGGAGGATGGAAAATAAAATAGAGAGTAGATTGGCAGAGGATCAGTTTGGTTTTAGAAAAAATAGGGGAACGCGAGAAGCAATCTTAGCACTCAGGGCAGTAATAGAGAAAAGGATAGCGCTGAACAAATCTGTGTACATAGGTTTTGTAGATATACAAAAGGCTTTCGATAATGTGGAATGGGAGAAGATGTTTGCGATCCTGAAGAAGGTGGGAATAAATTATAAAGATAGAAGAATAATATACGATTATATAAGAATCAAAGTGCAATAATAGACATAGAGGGTCAGGAAGGGGAAGCACAAATAAGAAGAGGGGTGAGACAAGGATGCTCATTATCGCCACTGATGTTCAATTTATAAATAGAAGGAGCAATGAACGAAGTGAAGGAGGAAATTCAATCGAAATTACAGATTCAGGGAGAAAATATAAGTATGTTGATATTCGCGGATGACATAGCTATATTGGCCACGAGTAGTACTGGGTTAGACAATATTCTCAACACCATGAGAACAATATTATTGGAAAACTATTGTATGAATATAAATAAAGACAAAACAAAATTCATGATGTGTACAGCAGCGAAAACAGCTAGAAGAACGAGAATCAAAATAGATACCAAGACAATTGAACAGATGAAAGAATTCACATATCTAGGAAGCATAATTACAGAGAACGGCAAAAGCGAAAGAGATATAAGAGCAAGAATAGCACAAGGGAAACAGGCTTTTTATCAAAAGAGACAGTTATTATGCTCAAAAAATATAAGCTTGGAAGTAAGGAAGAAATTCTTGAAAAGTTACGTTTGGAGCACAGCATTATATGGTTGCGAAACTTGGACAATGGGGAAAACTGATCAACGAAGACTTGAAGCTTCTGAAATGTGGTGTTATAGGAGGATGCTCAGAATAAAATGGATAGACAAAGTCAAAAATGAAGAAGTACTCGAGCAGATAAATGAAGAAAGAAATCTTTTGAAACACATCGTGAAAAGGAGAAGTAATCTTATAGGACACACATTACGGCATGGGAGTTCATTGAAAACAATATTGGAAGGGGAAATGAATGGTAAAACTGGTAAAGGTAGACCTAGAGCAAGTTATATGAAGCAAATCGTACAAGACAAGGGATGTAGTAGATATGTAGAAATTAAACGTTTGGCGGATAATAGACAGGGGTGGAGGGTCTCATCAAACCAGTCGTAAGACTGATTACTCCATGATGATGATGATGGTGTCAAATGCTCTTCTAAAATCGATGAAGAGTGCGTAGAGCTTTCCTCCTTTTTCATGAGTCTGGATTTGTATGGTCGAATTTAAAGTATATATATTATCTATACAACTTCTCCCTTTCCTGAAGCCTGATTGATATTCTGGAAGTTCTTCCCCCATTTCACACCATTTCGTGATTCTTGAATATAGAATTTCAGAGAATATTTTAGCGATGGTGTTGATCAGCGAGATGGGTTGGTAGTTACCCGGATCGCTTTTTTCCCCTTTTTTATAAATCATTTTAACCAGAATATCGGACCATGCCTCAGGAACTCTTTCCATGTGCAGGATTTTGTTGAAGAAAACGTTAATGTATAAAAGCCAGTTACCAGGTAAATTTTTATAGAATTCGTATGAAATTCCGTCATCTCCTGGTGATTTATTTCTCTTACATTCCTGAATGCTGGAAATTATCTCTTCTATAGATATATCGCTGTCTAAGTTGGGGATGTGATTATTCTGGATTCCACAGATGGAAGTATTTTTTGGTGGGAATATTTCTTTGAAAAACGTATACCAACTTTCCAGAGATATGGGGTCATCACGGTTTTTTATTCTGTACCTGAAGCTATTCAATAAGTTCCAGAATATAATAGGGTTATTAGCTGTGGCTAGTAATTTCAACTTATCGTTCTTCAACTTATTTTCTGTATATAAAAGGAGTTTCCTATGCTTCTTCTTATGCTCAGCGTAGATTCTAACATCACTTTCAGTGAAGAGCGACTGTTTACATTTGCGTAGAAGTATTAAAAGTTTCTTTTTACTTTCAGAACATTCTTGGTTAAACCAAGGTTTATTCCTACGAATTTTATTGCTATTAGAGGTTATCATTCTTATCTCATATCCGCTGTTCACAATGAAGTTAATCAGATTCTCGTTGAGAATATCAATGTCCTCTTGAATATTAGCGACATTATTTGAAAAAAGCATCTTTTTGTTCAATTCAATTGATTTTGAATCTTTCCATTTCAATTTGTACGTGTCTTCGATCTGGTTATTATTGTTGTGATTTGAATGGGAGTTCAGTTGGATCTTAACTGGAAAGTGATCTGATTCTGTTATTACTTGTAAAACGCTAAAGTCATTCATTTCGTTAGTTGCTACGCTGTTACACCATACAAGATCGATGACTGATTGACCTACAGTACTAGTGTAAGTATAATTGGGCTGGTACGTCCAATGGTGCCCTACCATCAAATAATATAAGTCCCCTTTCTTCCATAAAATTGAGTAATAAATTGCCCCTTGCGTTTAAAATTTTATCAGAACTTTTTCTGTTTTCGCGAAGATTCGTCTTATATAGGATACCACAGTTACTAAGGTTATTTATTTCACCGACTCGTGAGTTGAAGTCTCCGTCGATTATTATTTAATTGTCGGGGAATCGATTCATTAGACTATTCAGAGTTTCGTCATATTCTGCTAGGATTTTCTCTATATCTTCCGTTGGAGTTATATACATAATGCTTATAATAGTGTCATTATTTCCTAGTCTCAAGAAGATATAGTTTTCTGAGCAGAATATGTTATCTTTCTTGTATATTTCGGTGTTTATGAAACAAACAATACCGCCCTTCGCTCTCCCTTTCGTTGCTGTTTTCCTTGCCGGCGAGATAATATAATCAAATCCACGTGCTGTCATCGGTGTTGGTATATTTGAAGCGTCTTTCATCCATGTTTCGTAAATACACACAATGTCCGTGTCGTTGAACTCGTTATAGATGTCATCGATATTTGAGATACCTGCTGCGTTCCAAAATATGACATTGTATGTTGATGTAGGGGCATCTGTTCGTTGTTATGATTTTGTATCGTTTGAAATATCTTCAGGAATGAGGAATTTCTCGATGTTTGTTCCATTTTTTTTCATTTTCAGTTTCGAGCGTGAGTTAGAAGTACCATTGTCCTCATGGTTCCTTTTACGGCTGCTGTTTGGAGCTCGAGATAATATGGATGTGTCACTCTCTTCTCCATCACTTTCCCCTTTAGTAGGAGGTTTGTTGATGAGAGAGAGGGCACTGTTCGGATTATATTCTATCGTGTTGATTATAAGCTTATTTTTTTTAATTTTAGACTGGATGTCTTGTTTGTCTAACAATTTTTTGGTATTTATCAACTTCTTCCTCTCCTCTCTCTGTTTAAGTGATAAGTCGTTTGCAACCGTAAGTCTTTTTTTTCTGAGTATTTCTCTGTTTTCAAATAATTTTCTCTTTTGTACAACTGAGTTGAAGGTGATCAATATCGATCGTTTGTTTCCCTTCTTCCCGAGTCGTCTTACATCCACGATCGTATCTTCTGGAATGTTTATACTAAGCTCTTTCCATAATTGAGTGATATGGTTAAATAAATGTTTATTTGTTTCATCATTGTCTATCACATTGTATAGTATAATATTTTGTGCTCTTCCTTCGTAATTTAAGAAGTCGATTTCTTTTCTTAAGTTAATGAGGTCTTCCTTCATCTGTTGGTTTTCAAGCTCTAACTGTGTTTGCTTCTCTTTAAGGTTTGATATTTCTGTATTATATTGATGCACTGTAGCACTTAAATTGTCCAACTTTTCGTTGAATTCACCTCTCACAGATGATATTAGTTCCTTTAAATCCTCGTTCGTTGTCATATTGTCGATTATATGATTGTACACAGTTGCGCGGGTAACGTCAGACACGTCTTATCTTCACGGCGACTCAGGAGAGACTCCAGTTCCAGGATTGCTAAATATGACATTCATAAATTTTCTACAGTCGACTGAGGAACTGATAAATGCGTCTTCATATATCCCTAGATATCTGGATTGTTCACGATGCGGGCGAAGCGAGCATATGTGGGCTACGATTGATTCAAAATAAGCGAAGTGAAATTTGGAAGTCAGACTGCTGAGCGAAGCGAAGCAGTGAGGGGGCGGAGCCGTCTGGTTTGTCTTCTCCCTTGTTTGTTCGGTTCTTGGAAAATGCAAATGCTTGTTCTAAATCCCATTTGAATCAACTTCCTTAGGTCTGACAGAGGTATTTCCATGCTAACCATACCCAATAATCCTGCTACACTGATAGAAAAGTTCTTGAATTTAATACGAAATTCTTTATGAGATATTATATCCCCGTATTGAATTCAATAATAGTTCTTGAATTCAATATTGATGATAGAATTTGGAAACTTCTCTGTGAAAACTAATAATCGTGCATTCAATTTCACGAATATGTTATTGAACTCAAGGAAAAAGTTCTCAACATTGGGAAAAAAATTCTTGACATTGAGAATTATATCATCGAATTCAATGTTGTATAATGAAATTCAATCAACTGTTCATGTGAAAAACTTCATATTATTCCTATGAAGTTTGAAGCAGATTTTTCTAACAGTGATCTCTGGAAGAATGAGCGATGAAAAGTTGAGAAAACAAAAAAAGGTGATTATATGCTTGTCTGTTACAACATACTATCATGGCATATCAACCTAGAAGAAACGCTGAATTATTCATGAATACTTTATCAGAATTTGTGATTCAATTGTTATCGAACGAATTGAGGGATTCAGTTGATATATTTTCATTTCCGTTTATAATGCTCTCAGTATTCACTTCATCAGGAGAATCTTCAATGGGGAAAGTGTTTCCGACACTTATGTCATCGAAGGGCCAATTCAGTTGACACTGACTATCTAATGGGATGGAGACCAACTCAACGAAGAACCGAATCAACCAAACCATGATACATCACACTCTTTTCAAACAATGGTTTCGTTGATTTTCCCTTCCGTTGATTTGGCTCTCATCCATCTAATGGTTCTTGATCTTCATTCACACATGTTGAAAGAATTTCTGGAAGATATGGAAACAAACCTCGAAAACCCAAGTAACATGAATGTCTATAGGATGGTCTGCTTCTTAGCACATTGAATATCCCATGCATATGCTGTGAATATCCCCAGCATGCTGTACAAATACAGTGTTACCAAGGAATATACCAAGAGGATTCCTGAAACATCAGCACAGCGTGTAGTATTTTCACTTCATTTCCCGTGAAATCGAATGAGATCGCACGATAGGCTATGATGACGTAGGAATCCTTGTAATGTATCCATTGGTGGCGTATTGGGAAATCAAACTCACCCAGTCCCATCTCGTGAAGATCTACTGTAAGACACATTAACGTGATGGGGACATCTTGAACCACTGCTACGACCTGGTCGTCAATTTGGGTCTTAGAACTATTTTCTTTGCTGGGATTGTATAATGAAGAGAGTCGGAGAAATTTTTTTTTCTGACCGAAACCTAATAGTGCGGAAAAGTTGCTTTGAGGGATCCATATGAACCACCAAGAACCCCAGCTCGATCAGACACTATCTTCTGTTTCAAACCTGAGCCTGAATTTTCGATTTTCCAGCCGAAAATACTTAAACATGCGGTCAATTGCAACTCATTTTATCTTCATTTAGGAATGTAAAGGTCAATGTTATTCCCTTTGAATGACTTGGAATATACTTCTCTATATCAATAATTAACTGAAACAATCAATTTTTCCCGAATAATCATTCAATTATCACCAATGTAATGAAGAACAGCCAAGTGACAATAAACACAGTGATAAGGTAAAGCGTAATCAAGTTTGACTACACACAATCTGTCTGAATCTCTTATTCACTTCTCCTGTGCATCAACTCTATCAGCGTCGTGGTTAAGCTAGCATCATAACATTTCAGTTCCTGTTGTACATTCTAATTTGATGAAATTCCTTTATTGATTTTCATCAGCGAGGTTTTATTATGTATCGAATACTAGATCGCTCGCATAATCCGTTTGAATCGTCTTTCCACTTTTCGTGCATACTGACTTCACCAATATTGTGTTTCAGTTCATATCATAATATCACATTTTTCTTCCTACATTATAGTTCAACGAAATTCCTCAATTGATTCGGTCAGCGAAGTTTTGTTATTCATCGAGTGATAGATCACTTGCATTGCTCTGCGGAGTGGTTTCGCAGTCATGTCATTTTCTAAATTTTCCTCATGAAAGTCGATGCTGTGTCCAATTTCTGGCAACGCAAAAGAGTTGGTTCATTCTCAGCTCCCCACGTGCGAGGACGTGATAAGATGCTGTTTTCATGAACGTAGATCAATGGGTTCACAAAGTAATGGAAACTGAGAGTCGTCTTTTTCTATCGTTGCTGATGTAGTAGCAAACAGAGGAGAAGCAACTTATGATAAAGCTAGTATCTCGATCGTAACACACTCATGTCGTGAAAATGGAATGCACTCATCACAAAAAATATTCGAAATTGAAAAATTAGCTTAGATATATTTCAAGGTGCCCCAGACTTCAATCTGAAGCTGAGAAATTCAAAAAAGCGGCACAAAAATTGTTTGACATTGCCTTCTGCAAATGCGTTGACTTCACTACCTGTTGCTGCCAGGAAGATAAGAAAGTTCCTACTCTGGAACGTGCTTTCCTGCTTGACCAAGGAGGTCCTCGAATAGGCCATATCGGTGGTGTTGATTCTCTTGAAACAAACAAATTACTCAAAATCACTGAACGTGACTTAAAGTGCCATACGCATGAGGTAAAATCGGTTATGGAACTTGAACCTGGACCCTCTACTCCATTAGACTTTGAATACAGTGATTCCGATTTCGGGAATGAAGATTGCGAGAAAGATGACTTATAGAAGCCTCCATACCGTCGTGATTCAACACAAATGCGATTGCAGTTAGAAGAAACTGAAATTACCTCACAATGATCTGGCATTAGTGATATAGCCACAGCATTCCTTGTTACTTCAACTTTCAGAGATGTAGGATTAATATCTTCGAAGCAAACACGTTTGGTAACCGACAAAGCAAAAATGAGACGTGAAAAATTGGAAGTAGGAGAAACTTGAAACTTGATTCACAAAATTATAACGAACCGATTTTTGGCCTTCACTTTGACGGTCTTGAAGATGGTACGCTATCCCAGGTATAAGAGGGATCTGAATTTTATCGGAGAATAATGCAAGAAAAACATATCCCTCTTATGGCAGAGCCTTCATCTAAATATTCAGGTCATGTAACCAATCCGGGTTCTGCTCTTGATATCCTCACTACAATTTGAAAATACACTGCGGAAGAATTCAAAGGTGTCCTCGAGGAGCTCTTGGTTGTAGGTGTTGATGATACTAATGTCAACACAGGATTGAAGGGTGGTATCTTCCGGAATCTTGAAGAAAAACTTGGAATGCCCCTGCAGTGGGTTGTATGTCTGCTCCATTTCAACGGACTCCTTTTTCGTAGCGTTTTTCAATACATAGATGGTACTACATCAGGTCCAACAACATACAGAGGACCTATTGGATCAATACTTCATACGTGTGAGACTCTTCCTGTTGTGAAATATGAGGCTATATCATGTCACTTATCTGACATAGATCCAGCAGATCTCAGCCAAGATCGGAAATATTCATTTGATACATGCCATGCAGTGTATTCTGGGAATTGTAGTTCCGGTTTTAGTAGTCGAAATCCAGATCAAATCAACAAGGCTCGCTCGCTTACCACTGCTAATCGGATATTGAGATTATACCAATTCAAGAAGAATTCCAACAGGTCACTAGTACGTAATGATATGCAATTAGCAATGATGTTACATTTATTATAAATATCAGGAAGTCCATGTACCTGGAGAATACTCCTGGGATGATCAATTCAGGGTACCCAAGGTCCAACGCATAGAATACAACCGCAAGCGCCCGCACCATCTGGGAGTGGAGCGGCATGAAATAGGAACTAGTAGTCACATATACATACGCATCCGTGTACATGTATCTCAGTGCTGGTGCCACAATTATCCCGGGCCCCGGTATGAACATTTTTATTTTTCAATTTTTATAAAAATATAGAATTGAATGGAAACTTTTGGAGAGCGCTGCTTTAATGTATGGACCAAACAACAAGGAGTTTTTTCAAACGAGAAATAATGAAGTTGTGATGGTTAAAAAATTCCACCTCGAAATGTTACTGAGTGCTGGAATAAATTGATGGAAAATTTCCAAAATTTGTTAATATATTATATATACCAATCGATTCAGAATCTTTCGAAATGAAGAATGAACAGCACTTTACAGGATGGTTTTTTAAAAAATTCCACCTCGAAATTTTACCAAGTGCTGGAATAAATTGATGGAAGATTTCAAAAATTTGTTCACATATTATATATACCAATCGATCCAGAATCTTTCGAAATGACAAATGAACAGCACTTCATAGGATGGTTTTTGAAAAAATTCCACCTCGAAATTTTACCAAGTGCTGGAATAAATTGATGGAAAATTTCAAAAATTTGTTCACATGATATATATACCAATCGATTCAGAATCTTTCGAAATGAAAGATGAACACCACTTCATAGGATGGTTTTTTGAAGAATTCCACCACGAAATTTCACTAAGTGCTGGAATGAACTGATGGATGATTGAAAAAATTCATTCACAAATCATATATACCAATCGATTCAGAATCTTTCGAGATGAAAAATGAACAGCACTTCATAGGATGGTTTTTGGAAAAATTCCACCTCGAAATTTTACCAAGTGCTGGAATAAATTGATGGAAAATTTCGAAAATTTGTTCACATGATATATATACCAATAGATTCAGAATCTCAGTGAGTTTCCTTTACTCTGACTACCATGAACCATCTATCGTGCCAATAGTTCATAGTAATATCAGAGTGCAGAAAACTTACTCCGCTCCCAATATATAAGTCAATTCCTGTATCGCCCCAAGTTTTGTGGATACCTCCTTGTTATTCGCAAAGCATTTATTTCAACGGAGTGGCTGGTCATCTCACTTCATACAGATTGTTGATTGGGAAAATACTATCATTCCATGGAACTTGATGACCGTTTGAAACATCATCAGACGTGTACGAAAGTGGTAATGATAGCACATTCTTTCAGACAATTGGCATGATGGATACTTGACTGCGATTTGATTCCAAAAAATGTTTGGTCATAACTTCATAGAATGACACGTGTAAGAGTTATAAATAAAGTGTGAGATTCTTACCGTTAGAAAAATCATCTCTCAAATTACAAGCACAGGGAATTTCGTTCACTACCATACCTCACATGCAACAATATGAATATTCAATTGATTCTGATTCTTGTATATACCTCTGATATGTATTTTTTGATGGATTATCACAATATTCCAAGAAAGAATTCTGACACTTACCGTTGGATGATTCAGGTTCTAAATGTACTGCTCCATCCTTTTGTCCTGGATGGCTGATTCCTCTTGATGATCCTCCAGTTGGAGTCGCAGTGTCATCAACATTTCCTCCTGCGATGCTAATCTCTATGGTGTTCGCCATGTCCATCGCTGTTGCTGCCGATGGCAGTGAATGGTCTGCTGGCTGGATACGCTGTACTCCTATCGGAGGATGAATGGTCTACGAAGTAGTTGACTGCATTCCGTCTATCCTTTCACGTCTCCCTGCACATTCCTCCTTATACTTATCAACATATACAGAGGCGTCAATGGGTGCTGAAAGAAATGGGAGGATTGGATTACAAAATTGCATGTGTTATGACCATTTGTTTTCCAAGTTTATAATTCAATGAATTTATGTAATTTATTGAACACATGACAAATGAATGATGATTTTATCACTAATTTATTATTATTCATTTATGAATTCACATTCTAGTGAAAATATAAAACATAAAAAAATGGGGAAAATACCTGGTCAGTTCAATGTTGGTTTCGCAGACTGTGTCAATCGATGTGCCAAAAGGTATTCCTCCTCGAAATTTCACACATAGTTCTGAACTGCAACTTGTTGGGAGGGAGATCCAATAATTCAGAATTCCTCCTCATTTCTATCCATTTGGCTACACGTTCAAAATGGACAGATGGATTGGGGAATTTGAAAAATCTCTCCACCTCCCTCGAACAAGTTGCTACAGCACATGTTTTCTTCGACATCTTGTAACCTGGAAATCAAAATGTGTCATAACTATTTCATTCAATTTTATTGACATGTTCAATGAAAATGAAATATTTTTATATACATAAAGTTCATGTTATGTACTATCATGGAATAATAAATTTACTCACCTGCAAAGTAGAAACAAAGTTGGTCAAATCAGCGGTATTCGTTGATGATTCCTTTTGAAATTATATTTTATTTGTTCCTCCGGGTTCACCCTATTCACGCATACACTTTCCCAGTTCATTCAATATTTTATTTCCGCACTTCTTCACTTTTAAAACTTGGTGTTGACATACACGTCTACTTTATTTGAATTCATATACACACCGCAACATGGCGGCCTGAAAATCACACCGACATATCATTTCGTTGTGTGCATACATATGTACCTATATGCATGTATTAGTGATCACTAGTTCCTATTTCATGCCGCTCCACTCCCAGATGGCGCGGGCACTCGCGGTTTTATCCTATGCGTTGGACCTTGGGTACCCTGGATCAATTTTGACTATGTAGAAGAAATATCCACGTGGAGTAACGAATTCATCCATATTCGATATTCCTTTATCAAACTACACATTCTTCGGATGCGCTTTGGATTACTCCATCACTGTGGGAGTTTTTTTCACTATGGTATATCGTATATTGTTTGATTCTCACTACTGTGAATGCAGTAAACTTTTGTCCGTATCTAACCTCAAATTCGGAACTTTTCGTATCGAATACTTCCCAACATGCTCTTCCACTTTTCACTTCACATGAATTTTATTGACACTTTTCTGAAAAGTTTGGAGACAATATTTTTATCCTCGTGACGGTCTGATACATTTCGGGATTTCGTGCCATGTTATTTTAATTAACATTCCACATCACTTTATATCGAATACACAATGTGTATTCACTTCGGTCAATAATTCAATGAATACAAATGACAAAGCCTTACTAGAAGCGAAGAAACATATTTACATCGATTAATGGAATATGTTATATCTTATGTTATACGTATATCTTGTACATATCGTACAGCTTACTCGTTATGGGAGAGAAAAATTATTCGACACGTTTCCAGATGTACGGGAAAGTTCATCTCTTCCCATCTAACCACATACTCTGAGTAAGGGAGTGGGTTTATCAGAGACATGGATCCGTTTGTGTGTTTAAATTAGCTGTATCAGCAACACACGCATCGATTGATTCATCGATCGATGTGAATATGTGTCTTCGCTTCTAGTAAGGCATTGTCACTTCATATCCATTAATCCCATATAAATTCACGTAATACGTTCTTTTCATTCTTATATGAACAGTATGAAGGAAGTCGTTTCTATGGTTCAATGAGATGAACAATCGTGCAGGGAATCGAATCGAAATGTATATTTGAATATTGTACCATTCACTTCCGATATTATTCACATGAGGTGCCATGCTACTCACATTACTCTATCTTCAGGCAAGATCGAACATATGTAATCATATCATTTTGCACTGAGTGATTTATATTTTGATATTCATTTTATGTGATGTATGTGCGGTTCCACGTCTAAACATCACGGACAAAAATAACACGCCAAAATGACACACGCCAACATAACACACGTCAACATAACACACGCCAACATAACACACGTCAAAATAACGTACGTCAAAGTAACATCAACAAACATGACTATCCTGGAAATGCGTATGTTTCCATGTTGCAAAAATATGAATTGGATCATGTCGATTATCGCTCATTACCTCATGTATACATCGTATGCATGCATTTTGTGTTGTGAATGATAACAGCTACAGGGTTGCTACAGGTCAGGGAGATTCAACGGAATCGACCAATCATACGTTTCCAATTTATAGACTACCAATAAAATTGATCAATTCCGATGAATCTTCCTGACCTGTAGCAAACCTGAAATGATAACAATCAATCATTTATCACTAATGTATTGATTCCGTGACTGATTCCTTCCATACTTATCATTATCACTACTATGATTATCATCATTGTGAGATTACCAAACTTATTATCAAACAATCATTGAACCAAATCTCTGCAAACATGATCAGAACAGACGTTATTTTTGTGAATATCCTCCTCACTAGCGTTATTTTTTCATTTTCCACCGAATGACTGATGGGATATGAATTCATGGAAGATGATATTCATACAAAATACTGACGACAATTCTGTCATAGTCGGGGGGCCTCCGGCCTTCCCGAACCTCTCTTGGCCAGGGGCTTCGCGCCTGGACCCCACCGGGGCTCCGCCTATGAACCCCGGTTCCTACTACTAGTCTGCGTAGGCGTGAGCGGGTTTCACTCGCTCACGCATAACCACGTCAGGGTATCCGCACTTTTTTTGATACTCCTGTTTTGATTCATTTGTTACGTCGAAATCCTCAAGATTTATCTACAAGGAGCGGATATTTGAGGGAATGTCAAATCGGAGTCTGACAACTCCTCTGATACCCTCGCTTCAGTTGAGGATGTGCCCACACGAGGACCACGGTTGGAATGTTGAAATGAATCGGCTCATATACAGGGTGGCCCATTTGAAGGGATATAGTCGAATATCTCGGAAACTAGTGGAGATAGAAAAAAATGTTACAGACAAAAAGTTCAGGGTTTCAAGGGGGGAGTATGACGCTGACCTTGGAAAATCCCTCAGAGGTCATTTTGAAGGTCATTCAGGGATTGAGATCGTTTTTTGAAATAGGACCCGCATCCTTTTATCATGACATGGGAGAGCTGGTTTCAAACCCTTCACGAAACACTGGTCATGGACTCCTTTCCGCTCATTAGGTGTGCCAAGTATGGACCGTCGAAGTTATCGATGAACTACTCTCAGCGCTACCCAGGAACAACGGAGTGGACGTGGTAGTTCTCTGTTCCCTACGGAGTGCTTGATTATCATGACTCCCCTTGCCTCTCACATGAGGGGTGCTTGATGCTGTTACAATAATTGCTCGAAGTTACCCCCCTCTGCCTGGATACATAATCCTGGTATGTTGGCACAAACAGTGCGGATGCGATCGATCATGTTCTCCCTCCTTCACAAAAAAACTTCAAAATGTTGGAACCCCATATGTAAGAGGCGAGGGGATTCACAATGATCAAAGCACTCCGGAGGGAACAGAGAACTACCACGTCCACGTCGTTGTTCCTGGGTCGCGCTGAGAGTAGTTTATCAAAAACTTCGACGGTCCATACCTCGCCCCCCAATGGGCAGAAAGGGGTCCATGACCAGTGTTTCGTGAAGGGTTTGAAACCAGCTTCCCTATGTCATGATAAAAAGATGGGGATCCCCTTTTAAAAAACCATCTAGATCCCTGAATGACCTTCAAAATGACCTCTGAGGGATTTTTCAAGGTCAGCATCATACTTCCCCTTTGGAACCCTGAACTTTTTATTCGGAACATTTTTCTCCATCTCCACTAGTTTCCAAAATATTTGACTATATCACTTCAAATGGACCACCCTGTACACATATTCAATAATTTAATGAATAATAATTTGTTCATTTAATCCGCATATCATTCTGAATTGAAAAGATTACAAAATATTTGATTAAATCTTTGGGTAATATCGTTATGGATCGCACATTAATTATTGAGATATTCCTGAGGTACTCAGTGAATATTCATATGTGATATGGGTTAGAAGAGGAGGAAACACAAATTGGACAATATCTTCAAATTCCGAGGGTGACTTGGTGAGAGGAGATAATTTGTTAATTTTGTTCCCCAAAAATATTGGGAATAATTAGTCCTTCTAACTCTGAGGGTTACTCAGTATTTGAGAGTGACTCGGTCATTTGATATATTCTTCCTTCTCATTGAATTCCGACCTTCAAATCGTTCTATTGTATTGAAGGAAATCGAGCTCTCCACTACAGGTACAGAGTTATATGGAAAGGTCGGAAGATCGATAGAGAAAGGTATATACGTGTATCATGTTATAGAGTGAGAGAGAAACATCAGTGCTTAGAGAGATACTTATGTATAGATGCAGTAGTATAGGAAGAGAGGGGTACATCTACGTAAACCGTATTATGTAGAGAAAGTGAGAGAGAAATAAGTATGTTAGGAAGAGAAGTCCGAGTCTTTGTGAAACGTGAAAGACCGCATCCGATGACCAGATACGTTTGAAATTTGTCACATGGAATATTAGTGTGATTGGGAAAAGTTAATGAGGGGGAGGAAAGATGACGACTTAGTTGGTTCCATTGTCGTCGGAGGAAATATAGAAAATGGAAGGAATGATTTCTTCCAAACTTCATACGATGAGCACGAGTGCTTCGAATTGCATGCAGGTGGGGGAGAGGAATCTTCGAAATTCAGATTTGATTATTGGCATAAGGGACAGGAGTGGTGATTATCACGTAGGATTTAACGGGGAGAGTTGTCCGAAAGATTCCAATTTTCTGTAAGAATGAGTTCCTCACGGACTTGTAAGGGGCTTGAAATAAGTGAACATGTTTTGATTCTCGAGGAAATCCAGCTCAATTCCTATTGTCCCGGGCTGCCATCCTCAAAAAATTGCTATATGAAGATCCAGAAGTAAGGGCTCGATTGGCTTGTACATTGGGGCGGGCCGAACAACATGAATTTTTCTCGTGCATTAATGGGCGGGATGTCAGAAGGTGCCGTTTCAGTCTCTCACTCCGAAGGAAAAACCACGGAATGGTGTGAAGATATCTTCAGGTTGCGAGATGGTCGCAAAGTTTTGAATTTTAGTGAGAATTCTTAATTTTGATGAGGATTTTTTTGCAACAAACTGTTGACACAGGCGTAGGAGTACTATTCATTGTCGGCTGAATACTGAATTACCCACGACTTGAGCACAAATTGAGATGCTGGCATTGTTGCTTGACCCGCCAATCTTTCGGATTTTTCTGAAAGTTTGTAGCTTTTGAGTGGTTTCCCAACAAACTATCCAGCACTCATCACGAGGAGATATCTGCGAATCGAGCGCCACTCGTTCCCATCCCAACCACCCTACCACGTGGGAGGATAATCTATCTACAGTTCAGTTTTGAACTGTGACTCATTTTCAAATTTGGGCATGATGTTTATGTCAGGCAATCGTGCTCTTATGAAACCGTCTCTTGTCTTCTCACTGTAGACATTGACTGAAGCTGTTGTGACCTCATGGACACACCTCTCTACCGCTTGATTGTGACAGGGAAGCTTAAGAACATGATCTAATAATTTCAGAATATCAGTGTCACCTTCTTTGATTTTCTGGAGATCGCAGTCTGTGAGGAACATAGTAACTGATAATTCGATAAATTCGCAAGCCTCCCAATTGATCGATTCACTGTAGTCCTAGGCTCGAAAATTTATGTTCGGTGTCCCGAACTTTCTCACAGTCTTGCGACGAGAAAAAGCTGCTCTTTGTCTTGCCTCCATGATTATATCCACAGCTTCTTGGCGCACAGCAGGCCTGTCATCTGCCAACATAGATATTAGAACATCTCCAGGGTGGGCCGCAAATGCGCTCTTCTCAAAAGGAGGGGGAAGTTTTTTTTTCCACAAAATCAGGTAGATATCCCATTTGCACAGGCGTGCGCCATAAGTTCCTGGCAACGTCAACAATAGTGTTATTAATTTTCATATGGAACCACATTGGCGCATACACGCGCATTACGAACTCTACAAGCATTCGTAGCACATCTGGGGAACACTCTTCTGCGATGTGTCCTCTCGAAATACGGCAAGCCGTAGTCACCCAACGGGAATGGTTGGAAATACACATCGAGGATGGTTCCCGGCCCACAATTTGGAAATAAGTTCAAAACTGAACTGTAGATAGATTTTGTTCCCACGTGGTAGGGTGGTTGGAATGGGGACGGGTGGCGCTCGATTTGCAGGTATCTCCTCGTGGTGTGTGCTGGATAGTTTTTTTGGAAACCAACTCAAAGCTACAAACTCTCAGAGAAATTCAAAAAATTGGCGGATCAAGCGACAATGCCAGCATCAGTTTATCCCCAAGTCGTAGATGATTCAGTCCTCAGCCAACAATGAATAGTAATCCTACGCCTGTTGGAGCAGTTTGTTGCGGAGAAATCCTCATCAAAATACCTTCTGATCAAGAAGTACCCGGAATTCTCTATTTAAACAAACCGCGCTTTGGATATTGTCGGAATCTTTTGTCTTCTATGTTATTTCATCTGTTATTCAGCGCTCAAATGTCTGTTTGCGCCTCATTCGTCAGAAGTTAGTGCGTGTTCCCTTGTGAACGAATCAGTAATTGTTGTGTTCTGCGAATTCCGCAATGTCGAATTCGGTTGAGCAAAGAGTTTGTCTAAAATTTTGTATTTTCAACGAAATTTCATGTGCGGAAGCGTTGGAGATGTTAACAGAAACCTACGGGGACTCGACGATGTCGGAAACACAAGCGTACAAGTGGTACGAAGAGTTTGAAGCAGGTCGTATTGTGGTTGATGATTTGCTTCGTTCCGATCGTCCATCCACCAGTATCACTGACGGAAATATTGATAAAATGAAAGAAATCATCCTCGCAAATCGTCGTGTGAGCATTAGGGAGATAGCATCCGATCTTGGTGTCTCGTTTGGATCGGTGCAGAACGTTATGCACAATATTTCGGCCATGAGGCGAGTTAAAGCATGGCTCGTGCTGAGAGGGTTGAATTTGTTGCAGAAACAGCATCGCATTGATATTGCTGAAGAAATGCTTCCTTTGAGTCAAAATGTCATCGTAGACATCATTGTCGGTGACAAAACATGGGTCTATGAATATGACAACGAAACCAACCAACAATTATCAGAATGGCGCTTTTCAGACGAGTCGAAACCTAAAAAAAACCGCGACAGAGTCGATCTAAAATTAAGGTTCTGTTGACTGTTTTCTTCGATTGCCGTAGTGTGGTTCATTCCGAATTCCTCCCACCAGGTCAGACAGTGAATAAGGAATATTACGTGAGCGTATTGAAGCGTTTGAGGGAAAACATGAGTTGCAAGAGACCAGAATTGTGGAGAGATAACTCGTGGTTTCTCCATCACGATAACGCGCTGGCACACACATCTCATCTTGTACGCATTCATTCGACTAAAAACAATGTTCATACCGTTCCTCAAGCTCCGTATTCACCTGATATGGCTCCTTGTGATTCCTCCCTATTCCCACGAACTAAGTTACCACTTCGCGGAAAGCGTTTTGAGACGATTGAGGCAATGGAGTACAATTCGCAAAAGGAACTGAAGGCGATTCCGGAATCGACCTATGCAAAATGTTTTGAAGATTGAAAGAAGCGTTGGGATATGTGTATTGCTTGTAGTAGAGATTACTCCAAAGAAAATGAAGTGAATATCGATGAATAATTGAACCGTTTCCATTCCGTTGAGGAATTCCGGGTACTTTTTGATCAGAAGGTATACTGTGCGAAAATTCCGAATTTCCACTAAAACTCAAAACTTTGCGATCATTCGGCAACCTCAAGATATCATCACACCATCTCGTTGTTCCTCCATCGAAATAAGGGACTAAAACGGCACCTCTTGACACCCCGCCCGTTGATTTACGATGAAACTCATGTTGTTCGACCCGCCCTATTGTACATCATGGTCCCGTTCGGCAATTCTATTTCTCATCCCGTGAAATTTCTTTTTTGATTCAGAAATATTTATTTCTGTTTGGACCTTCACTGTAATAAGAAAAAAAAATAATTCTCAACCGGTGATTATAAATTTTTCTTCAGAAATCAAAAAGAGAAGAATAATTCTGAGACCATATTGAAGGAGGGAGAAATTTCAGAACAAACAACGATGTAAAAAAAACTTGAGCGAAAACCAAACACAACAAACAAACAACTGGATTTGGATTTTTTCGAGAGAAAGGAAACTCTGTCCCTCATCCCTTCCGAATAGTGGGGAATTCCACTTACTGTTATTATTCAATTGTCCCCTTCTCGAAGGAAATCCTCGTTCTTGCGATGGAGTGATAGATTGCTCAGTGGTCCCGATTGATAAAAACAGGACCACAAATTTGTAGAAAATGTTTGTATTTCGTTGAAGAAATGCTCTTAGGCGGCGAGCACAAGGTTGGTCCATAGTTGTGGATGGCTGGTAACGTACTGTAACGTTCGTGGTAGTAGAAGTTGTAGTGATAGATGTCGAAGTATAGTCCTAAGGAGGACTAATGTGAAGCTAGTATCGAGCGTCGTGTTCTCAAGGAAGATTGAGAGGAAGTGAGGAGAAAATGAAGAAATCATGCAGCATTTGAAGGGCTCGATTTCCCTCCAAGGGCAATGATTGGTCCAAGGTCGCGCGGTGGGAATAGTTCCTAGTTTGTACCAATGAGAGTTCAAAAGGTTTGCTCTCAGTGGTTATGAAAATCGAAGATCTTCTGTTTTCCAATATTTCGAGTATCCAGAAAATTATCTACTACTTCATCTGATATTCAACTTCCGACGCGCTACATTCCTCCCTCGCTTCACGTTGAGCGTTTGAAGAGTTAAACTTGAATCGGTTTTTCATTCTCATGTATTTCAGGATTATATATGAGTATGTAGCTGTCATTTCTTCTAGAACAATTGGTTCGACTTAGAGTTTACGATGAGAGTTCGGTTTTATGTTGTGATGAAAGTAATTTTGTATGATTATGTGGAATATTGGAATATTTTCAAAAGCGGTAGTTTTGTTTGATTTTCTCACATGAGAATTTACATTCACATATATATGCAGGGTGGTCCATTTGAAGTGATGAAGTCAAATATTTCGGAAGCTAGTGGAGATGGAGAAAAATGTTCCGGGCAAAAAGTTTGGGGTTCCAAGGGGGAAGTATGATGCTGACCTCGAAAAATCCCTCAGAGGTCATTTTGAAGGTCATTTAGGGGTCAAGATGATTTTTTTGAATGGGATCCCCATTTTTTCATCATGACATAGGGAAGCTGGTTTCAAACCATCCACAAAACATTGGTCATGGACCTCTCTCCGCCCATTGGGGTGCGAAGTATGGACCGTCGAAGTTATTGATGAACTATTCTTCGCGCTACCCAGGAACAACGGAGTGGACGTGGTAGTTCTCTGTTCCCTACGGAGTGCTTGATTATCATGACTCCCCTTGCCTCTCACATGAGGGGTGCTTGATGCTGTTACAATAATTGCTCGAAGTTACCCCCCTCTGCCTGGATACATGATCCTGGTATGTTGGCACAAACAGTGCGGATGCGATCGATCATGTTCTCCCTCATTTACAAAAAACTTCCAAATTTTTTTGGTAAATCTAGGAAGGAATTTCTCACAGTGTAACTCTCTTTGGTGAATTCTCTAGACGCTCGAAGGATTTTGGTATCCGTCCGAATGTGCATCCCAATCGACGTTATGTGGTATGGTCAATACTTCCGATGTTTCCAGCAACGTTCCCACAATTTCTAAGAGTCGATACTCATTCATAACCCTCATTGAATCAAATGGAATGATTTATTCGAAATGAAACGCAATAATCGTAATAAATCGTACACATTACTGCGAACCATAATAAGCAGAGACTCATTGTTCCCGTTTGTTTATGTTTACGTTTTTTTTCCAATGAAATAAACTCTCATCCGCATTGAATTTAGTCCCGATCTTCAGAGGAAAGCGATGAACCAGAATCCATAAACAAACAGAAACATCGAACGTCTGTTTATTATGGTTGGTTGTGTGGATGATTACGAGAATATGTGATCATTCAAACACTGGTTCTGAACCGAGACCATCACAATCGTTCTTCTCCTTTGCATATTCAATCATCTACATTTATCAATTTATTCCATTCGATTCAATCGAAGGATTGAATCACTATCCACCCTCTGAAATGATTGATATGATGCTTGTGCTTGGCTCATGTCACAATAATCACAACAAAGCCGCAAGAGTTCACCGGGATCGGTATCCCGATCGCCGCATCGCACACCCCACGACCATCAGTTGACTCGAAGCGACGGCTCGACGAGGAGTATTGCAGCGAGATCTAAGCCATCACTGGTACGATGAGAATGATATCCGTGCACTTACCATATTGAGACTTTGCCACTTGGACCCTCATGTTAGTAGCAGATCGTTGGCACGGAGGACTGGTACCCCGGACTACTGTTTTGAGACCCTTGAAGCATGTCAAATATCGACCATACCACATTACATTAACTCAAGCTCTCACTCCAAGCGACATGAGACTTCGAATTAGATTCTGCAACTGGGCACGAGCAGTGCTGGTTGGAGATGAATTCATCGACTATGTGATGTTCTCAGACGAAGCATCTTTTCAGAGCACCGGGCATTCGAATAGACATAACTCTCATCACTGATCGGATGTTGATCCGCATCGGTATCGAGCAATCAACAATCAACATCGTTGGAGCGTAAATGTGTGGTGCGGGATCGTCAATGGCTATTTAGTCGGTCCACATTTCTTCAACGGCACTTCGAACAGCCCCATGTTTTTGCAATTTCTGGCGGATCATTTACCAGGCTTGCTTGAGGATCTGGAACAGGGCAGAGCATGTGGGTCCTAATGAATGGAGCGCCACCAAATTACGCATTGATCGTGAGAGAATACCTTGATCATCATTTCCCGGGAAGGTGGATTGGACGAAGTGGGCCAGTTGCGTGGCCTCCACCCTCACCTGACTTGACATCCCCCGACTTTCTCTTGTGGGGATTTCTGGAAGACGAAGTATTCAAGGCCCAACCAACAATGAGGGAGGACATGATCCATCGCATCCGCACTGTTCGTGCGAACATACTACGATCAGTGTTTCTGAAGACGGTTACAAATTTTCGGCGGAGACTGGGATTATGTATCCTGGCAGAGGGAGGTTACTTCGAGCAATTATTCTAACAGCATCAAGCATCCCACATGTGAGAGGCAAGGAGGCTCATAATAATCGAGCACTCCGGAGGGAACAGAGAACTACCACGTCCACGTCGTTGTTCTTGGGTAGCGCTCAGAGTGGTTCATCAAAAACTTCGATGGTCCATACCTTGCACCCCAATGGGCGGAAAGGGGTCGATTAACAGTGTTGCGTCAAGGGTTCGAAACCAGCTTTCCCATGCCATGATAAAAAAATGGAGGTCCCATTCAAAAGAACCATCTTGACCCCCAAATGACCTTCAAAATGACCTCTGAGGGATTTTTCGAGGTCAGCATCATACTTATCCCTTAGAACCCCAAACTATTCATCTGGAATATTCTCTTCCATCTCCACTAGTTTCCGAGATACTTGACTATATCACTTCAAAACGACCACCCTGTATATTAGCGTGTCCCGGAAAAATTGTTCTTTTTGGGATTAAACTATATAACAGCGATTGGAAGTTGCTCTTGGATCAGCTGATTGCGAGGGAAATAAGTTGAAAAATCTTGCAGGGTACTTTCAGACCTTCACTGGCTGTTGAAAATGATCAACATTCGATTAATTTTCTCATAATCCAGTTATTATCATGTAAGTTCATATCAAACAATAAACATCAAATTGGTACACTCAAGGTGTCAAAAGTTGCGTGTTAACTAGTAGTTTCAATAGTTATTCTTAGTTTACAATCAATCCTCAGACTTCTGGAGATTTGAAAGTTTTCATGTACAAAACCAGCGAAATTTTTCATACCAATTTTTTCGACAATAACCTTACATTCCATCAATATTCCACAATAATCGAGATAAAAACTACTCAGTTCAATTCTAGAAGAATTTATTACAAATTTATTACATAATTGTATATATTTATCACCCACACTAATGATATCAATGAAATAACAATTTCTCGAAACAAAGAAAATCAATTTCGTTCACAATAAAAATATTTTCTCCACTATATTCTGATATATTTTCTGAAACAATGAACATTACTACACAGAGAATTGACTTTTGTAATCAAATGAAGGCATTCCAGTTCTGGATTGCAATCTGTTTTTTCATAAATCCATCTCTAGATTTCCCCCCAATAACACATTGAGAAGCTTCTGTGACAGACTCGACATAACGTTCAACGGCGTGCGTGTGACATGGGAAATCAGATGGTAATAGATCCTCATTGTTAACCATTGTTCTGAGTTCCACATTAGGAATATTTTGAAGAAAAGGAGGTGGAGTTATCTGACACTCGTTCCATGCAATCATGTTGGCATAATCTTCGGCAGCGAAATTCAGTTTTGGTGGCTTAAGTACTCTGATAGAAGTAGATACGTTCTTTCCTCTGGCTCCTAGAATATATTTCAGAGGAAGTTCCATGACAATGTTAGAGAACTTCCTCTGGCATATGTTCTAGAAGCCAGAAGGAAGAACATATCTCCTCCCATCAGAGTATTAAAGCCACCAAAACTGAATTTCGCTGCCGAAGATTATGCCAACATGATTGCATGGAACGAGTGTCAGATAACTCCACCTTCCATTCTTCAGAATATTTCTAATGTGGAACTCAGAACAATGGTTAACAATGAGGATCTATTACCATCTGATTTCCCATGTCACACGCACGCCGTTGAATGTCGTGTCGTGTCTGTCACAGAAGCTCCTCAATGTGTTATTGGGGGAAAATCTAGAGATGGATTTATAAAAAAACAGATTGCAATCCAGAACTGGAATGCCTTCATTTGATTACAAAAGTCGATTCTCTGTGTAGTAATGTTCATTGTTTCGGAAAATATATCAGAATATACTGGAGAAAATATTTTCATTGTGAACAAAATTGATTTTCTTTGTTTTGAGAAATTGTTATTCCATTAATATCATTAGTGTGAGTGATCAATATATACAATTATGTAATAAATTTGTAATAAATTTTTCTAGCATTGAACTAAGTGATTTTTATCTCAATTATTGTGACATATTAATGGAATGTAAGGTTATTGTCAAAAAAATTGGTATGAAAAATTTCGCTGGTTTTGTACATGAAAACTGACTTTTAAATCTCCAGAAGTCTGAGGATTGATTGTAAACTGAGAATAACTATTGAAACTACCAGTTAACATGCAACTTTTGACGCCTTGAGTGTACCAATTTGATGTTTATTGTTTGATATGAACTTACATGATCATAACTGGATTATGGGAAAAGTAATCGAATGTTGATCATTTTCAACAGCCAGTAAAGGTTTGAAAGTACCCTGCAAGATTTTTCAAATCATTTTCCTCGCAATCAGCTGATCCAAGAGCAACTTCCAATCGCTATTATATAGTTGAATCCCAAAAAGAACAATTTGTCCGGGACACGCTACTGTATATTCAACCATCGAGCATTACAAATGTATCAACTGCGGTTGTCTCTCAATTCCAAGTACTCTCTGCGCATGAAATTACCGTCAAAAAATGTTCAAAGCCAAATGTTGATAATATTTTCTGTTTTGAATTCTTATACTGTTGAGCGAAATGAAATGACACTTTGTCAGGTATAAGCGTGATATACAAATATCATTAACTTTATTATAATATGAACGCGTACAAAAATGATGTGTCTTGGGTGAGAGTTCACGAAAGAGTGGCGTTAAGCCACATAGTAGCACAGCGTCGGTGTCGAACATAGCCGAAGAAGAACGAAAACGCACGAATGTACGTGTGCGTTACTTAATATGGCGCTACATTTGAATTTCAAGAATTATGGCTAAACATTCATAATTCAAAATTTACTCATTGAGCTGAAAATCGTACACAGCTGACCTTGAAAAGCTCCGGTTCCGAAAATAATACTATTACGAATCACTGAGTTATGCCTATAAAACACTTAATCGTAACATTTAATATTCAGTTAGTAATGATCGCAAATTACAATATCACATTATAAAAACAAAAAAAATAATTGAAATTTCACCCTACAAAACATTGATCTGCTCACAAGAATTCATTCTTGAACTATAAGTTATTGTTCAATCGGTAATACGCAAGTTTAGCGGTGAGTCGTACTAAAAAATCGCTTGGAGTTTTTATCGTAGCCGATCTAATCTCTCCATCGTTTCCTGGATGTACAGTCTCTACACGACCCATCAGTCATTGTAGAGTTGCAAGATTTGGTTGTTTGACGAGCACAAGTTGGCTTGTCTGTAATTGGATATCTTTATTGGCACACCATTTTGACCTTTCTTGTAGCGTATACAAATAATCAATACTCTAACGTTTCACAACAATTGACGTGATTTTTCAACTCGCTGCCATCGCGACAACCTATTCTCGTCAATATTACACAGATCAGGATGTGGTATTGCGTTGAGCGCTTCGCCAATTAAAAAATGACCGGGAGTCAAACAACCAAGATCGTTTGGATCCTCCGACAAAGGGGTGATAGGCCTTGAGTTCAGTATTGCCTCGATATCGCAAAATATAGTTTGTAGTTCTTCGAACGTAAGAACACTATCAGCAATCGTTCGACGTAAGTGTAACTTGGTGGATTCCACGGCCGTCTCCCAAATACCTCCAAAGTGGGGTGCATTGGGCGGAATGAAGTTTCAATCTATACCTGCGCTTAGGAAATATTCATTGAGTTAATTCTGGGTTTGCTCTTGGTTGAATAACACAAAAAATTCCTCCAAATCCTTGTTTGCACCCACGAATGAGGTTCCATTATCGGAATGAAGAGTTTGAACCTTTCCTCTTCGATCGATAAATCTTCCAAAGGCATTTAAACAGGACTCAGCAGTCAGATCGCCCACGAGTTCTAGATGTACCGCCTTGGTGGCCAGGCAACCGAAAACTGCCAGATGAGCTATAACCTTATGAGCCGTTCGACGCTTACCTTCCCGGATAAAAAATGGCCCTGCGTCATCGACGCCTGAACAAGAAAAAGGTCTGGACGGTTCGACCCGTTTAGACGGTAAGTTATCATCCCATCTAAACTTCTGAACCCTTAGGGTTACGTTTGAAACAAATTACACAATTCTGAACTCCAGAGTGCATATTCATTTCATGCTCCCTCTCAATTAACAGTCGGAACAGAAGAAAGTCGATGTACCTTAGGGAGCAAAATAGGATGCTCCGTTTCAAACGGTAAATTTTTGAGGCGACCGCCAACTCTGCCGACGCCATTTTCATCAATAAATGGAGACAAAGGTAGTAATTTGCTATGCTTATGAACAGGTCTATGATTGGATAGATCCTTCATCTCACTCTCAAAATGAATATATTGTACAGCCCTGCAAATCACAAGTAACGCATTATCGACTTCTCGTGGGCTCAGTTTTTCAGATAGAATTACTTGTTTATTGACACGTTCTTTTCCACTAATTTCTTGAATCGAAGCATATATGCCACAATCCGACAACATTCATTGATATCGAGATGTTTACTCAATAATTCTTCGATTATTGAAGTGTTGATGATAGTCGATAGTACGACGGTTTTCCTTTGTTCAAGGATTTCGTTATCAACAATGAAACTAGATTGTGGCCAATCTCTCGGATCAAGTTTGAGCCAACTTGGACCGTGCCACCACAAATCTGATCCCACGAGTGTCACTGGTTCCGAACCACGAGATAAAATATCCGCAGGATTGTCCGCAGACGGAATATGATGCCAATCCGATATTTTCGTAAGACGCTGGATTTCATCCACTCTGTTCGCAACAAATGTCACCCATTTCCTGGAGCAGGATGATATCCAATTAAAAGTCACGGTCGAATCGGACCAAAGAAATGTAGTAGACTGATAGTCCTCAATGTAACCCTTAAGCTTGTCCATAAGCTGGGCCAATAATAATGCCGCGCACAATTCAAGGCGAGGTGAAGATACGTTCTTTAAGGGTGCAACGCGAGATTTAGCGCATAATAAACCTGTATAAAATGAATTATCGTTGTTTCTTGAGCAAATATACACGCATGCATCATACACAGCCTGACTGGCATCACTAAAACCATGCAACTGAAAGTTAGTGTCAGTAGGATTCGAAACCACAAATCGCGGTATCTCTACCCTATTAAGAGAACTAAATTAGTTTTTCATATGCATCCATCAAGTATGCATGTGCATTCATCACAATCATTTTGCCACAATTCTTCAATAGTCAATTTGGCCACAACAATAATTGGCGCAATGAGGCCAAGCGGATCGAAAATCCTAGAGATATGGGATAAGATGTTACGTTTTGTTGTACGCTCTGAATCACAGTCATCGTTTATGAAATAGTGAAATATATCTATGGATGCATTCCAACGCACTCCAAGTACCTGAGTTTGAATTTCTTCATCGAAGTTGATTGCATTCGCACTATCTCTAATTTGAGGAGAATCTAAAACTTCCGTAGCGTTGCCCATTTATTTGGCGAAAGACATCCACGTTCCATTATCTCTATGATTTTATCTCGCACCGTCTGCATTTGCTCGATTGTATCCGCACCGGGCAATCAGTCGTCAACATAGCAATCACGAGCTACATGTTGCGCAACCATAGGGTAATTAATGCCTCCCTTTTCAGCTGAGAACTTCATACACCTCGTTGCAATATAAGAAGCTGGTGCAGTCCCATAGTTCAAGGTGAGAAGCTCATACGCATCCAACGGATCATTAAGACTATCACGCCATACGATACACGGAAAGAAGGAAACAGCACTGGTTACTGTCCATAACAGCAATCGATTGGAAAACAAATGAATACACGCTTGAATGATAGAGGTTAGCACGATCACAGTGATGTGTACGGCAGTGAAATTCGTCAATGCTGCCTGGACATTAACGGTTACTGGGAGACGCAGTAATGAATGGCGTGAATTTGATTTTTCATTTTATTTCAATGAATTACTGCGATTCACAGTAAACATTGCTGTTTTCTTTTTTCCGTGTACGTTGCAAACGAGTTTGAGTCGAATCGATCAATATCTGACGGTACATCTTAGTGATGTCCGCCGTCATAACAAATCTGAAAGTTCTGAATCTAATAAGTATAGATATCAAATCTTGTTGGACAATTGGTCCTACCATAAGCGCATCATTCAACGATATTCCCGTATCCCTTTTGTATGAGGCATCAAAAACGACGCGCAATTTGGTTGTGGCGCTGGATAATTTCATCACACTATGATGAGGTGGATAAAAATTTGGAGCAGCGTCTGAGTCATTGATTATTTCCATTTTTTTCATATGATTCAATGATATATATTCACGCATGAACTTACTGTATTGATCTCTGATTGATCGATCTTTGCCCAGACGTTTCCCCACTCTCCAAAATCGATTGATTGCTATTGACCTTGAATTTCCAATCTGTTGAATGATTCCATTGATAGTAGGCAACTTCACAACAAACCGTCCCTCTTCGTTTCGGGTAACATGTTGCAAAAAATGCTCTTCACAAAGTTGCTCGTTCAGAGTGGAATTATTTGATTTTTCGGATATATCGTCCAACTTCCAAAATTGATCTCATTAAATTTCAAGTCCCTATCTTGAGTTACCAAACAAAAATTATTGACCCTCTGCGATTCGTACTGATGTTGCAACATTCTACCCGCTTGTATCCATCCTAACTGGGTCCTTTGAATCAGAGGATGCTCGTTGGAAGCCTTGATCTGACCAACACAGAGTGAATTCCGAAACAGATCTACCCCAATTAATATATCAATATTCGATGGCACGTTGAATTGCGGATCGGCTAATCTGATATTACCGGGAACCTTGATGTCAATTTTAGGGAAAGAAACAAATGGAAGTTCCTCAGTGATTCTATCGACAACAATGCAATCAGATTCAGCAGTGAAGGAATTGATGCGCGATTTTATTTTTATGCTCATCATTTGATTTGCAGACGAAACCGTTCGAAACATGGTAGAAACCGATATGTTGATTGGTCAGGCCTTGAATCCCAACGATTCAAGCAATTCTCGTGATATAAAATTCGCTTGCGATCCCGAATCGAGTAATACACGCGCAGTATGTTGCAGGCCAGTAACGTCATTCACATACACTAGAGCTGTTGACAACATAGCATTATTAACCTTTTTCATATATGTGTGACCTGATATGACTCGCGACGATGTAGCCTCATTAGTTTGTTTATTATTATTACTCGATGTAGTCGAATTCACATTATTCGCCTTATTGATATGCAAAATATGTATAGACTATTATGTTTGGCCCCGCACTCTTTGCAAACGCCTGAAGTACATTTCATTGCACCGTGATTTGGAGTACGTAAACAATTCGTACATAATTTATGTTTTCGAATTTCTGCGACTCGTGAATCTACTGGTAGTTTGGAAAATTCAGCACGAAAATTAATTGGGTGTCCACCCTCAGAATAGCCACATTTACCCTTTGTAGTGACCACGTGAGTGGCTGTATGGTGTTTCGATGTAGACTGCTGCTGAGCAGAATTTTTAGAACTGCTCAAAACAAACTTGTTAATTGAAACTTCTAATGCTAAATATTTTTGAGTTATAAAATCTAACAATTTCTTCAAGGTCGGAAGCTCTGTACTAGCTAATGACGCTTGCCATTCTCGAGCTGTTATAGAATCTAGTTTGGAAACTAAAATGTATACCAGTATATCATCCCATGAGTCGGTTGGACGCTGAAGTGATTTCAAAGTGCGTGTATGTGTCAGCGTAGTATCAACTAATTGTTTCAGTTCTCGCGAATTTTCTTTTTGTATATTCGGCAATTCAAGGATTTCCTTTACATAAGTGTGAACTATTACACGATTATTAATCAATCTTTCCTGCAATAACTCAAACGCAGTATCGTAATTCTCGTCTGATATTTCAATCGATTGAATTACGTCAGATGCCTCACCAACAAGTGCGGATTGGAGATATTGAAATTTCTGTGTTTCCCTAATGCAGCATTGTCATGGATAACTGATTTGAAAACGTTGAAGAATGGTATCCATCCATCATATCTGCCTGAAAATTTAGGTGAATCTAGCTCAGTCAATTTGACTTGTAATCCAGGATTTTAATCCGCCGCGATTTGTTGATTATTATGCGGTTGCACGATTGCTTATATCTTATTCGCGTTTCTTGGTGCGATGATGGAACTCAACCTAGCTGCTATATTATAATATGTATTTTCAAACCCTTCTCTATCTTGTATTTCGTTTTCATCAATTATTTCGATTTTGGTTTGTACGTCGTTATATTCCTCCCAGAGAACTTCTAACCGTTTCTTACGTTCAACTAGGTGAGCTATTATCTCTGGGTTTACTTCGGTCAACCCATCCATATACGTTTTCCTAAATAAATCCTCGTACATGAGGATTTAATTGTAGTACGTTGTCTTTTCAATGCTGTAACCTCAGCCATATTTGCTGAATCAATGCAACACTGAACCCAATCACACTGAATAATTGAGCTTGAATTGCTTAGTACTAAATGTTATTTGATTTACATTGAATATGATTTGAATTGATAATGAAATTTCTTTATGCAGTTTCGAGAGAGAAGTCATATACGCAGTGAATGTACGACAGTCATCGCCTTACCCTGCCACTTACTACCTCAGCTAAAAACATGGATGATTTCCACAATTTTTGTAGCAAAGGTAGTGAGTGTCAGGGTCAGGCGATGTCTCTTGTACATTCACTGCTTTTCCTCTCTCTGACGAAGAATTTCTATTGAATATCTGGGGAGTGCTCATTCCAGTATGTATATAGTTCACTGACTATGAGCGAACACATTGATTGAATAGGTACGTGAATCTAGTATAAACGTTGAATCACTTGATTATATTATAAATTTCGAATCTTTGACATGAAACAATATACGTAAATATTCGCAATTGAATACTACCAGGAAGTGTTGAAAATATTTAAATGAAACGAAACTTTCTTGTTTGTACTTAATACAGTAAATATGTATTGATAAAAAACTCTCCGTTTTGAATAATCATTGATAACTTGCCAGACGACGAGGATGTAAACACTAACCCACGTTGAATGTACGAACACTGCAGCCCTCTGTTGATTGCCGTGTGAACTACGTAGTGGCGATGTCGAAAATAATCATGGCGACAGACCCGATGACGTCATGTGATAATCAAATAGGGTCGCTCCTGCAGCCGATTGTATAGATGAAGCCCCTCGCGTATAAATGAAGCGATGTTGAACCACTCGAGCTGCTTATACATCGATTCGTGATTGAGTGCGAATCTGTTATCACGAATATTTCGTGAATGTCGTTGATTTACTGAAAGTCAGCTTGATGGCTGATATCGATTTGGATATATGTCGATCCAATATGGCGTGCCGTGTTCCTCGGGGACTGCTCCCGACAACGCCCAGACACACAAATGCTTTGTCTCTTATAATACGCTGTTTTTGATTCGTATGTCTCATAAGCACTTTCATATGGAATTGTTCCTTGTTTATGAACAGCGTATTTTACTTCACACCCGAACACGAGGAATGGACTGTATCAATAAACCGACGCGTTCAATGCGACATAACCGATGTGACGCGATAATTGAAAGTTTAATTGAATATATTTAGCTCAATCCAGGGTCGTAAGAACCATGTTTTGAATTCTTATACTGTTGAGCAGAATGAAATGGCACTTTGTCAGGTATAAGCGTGATATACAAGTATCATTAACTTTATTATAATATGAACGCGTACAAAAATGATGTGTCTCGGGTGAGAGTTCACGAAAGAGTAGCGTTGAGCGACATAGCAGCACAGCGTCGGTGTCGAACATAGCCGAAGAAGAACGAAAACGCATGAATCTACGTGTGCGTTACTTAATATGGCGCTACATTTGAATTCCAAGAATCATGGCTAAACATTCATAATACAAAATTTACTTATTAAGCTAAAAATCGTACATTTCCTGTCGAACAGGAACAGTTACAAATCGGAAAAAGCTACAGATGGGAGCTGATTACGAGGAAAATGAAGAAGGAATTTGTTGAAGAATAAATCTGCCCATGGAGAAAAGGAAAGTAATGTTGAAAAGCGGAAGGAAGTGAGTAAAGTACTTGTAATGTTCCCAGATAACATCTTGGTATCAAATGAATAACCAGCAATCAACCAAACCACGTCTCCGAATCATGAATATTGTCACAAAACTGAAGAAGGAGAAAATGACCATCAAATGATCCTGACTCCAGAAGATTCATTGTCGTGTATTTCTTTCGTTGATTCGCAATCAGCTGAATCTTTCCAAATTATTGATACCAAGCATGGAAAGCAGCAATATCATATTCATTTCTATGGGAATGATCAAATCCCTCAAGATGAAACCGTTGATGAAACAAAACACTCAAAAATTATTGAACGAAAAAGAAACGACCATGTGTATGAAACAACTGATCGAAAACGGAAAAAATAAAACTCAGTTCTGAAGAATGAAAAATATCATAATGCACGTAGAGGAGAAGTGATAGAAGCAACGAAGGAACAATCCAAAATACACAAAACAGATGTATTGGAAAAAGCAGAAAGTATTATTCACTGAATGAAACAGGAATTTTAAGAAATATTGAAACTACGCGAGAAACACAAGAATTATCATAAAACCAATTGAAAGAGACTGCTTGGAGAACAAAAAACTCATTATAAGATTAATCAAGAGGGAGTGAATGAGGAAGGAAGGAATTATTACGGGAGAAATAAATCTTATATTCTCGAAAACCTGAAGCCTATTATATTGTACATCGAGAATATCGCCTCAGAAAACTTGAATCTTTTACTTCTGCGGAAGCTATAATAAGCAGAATCATCGTATTGCTTTAGTGAACAATAAAATACCGAGTACATGCACCAAAGAAACGTATATCAGAAACTCATCAAAAATTCTTTTATCATCTTTGGGAGCAAGTCGAGTAGAAGCTCAACATATAATTGGATAATGCTTCCATGTGAGAGAGATAGATACTTTGGGAATGGAAAAATCATTGAAAGAACTTAAACAAAAGATGGAAGTTGCTCCGAATCGTGCAGTAGAATGTTCAGAACTTGATGAGCAAATCAACGCGTCATGTGGAAAATCAATGCACACTTTTGAGAGACCATATATTCCCTTCAAATGTTCAGATTCCGTGGTGATGATGATAAACTCGGAAGGCCACAGTACGGATATTTCACCCGTTTTGAGATTAAAAAATGAAACAAATAAAACCTGGTCCTGTAGTTATCTTTGTAAGACAGAAAGTCTGAGAGCTTTTGATCATTTACAAAGTTTCTTTCAACAGTTGCTGAATTGTTCGTTGGGAGAAACGTAACAACCGTCTTTTCAAGTGCACAATTGTTGTCATAGCATAAACACTGGAAGACTCGGCCACTCTCATGTTTGTTACATAGATCTTAACTCTCGCAGTTCAAAATCCCTAGCTCTTGAAATCTTATCATCTCATTTTCCAGGCTTACGGAATATAAAGAGAATCATGTACAGAGTCACTCATTCTCAAAAGTTTTTGAATGATTTGGATGAAGCTTCAATTGATGACGATCTGACGAATAACGTAGGGGAGAGTGGAGATGAAGATCCTGCTTCCATACAATTTGGTATTGAGAATATTGCAAAACACACTGGAGCTCTAGGTTCCTATGATTGATGGAATGGTTTGTTCAGCTTTGATGGATTGCAAGACAATATGCGACAACAGAATGACACTTCTTGTAGAGATATGCTACCGAGGAGTCGCATAGGAGTGATTGTTGATTCAGACATCAGAGCCTCACAGTCCTGACAAATAAATTTCCACACATCAAGTTGCAACAGCCGATTGAATGAACTGTGATTATTTCCTTCACAGTGTTCCAGATGCAGTTTGTTTGCTTCCTACGTGTGTGCAATGTGACGTTCTGGACACAGCAATACTTAACCGACTTCCTTCGGAAGAAATATAACCAATCGCTTGATATATCACACATTGTGCACCTTATTTGAAAAAGGTTTCGAAAGAGATATGTTCAAATGATGACGACACTTCTCGTACAGCGGAACCAACAAGAATTATGATTGTCAAATTAGAGGCAAAAATTATGATGAGGAGAAAAATTAATGTTACTTTGGGGCTTGTTAATGGTACACTGGGGGAATTGTGTCTGTTCTTCGAGGTGCTAATAACGAGATCGAAAACTTCAAAATTGTTTCAAATACAGGGATCAAACATACAATGGAGCGCGTAAGTGGTCAATTTGAAGTGATGAACAAAGGATTCGTCATAAGAAAACGATTCTCGATAAGTTTCAGTCACGGTATGACTATTCACAAAGTTAAGGACTGAGTTTACAGCATGCGATCATCGCAGCTGTCAATTAAATATCCGCTCGTGGCCAAGTGTATGTTGCTCTTTCACGAGTCAGCACGTCGCAAGGATTAAATCCCATCAATTCTGATCTCCCTCCTGTAAAAGTGCACGTATTAGCTATAATAGAATACAATCGATTGCGAAGAATATATAGACCAGATCTTACGACCATAGGAATTTCAGAACAACGTTCCCAAAACGTACTTGATAGTGTATGGAACATTCCCATCGAGGTACTCAGGGCCAAAATACTGATGATGAATCAGAAACCACAGACATTCATGTATTGGATATAATAGGTATCCTTAATGTTGATGGTGTTCATTCTGACGTGAATGCAGCAATGCAATGTATATTATACTGTGCTTCAATGACGAAACAATTACCTTCATCTTACCCCATCATCATCATCATGAAGTAATCAGTCTTACGACTGGTTTGATGAAACCCTCCACCCCTGTCTATTATCCGCCAAACGTTTAATTTCTACATATCTACTACATCCCTTGTCTTGTACGATTTGCTTCATATAACTTGCTCTAGGTCTACCTTTACCAGTTTTACCATTCATTTTCCGTTCCAATATTGTTTTCAATAAACTCTCATGCCGTAATGTGTGTCCTATAAGATTGCTTCTCCTTTTCACGATGTGTTTCAAAAGATTCCTTTCTTCATTCATCTGCTCGAGTACTTCTTCATTTTTGACTTTGTCTATCCATTTTATTTTCAGCATCCTCCTATAACACCACATTTCAAAAGCTTCAAGTCTTCGTTGATCAGTTTTCCCCATTGTCCAAGTTTCGCAACCATATAATGCTGTGCTCCAAACGTAACTTTTCAAGAATTTCTTCCTTACTTCCAAGCTTATATTTTTTGAGCATAATAACTGTCTCTTTTGATGGAAAGCCTGTTTCCTTTGTGCTATTCTTGCTCTTATATCTCTTTCGCTTTTGCCGTTCTCTGTAATTATGCTTCCTAGATATTTGAATTCTTTCACCTGTTCAATTGTCTCGGTATCTATTTTGATTCTCGTTCTTCTAGCTGTTTTCGCTGCTGTACACATCATGAATTTTGTTTTGTCTTTATTTATATTCATACAATAGTTTTCCAATAATATTGTTCTCATGGTGTTGAGAATATTTTCTAACTCAGTACTACTCGTGGCCAATATAGCTATGTCATCCGCGAATCTCAACATACTTATATTTTCTCCCTGAATCTGTAATTTCGATTGAATTTCCTCCTTCACTTCGTTCATTGCTTCTTCTATATATAAATTGAACATCAGTGGCGATAATGAGCATCCTTGTCTCACCCTCTTCTTATCTGTGCTTCCCTTCCTGACCCTCTATGTCTATTATTGCACTTTGATTCTTATATAATTCGTATATTATTCTTCTATCTTTATAATTTATTCCCACCTTCTTCAGGATCGCAAACATCTTCTCCCAGTCCACATTATCGAAAGCCTTTTGTATATCTACAAAACCTATGTACACAGATTTCTTCAGCGCTATCCTTTTCTCTATTACTGCCCTGAGTGCTAAGATTGCTTCTCGCGTTCCCCTATTTTTTCTAAAACCAAACTGATCCTCTGCCAATCTACTCTCTATTTTATTTTCCATCCTCCTGTATATAATTTTGGTCAGTATTTTCGAAGCATGTGAAGTTAAACTGATCGTTCTGTAGTTCTCGCATTTGTCTGCCCCTTGTTTTTTCGGGATAGCGACAATTTTATTCTTTTGGAAATCTTCCGGTACTTCTCCTTTTTCGTACATATCTCTAATCAATTCAAACAGTGCGTCGCGAGTTCCTTCACTGGAGGCTTTTATAAGGTCCGCACTTATGCCATCTATGCCTGGTGCTTTATTATTTTTCAATTCTTTCAAAGCCTTGTCGAATTCAGATCTCAATATCGAATCTCCCAATTCTTCCTCATCTACATCCTCCTCCTTCTCTAATAGTGCTATATCATCGTTTCCTCTATACAAGTCTTCCAAATGATTGATCCACTGTTCTATTTTCTCTTCCGTTTTTATCAATTGTCGTCCTAGAGAGTTTCTAATCTTATTGCTTCTAGATTTCATTTGTCCGAAAAATCTTTGAATAATCCTTTATGCTTCATCTATTTTTCCTAAATGCAATCTTATTTCTATTTCCTGACATTTCTCTTCTAACCACTGTTCTTTTGCTTCCCTTGATTCTCTTATTATTTTATTTCTCAATGATTTGTATCGTTGCTGGCCTTCTTGGCTATCATTATTCTTGTATTTTCTTCTTTCATTTATCAATTCTAAAATTTCTCCCGTTATCCATGGGTTTTTAGCTTCTACTCCATCATTCTTCAAAATCTCATCCGCACATTCTCTTATATTCCCCTTCATCTTTGTCCATCTCCTCTCTATTCCCAAGTCTTTCTCTTTTTGATCTCCCAATTTTTCATCCAACATTTTCTCGAATGCCTCATGTGTTTGTTTTTGCTTGAGGTTCTTCAAATCCCATCTTTTCTGCATTTCCCTTTTCTTCTTCAGAGATTTGAATTTCAGAGAACATTTCATCATCAACATATTATGATCACTATCTATATCTGCACCGGGATAAGTTTTACAGTTTTTCACTTGGTTTCTAAATCTTTGTTTCACTAATATGTAATCAATTTGGTATCTTGCTGTATCTCCTGGCATTTTCCAAGTGTAAATTCTTCTTGGATGATTTTCGAATAAAGTGTTTGTGAAAACCATCTTATGATTTCCACAAAATTCGACTAAATGTTGTCCTCTATCGTTCCTCCTCCCTAACGCGAAATCTCCCATAATGTTGTCCTCTTTTCCTTGTCCTACTACCGCATTCCAATCCCCCATCACTATCAAATTCTCTTCTCCCTTCACATATTCTATCACTTCTTCTATTTCTTCGTACGTTTTTTCAATATCTTCCTCCGAATATGCAGATGTGGGCATGTATACTTGGACTATGACTGTGTCTACCGGTTTTGTTCTGATTCTAACCATCATCACACGTTCATTATGTTGCAAATAATTTTCTATTCTATTTCCTACTCTTTTATGCATTACAATTCCTACACCTGCTTGACCGTTCTTTGATCCTGTATGAATTATTCCATAATCCCCACTCCAGAAATCGCCCTCTTGTGGTCATCTCATTTCGCTAATCCCCATCTGACCCCAATAACATCATAAATATTTTGATCGAAAACTATGAATTGCACAAAAAACTTAATACCACAGATTTGAAAACGTCAGCGGGTTCAAAATATTTGGATAATCAATCACAAGATGCAGGAGAATTCATTGCTTCTATTTGTGAAAATTCAATGGTTATTGAGAATTCAGTGAGGCAACAAATCACTCCTACAATTAGATGTACAAAATGTAGATATACCGGAAATTTTACAAGTATAATGTGTATTATACGCCTCGCACTACCTCTGATACCAAAAAATCATTTGAGTTCCAAGAAGTACTCAAGTCTCATTTTTCAACATGGACAACTTCTCCAGATCCTTGTCACAATTGTAATAAAATGCGTTAAATTGAAAAATCAGTCATCACAGCATCAGAAGAAGATGTAATCGTTCAATTGATGTTATTTAATCACAATGATGTTGACGAAACGAAGGTAGAAAACATAAACATTGAAGCAGTGCCGAACTCAAAAATACAAATTCCAGAAAACTTCTATGAAGTTATCGTGGTTGTTTTTCATCAGGGTGAAAGTTTTTCTAAAGATTATTATACGTGCATTTTACGAAGTTAGAGTACGGAATGGATATCAATTCATGATCTGCAAGTTGGAGAACGACATTGGGCACGTAATGCTGAGAACTCATATATATGAAAAAATATATTCCTTGGTAAAGTAACAATTCATTTGATCATAAAATGCGAATTCAATTTCTGTCATCTTGTATACGTAGATGGTTTTGGAGAATATAGAAGACCTGTATGCCCCAAAAGAACAGAAACCATCAGGAACGTCTATTGAATATTCCTGGACGTAAGCGAACGTTCCTTGAACATTCCCAGAGGTTTGTGTTCTCTTGGAGTAGTAGATCAACCAACCAAACATTTTGAAAGGATTCTTCTGGGAGATTGTAATAGATATCTCAAAGAATTCTCAAACATATTTTGTACAGTATAGAAGGATATCTTCAATCAGATATCTTGGGGATATCTCTTTTTGTTGCACGAAAAATATTTGACATCTCTTTGAGATATTCTTTAAAATGGTTCAAAAGAGTAATTGAAAAGTTATTTTCAGCTCCATCCCAAATGATACACATAGTATCTTGTCAAGAAGGTTTCTTTTGGATACCATGAAGATATTGTCTGCAACTTTCCTTCGTCCGGGAAATTATTCCGTTTTGATTTCTCCACAATGATGTCTTGAAAACACCGGATATGTTGGATACAAAACATGTTTAAGCCATCCAACTAGTCGTAAGGTAGACCATGGTTGACCCGAAGTGCAGTACACCCGAAATCATTAATCCTGAACGAGATAACCCCGACAACAGATTATTTGTTACTAGCTGTACGTGGATGAAAAGAAATATGATCAAAATTTTGTCAGGTTCAGGTCTACTGCATTATGGGTCCATTGCACTTCGGTTCAACTATGGTACACTAGTCTCAGGTATGTTCGAATCCTCATTGTCAAGAATAAATTATCGAAAATCGTAGGCTGCTCGGAGCGTTGTGAGCTGCTTTGAGCACTGTGAGCTGCTTCCAGTGCCAACTTATCGGTCAACTGATACTTAGCTCCCGGATTGATTCACATGTGAATTTGTTCATGAGAATTCGCTTTCCTTCCTTTCTTTTGTGTATTCTCTCAATCGATTATCTTTTTAATCAATTTGACATGAGTATTCCACCTTCATTTGTTTTCAATCGGAGTGACATTCAGAAGAAGAGTTGAAATCCCTACAAAAGAAACTCCAAAGAAGTGAAAAATAACGCCAAGTACATAAAAATACGGTCAATATTGAAAAGAAGAAACAAAAAAAACATCATGAATGAAAATACTCCTATATTCAGAATTGTGATTGGATACAACACCCCCATTTGGAAAAAAACATGTGCAATCATTATCAGCTGCCAAGTACATTTGGTGATCCGAATGGTATGTTAACGAGTTCTCAAATATTGCAACTTCAGTGTGTTCAAATTGTATTCAGAGTGATCTTCCAAAAACCCTCTGAAGAATAGGTGGAAAGTGAAGAATAACACCAAATTCTAGGAACCATACAAATGTTCCACAGTGAAATTTGAGGAGGAATCCTTGAAAAAAATATTCCACTCTTTCCGGGAATTGACTTTATATAACAAATATGTCATTGAAAAAAGATGTGAAATCAATATCAGGTACCAAGTACATTTGGTTACCTGAGTAGGATTTGAAGATTTTTTGTACGTGGTACGGAAAGTGAAAAAAGCGTTCAAAGTGGTTGGTATCCAAGGATTTCTGCACATAGTACGAAAAGTACAAAAAAGGGCATTCAAAGTGGTTTATGATTGATGAAACACATCTCCGTTCTGAACAAATATACGAGGGTGGATTGATAAGTTTCCGGCCTGACCAAGAAAAACAACGTTTTTAAGAATTTTTTTTTTTTATTTCTCAACATAATCTCCTCCAAGGCTGATACATTTCTCATAGCGGTGTTCTAGTCTAGTAATGCCATCTCTATAGACTGATTCGTCAAGCTCCTCAAAATACCCATTTACAGCTTCGATTACTTCTTCATTGTCCGCAAATCTCTTACCGCCAAGCCATTTTTTGAGGTTAGGAAACAGATAATAGTCACTCGGGGCTAGGTCTGGAGAGTAGGGAGGGTGCGGCATTAATTCAAACTTCAGATCGTTGATTTTAGCCATCGCAACGATTGACGTGTGCGCTGGTGCGTTATCGTGATGAAACAAGATTTTTTTCTTCGCCAGATGAGGTCGTTTAATTTTCACTTCGTGGCTCAAACGTTGCAATAAGTCTGCGTAGTATTGACCAGTGATAGTTTTACCCTTTTCAAGGTAATCAATGTATATAATACCTCTTGCATCCCAAAAAACAGTAGCCATAACCTTGTTCGCCGAAAAAATTGTTTTTGCCTTCTTTGGAGTTGGTTTCCCTGGTCCAATCCACTGTTTAGACTGTTCTTTGGTTTCAGGAGTGTAGTGGTGGACCCAAGTTTCGTCAACGGTTACGAATCGACGCAAAAATTCGCTTGGATTACGCTTATACAACGCCAAATTGGCGGTAGAAATGTTCTTTCGAATCAATTTTTGGTCGACTGTTAGCAAACGCGGCACCCATCTTGCACAGAGCTTTTCCATATACAAATGTTGGTGCAAAATATTTTGTACACGTTCATATGACATCTTACAGGTCTCAGCTATCTCACGAACTTTTAATCTGCGATCTTTCAGCACTATTTGATGGATTTTTTCGATCATATCTGGAGTTGTGACCTCAATGGGGCGTCCTGAGCGAGGCTCATCAGAGGTGCTCACACGACCCTTTTTAAACTCGGGAACTCACTGCTTAACGGTTGAATATGATGGGGAGGATGTCCCCAGTGTTGAGTCCATCTCTTCTTTAATTTCCTTCGGCGTTAACCCCTTCGAATAAAAGTATTTGATGACAGCACGATTTTCCAGCTTTTCCATTTTTACGAAAAACACAGAGGCGTCTTGGTCAGCGTGCTCTCAAAAATAAACTAACATGGCGATCGGACTGAAACTATAGCTACAAGCTATCTAAAGATGGTACTATAGAACGCCACCTCAAGGTAGGCCTAGTGGCGCCATTTCTTGGTCAGGCCGGAAACTTATCAATCCACCCTCGTATAAGAGGAAGTAGAACAAACGATAGACTTACACATTTCACATACTAGAGACAGCTCTGAGTTATGTAAAATCAAACTCTCTGATCGGTTTTTTTAATGTTTTGAAACAGGGCTGACCTTTAACCATGCGAGGCCCAATTGCCAATACTTTTGTAGAGTTCCCAAGTATAGACGAAGTGCTATCGAACAAACGTGAAGGAACGTGATATTTCTAAATTAGGTAGAGAAAAACAATGTATACATGAATCATATACAACTTATATCTAAACTTCATGAAATTGAATACAAATTAAATGATTTTGAAAATCTTTCCACCCACGCAGCGCGTGGTCTGATTTGATGAAATCAGTCCAATCGGCTTGAAGCCAACCCTGTTCCGAAATTCACGTCAATGCGGGGCACTTGGCGTGGCTGATAGCAGAAATTTCAGCCTCCTCTATGTGCAGATGAATTTCTATGAAGCATTGAACAAGGAACTTGAATGATATGCTTGGGACAAAAGAAAGAAGACATTTTCCTCCATAAAAAACGCTAGGAGAGCTGGACACGTGAGATCCGACACCGGGACGAGTTATAGAACGGCAACAACACAAGAACCAAGGATGAGTACGGGAGACCTTTACACACGGATAGGAAAAAAAGACCAGAATCGATCCCAATCAACAAACGAACAGTTGTCCCAACCGGAATCGAGAATGTAAGAACTCATGCCGACATCCCTGGTCGGACGCATCAGAATCATTCAACGACTGAGTTCCTGAATTCGACTTTGCCATTAGACTCGATTATGGATAGATTTACCAGGTGTATTGTATGTAATTGTGGAGGATTAAAAGAGTCATGCAACATTCTGAAATCATTGGAAGCAGAATTTATAGGAATATGAGAAACTCCGCAGGTGGCACCGTGCTGTTTAGGAAAAATTATTAGTGGTAAGTATCATTGTAGCCGGGCTGATGCCTTGAAGGATAAAAGCGTCGGCAGACCTAGCGGAGGGTTACTTCTACTGGCAACGAAACAGGTTCCTCATCCGGGAATCATTGATACAAGTGATTCAATTGGAATAATCAAACTTGCTAATATATTTATGATATTTGCGGATATATATTTCAACCCTCCGCTGGATTTGACGCACGCACTTGACATCTTCCAAATAACAATCGCAGAAATCTTGCAAAATTATTCAAGCGACATGGTAATACTTGGCGGTGATTTCAACGCAAGAATTGCTAATAGTAATGATTTGGCAGGCGATCTTCTTGACACTCAGCGAACTTCATGTGATAGGATTTGTAATCGCAGGGGCCTTGAATTTATAGATTTTATGGAAGGCAATGGATTTGCGGCAATTCACGGAAGATCCTAAACCGATCGACCAGCTCAATTTACTTATGTGAGTCAGGTGAGCTGCAGCGTGATTGATTCGTTTCGGGGGACAATGGAAAATCTCAATATCATGAATGACCCGGAGGTGATACACGCACCTATCATTTCAGATCATTTTTCACTACAACTGAAAATCTCTGGTGGTATGAGAGGAAAAGCTCTCAGTTCATACACGCTGCAACTCTCCGGCACTAATAAAATCCATTGGCAACAGAGCAAACTGGATTCTTACTACCAATCCCTCCTCTGGTCTCCGAAAATCCAGGTAGACTTTTTAATCCGAATATTGATAGAATGACAAGAAATATGACTGAAGCATTGAGCGAGGCCTGTACTTCAGCAGGAATGTTCAATGAAACCGGACACAGAACATCAGGAACGCGGGCTTCTAGATGGTTCAATAAAAGTTGCCGCGATGCCAAGTTCGCCTATAAGCGTATTCTCAGACAATGTAGAGAATGTAATTTTGAAGATAGATCTGCTGTTGAGGGAACGTTAACCCAGAAGGAAAGGTATGATCCATCCTGGAAGTAACAAAGCCTAATTATGAGGAACTTGAAACAAAACCTGGCCAATGCTAGGAATGCGAAGATGTTCTGGCAAGCTATTGCTGGGTTCAAAACCAATTCATTCAACCCTATGAAAATTCCCATGGTTACCTGGCACAGATACTTCAAAGAAAATTACGGGGACAGGCTTGAATCGAATGAGTTACTGATAGGTGTGAGGCACCCAATGCTGGACTCTGAGTTCACTTTGGGTGAATTGCAAGCGTGCTTGGCTGGGTTGGAAAACTCGAGAGCGCCGGGGATATATCGACTGCTCAATAAATGTTACAAGAATTTGCCAGCTCACTGGCAGCTCCATCTTCTCACCTTTTTTAATAGAGTTCTCCACGAGGGAACCATTCCACAACTATGATCAAAGACCCTATATCCGATGCTGTACAAGAAAGATGATGACAAAGATCCACACAATTACACATCTATTGCACTGATGTGTAGCTCACTTGGAATTTTCACAACATTATTAAGGGACCGTCTTTCGAAATAGGGTGGAGAAGCAGGTATAATACCGGAATGCCAGACCGGTTTTCAAAAAGCAAGAGGATGTGATAATAATATCTTTGCAGTTCCGGCAACGATACAGGCGAATCCGAGACATAGAGGAGCAACTGTTTATGCGTTGGTTATTGATTTTGAAACGGCATTCGATTCAGTTAGGCATGATTGACTGTGGAGTAAATTGAGTATTTCAGGTATCAGTACTAAATATATTAGGATTTGAGAGAATTTATACAACTTGCCAGTAGGTCAAGTGAACCAAATGCAAGTATTTTCAGAAGAATTCGAAATTACCGAAGGAGTTCCGCAAGGCGAGTCCTTGAACCCACCACTCTTTATTCTGTTCTTAGCTGATATAAAGGAATTCTTCAGGAGGGATGGTTGTGAAGGCTGAAGTGAAGGCGCCTCCATCGACTTATTGATGCTTCTTTATGCTGACGATCTGGTCATCTTCTCACACTCTTCCGCTGATTTGAGGGAGAAATCGAAGATTCTTCTTGGACAATGCTGCGAAACGAATGGATTAATAGTCAATACATACAAAACAAAGATTATTCCGTTCAACAGAGCTGAGAGCATTAGAATACCTAAGAAACAAACTTACTCTATCGGTCAAGAGCGTATAGAAGTAGTTGGAGTTATAGATTACTTAGGGATCGAATTTCGCAGCTCGGCATTGGGACTTGGTACAGCCGAAAAAGCAATCGAGGAGGCTAGACTGGCGTCCGTTGCCGTACCAGCATAACGGGCTGAGAGCGAGTCGGACGCCTGGGATACTAAGAGGTTTCTCTTTGACGCAATGGTTACATCTGGACGACTGTATGGGGTACTAACCTAGGAACCCAGGTACCTCGACAAAATAGAAGTTATTCAGGTAGAATTCTACAAAAAACTACTGACACTCCTGAAGTATACACCAGGATACGCGCTGAGACTGGAGCTAGGAATTCCGCTTATCACTCACAGAGCCATGAAATTAACTTGGAATTGGCTCAAAAAACTACTCGTCATGACGCGAAATCGAATACCCAGGTGGTGTTTCTTTCGACTGGACCACCTTTCGAGATTACTATCAAGTGATGCAAGATGCAATTGGGCGCTGCGAATCCGAGATTTCCTAAGAACCACAGGGTTCCTACAGCTCTGTGACACAATAAATTGAACAGAAATGAAACATAACGAAGAAGCTATATTCCGAACTTATGAACAACAGCTGAAGATCAGACTGGGAAAGGAACAGGAAATCCTCATTTTGCCAGAATACATCATTAATTAGTCTCTCTCCGAATCCTACCAATTATCTCTGAGTGACAAGTCCTATACAGTGGCAGAGGATTTCAGCCAATCTTAGATTGGCGAACAATTATGAGCTGAGGATTAACGTGAACAAAATCATGTACTGTATTAATCCAAACCATATATGCTTGACACGTCGTTTAATAAGTCCCGGGACTAACAACGGAAACAACATTTTCTCTCCAAAAATCATTTTTCTTCATCAACATAATCTTCTTTTGAAGTGATACATATTTCCCAACGCTTTTCCAACATTTCTATACCATGTTCATAGAAGAATTTATCCTTTGCTTCAAAATAGGCTTTAGTTTCGGCAATGACCTACTCATTCTAGCCAAATTTTCTCCCCTGGAGCATTTTTTTGAGATCAGCGAAGAGCCAATAGCCGCTGGAGACTGAATCTGGCGAATACGGGGGGTGGGGGAGCGAATCAAAGTCCAAGTCGTTGAATCTTGCCATTGTTGCCATGAACTGGTGGCATGGTGCATTGTGTTAGTGGGGAAGGATTTTTTTCTCCTTCATGTGCGGTCGTTTTGCTGCGATCTCCTCGTTCAAATGTACCAACAAGTCAATATAATGATCACTGTTGATCGAATCACCTTTTTCCAAGTAGTCGATGAGAATCACACCATGTGTATCCCAAAAAACAGACGCCATGACTTTGCCAGTAGACTGCTGCGTTTTTGGAGGCTTGGGGCGGCTTTCGCTAGCCATGCGCCACTCAGATGATTGCCGATTCGACTCCGGAATGTAATGATGTATTCATGTTTCATCCATGGTCACGTATCGACGCAAGGAATCCTTTTTTCGCGAATGAAAAGTGATCAACAGCTCTCTGAATCGTCGCCACGTTGCTGTTTTTGTTCCATTGGAAGCAATCGCGGCACCCACTTAGAAAAAACCTTCTTCATGCTAAATTTCTCATAAAGGATTGTAAATACGCTTCCAGATGATATCTGTGTCATTTCTGCCATCTCACAGACCTTCACTACGCTATTTCTCATTACGATTTTCAACATTCCACTCACATTTTCAACTGGGACGATGAATATCGTAATCTTAATGTTATTGAAGCTGTTGATTTTTTGTATCTTCATTTATATAAGGCAGTTGATTCATTTGTACCCAAGTATGTATCAAGGAATAGTTCTTATCCGGAATGGTTTTCTTCGGAATTAATTGAACTTATTCGTGAAAAGAAAATTGCTCACAATAGGTACAAAGAGTCATATTGCTTTGAAGATTACCTAATCTCCAGTCACTTGCGAGCTGAATGTAAAGTTTCGACTCGCCGAAGTTACTTGTCTCATCTTCATTATGTTCAAGGGTCCATTTCTACAAATGTCAAGAGTTTTCGGAACTTTGTTCATAGTAAGCGGAATCAGAACAGTATACTCCTGGTGATGCATCTAGACGGTACTATTGGCAATACCGGTATTGCTATTTCGAACTCATTTGCGTCTCATTTCAGATCACTTTATCAAAATTATCCCGTTGTTCCTTGTGATTTACCAGAATGTACCCCCAATGTCAATCTTCCCGATTTATCCATCAATATTGGTGGAGTGCTCAATAAAATCTTATCCTTGAAAATTTCTTCCGGTCCTGGTGATGATGGTATTCCTCCTAATTTTCTGAAATCTTGCAAGTTTGTCATTTCTTGGCCTTTGTGGTTGATCTTCAACAATTCTTGATCCTTTGGAATATTCCCTCCTCAATGGGAATCCAGCTTGATTACTCCTATCTTCAAATCTGGGAACCGTTCTGACGTGAGAAACCATAGACCAATTAGTATCATGAATGTGATGCCGAGAATTTTTGAAGATATAGTTACTGATAGAATACCACCACTGTTCTCTGATATAATTTCTGATTCCCAGCATGACTCCACTTCTGGAAAATTCATCGTAATCAACTTGTCTATTTTTTCTCATGTCGTGTCCTCTCTTGATCGAAATGCCCAAGTTGATACTATTGATACAGACCTCTCAAAGGCTTTTGACAGAGTTGATCATAATATATTGTTGAATAAATTAAGTAATTTAGGTATTCGCAGCAATTTTTTGTCGTGGTTACAGAGTTATATTCTGAATCGTACGCAATCAGTTCGTGTCCATCAATATTTTTCTAATTCATTTCTTGTATCCTCAGGTGTACCGCAAGGCTCACATCTAGGTCCTTTATTATTTATCATTTTCATCAATGATATCCCTATGATTTTCAAGTACTGCGCACATCTTCTCTCCGCTGATGACCTGAAACTTCTTATGATTATAAGAACTTACAAAGATGCTAAAAATCAGCAATCTGATTTGGATTGGTTACAATCTTGGTGTGTGCTACCTGACATGTCATTAAATCTCACTAGATGCCATGTGATGAGATTTCATGGTAAAAATGCCATTTATTTTCTTTATAACTTGTCTCATTCCCTGTTATCACCTAAAAATACTGTTCGTGATCTTGGAGTTTCATTTGACTCTCGAAATCTTTCGGATTTATCAAGCGCGTTTGTAAAGATTCTCGTGATCCTGTTGCACTCCGAACACTGTATTGTACTTGAGTTGGATCTCATTTTGAGTATGCGTCTCAAATTTGGAGCCCTCTTTCAATTCGGGATCGTACAGACTTGGAAAGAGTTCAGCATAAGTTTTTGCGTTTTGCTGCCTATCAGATAAGCCGTCCGTTAAGCGTAACTTGTCATGATTACTCATTGACTATGTCTATACTTAACTTGCCTTCCTTGGAATCACGTCGTTTGTTCAATGATTTTTCATTTTTGTATAAAATTGTTAATGGGAAAATTCGCTGCCCTCAACTGCTTGGACTTGTACGTTTTAATGTCCCTTCTCGTTTATTGAGACGCCCTAAATTGTTCAATCCAATTCCTTATAAATCGAGATACGATTATTCTGATCCGGTAAATCGGATATCTATCCCAGCTAATTCTTATAGTAATGTGCTTGAATTATTTTCATCCCATTCTGATCTTAGAAATCCGCGTTTACTTATTTGTCAAATTTAATACCAAATTGTCCATTCTATCTATAATCATACACGTTAACTGTTGTTGTAATATAAGATGCATGTAGTCGAGCTCAACATGGTGCTCAATGCTTTGATGCATAATATGTTATATGGTTCAAATGATGTATATTCTATGTAACAAAGGGTCTTTCACACCCGGATGAACAAAATAAAATAAAATAAAAATAAAAATAAAAAAAAACTTCAAATGCGTTCTCCCCGGAACTGTTTTCCCGTTTGGCGTTACAAATCGCTTCAACAATTTTTGCCCGATCAATTCGAAATTTCAACATCATATCTCTGATACAACTCTGCAGGGAAACGCGGGTAGATTCTTGAAAATATTGACTGGTCCAAAAATGAAAGACGTCCGGAATTGAAGTTTGAGCCTCCGTTGAAAAATTTTTGTATCAAAATGCCCATACAATCCCAAGTTCCTCATCACTCGACAATTCCGTACGTGTGTCTTCCTGAGATTGTGTGAGAAAGGAGCTGTTGGAATTTGAAGTCAATTGGAAGAAAATTGTTGGAGCGGTTTGAAAGATCGATTTGAACAGTGGTTCCGAAGAGAACGTGGTTAGAGTTTCACTTGTCATGCTTTTGTTGTTGGAAAGATGTCTTTCGTTGCTGTGACATGTGTAATGAATGTATATAATATGTGACGTGATACATTGTCACAAAAAATGTCACGAGATGACACCGCGCACGACCCCTATGGAAGGTAGTCGTGTGATTTGAGAACACATTAGTTCGGTGTAAGAGAACACAGCTGTCGCTTGCTTATTCGAGAATCGGGGACACATTTCCCCTCCTTCACTATTCCTGTCCTCCTCTGATCCCTGTCCTTTGATAATTCTTCGAGCTCCTGTCCTGAAGAGGCAGCACCACCTACACCACGAATACGAGGAAGGATTGTTCCAACGCTAGGAGACGACTTCAACACCATTCCGGCCATCCCTCTCTCGGCACCCCATCAGGAGACAGAGTGAAACCCGTGGGTACTGCTGTCTCTTTCCAACCCTCTGGTCTCTGGAAGAGGGAAGTGGAGGATGCGTCGTTCACGGAAACATCACTCCTTGGGAGGACAAGCGGTAGAGCGGAAGGGACTAACCCGACCATTCCGTGCTCATTCACCCGGTTCTGCAAGGATGAGAAAATGACAAATACATCCGCCCCCGGAGAACCCCGCCACGCACCCACACAAACTCGCCCAACGATCATTCCGAGATCACCGTCACCAGAACCCATATAAGAGCTTAAAAGGATGGGCTGTAACGGAACGTCACCAACGGGGTTCCGTGTGTGATTTTATGAACTCGACCGTCGGTGAAGGAGAAGGGAATGCCATCTTGTCTCCACTTTTCGTGTAACCAAGCGACAGCAACGTGCTCAAGGGAACCCTCGGGAAGTTGACGAGACATGCGGTGAGTGTGGGGTGCCATCGGGGCCCGAAATTTGGATCATTAAAGGAGAATCGCATCCGTCAAGGTGTTTTTCCCACTGTGGGAGTGCCTGTGCGATGTAGTGTGACTGTGTTACGGTGAGGAAGTTCCCTCTTGTGGCCTCCTCCACGTGTTCCCTCTACTGAATTCGGCTTCACCCTCCATGTATACACCCTCGATCCATCCCCTTCGTTCGATCAAGCCCTCGTCCGGATGATTTTTCATGGTCGCGGTTCCTCTATGTCCTTCCCTTGTTCGTTCAACCCATTAAGTCCGGGAAATGCAGGATTTCAACTGTAATTTTAGACGTTGCAAATGATATATAAATCATTAGAAACTCATGGCAAAAATGCCCCACCTACTATTTTCGAGGTTGCTCTTTCGGTTGCTGAGATCGAGTACAGATCGAGATCAAACAAATATCCGTTTGTTGAACAAAGTCCCCGAAATTTCAGACCGAATCGTATCGGTTTTCCGGGGATAGATTGCTTTAAGCTGGTTCTGGCTTAAGATTCAGCCATCATCTCGTCCACCGATAACGCAGATTCAAAAAACCCAAATTTTTGAATATTCTTACGGAACTTGTCCAACAATACCCGAACTCGCCAAGCTTTATCATCTTTTTTCCCATCGCTATTTTCTGAATACTTTATGTTCGATTTGATTTCGAAAAAAGTATCACGTGACATGGCAGATCGAACAATTTCGCAACTTGAAAGAGGGTCAAGAGACGGATAATCTTCTTGAGATTTACGTTTATTGAAGCTTGATAAAATCAAAATTCCTAAATAAGTGTCCAAATCATCCAGACTTAGAGTATATCAATTCTCTTTGGTGGCTTCCACTATATAATTTTTCATTCCGATTAAAATAAAGTGTCCAAATAGTTGAACATGTGAAGATTCACGTGTAGATCTTCTCCGACTTCCACTGAGAAAACATTCATTCATTAGTTCATTGTTATACTTTTTCTTACCATCAACCCAAACATAATCATGATCTTTCTCCAACTTTGTTTGGTCATCATCATATGACCTAGATACTTTTTTGTATGAACACTCGGATAGGATTCCATCTATTTCATTGGGATTGCCGTGGTGATCGATATCAGATTCCTCATCTGAGTCTCTAGAATCATTTGAATTTGGTAGGAGTAATATTTGATCATAATCATCATCCGATGTGTCAACCTCATGATCTGCACGATTTGTTGACTTTCTTCTGCGTTTTGGTGCCATATTTCAAGTGATAATGAGTGCGAGGAGGAAAAAAAGCGGGCCGAAAATCAATTACCCTCGGCAGGTGAGGAGAAATATTCGGATATCTAGGAAGAACAATCAATATAGTTGCATAGGATAAACAATAGTATGTTCGAATTCCGAGTCCAATGATTTAGAAAATATTAGTATTCTCAAGTGTATTTAGACTGGTGACACGTGATGGAAAGATGAGAAGTGAATATCAGTTATTATTAGGGTAATTGAATTCGACATTATCATCAAGTGAATCGGAGGAAATAAAGACGAAGTTTTTCGCATGAAGAACTGAGTGATTGAGGAACATACAAGAATATAAACTTGCTACGTAGTTTGATTCGGGAAACGTACAGATGGGATAATTAATGGACGGAAACAACCAATTTTCTTGCGGAAACTCCACGGATAAACATTATTGCATGAGTTTGAGTAATGTCATGAATTTCGGTATGCCATATTGAATCCGCCATCTTGAATTTTGAACATCCGATGCTGGATTCGTTGTCAGTGACCTCAAAAACCCCAGTATATCGATTTTCATCCATCTTCGAGAGTTTTCTCGAATTTTCGTCGGGCATCTTGGGTCCGCCATCTTGAATTCTGGAAATCTAATGCTGAATTCGTAATCAGCGACCTCAATAACCACGGTGGATTGATTTCAATCCATCGCCGAGGCTTTTTTTGACTTTTTATCCACCATCTTAGGTCCGCCATCTTGAATTTTGAAAATCTGACAATGGATCCTGAATCAGGAACCTCAAAAACCTGAGCATGTCGATTTTCATGCATTTGCGAGGCTTTGTCCGACCTTTCGTTCGCCATCTTGGATCTGTCATTCTGAATTTTGAAAATCTGATGTTCGATTCGTAGTCAGCAACTTCAAAAACCTCCGGGTACTTCTCTTGAAGGATACTGAACGAATGAAATTATATGTTCTGTCAATTTTCTCTAGATGCTCAGAATTGCGAGTTATTTTGGTGAATATATGGTAAATTGAGAGAGGTTTGGTCTCCTCCGAGTCTGGGAAAGAATCTTATCGTGGAGTTGAGATATCTTGTGCACCCTTGGTTGATGTTTCGAATGATTCTAAGTGCATTTCCAACCTGTGAAAAAATCACAGTCAGATATCCTTCAATTTTTCGTCGACTTTCCATTTGAAATCCGCCATATCGGTATTCCAGCGCCATCTGGTGGTAATTTCGACCTCAGCAACCGGAAGAGCAACCTCGAAAATAGTAGGTAAGATATTTTTGCCATGAGTTTCTAATGATTTATATATCATTTGCAACGTCTGAAATTACAGTTGAAATCCTGTATTACCTGGACTTAATGGGTTCATGTGAACGGCTTTGTCCGTGTAGAGTCTTCCCTCGCGACCACGTCCTCCGTGTTCTCTAATCTCCCTGCGTTCCCCTGATTCCTTCCGTGAATTCAACTGCTGGTGTGTGAGCTTCCCCCACGACCAGGTCGTGATACTCGGATAGAATCATTGAGGATATATTGTTGAGGTTTTAATAAAAATATAAACGATGTATATCAGAATAGTTCATTTTATTATGAAGAAAATAACGCCTTTCACGTTGTCGCGTCTACACGCTCGTACAGTTACCGAACAAAGTGAAGGAGCACACCCATCATGGACGTAGACAAAAGCATTATACAGTGTTGCCAACTTCAGCGCTTAATACTAAGGAATAGAGTTTTTCTCTCACAATACGTTACATCAACACTCTCCCTAAAAACTCTATCACGTCTTCAGCTGATATATAACTGATAATGACAAATTATTTCTACTCACAAATATCGAATTCACCAACTAAGCCCAACTGTCTTCGCATATCAAGAAACTGAGTCTTTGGTAAGGCTTCCGTCAACACATCTGCGAATTGACTATGCGTATTTACATAATCTACATCAATCTCGTTCCTTTCGTATAAGTCCCGTATAAAATGATATTTCATATCAATGTGTTCACTCCTTCGATGGTATTTTGGGTTCTTCATGAGCCTTATCGCACTTGCATTATCCATAAACAAAGTATAATTTTGATTCATTATACCAAACTCTTCAAATAAACGTTTTAATCATACAATTTGCTTTGCTGCTAAAACTGCATCAACATACTCAGCTCCTGTGGTCAACTGAGCCACACACTGTTGACGTTTGCTTTGTCAAGTAACTGCAGCATCTGAGTGTTTAGACAAAATTCCGGTTGTTGACTTTCTCGATTCTTTATCCCCCGCCAAATCTGCATCGCTATAAATTTGCATATTCCCTGTATTTTGATAAAGTAGACCCATATCTTGTGTACCCTTCAAATACCACAAAATTCTTTCAACAAGACCCCAGTGTCCCTTACTTGAATCGTCTAAAACTCGTCATGCTACATTGACAGAAAAAGCAATGTCTGGTCTCGTAATTGTTTGAAGATACATAAGATTTCCAACAGCTTCTCGATATGGCACATTACGAACTTTTTCCCCAGTTGAAACAGTATTCCACCCAGTTCCTATAGGAGTTGATATCGGATTTGCATTGCCCATATTGAATCTATCCAGAACTTCTTCAATATAATTACTTTGGTTTACAAAAATTGATCCATCAGATAGCTTCAATATTTCCAATCCAAGGAAATTTTTAACATCCTTTATAATGGTTGCTTCGAAGGTAGCACTTAACTTACATAAAAAAAACATCTGCAAGGTCCTCATGTGTTCCAGCTAACAAACCATCACCTACGTATATGGCAAGGAATAGTTTTCTCCCATCATTTTTTTCATATGAATACAAACATGGATCTGCTGTACTCTCCCTAAAACCATAATCTTTTACAAAAGATGAAAAATGCTCAGCCCAACATCTAGGCGCCTGTTCCAAACCGTACAAACTCCTTAACAATTTACAAACCCGTTTTGTCCCGTCGTCAAATCCCTCAGGTTGTTCCATAAAAATGTCCTCATTCAAAGGACCATGTAAAAACGCAGTTTTAATATCAAATTGTCTAAGACATAAATGTTCTCGGACTACAACACTTAATAATATCCGAATTGTATCGAAGCGTACAACCGGACTAAAAATCTCCTTGTAATCTACCCCTTCTTTCTGAGAGCAACCTTTCATTACAAGACGCGCTTCATAGCGTTGATTTATCCCATTAGACGGAGGCTTAATACTGTATACCCAACGATTATCTATAATTTTCCGATTTTCCGGCCTATCAACTGGAATCCAAGTTCTATTTTTAATGAGAGAATTCAATTCTTCATTCATTGCCTCTTCCCAATCATTGGCGTTTTCTGAACGTATAGCCTCATCAAAAGTACCTGGTATACTCTCAGCAAGATATAAAATTGAATCTCCAAAACGCTCTGGTTTTTTCAGTTCGCTCCCATCTCGGAGCTGTCTCTTATTTTATGTATCCGGGTCCTTATTTATTCCCTCGCACAATTCTTTATTTGATTCTGTATGATCGCGGTACACTTCCGGATCATTTGGAGACGGTTCTACTTTTCTATCATTATGACATTTAGTTACAATATTTACAGCAGTATTTGATGTCTTTCCTGGCTTGAACAAAACATCACGGCTCAACACTACATCTTGTCATTCCGGAACATAAATCCGATAACCTTGAACAGTATCAGTATAACCGACCAAGTAGCCCTTCACTGCCATGTTATCCAGTTTTCGTCTTTTTTGCTTGGGAATGTGTACAAAACATTCTGTAACGAATACTTTAAACTGATCAATATCTGGTTTCTCATCGAACCATAGTTCATAAGGCGTTTTACCTGGCTGCTTGGTAGGTCCTGTTCTATTGATAACATAAACCACGGTATTCATGGCCTCTGCCCAGGGAAATTCTGGAAGTTTTGATTCAGTATGCATCATAGAACGTGCTGCTTCTACAATAGTACGGTTCTCGCGTTCAGCCGTTCCATTTTGCTCGGGCGTGTATGGTACCGTTACTGAGTGTTTAATCCCGTTATGACCTAGAAAATTTTTCACATCTCTGTTAACGTATTCAGTACCTCCGTCACTATGTATTCCTTTTATATTTTTGCCAAACTGATTTTGAACTTACGTACAAAATAATTTTAATTTCTCTTCAACTTCCAATTTTTTATTTGGAAAATAAATTGTACGATATCCTGATACCTCATCTTCAAAAATAACAAAATATCTCTTGTGATGGATATTCCTTGAATCCATGCACAAAGGCGTTCGGGTCATTGAGCGCATCCACGACTCCTGTCCTGGATATTTATTTGTCACAGCGGGACCTGAAAAATATCGAGGGAGAACAAGTACCTTGCCCACGACAATTTTCAGGGGTCAAGGGAAAAGGAATGAGCTCAGGGAAAGGGGGTGGGTTGATTCTAATTCACTAAAATGATCAAAAGAGTACGGAGGAAACGGCCGCGAGGGCACATCTTTAGACGGACTATGCCGTTTACATGAATCAAAACAAAAGGAACTAGAGGGCAACCGCAACCATACAATTCAATCAACGGAGGACAACCACGGGCGAAGGGGGTGACTCGATGTCGGAATACGGAGGGTCAGGAAGGGAAAATGTGAAAAAGAGGGACACGTGGAGGAGGCCACGTGAACAACACTACTATAACCAGACAGAATCCCACGAAGAGAACACCGCACGTGCACTGAACACCGGTTGATTTCCTCAACAGAACGAGGAAGAAAATTCCAACTGAAATCGGGCCCCGATGGCACGACACTCTCACCGTATCCAAAATTCGAGAGCGCGAGAAGATCCTGGAACGTCGCCGTGGCTCAGTTACATAAGGAGTGACAGGCAACATGGCCACTTCCTTCTTCTTCATCGACAGGTGAGTTCACAAAATCATATACGAAACCCTGTCGGTGACTTTCCGTTGGAGCGCACTCTCGAGCCCGACTTGCGAACTCAGGTGATATTGGCTTTTTACTATTCGTTGGGTAAGTGAGCGCATGTGCGTTTTGGAGATCGTCTGGGTGCGGGTGTTTATGTCCTTTTCTGTCCTTTGGTGGGGCCGGGAGAAGGGGTACGGCGTGGTCGGGTTGGTCTCTGCCGTTGTTCCGCCGATCCAGGAACGGGGTGGCATCCTCATAGACGACCCATCTCACTCTCTCTCTCTCTCTCTTTCTCTCTCTCTCTAGTCCAGGGTCGGGGAGAGATGGTGTTGTCCGCGAGGGATTTCCAGTCTCCTAGGGGTTGTCGATTTTGGAACTGCCGAGATGGCGTTGATACCACCTCCTGACGTTGAACCAATCCTACCAAGCATTCGTGGTATAGGTGGCGCTGCCTCCTTGGGGACGGGAAACCTCAACAAATAGAAGGAGGACAGGGATTAGAGGAGGACAGGGATAGCGAAGGAGAAGAGATGTGTTCCCGATTCTCGTGTAAGCGAGCGACAGCTGCGTTCTTACGAGTGAACTAACTCGTTATAAATGTTTACAATTACGATCGATAGGGATCGTGCGCGATGCCATCCCGCGACTCTTTTTGTGATGATTTGTCACATCACAACTCCCCCCGCTCTGAGCACTTGACATGCCGATGTCCAAGTGCCAGCACGATCCGTTTGGGCCATCTACGTCCCGTATTCAACAAAAACATTTTTCTCTGTCGCTTCGCTTAACCTCCTCAGAAACACGTTTCTCCCCCATCCGATTGAGCAATCATAACCCCGTATACCAAAGTGTACTCAGCGCTACAGAGAAAATGAAAGGAAAGCTTCCTACGAATTCAGCACAAACAGTTTTTTACTGAGTTCCACTGTAGTTCTCTCCTGGGGTCACCGGGAACTGCTGGTGGCGGGGCAGGACGGGGGCAGGCATGGGAGGGCCTGGAGCAGGGCCGAGGGGTTACTCGGGAGCGAGGGGCGGGGAATCAAGGTCCTTTGAGGGGCGTCAAGGATCGGCGGGAGGGAACGGGGGGTGAGGTGGGGATTCAGGGGTTTTGTGAGGGGCAGTGGGACTTCGTGTGGCCTGGTTGGCCGCACCTTCAACACCGCCTCGATGAGGGACCGGTGTAGGGGGGAAGAGGTTCATAGCCAGGGGGTGGAGGGATGATCAAGGACATGAGGGGAACGGGTGTGGAAGACGAATCAACAGGGGTTAGTCGTCGGCGGGGTTTTGGTTTGGAAGCGTGGGAAGGGGAAAGGTCGCTTGGAGTTGAGCAGGACGGAGTTGGGGTGGGGTAGGAGTGAATGCGGGCCTTCGAAGAGTGGGTGTAGGATCGGGTCTGAGGGCATGCTTGGGGAGTTGGGGCACGTCGGGAGTGTAGGAGTGGGGCCGGGTCACTAAACGGAGGAAATCTGAGGAAGGGGACGTCAGAGGGAATCGTTCCAGGGAGGCCAGGTGTATCGAGGGAGCTCTTTCCGGCGGACGGGTCAACGGGCTGGGAGAAGGGGCGGAACAGGGGCCGGGAAGAGATATGGGGATCCGGGTAGGTAGGCGTCGGGGAGCGGGTGGGGAGTCGGGGCGTGGAGCGATGACATAGGTCTGATTCAGGGGGGTTTCGGAATCGGGGTAAGTGGATTCGGGGGTGGCGGGACGTTCTGGGGGGGATGAAGGGGTTCGTGGTACGCGGGATGGGAGTTGTCGGATGGGGATGGCGCAACGTGGGAACGGAGGGCTAGGGCGGGAATTCGGGTATGGGTTGTATGGGGAGAGGAACAGCTCGGGGAGGTGACGGTGGATGGTGGGAACCAGGCGGTGTATCAGCGTCGTCGGAAAACCCCGACCACCGCGGAGCCTCTCTGCCATCACCCGAGGGCGATGAGGGGAGTCCCACACGGTGATCTGTTCGTCCTCCGGCGCTGGCACACCTTCCGGTGGGGCAGATTCGCCAGTTTGGGGTGGCATTTTTTTTCCTCCCTCTTCTTATCGATATCTGTAACAAGCAAAAGGATGTCATAAGTGGCATGCTAAGCGTGCGGATGGTAATCTCGGTCGAGCAATACAACGGCCTGCCACATGCGGGTATCCGGCTCATCACCGGGGTTGCTACATAACGGTGGAAGTGAGTAGTGGAAGCGCATAGCAAGGAGCACGATAGGTTATAATCGCACTTACCGGGGGGCCCAATGCTGAAACGAGAAATCGGATCGAGACGTCACAACCGCCCTGAATTACCAGCGGTTACTGGAACCGGACTCAACCTCGGGGTTACATTCCATGCTAATTGCGCAATGGAACACCATTCGAGAGTGGATTCAGCCCCAGGAGGACCGGTCATTCCGGGAATAGGAATTCAAAGCGCTGTCATCGGCTGTTCGAGTGGTCAGGCCGAGTTCGAATGACGAGTGGAGATAAGCGAGGGTTACCTAGCGCGCTCTACGAGACCGTCGACCTGAGACAATACGAATAGTGTCTCCCCATTCCTCAATCCAGACCATGGGCTATCATTCCACGGAGCGAGAGGGAGAGACCTATAGGAGGGAGCGGGTCATTCTATGGGGTTTCACGGTTTTCGGGTTCGTAGGGTCATGGGGTGGGTTCTTTTCGGGGTCTCTGGAGAGGAGTTATCCGGGTTTTCCGGGACTTGAGTTTGGGAAGGGGCTCCATCGGGCGGGTAATAAGGTTTCAAATCTACTATCGGAAACCGACCAGCCACATGCCCTTGTTCGTCAGCCAACTCGTACACGCCAGGGGAGCAGACATTGGTTATCGTACAGGGGCCTTTATGTTTCTTAGCCAACTTCGCAGCAAAATTTCGCGAAGCGTCCGATAGGACAAAATTCCGTTTCATCACCTCGTCCCTTATCTGATAGACAACGTCCCTCCTCTCGCTGTTGTAATAGCGGGACTGGCGTTCGAAAGCTCCGTCCAGGTGTTGGCTGACAATATCCCGAAGGGCGGAAATCCTGGACATGTGGTCTTCCCATTCTCTTAGATCAGTACGGGTGGGCAGGTCTACAAGGACATTCTGGGGACCTTCCACGACACGTCGGTAGGACTGGAGAGGACATGGGTTGAAACCATAATTAAGGAGGGCTGGGCTTACGTGGGTGGAAGAGTGAACCGCTGTATTGTACGCCATGCGACATCCTGGGAGGTACTTGTCCCATTCCTGATGGTCTTGGTCCAGGTAAGCTTTGAACATGGCCTTCCATATTCGGTTCACCCTTTCCACGGGGTTCACTTGCGGGTGGTATACAGGGGTGAGGCACTGCCGAATCCCATGGTACGCCAGATACTGGGTAACATCTCGGTTGGCAAATTCGGTTCCATTATCGATGGTGAGGACCTCCGAAGCGCCGTGACGATTCACGACCATGTCGTTCAATCTCGTCAAGATCGCTTTCCCAGTAGCGTTTCGCATGACGGCCACTTCAATCGCTTTGGTCAATAGGTCCATACATACTAGGAGGTACCTATTGCCGAGCTTGCTCATGGGCGAAGGGCCCATGATATCCGCTGCTATCACGCTTCACGCTTGCGTGATCTTCCGGAAGCCCATCATGCCAGGTGGTGTCTGTTGCGAGACTTTCGCCTCCTGTCAAATCTCGCAACTTCGGATTTACCGTTTAATGTCTCTGAACATGCCTGGCCGATAGTATTCCCGGGTCACTCGTTCGTACGTCTTGTCGACGCTGAAGTGGCCTGCATCTGGGGTATCGTGGCACTCGTGTATCACGGAGTCCCTGAAGGCATCGGGGACGACCACTCCCCATTCGTTCAAGTCGCCATGGCTTGACTAACCAGTAGGTCGGGACGTTTGACGTAGATAAGGCCATCCACAATCCTCCAGTTGGGGTAGTGTCTGGGGTGTGACTGCAGGGCGTTATATCTCTTGTTGTACCAATCCACGGGGGTATCATTTTGGGGCAGGGTAATTTGTGGGTCAGGGGCTTGAGAAGTAGAAGGTTCCAGGGCAGATGCCGTGGGGGGATCTTCCTCGTACATCCGTGACAGGGCATCGGAGACATGGTGGAGGGCGCCTTCCCTGTGGACTATATCAAAATCATACTCCAGGAGTTCCAGAGCCCATCTGACTAGTCTCCCTGTTGGGTTATGAAGTTGATATAGCCACTTCAAACTTGCGTGGTCGGTTATCACGGTGAAGTGGTAACCTTACAAGTATTCTCGGAATTTCTTGATGGCCCAGAGGACGGCGAGACATTCTCTCTCTGTCACGGAGTAATTTTTCTCAGCGCTGTTTAGAGTTCTGCTTGCGAGGGCAATAACTCTCTCCTCCCCCTCTAAAGACTGGGTGAGGACAGCGCCGAGACCAGTGTTACTGGCATCTGTCTGGAGGGCGGAGGGCTGAGGAAAATCGGGGCAAATCAGGATAGGGGCTGAGGCTATGGACTTCTTCAGAGATTCAAAGGCCTCTTGTTCAGCGTTTCCCCACTTCCACGCTTCACCTTTCTTGGTAATTTATGGAGCGGGGCGGCGATCGTGGCAAAATGTTCGATAAAGCGTCGGTACCACGACGCCATACCGAGGAATCTCTGAAGTCTTTTTAGATTGGTGGGTGGAGGGTAGTTCAATACGGGCTCGATTTTACCAGGATCCATTTGACGACCATTTTGGTTGACCAGAAAGCCGAGGTACCTTACCTCCGACTTGCACCATTCGCACTTTTCCGGAATGATGGCCAGCCCAGCTTCCCTTATCCTGTCTAATATCTTCTTGAGCCAGGTTAGATGGTCCTCAAATGTTTCCGTGACGATAATGATATCGTCCAAATACGCAAATGCGTGGGGCTCTAGGGAGGGACCAATTAGTTTGTCCATGAGTCGTTGGAAGCTGGCAGGGGCATTAGTCAAGCCATAGGGCATACGGGTGAATTGAAATAAACCACGGCCAGGGACCGTAAAAGCCGTGATTTCTTTCGAGCGAGGGTCCATGGGAATCTGGTGATAGGAATGACTAAGATCAATTGTGGAGATGTATCGGGCCGAACGTGATTTGTCCAGGATACTACTCATGTAGGGAAGGGTATAGGCGTCCTTTTTGGTTACCTTGTTGACTTCATGGTAATCCACGCAGAACCTGTACTCGCTTTCGAGTTTGGTCTCACCTTCCCGAGCGATCATGCGTTGTAGTTCCTCGTCTTGGGGTTCCACTGTCCTTCTCTTCACCATTACGATCGGACTTGACCAGTCGTTCGAAGAAGGTTCGACTATTCCTTCGGCCAGCATTCTATCTACTTCCTTGTACATTTCTTCTCTGACCTTTGAGCTGACCGGGTAGTATCTGCGCTTCTTGCCCAGATGTACCTGGACATCAATGTGGTGGGAATTCAACAAGATAGCACCAGAGTAACGGGTTAGGGAAGGGACTTCCTGCTTGACGAAATTCTCTAAACGGGTTTGTTAGGAGGGGTTCAAGGGTAGGAAACCATGGAGAGTGGGTGGCGGGATTGGGGTCTCGGGGCTTGAAGTGAAGTACTGCCAGTTCTCTCCCTGTCCTCCGATACGCCAACGGCGATCGAACCCATCCAAAACCAAACCGAATTCGTGAAAGAAATGCATCCCAAGGATGAAATCAATATCTAGGCCCGGTACCACCCGACAAGTCAAAGTCTTTTTGACGTCCAGAATTTCTATTGGTACTTGGGCCTCCTCCGAAATGGGCTCGATTTTCCCATTGGCGACCTTCACGGCACCATAGGAGGCTCTTTCGACAGGGATTTTGAGAACCCGCAGTGAGTCACGTCCAGGAGGACCGAAAAAGGTACATGATGCACCTGTATCCATGAGGGCAGGAATATCGTAGGGGCCAATCCTGATGGTCAAGTATATTCGGGCTAGATGGCTCGGGTCATTCGGGTGGTGGCTATTGGGTTCCCTTCGTGGGGTTTCCTGAGTTGTGTTCGGAGGGTCGTGTTCGGGCTGAGACTGAAATGGCGGGAACAGGTTGCTCAGTTCGGGTGTTCTTTTTGGATCTGGGAAATTATCGGTTTCTGACCACGGGTGTATTCTGGGGGGTGCACTCGCGACTAGGTCGCTCGGAAGGGTGGGCCCAGGGGATTCTGGGGTTCCGGTACATCGCTTTTTCCGGTAGGGGGTGATTCCTCTAGCGGGTAGGGTGAGCGAGGGGGTCGGTTCCTCCGAAGAGATAGATTCTTCATAAGGATATTCGTCCTCATATAAGGATCTGTGAATCGATCTCTCCGGATTATTCTCTATTGGTGGGTGTGCAGGGACCTCTTGGGGATTCCGAGAAGGGTTATTTTCCTCGATTGGTTTCGGTTTTTGGGGTAGTTTGGACATCAGGTCATTGGGGAGGGTGTTTTCTACGAAGTTCCGAACGTCCGGGGTCGGGTGGGAGGGTAGGTGTTTTCGAAGCACAACCGCTTCGGAATTATTCGGGTCAGGGGTGGTTCGGAGAATGAATCGGAGAAATCCAAGGGGTTTGGGGTAGGGGGTGGAACCAATGGTAATCCCTTAGGAATCTCATCTGGGGTGGTCCGGTGTATGGGTGGACTCGTGGGTGCGCCCCGATGAGAGCTCAGAAGGAGAGTTAGTATCTCCGGATGTGTTTCGAACGGATTCGGGGGGTGCGGGATTCGAGAGGGGTTCGAGCTCAGTAGGCCTGAGTTCCGGAGACAGATCATCCAATGTCCAGCGGATGGTCCTGTCCCCTTGTGCCCTTCGGTAATATCGATGGGCTCGATCCCTCTTGTCCCCGGCAGTCCCCGCACAATTGAGGGAATGACCCACTAGGAGAGCTACTAACTTTTCCGGGGTGAGGGTATCAATCCACGAATACTCACTAGGGTCTTTCGCGTATGATGAACCACGCGATGGGGGCCTATCATCAAGGAGGTTACTGGGATCTTCAAAGAGTCCCAAAATTCCGGGTAGGGTACCCAAAAGGGTGGATTGGGAAGTGACTGAGGGGTCACTCATAGGGGTCAGGTGAGCTTGTAGCCGCTCACGCAATCCTTCCTCTTCTTCCCCCGTGGAAAGCCCAAGACCGCGGAGTCGACTTATAATTTCCTCTAGGGAGAGTTCAGAGATGCCTGGTGGGTCCATTTTTGTTCAAAACTTGTGGGGAATTTCGGACAATTCGGTATGAGCTTTCCAATGTCCCCAGACAAGGTGGGAATACTATTCGGGGGACAGAGAATGAGAGGGGAAAAACCAATTCTCGGAATACGCGGCCGAAATTGTTCTCGAATCTTCAACGTTAATACGAAAACAAAAACCCGCGTGACGTATCCAAATATCGGAATATAACTAGTACTTCCCTACAGTACACCGTTTAGTTTCTCAAAACATAGTTCGGATGTTTCTAATCGTATAGAAAAATGTCTCAGGGTAACTTCTCAAGTTCCCTTTTTTTCCGAAAAAAGAGGGTATTGGTATGCTTCACCAATGTCCCAAATGAAACCCGGATGTTTCAATCCATTCCGCTGAATAAGGTCATCAAGTGAAAATGGAATTTCAGTGGTGGTTATTAATATTCCAAGTGGGGTGGAACTCAACTCAAAATCTTCAATAGGGAAACACGAATCCAACCAAGAACGGAGATTTTACCGGGGGAATATCCCGTGGGGTGAATTACGCGTAATTGCGACTCGTAAATACACAGAAATGATTCAAAGTCTTTTGTGGGGTGGAGGCGGGAACTAAGGGGATCCTGAGTTCCTCTCAAGGGGGTATGATCGAGGGAAACAATCGTTCTCCTGTATCTGCTACAGTTTGTGGGGTTCAGTGGGCGCCACACGAATCCTCCAATGAAATCGATACGCTTTTGCAAGAGCTTAGGGTACCAACGGAATAATCAGAAAACGAGTTCCGAATGTTAACTTTATACTTCAAGCGTCACTTGGTTCACCGAAATTATTATAACTCAATAAAATGATCCAACTCGAAGTACGAAACTTATTCGAGGTTCCCAATTCTTGAACGTGACGAGTTATCAAGTAGCTTATGCATAAGAATGATATTAATGATCATTCGTCATTGTGGTCAACGGAACATGAGATATTGGGAATTTCTTGAAAAATTCGCTGAAGGATTCATTTGTGATATCCTGAATGCCATGTATTATGCAAAAACACTATGTACAAGCGATTAAAATCATCATCAATGATGTCCTATATATACGTATATGTATATATATATATATATATATATATATATATATACGTATACAAGAGAACACTCGCTACTATACATTTGTTCCTGTAATAGATGGCAATATGAGACTTGGATATCTCTTTGGGAGCTCTTTCTCTAGCTTTTTCTTCCACAAGGAAATTTGAAGATACAACGGAAGGGAATTTACGCTTGAAGTACGCTAGTTTTCTACCACAATTCTATCCGTTCTCATATGTCAATCACTCGTTTTGAATGAGGTTTTCAAAAAGAATGAATGATTCAACCCATATATATTCATCCTAACTGAATCGACGTAGCATGATTATTTATTTCAAATTTATTCAAAATAAACTTTTTATCATAAACCAGTATTACCAAACGTGAATTGTTCCAACGTAAATATGTTTTTATGGACTTTATAATCGTTATTGTATGTTTTTATTATCAATGAACTATGAATTTCGTTCGTTGATACGTTTCAAATATTTCAATAGTGTTGAATCAAAGGTTTTACGACCCCGCAATGTACGTGACTGTGATTGAGTTGGAGAAATCCCTACAACTCATTTGAAAGTCAAGAAATAGTTCATTCCATAAGAGTTCTATCATTCATATTTATTTGACGAATGAAATTATATTGGGAATCGGGAAGCTCTCACGGGATTGTTCATTCGTGATGTGAGATCATTTTCAATAAAAAATATGTCGATGAAGAAAAATTATAAAAATATACGTCATTAGGAATTCAATTCAATTCTCAAACGATTATCACGCCAAAGTATTTGAAACACATTTTTTGAGTTATGAAATTGAATACAAAAACAAACGTAACCAAAGCACTCGATGGTAATAAGGAGCAAAATTCACCGAAAGTAATATTTCGAATCATACATCGATTATTTCATAAAGTCAATTACAAATTAATGTTATTCTCTCTGTATCCAGTTGGTCCATCGAAAATATGTGGATGCACGGATGACTTTCATAACAACTATCACAATTTGCTCAAACGCAAAATGAAAACAGATGGATAACAAACAATAAGATTTTTGATGCCTAACTTGTGAACATAATCCAAGTAAGACGATCAAATGATTGAAATTAATCATTCGCTTGTATTGTATATCAAAAGAAATCTATAATGAAGAATCGACCTCTATATAATCATTCAATAAGTTTCATTTTCATGAGATGTTCGCCTCGAGTTGAGAACGGAATATCCCAGCAGAGAGTAGAAAACAAGAACGGACTCACCGATACCACCAAATAACCCAGAACAACCATCCAATAAACTCGTCTACCCAGAGACGAGGCAAGTATTTGGAGTCAATTGAGTCGGAGACAGTCTCTCACTCTATGTTCTAATTACCTGGACGCTGGCAGATGCTTTCAATCCTCAAAATCATACACAGGGCCCCACGTTGGGTGCCAATTGGTGATGGATATTCCTTGAATCCATGCAAAAAGGCGCTTGGGTCATTGAGCGCCTCCACGACTCCTGTCGTGGATATTTATTAGTCACAGCGGGACCTGAAAAATATCGAGGGAGAACAAGTAACTTGCCCACGACAATTTTGAGGGGTCAAGGGGAAAGGGATGAGCTCAGGAAGAGGGGGTGGGTTGATTCTGATTCACCAAAATGATCAAACTCCAAATGGGGTCAATCACGTGCCAGAGCACGTATATATTTTCACAATCTATCAATGTTATACAAAACAAGTGACTTCGTCGCGCATAGAAAAATACAAGCAATTCTTTCGTTTATCAATTTGCTTTGGGGAACACAGGGACTGAGGAAAGAGTACGGAGGGCGCAGCCGCGAGGGAACATCTAAAGACGGACTATGCCGTTTACATGAATCAAAACAAAGGGAACTAGAGGGCAACCGCGACCATACAATTCAATCAACGGAGGACAACCACGGGCGAAGGGGGTGACTTGATGTCGAAATACGAAGGGTCAGGAAGGAAAAATGTGAGAAAGAGGGACACGTGGAGGAGGCCACGTGAACAACACTACTATGACCACACAGAATCCCGCGAAGGGAACACCGCACGGGCACTGAACACCGGTTGATTTCCTCAACAGAACGAGGAAGAAAATTCCAACTGAAATCGGGCCCCGATGGCATGACACACACACCGTATCCAAGATTCGAGAGCGCGAGAAGATCCTGGAGTGTCGGCGTGGCTCAGTTACACAAGAAGTGACAGGCAACATGGCCACTTCCTTCTTCGGTTGAGTTCACAAAATCATATACGAAACCCCGTCGGTGACTTTCCGTTGGAGCGCACTCTCGAGCTCGACCTGCGCGCTCAGGTGGTAGTGGTTTCTTACTGATCGTTGGGTGAGTGTGCGCATGTGCGTTTCGGAGATCGTCTGGGTGCGGGTTTTCATGTCCTTTTCTCTCCTTTGGTGGGGCCGGGAGAAAGGGTACAGCGTGGTCGGGTTGGTCTCTGCCGTTGTTCCGCCGATCCAGGAACGGGGTGGCATCCTCGGAGACGACTCATCTTACTCTCCCTCTCTCTCTCTCTCTCTAGTCCAGGGTCGGAGAGAGATGGTGTTGTCCGCGAGGGATTTCCAGTCTCCTGGGGGTTGTCGATTTTGGAACGGCCAAGATGGCGTTGATATCGCCTCCTGACGTTGAACCGATCCTACCAAGCATCCGTGGTATAGGTGGCGCTGCCTCCTTGGGGACGGGGAACCTCAACAAATAGAAGAAGGACAGGGATTAGAGGAGGACAGGAATAGCGAGGGAGAGGAGATGTGTTCCTGATTCTCGTGTAAGCGAGCGACAGCTGTGTTCTTACGAGTGAACTGACTCGTTATGAATGTTCACAATTATGATCGATAGGGATCGTGCGCGGTGCCATCCCGCGACTCTTTGAGTAATGATTTGTTACATCACACTCTTGTTACCAAGGGATCTTACATTCATTGGACCACATACGTCCGTATGAATTACTTCACGAACATCTTCGACGTGATTGACCTCATCATCAAAACTTAATCTGTGGATTTTGCCATAAGCACAGCTGTCGCAGAAAACATCATCAATAGATACATCTATATGCATATCTTTCAGAAAACCCTTTACGTGCCGTTTGTTTCGATGACAAAGTCGTTCATGTTATAACTGTAGGGTATCTATTTCATTTTTAATACAACACTCAATTGATAACACAACACGTAAATCGATTTTATACTATTCTCCCAAATCTGTACCTGTCGCAATGATCCCATCATTACGTTTCAAAACAAAATCTTGACCCTGATTAGTCAACAAAAATCAATCCCTTTTCGAGCAGCTGTTTTCACGGAGAATAGATTTCGTTTCATTTTTGGTACATACAAAACATCATTTAAAATACCTGGAATCCACTCATCATTTACATGCGTTTCAATTTCTATATTACCTCGACCAAGCGCGGAAATTTCTTTCCCATTTCCAACCTCAATTTTCTTCGGTTCACCAAACTTTTCAAAACTGCAGAACCACTCCTGTTGACAGGTCATGTGATCAGACGCCCCTGAGTCGACGAGCCAATCACCTTGAGCAGACATTACATCCGCCACTCCCACGTAGGCTTCTTCCTCCATTCCGTAGTTACCTGACATACCCATTGTGTTGGTGTTTCCCTCTTTCTTGGGGCAATTCGCCTTTACATGTTCTTCAGAGCCGCATAAGAAACATCCAGGACAATCCTTCTTGTGATGATCCTTTTGACCACATGTATAACATCCACGTCGTTTCTTTTGTTCCCATACATGAGACGTTTGATCTCTCTTTTTGATATTAGTCAACAACGCCACTGTTGTCTCTTCGGCGTTCTCTTGTTTCTCTACTCGCAACTCTTCGGCCATCAATCTTGTTGTCAAATTCTCCAAAGTTTTCCAAGCGTCATCTGTAGAATCCCACGCACTATGAAAATGATTATATTTTGTCGGTAGGGTAGATAACACTCTAGTCAACAACATTGAGTTCGGAATTTTACCACCAAGACTCTTCATCTTCATCGCCAACTGTTCTAATTTTGACAGATTCAAAACCACATTTTCACCATAATCACACTTGAATTCGAAGAACTGCTTTTGAATCAAAGATAAATTCTCATCTGACTCCATATCAAAAACATTATTCAATTTGCTTCACATTTCTCGTGCAGTCGTACAATTTGACAAAAGATCCAACGGACGTTTTTCAATGGTAGTAACTATCAGCTTCCTCGCTGCTTTATCAGCTTTCAAAAATTTCTGCAGATTTGCTTCGTAGGCTCCTCTCGCCTCCGCTGGTCTCACAAGCGTACCCTCACAGGCATTCAACATGTCGTCGTCTCCTTCTAGCAATGTACGCATAACAAACCGCCATTGATGCCAGTTGTTTTTATCTCGCAATTTCTCAATCTTGAAATTCGTCACATCCATTTTTGTCGACAACTTTGTACACTTTGGTTCACAATGAAATATACCTCCATTTCACAACAACCACCCGTACACCACAGTTTCGAGTCCACACTATCAAAATGGCGATATTCCTACAACCGCATACAACACGGAAAAAAAACTATTTCTTTTTCATACCACGGAAACTACGGAAAACTTCCGAACTTTATGTCCGCATGAACTGAGCCCATAACCTGTTGAGGTTCCAATAAAAATATACACAATGTATATCAAAATAGTTCATTTTATTATAAAGAAAATAACGCCTTCCACGTTGTCCCGTCTACACCCTCGTACAGTTACCGAAAAAAGTGGAGGAGCACACCCATCATGGACGTAGACGGGAGCATAATACAGTGTTGCCAACTTTAGCGCTCAATACTAAGGAATAGAGTTTTTCTCTTACAATGCGTTGCATCAACATATATATGGGGCATTCTTCTTCAGATCAGCCACCCCCCTGCGCATTCCAATTTTCGAGGTAAAGAATGTTTAATCGGCTCAAAATTTTAGTTGAAGTGTCTCCTTTCCAATGCTATATGGTACTTTTCGAACATGCCGAATATTCAACCAATATGGCGGCGGAAACGAAGAGGGAACGTGCTGATGGTGATCAAAACCGGTCATACACCTATGATACACGAGGGTTGGATAATTCTGTGAATTTTAACATGCGATTCGAGCATCTCGGATTAATTGCATCCGGTTGGAATATTGAAATTGCGAATCGTGGATCCAATATGACGGCCGGAATTTTAGAATCACTTCGAATTTTCTGAAACGTGAGAAGAGGGAGTTTTTGGGGTCGCTGATGACGAATCCAAACTCACATTCCCGGAATTACGAATGGCGAATCCAATATGGCGGTCAGAACATTTCTAATTCACTTCAATGTGTGGAAACATTACCATCCTAAGGGTTTTTTGGTCGCTGATCACGAACTCGGACTCAGATTTCCGGAATTGCAAATGTCGAATCCAATATGGCGGCCGTAATTTCAGAATCACTCCGAATTCCCCGAAAAATGGGGAGAAAGAGTTTTTCGGGTCGCTCATGATGAATCCGAACTCAGATTTTCGGAATTACAAATGAAGAGGTCAATATGGAGGTGGGAAAAGATCTAATTCGCTCCAATTTATGGAAACATCAACATTCTGAGGGTTTCGTGGTCGCTGATCACGAATCCGAACTCAGATTTCCGGAATCGCAAATGGCCAATCTAGTATGACCGTCGGAGAAATTCTCAATCCCTTGAATTAGTGGAAACATTGTCATACTGGGGTTTTTGGATTCGCTCATCACAAATCCGGACTCAGATTCCCGGAATTGCGAATGGCGGATCCAATATGGTGATTATTCTACTGTTTATGTTACTAGTATAAAATCCATCTACTCTTTCCAAAATTGTTCGAGAGTTCCTTTCCCCCTTTGCACTGCTCCCGGGTGTCCACTGATACTAGAGATCCAATGGAATCGACCAATCATTTATATGTCATGAAAAGGTTGTCCAATGGAAGATATCCAAATTTCCAGTAGGGGACACCCTGTGCTAGCAGGTAAGATGTCGGCTTCGAACTCCAGTTCCTTCGATTTGTTGGCTGAATATTGCGTTGCACCGAATTTTCGGACGGTTTTCCTCCCACCCCAAGATGACAGGACGATAGGTCAAATTTGTAATCTCAATGGATTGTTGGGTTCCCAGATTGAAAGTTTGTCTTCGGGTTCATCAAGCAGTCCTCCTAGTTCAATTTCCCTGTTCAAGCACGTCTCATTGACATCTCCGAGTGACTCATTCTCCAAGTGAGAGTGCATGCTCATCGAACTCTCAATACTTTCAATTCCTCCACTCATATCATTTGATCCATTCACCACCTCGTTATCTGGTCATTTGTGCGAGAAACCCTTCATCCATACATCCAACACAAATTTGGAAATTCGTACATGAATGAGAAAATTCCTGCAACATCATCTCCGATATCTTTCGTGAATTTCTATCACCGTGTCTGGCTTTTTTGAATGAATTTAAGTATCAATCCTTTGGGAGAATTCGCGGCATCATGTATTAGGAGATCGAATAAATCAGATGAAAATGAGCGGACAAATGCATGGAATCGATTCTTATCAACTGATGCTGTATTGTTCTGTGATCTCTGAACCTACTTTCATGTTGGTTAGTTGTAACGTCGATTGTTTTTCTCGTCTCCTGTTTTGTATTGTTCCACGTTGTCACTTCATGAATGCTCGCGACGTTTAAACCGCAAAGTTTTTGTGTTTCAACTGATAAGACCTCATTAGGAGTTCGCATATTGTCATCTGATTTATTCGATCATCTCACACCTGATGCCGCGTATTATTCTCACGGACCGATGTGCAAATTCATTCAAAAAAGCCGGACACATTGATAGAAGATTACGTAGGATATCGCAGGTTATAGTGCAGAAACCTCCCCACCTATCCGCGAATTCTAGAATTTGTGATGCATGTATGGAAAAGGGTTCATCGTACAAATTACGAGTTGACGAGGTGGTTGATGAATCAAATGATATCAGTGGAAATATTTATGGTATTGGGAGTTCGATGTAAATGGATGTCCCGGTGGAGAATGAGACATACGGAGGTTCTAATTATACACGCTCAAACAGAGAAATTGAACTGGAAGGAATGCTGGATGAACTCAAGCAGAAATTTCCAACCTTGGAATCCAACAATTCATTGAGATTATGAATTCTGACTATCACCCCATCACCTTGAAGTGTAAGGAAAATCGCCCAAGAATTCGACACAACGCGATACTTGGCCAACAAATCGAAGAAATTGAAGTCCATATCCGGCATTTCACCTGATAGCATTGCAAGGGAGGGAAAAACTCTCTCAAGCAATTTTACAGAAAGTAAATGGATTTTATACCAGTGACATGAACAGTAGGATAATGCCTGGGAAGAAAGATGTCGTTTCTGTGAAGTTAATTGGAGAGCGAACGTTGAAACAGAAACGTCTCTTACTTGTGGATTCGGAAGAACTTTACGCTGTTTCCAAACAGTCTCACCCAGAAGATATCGGCTTTCACGCGTTCGCTAGACTCAGACCAAAAAGTTGCATACTCCCTGAAGCTTGTGGAACACACTCAGTCCGTGTTTGCACATCACATCAAAATGCGAAATTGATGTTGGATGCAATTGAAATTCAAAAGCTGACCTTGAATACAGCAAAGCCACTGACGAACTACAAAGACTGCCTCAATGGAATTGTTCGTGAAAGACCTGGGGCTGATTGCTATATTGATGCATGTGATGATTGTCCAGGAGTTTCGCAGTTTTCGAAGAAATCGAATGATCTACTAGAAGATGCATTTATCACAGACATTCAATGTTCAGTTTGGACAGCAACGGATCGTTCAACTCTACGAACAGAAATCATGAAAGTTGATGATTTTATCCTCGAATTGTGCAATAGACTGACAATTCTGAAACCCCATTCATTCATCTCAAAGCAACAAAATCTCTCCATCCAAGAAAGAAAACACAATCTCTGCGATGGCGAAGTACTGGTGACGTTTGATTTCTCTGGAAACTACGCGTATGTTCGCTAAGATGCTCCACAAGCATTCCATTCTAACAACGATCAATGCACCGTATTCCCTGCCATTTATTATCATAAGGAAGGACCTGTTGTTAAGAACAAGGGTTTCATTTTCTTATCTGACAGTTCAAAACACGACACCTCCGCTGTCTATGCTATCCAGACTTCGTTAATTCCTCAAATCCAACGGAATGTGGAAAAAGTTAACAAGATCATACAGGGTGTCTCATTTTAATCTGTCACTTAGAATATCTCGAAAACTAATAGATTCAGAAGAAAATGTTCCGGGGAAAAAATGTGAGAATCTGAGGGGGACATCCGATGGTGAACTTGGCTTTGGCCTCAGATCCCACTTTCAAGGTCATTCTGAGGTCAACTCATGTTTTTGAAATGGAATCCCCTATTTCTCACTACCGGTTTAGATTCTACGCTGAAAACCAAGGAACTTTTGTCTCAAACGTTCCTTCGAAATCCCCATAGATGGCGCTCTAATTGATGAGAAAATGAGAATTCTCAAACCCTCGGATTGTATTCTGTCTAACATAATGCTCAACTCTTGAGTGTTCCCCATCTCCCGGAAATTGCCGTCGGTTGTGTTTTGCTCTGGTTTTGTTCTTGGAAATTGTTATTGTTTTGATTCACGTGTGAATACCTTAGAAATTCAGCATTCCCAAACTGCTCAGTTCTCTGTTATCATTTGGAGGAAACACATTCCTGAACATCATGTCTGATTACGCGCCAAACGATATTGTTGACGTTCTTTTGTGTCTTGGTGAAGCGCGGGGAAATCATGTTGGAGCTGTGAGAACTTTTCAACGTCGTTTTTCGGATCGGAGGTGTCCAAATCGCATCACGATCCGATTTCTTGAACAACGTGCTCGTCAAGGTCTCCTCAAACGACAGAGGAACAAGAAAGTTTATGCGGATGACAATGATCCTGATGTGAGATCGCTGGCTGTGCTGGCATTAATTCATAATCATCCCCACACAGTCTTCGGGATATTGAGGAAATGACCGGGATTCCTCGATCCACAGCTCAGCGTATCTTGAAATCGTTGGAGTATCATCCGTACCATATCACTTCGGTGCAATCTCTAACAGCTGAGGATTTCATACCAAGATTGAACTCCTGCACGTGGGCTCAACGGAGAATTGAAGAAGATCCTACTTTCTCTCATCACGTTATGTTCTCTGATGAGGCAATATTTCACAATGTTGGAATTCTCAATAGGCACAATTGCCATTATTGGAGTGCTCAGAATCCTGACTGGGTCCGTACAATTGATCATCAACACCGTTGGAGTGTGAACGTTTGGTGCGGAATTGTAGATTCCAGGATCATAGGGCCGTATTTTTTTTAAGGAAACCTGACTGGCGCGGAGTATCTTCGTTCTCTGCAATTTGAACTCCCTACTCTTATGGAAGACGTAAGTCTTGACGTGAGATCAAGGATGTGGTTCCAACAGGATGGAGCACCTCCTCATTACATGCGAATTGTTCGAAAATTTCTGGACGAGAAGTTCCCCAGAAGGTGGATTGGCCGTGGAGGACCTGTGCGATGGCCACCTAGGTCGCCAGATCTGACGTCGCCTGATTTTCTCTTGTGGGGTTACATAAAACATGTTGTATTCCGTGAACCTCCAACAATACGCGATGACATGGAAGATCGAATAAGAAGAGCATGCACAGCAATAAAACCTGCTACGTTGCAAGCAACTGTAGAAAACTTGCATGAAAGAATTGCGCTTTGTCAAACGCAAAACGGCGCTCATTTTGAACATCTTTTGAATGCCTAATGCGTCCCCGAAGATACACCTCCAGTCCAGACAATCGGCCCTTTTCAGGGCCACAAGTCCGATCGCGCAACCTCCTCGTGGTGCACATTGGGTAACGCTGATGCCGACGGCAATTTGCGGGAGATGAGAAACACTCAAGAATTGAGCATCATGTTAGACAGAATACAATCCGAGGGTTTGAGAATTCTCATTTTCTCATCAATTAGACCGCCATCTATGGGGATTTCGAAAGGACGTTTGAGACAAAAGTTCCTTGGTTTTCAGCGTAGAATCTAAACCGGTAGTGGAAAATAGGGGATTCCATTCAAAAAACATGAGTTGACCTCGGAATGACCTTGGAAGTGGGATCTGAGGTCAAAGCCAAGTTCACTATCGGATGTCCTCCTCAGATTCTTACATTTTTCTCCTGGAACATTTTCTTCTGAATCTATTCGTTTTCGAGATATTCTAAGTGACAGATTGAAATGGGACACCCTGTATATACCAGTGACGGAGCGAAGCAGCATTTCAAAAATAAAATTCAAATCGCGAACTTGATTCAGCACAAAGAAGATTTCAGTATTGACGCTGAATTGCATTACAGCGCAACTGCTCACGGTAAAGGTGCTTGTGACGAGATTGATGCTACATTCAAGAGAGAAGCATATAGAGCGAGTCTGACCGCCAAACCTCAGAATGCCATATTGACGCCCCAAGAACCCCACAGTTCGGGCAAAGAGTAATTTTGAAACCATAGGCATCGTGTACTATGATGAAACATATCACGAGAAGACGAGACGGAAACTCAACAAACGATTTAAGAATGCCCAACCTGTACCTGAGATTCTCAAGAACCACGGTTTTGTGATAGGATCCAATCATGAAGTGCTCATCGAGAGGGACTCGAATGATGATAGGAACAGAGTGTGATGGCCAAATGGACAACCATGAGGTACGTACGCTGAGTTGGACAATTGCTGATTGAGAGAGATGTTACAATAATCGGCCCTTTCCAGGGCCATTCGATGTGCGAAGTCTGATCGCGCAACCTCCTCGTGGTGCACATTGGGTTATGCTAATGCCGACAGCTTGGAGCCTGGATACACAAATCCACAAGCTAAAAACCAGCAGTATTCATGGTTAGGGTCAGAGAAGATTTGCAAGGAGTTCTATTGGAATGGAATCCATTGAAAGTTCGCGGATATGTGTGACCAGTCCCCAAATAATCCCTGAACCGAGTATGATATTTGTTCCCATCATATTGAATGTCTTTGTCGATAATTGTACGTGATGCGTCCATTCCGATTTCAGAAATGTGACCTCAATTTCGTCATCGATGACCAGAAGTTCTTCTGAATAGGGGTTTACTTTAGAGGGCGGATGATTTCTCATATCCAGACCGTCATGAATTTTCACATTGAATCTTCCATTCCTAATTCCGGAAATCTGGGTTCGCATATGTATCGGCGATCCCTCAAACTCCCGTACGACAATCCTCTCTCAAATTACCCTCATTTTCGATTCCTCCTAACGTCATATTCGATTCACCATCCGTAATTTCAGAAGTCTGAGTCCGGATTCTTGATCAGCGACTCTAAAAACCTCAATATGACAATGCTTTCACAAATTTGAGAGACTTTGAATTCTTCTGATCGTCATATTGGATGCGTCATTCGCAATTCCGGAAATCTGAGTCCGGATTCGTGATCAGCGAACCCAAAAACCCCAGTATGACAATGTTTTTACAAATTTAAGAGATTTAGAATTTTTCCGACCGCCATATTAGATTGACCATTCGCAATTCCGGAGATCTGAGTCCGGATTCGTGATCAGCGACCACAGAAGCCTCAGAATGTTGATGTTCCCACAAATTGAAGCGAATTAGATTTCCTTCTACCTCCATATTGGATTCTCTATTTGTCATTCCGGAAATCTGATTCCGGATTCATCACGAGCGACCCGAAGGACTCCTTTCCCCCATGTTTCAGGTAATTCGGAGTGATTCTGGAATTCCGGCCGCCATATTAGATTCGACATTCGCAATTCCGGAAATTTGAGTCCGGATTCGTGATCAGCGACCAAAAAACCCTCAGGATGGTAATGTTTCCACACATTGAAGGGAATGAGAAATTTTCTGACCGTCATATTGGATTCGTCATTCGTAATTCCGGAAATCTGGGTTCGGATTCGTCATCAGGGACCCAAAAAAACCCCCTTCCCCACGTTCCAGAAAATTCGGAGTGATTCTGAAATTCCGGCCGTCATATTGGATCCACCATTTGCAATTTCAATTCTCCAACTGGATGCAGTTAATCCGAGTCGCTCGAATTGCATGTTCCAATCCACAGAATCATCCAACCCCCGTGTATCATAGTCTTATGATCGGTCTTGATCACCATCATCACGTTTCCTCTCCGTTTCCGCCGCCATATTGGTTAAATAGTCGGCATGTTCGAAAAGTATCATACGGCATTGAAAAATAGACACTTCAACGAAAATTTTGAGCCTATCAAACATTTGTCATCTCGAAAATAGAAATGCGCAGGGGGGGGGGGGTGGCTGATCTGACAAAGAATGCCCCATACATGTGTGGAACGCGTGCTCAACATCAAAAGTGGATTTTGTTCTTGTTTGGTTAATTAAAATCAACCCACCTGCTCTCCCTGAGCTTCCCCTTGTCCCTCGACCTCTCCAAGACTATCGTGAACATATTACTTGCTTCTATCAATATATTTCAGGTCCCACTGTTCTCAATAAATATCCACGACGGGGATCGAGGAGGCGCTCAACTAACCTTGCATCTTTGTGCATGAGTATTGGAGTTGCCCATTAAAATAAACACTCATCCAAATGGAGAGTTCTTCTCACTTAGGAACGATCAAGAATATGCACCTCATTTCGAGCTCTCCACAATGGGTATACCTCTTCCAACATCTTGAAAGCCCACAGTGCTGTTCTGCAATGGACTAAACAGATGAATGATAATGACAATTGTATTTCCATTCATAATTCTGTCTTGTTTTTGTTCAAGAATACATATTTTGATTTTTCCAGCATTTATAATTCTATTTCGATTCGATATATGCAAAATCAATACCTTCACCTATACATAGGAATCAATACCTTAGATAATCCCCAACTGGTACATCCCAGGTCATGGAATCATGATAATACGAGTCTGAAGGTCAAGAACGCATTCATTTCAATCCTCATCATCCCTCAGCAGATGATCTACTAATCAATAGTGTTCGCTCTCCCTCCCCCCCCCCTACTCATTCCCTATCTATGTGTCCATATTTTCAGTTGATCTGGAGAGGGAGGGGGAGTTTGACTCCACGTCGATGAAATAATGGGATGGCTGTATTGATTAATCAGTAGTGATGAGTACGTCATTCGTCGCCGTTACTCATTATACAAAAGATGAACATATATATACAACGAGGACGTAATTTGTGTAGAAGATACATGTCATTATATATCGGGCATTCCATGTCAGATCGGCCGAGAGAAAAGTGACATGTCTCCTGTTAGGATAAAATTCTGGAAGAATTCACACATCTCGTCAACTCAATCCTCTCTTTGGAGAGTTTCTCGGGATTTTTTTCTCGAAAATTTCCTGGAAAAAACTATTTCTTCCAAAAACGTCAATTTATCTCAAAATACCCAGTCTCTCATATTTTGGAAGGAATAATTGTTGTAGCTGCATTTTTCACGAATATTTTCCATTGTTCCAATTGGAGGAGCCTTCAGTTATTAACGTTTCAGTGGAGCGATTCGCGTCAAGGATGATTTTGCGCGAAGCTAGAATTCCATACCACGAGGAAATTATACAATTTTTAGTTCGGTTTGGGATAATCATGCTGCAATTTTTTTCTCCTAGTCTGCTGTTGGGTAAATTATCATCCATGGACATCTCAATGGAATTTCATGGATACCAAATACGTTTGTCATGAAAATTTTTGAATCTCAACCCTTGAATGGCTTTTTGTTCAACAAATACGGAATTTCCTGAGAAATCAAGCGTTACCACGAATTCGCGTAATTCTGGATTTTCTTTGATATTTTTGGAATGTCGAGATTCTCCTGTAGCGACGAAATCATATGATCTCAGTTTTTTCAATTTCCCCACAAGCGACGAAATGAATTCTCCCTTACCGTTCATCATAATTTTCAAAAAGCATCTAAAATGTCCCCTTCGGCTGCAATGTGACCCGAAACTGATGATAACGACCAAGCGTTGCGACCGACGTCAGTTTGTTCAGATCACTATCCATTTGTTTGTCGATTCGACTAGGGTTAGTGTGTTCGAACTACTATCGATTCGTTTCCGGCTGATGTTAATTTTTGTTCCAAATTTGTTTGGAGATCTTTGAATTCCCATCGCTGATTTGTGCTTGATGTGCGAATTATCTCACTTCATTCGTAAATTGACATGAGTCCGCCAAAGGAGAAGCTTTGCTGGCATCCATTCGGAACCTGCAGTAACTGTGAGTTCTCGCCTATTAGTAGTCTCTTTCCACGCTTCTAACCCTTAAACTGCTGAATAATGCTCTTTTGCGTCAGAAACAGGGCCCGCTTGGCTAGTGTCGTGATCTCTTCATATTTTCGTGAGAAATGGGGAAGACTTGAGTAAATTTTCGGAAGAAGATCACCAGAAATTCCATCAGTACCTGATGATGCAGTTGTTTGTATCACATGTAGGATCAAGATTATGTCACGTCCAGAGGATCCCGTTTCGAGATGTACCGAAACACGCTCCTCTGTCAGCAACTATGAGGAACAAAGGTGGTTAACCTTCCCTTTTTTCTTATCAGGACTCTCCACTTTGATGTCTCGAGACAAGGTCAGGGAGGAACGGAAAATGAGCGTGAGGATGTTCAAATGAGCACAATTGATTGTACTTGATTATAATTCCATGGATATTGAAGAGAGATAAATGATTACGAATATAGTTTAATAACATGAATGAAGTTAATTTTACTGATGTTACTAATTGAATAATAAGTAATAAAATACAAAATTCAAATGTTTATATAGAGAAATATTCTTCATGACCTAATATCTAATTTTTGGGTTTCCCCCAGGCACCGGAATAAGGAATTCTATGATCGCAGATAACCTGCAGTTCCTCCTGCAAGAAGGTGACTTTCCTTATATCTCTATAGGACATAAACGAATGAATTTGAACTAAATTGAGACATTTTGTACATTTATGAAATTATTTCTTCTCCCTCACGCAAGTCCAGCACCTGGGAGGAAGATTGGGACGATCTGATTGAATATCAGTGGCGGCCTGAAGTAGTATCTTTCGGGAGGGCGGAACTTTGCCAGGAGGGATTATTCCAATCCTCTTCTAGGGAAGTCCCTGGATGAAAGCCTTGAACTGGATTTTGGTGCTCATCAACTTCCTCTCATTGGCTTCTGTATGTTGGAGCAATTTTTTTGATATTTTCGAGGGTAGAGATGAGCACTCCTGCCTTCAGGACCCCTTGCCTGAACACGAATCTTGTCTCCGAAGACTTTATTCCCCCAAGGAGTGAGGGGATTGTGTTCGTCACTGGAAAATGTGTGAATGATTTAGTTTTCGAGATTCGAATTACAAGTATTGATTTGTAAACAAGTTTGATTGGATCAATACTTGACAGAGTTCGCTTTTTCAAATTTCACTACACATGAGTCCTTGAGGGGCTGAGTGCAGTGTGGAATATTGGATAAATATATGTATTAGGAGAGATGATAATTGAGATGGAGAATTTGGAATTACAATGGAATACAATAGATGGATGTAAGGAAACTTTGTTTGAGATTTAGTTCATATTTGCCATCAGACACTATGTCTAGGAAATAGGAGCAACGGAAGGAGAATAATATACTGCTCGCATTCAAATGTACCGTTCTTCTCCTACTGTCGAATTCCTCCCCCCCTCGACCATGTATGGTCCAAGATCAGATGCCTTTTGGCCGTGTACAAGTACGGACGACAGACACGTACCGTAGCAATCAGAGTTTCGAGCACGTGTCGCGATTGCCTCACATGAATGTGAAATACTTCGTTACTTACGGACAAATCGTGATTATTCACGTGTTTGTATCTTTAGGCACATGAGTGGCCGTAGTGTCATCTCCAATAATAATGGAAAGGAATGAATACACGCAAGTTAGTTGTTTACCGTAAAACGTGTGAGTTTGATTTAATTATCCATCACCTGTGAGGAGAAAACTTGGCACTCTCGAACGCCGGCAATATTCAAGCTTATAGCTGTGCTCGAGTTTCAGTTTCGAAACACACTATGATAGATCATTGTTTGTTGAAGAATTGAAGAACTTGACTCACTGCAACCAGATGCTCAATGCTCATGTTTATCAAGGAATGCAATCCCAATTTCGATTCAATCGAGCCACCAGAGACAAGAGGTGGATCGAATATTGGAGGATTTCAATGAAAAATGGGAATAGATTAGGCTTTGTTTGAGAATTGAAGAACCTGACTGAATGCAACAAGATTCTTATGGCCAATGTTCACCATCACCATCATCATGAAGTAATCAGTCTTATGACTGGTTCGATTTGATCCTCCGACCCTGTCTATCATCCGCTAACCGTTCAATTTCTGCATACCCACGCCACCCCATATCTTGTTCAATTTCCTCTGTATGACTTAATCTAGATCTACCTTTTCGAGTTTTACCATCCATTTTTCCTTCCAATATTGTTCTCAATAAGCTATCATGCCTTAATGTGTGTCCTATCAGATTACTTTTTCTTTCCACGACCCATCTCAAAAGACTTCTTTTGTCTTCACCTTCTCAAGTACTTCTTCATTTTTTACTCTCTCTATCCACTTCACTCTGAGCATCCTCCTATAACACCACATTTCAAGAGCTTCAAGTCTTCGTTGGTTCATTTTTCCAATTGTCCAAGTTTCGCAACCATATAATGCTGTGCTCCAAACGTAATTCTTCAGGAATTTCTTCCTTACTGCAAAGCTAATATTCTTCGAACATAGTAATTGTTTTTTTTGGTGGAGAGCCTATTTCCCTTGTGCTATTCTTGCTCTCATATCTCTTTCGCTCCCACCGTTTTCTGTAATTATGCTGCCTAGATTTTCTTCTTTTTGACCCTCTTTTTCTATTATTGCGGTTTAATTCTTATATAATTCATATATCATTGTCCTTTCCTTGAAATTGATTCCTACCTTTCTCAAAATCGTGAACATTTCCTCCCAATCAACATTATCGAATGCTTTTTGTATATCTACAAAACCTATATACATAGACTTTTGTAACTCTAGACTTTTCTCTACGACTGTTCTGAGTGATAATATTGCTTCCCGCGTTCCCCTATTTTTCCTGAAACCGAACTGATTTTCTGCTAATCTGTTCTCTATTTTATTCCCTATTATCCTGTATATGATTTTTGTCAGTTTTCTCGAGGCATTTTAAGTTAAACTAATCGTTCTGTAGTTCTCGCATTTGTCTGCTCCTCGTATTTTCGGAATGGCGACAATTTTATTCTTCTGGAAATCTCCCGGTACTTCTCCTCTTCCGTACATATCTCTGACCAATTATAACAGTGCGTCACGAGTTCTCCGACTGGAGGGTGTGATAAGGTCCGCACTCATTCCATTCATTCCTGGCGTTTCATCATTTTCCAATTCTCTTAGAGCCCTGTCGAATTCTGGTGTCAAAATTGAATCTCCCGATCCTTCTCCATCGACATTTTCCTCCCTCTCTGAAAATCTTATATTATCGCGTCCTTCATACAGATCTTCCAAATGATTGATCCATCGTCCTATTTCTCTCTCCGTTCTTATCAATTGTCTTCCTAGAGGATTTCTAATCTTACTGCTTCTAGATTCCATTTGTCCAAAAAATCTCTCAACAATCCTATATGCCTCATCTATTTTCCCTGAATGTAATCTTACTTCCATATCCTGACATTTTTCTTGTAACCATTGTTCTTTCGCTTCCCTTGATTATCTTATTATTTCATTCCTCAGTGCCTTGTATGTCTGCTGGTCTTGTTCGCTACTCTTATTCTTGTATTTCCTCCTTTCATTGATCAAATCCAGAATCTCTCCCGTTATCCATGGTTACTTAGGTTCTACTCCATCGTTCTTCAAAATTTCATCTGCACATTTGTTCTATGTCCCCCTTCATATTTGTCCATCTATTCTCTATTTCTAAGTCTTTTCCTTGACGATCCTCCACTTTTTCGTCCAACATCGCTTCGAACGCCCTTCGTGTTTCTTCTTGTTTGGGATTCTTCAAATTCCATCTTTTTTGCATTCCCCTCTCCTTCTTCAGAGCTTTGAATTTCAGAAAACATTTCATGAGCAACATATTGTGATCACTACCTATATCCGTGCCTGGGTCAGTTTTACAGCTTCCCACTTGGTTCCTAAATCTTTGTTTCACTGATATGTAATCAATGTGGTATCTCGCTGTATCTCCTGGCATTTTCCAAGTATAGATCCTTCTTGGATGATTTTTGAATAATGTGTTGGTGATAACCATTCCATGGCTTCAATAGAATTCGATTAAACGTTGTCTTCTTTCATTTCTTTTCCGTAACGCAAAATCTCTCATATGTGGCCCTCTTTTCCTCGCCCTACTACCGCATGCCAGTCGCCTATGATCACTAAGTTTTGTTCTCCCTTCACATATCATGTCACTTCTTCTATTTTATCGTAAGTTTTCTCGATATCTCCCTCTTAGTACGCAGATGTGGGCATGTATACTTGTACTATAACAGTATCTACCGGTTTTGTTTGAACTCTGACCATCATTACGCGTTTGCTATATCGCAAATGATTTTCTATCCTATTCCCGACCCTTCTATGCATTATAATGCCCACACCTGCTCGACCATTCTTCGATCCTGTATGAATGATTCTATAATCCCCACTCCAGAAATCCCCCTCTTGCGGCCTTCTTGTTCATCAATGAATTCAATCTCAAATTCAATCCAATTGAGCCATCAGAGGCGAGAAGTGAATTGAATGTTGAAAATCATCAAAATTATTGAATAGTGTTAGAGATGTATATGATGTATGTTCGGGAGAATTTTAATTATCTCACCCGTGATATTGGTTGAAAACTGTCAAATTGAGGAATAATAATAGGTTGATTCGAAGAGTATGAATGCTCATTTCACTGTTGAATGTGGTCTTAATGAAGACTGAATTGATAGGGGGTCGACTTGTCCTAATATGTGCTAAATGTAGGGGTGATCAGTCCATTCAGTGGGGGCTGGTCATCAATGCAAAAGACGTGTAGGTTTCCTTCATTGGGTTCTCATCATCTCTCACCATTCATCATAGTCACGCACACAGTGAATAATTATATTCATCACAGGAAATTGCCATCTGAGATCTCATGATTGTAGATATTCGAAAACTCCCAAAGCCCTGATACTCAAACTAATAATCAATTGAAGAAATCAAAGCATTCAAATTTCATCAATATCATGGTTCCAGAATTCCATAGTTATCCTACAAATCCATGGTTATTCCACAATCCAAAAGTTATTCCACAATTCCATGGTTATTCTACAATTCCATAGTTATTTTACAATTCATGAGGTCCAACGCATACTCCAGGAACCCATCATATATCGACATTGCAATTCCCTCCAAGCTACAAGGAGAGTCTCTGTTCCGATTGATCGATATCATGCTCTTGCGTATAGAAAGAATCGGTTGTGTATGAATGGAATCATATCTTCCATAAGGAAAGGATTCTCGTTTGAAACGTTTATGCATTTAGAGTTTCCCTTCTAAAACCATTTTTGTATCATTCTGATGATTATTGGAGGTTTGGAGTTGCCCTCTTTTATATTAGACTTGAATGTTCGAAGATATCCTGAAAGAAAGTCAACCTAATAGGAAACAAAAAAAGAAAAGTTCATCTGCAATATATATATATATATGTATATATATATGTTCATACATGGAAAAGCATATATATAGACAAACATACGCATACATACATATACCTATATACACACATGAGAATATATCGATCGATGAGTGCTTCACCTCCACACCATTCTCGGCTCTAATCAGTAGCTCCTCGTTTCATTCATTGTTACTATGGTGTGCAGATCTCGTGAGTCACTTCAATGGCGTGAACATAGAGTACATTGTGTTTTCAATGCATCGAAGAAAATTTAACACTAAACAAATACATGACCCTCCACCAAGAAGAGAGAAAAATCACATAATTGATACATACGCATGCACATATACATATACGTATACATCCATACATACAAAAAAAAACAAAAAACACTCTGCCAATTGGCACATGGCTTCCTCGTTGGTGTTGAAAGAAAAAACATGTTTTTTTTCCTCTCCCGTTTTTCTCAGAGAATCAAGTTGGAATTCATCTAGAACTGCGATCCACACTGCATAAAACTGTGGTGGAAATTTCATGAAAATTGGATGATAGGAACGGAAGCTATCCGCATGTTAACGATGTCTACGAAATTTCCAAATTTTGTTTCGAAGCTCAGTGCTTACCACTTTCTTCCTTTGATTCTGATTTGTTCGAAATCCACACCATTCAACCAACCCCTCGTAAACTGATTATACTTCAAGTTTCATGGCATTTGGATGATACCGATATGGGGAAGGCATGCTTTCAAAATATTCTCAAATAATGTGAATCGCGAGAAAAAAATTCTCCACAGTATTCAATGGATCAGGATAAAACTCATATGGGACCGCTATCAGATCATCACTAGAACATGGTATAAGTTTCATTGCAATCGCATGATAGGAAACGGAGATATACGTGTTCGCAAAATCACGATTTTTCGAAGAATTTCTCCTCACCCCCCGTTCTTCTGTAACGATGAGGTTGAGACTTATATGGGAGCACTATCGACACTGCACATGACTCTGATCAGAATTTTATCACGATCGAATAATACGCACGGAAGATATACACGTTCGTAAATTCGTTACATACACACAGACAAACAGACAGACAATAAGGAACCTGATTTCCTTTTCTTCCCTCTCCCCAATTCCAATGTGCCTGAAATTTAAATCGTATAACTGACTTCTCGTAAATCGAATATACTCAGAGTTCCAAGACATTTGGATAATATGGACATGAGGAAGGCATGCTTTGATAAAAATACAGATCCCGAAGAAAAATTTTCCACAGTTTCCAACCGATTTGGATAGAACTAATATGGGACCACTATCGGGTGATGACTAAAACGTGGTTCAAGTTTGATCGTATTCAGATATTAGGAAGCAAAGATACGCGCGTACGCATGATGTTCATTCTTTGTCAGAGTTCTTCTCATCCACCCAATTCTCCTGAATGAATCAGGTTGAAACTCATATGGGACCACTATCACCCTAGTCCACAACTGTGATGAAAATTTCGAAACGCTCGGATCAGCAGAACGGGAGATATGCGCGCATAAAACTTAGGGGGGGGGGGCTACAGCCACACAGACACACAAACAGACAGACACGGTAACAACATTCTTCCCTGAATTCTGAGGGACATTTTGGTCTGGGAGATTTTGAATTACGAGACAAAAAAATTTTCGGCTCCTCGAAACGATCACGAAGCTTCCTTCTAACGAGGAAGCAAAATCATTCGTACAATGATTTTGAAAAAAAACGCGAGGATGTCACAATTAACAGGATCGAACCGGAACAAGCTCCCCAAACAAACTTAGAATTAAACTCATCGGACAGCGGCGATGAAACAGGAGGATTCGTAGAACAGAGTCTATTTGGAAAAAAAATTCAATACTGCACTTGCTGCTTTAGACGAAAGCAGAATTGACGATAGCAAGTATGTAAATTCATTGCATTTCTGATTCCGTTAAGAAACTCATCTTACATACTAAGAGCAATTTTTATGGTTACTGTAACTGAAACGTCTCAACCAAATATTCTTAGAACAATGGATCAACAATACTTTTTTGGTTGAATCAATCAAATTTTCAGTAGCTCCCATTAGGAATGTTCAGTTCAGATGTTTCAGTTACAGTAAATATATGAGTATCTCTCAGTGTAATCGTTATTATTATCCATTGATAATTCCTCCATCAGAATAGACTCTCTCAAAAAAAATATATGACTGAAAAAGTAGAATCTGCACAAACTACTATAAAGCAAAAATTCGAAGAAATCACAAATGTGAAAATTACTACCAGCCATGACGATGAAGTGAAAGCTTACGAAAAAGCCATGACCATGTACCAAGAAAAGTTACGGCCTGAAGATACATCCCGGTGATATTTCAAAGCTGGAAGTTTGAAATATTTTTGGACAATAATTACATGAAATGGCCATGTATCGAATCTCAATGCTTTGCCTAACTATGTGAGTACATCTATTCGTGATTCGACAGTTTGATTAATAAAATGATCTGTGACTATTTCAGAGATGATAGGGTCCGAATTATTACATCTTCCTCCAAAGTCACTAATGTGACAAAACAATTCAACTGTTCTGAATACATGCACAATCAAGCGATAAAATTAATAGATGAGAAAAGAATGCTTCCTGTGTCTGACGCACAAATCGGAAAACGACTTCCGAATGAAACGACTGCTCCGATAAAGCAGTTTTATCTAAGTGATCAAAACCCAAGAGGACTACCAGGAATGGAAGATTATGTCTTGATTAAGAATAGTCATGGTATCAAAGACAAAACCCAGAAGAGACTTCTTTATTGCAACTTACAAGAATTATACCAGTGCTTGAAACTTGAGTTTCCGGATGCACAAGTTGAATTTTCCAAATTTGCCGAACTTCGCCCAACCGAATGCATTTTAGCAGGAGCTAGTGGAACTCATGCTGTGTGCATTTGCATCATCCATCGAAACGTTGAACTGATGATCGGAGATGAATTATACATACTCTTAATTGCTTTGGAGAGAAAGATTGACTCTTTGGCACTGCTGCAAAATGGGGAAGATAAACAGTATGTATGCATGGTTGCAGTTATTTCTATACAATGTTGCGAGTGTTATTACCATATACCAATTGTTGGACATTGGTCTTCGTGTAAAAAAACATTTCAATTCCTTCCACTGGACAGCCACACGTGTCATAGCATTTTCCATTGCTAATCATCTGGTGCTTCCGGTATGTCTTAGAAATTTTCATGGTACTTTCTCACCGTTCGAGTCCCCATTCATTCCTTTATATTCCAATTGCGGATCATTGGAATGGTTCCATGTGAAATGATCTCTTCAAACTAATCCCGGAAAAATTCATCTCCACAAATTGATCTTTACAAAATTCATCTTCAGTAAATTCATCTTTCACAATTTCATCAACGAGAAATTCACCATTCGCAAACTCACCTTCGAAAAGATCATCAACCATCAAACTCATCCTCCAACCACATCCACAACATAATAATTGCACAAAAAAATCCAAGAACACCATCACGTGCGTGAATCATCCCTCTTCATTTATCACAACCAATGTAATCGGTACAAGACAAAATAATTTCACCAATATTCACTAACGATTTCACTAATTACTAGATAATTGTGTATCACATGTAATGTATTGGGTACAAAAGCATAATTTCCAAAAAACCAAAAAACAATCTCGCAGAACCACTTGATCATGAACAGAAATCAAAAACCACCCAAATCATACATCATACCCGGTACAAAAAAAAATAATTGCATCAATACTCACTGACAATTTCACTAATTATTATACAATTGTGTACCACAACTAATGTATTGGGTACAAAGAAAAATTACCAAACAACCTCTCACTTACAAATTTACATTCAGCACAACACGACGAACATAACCCAACAAATCACACGCGTCATATTCCGCAACTACGTTTTTCAATTGTTCATCGTAATCCCGGTACCGCCTCCTCCTTTTTACTGGTGGGAAACCCGCTGCGCTTTGATTTAGAAACAATTCCGTGAGACCTTGCTCATCAATTAACAGTTGAACAAACTTCCAGAAATTCAGATGACAACCCTGTGCCTTGGGAAAAAACGCATTATGCCATCCCTAAACCGCATTATGAGTGCGCGGCAAATCGGATTGAAATGAAGCTGAAGCTAGCGAACGACGTCCAGCGAACGAGTGGCATTACTTTTGACACAGACTGTACTTGAATGCCTTCATGAATTCAAACTTGATTATTGGGCGATCCAATGGGGCTAGATAAATGAACCTGGGGTTTTCTGATATATTTTGAGTTGCTGAATCGATTCAGATAGGTTTCAAGATGAAAAAGTACAATATTCTATGAGTTTTGACAAGTTGAACATAAAAATGAGTATTAGGAACTATGTGAATATGGTGTCAAGAGTGGTTTACATCCCCGTAGAACCTTCTGAGTCTGAGTTTTTTGACATTTTCTTGCAGTCGGGAGTGTTGGCAAAGAGTGATAGCAGTGTAATTAATTTACGCGGTGATCTGATTAGAATTTGAGGGGTAGTTGTGCATAAAAACGATGAATTTTAACGAAAATTACAGTTTTTTCCGTGTTTCACCCCCGTGGAACCTTCTGAGTCTGAATTTCTTGACATTTTCTTGCAGTCGGAGGTGTTGAGAAAGAGTGATAGCAGTGCAATTGTTTACACGGTGACCTGATTGGAATATAAGGGGTAGTTGTGCATGAAAACGATGGATTTTCAGAGGAATTACAGTTTTTTTCCAGTTTCATCCCCGTGGGACCTTCTGAGTCTGAATTTTTTGACATTTTCTTGCAGTCGGGAGTGTTGGAATGAAGTGATAGCAGTTTAATTAATTTACGCGGTGACCTGATTGAAATTGAAGGGGCGTTAGTTGATGAAACCTATTGATTTCAAAGGAAATGGTAGTCTGCCGGGTTTCCCATTGGCATGGAACAAATCAATATTTCTTTCTATTTTGTGTATTCTCCAAACCCATATATGTCCAAATTGTCTACCCTCGATTGAGGTTGAATTTCAACACGAAATATTTTCCCAATGAACACAAAATTGTTCATTGACACTAACCATTTGTCAATTTGTTTTTATGCACAACCACCCGTTATATTCCAATCAGATCTACGCGTGCATTATTTACACTGGTATCACTCTGTGCCAACACTCCCGACTGCAAGAAAATGTGAACAAATTCAGACTAAGAAGGTTCCACGGTAGTGAAACTTGGAGAAAACTGTAATTCCTGTCGAAATCCACCGTTTTCATGCACAACTACCCCTCGAATTCCAATCAGATCACCACGTAAATTGATTACACTGCTATCACTCTTTGCGAACACCCCTGACTGCAGGGAAATGTAGGAAAATTCAGACTCACAAGGTTCCACGGAGGTAAAACTTGGAGAAAACTGTAATTCCTATCTAAATCCATCATTTTTATGCACAACTACCCCTCAAATTCCAATCAGATCACCGCGTAAATGAATTGCACTACTACCACTCTCTGCCAACACTCTCGACTGCAAGGAAATGTGGGAAAATTCAGACTAACAAGGGTCCACGGGGGTAAAACTTGGAGAAAACTGTAATTCCAGTCGAAATCCATCGTTTTTATGCACAACTACCCCTGAAATTCCAATCAGATCACCGCGTAAATTAATGACACTGCTATCACTCTTCGCAAACGCCCCCGACTGCAGGAAAATGTTGAAAAATCCAGACTAACAACGTTCCACGGGGGTAGGACTTGGAGAAAACTGTGCTTCCTGTCGGAATCCATCGTTTTTATGCACAACAACCCCTCAAATTCCGATCAGATTCCCGCATAATTCGATGACACTGCTGACAGTCTTCGCCAACACTCTCGACTACAAGAGAATGTGGAATAATTCAGACTAACAAGGGTCCACGGGGGTAGGACTTGGAGAAAACTGTGATTCCTGTCGAAATCCATCGTTTTCATGCACAACAACCCCTCAAATTCCAATCAGATCCCCGCGTAAATCGATGACACTGCTGACAGTCTTCGCCAACACCCTCGACTACGAGAGAATGTGGAATAATCCAGACTAACAAGGGTCCACGGGGGTAAAACTTGGAGAAAACTGTAATTCCTGTCGGAATCCATCGTTTTTATGCACAACTACCCCTCAAATTCCAAACAGATCACCACGTGAATTACATACACTGCTATCACTCTTTGCCAACACTCTCGACTGCGAGGAAATGTGGAATAATCCAGACTGACAAGGGTCCACGGGGGTAAAACTTGGAGGAAACTGTAATTCCTGTCGGAATCCATCGTTTCTACGCACACCTACCCCTCAAATCCTAATGAGATCACCACGTAAATTAATTACGCTCCTATCACTCTTTGCCAACACTCTCGACTGCGAGAAAATGTGGAATAATTCAGACCAACAAGGAGCCACGGGGGTAGAACTTGGAGAAAACTGTAATTCCTGTCGGAAAACATCGTTTTTATGCACAACTACCCCTCAAATTCCAATCAGATCACCGCGTAAATTAATCACACTGCGATCACTCTTCGCGAACAACCCCGACTGCAGGGAAATGTTAAAAAATCCAGATTAACAAGGTACCACGGGGGTAGGACTTGGAGGAAACTGTGATTCCTGTCGAAATCCATCGTTTTTATGCACAACAACCCCTCAAATTCCGATCAGATGCCCGCGTAAATCGATGACACTGCTGACAGTCTTCGCCAACACTCTCGACTACAAGAAAATGTGGAATGATTCAGACTAACAAGGGTCCACGGGGGTAAAACTTGGAGAAAACTGTAATTCCTGTCGGAATCCATCGTTTTTATGCACAACTACCCCTCAAATTCCAATCAGGTCACCACGTGAACTACATACACTGCTATCACTCTTTGCCAACACTCTCGACTGCGAGGAAATGTGGAATAATTCAGACTAACAAGGGTCCACGGGGGTGAAACTTGGAGGAAACTGTAATTCCTGTCAAAATCCATCGTTTTTATGCACAAAAACCCCTCAAATTCCGATCAGATCCCCGCGTGAATCGATAACACTGCTGACAGTCTTCGCGAACACTCTCGACTACAATAGAATGTGGAATAATTCAGACCAACAAGGGTCCACGGGGGTGAAACTTGGAGGAAACTGTAATTCCTGTCGAAATCCATCGTTTTTACGCACAGCTACTCCTCAAATTCTAATCAGATCACCACGTTAATTAATTACGCTGCTATCACTCTCTGCCGACACTCCCGACTGCGAGGAAATGTGGAATGATTCAGACTGACAAGGGTCCACGGGGGTAAAACTTGGAGAAGACTGTAATTCCTGTCGGAAAACATCGTTTTTATGCACAACTACCCCTCAAATTCCAATCAGATCACCACGTGAATTGGATGCACTGCTATCACTCTTTGTCAACACTCTCGACTGCGAGGAAATGTGGAATAATTCAGACTGACAAGGGTCCACGGGGGTAAAACTTGGAGGAAACTGTAATTCCTGTCAAAATCCATCGTTTTTATGCACAAAAACCCCTCAAATTCCGATCAGATCCCCGCGTGAATCGATAACACTGCTGACAGTCTTCGCGAACACTCTCGACTACAATAGAATGTGGAATAATTCAGACCAACAAGGGTCCACGGGGGTAAAACTTGGAGAAAACTGTAATTCCTGTCGGAAAACATCGTTTTTATGCACGACAACCCCTCAAATTCCAATCAGAACACCGCGTAAATTGATGACACTGTTATCACTCTTCGCGAACAACCCCGAATGCAGGAAAATGTTAGAAAATCCAGACTTACAACGTTCCACGGGGGTAGGACTTGGAGAAAACTATGATTCCTGTCGAAATCCATCGTTCTTATGCACAACAACCCCTCAAATTCCAATCAGATCCCCGCGCAAATCGATGACACTGCTGACAGTCTTCGCCAACACTCTCGACTACAAGAGAATGTGGAATAATTCGGACGAACAAGGGTCCACGGGGGTGAAACTTGGAGAAAACTGTAATTCCTGTCGGAATCCATCGTTTTTATGCACAACTACCCCTCAAATTCCAATCAGATCACCACGTTAATTAGATACACTGCTATCACCCTTTGCCAACACTCTCGACTGCGAGGAAATGTGGAATAATTCAGACTAACAAGGGTCCACGGGGGTAAAACTTGGAGGAAACTGTAATTCCTATCGGAATCCATTGTCTTTACGCACATTTACCCCTCAAATTCTAATCGGATCAACAAGGAAATTAATTACGCTGCTATCACCCTTTGCCAACACTCTCGACTGCGAGGAAATGTGGAATAATCCAGACCAACTAGGGTCCACGGGGGTAAAACTTCGAGAAAACTGTAATTCCTGTCGAAATCCATCGTTTTTACGCACAACTACCCCTCAAATTCCAATCAGATCACCACGTAAATTGATCACACTGCGATCACTCTCCGCGAACATTCCCGACTGCAGGAAAATGTTAAAAAATCCAGATTAACAAGGTACCACGGGGGTAGGACTTGGAGGAAACTGTGATTCCTGTCGAAATCCATCGTTTCTATGCACAACAACCCCTCTAATTCCGATCAGATGCCCGCGTGAATCGATGACACTGCTGACAGTCTTCGCCAACACTCTCGACTACAAGAGAATGTGGAATGATTCAAACTAACAAGGGTCCACGGGGGTAAAACTTGGAGAAAACCTTAATTCCTCTCGGAATCCATCGTTTTTATGCACAACTACCCCTCAAATTCCAATCAGATCACCGCGTAAATGAATTGCACCACCATCACTCTCTGCCAACACTCTCGACTGCAAGGAAATGTGGAAAAATCCAGATTAACAAGGGTCCACGGGGGTAAAACTTGGGGAAAACTGTAATTCCTGTCGGGAAACATCGTTTTTATGCACAACTACCCCTCAAATTCCAATCAGATCACCGCGTAAATTAATTACGCTGCTATCACTCTTTGCCAACACTCCTGACCGCGAGAAAATGTGGGATAATTCAGACTAACAAGGGTCCACGGGGGTAAAACTTGGAGAAAACTGTAATTCCTGTCGAAAAACATCGTGTTCATGCACAAAAACCCCTCAAATTTCAATCAGATCCCCGCGTGACTCGATAACACTGCTGACAGTCTTCGCCAACACTCTCGACTACAAGAGAATGTGGAATAATTCGGACTAACAAGGGTCCACGGGGGTAAAACTTGGAGAAAATTGTAATTCCTGTCGGAATCCATCGTTTTTATGCACAACTACCCCTCAAATTCCAATCGGATCACCACGTTAATTAGATACACTGCTATCACCGTTTGCCAACACTCTCGACTGCGAGGAAATGTGGAATAATTCAGACTAACAAGGGTCCACGGGGGTAAAACTTGGGGAAAACTGTAATTCCTGTCGGAAAACATCGTTTTTATGCACAATAACCCCTCAAATTCCAAACAGATCACCGCGTAAATTGATCACGCTGCGATCACTCTCCGCGAACATCCCCGACTGCAGGAAAATGTTGAAAAATCCAGATTAACAAGGTACCACGGGGGTAGGACTTTGAGGAAACTGTGATTCCTGTCGAAATCCATCGTTCTTCTGCACAACAACCCCTCAAATTCCGATCAGATGCCCGCGTGGATCGATGACACTGCTGACAGTCTTCGCCAACACTCTCGACTACAAGAGAATGTGGAATGATTCAGACTAACAAGGGTCCACGGGGGTAAAACTTGGAGAAAACCTTAATTCCTGTCGGAATCCATCGTTTTTATGCACAACTACCCCTCAAATTCCAATCAGATCACCGCGTAAATGAATTGCACCACCATCACTCTCTGCCAACACTCTCGACTGCAAGGAAATGTGGAAAAATCCAGATTGACAAGGGTCCACGGGGGTAAAACTTGGGGAAAACTGTAATTCCTGTCGGGAAACATCGTTTTTATGCACAACTACCCCTCAAATTCCAATCAGATCAACGCGTGAATCAATCACACTGCTATCACTCTTCCCGAACACCCCCGAGTGCAGGAAAATGTTCAAAAATCCAGACTCACAACGTTCCACGGGGGTAGGACTTGGAGAAAACTGTGATTCCTGTCGAAATCCATCGTTTTTATGCACAACAACCCCTCAAATTCCAATCAGATCCCCGCCCAAATCGATGTTACTGTTGACAGTCTTCGCCAACACTCTCGACTACAAGAGAATGTGGAATAATTCGGACTAACAAGGGTCCACGGGGGTAGAACTTGGAGAAAACTGTTATTCCTGTCGGAAAACATCGTTTTTATGCACAATAACCCCTCAAATTCCAAACAGATCACCGCGTAAATTGATCACGCTGCGATCACTCTCCGCGAACATCCCCGACTGCAGGAAAATGTTGAAAAATCCAGATTAACAAGGTACCACGGGGGTAGGACTTTGAGGAAACTGTGATTCCTGTCGAAATCCATCGTTCTTCTGCACAACAACCCCTCAAATTCCGATCAGATGCCCGCGTGGATCGATGACACTGCTGACAGTCTTCGCCAACACTCTCGACTACAAGAGAATGTGGAATGATTCAGACTAACAAGGGTCCACGGGGGTAAAACTTGGAGAAAACCTTAATTCCTGTCGGAATCCATCGTTTTTATGCACAACTACCCCTCAAATTCCAATCAGATCACCGCGTAAATCAATTACACTGCTATCACTCTTCGCGAACACCCCCGAGTGCAGGAAAATGTTCAAAAATCCAGACTCACAACGTTCCACGGGGGTAGGACTTGGAGAAAACTGTGATTCCTGTCGAAATCCATCGTTTTTATGCACAACAACCACTCAAATTCCAATCAGATCCCCGCGTGAATTAGATACACTGCTATCACTCTTTGCCAACACTCTCGACTGCGAGGAAATGTGGAATAATTCAGGCTGACAAGGGTCCACGGGGGTAAAACTTGGAGGAAACTGTAATTCCTGTCGGAATCCATCGTTTTTATGCACATCTACCCCTCAAATTCTAATCAGATCACCCGTGAATTAGATACACTGCTATCACTCTTTGCCAACACTCTCGACTGCGAGGGAATGTGGAATAATTCACACTGACAAGGGTCCACGGGGGTAAAACTTGGAGAAAACTGTAATTCCTGTCGGAAAACATCGTTTTTATGCACGACTACCCCTCAAATTCCAATCAGAACACTGCGTAAATTGATTACACTGCTATCACTCTCCGCGAACACCCCCGACTGCAGGGAAATGTTAGAAAATCCAGACTTACAACGTTCCACGGGGGTAGGACTTGGAGAAAACTATGATTCCTGTCGAAATCCATTGTTTTTATGCACAACAACCCCTCAAATTCCAAACAGATCACCGCGTAAATTGATCACACTGCGATCACTCTCCGCGAACATTCCTGACTGCAGGAAAATGTTAAAAAATCCAGATTAACAAGGTACCACGGGGGTAGGACTTGGAGGAAACTGTGATTCCTGTCGAAATCCATCGTTTTTATGCACAACAACCCCTCAAATTCCGATCAGATGCCGGCGTGAGACGTTGACACTGCTGACAGTCTTCGCCAACACTCTCGACTACAAGAAAATGTGGAATGATTCAGACTAACAAGGGTCCACGGGGGTAAAACTTGGAGGAAACTGTAATTCCTGTCGGAATCCATCGTTTTTATGCACAACTACCCCTCAAATTCCAATCAGATCACCAGGGTAATTAGATACACTGCTATCACCGTTTGCCAACACTCTCGACTGCGAGGAAATGTGGAATAATTCAGACTAACAAGGGTCCACGGGGGTAAAACTTGGAGGAAACTGTAATTCCTATCGGAATCCATTGTTTTTACGCACAACTACCCCTCAAATTCTAATCGGATCAACAGGGAAATTAATTACGCTGCTATCACTCTTCGCCAACACCCCCGACTGCGAGGAAATGTGGAATAATTCAGACAAACAAGGGTCCACGGGGGTAGGACTTGGAGAAAACTGTGATTCCCGTCGGAATCCATCGTTTTCATGCACAAAAACCCCTCAAATTTCAATCAGATCCCCACGTGAATCGATAACATTGCTGACAGTCTTCGCCAACACTCTCGACTACAAGAGAATGTGGAATGATTCAGACTAACAAGGGTCCACGGGGGTAAAACTTGGAGGAAACTGTAATTCCTGTCGGAATCCATCGTTTTTATGCACACCTACCCCTCAAATTCTGATCAGATCACCACGTGAATTAGATACACTGCTATCACTCTTTGCCAACACTCACGACTGCGAGGAAATGTGGAATAATTCAGACTGACAAGGGTCCACGGGGGTAAAACTTGGAGAAAACTGTAATTACTGTCGGAAAACATCGTTTTTATACACAACTACCCCTCAAATTCCAATCAGATCACTGCGTAAATTGATTACACTGCTATCACTCTTCGCCAACACTCTTGACTACAAGAGAATGTGGAATAATTCAGACTAACAAGGGTCCACGGGGGTAAAACTTGGAATAAACTGTGATTCCTGTCGAAATCCATCGTTTGTATGCACAACTACCCCTCAAATTCCAATCAGATCACCACGTTAATTAGATACACTGCTATCAACCTTTGCCAACACTCTCGACTGCGAGGAAATGTGGAATAATTCAGACTAACAAGGGTCCACGGGGGTAAAACTTGGAGGAAACTGTAATTCCTATCGGAATCCATTGTTTTTACGCACATTTACCCCTCAAATTCTAATCGGATCGACACGAAAATTAATTACGCTGCTATCACTCTTTGCCAACACCCCCAACTGCGAGAAAATGTGGAATAATTCAGACAAACAAGGGTCCACGGGGGTAAAACTTGGAGAAAACTGTAATTACTGTCGGAAAACATCGTTTTTATACACAACTACCCCTCAAATTCCAATCAGATCACCGCGTAAATCGATTACACTGCTATCACTCTTCGCCAACACTCTCGACTACAAGAGAATGTGGAATAATTCAGACTAACAAGGGTCCACGGGGGTAAAACTTGGAATAAACTGTGATTCCTGTCGAAATCCATCGTTTGTATGCACAACTACCCCTCAAATTCTAATCAGATCACCAGGTCAATTAATTACGCTGCTATCACTCTTTGCCGACACTCCTGACCGCGAGAAAATGTGGGATAATTCAGACTAACAAGGGTCCACGGGGGTAAAACTTGGAGAAAACTGTAATTCCTGTCGAAAAACATCGTTTTTATGCACAACTACCCCTCAAATTCCAATCAGATCACCGCGTAGCTTGATTACACTGCTATCACTCTTCGCGAACACCCGCGACTGCAGGAAAATGTTAGAAAATCAAGACTCACAACGTTCCACGGGTTAGGACTTGGAGAAAACTGTGACTCCTGTCGAAATCCATCGTTTTTATGCACAACAACCCCTCAAATTCCAATCAGATCCCCGCGTGAATCGATGACACTGCTGACAGTCTTTGCGGACACTCTCGACTACAAGAGAAAGTGGATTCATTCAGGCTAACAAGGGTCCACGGGGGTAGGACTTGGGGAAAACTGTGATTCCTGTCGGAATCCATCGTTTTCATGCACAAAAACCCCTCAAATTTCAATCAGATCCCCGCGTGAATCGATAACACTGCTGACAGTCTTCGCCAACACTCTCGACTACAAGAGAATGTGGAATAATTCGGACTAACAAGGGTCCACGGAGGTTGAACTTGGAGAAAATTGTAATTCCTGTCGGAATCCATCGTTTTTATGCACAACTACCCCTCAAATTCCAATCGGATCACCACGTTAATTAGATACACTGCTATCACCGTTTGCCAACACTCTCGACTGCGAGGAAATGTGGAATAATTCAGACTAACAAGGGTCCACGGGGGTAGAACTTGGAGAAAACTGTAATTCCTGTCGGAAAACATCGTTTGCATGCACAACTACCCCTCAAATTCCAAACAGATCACCGCGTAAATTGATCACACTGCGATCACACATTCAGAGTCCAGCGATGTTGATTGTCAACTTGTCGATGCCATCTGGGATTTTCAATTGACCAATAATGACAATTATGTTTGTTCATAACACCTAGGGGTGCACACGATATTCTCGTCGGGACTGAAAAAGAATACATCATCTTAATTTAAACGTGTTCCAATGAGGTATCCACCGCACAGAATTCCGACTTCGTATCTAATGAAACGGAATAATCGATCATTCCGATTTCATAAACAAGATCAACCAAGATATGCTTCCGGTATCGTTTGTCAGTCTCGTCTCGTCTCGGTGCAACGCTCAATGCAGATCTCGATATAGATCTTGATCATTTTCATTTGCAAGATCAAAACCCGTCACGAATTTGTTCCGTCTGATGCGAAGCTTCAATTGAGTTTAGTAAACCATGTCTTACAAACAGTAGAATGATGAATATAGATCATTTTCCAAGTTCTTGACGCGAGTCTCGTGTGCACGCCCAATAACACCGTTACTGCGAAATGTTGCCTCATCACTAAACATCACGTAATCGAAAAAACCAGGTGGTTGCTCCGAGGCCCATTGACCGAATTCAACCCTACATCTAAGATCATCTTCACCTAATGCTTGCACCAATGTAATGTGGTAAGGATGATATTTACCAGATCTTAGTATGCGCGGTGTGCCGTTGATCTTGGGATACCTAATCGGTGCTGGATTTCTCTGGTACTAACGTGAGGATTCAGGTGCACCATTCCTCAAACGACTACTGAGCGTGCATCCATACGATTTCCATCATAACGCCTTCTGACTCTTCAGATATTCATTCTTCTAACTCGTCTTTCTTTCCAGCGTATCGCCTGAAGTGAAGGCTGGCGTCTATTTGGATACCTCTCTCCATACAATCTTGATGCTGCAGCGTAATTACGTCGACATTCTCCTAGTATCAGGAGAATATCAAGTATTTCACCCCAAGGATAATCCATGGTATTGAGACCTTCACAACGCTGATCAAAGATATTCTTCAAGTTTGAATCGTATATCGAAAAGAATTTGTGAATGGATGAAGGATATTAAGCATTCCGTTTCACTTATGTTTGTAAACAATGCTCTAGTATGAACTTTCTTGTTCATGATAAACACAAGTATTGTTGGGTACTCGTGTTTGGCAACAATTCACAGTAACGGTACTACGAACAGACATAATTGTCAATATTGGTCGATTTAAATCCCAGCTAGGTCTCCGGATCTTACCACTTTGGATTTTTACTTATGGGGTCATCAAATTTTCAGGGCCAAAAGATGTGCAAGATCCGATCGCTCAACCTCCTCGTGGTGCACATTGGGTGACTCCAATGGCGACGGTCATCCTCAGAAGCTGAAAAAAAACACTGGAGAGTTAAATGTCGTTTTACACAGGAAGCAATACGAGTGTTTCATAAAACTCATTTTTTATTGATTAGAGCGCCATCTGTGCGGAATTCGGAAAAGAGATTCAGACAAAAGTTTCTTGTTTTTCAACGTCAAATCTGAATCTGCAGTCAAAAATATGGGATTTCGTTTAAGAAACAAAAGTTGACCTCTGAGTGACCTTGAAGTTGAGATCCGGGGCCAAAGTCAAGATCACCATCAGATGTCCTCCTCGGAATCTCACAACTTTTGTTCGAAACATTTTCCTCCAAAGATCCTCGTTTTTGAGTTATTCCGATATAAAAATTAAAATGGGACACCCTGTATATGTCCGCACCACGCCCGCAACAGGTATGTACGTTTTCCCTGTTCTCAAACTATATAGACGTGGTGCAAGCATATCGCAAGAGGTGTTTTTCTCATCTCCATTAAATCAGTACAATTTTTCTGAATCTCTAATAATTTTGCAATTAGTGAAATTTCAGAATAAGAATAAAGCGAAATAAAAACTTTCTAAGGCTCAAACGTAAAAGTTGTAAGAGAAATCTTCCTCATACAAAAATTCGGTGTGTTACTGCTTTCGAACGCGTGCATATTCAAAGGAACCCAAACAACGCCGTGTGTATGACACAAATTATTTTTCCCAAAATTCATATTGGTTTTCCTCTTACATCCATTACGCAAAGAGTAGGAGTTGTAATTTGGTATGAAACATTCCGACAAACTTTGAACGTGAGGACCCAGTCATTGCATGGTGTTATAATGTATGAAGCAATGAAATCATAATATCGCTGTATATATACCTCTCTCAATCAATGAAGATGGGATGTATAAAGTGATATTTTGATTTTATTGCTTTATTTTCGAATAATTTGTCAGAAAAGATTTGGCTCGGGTTGCATCGTCGGGATTGCTGAGTATCCCCTTAAGGGCTTTCGAACGTGGTAGAACTATAAATATGTAGGTACACAAATACAGAATATAGGTATAGTCTAAGCGAGAAAAACTTTGCGCCAAACGTTTGTGTGAAATTTAAAAAATATTTTACCATGGTGCTTACCCGGGATTGCGCCGTGAACATAAATCTAGCAGTAAAATCACTCTCCATTCCCTATAAAGAATTCGTGAATACGCAAGATGATTTGACATTTCGTCGTCGCCATGTTGATTCCGAAAATATCTTAAGATGCAACTGGCAGCTGCGTTTCAAAGTAACCATTTGATTATTTTTTATTATATTCAAAATTTCAAGGTTTTCGAAATAATCAATCGATTGATGGAATTTTTCAATATTGCACGTGATTTATCGTAATAGAACTTATATGTATATACAAATGAAACTATTCCGCATGGAAAAATCACATTACACTTCCCATGAACCCTTCATAAATGTGATTGAATTGAGATCGATTAGTTTGGTTATCATCCCGCATAAAATTTGATCGACAAAATTTTTATTCATTTATAAAAAAAGAGGACCATTTATTTAGAGAAAGAACGATCTTTGATGATGATGGACGAATTGTACGTGTAACGGTCAATTACCGATACATCGTTTTGATTATAATTCTACGTACGTTCATGTTAAAATTTCATGTCATTCAAAAAAGTATAGTTCACGAGAAATATGACATAATTTTGATACTGAAATGTATTTTATGATAAGTAATGTCAATTATATACGTTACAACACTTTTACAACATATTTTGTTTTACAGTGTGAACTTTTGAAGAGCTTTATAATCATGGAAAAAAACTTTGATATTCTGACCATAGAAAGAATGTTTAGGTTTCTCCAAAACGCAACCTCCAACTTTATTTCACGATATTTCCAAATTTAACATGGCGGTGACGAAATGTCAAATCGTCTGACGTATGTACGAATTTTTCTTTATATATATGAATCGAGAATGATTCCACCAAGGGCGTATCCAGAATTTTTTTTTGGAAGGCGCCTATGTTAAGGATGTATATCTATATATACGGAATATATAGATATATAAGAAACGAAAAAATGCTTGATTCGGGGGGGGGGGGGGTCCGGACCCCTTGGACCCCTCCCCTGGATACGCCCTTGGATTCCACCGCTGGATTCATATTCAAGGCGTACTTCCAGGCACTATGGTGTAATATTTTTCAAATTTCATCTCAATTGCTATTTTGCGCCAAACGTTTGTGCGGAATAGTAATTGATACGGAAAAATATTATACCACTGTGCTTACCTGGGATTGCCCAGTGTTTACCTGCACTGGGAAGAATTCATCATTAAAAAAACCTGGTTTTTGTCAGTAGACGAGGGATATACTTGGCATGTGACTACAAATTGATGGGGAATATCAGTATCTTATATATCTATTGTCTATTTTTATATTGGGAATATTATATTGGGAATATCTATTTTTTATAGCGTTATTTCAATCGAAAAAAAAATTTTATCCTCACCGGCATCGAACATCATTGTCCGTGATCACAAACCTGGCTTATTTCCCCGAAGCCACGCAACGATCTTGAGAATGGGATGGTTTTCAATTCATATCAGTGTCATCAATTAGGAATTTTCGTTTACAACTTGTATGATAAAAGATTACTGTTTTTCAACATGAATTCTCATCTCTCTCTGGTTTTAATTTTCAAACTTCGGAGCATGAAAAATTACTGTTTTTTCTCATCAATTTGTGATCTCAAGCCAGGTATATAAAATCGTTATGTCAAGTATATCCCCCGACTAATGGGAAAACCAGTATTTTTTGATAATGAATATCTCTCAGTGTGGGCTTTACCTCTATTTCCTGTAAAAAATTCGTAAATACGTGAGACGATTTGACAGTTCACCGTCGCCGTGTTGCTTTTGAGAATATCGCAAAATGCAGGTAAAAGCGACGTTTTGGAGTAAATATTTTTTTTATTACCATGTTCAGAATAACAAAAAAAATTTTTTTCAATCGTGAATTTTCTACAATTTCACCCCATAATGTGCTGTGAAAGTGACAATGTATATCGTTGATTTTATTCCGCATAAACAAATATTCCAGTGTGAAAATTGGGTTGCATTTCCCGTGGACTATGCATGTGTGTATGAAATCAATATTTTACCCAACCGTATGTAGAATAATGTGGAGGAAACGATGTATCGGTAATTGACCGTTACACGTACAATTCGTTCATCATAATCAAAGATTGTTCTTTCTCTGAACAAATGGTCCTCTTTTCTTATAAATGAATAAAAATTTTGTCGATCAAATTTTATGCGGGATGATAACCAAACTAATCGATCTCAATTCAATCACATTTATGGAGGGTTCATGGGAAGTGTAATGTAATTTTTCCATGCGGAATAGTTTCATTCGTATATACATATAAGTTTTATTACGATAAATCACGTGCAATATTGAAAAATTCCATCAATCGATTGATTATTTCGAAAACCTTGAAATTTTGAATATAATAAAAAATAATCAAATGGTTACTTTGAAATGCAGCTGCCAGTTGCATCTTAAGATATTTTCGAAATCAACATGGCGACGACGAAATGTCAAATCATCTTGCGTATTCACGAATTTTTTATAGGGAATGGAGAGTGATTTTACTGCTAGATTTATGTTCACACGGAGAAAAATTTGGGGTAGCAGATACAGCAATTGCGATAAATTTGACAAAATCCACATGTAAATATAGGGATAGCATTTCTGCGGTGGAAATTCTACATCATTTTTGCTGTAAATTAAAAACGTCGCAATTCTACCGCAATCTGATGTAATTTCAACATACGCATCTCATAACTATTACACATATCAAATGTAAATTCTATTGTCGTGATGAATGAAATATAAACAGTATGACAAGCGATATTTACTCCAAACTCATGAAATTTGTACATCAGTCTAATGTAAAATACATGTCAGGATTTTCGAATAGAATTTCAATGGCCCATTTATATATTTTATGCATACGGGAGAACTACGATAATAATTACAACAACGTTTGGTAATTCTCCAAAAGCCACAGAAATGGGGATAAAATTTGAGTGATTGAAATTTTACATTATTCGCGTCGCATTTTTATGAATTTTCACTGACAGTTGAGATAAAAAAAATGGTATCTTCCCAAATAATTCTTGCTGTTGTGTTTTTTGTCGAATTTGCAATTAGACAATATATACAAATGCACTTTTGAGCCGTGAAATGAACTTCAATCACTCAACTAGAATTTATTACCTTAACATACATCTTACATCTTACATCTTACATATTACATATTACAATACAATGTCGCTTATGTCGCTTTATTCTATCATTCTCACTAAACGTACGCTATGAGTGGAGATTCAAGTTTTTAATATATATCAAATGTAGGAACAAACTGCTACTCGCGGAAAACTGTTGAAACTGTTTGCGCCATCTTTGTGACGCGATTTTAATCATTTTGAACTGAAAGGAGCGTTACAACGCTTCTCAGTAGTATTACCCACACAAGCGAGTAGTTTTTGCAGAAACAATTGTTGAAAATACATCAGATTGCGGTAACTGTATATTTGAGAATGAGAATAGAATTCCTGGGAAATGAATCAGATTATCATTCAAAAGAGCATAGGTAACATTAGCAACTGTACTTGTTGAATGTACATTAGATTACTGTAGCATTGAATAAGTGGAAATGTAGTTGAGCATGCCTTGTGGCATCACGTTCGCGAATAGTAGATTCAGTCGAGTGTAATGTAGACTTTACATTGTTTGTGGTCAATAATATCATAATAAATATATTTTTGGATTGGCGTAATCTCTACAATCTTCCAAAGCAATGATCATGTATGTATCATGTGAGTTTCATCAAAATTAATGTAGGAATTACATTCAAAGTTTTATCTATGCACTGATGTTGAATTTACATTATAATTTTTCTCCGTGCACGGCGCAATCCCGGGTAAGCATCATGGTAAAATATTTTTTAAATTTCACACAAACGTTTGGCGCAAAGTTTTTCTCGCTTAGACTATACCTATATTCTGTATTTGTGTACCTACATATTTATAGTTCTACCACGTTCGAAAGCCCTTAAGGGGATACTCAGCAATCCCGACGATGCAACCCGAGCCAAATCTTTTCCGACAAATTATTCGAAAATAAAGCAATAAAATCAAAATATCACTTTATACATACCATCTTCATTGATTGAGAAAGGTATGTATACAGCGATATTATGATTTCATTGCTTCATACACTATAACACCATGCAATGACTGGGTCCTCACGTTCAAAGTTTGTCGGAATGTTTCATACCAAATTACAACTCCTACTCTTCGCGTAATGGATGTAAGAGGAAAACCAATATAAATTTTGGGAAAAATAATTTGTGTCATACACACGGCGTTGTTTCACTCAGAGAAAAAAAGTTGCTGAAACAGCAAACCTCGAAGATTTGCTTTGCTGATATGGCAAAACTTGTTGCTGAATTAGCAAATAATTTGCTATCACAGCAAAAATCTTGCTCTTTTAACAGGCGTTTGCCATTCAGCAATCCAGAATTGTAGATATACAGACAGCTAGGAAATTTCGCTGGATTAGCAAATATCTTGCTGAAATAGCAGAATTTTTGCTGTAACAGCAACCGTTTTGCTGATTTGGCAAAGTAGATTTCTCGGAATCGCTTTTTCAGCAAGAATTTTTCTCTGCGTGTTCGGTTCCTTCGAATATGCACGCGTTCGAAAGCAGTAACACGCCGAATTTTTGTATGAGGAAGATTTCTCTTACAACTTTTACGTTTGAGCCTTAGAAAGTTTTTATTTCGCTTTATTCTTATTCTGAAATTTCACTAATTGCAAAATTATTAGAGATTCAGAAAAATTGTACTGATTTAATGGAGATGAGAAAAAAGCCTCTTGCGATATGCTTGCACCACGTCTATATAGTTTCAGAACAGGAAAAACGTACATACCTGTTGCGGGCGTGGTGCGGACATATATATGCGTACAGGTCTGGTGCGGGTATGTTATGGGCGCTTCGATTTGGAACCAAGAATCTCACGAATTTTTGGATCTGTTGCGGGAGTGTTACGGGCGTGAATATAAGTGCGGGACTAGTGCAGACGTGTTGCAGGAGTTTTCATTTTCACTCGGGATACTCTTGATGTTTTTGGCATTCCACCTAGCCTTCTCATCATATAAATTATCTTAAATTATGATCTTGTACTTTAATTAATTTATCTTAATTTATAATCCTCAGTATTCTTTCTTCACTATTAGATCGTGCATGCTTGCGTAAACTTTGAATTGGTCATTTATTGATTGTGAATCGCGTGTCAATCACATAGCTTTATCTTTGATTGGTTTGTTAAGTATGTTGGTGTTTTCTTTAGCTATTAAGTACTATTGTCACTACTTTGTAATTTTTGCCCTATAGGACCTCCTTGGGCATAATAAACCTATCTAAATCTGAATCTGAATCCTCCTGAAAAGTTCCATGCTAATTTTTCCCTAATTTTCGTTGCTGTAAGTTCCTCCAAAATTCCCTGAATGCCTCTGAAATCTCGTACGTAAAATTCCACTCAATGTATCTCTCTCTAAATTTCTCTGAATCCTTCTGAGAAGTACAGCACAGTTTTTCCTAATCTGCCCGTTCCTGAATCGTTCTGAATTTCCCTGGATCACAATGAATCGCTCTGACTTCCTCTGAATCCCTCCAAATCCCTCTGAAATAATGCATAACGAATATTATCATTTTTCCACACCAACATCAGTTGGTTCATTCGATTGATATGCTGGAATAACCTCCATTAATATCATTCATAAGTCGAGTAGCAGAATATGGTGCCAAATTATTTAGAATGATTCCATTGCATTCCGTTCTGTGAATTCGTACTTGAGCGAGTTCACTATCCATAAATTTGCAATTTGAAATGTCGTTGATATAATGAATGATACGAGTAGATGTATGACATGCAACGAACAGCGTGTACTGAGCTTCTCAATCTGGAATTGTTTGCTGATCATTTCCTAGTTGGAGAGCAATTTTTTTTGGCGTTTATCAGAGGGAGGCGTTATGGCTTTTCGATGGTTATCACTCTGGACATCCCTTTATAATGTATATATTTTAGCTTACAAATCAATATCACAAAATTCGCAATGTGGAATGCATTCTGAAGTTCCGGTTATCTGAACTGGAATGAGCCAGTCTTTGAATCTATCGTCTTTTAATCATGCGTTCCTAAATTCTTGGCCATACACTTTTCCTGCATCACCATTCTTATCTGTTGTCCCCCTAAGAACATTGGAAATGAACATACATAACAGTGAGTTACGGAACACTAGCATTCATCAACCGCATAAGCTGTATCTAGTCATGTACTCCTTTCACCTTCCATCATTTTTCGCTGCCACTTCTTCAAATACAATTCCACCATTCTCTGCAATAACACCTCGCACCAATATTCCCTCTTCTCCTATTGTATGGCTCTCTGTTCTCACTTTATCCTCGTTATTTTCAATTTGCTCAGTGCTAGAATGTGTTTCTGAATTTTCATCATCGGAACTATTGTATGGAAAAAAACAGGTATTTGGAACAGCAGATCGGGGAGAATGTAACCAAAGAGAGAAAACATTACAACAAACGTAATTCCGTGAACCACCAATTCCATCGATTGATATTATTTCATAGGTTTTGCGTAGTTCAAAAATCACCAAAAAAACGTAACAGTCAAAATTCGCATAAAAAGGAATCCCAACTAACTTTATAAGCTTCCTTGGAGGTGGATTGGAGGCAGATTCAATCTTACAAATACACCTGATCTTGTTTGTGAAGGTAGCGGAGGACCATCAATTCCTTTAGAGTTTTGCATTCCTGATTCTCTCACAGAGAAATATTTAAACAAATACTTCGAAACAAAAGAGATGTGAATTTGATCTGAAAATAAGGAAATAATATTCACTTGTTCAAGGTATTTTGCTGCGCTTTTTTCGCACAATTCATTCTAGATTTCGGCATATTGAGACTTGATGATCACTCTGTGTTGTAGAATGAGAATAATAATTATGTATTTGTACATATATCAACGAACGCTGCTCGGAAAAAATATGTGGAAAGTCGTCATTTGAAACAAAGGTGGAACATAGCCAAATCTTCAAAGTACAAGAAGCAATGATTTTGTGTTTAATGTAGATAGCATGAAGAATACGTGAGAAGAAAGGGGCCAATACCTGCGCTTCGAACCCGATATATGAAATTTCGAGACGTACAGGTGTATGTCAACTATTAAACTCCAGAGGTCAGTGGTGTTGACTCCTGTAAATAAGTATGCTAAGATTGTTCAGGAATGATACAAAATCTTACCACTGAAGAAGTTAGAAGCATGGGCTTGAACTGGAAAAGGCGATTTACATTAATACTTGAGTAATAGACCGGAGTTTTTCTAAACATATGAGAACTGAAATAGTGCCGGATAGCGAATCCAAGTGCTATTTATAGTGCTAAGTGCTGAACCTGAAATTTCATTGCTATGAACGTTGTAACACATCGTTCAATAAGTCCCGAGACTAACCCAGAGATGATGCTAGTAGTACCAAACTGGCCACGTTTCCCTAGAGTGCGAACTTTCACATGAAACGTATGAAAATTTCACGATGGTCGGACCACAAACACCAGAGTTATCGAGGTTGGAGTAAAGTCACTTTGTAATTTGTTTGAAAAATAGAAAAACGCGAGTTTCGCATGTTGATAAAACATTGTTTTTTGATGGGTGAAACCACCGTAGAAGCCCAGCAATGGCTCGAGAAACGTTACCCGGACTCCTTTCCATCCAAACCAACGATTTGTCGTTGGTATGTTGAGTTCAAACGTGATCGTATGGACACAAACGATGCGGAACGTTTGGGTAGGCCATCGGAAGCCGTTACACCGGGAAATGTGAGTGAAGTGTTAAGAATCGTAATGAAAAATCGCAGAAATGACGCAGATATCATCTGGAAGCGTATTCACAATCCTTCATGAAAAATTGAGCATGAAAAAGGTTTTTTCCAAATGGGTGCCGCGATTGCTTTCAGTGGAACAAGAACAGCAACGAGTCGACGATTCAGAGAGCTGTTTATCGCCATACTCGCAATAGAAAGGATTTTCGGCGTCGATACGTGACCATGGATGAAACATGGATAAATCATTCCACTCCGGAGTCGAATCGGCAATCATCTGAGTGGCGCATGGCTGGTGAAAGCCGCCCAAAGCGTCAAAAAACGCAGCAGTCTGCTGGCAAAGTTATGGCGTCTGTTTGTTGGGATACACATGGCGTGATTTTCATTGACTACCTGGGAAAAGGTGAATCGATCAACAGTGATCATTATATTGACTTGCTGGTACGTTTGAAGGAGGAGATCGCAGCAAAACGATCGCACATGAAGAAGAACAAAATCCTTTTCCACCAAAGACAATGCATCATGTCACAAATCCATGAACACAATGGCAAAATTCAACGAGTTGGGCTTTGATTTGCTTCCCCACCCCTGTATCCACTAGATTCAGCCCCCAGCGACTACTGGCTCTTTGCTGATCCCGAAAGAATGCCCCAGGGAAAAAAATTTGGCTCGAATGAGGAGATGATTGCCAAAACTGAAGCCTATTTTGAAGCAAAGGATCTCCTACACGGAGAAAAAAATATCGCTGTCATAACGATACTGGATAGTTGTGATGACTATCCAAAGTTTAGTGGTATCAGTATCGTTGCTATGATCATACAAATCATACGAGGAACGATATGAATCGCCAGCATAGCCATCTGTATCGTCACCATAGCGATACAGTATTGTCACTACAGCTATCTCTTCTTAACCATACTTCAGATCGTTATAATAGTCAGACTTTTTTTCCCGTGTACTAAAAAGTACCATACTTTCTAGTGTTCGAGCATCAGTCTTGTCCAGATCAAATTATTTACATGAAAATATCTATAAAAGTAGTATACTTCTTCAGGAAAGTTCAAGCCAGTGTGGTACTTTTAGAGGTATTTTCACGTAAATAATTTGATCTGGACAAGACTGATGCTCGAACACCATGAAGTATGGTACTTTTCAGCAGACCTATTTTCTCCGTGTATAAACATGGTATAGAAATGTTGGAAAGGCGTTGGAAAAATTGTATCACCCTAAAAGGAGATCATATTGATGAATAGAAATGAGTTTTGAGAAAAAATGTTGTTTCCGTTGTTAGTCTCGGAACTTATTGAACGACGTGTTAATAGTGCCAAATCTAGCAACCACGTCGCTGTTCTGGTAACACTGTGACTTTCACCTGAATGAAAAAGGTTGTCTTGAAGAAACATGTAGATAACCTCCAAATCACCTCAATAACCTCGTCTCCTGGCAAAAGAGATTCATATTAAATTCATCGATTATTTTCGGGATGTAATAATCATTCCGTGAATGATCTGTTATTTTTGTACCCATTGTAATCTGGGACAATGAGCCCATGTACTGTATACAATTTTACACAATTGTATACGATTTGTATACAGCTTGTGTATAATTTTATACATTTTTGGACATTTTTTCCTCATGAGGGGAATCTTTCTCAAGCAATTTGGGGAGAATCACCCAAATGGGTTGAAGATTGACACCGGAAAATCAATTTGTTCATGCATAAGTCACTCCCCACCATTGTGCATCGATTCCTCCTAGCAAAATTTGGATTCTCTTGTGTGTATATACTGGGTAATTCGGAATTGCCGTACACTTTTTTGAGAACAGATCCTTGATGAAATTCTGAAACAATGTTGGTGTGGAATATTTCGATCTGACCCTTAGATTTGGAGATATGAGCATTTTCCAATGTTCAGAGAGATCTAAATATCTCGGAAGGACTATATCTGTGACATTTGAATCCAATACCATTCTCTAAGTCAGATCACGGGGTATCCCTGGAAAAAAACTGAATCAATTTGGCGTTCTTCGTTATGGAGTTTGAAATTTTTTGCATTCCAGCCAATCAGAATTCAACAACTTCAAATCGCTATAATTTCACAACGAAAAACGCTGAATTGGTTTCATTTCTTCCCAATGATGCCCCGTGATTCAATTGAGAGAATGGTATTGGATTCAAATGTCGAAGATATAATGCTTCCGAGATATTTGCATTTTTCGAAGAATTTAAAAGTGCTTATATCTCCGGATCTAAGGATCAGATCAGAATATTCCGGACCACAATCGTTTCAGAATTTTATCAAGAATCTGCTCTCAAAAAAGTGTGTGGCAATTTCGAATCACCCAGTATATATATACATTGTCCAAAATAAGAGGATGTTTTGAAATTCTTCGAAGGGGAATGAGTTTACGATAATTATTACATTACGAGATAATTATTACATTCCGCACATGATCAATGGATATGGTCAACTTTCGCCTGGAGACAGAGTTATTGAAGTTGCTTGAAGATTATTCATCCTGCAAAATGAAAGTCTGAAGATCCAATGTGTAAAACGAGGGACCATGAATGAATACATGAGGGCAGTAATACGGGATTTATATGTGTTCCACTAGAGCAATACCAGACATATCATCACCTCCGAGGGACTTCGTCTCACCTCACATGAATTCGTGTATTTCATCCCGACTTGATAATACTCGTAAGGTGTGTGGTAAGACCGAACTCATAACTTTCGATCAGAATAGCGACTTGCGTGGTATTCAGGTATTATATTGCAATAATCTTATTCTGTTACGTTCCGTCTCTATGATATCCCCAATATCTGTGATCTGAAATAGAGCAAAAAAATTTATCGAACAGCGGAGAAACGTTCGAGTGAAAAACACCCCATGTTTGAATGAGAAATACATAAATATTGCACGTTACGCTACACTTTGGAGTAATCATTACTTTTCGGCATTCTCAAGTCCAGCATTGAATTTAGCACATTGGGGAACAGAACATCCGATGCTGAATTCATTACCCAGGAAAAAATGTGCCAATCTACAGGCACAAAGCTTCGACCCCGTTCCCGTTCTCCTGTGAAAATTAGGTTGGAACTCATATTGGGCCATCATCAGCCCTACATATAACTGTGGTCGAAATTCCATGATCAAATAGTGGGAACGGAACATATTCGCGTTCGCGATTTCTACCAAGCACTACACACATCCATCCATTCATTCACACAGATAGACCGACAGACACGGAACAAAAATTCTTTCTCGCTTCTGGAGGAACATTTTGTCTGAGAGATTTCCATTTTGGAGACAAAAAAATTTTTGGTCAGTTAAATTTCAACAGAGAAAGAACAATGGTCCGTTCGTGGGGGGGGGGGGGAGAGTTCAAGGTACTGACTACCTGGTATCCAATCAATATCATTGGTTATCACGTGGTTACTGAATTGTGCGCACTCAAAATCTTGCTTCGGATAAAGTACGGCCTGTAGAGGTTAATTCTACTGGAGATCCGGTCACTGTATGGACAGCAAGGAATATCTGTTATTTCCACTGAAATTCTTATTAGATCGACCGGGAATGAATCAAACAAGTTTCCGGTCGATTTGACAAGGATTCCGCTAGGAGTAAAAGATATCCCTTGGATCCATATAAGTCACCAGAGCTCAAATAAACTCGACAGGTAATTTTTCCCGTGTGACAGTGTTTTGCATTGAGCACAATTAAACTACTCTCAATCACACTTCAGGGACTGCAACAAAACTTCTGTCGCTGCTGTACTATACAATGATCTCATTTCAATATCACTTTCAATTCTAGTCTGAAAATTTGAAAAAATTTAGATTTTTTTCCCCATATTTTTGAAGTTCAGACATTCAAGAATATGCCCTTGGAAGGATTTTTCTAAGTTATTATGAATTTTCATTCATATTCAATAAGTGAAATTTCCGGAATCTTGACTCAAAACTTTAAATGCGGTTTTCTCAAAATTACTTTTTCCAAGCTTGCGTACGCGATATCTCAAGTTCTACTGAACCGATTCATTCTAAATTTGGTATGAACATTCTTCATACATCTCCCTATCGCATTATTCAATGAAAGTTTTCAATGTTCCAATTTTATTATTCTTAAAAAATTTGGAATTGTCATAAAAAACGTGCTGACTAATTTTTTTCTCAAAAGGCCGCGATTTTGTCCAAAAATTTTTTTTCGACCTGTCTGAGGTTTACATTATAGCAGCATATTCACTCATTGAGAATCCATCGGATTTTTGTGTTCCTAATGACCAGAAGGGCTGAGATCTGGTACATCAGGGCACTTTTTTTTAGCCCCTCGCTCCACAAGCTTGGAACTTTCTTGATTCTTAACATTTTTTTGTATGTTCAGAAGATAACCAAGCGAATGATAGGATAATCGATACTGAAAATATTCTCTGTTTCATTTGTTGAGAGCTCGAAAAAAACATCCGAAACTTGTGTCTCTCCATCAGAATACCCTATCAACCTTACAGACGGGATCAATTTCTTTTTTATAGAAAAATATGTAGTTTTGATAGATTTCCACGAGATATCGATAAGAATTTAATAAATTTCCTATAAGAGAGGAACGATCGTCTTCAGAGATTGATTCCCTCCGACATCACAACCAGCGTTGCTAACCTCTTACTTTTTTACATTGATCAGCATCTCACGCACAGCTGTTGAACGGGGAACGTCCGGTCATCGGAGTTGGAGAAGTGAGAGGCTTGCAACGCTGGTCACAACTAACAACTGTTCAGAAATAATTCTTGATGAGTTCCTGAAAATCAAACAAATGTGTATACATTCTCCATGAAATCTTGAATTGCGTGTTGAGAGAAACAATTTAGACTATTCGATAAGTGTAGAGCTAGTGGATTATATAGGTATCTGAGAACAAACCTTCATTGCTTTACTAGCCTCCGCTGAGAAGTCAATTTCGAACATGTCACGTAAAACGTCTTCATTTACAGTCTCTTGATGTCCAAGTTCTCCCAACGTTCTGACCCATTGACAAAATTCACCGCATATATTGTCTGTGACATGCCTTGCTCTTGTTTTCAGTGTTGCTTCCGGATCAAAGCCTTCCATGTCTTTCTTTCCAAGAGCACGCCATTGAACTACCTTTTTTGGAGAAGAATCAGAATTTTGCAATTTATCGATAATGACTCCGTGTTAACGAGGATGAAAAAGATACAGAACAGACATTTCAGAAAAAGTGGAGTTTTCAAACATTGATTCAAACACATTCTGGAACAAGTAGATGAAAACTACAGAACATACGGGAATTCTGATCGAATAGGGTAGATCGAGGCGGATCGAATCACTCTTTTTTCAATGGATGAACATGATCGTCAGGAGAATTTTTTCAGTGGGTCTGTGGATCAACTGATGTGCCGCAAAGAACAACTCGCTCAGCGCTCGAAAAAGCGTAGAAGTATTGTCCAAAACGTCAGGTCGAGGCTCGAAAAAAAAAGCCGGAATTTCGAAAATTGAAGAACACTGGGTGATAGAGCCCGGAAAATCAATGTCAGTGTTTCTCTACCATTTTTTTCTAGGATGTATAGTTTCCGAGAAAAAAATAAGAACCCCACATTTTTTCGTACCAAAAATCGATGTTCTTCAACACTAAATTCGTTCGATCTCATTCATTTTTGAATGATTCGGAATGTATCTTGCAGACTTCGATTTGTAAACCTCCCCTGAAGATCATAATGTCGCGGAAGATTTTGAAAGTTGATGAAAAATCAACAAATTTTCAATTCAAAGTGAAAATCATGTTTTTCATGCTTTGCATTCCGCAAGTGGTGTAGGAAGTGAGAGCTACAAAAAACTTCCAGCGACAAAGTTGTTTGCTAGTGTATGGACTAACTTGATGGACAATTCCAGATCGATTGGACTATTAGTTCGCAAAATACATTTCCTTGGAAACGTCGTATGCTCCGTTTTCTAGAGTGAGAATAATCGATCGCCAGATGTGTGTAATCCAATTAATGATCGGACTATTGAGACTTCTCCTTCTCCTGCTTCACCTTCCTATGCCCCTCCTCCCTCATTGACATCAGAATGTCCAGAACAAAATGAACATTGCACGAATGGACAACATATGGCAGCAATGAATGTCTCTGAACATATCCAAGGAAAGTTCCGGAACTCTTCTTGTGGTTCGGATGAAATTTCACTGTTAACGGTGTCCCCTAGTCGATTTTCTCACTATAAAATAACTAGATCGTTTCAACCATTTCACGTCATTAATATTCAATTAATTTCATCGACCTTGAGATAAAAAAATCCAGGATGAATCAGAGATGCCGGCTCTGGTCTCAAAATAATTGTACATGGATTACATTTGTTATGATATCAAAAAAACTGAATAGAGGTTTCTTATTGGTTGCTGAAAACATTTCGTCCTATTCATTTATGACGAGTTAGTTGAACAACAAACAGACCAGACCCAGATTGTTTGATTGATTCTGAATCATTTGGTTCGAAGTTTAATGCAATTGATTGAATATTTTTGACGTAAAATGGTTGAAACGATCAAGTAGTTTTTTTGGTGAAAAAATCGACCAGAGCACTCCTTTAACTCTTGCACCACAATCTTCGAGTCTTGGGAGATAGCAACAGAATTCGGTGCTTCCGAAGGGCAAGTTGAAAAAGTGGAACAATTTGTACTCGAGAGTGAAATTCTTACTATACCGGGTCCAGAGGAAAGTAAATCTCTGGTTCCCAAAATTGTGAACTTAGTTGTGAACTGCTATGTTGATGACGAGAATGGTCGGATTATGCCTGGTGCGAGAGATTTCATTTCAATCAAACAAGCTGATGGATCTCGTAAGCATGGGCAAAAGGGATTGCTTTTGTGCAATTTTTCTGAGTTATCCTTCATTTTCAAATATCAGAATCCTGAAGAGAAGATTGGCTTCTCAAACTTCTCTCAGTCCACAACTCGGAATTGCGTTCTCGCTGGACCAAGGGGAATTCACACCATTTGCGTCTGTGTCTAACACAAAAATGTGAATCTTATGCTGAATAGAATAAATACCAAAAATCTAACATGTGAAACTGATTCACCCATTGGTACTTCTGATGACATTTTCAAAATGATTTCTTGCGTCATTCTCATCTCAAAATGTGATTTGGGAGAATGTGCAGATTGTCTTGGTTTGGGTGCATTCCAAAATTTTTTGAATCCCGTTCTTGCAGATAAGGATATCGGAAGAATTGAATATCAATGTTGGCAGCAAACTGACCGAAGTACATTATGTACTGGAGTAGTTGACACTTAAGATTCTGTCGGAATTATTTGTGGACGCTTGGTGGAACTGAAGCCTCATTCTTTCATCGCGAAGGAACAATCATCTCTACTCAAGAGTATGGAATTCAACTTGCAGGAGAATGAATTTCTCGTTCTGAGTGATTTTGCTGAAAATTACGCTGTCGTGGCTCAAAACGCAGCTAAGTCTTCTCACTGCAATAATGATGAAGTCACAATTTTTACAACGCTTATTTATTACAGAACAAATAACGAACTGAAACATCCGAACTCAGTGATTCTATCAGATAATATGAACCGTGACACAACTGCTGTTTACGAATCTCGAAGGATAATCACAAATTATTTGAAGGACAATTCTTATCTTGAGAAAATCATCTATTCTACCAATGGCGCTGCACAACATTTTGAAAACAAATAAAATTTCATAAATTCCCTGCACAAACCAAGAATATTTCGGGATTCCAGCGGAATGGCCCTTCCATGCAACTGCCCACGGTATTGGTGGTAATTTGAAAAGACTTGCAGCATGTGCGAGTCTTCGAACATCCCCAAAAAATCAAATTCTAACTATCAATGCACTTCTCAATTGGGCACAAGAAAAGTTGCTCGAGACAGAACTTTTTTTCAGTTCTGAAAAAAAACATGTCATTTCAGCCAAAAACCTTCAAGATCGATCCAATTCGGCCGAGACCTTACCTGGAACATAAAAGGCCCATCCTTTCGTGCCAAAAACATTGATTGTCGAAGCGTATTCGGCATGCTGTGAACATAATATTCTTCCTGTACCTGGAGGTATGACAAAAGAACAGTGAAAGGATTGGTGGAAGAATGAGGTTGGAACACATTGAAGAGGACATCAATAAAATGGAGGAACATTGAAAGAGCTGCCTCACGGACGGAGAATTGGAATCGTGAATCCCTCTTGCAAAATATTTGTTTTTGTACCTTGAAATATACACTGCCAAATTATTCTGATCAAACAAATAAAACTGTGAATACATGGATATGTTATCAATAATTGTAACCAGGTGATGCATACATCAATTAAACTTTACCGATTTTCGTACGAATTATGGAAAATTGGAGCAGAGTATCTAATTCTACAGATACTTTTGCCCATCTAATCACAATGAACATATGAGAGCGCGTGAGGTAATAGTGTACTGAACTTCTATCTTGTACAATTTGTGATTCCTATTTCAATTATCTTCATTCCATTCTCATTTCAACATCATTTCTTGAGAGAAAAGTCAAGCTTTCTTCTAAGCTTGATTTTCCAAAAAAATCAAAGTGTCCAGATTTCATCGCTCGAAAAATGCGAAAATATGTCCAGAAACCAAGATTTTGGGAGAAGCCATCATTTTTTCATAAAAGGGATAATTTTATGATAAAATTGAAAGAGAAGCAATGAAATACAAAAGGGGTTAGAAATCAATGAACATTCGTGGACAGAGTACAACGTATGTTGCTGATCTTTGAATCGTTTATCGGAATGAATTAGTAATCGAATACCGAAATACTCAATTATTAGAGACCCAAAATTTCGCAGTATTTTTCCGAGACGATGTTTTCAGTTCCAAAGAGTCGATTCAAAGAGTTGAATAACGATCATTCATCAAATTTTGTGGGTTGGAATTTTTGTTTTGTTGCTATAAACGATTCAAACTCCATCAACATTAAAACGTAAACAGTGGGACCCCTGGTTGCATGGCAAGCATGTGAATCGGGCCCTTGCCTTCCACAGAGTTGGAAGAAGTCCACTAAAACTTTCATTCTACGCAGTTGCAAGGAAATTGCGGGAAAAAATTTTTTGGTAGGACACTTGAGAGATTTTTCCCCACATGATCGACGTCCTTATCCATGTTTCCATATTCAATGTTACCACGTGTTGTGCAGTGAACAATCTAGAGTGAGGTTCATTATAAAGACTGTCCCTTGTCATGAATGATTTGTCACGGGAGTACTACAGTGTGATACTTCCGGATCCAAGGTCACAGGTCACCCAATGGTATTCAATGTACTGGAGGAAGTAGCCTCTGTAGGAGGCTCAAGATCAGGTGCATATCCAGCGTTTTCCTTGTCTTGTTTCGAAATCCTATTCGTTTGCAGAACTGATTACATATACATTGAATACACAACACATGTCAAAGCAGCAAAGAATATTTTCCACAAGAACAAAGAAATTACATGCAAAACTCCAAATGCGTTCTCCCCGGAACTGTTCGTCCAATTGGCGTTACAAATCGCTTCAACAATTCTTGCCCGATCAATTTAAAATTTCAACATTTTTCCGATACAATGTCGCAAAGAAACGCGGGTGGATTCTTGAAAATATTGATTTTTTCAAAAATGAAGGACGTTTGGAGTTGAAGTTTGAGCTTTCGATGAAAAATTTCCGTATCAAAGTGTCCATACAATCACAAGTTTCTAATCAATCGGAAATTTCGTACTTATGTCTTTCTGAAATTGTATTAAGGGGGAGCTGTTGGAATTTGAAGTCAATCGGACGACAATTCATGACGCGATTTGAAAGACCAATTTGAAGAATGATTTCGAAGAGAACTTGGTTGGAGTTTCACATGTCATTCTTTTGTCGTTGAGAAAATGTCTACTGTCACTGTGACATGTGTACTACATGTATACAGGGTGGTCCATTTGAAGTGATATAGTCAAATATCTCGGAAACTAGTGGAGATGAAAAAAAATGTTCCAGATAAAAAGTTTAGGGTTCCAAGGGGGAAGTATGATGCTGACCTTGAAAAATCCCTCAGAGGTCATTTTGGAGGTCATGCAGGGGTCAAGATGGTTTTTTGAAATGAGGTTCCCATTTTTTTATCATGGTGTTACGTCAAAATCTTCAAGATTTATCTACAACGAGCGGATATTTTAAGGAATTGCCAAATCAGAGTCTGATAACCCCTTTGATAACCCCGCTTTAGGTAGGGATGTGCCTACACAAGGACCAGGGTTAGGATGCTGAAATGAATTGTCTCTCATATATATATATAATACTTAATGATTTATTCAAAGATAGTTCATTAACCTGATTAACATAATATTTTATCTTAAAATGACCACAATTATATGGTTTGAACCTTTATTAATATAGTTATTAATAGGATATTATTCATTTAGATATTCCTGAGGGTTATTCAGTGAATATTCAAATTGTTAAGGGTTTATGAAGGAGGAAACATCAAATTCAAAATATCTTCAAATTCCGAGGGTTACTCGATAACAGTAGATAATTTGTAAATTTGGTTTTCCTAAAATATTAAAAAACGAAAAAATCCCTTTAACTCTGAGGGTTACTCAGTAATTAAAAGTGACTTATTCATTTTATATATTTTCTCCTTATTGAATTCCGACCTTTAAACGGTTTTATTGAAGCAAATCGAGCTCTTCAATATATGTATTGAATGAACGAGAGAGAGAGAGAGAGATGAGTGTTAAAAAGAGAGGTATTAGAGAAAGAAAGTGATATAGAAAGAGAGGGGTATTCCTACGTATACCGTATCGTATGAAGAAAGGCAGAGAGAGAGAGAGAGATATGTTAGAAAGAGAAGTCCGTGAATCTGTAAGCATGAATGTATTGACAGCGTTCGCTATCCAGGTAAATTTGAATATATATATATATATATATATTGCTATGTTATTAAGAAAAGGGAGTTAGGAAGAGGAAAGATGACGACTCAGTTGACTTCATTGCCGTCGGAAGGAGTATAGGGAATGGAAAAGGAGGGAACAACTTCTTCCATAGAACTTCATGCAATGAGCACGAATGCTTCGAATTGGACAAAGGTGGGGGAGAGAAATTGTTTTGGTGTTTTAAATTGACTATTTACACGAAGTGCACGAGTGATTTTCCCCATATAGTGCTTTACAAGGAGGATCTTCGGAGAGATCCCAATCTTCCTTATAAGTGAGCTCTTTTCTAACTTCCAAAGAGTTTTTGAAAAGATATAAATTTTCCAACTCCTTGGAGAGTTGAATAAGATTCTTATCGTCCCGGGCTGCATTGCGTTTAAAATTCCTCCAGGCTAGTCCAGAGGTTGGGACGCGATTATTCCTAACATCGAGGTTCCGTTCCTCGATCCTCTGTTTAATGAAATATACCCGTCTTTTGACCTCGTTGATTTTACTCTCGACCTTGATCTTCACTGAATGGAAAAAAGAAACGAAATAAAAGAAGAACGATTAGAAAAATATAAAAGAGAAAAGTAACTGAATTTAACTCCCACGCGAATAAAATTGATTGATACAAAAAAAAACACTTTGAATTTAATAAGAATGAAGAAACTTTTAAAAACAACACAAACTATTGCACAAGATTTGATTCAGAAAGGAATTTTAATTCCTTTTTCCCACCCGAATTGTGGAAAATTCACTTATTGTTGGTGAATTTTCCCCCTCTCGAAGGCACTATCTCGTTCGTGCGAATGCGTATACTGCTTAATGGTCCCGGTTGATTAACACAGGACCGCAGTTTGATTATAATGGTGGTATTTCGGAAGAAATACTAACTGGTTGCGATGGCACACCCGTGCGTCCGTAGTCCGTCTGTGAGGATGACCCACGTTGAGTGTAACGAAGATGGAGATAGTCCTGTCGTAGTATTGGAGGTCGGTGACGTCTAGTAACGGTGGTTGTATGTTCGTAGTCGATTTCGTCGAAGTCCTAAGAAGGACTGATGTTATGTGAATAGCGAGAAGTTGTCGAGAAAAGTAATGACTCAAAGAATGTTTGAGAAAAGAGTGGTGAAAATTGAAGAATTCATGCGGTATTTAAAGAGCTCGATTTCCCTCCAAGGGCAACGATTGGTCAAAGGTCGCGCGGTGGGAATAGTTCTTGTTTGTACCAATGAGAGTTCAAGAAGCTTGCTCTCAGTGGTACTCAAAATCAAAAATTTTCTGTTCTATAATATTTTAGGTATCTAGAAAATTATCTACTATTTTATCTGATGTCCAAATCCTCGATGCGCTACGTTCCTCCCTCGCTTTACGTTGAGCGTTCGAAAAGTTGGACTCAGATGAATTTTCTTATTTTTATGTATTTCAGGAATATATATATATATATAATAGATGTAACTGTGATTTTTCATAGAACCATTGATTTGAATTGGAATTTACGAAGAGAGTATGGTTTTATGTTGTGGTGAATGTAATTAGTTCGATTAATTGAAATATTGAAACATTTTTCGAATTGTTAGTTTGAACTGGTTTTTTACATGAGAATTTACATTTATATATATATATATATTCACTAGGTGATTCCATGGGTGTTGGATCTTATAATTACTGGTATTTATTATGTATTTAATCATCTTTTACCAAGGTTTCTTTAGGTTTTCCAATCTGTAAAAATCGTAGGGTGAGAGAAAGAGAGAGAGAGAGAAAGAGAGAGAGAGACATACATATATATATATATATATATATATCAACATGATATTGATTCAGGGTATTCTATTTGATTCTCATTCAGACTATTGAATCATAATTCATCCAATGAATTGGAAGAAAATCAGTATAGCAGAATTTTATCGGTTTCTGTAAGTGAAAATGAACCAAGAGTGAGAGAGACAGTGATATTCGAAGTTACTAAATTTATCGAATTCTTATTCCTTGAGGATTTATATGGGATTATTCGTTTGTAGATCTATATTGGCTGAATTATTTGATTGAATTTATCTGGGTAATTGATCAATAACTCTATTTAAGGTTGTCGGTGGAAAAGAGCTCAAAAAGAGTTCTTCGATAGGATTTTGTGCAAGATAGGGATTTGTTATCATGGAATATATGGTGTTTTATAAAAATTCGACAATATTTGAATAGAGACGGGAAAAGAATTCACATAGGTTAAAGAGATCATAAAGAGTTCCAAAAGTTTGAAGAAATTTATTAGAAGTTTGAAAATATTATGAAAATTTACTAGAAATTAGAAAAGGACGAGAGAAAAGGATTTCTCTATAGTTCAGGAAGAATTTATAGAGAGTTCATATGAAAAGTTGTTTTAAATTTATCAAAAGAAATCATATTCGATTATGCTCATCGAACGACAAGAGAGAAAAAAAAAGGACAGAGATAGAGAGAGACATCATGTTCCTAGAAGACAAATTCATCCATGTATAATTCGAAGTTGATAGTAGTTATTGTTTAATATTGAAGTATTTATAAAAAATGTTCACTAAACTGAATATCTGTGATGAAAAATTCACAGAAGTTTTTATACATGGTATGAGAATTAAGACATAGGTCTTCGGTTGTAAGGAGAGTTGACCATACGTTTATACCGTTCCTTTATGGTAGGGTTATTTATGGTAGGTCGTGTCGTCTTTCGTCTGTCGATTCGTTTATATGAAAAAATTGAGAAGAAAAGAGGCTCTGTTTTAGGTATGTTCAGTGTTTATTATAGGGTTGTAGTAGGTGAATATTGATTTTAAAAGAATTTTCGTCAAGTCGGTTATTATAGTGGACTCGTTCTGTCTCATGTTTTCTTTGTCTGTTCTTCGGTGGCCAAGAAGAGGAATCGTTTCGTAGTGGGGTATCGTATGGTATCATGAATTTTGACAGGGTGTAGGGAAACTGTATTGTCTGCAGTGGTCATTTTAGGAAAAGAGTAAAAGAAAACTGTCATATCGATATCGATGTTTTCTATGAGGGTAAAAGAGTTCGTAAAGAGATTTTTCGTTCGATAGTTTACCTACATGGAAATTTGCATGTGCGCACGTATCGGGCCTTACGTTTCGTACGCTTACGTTTACGTGTACACATACGAGAAGTATGATTTACATGTATTTATATGTATGTGTGAGACGTATATATATAGTATGTCGTTAGGGGTTTAGAAATATCGGAAATTTCGGGATACGTTACACCTCCCCCCTTTTTTTGACGAAAACTAGAAGAGATTTCGGCAAGATATACATGAGTCGAATAGACAGAGGTTAGTGGCATTTGTTGAGAAGAGACGAATGTATGAGATGGAGAGAGAAAGGTCCGATTTTCACACTGATATTCCCCTAGGAAAACCTGGCAAAGATGAAATTTTCGGTTCTTACAAAAGATATGTTCTATATACTTATGTATGTATGTATATATATATATTTTATCAAAAATAGAATTTATACATTAAGGCCATAAGGGCGTTTAGCAGATTCTGTGGGTGGACTTTTCCTATCTTCCCTGTTGTCCTTTAGTTCTTGCAGAGGGTATAGTTGTCCTTGTCTATCGTTGTGGTCATCATCGTCGTCGTCGTTGTCATCGGTTTGAGTTGTGGCAGAGCCAGTCTTTTTACTCTTAACCATCCGCTCTCTCTTATTCAGATGTAATAAAAGATTGGTAGCGGAGTCCCATAGTGCTACCAGTAAGAAGGGAGACCAACCGTATACAGTGTGGAGTGCGAACACGTGTATAACGGTGTCTATCAGCATTTTGACAATTTTCATGGTTATTATTACACCTAGAATTCCAGCACTGAAAGTACCAAAGGTACTGAAACCAATCCAGAGTTTGTTCCATGTTGACTGCGCAATGTGCTCTAGGGTTTTTTCATCGAGTATGGAATTCCAACTTAGGCCGTGTAAGTCAGTGGGTTCTCCAGTGGCTGCGCGTATGATATTGTTGATTATTGAAGGCTGATCGAAAGGAGACATGATGTACTTATTCAACCTTTCGACGTCTTCTTCCGTATAAATTCCTTGCTTTGCTAAATTTCCTGGGTTTTTGTAGGTCCAGGTGGGTGTGCTGAGTGGTGTCATCATATATGGTGTTGTAGTTTCCGAAAGAAATGGTAAAATTTTGTACCAAATTCCATCTATTTCGTACATGGGTGGAATCAAGTTATTACAGGGGATTTCCGTCCCTTGGGATTTCAAGATATGAGTTTTTGGCATCAAGAAGTAATTGGCGTTTCCTTTCTTCACGGGTAATTCTTGGTAACAACGTTTGGATGATATTATTTTTACTTCTACTGGAATGCATTTGATCAGTCTTATGACTTCTCCAGTGATAATGGCGGTGAAGCCGGGTCCCTTTTGGAAGTTGAAAGCAAACTCTTCCGGTTTGATGAGAGCAAGAGTTTGAGCATTTTGTAAGATTTCTCTTTCGAGTTTGCATCTCTGTAGCATAACATCCTTATAAAGTCCGTTGATTTGTGTGCGTATGTATTGCTCAACGTACACAAATTTACTATTTACATAGGTGAATAGATCCAAGTTTTGTGTTTCTACTGGTTTCGGACGAGAGAAGAAGGTTTCCTTCCTGCCTTCAAGGATGTAGAGTTTGGGGTGTTGGGTTTTTATCAAGTGATATCCACATAGAAGTTGTGATCGTTCGGATGTCAATGCAAATGTGATATCCTCAGTTTTTACAGTGTAGACGGTTTCCGGATAGTGTTGTGATAAGTCCTGGAGTTTTGTTGAGTATCCTTCATATAGAACTCCGTAACGATTGAAATGACAAGTTTCTTGAGGTATAATGTTCCAATATGCGTATGCGCCCAGAACATCCATACAGTGTCCAGTGTTCAGTGTGCATTGAGTTCCAGATTGCAAATATAGAAGGTTCTTTTCTATATCGGTCCGAGCTCTGTAGTCCATGAGAGTAACTTTTATCGATCCTTGTACCACGACGTCGTTCCATGTCCCATATGGGTCAGAGTATTGGGTTCCTTGGCAGTCTCCATCAGAAGTTATTTTACCAGCGAGTGTCATCGTGAATGTGGAAGTTGCGTTATGTTTTATTCCATCGATAATGTTAGATCCGATGGTCAAGCGTCCAGTTTCGTGTAATTTCTTACAAGTATCTCGAGTAGTTTCTTGAATATACTCGGCTATCCCGTTGGAAACAGCTCCTGTGTGAGAGAACATTCCACAATGGTTTACTTCTCGGAATATTTCGACTCTACACAGTTGCACATGGGCTGTTCCGAAGTCCAGCAGTTGGAGAAGTTGTATGTAGGTGTTGGTCTCGTTCACTATGGGTTCAGGGATGTTGCAATCCCCTATTTTATTAAGAGTGATCGTAGTGATGTTGGCATTAGAAGCAGCGCAATCATATCCTAGTAATCCATTGGTCCCAGCGAAAAGTTGTAGAACGAAAGCTCCTACCCACAGGATCGTTGTCAGATACATTTTTCTATGGACATTCAATATTCCTAATGATCATCTACTTGGGATTTAAATTCTTTGTGTTGATAGAAAGTGGGGAAAAATTATAATATATATACAAGGGTATGATTATATAAACATTATATGGTCATTCATTGAAAAGAACTGGATAATTTAAGGTGTGTTTACAAATTCATACGTGTATGTTTGTATGTGTGTGAATTTCATGAATTTTGACTCTAAATCGATGTTCTATTTCGTCAGTTATTTTAATGCATGATTATAAATTTACAAGGTTTTTAGTTCATTGAAAGAGTGTAGAATTTCGTTTGATGATGAAAGTGAAGGTTTTCTCTATATTTTAGTTCCGCATTTCAGACAAAATTTCAAACTATTTTTGATATTGCGGAGATCGCGAAAATCCATTCCACAATTTGAGCAAAAGTTGACCTTTTTCATAGGTTCGATTTCTAGGGGTAATAATGGATATAATCTATTCCAAGGTCTCCTAAGTTTTTTTTTGTTCGACCGAGATTTCGTTTTGAGGAGCAGGCGTGGGTTGCACGCTCTGTCTCTTCAAAACGGTCATTGGTTTTCTAGAACATTGATTTTCCTTTTCTTCCGTTTTTTGGACTTGTCTATATGGGTTTTTAATTCTACAATTTTTTGGTAGCTCTGCTTCGCTTTCATCTTCAGTTTCAATGAATTGCTTATTGATTATTCTCTTCTTTCTTTCAATTGCGACTTGCATTACATATCTTCTGAATTCCCATTCGTTGGGGTCATGTTGATAAATACATTCGGAGCAGAAATCGCGTGGATCGAGTTCGTTGTTGCTCGCGGCTCTCTGAGTACGACTCAATTTTTTATCTAGTGGGTGAGTACAGATCAATGAATTGAAAGTTTCCTTATCATACCCCTTGATAACAGGTCCTTTCCAGATCAAACGATCACAAAAACCTGTTTTTCGCGGAGTCAAGGGGACTTCCATTGGTTCATCATTTTGTCCTTTTTTATCATTTTGTCTTTCTTTATCGTTTTGTCCTTTTTCATTGTTCTGTCCTCCTTTATCATTTTGTCTTTCTTTATCGTTTTGTCCTATTTTATTGGAATCTCCTTCTTCATCGGAATCTCCGATGTTGTATAAAAGCTTTACTGGTTTTACGGGCATTGATGTTGCTAATAAATCGTCTATACATGGACGTTTTCTATATCGGAAATGAATTGAAGCTAAATTTAATACTTCACAACGGAGTTGCCATTCATCTTCACCCCACCCTCTTACGCAGCTTTCGCAAAAATCGAAGGGGTTCAGATTACAGGCGCAAGCCTTTGTTTGAAGTTCCGACCAAGTATGAGCTTCTTCTACACACGTGGTGTTATTGAATTTAGTATTTAAATGTCCGCGGATGTTGGCTCCTACCCACACGAAATCTTTTCCGAAAGTATCTTGGAATCGTGCTTTCTGCTCTTTCTTAGATAGTTTGGGTAGTTGGATGGGAGAATCTTCGTCTTCGCTAATGAAATCTTTGTGATCTATACGATAAGTTCGCATTTTTGCAATTCTGAAGACTTCCATTCGGAAAGTCCATTCTATTGGATCTACACGATTTACACACCAGTCGCAGAAATCGAACATGCATAAATCGTGGTAACCGGCCTTTTCTTGCGTATTAGTTAAACGAAGAAAATCGTGATTGTTTTTACATGAGAGTGAATTGAATCTTCTTCCATCCATTCCTTTGATAGTGTTTCTATCCCAAATGAATCTATCGCAATATATAGTTTTCTTAGTTTTATCGATATCCATTGGTGTCTCCTGGTTAGTTACTAAGAGTTCTTTTGAGGGTTGCTCAGTAAGAATCCTAGCATTAAAATTTATCACGTTACGATTAGATCCTTCCGGATTACGGGGAAGTGACCAGTTATCCTTCGGATCATATTCTTCATCAGTCGCTACCGTTGAAGTTACAGTTTTTTCATTTATATTCATACAAGCTAATGGGGATACCAATGGTTTTTCTATCATAGCTTGTTCTCCATATCTATGAGATCGAATCATAGAGGTTGATTCGACGAGGATTGCTGGTTCTGAGGAGTGAGGATGGACGTATTCCTCTGAAGTTCCCCATCCGAGCTTGTCGTCTCGTTCTTGTCTTTCCCAAAGAAAGTTCAAGCGTATAGCTTCGGCTATAGCTTCGTCTTGTTCCCTATCGGAAGTTCCCTTGAGGTGGAGCAAACCCCATTTCTCAAGTTCGGCATCCCGATTAGAATTAGTAGCTTCTTCGGAGGTTTTCCCGATAGAAACACGCTTTGGTTGGTTCATCATTGGTTTTTCAACGTATGAACGTGTGTCAATACGTGTACGTGTATATATGTACGTATTGTGTTGTCTGTAACAATTCAAAGGAAGCAAAAAGAAAAAAAATTAATAATCAAATCGTGACTCTTCTGGATTTTAGTGATAATAGAAAAGGATCATCCAGAAAGAGAAGGAAAAACTATAAGTAATGAATGACAACTAAAATTGAATTGATATTGACAAAAGCTATCTCGAATATTCGTTGAAATTCTAAATTATGATTGAATATTCAATTTTGATTATTCTAAAATATCTAAATTGAGATTCTCTTAAATAAGAGAGAAAAGAAAGTTACCAATGTCAAAATCTAAATACTATAGTGGAATAATAAGTTATCACTTGTCATAGAACCTTAGTAAATTTTCGAACTCTAATTTAATTCGATAAAAGGGAAAAAATTTGTTCCTGTAAATAAAATTATTAGTATTTAAGGTATATAAGTGTCTAAGTTTGTGCTTTATCGTTTGTGTTGTTCGTTTTTCTTCATTCTTTGTTCCGTTTATAACTTGAAAGAGAAAAGAAAGAAAATCGTATCAATTTACTCCTAGAGAATTCCCCAAATCTCACTAGACTCCTAGAGAATATATATAGATTCATTTAAGTTTGCTAATGAGTTCAATCAAAGAGTAATTATGGAATTCGTTTCTTAGGGTCCATATTACAGTCCAAAAGAACACTGTAAATGATTAAGAAAATCTTGAAGAATTTCCAATTTAAACATAATAAGTATATGCGCTCGCAAAACGTAGGTGATGTATGCTAACTAGGGGGTAGTCTTGTTCCGCCCTAAGGAATTCGCAAACACCGTCGATACGATCGATATCGACTAACGGGTTGAAATCGATGGGGGTGAACGCGTGAACAACTCGCGTATACATATATATATATTGTTTATGTGTATATAGGTATAATATAATAAAAAAAACAGTATTTTTAATTAATTTCTGACTAAATTATCGTGAAATGTCATTCGTGTAGTGTAGAAAAAAAAAGGTGGAAAGTGAAGTGGAAAGTGACCAGTGAGTAATTAATTTTAGTGCGAGAAATGTGAAAAAGTGACAAGTGTTATGGCTCAGAAGGATGCATTTTGAAAGGATTCGTAAATCTTTTATGGATAATAGGGTAAGTTTTTTTATGAAAATAAATCATTGATTAAAGTTATCTAGATATAAGTATATAAATATAGTATAGATTCATTCCTTATAGATATCCAAACATAAGAAGAGAAAATATGAATTTTGATTATTTAATATATGTTTAGATTATTTTAAAATCATTAAAAGAAAATCGTTAGATAGTGTATATTAATTCTTTCATTATGTTTATAGATCAATATTTCATGGCGAGGGAATGCAGATGGACATTGCCTATCTTCGCTATGAGTTAGTCGTCATCCAGCAACTACCTCAACTCATCTACTGGAAATCATCCTCGGGTAAGGATGAAAGTCTATCATCGGTAGCCCAGTCAAGGAGGACTCATTCATAGGACTCGTCCATACGTAACAAGGTAGTATTTTATTCCAGATTCACTCACTGTACAAATTGTTCAAAAGTTGTTTTTCGTATACGCTAAAGATATTGCAGGTGAGAAGACTCAATTCACTTATATTATTATATTATTCTATCATGAAATTCAATATGTATGTACTGAGTATACTAATATAGTATTGTGGTTTTCAGATTCTCCTATGACGATACTCCATATCTTAGAGACGGCTTCAAATTGGTATACTGACTATACGCTAAGAAGGTATATTGGTGGACTTTTACGTAAGATGCTTCTACGTTACATATGGCCTGTCATTTGAAAGCATCCTGTCTTGATTCAAGAGTGAAAGGCACACAATGATAAGAATAGGTATTTATTGTTTATCTTTTATATATTTAGAGAAAATATTCCACGCTAAACTTATATATGTGTAACTTTTTCCAGGTAAACGCAGCAACTACATAGACTCGTGGACAAGAATCCTTAGAAGAAGAGGCAATATTAGGAAACCAACTCACTGGCTTGACGGAGGAACAAGTTTAAAGGTAAGTTTTCTATCATATTTTATTACAGACTTTAAGAGGTCTGTCGAGGTAACCTCAACTGTCAAAATTTAGTACTTTGAATGATGTTATTGAATGGTATTGAATTTCTTGTTCTCTTTTGAAATTTCAGATTCTACGCTTGCAATGGGGAAGATTTGGCATCATATAGCTCTACGATGATAGGATTCCCGAACCTGTCTTCATCGATGGACTTCTGGCATCCAGGAGACTTCTACAATAAGTATCAAGGTAAGGGTTATACTCTGTATTTTCATACAGGGTGTATATTTGTTCATTAGATTTTTGACAGATTCACTTGAATAACCCCATTTGTCAGAATTAAAGTATCTTGAATGTTAGAATAGTGAAATAATCATTTATTATTTAGAATTTCAGATTATATAGCTGCGATAAAAGAAATAGAGAGAAATTTCCATCCGTAGAGTTCTACGGTTAATGAAACCATCACTCTACTGAGATTTCTCTTATCGATGGGGACTTGACAAGGATCTTTCTATTCATCGTAATGAAGTGTTAAGGTAAATTGATTTATATATTATGTTGAGGAAGATTATAACTAATTAACGTATAATTGATTAGCTAATTATGGATTTTTATGTTGCAGATTCTACATATTCAATGAGGAGTTGTAATAACATGGATCTCTTTTTATCGATTCATTAATGAGTCGTTAATAAACTCTTTTTGATTTTACAACATAAATTGTGTGGTTTTTTGGTCCTATCCATGAACTCCTTTTAATATTTAAGAATTAATTCTAAGTTAAGATTGACTTTTCAGGATAATTTCCAGGATTTCAACGAAATGACCGTATATATATACAAAAGGACTCCGAGGGATTCATAAGGTATACGTTTCTTCCTTTCAGGAATATTATTCTGATTTTAACACGTTGTTCAGACAACATTTACAACTTTGAAAGGATCAATCTATCTACAGAAACTACCTTTTCTCGTTTCCCTATTTGTAATTTGATACTTTTATCGTCAATTATTTCAATGATTTTATAAGGACCTTCATTCAGGTCGTCTAGTTTTCCTTGTTTCATTCCTGTCTTCAAAAATACTAAGTCTCCTGCCTTGAATCTAATCAATTTACTCGTTTGATCGTAGTAGTCTTTTGATCGTTCCTTAGCTATTCGTAGGTTTTCTTTGGCTTCACGTTGGAATCTGTCTAAACGAACCATTAATTTGATTAAATATTCGTCATAGGTTCGGAGTTGTTCATAGGTAGGAAGTGGTTGGTTAGAGGGCATGATTGGAATTTTGCCAAACACTAACTCATAGGGAGTTCGTTTAGTACTTTCATGTACACTAGTGTTATATGATAGCATAGCGAGTTCGACCCATTGGTCCCATTCTGAATCCTGTGATACGTATTGTCTGAGATATTCAGTCAATACGGCATGGGATCTTTCTAGAGATCCATTAGTTTGAGGGTGAAACGCGGTGGTCTTTAATTGTCGTATGTTCAAACGTTTGGTTATAGTTTGCATAAATTTAGAGATGAAATTAGTACCTTGATCGGTTAATATTATCTTTGGTGTTCCATAAATGCAAAGGAAATGTTTCAGGAATGCATTCGCAATAGAAGATGCAGTTGCATTTTTCAATATTGCTCCGTGCAATGTTTAGTTAATAAACACTGCATCGTGAGAATATAACGATTTCCATCTTGAGTAGGGGGAAATGGTCCCACAATATCTAGTGCAATTTTTTCAAACGCGTAACCGGGCGTATCGGTTATTATCATTGGTTGTTTATTTCTAGTTCTAGTTATTTTCTTCAATTTACATTGGAGACATCCAGATATGTAGTTTTGAACATCTTCTTTGATGTACTCCCAATAATAATTGAGGCGTAATCGATTGAAAGTTTTTGTTACTCCTTTATGTCCTCCGATCGAAGAATCGTGAGCTTCTTCAATCAAAGATCTTCTTTCTGATATATCAGGAATTTTCACTATTCCGAGACAAAACGTGAGTTTTATAGGAATGTGACAAAATTCTTTATTAAATTCAATTATAATTCTATCCCATCCAAGTTCATTGGAAAATTCGATTTTTGGAATACTACAACTACTTATCTCATTCAATCTCATGAATAGTTTTAATTCTCTGATTGCATTTTGGAGATGCATCATGGTTTCTCGAGGTGTAGGGATTTTATCAGACGGTTCGATATATAGTCCGAACCACCATTTGATTCCCTTTTTTATTGCTAGGCTTCTCCCCAGATCCATGGGTCCGAAACAATCAATATCGATTTTTTCAGAAAAATCTTTGATTGTTTTTTCGAAGGGTTGCCCTTGGTCATTTAGAAAGAATACATAGTTGTCTTTTTTTAATTCTAAAGGATCTCTCGATTCATATATGTTTGAACCAAGAATCAATTTATTCAAATTTTTGTATAAGTTTTCATAGGTTTCTTCTTCATCGGGGTCTTCGATTTCAGAATATTCATCATTATTCACGGGCTCGACAGGATCATCGTGTATTATTTCATCGTGATTTTCTACGATGCTATCGTTCGAATGTGTGGGGTATAGTTCTCCATTATCTAATTCGTAATCAGATATATCATCTTCGAAATTATTTTGATTTTCCCCAGTCATATCGTTTCTTTGATGTTCATGGTGATCTGTCATTGGCTCTAACGGAATTTGATTGTTCACTGGATTTTCTACTTTATTCAATGGATTTTGTTCATCAGTGAATTTTTCAATGAATCTTTCTATTTCGTCATTGGCTTCTTTTTCAATTCTTCTATTTCGTTGTCGTATTTCTTCACGGTATTGCTGTCCTTTTTGTGTTAATTTTGGAATCCTAGTGGATCTCCTAGGTTGAACGTCAGTTGTATAAAGTGTTTTAATATCTTTGAGTATTTTTTCGTTATCTGTACCTTTGTCATATTCATCAATCGTCATGTCTGTATCATCTACCGGGGGATTTCTAGATAGAGCGTCAGCATTGACGTTCATCTTCCCGGCTTTATGGACTATATCGAAATCATATTCTTCGAGTTTAAGTCTCCATCTAGTTAAACGTGAAGTAGGGTCTTTCGCGGTCCTCATCCATACTAGAGGTTTGTGGTCGGTTACTATAGTGAATTTCCTTCCATACAAATACGGTCGAAATTGAGATACACTATATAAAATAGCTAGTGCCTCTTTTTCATACGTACTGTACTTCATTTCAGTTTGGTTGAGTAATCTAGATACATAGGCACAGGGTTGGTCTTTTCCGATTGGTCCCTGACTTAATATTCCTGCTATCGCGTAACCACTCGCATCAGTAGTCAATAGGAATGGTTTGTTGAAATCAGGATATTGTAATACGGGTTCTTGACATAAACAATTTTTTAAGGTTTCAAAGGCTTCTTGTTGAAATTGATTCCATTCGAAAGGAATGTCTTTCTGTAACAATTTTGTTAGGGGCTTTGAAATTTTAGAAAAATTGTGGATAAATCGGCGATAGTATCCAGCCAATCCTAGGAATTGTTTAATGTTTTTGCGGTTTTTTGGAATAGGGAATTTTCGAACAGCTTCGATTTTCTTCGGGTCAGGCTTTAGTCCTTCATCTGAAATTATATGTCCGAGATAAACTACTTCTCGACATAAGAACTCGCATTTATCGGGCTGTAATTTGAGATTGGCTTCTCTCAATCGTGAAATTAAATTCAAATATTTTTTTCGATGTTCACTCAAGGTTTTAGCGTAAATTACAATATCATCTAGATAAACAAAGAGTTCTACACCTTGTAGACCCGTTAGGACAATGTCAATGAGATGTTGAAAGGTAGCGGGAGCATTTTTCAATCCGAAGGGCATTCTTAAAAATTCATAGTGCCCGTGTGGAGTTGAGAATGCGGTTTTATGTCTGTCCTTGTCACTCATTCTAATCTGGTGAAATCCAGAAGCGAGATCGAAGGTACTGAAATATTTAGCATCTCCAAGTTGATCTAAAATTTCAGTGATATTTGGTAGTGGATAGGCATTGTTAACTGTTTTTTCGTTCAAGGCACGGAAATCTAACACTAATCTCCAACGTTTGTTTCCATGACTATCTGCCTTTTTCGGGACTATCCATACTGGGGTGTTGTATGGGGATTGAGACGGTTGAATAATATTATTATTGAGCATTTCATCAACTTGTCTAACTATTTCTTCTTTTAGATTAGGAGGAAATCTATATTGTTTAGTGTGAATAGGTTTGTTGTCTGTCGTGGGTAATTCATGGTCAAGTACATCTGTATGTGTCAAGTTGTCACCAGGAATGTGAAATCTATCTAAGCTATTTTTATCAAAGTTTCGACTTCTTCTTTTTCTTCTTGATTGAGATGATTTAATCTTAACAGTTGTCTAGTTTTTTCGAATCTATCTGTTTCGTTTTCATTTAATTTAACCGATTTATTCGAAATTTTATATAAGTTCCTCTTTTTCCGATTAGTAATTCGCGATTTACTGGATTTTATAGGGTTTGGATTTATCCATTCTAGTTCCTCTAACTCAAGTTCTGGTAATTTTACTTTAATTTGTTCATCGGTAGCGTTAACGATAGGCATATAGGTATACCCTTGGTAATTTTTTACTACGGCATTTCCCATATACACACCATTGGCCATGTCTATTCGCGATATATATCCTTCGTCTAAATCTGTATTTTTTAATTGGATTTTAATGATTTGTCGAGTGCGAGGATAGATCATGTATGTTTCAGCGGTTTGAATGAAGGGTATTTTTAATTCGTTTAATTCTAAGCAATTTTCTTCCCAATTAATTCTCGTTTTTTGTTTCGATAGAAAAGGTACTCCAATTATACCGTCGTTTTCAATAGGAAAGTCATCGGGTACTATGTGAAAGGTCGTTACATATCCAATAAATTTCATATCGAATTTCCCTATGGTGGGGACCGTTTCTGGAGAAATTCCGGATAAGTGGAGGATTTCCTCGGTATTTATGGGAGTTAAGTCTTTTATTACATTTTCTTTAATTAAACATACTCCTGCTCCAGAATCTAATAAGAAGGTGACGATTCGCGAACCTATTTTCACTTTGATAGCTGGGGAGTGTTGTTCTGAAGCTAGTTTGACATTGGCTGTTCCACAATGTCTTCTGCGTGGATCATCGCGTAGTGAACATTCTGATTCGGACGCGTGGTGTTTGAATTGTGAGAAGGAATTTGGTTTCGATTTCCAGCCTCCCTCTGAGGGAGGCTCTGGGAGTTTCCCGAGCTCCTTATATTTTGAGCGTCTCTTCGGACACTACATTCGTCAATTGTGTGAGAATTATTCTTACAGAAGGTGCAAAATTTTCCACTAGTATTTGGTGATTTTAATTTAAAACAAGTTTCCATGGAGTGACCCATTCTCTTGCAGAATCGACATTGCATCGTGTTTGTCGTATTTCGTGTGATAATCTCTGGACAATTTTTTGCTTTATGTCCATTCCTTTCGCAATATTGACATGAAGTAGAATTTCTGCATTCTTTAGCAAAATGTCCCATTTGGTTACATTTTGGACACGGTCTATGCAAAGGGCAACGTTCAGTTGTATGATCAATTGAATTACATTTCTGGCATCTTCTCGGCTGCACCGCTCGGATAGGTGCATAATATCTACACTCGTCCGCTCGATGTCCGATTTTCTTACAAATTTGACAGGTGTCTGCGTTCCTTTGGAAAGAATCTCGACATTCCCGTGCGGTATGTCCTCGTTTGTTGCAATTTGTGCATCTCGAGGCGTCACGACTTCTACATACGTTGGCTTCGTGTCCATATTTTTTGCATATTTGACACTGTAGTTGAGTGTTATCATTTGATTTCCTGTATTTATTACATTGAATCGCAGTATGACCGTCACGACTACAAATTTGACATCGCGTAAATTTTTCATCTTTGTCTCTGTTCAAAATCGGACAATCATCTGATTTGTGTCCGAATTTATCACAAAGTACACATTTTTCTTCCTTGAGTGATAAAGTTCTTAATTGTTTTTGAACTGCAATTTCTTTTTCAAGGGTAATGGCTTCTGGTCCGGCGACGTTGAGATCTTCTCTTTCAGTCATCAGAGCGAAGATTTCTTGTTTCAACCCTCGCACGAAAGCTTTACAGACGGCGGTTTCAAATTCTTCTGTTTTTTCAGCAGATATAGCGTTGTCATTTTCATTTTTATACGCTTCTATTATTCTCGAACCCAATCTCCTAGTTCGGCTGAAATAAGAAGCTGCATCTTCGTGTGTTTTTTGACATAGAGTTCCCAATTTGCCGATGAGTTCTATACTCGATTCACGGGTGGAATAAATTCCTTTCAATACGTTGAGTAATTCCTCGATCGTCACAGGATTTGAACTTCGAACAATATGTAATGCTCCATCTCTTAATTTTGAGCGAATCAATGTGGTTAGATTCCTTTCTATTGCAGGATTGATGAGTAGTCTTGCATCATTGCAAGCGGCAGCGAACTCACTAAAGCTACATCCATCTCGAGTTCCAGAGAAGACAGGGATCAACGATACCGCGTTTTGAATTTTAATATACTGGTCTCCCATTTTGTCCGGTGAATTTGTAGTCCTTTGGAATACAATAAGTTTTCCTTGACGTTTTTTTGCAGTTTTCACAACAATTTTCCTTGTAGTATTTCTGATAAGTCGCTTTATAGTTCCTTTAGTGACTTTCCTAGTGAGTTTTCTTATAGATCGTTTATTAGGTTTTTCGATTTCTCCTTAGTTTTCCAGTCTCTAAGATCGTAGAGATTGAATTTACATTGGTTCCACCAATAGCTTCGTTTTCTTTGAGAAGAGTACTACTTAGGAACTGGTTTGGTATTTCTTTTTTGTTCTCAATAGAAGTTCCACTCAATTGGCCAGCGAGAATTGTATTTTCAAAATCGCTTCCGTTCGAACTATCTTCTTCCCTTTTGTTTGCAGTTTCGTTCTCGGTAGTTCCTCTTTTTTCTGGAGTACGCGCGAGTTTGCAAGATGATGAAAAAGGGTCTTCGATATTGTCAAACTCGTCTTTCTTCTCTCCTTCTTCTATTGGGTCAAAGGTTTTTTGGTTCAAAGATTTATCTTTTGATTCTTCCGTCAATTTTTTGCTTTTACTACGGGTGTTAATGCCTGACATTTACCTTGTTTAAGGTAAAGAAAAGAGAATTTATAATCCTTTGTTAATGGAATTGTTTATTCGCGATAGCTCGGTTGTTTGCGAAGAGATTTATTTATTTGAGAAATTTGATTGGTTCCTTGTTAAGGGTTCGCGTTAGTCTAGTGTTATCTAGTAGGTTACTAGATTTTACTTGATTACCGAATCGTAATTGGTTTATCCTTCAAAATATGTGCATATATATACATATGCGTAATCATTTATCGTTTCGTATTATTCACTCTTTATTCTCAGCACACAAGCGAAATATTAGTATTCAACACTTTAAAATTGTTCGGAATACTCATCAATAATTCCTTGTAATGTGATTGGCTTTTCGCTAGCAATTTACTGGATTTTCCAAAACGCGTGGACACGTAACGCAATGCGAACGCACCACTCTTGAACACGTGCGTTCTCAAGTCTCGTGGACTCGGAAAGCAGACGTAAACAAACTGACAGTGTCTATTGTTTGGACCCGTGAAACAAACCGGCAACGTAATCGCGTATCAAGATATTAATATCGAGGATCGTGAATGATGAAATGTGTAAAAGTGAGTGTGTTTTAACCTGAGAGTACAATGATTCCAGGTTTCAATCGCAGGAACGTGTTTTTCGTCGCAAGGCAGCTGATATCAGATAAGTGTCAGAATTCTTTTGAATGATAATAAGAACTATTTCTTTGTTTGAAAATTTTAAACTCTTTTTACAGCAACTCGGACGTAGGAAGGATGTCGATGTACTTTAATGTTTTAAGAAAATCTTCTTCTTGCCTCAAATCCAGTAAGTGCAACCAAAAACAGGATACAAGGTGAGTATTGATATGCATGTAAAACTATCAAATAGACTCCAACGTTGAATGTTCAAAGAATTTAACAACTATGTATTTGATCAAAACCAAAAATTTTATTCCTTATTGATAAAAATGTGAAGAATTCATTTAACGATAGTAGTTGTATACGCAATACTCTCATTTAATGGTATTGCGAGCATAGAAAAGGTAGTGTAGTAGAATCTCATGGATTGTGTACATTCACCTTACTTGAAAATCATCTCTCGTCAACTAATATATCAATGCAATGTAATACAATGTATGTTTATCGTCCACAGCATTTAGGATCAGAATACCAAAGAGCCAGAGGACGATTGGTGAAGGAACGTCCAAGAACAGAGTCGTTTAAGATGAGAGATGACTAAAGTGCTCCAGAAATATAAGATTCTAGATGTCTAGCGACAAGTATAGAAGGAATGTCTGGTTATCCGTCTACAATTGGAATTACATATTCTTATCGTTCGTCGACTTTCATCAGGATGACCTTCGGAGAAGGAATTTAATCTAAATCCATTCAAGAACATTCAAAATCTATGTTCTTGGTAACGATTAAGGTATGAAAATGGTGAGAATATGGAATGAATTATCTATTCGTGTCTTGTTACAAGGTATTTAGTTTTTAAGAATGATTTCATTCAGTTTAGTTTCATGTGTTATTGTTTATACGTATGTACTTGAACCAGAGGTTCAAGATGATGACGTTTTGATAGAATTTAAGTAGTTGAACTTTTATAAATGTTGTTTATATAAGTTTTCCAAAAGTATTCACGGTTTTCAAACAGGTTTTACTCATACATTCTTTTTACAGGGTTCCATCAAGCTCACGATAACTCTTTGGTACTTTGAAAGTATTATATCAGTGGTTATCGAGTAGCGGAGGAAGAATGTAATCCAGATGGACTTCGGGAAGGAGTAAACTCCTTATCTACTTCAGTGCACTTCCTGTTTCAGGTTCAGGAACACTGAAGTTTCTACTCCACAAGGTGAAAAAGTGCAAGTTATTCCAGGAGGAATATTTTGTCGACGCTAGGAGCTTCAAGACCAACAGCAAAAAGTGTGTGAAGTGTTGTTTTGAAAAAGTTCAGTGGTTTGTGCTTCAAGTGAGGTACAATTAGTGAATGTGAAACAACAAATGATGTGAATCGTTTAGGAGTGAATTTCTTTTAGTTGTGACTTATGTGAGTCAGCAACAGGGTTTTTTTTTTCTATCTGTAGTGTATTTGTGATGTGTACATCAATTCCAAATAGATTTGAAGTGGTAGATTTTATATGAAATATGTTTTATGTTTGCGATAGTCAAAGTCGCTGAACTTATTTTGAAGAAATTTATGATTTCTTTATTATGAGGTGTTATAAATCATTTTATTTGATTGTGCAAGGTAGTTGAGATCTTTGAAACAGATCTTAGAAGATTTGAAGTGGTAGATTTTATATAAAATATGTTTTATGTTTGCGATAGTCAAAGTCGCTGAACTTATTTTGAAGAAATTTATGATTTCTTTATTATGAGGTGTTATAAATCATTTTATTTGATTGCATAGAATGATTGCGATCCTTAAAGCAGGTCCTGAATGATTCGAAGTGATAAGTTTTCTAAAAATGTGTTTTATGTTTGCGACTTGTCAAAGTCGTTGAACTTGCCTTTAAAATTTCTATGATTTTGGCAATGTTATCTGTATTCGTTACAAGGATTTCTTCAATCAATGATCTTCTCAATAGAACATATTCAATTCAGAAAGCATTTTGTAATTGTTTTATTTTATAAGTATTATTCAATTAGTTTCCTATCTCTCAACTTGTTCTGTTCAAATCAATTCAACTTTATTCATGTATTCTATGATATAGTAGATATTGAAATCTCTAGTTCTTGTTTGACTCATAGAATCTAAGTTCAAGTTCGATGATTCCTCAATGTGTGGTACAATGTATATTCATTTAATTAATATAGTATAATCGAATTTTTCAAAATGCAAAAGCTTTGAAATGATAGGTATAAAGAGAACAGTATTTTGGTTTTGCGGTTAATGAAATCGTTGAACTTATTTTTCAAGTTTTAAGAATTTTGTATTACAAATGGTTTCTAGTAATTTCATATGACTGTGTAGGATGAATACGACTTGTAGATCAAATCTCAAAAGATTTGAAATACTAGTTCAATATCAGTCAGTTCTTTTTATATCTGTGATTCTCAAAGTCGCTAAGGGATTTTTGTGTTTCTCGACTTCAATAAAATGAATTGTGTTTCAAGTTGTTCTAATTGTGCTTGTGGTGTAATTGTAATGTATATATAGAATTCTAATAGATTTGAAATGATGGATTTTGTATAAGGCGTGTTTTGTGTTTGCGATTGTCAAAGTCGCTACGTGAAATTTATGAATTCTCAAGTTCAATGTAGTGAGTAGTGTTTTGAATGGTTTTGATTCTATCTGTGGTGTAGTAGTGGTGTGTATATAAAATTCTAATAGATTTGAAGTGGTGGGTCTTCTATAACGTGTTATTTATGTTAGCGATTATCAAAGTCGCTAACCTATTTTCAAGAATTTTGTGATTTCATTATTATGAAGTATTATTAATCCTTTCTTTTGATTGTGTTCGTGAGATAGAATGTTTGAATCAAATCTCAGAAGATTTGAGGTGATAGGTCTTTTATAAAGTGTATCTTATGTGTGTGTTTCGTCAAAGTCGCTAGACTTATTTTGAGGATTTTTATGTTTTCGTTGTTATATTATGTTATTTATCTTTCCATTTCGTTGTATATGTTAATTAGGATCTTTAAATCAATTCTTAGAAGATTTGAAGTGGTGGATCTTCTATAACGTGTTATTTATGTTAGCGATTATCAAAGTCGCTACATGAAAATAATGGAAGTGGTGAATTTTTAGATTCGACTCAATGATTAGTGATCTAATAGATGTGAATTCTCTTTGAAATCCTTGTCATTTATAAGAGAAATTGTTTGATCAACAATTTTATTAAAGAAATGTATTTTCTTCTTCCTTTTCAGGGTTAATGTAATTGAAATCAGTTCATAATCTAGTATGAAGATTTTGTGATTCATCAATAAATTTCCATTCGTTGCAGAGATATTTATTCGTTCAAGTCTTTTCTTATCATTCCTTGATAATCATGTAAAGAATTCCTTTTAGGTCCTTTTATTTGAAGAAATTTGATTTGAGTACAAGAAAAAATTTGACGTTTTATTTATTTGATTTTTTTTATAAGTGTCTTTTATGTTTCAAAGTTCAATTCTTTCAACTTAATTTGTTTCATTAAAATTTCATATTGAGAGTGATGTTGAAGAGTGTTTTATTTATTTTGAATTTGTTATTCAAATGGGTACGCAGCTATCAATTATACGCTTCCGTTTTTATAGTTGTATTGAAGAGTGCGTCCGAAAAGGGGTATGCAGCTATCGATTGTACGCGCGTTTGGGTTGTATCGAAGAGTGCATCCGTAATTAATAAGTTCGTCTCTCTCAAAAATTTTAGTGATAAGTTATAACATTGAATTGAAGTTCATTTGGAAAAATGAGTTATTTGTAGGGAGTTTCATTGAAATTTATTCAACAGTTCGAAAAAATGAACATTTTGAGAATTTATGGATTTTTGGTCATTTAATTCTGCATATTTCGATTTTCATTGGTTTCGATCATTTATCAATACGCATGTAATTCATTCATATTATTTCGATTCGAAGGGTCTAACACAAGGATTCAGATGTGCTTTTGTGTAGAGTAAATTCTTCAGAGAAAGTGAGTCACCGTTAGGATTTCATGCGAAAGGAAGAAAAATTGATTTGACCGTAGTGTGAAGGAAATTATAAGAGTCTTTAATTTGGCTCTTTGTAAGCATTGAAGTAAAGCAGGTAGTTGAACCCTAATTTCGCCACTATTCTTGCATCGGGGTCGAATTGACCGCAGGCGCCTCTGTGCGACACAGGTGCTTCGTCGTAGGCTGCCAGGTTTTATGATTAGAAAGAGAGAGCTATCGGTCTTTAGAAAACTTTGAAGAATGAAACGGTTCATGTCGATTTGTTTTGAGTTACGAGCTCCCTTGTTTTCAAACAGACCGTAGGGTTCTTGTTTGGGTTGGATTTATCGTGATGAGATATTTAGTCGAAGTGATTTGAACGATTAGTCATAATTTGAAACCAAAATTTTGAATGTAATTATTTGAAAAGAAGAAACAATTTTCATATCAACATCCTTATTTGTCCTACCGACTGCGCCGAAATTTTTATAATAACCGCTTGTTACGTCAAAATCTTCAAGATTTATCTACAACGAGCGGATATTTTAAGGAATTGCCAAATCAGAGTCTGACAACCCCTTTGATAACCCCGCTTTAGGTAGGGATGTGCCTACACAAGGACCAGGGTTAGGATGCTGAAATGAATTGTCTCTCATATATATATATAATACTTAATGATTTATTCAAAGATAGTTCATTAACCTGATTAACATAATATTTTATCTTAAAATGACCACAATTATATGGTTTGAACCTTTATTAATATAGTTATTAATAGGATATTATTCATTTAGATATTCCTGAGGGTTACTCAGTGAATATTCAAATTGTTAAGGGTTTATGAAGGAGGAAACATCAAATTCAAAATATCTTCAAATTCCGAGGGTTACTCGATAACAGTAGATAATTTGTAAATTTGGTTTTCCTAAAATATTAAAAAACGAAAAAATCCCTTTAACTCTGAGGGTTACTCAGTAATTAAAAGTGACTTATTCATTTTATATATTTTCTCCTTATTGAATTCCGACCTTTAAACGGTTTTATTGAAGCAAATCGAGCTCTTCAATATATGTATTGAATGAACGAGAGAGAGAGAGAGAGAGATGAGTGTTAAAAAGAGAGGTATTAGAGAAAGAAAGTGATATAGAAAGAGAGGGGTATTCCTACGTATACCGTATGGTATGAAGAAAGGCAGAGAGAGAGAGAGAGATATGTTAGAAAGAGAAGTCCGTGAATCTGTGAGCATGAATGTATTGACAGCGTTCGCTATCCAGGTAAATTTGAATATATATATATATATATATATTGCTATGTTATTAAGAAAAGGGAGTTAGGAAGAGGAAAGATGACGACTCAGTTGACTTCATTGCCGTCGGAAGGAGTATAGGAAATGGAAAAGGAGGGAACAACTTCTTCCATAGAACTTCATGCAATGAGCACGAATGCTTCGAATTGGACAAAGGTGGGGGAGAGAAATTGTTTTGGTGTTTTAAATTGACTATTTACACGAAGTGCACGAGTGATTTTCCCCATATAGTGCTTTACAAGGAGGATCTTCGGAGAGATCCCAATCTTCCTTATAAGTGAGCTCTTTTCTAACTTCCAAAGAGTTTTTGAAAAGATATAAATTTTCTAACTCCTTGGAGAGTTGAATAAGATTCTTATCGTCCCGGGCTGCATTGCGTTTAAAATTCCTCCAGGCTAGTCCAGAGGTTGGGACGCGATTATTCCTAACATCGAGGTTCCGTTCCTCGATCCTCTGTTTAATGAAATATACCCGTCTTTTGACCTCGTTGATTTTACTCTCGACCTTGATCTTCACTGAATGGAAAAAAGAAACGAAATAAAAGAAGAACGATTAGAAAAATATAAAAGAGAAAAGTAACTGAATTTAACTCCCACGCGAATAAAATTGATTGATACAAAAAAAACACTTTGAATTTAATAAGAATGAAGAAACTTTTAAAAACAACACAAACTATTGCACAAGATTTGATTCAGAAAGGAATTTTAATTCCTTTTTCCCACCCGAATTGTGGAAAATTCACTTATTGTTGGTGAATTTTCCCCCTCTCGAAGGCACTATCTCGTTCGTGCGAATGCGTATACTGCTTAATGGTCCCGGTTGATTAACACAGGACCGCAGTTTGATTATAATGGTGGTATTTCGGAAGAAATACTAACTGGTTGCGATGGCACACCCGTGCGTCCGTAGTCCGTCTGTGAGGATGACCCACGTTGAGTGTAACGAAGATGGAGATAGTCCTGTCGTAGTATTGGAGGTCGGTGACGTCTAGTAACGGTGGTTGTATGTTCGTAGTCGATTTCGTCGAAGTCCTAAGAAGGACTGATGTTATGTGAATAGCGAGAAGTTGTCGAGAAAAGTAATGACTCAAAGAATGTTTGAGAAAAGAGTGGTGAAAATTGAAGAATTCATGCGGTATTTAAAGAGCTCGATTTCCCTCCAAGGGCAACGATTGGTCAAAGGTCGCGCGGTGGGAATAGTTCTTGTTTGTACCAATGAGAGTTCAAGAAGCTTGCTCTCAGTGGTACTCAAAATCAAAAATTTTCTGTTCTATAATATTTTAGGTATCTAGAAAATTATCTACTATTTTATCTGATGTCCAAATCCTCGATGCGCTACGTTCCTCCCTCGCTTTACGTTGAGCGTTCGAAAAGTTGGACTCAGATGAATTTTCTTATTTTTATGTATTTCAGGAATATATATATATATATAATAGATGTAACTGTGATTTTTCATAGAACCATTGATTTGAATTGGAATTTACGAAGAGAGTATGGTTTTATGTTGTGGTGAATGTAATTAGTTCGATTAATTGAAATATTGAAACATTTTTCGAATTGTTAGTTTGAACTGGTTTTTTACATGAGAATTTACATTTATATATATATATATATTCACTAGGGTGATTCCATGGGTGTTGGATCTTATAATTACTGGTATTTATTATGTATTTAATCATCTTTTACCAAGGTTTCTTTAGGTTTTCCAATCTGTAAAAATCGTAGGGTGAGAGAAAGAGAGAGAGAGAGAGAAAGAGAGAGAGAGACATACATATATATATATATATATATATATCAACATGATATTGATTCAGGGTATTCTATTTGATTCTCATTCAGACTATTGAATCATAATTCATCCAATGAATTGGAAGAAAATCAGTATAGCAGAATTTTATCGGTTTCTGTAAGTGAAAATGAACCAAGAGTGAGAGAGACAGTGATATTCGAAGTTACTAAATTTATCGAATTCTTATTCCTTGAGGATTTATATGGGATTATTCGTTTGTAGATCTATATTGGCTGAATTATTTGATTGAATTTATCTGGGTAATTGATCAATAACTCTATTTAAGGTTGTCGGTGGAAAAGAGCTCAAAAAGAGTTCTTGGTGTTTTATAAAAATTCGACAATATTTGAATAGAGACGGGAAAAGAATTCACATAGGTTAAAGAGATCATAAAGAGTTCCAAAAGTTTGAAGAAATTTATTAGAAGTTTGAAAATATTATGAAAATTTACTAGAAATTAGAAAAGGACGAGAGAAAAGGATTTCTCTATAGTTCAGGAAGAATTTATAGAGAGTTCATATGAAAAGTTGTTTTAAAGTTATCAAAAGAAATCATATTCGATTATGCTCATCGAACGACAAGAGAGAAAAAAAAAGGACAGAGATAGAGAGAGACATCATGTTCCTAGAAGACAAATTCATCCATGTATAATTCGAAGTTGATAGTAGTTATTGTTTAATATTGAAGTATTTATAAAAAATGTTCACTAAACTGAATATCTGTGATGAAAAATTCACAGAAGTTTTTATACATGGTATGAGAATTAAGACATAGGTCTTCGGTTGTAAGGAGAGTTGACCATACGTCTATACCGTTCCTTTATGGTAGGGTTATTTATGGTAGGTCGTGTCGTCTTTCGTCTGTCGATTCGTTTATATGAAAAAATTGAGAAGAAAAGAGGCTCTGTTTTAGGTATGTTCAGTGTTTATTATAGGGTTGTAGTAGGTGAATATTGATTTTAAAAGAATTTTCGTCAAGTCGGTTATTATAGTGGTCTCGTTCTGTCTCATGTTTTCTTTGTCTGTTCTTCGGTGGCCAAGAAGAGGAATCGTTTCGTAGTGGGGTATCGTATGGTATCATGAATTTTGACAGGGTGTAGGGAAACTGTATTGTCTGCAGTGGTCATTTTAGGAAAAGAGTAAAAGAAAACTGTTATATCGATATCGATGTTTTCTATGAGGGTAAAAGAGTTCGTAAAGAGATTTTTCGTTCGATAGTTTACCTACATGGAAATTTGCATGTGCGCACGTATCGGGCCTTACGTTTCGTACGCTTACGTTTACGTGTACACATACGAGAAGTATGATTTACATGTATATATATGTATGTGTGAGACATATATATATAGTATGTCGTTAGGGGTTTAGAAATATCGGAAATTTCGGGATACGTTACAATGGCATGGGAAAGCTGGTTTCAAACCCTTCACGAAACACTGGTCATGGACCCCTTTCCGCCCATTGAAGTGCAAGGTATGAACCGTCGAAGTTATTGATGAACTACTCTTACCGCTATCCAGGAACAACGACGTGGACGTGGTAGTTCTCTGTTCCCTCCGAAGTGCTTGATTATCATGAGTCCCCTTGCCTCTCACATGAGGGGCGCTTGATGCTGTTACAATAAGTACTCGAAGTTACCCCCTCCGCCTGGATACATAATCCTGGTATGTTGACACAAACAGTGCGGATGCGATCGATCATGTCCTCCCTCATTTACAAAAAAACTTCCAAATTTTTTTGTTAAATCTACAGAGAGATTTTTTACAGTGTAACTCTCTTTGGTGAATTCTCTGGAAGCTCGGAGGATTTTTGTATCCGTTCGAATGTGCATCTTAATCGACGTTATGTGGTATGACCAATACTTCCAATGTTTCCAGCAACCTTTCAACAATTTTTGAGAATCGATACTCATTTATAACCCTCATTGAATCAAATGGAATGATTTATTCGATTTGGAACGGAATAATCGTAATAAATCTTACGAATTACAGCCAACCATAATAAGCAGAGACTCAGTGTTCCCGTTTGTTTATGTTCACGTTTTTTTTTCCAATGAAATTAACTCTCATCTACATTGAAATCAGTCCCGATCTTCGGAGAAAAGCGATGAACAAGAATACATGCACAAACCGCAACATCGAATTTCTGTTTATTATGGTTGGTTATGTGGATGATTACGGAAATACGTGATCATTTGAACACTGGTTTTAAACTGAGGCCATCACAATCGTTCTTCTCCTTTGCATATTCAATCATCCACGTTTATCAATTTATTCCATTCGATTCAATCGAAGAAATTAATCACCATCCACCCTCTGAAATTACTGATATAAGGCTTGTGCTTGGCTCATGTCACAATAATCACAACGAAGCAGTATCGCACACCCCACGACCATCCGTCGACTCGAATTGAGGGCTCAACGAGGAGTATTGCAGCGAGATCTAAGACATTACCGGTACGATGAGAATGATATCCGTGCACTCACCATATTGGGACTTATCCACTTGGACCCTCATGTTAGTAGCGGATCGTTGTCACGAATAACTGGTATACCCCGGACTACTGTTTTGAGAATCTTGGAGCATGTCAAATATCGACCATACCACATTACGTTGACTCAAGCTCTCACTCCAAACGACATGAGACTTCGAATTAGATTCGGCAACTGGGCACGAGCAAGGCTGGTTGACGATCCTCAATTCTTCGACTATGTAATGTTCTCCGAAGAAGCATCTTCTCAGAGCACTGGGCATTTGAATAGACACAACTCTCATTACTGGTCGGATGTTAATCCGCATTGGTATCGAGCAATCGACAACCAACATCGTTGGAGCATAAATGTGTGGTGCGGGATCGTCAATGGCTATTTAGTCGGTCCACATCTTTTCAACGGCACTTTGAACGGCCCTATGTTTCTGGAATTTCTGGCCTTCTAACCCTTGCTCCAAAATCATGGGGACGAAGGACATTGGCTACTGAATTCAACGCTTCGGAACGTCAAGCTAGGAAAGCCATACAGTTGGTAGCTAAAAACGAGATTCTAACATGACCAAATCCGGAGAGAGGACGAAGGTTATCTTGCGAGATTGAAAATTCTATCATAGCATTCTACTTGGATGATGAAAATAACCGGGTATTGCCAGGCATGAAGGATTATGTTTCGATCAAAACTAATGATGGAACGCGTGAACATGTTCAGAAAAGATTGATTTTATGCAATCTTGCCGAATTGTATTCTTCATTCAAATTGAAGAATCCTACAGTTGATGTGAGCTTATCGAAATTTTCACAGCTGAGACGTCGCAATTGTGTACTCGCTGGAGCTTCTGGAACTCATACCGTATGTGTGTGTGTTTATCACGAAAACGTGAATTTAATGCTAGATGCCATGAGTTTACAAAAACTAACGTCTGCGACAGATTTCCCCATGACTTCTCACCATGATGCTATTAAAATGCTTGTATGTGATAATCCTACTTCTGAATGCTATCTGGACAAGTGTTTAGCGTGTCCTGGAATAGACAATTTTGAGGATTTTCTTCAATCGAATCTTACAGACCAGTACATAGAGAGAGTAGAATATCAAATTTGGCAACAAACTGATCGCTTTACTTTGAAAACTGAAATAGCAGACGCAGGAGATTTCGTGGAGGATCCCTGTGGACGGTTACATAAGTTGAAACCTCACGCTTTCATAGCAAAGGAGCAATCGTCCTCTCTTAAGAATCTCAAGGATAATTTGAAGGCCGGAGAATTCATAGTTACATGTGATTTTGCTGAAAACTATGCATTTATTGCTCAGAATGCTATTCAATCGTTTCATTCTAATAACAACCAAGTTACCATTTTTACAACAGTAATTTATTTCAGAACAAATGAGTTAAGATATCGCAGTATAGTAATTTTGTCTGATAATCTAACTCATGATACGGTAACTGTTTATGAATTTCAAAAAATTATTACAAAGTATTTGCAAGATAATTTTGAATGTGAAAAAATCTTCTGCTTCACTGATGGAGCATCGCAACATTTTAAAAATAAATATAATTTTGCAAATCTTCTACATCATGAACATGATTTTGGAATTGCAGCTGAGTGGCATTCTCATGCAAGTGCACATGACAGAGGACCTTGCGACGGTATTGGTGGAAATTTGGAGAGACTTGCAGCACGTGCAAGTCTGCAAGCATTATCAAATGAAAATCAAATTTTGACTGCGGATGCTCTTTATCAGTGGGCTAAAGAACATTTGAAAGGAACTGTAATTTTTTTCAGTTCAAAAAGTACTCATATAGAGGCTACGAAAGCACTTGAAAAACGATTTGCATCTGCAAAAACGATAGCAGGAACTCTCGAATACCATTGTGTAATACCTATGGAACATTCATCATTTATTCTCAAAACTCACTCTTCGGCAGTGCAATATGATATATTCCCAAAGACCCAAAGGAGGCATGAAAATTAGAGTATAGGAACAACCTTCCAGAAGGATCAGAAGATTGATAATTATAAATACTGCGAATTGTTTAATATCATTCTGTACATTTATGTGGCAATAATTCAATTTTGTAAATAATCAGAGTACTATAACTTGTACAAAGGGAGTCACGACTCACAGTTACTTTTACCAGTTACAGTACCCGCGTTTCCATAAAAATTGATTATCAATAAACAGAAATGTGATGGGTCCAAGATGAAAAATTGGTATGACTAATTATTACAATAATGTTCTAATGAAGTATGACGTGTTCTCTTAAAGCGTGTGTCGTGAATCAATTATTCATTTGAAAGGGGTGATCTTGATGGTTGTATTGGGCAATGTGGTGGGCAAAATTGAGGAAATAGATTTGATAATCACTTTTTTCATAAAACAATACACTGAAAATCGATGGTGTGATCGTCACGTACTCAAGGTAAGATACGTACACACTTGGAACTCTGTACCTTGGGGAAATTTCTTCGTCTCATTTCCAAACCTATATGATTTTGGAGCTCAGGAATCAAGCTTCCGATTTATCAAGGTTTCATCAATATCAAAAAGGGGCGCAGTGACCGAAAAATGCAAAAATACTTTTAAAAATCGAATTTCTATGTGAAATATTCCTTCTGCATGAATGAAAGTATTTTTATCGTTAAATTCAGAAAAAATTCTAACAACATCAATGATAACATATCTGCATTAAATGGAATTAATGAGGATGATGATTTTTCGAAAAAAAGCAGATCAAAAAAATTTTGAAAATTTAAACCCCTGCACCACGAAAACCTGACTTCCTAGAAACCTGGCGTTGACACAATTTGAAGAGGGTCACTAGTACAACAAATTCATAGAATTTCATCAACATTGTTGAGATTGAAATTTTCAGGTGGGAACACTTGGCGAATTTTACCCCATATCAGAGTCTGGAATCTGGAGCCTTGGGCCACAATGTCGTCGGCTGCGTGTGGACTTGATGTTTTCTATTGCTGATACAGTTTTTATGGGAAACAAATGTTTGTATAAGGATCCGTCGAAACATCATCATCATCATCATCATCATGAAGTCATCGATGTTTTTGTTTTGTTATGTTGGCACACTCTTCCCGAACATCTGTACCAAGTTTCAAGTGTATAGCATTTTTTGTTTGGTTGTGAGAGGCGTAAAGGTTATGAGTGTTTTGCGTGCTGGGCGATTTCTTGCTATCGAAAAATATGGATCAAAGGATTTGCATCAAATTTTGTGTAAAAAATAAAATAAAGTGCTCCGAAACACTTAAAATGTTGACAGTAGCATACGGTGAAACTGTTCTGAGTAAAAAAAATGTTTACAAGTGGTACAAACTCTTCCAAGATGGCCGGAAAGATGCCAATGACGAGCCTCGCTCTGGACGCCCAAGCACGTCAACAACTGATGAAAACGTTCAAGCAGTGAAGAAAATCGTTTTGGAAAATCGTCGAATCACTATCAGAGAAGTTGCTGAGGATGTTGGTTTATCGCTTGGCTCGTGCCATGAAACATCATCATCATCATCATGAAGTCATCAGTCTTACCACTGGTTTGATGAAACCCTCCACTCCTGTTCATTATCCGCCAAACGTTTAAATTCTACATATCTACTACATCCCTTGTCTTGTACGATTCGCGTCAAGTAACTTGATTTAGGTCTACCTTCATCAGTTTCACCATTCATTTTCCCTTCCATATTGTTTTCAATGAACTCTCATGCCGTAATGTGTGCCCTATAAGATCGCTTCTCCTTTTCACGATGTGTTTCAAAAGGTTTCTTTTTTCATTTATCTGCTCGAGTACTTCTCAATTTTTGACTTTGTCTATCCATTTTATTCTGAGCATCCTCCTATAACACCACATTTCAAAAGCTTCAAGTCTTCGTTGATCAGTTTTACCCATTGTCCCAGTTTCGCAGCCATATAATGCTGTGCTCCAAACGTAACTTTTCAAGAATTTCTTCGTTACTTCCAAGCTTATATTTTTTTAGCATAATAACTGTTTCTTCTGGTGAAAAGCCTGTTTCCCTTGTGCTATTCTTGCTCTTATATCTCTTCCGCTTTCGCCGTTCCCTGTAATCATGCTTCCTAGATATTTGAATTCTTTCACCTATTCAATTGTCTCGGTATCTGTTTTGATTTTCGTTCTTCTAGCTGTTTTCGCTGCTATACAAATCATGAATTTTGTTTTGTCTTCATTCATATTCATACAATAGTTTTCCAATAATATTGTTCTCATAGTGTAGAGAATATTTTCTAACTCAGAACCACTCGTGGCAAATATAGCTATGTCATCCGCGAATCTCAACATACTCATATTCTCTCCCTGAATCTGTAATTTCGATCGAATTTCCTCCTTCACTCCGTCCATTGCTTCTCCTATATATAAATTGAAAATCAGTGGCGACAATGAGCATCCTTGTCTGACCCCTCTTCTTATTTGTGCTTCCCCTCCCTGACCTTCTATGTCTATTATTGCACTTTCATTCTTATATAATTCGTATATTATTCTTCTATCTTCATAATTTATTCCCACCTTCTTCGAGATCGCAAACATCTTCTCCCAGTCCACATTATCGAAAGCCTTTTGTATATCCACAAAACGTATGTACACAGATTTCTTCAGCGCTATCCTTTTCTCTATTACTGCGCTAAGTGCTGAAATTGCTCCTCGCGTTCCCCTTATTTTGCTGAAACCAAACTGATCTTCTGCCAATCTACTCTCTACTTTATTCTCCATCCTCCTGTACGAGGTGTGTTCAAAAAGTAAGGTGACTTTTCAAATTTCGCGGGCAACGTACTTTCGATTATCGATTTTTTTGTTTTGTTATGTTGGCACACTCTTCCCGAACATCTGTACCAAGTTTCAAGTGTATAGCATTTTTTGTTTGGTTGTCAGAGGCGTGAAGGTTATGAGTGTTTTGCGTGCTCGGCGATTTCTTGCTATCGAAAAATATGGATCAAAGGATTTGCATCAAATTTTGTGTAAAAAATAAAATAAAGTGCTCCGAAACACTTAAAATGTTGACAGTAGCATACGGTGAAACTGTTCTGAGTAAAAAAAATGTTTACAAGTGGTACAAACTCTTCCAAGATGGCCGGGAAGATGCCAATGACGAGCCTCGCTCTGGACGCCCAAGCACGTCAACAACTGATGAAAACGTTCAAGCAGTGAAGAAAATTGTTTTGGAAAATCGTCGAATCACTATCAGAGAAGTTGCTGAGGATGTTGGTTTATCGCTTGGCTCGTGCCATGAAATTTTTTCTAACGTTTTGGGCATGAGACGTGTGTCAGCGAAGTTTGTTCCGAAATTGCTAAATTTTGACCAAAAGAACCGTCGCATGAGCATCGCTCAAGAACTGTTGAATGACGTCAACGACGACCCAGATTTACTCAAAAGGGTCATAACTGGTGACGAATCATGGGTATATGGTTATGATGTCGAAACCAAAGTCCAATCGTCCCAATGGAAGACCCCAGATGAGCCAAGACCGAAAAAAGCACGCCAAGTTCGATGAAATGTCAAAGTTTTGCTCACTGTTTTCTTCGATTACCATGGCGTGGTGCATCAGGAGTTCTTACCATATGGTCGTACGGTCGATAAACAGTATTATCTTGAAGTTATGCGCCGTTTGCGGGAAGCAATACGAAGAAAACGTCCAGAATTGTGGAAAAATAATTCATGGCTTTCGCATCACGATAATGCCCCTGCTCACTCATCTTTGCTTGTGAGAGATTTTTTGGCCAAAAACAACACCACAATCATGCCTCAGCCACCATATTCACCGGATTTGGCTCCATGTGACTTTTTCTTGTTCCCAAAACTAAAGAGACCTATGAAAGGACGGAGATTTGCAACGATTGAAGAGATAAAGACTGCATCGCTGGAAGAGCTCAAGGCTATACCGAAAAGTGCTTATGAGAAGTGCTTTGAGGATTGGAAGAACCGTTGGCATAAGTGTATTGTATCTGAGGGGGATTACTTTGAAGGGGACAACATAAATATTGATAAATAAATAAATATTTTTTCTTAAAAATACAAAGTCACCTTACTTTTTGAACACACCTCGTATATGATTTTTGTCATTTCTATCCTTTCGGTGGAGGTTTCGTCATTTCAGTCCCCATACAGAAAATTACAGGTCAATTCACTTATTTTACCAATTAAAATCATCTCCTGAGACGGAGAGGGTTGTTCTTACGATCTTGTGCTTTGGGTATATGCTTGGACTGACCGAATGATGATTTTTAGCGTAGATTTCGTCGTTTGATCACCCATGGAAAAATTACAGGTCAATTTACTTATTTTACCGACGAAAATCATGCCATAAAGAGGAAAGGATTGTTCTGACGACCTCGTGCTTCGGTTATATGCTTGAACTGACCGAAATAGGATTCTTAGTGGAGATCTCGTCGTTTCATCACCCATAGAAGGAATTACAGGTCAATTCACTCATTCTACCAATAAACATCATTCCTTGAGAAGGAGGAAGTTTCTCTTACGACCTTGTGCCTTGGATATATGTTTGAATTAACTGAATGAGGATTTTGAGTGGAGATCTCGTCGTTTCATCACCGATATAAAAAATGACAGGTCAATTTGCTTATTCGCCCAATTGAAATCATCCCCTCGAACGAAGAGGGTTGTTCTCACGACCATCCTTCGGATAGATGCTTGCACTGACCGAATTATGATTTTTGATGAAGATCTCGTCGTTTCATCACCCGTAGACAAAATTACAGGTCAATTTACTCATTTTACCATTAGGAATCACCCTGTAGAGGGGAAAGGGTTGTTCTTACGACCTTGCGCTTCGTATATATGTTTGAACTGACCGAATTAGGATTTTAACTGGAGATCTCGTCGTTTCATCATCCATAGAAGAATTCGCAGGTCAATTCACTCATTTCACCAATTGTAATCACGCCGAAAACGAGAGGGTTGTCCTGACGATCTTGTGGTTTGGATATATGCTTGAACTGACCGAATTAGGAGTTTTAGTGAAGATCTCGTCGTTCCATCACTCATAGAGAAGGTTACAGCTCAATTTACTTATTTCATCACTGAAAATCATCCCCTAAAAAGGGGAGGATTGTTCTCACGACCTTGCGCTTTGGATATTTGCTTGAACTTACCGAATCAGGATTTTTAGTGAAGATCTCAGCGTTTCCTTACCCCTAGGAAAAATTACAGGTAAATTTACTCATTTTACCAATTCAAATCATCCTTGAAAGAGGAGAGGGTTGTTCTGACGACCTTGTGCTTCGGATACATGTTCAAACTGACCGAATTATGATTCTCAGTGAAGATCTCGTCCTTTCATCACCCAGAGAGAAAATTACAGGTCAATTTACCCATTTTACGAATCAAAATCATCCTCTAAAAAGGAGAGGGTTGTTCTTACGACCATGTGCTTTGGATATATGCTTGAACTGACCGAATTAGGATTTTTACTGGAGATCTCGTCGTTTCATCATCCATAGAAGAATTCACAGGTCAATTCACTCATTTCACCAATTGTAATCACCCCGAAAATGAGACGGTTGTCCTGACGATCTTGTGATTTGGATATATGCTTGAACTGACCGAATTAGGAGTTTTAGTGAAGATCTCGTCGTTCCATCACTCATAGAGAAGATTACAGCTCAATTTACTCATTTCATCACTGAAAATCATCCCCTAAAAAGGGGAGGATTGTTCTCACGACCTTGCGCTTTGGATATTTGCTTGAACTTACCGAACCAGGATTTTTAGTGAAGATCTCAGCGTTTCCTTACCCACAGGAAAAATTACAGGTGAATTTAATCATTTTACCAATTCAAATCGTCCCCCAAAGAGGAGAGGGTTGTTCTGACGACCTTGTGCTTTGGACACATGTTCAAACTGAACGAATTATGATTTTTAGTGGAGATCTCGTCGTTTCATCACCCAGAGAGGAAATTACAGGTCAATTTACTTATTTTACCAATTGAAATCATCTCCTAAAAAGGAAAGGGTTGTTCTTACGACCATGTGCTTTGGATACATGCTTGAACTGACCGAATTATGATTTTTAGTGAAGATCTCGTCGTTTCATCCCCCAGAGCAGAAATTACAAGTGAATTCACATTTTTTATCAATTCAAATCATCCCCTAAAGAGGAGAGCATTGTTCTCACGACCTTGTGCGTTGGATATATGCTTGACCTGATCGAATTACGATTCTCGGTGAATATCCCGTCTTTTCATCACCCATACAAAGAATGATAGCTCAGTCCACTCATTTTATCAATGAAATCGACCCCTAAAAAGAAGAGGGTTGTTCTGACGACCTTGTGCTCTGGATATATCCTTGAACTCACCGAATTAGGATTTTTAGTGACGATCTCAGCGTTTCACCACCGATATAAAAAATTACGGGTCAATTTACTTATCCGACCAATGAAAATCATCCCCTAAAAAGGAGAGCGTTGCTCGTAAGACCTCGTGCTTTTGATATATGCTCAAACCGGCCAGATTAGGATTTCTAGTGGGGATCTCGTCGTTCCATCACCCATAGAGAAGATTACAGCTCGATTTACTTATTTCATCGATGAAAATCGTCCCCTAAAACGGAGAGGATTGTTCTCACGACCTTGCGCTTTGGATATATGCTTGAACTTACCGAATTAGGATTTTTAGCGAAGATCTCAGCGTTTCATTCCCCATAGGAAAAATTACAGGTAAATTTACTCATTTTACCAATTAAAATCATCCCTGAAAGAGGAGAGGGTTGTTCTGACGACCTTGTGCTTCGGATACATGTTCAAACTGACCGGATTATGATTCTCAGTGAAGATCTCGTCGTTTCATCACCCAGAGAGAAAATTACAGGCCAATTTACCCATTTTACGAATCAAAATCATCCTCTAAAAAGGAGAGGGTTGTTCTTACGACCATGTGCTTTGGATATATGCTTGAACTGACCGAATTACGATTTTCAGTTAAGATCTCGTCGTTTCATCACCCATAGAAAAAATGACAGCTCAATTCACGTATTTTACCCATGAAAATCATCCCCTAGAAAGGAGAGGGTTGTTCGTACGATCTCGTGCTTTGGATATATGCTCAAACCGACAGAATTAGGATTTCTCGTGAAGGTTTCGTCATCCAATCTCATTCCAAAAGGAAACCACACGGATGAATCACTTTACTCCGAGAGGTAAATTTACCCTCAAACTGTCGGAGGGTCGCTTTTTCAAATTGTTGGTTCCGATGCGTGTCCAAACCTTCCCAATTCCTCCTCCTCTGATGTGGAATTCTCCCAATGATATCGCGATGCGCATGTCATTCCCAGTGTTCCTTGCACTAAAATAAACATTGCACCTCCAGCATCAACTTCTCTTTACATTACATATAATTTCATCTCGGTCATTTTTGTATCCATCCTGTTCTGTATACAAATGATCGGTTCTATCAATCACGTGATGTAATCACGTGCGCATGCACATATAATTCGTGGAATATATGTATGCCATCCGTTTCCTGGGCTTACGCAGCTTCTTCTCTTCCCCTCTTGCCGTCCGTTCAAACATACATGTTAAGAACGGATCAAGAGGCGCGCAGCTACCCCCCTCTTAGATGCTGGGTACGCCCCTGAATTCTTTGGTTATCATATCTTCCTGCAGAGTCATAATCTCCCGTTAAACCCAACTACAGAGACATCTGTGTTTACAATCCCACGGGGCCGTTGCCTCTCAATGGATCGCATTGTCATCGAACTTCAAGTTAGTGACTTTTCGGGAGAATGAAATTTCTGCAAATCGATTCTTCTGCAGAATCGACCCTCACCGTCCCATATATCTCGTTATCAACACATTCAACCTTGAGAATATCGAAATTCGATGAATACTTCTCGGTGATGGATTCATAAAAATTTTCAACCAAACAGAAGGATAAAATATTTTTACAATTTTTCATTAGTTTGGGAAATTTTCTTTTGTCAGAGTGACCAACTGTGCGTAATCCATGCACTTTTCCCCTTAGATCAATTTATCAGAATGTTTAATCAAATAGAATGGCCAATGGAAAAAATTGAAAAGTTTGAGAATTGGTCATATCGATTCTTGTTCACTCGAAACACCTATCGGGAGCATGGATATACAAGTCTGGAAACTTCGATGGTAAGGGAAGTGTCTATTGGAGGCTATGTTATCTGGTGCGATCCCCGCAATCTTTCGTAGTGTTCAAATCTAGGTATGCCGCGCAAAATTTTACTCACGAGTCGCGACTCTATGCCTGGATCGTAGCGCCTCTCATACATTCGATACATCAAATTATGAATCGTGTATTCACTTTTTCAATTTCGACGGTGATATTTGGATTTTCGACATTCATGAAAATCTCCAGTTCAATATTCGCGTGATTTTGCTCATTGAATTTGGACGTTTTGTACGGATGTCGAAAGCATCTATCATCTATCCATATTCCCATGCTGGTAGGGGCACTGACTGTGAGAGAATCATTCAATAATATTTACTAAATGTTTTTTTGAATAGCGCGAATTGATGTTTTTTTTTATATAACCGAATTCGATGTTGCTCAATTCAAATTTATTTCCTGTAAATAAATGATAATTGCGTTCATATTGTTCGAATATTCACTGTTGATTAAAACAACCTCAGTTCAATGATACATTATTCATACCAAACGAATATTCAATCCGTTGTATTTTATAGAATATTTTCAAAATATAATCGAACTGTTCTTTCCGTATTTGAATAACAATTCAAAAATGGTATCCTATATACTGAAGGAACATGCGATGAAGTATCGCGATTCGAGATGATACTCTCGCATTTCACAATCGATCATATCGATCGAGGTCGAATCGAACTTGATTTTGATCGTTGGAAGCAATGTGATTCGCATGCATATTGTGTGGTATTGTAGTTGAATCGTTTGAATTTAATAAAGAAAGAAATAAAAAATTGCATTCTTACTACGTATTCGAGTCCAGGATTCAGATCTTGAAAGGTTATGAACAATGTAAAATCCTTCGGAGCATATGACGTGCCAAGCCTGATCGTATGTCACCATTTATATACATTATAACCCAATTTATGAAATTGCATTGTCCACTTGATGAAATTTAACTGCGATAATTTTGTTTTCACGGTAATACACTGAATTCATTGATCTTTAATATCCAGTGAGGAGTTGATGAATCAAAATCGCTTTGATGATTGCAAGACCTGCACAACTGCAATCTGCATGTGAGGCAACATGGTTAGAAATGGAGGGAAATTCAAAACTATACGAATTCATTTTTACATACAGGGTATCTAATTTCAATCTTTGAATGCAAATGTATCAAAAACATGCATCTTAAACCAAAAGTACCTCATACCAAAGTTGTTATACAAAGAGGGGGCCACAAAACTACGATATCAGTCCCATCATAGATGGTATTATGATCGATTGAAATGGGATCAACATCATTTTTTTGAACTGGAACCCCCACTTTTTATTGCATATCTTGATTCTACGCAAAAAACTGAGTAACTTTTGCTTAAAACGTTTTTCTAAATTTTCGAAGATGGCACCACAATCGATGAAAAATAAAGTCTATGAAACGAATGTTGTTGTTGAGAGAGGGGACGACACAATGGCGATATCAGTTTCATAGTAGATGGCGCTGTGGTCAGTAAAACTGAGGTGAACTTCAATTTTTCAAATGGAAACTCCTACTTTTCATCGCATATCATGATTCTACGCGAAAAAATGAGGAATTTTTGTTTGAAACATTTCTTCTAAATTCTTCAAGATGGAAACGGTGGGAAATGAGGTTGATGGAAAAGTTCTACTGCATTATGTGTGAAGCAACGCTCAACAAGCAAATCAAAACAATAATAATTCCAGAGAAGAAATCGAACACAAAACACAATGAATGTCGTTTCCAAAAAATTGAATTGGAGTCATTCACAATGTTTTGGACATGACATTTGTGAGTCTTAACCTCCCCTCACTTCCAAATTCTCTAGAAGAAATTTATTATTAGAACCAATTTTCAGGAAAACGCAGTCAAATCTTGAGAAGAAGATCACAAGAACTTACTCATAGAACACAACAGCTCAGGGGGGGTTCGCAAAGAATTCGATTAGGGCTGGAAGAATTCGATATGAACTATTAAAGGGATACCAACTTACCATCCAAGTAAACATTATGTGTGTAAGATTCCTCCAAACTGAACTTATGAAATAGTCCGGAATTCTCAGGGAATGATTTTTGATACTTCATTTATCGCTGTATGAAACCCAAATTTCAAATTTCAGAAAAAAAATTTTTGTTATCGATTGGGAAGAAATTTTTTTCCGAAATTTGAAATTTGGGCTCTACACAGCAATGAATAAAGTATCCAAGATCATTCCCTGGAAAATTTTGACTCTTTCATGAGTTCAGTTCGGAGAAATCTTATACACAAAATCTTTACTCAGATGGTAAGTGGGTATCTCCTCAAGAATTCCTTTTTAGACTGCCATGCTGCGTGGGTATTCACGAACCTCCTTCACTCCAATTCCTTCCTGGGTCTACCCGTGCTGTTTGCTCAGTGTTATCAGTCAACGGCTTCCTGACTTTCCTGATCAATGATTTCATCCACAGAACATGGGTGATAAGTGGGTATCTCCTCAAGAATTCCTTTCTAGACTGCCGTGCTGCGGGGGTATTCGCGAACCTCCTTCACCCCGATTCCTTCCTGGGTCTACCCGTGCTCTTTGCTCAGTGTTATCAGTCAACGGCTTCCTGACTTTCCTGATCAATGATTTCATCCACAGAACATGGGTGATAAGTGGGCACATAGGTCACTGAGATGGGTATTGTGTCTTGCTGTGTTTCCCCACGAAGCACGCTGGTCCCAATGTGAACATGAAGAATCCTTTATGAAGTTATCATGGGATTCTTCAACAGTGCCCGCCCACATAGCACACTGGTCTCGATGAGTTCATGAAGTATTGTTTATGAATTTATTGTCGTATTCTTTCAAGACTGCCCGTTTGTCAGTTCAGGATAAGGTCTTTATGGAATCCTGATCTTCAAAAAAAGTTGTTGAAGAATCCTCAGAATTCATCAAGAATTCTTTCGGAACTGACATACGAGATTTATGGGGTTCATTTGGGATATGCCTATATTGTGTGGGTGGGTAGACCTGTTTTATATCGAAGCTGAGTTATCCCGAAAAACGATTGCTCCGAAATTTTGTGTCTAGACGGGTTATATCCCGATAGTGCGTTATCCCGACAAATCATAATTGGTTTGTCTTTCGGAATCCATGAGAAATACGTGACAAAATTGGACCAAAAATAATCGCCATATCGGAATCTCAGGATGAAACCCGTTGGGACACAAAATTTTGAAGCAATCGTTTTTTCGGGATAACTCCACTTCAGTATAAAACAGGTCTACCGTGTGGGTGTTATCTCAGTTTCGAATGGATCGTTCATGATTCCCTGATATTCAAGAAGAATATTCGAAAAATTTTCAAGTCCCGTCATGTCAATTCCGGAAGAATTCTTTATGAATCCCTTTGGAACTGACATAGCTGGATTTCACTCGCAACATGCCTGCACTGTGTAAGTCCGCTCTCCCACACAGCACGCTGGTCCCGATGTATTCATGAAGAATTCTCTATGGATTCGTCGTGGGCATTCTTTGAGAGTCTCGTTATGACAGTTCAGGATGAGTTCTTTATGACCCCCTGGTATTCAAGAAAGATTCTTAAAGAATTCTCGAGACTTCATCAACAATTCTCTCGGAACTGACATGACGGAACATTTCAGGAGTTCATTTGGGGCATGGCTGTGCTGTGTAGGCTCATAAAATACACGGATTCAGAAAGGGCTTATAAAGAATTGAATCGAGATTTGATTAATTCTGCATAAGTTCTGAACTTGTGTACTGTATGGACTGTGATCTTGATACTAATTGAACACAGAAAAAAAACTATCTTGTATCAAGAAAATATTGTTTCCGTTATATATGAAACACGGATTGTCTCAGTTCAATGCAACTTACTTTGAATCAAGAATTTTGTTTTGTCCTGTGTTTAATTCGAAACAAATTGCATTGCACTGAGACAATTCGTGTTTCATATATAACGAAAACAATATTGTCTTGATACAAGATAGTTTTTTTTCCTGTGAAAAGATTGGGAGCAACGGCGGCCGTCGACGCTAGTTTATGCATAACAAATTCTTTAAACAATATTTATGCATGTATACAGGGTGGGGAATTTAAAGTGTCGCGGGCGTTTTTTCCAAAAATAAAATGAGATACGAGAGAATTTTTCGGACAAGGATTGTAGGGTATCGAGGGGGACATCCGATGGTGGCCTTGGCTTTGACCTCAAATCTCATCTTCAAGGGCATTCTGAGGTCAACTCTTGTTTTTTAAATAGCATCTCATATTTTTTACTGCAGATTTGGATTTTAGGTCAAAAACCAAGAAACTTTTGTCTGAACCATTTTCCTGAAATCCGCAAAGATGGCGCTCTAATCGATATTGTTCCATACTGAATCTGACATTAGAATAACTCGAAAACGAAGGGTCTTGGAGGAGAATGTTTCGGACAAACGTTGTCTGATTCCAAGGGGGACCCCTTGAACTGAAACGGAGGTGATGGGGTATAACAGACAAAACACAACACATTTCAATCGTCTACATCACTTGGATAATTTTAATGCAGTAGATGCTCAAAATGATGGCCTTCGACTTCAATACACATTTCAAAACGTTTTACAAAAGATTGCTGAACTCGTGCTAAAATATCTTCATTGATGCTCGCGCATGCATTGATGATTCGTTGACGCATATTCTCAGGTGTAGTCGGTGCTTGTTGATCAACTGTATCTTTTATGTATCCCCATAAAAAAAAATCTGGAGAAGTAAGATCCGGAGAACGGGCAGGGCAATGAACTGGTCCACGACGTCCTATCCATCGTCCAGGATAATCTCTGTCCAATATTTCTCGAGCTGTGACTGCATAATGGGATGAACAACCATCGTGTTGATACCACATATTCAATCGTTCCTGAATAGGTATGTCTTCATGTAATGTTGGAAGTACTTGATCTAAGAAATGTCTGTACTTCTCTCTATTTAGCGTATCTGCAATGATGTACGGTCCAATTACTCGAGATCGAAAAATACCACACCAAACATTCACAACCCATTCTCTTTGATGCTCCACTTGACGTAACCATCTTGGATTTTCTGTCGCCCAGTAATGCATATTATGTCGATTTACTTGACCATGATTGGTGAACGTCGACTTATTAGAAAATAATATGTTGATGAAGTTGTTATTGTGCATTTGCGCTAGACCCCATCGACAAAACTGTACACGATTTTCGAAATCATCACCGTGAAGGTCTTGATGCAAACAAATGTGATACGGATGGAATTTGTGACGTTTCAGTATTCGAAGAACACTTCTTCGAGAAATTCCCGAATGGAGTTCAATTCCACGAGAGCTCACGTGTGGATTATTGGCTACTGCAGCTAGTACATTCACTTCCGCATTTTCTCCGCTAACAGTTCTCATTCGATGTCGTTTTTCCCTTGTAACACTTCCCGTTTCTGAGAATAATTTTGTAATGCCTTGAAAATACCTAATGGATGGCGTTGTTCTTTCAGGAAATCGTTCTGCATACAAGTCATATGCTTGTCTGGGGTTCTTATGCACTTCACCGTAAATGTAGATCATATCGATCTTTTCAGAAACCGTGTATCGGATATCCATGATTTTCAATTTGTCATAAACCAAGTAATAATCAAATGTAACTGACAAACTGACTTTCAAAATCGTGAATTTTCACTGAACCCCGTCGTTTATTCACATCGCGTGAGCTCTGAATGGTGGTAATGTAGACGATTGAAATGTGTTGTGTATTGATAACTTTTGTACGAAACATTCTCTTGCAAGACCCTTCGTTTTCGAGTTATTCGAATGTCAGATTCAAAATGGAACAATATCGATTAGAGCGCCATTTTTGCGGATTTCAGGAGAATGGTTCAGACAAAAGTTTCTTGGTTTTTGACCTAGAATCCAAATCTGCAGTAAAAAATATGAGATGCTATTTAAAAAACAAGAGTTGATCTCAGAATGCCCTTGAAGATCAGATTTGAGGTCAAAGCCAAGGCCACCATCGGATGTCCTCCTCGGTACCCTACAACTTTTGTCCGAAAAATTTTCTCGTATCTCACTTTATTTTTGGAAAAAACGCCCGCGACACTTCAAATGCCCCACCCTGTATATGTGATTATCAAAATTATCAATACAATATTGAAAGAATATCGATACTTCGGTTCCGATATTTATCGCATATCAATATTTCAGTGACGATGAATATCGTAAACCCCAATATCGATATTTTTGTAAATATTGCCTACCACTAATCCAAACTCGAATTATTGACCGTTTGAAAATAAGGATCAAGTGTTTGGATGAGTTATAACTGGAATTATAAGTGGATGTGTACCTTATCACATATTTTAACCGACTTCACACAAATTTTATTCATGTCAACGGATTGAATGTGCAAATTTGACCTGTCGAATATCAAATTTGATGATTCAGAAAAGAAGAGAAATAAATTGTTCCACGATTAAAACTTCATTGAGTCATAACTGGATCTCCCAAGGAGGTTGACCCATGAGACATTGAAACTTTCTGGAGACATCTCCAGGAATTAAATTCAATTATCCTCGTAACTCTTAACGAACTCTTCATGGTTGGAGTTTTTGAAGACTCGCGTACGACTCCTTGGGCTATTCGGGGACTGGCTGAAATAATCGAGTTTACCCAAATTGAGTTTGTCTTTTTTTCCCCGTCTCCTTGAGTTTTGCTTCTGTTTCAGCCCGGAAATCAATGATTTATACCGTAGCACAGTGGTACGAAATGCCGAAAATGTGGTCAAAACTATAAGGAGTTCTCAAATTTGCTCGAAAAATGTTACTCGGGGGTTTCCGGGGTCACTGATTACGAATCCGTTGTCAAAATTCCGAAATTCAAAATGGCGGATCCAATATGGAGAACGAAAATTGAAAAAATCATCGGATTTTCTTCAAACTTGGTAAACAGGGGTTTTTGGAGTCGCTGATTCCGAATCCGTTGTCAAAATTCCCAAATTCAGAATGGCGGATCCAATATGGTGGATGAAAATGAAAAAAATCATCCGATTCTCTTCAAACGTGGCATCCAGGAGTTCTTTGGGTTACTGATTACGAATCCCTTAGCAAAATTTTGAAATTCAAAATGGCGGATCCAATATGGTGAATTAAAATTTAAAAAAATCATCGAATTTTCTCCAAACTCGGTATCCAGGGGTTTTTGTGATCGCTGATTAGGAATCAGTTGTGAAAATCTCCAAATTCAAAATTGCAGCCAATATGCCTGACGAAAATCGCAAAAATCATGAGATTTTCTCCAAATTCGGTACCCAGGGTTTTTTGGGGGTGCTTATTCAGAATTCGTTTCTGAATTTATAAATTCGAATAGTTGACGTTTATTTGAATTATTGAACAAGATTATTATAAATCGATAAAAAGGATTTACAAATATAATTCAATCCGTATAGAAAAGTATTTCATGAATGTAATATTAGTCACGAAAGACTGATTGATCAAAGATCAATAACAAATTAATAACAAATAAGAAAATTCAATCATTTTCCTGATCAGAATCATCATCTGTTGCTTCCCGTAGTTCTTCATCTGAACTGTCAGATGAATTCTCATGTAACTCATCCTTGGGAGACAAGATTGTAGCTGGTAAAATCAATAGTGTCACTGCATCTTGAGATAAAATCTTAATTTTCTTCTGTGGCCGTTTTCGCAAAGTAGAAATTAAAGGATCCGATGTTGCCATGAGTCTTAAAAACACATCTTCCATACATTTAACTCGGGAACACTTTCGTGAGAAGTCTTCGCGATATCTTCTTATCAACTTAATAGTTGACTCTTGAGCCTCCTCGGAAAGTTGTCCTATAGGTAATAACGCATGTTCTATGATTTCGGGTCCATGAATTAATAATTTGTGGACACAAGTTGGCATGTAATACCAGGGATATAGTTGGACAAATAATTTTCCTGTTTCTGCTGTATATTCCCGGAACTTTGCAACATTGATTTCATACCCGCTTGAGATCACTTGTAGTATAACATGAAATCGTTGGATCAAATTCACATCAACTGCTGTAATAATAGAAGATGTTGTTGAGTTTTCGAAGAAACGCCTAGCGGTGTTCCCATCGTTGCTGCTCCCGAAACCCTGCTTTGGAACGTCAACGATAAGTCCCAGTTCTTTCTTAAACCCTTTTTGGATGGCAGTTTTCCGGATCTCGATTTCTTTCTTGTCTTCGCCACGTGCTTGCCACTTCTTTGTACCAAGTTTGTATCCTATATGTAGACAGCATTCGAAGCACCGAATCCATGCGTGAAGTGTCGACAATCCATATTGTAAGTTTTCTGTTTTGACTGGCATGCTCAACATTAAATCTACATTATTAAAATCTTTTGATGTTGCGTTGCACAGATAACAACGTTGAGCTGATTTAGTCGAGGTTACTGCGTTACAAACTTCCCCGTCGATCATCGTCATAACTCATTTGTAAGAAATAGAAAATTCTTTTTCTCCGATGAACATTTTGCAAGGAACAAGCGATTGTATTTGATTTTCAAAATGCGTTACTTCATTCAAAGATGTATCCACATTCTCGTTGATGAATTGCAGTCGTAATGGTCTGCAGAATCGAGTAGACGAAGGTTTTGGATTGAACCATACAACTTTTTCCTGCTTAGATTCCTCATCCAAGCATACAAGTTGTAATGGCACAAGCGAAGTGAAAAGTAAACTTGCGTCAAAAACTGTTTCATCGGTGAATTTCATTTTATACACACTTTGCCCCGAAGTTCCATCGAAACCCCATTTACAAATGAAATTCATATGGATAACATTTTTTGCATCCAGTCCTGCCATATCATTCTGTTGGAGTAATAGAATGCGTCTCACTGTGTGATTCAACAAAGCTTGCAATTCTACTTCAGCTGTTGATTCGGAAACCTTAATGTTACTGATAGGGGGGTAACATTTACGTTTGGCATTTAATACATCTTGATACGGTGGGTACAATTTACAATCTACTGTCATTGCACTATTTCTCATCAATTGATATTTTCTTCTTGATATTCCCATATCCAAAAATAAAGCCAAGGCTTGATCATTTGTAAATGTGGATGCAGATTCTGATTTTACAACTTCCATATATTTCTCCACTTTGGACGGGCTAGACGATGAAATGTCTCTCAGAAGTTTTGAAACGCCTGATTTACCTGCAGAATGAAGACTCATTTCCGTAGCGTATGATAATTCATCAACATCATATTTTGTTCGAATTTCTTGAGTTCTTCTTCGCTTCGAACGTTCGCTTAGAGATGAGAATTCCGAAGAAGGTCGAGCTGAATTCATTTTTGGTGTTTTCTTAGTATCATTCTAAACAGAAAAATGTACTGGAACGTTGAGCCATTCATTATTCTTTACGAAAAAATGTTCATCCTTTCTCTGAGCCTCTTGATATTTCTGTCTCATCTTATCGAATAAATTTGCAATAACTTGCTTCATATGGTCATAGACTTTGATACAACGACCAGTATGCGAAGATAGACGGTTTTCTAAATTTTCAATTATAATTCTCAAATTACTCTTCAAATGGTCTTTCATCAAAACGAAAATTTCTTTCCTTGAGAATTGTACAATATCATCGCTTGAACCTAAAATTAAAATAATTAATTTGTCACGGGATGGGATAATAATTCTTTGATATACTCATTCATTTGGACTCATTTGATCCAATTCATTGTATTCATCTCATTTCAATTATAAGTTTCGCAAAAAGAGAAAAGCGTCAACTTTGATTTTGTATGTCGTACCCAGGTATTCTTTCTCTTTTGTCATCACTTATCCTGCATTTCCTTCCTATACGCCATACTGTTTGGAAAAAGTGAATAATTAATCCATTTGGGAGTGTGGAAATTCGAAATGAACTCATTATGAACTCTTTCCAAACTGTCTGCCTGTGCGGGTTATTTGTGTGTACCTTATGAACATCATATGTACTTCATCTCATAATATTCTCAACATTTTTTCGATTTTTGATCAACTGTGACAAAACGCGTAAATATCGATTCATTGCAATTCTCATTTCATTCATATCGTACATTCGAAAGCGCAGCTATGCGCAGCTTTTCTCTAAACAATTTAACAGCAAATTGATCATAGATTATGTTCCAATCGGATATTTGGCGGAATATAGCGGAATATGTGACTTTTCACTTCGGTTTTCAATGTATTTATTGACAATTTTGAGCAATATTTGTTATAAAGAATAATGGGAATAGATGATTGATAAATCCCGTATTTTGAATGATCTGTGTGATAAAAATGCTCTACATACCTCCCGGAACAGCATGCATTTTGATTCAGATCAATTAGTTAATCATATAAGTAATTATTTCAAATTGAATTGGGATTAGATTTGTCGCTCGTAGGAACTGACATACGACACGTAAAACGAGGTCAACTTTCCTTTGTTATGCCAACTTCAGTGTTGATGGCGAACCGTTTTAAGGATTAGATTTCAATAGCCCAACTATCAATGTAGCCCACCTGCTACTTCAAAAAACCCGAATATGATGTTTGTTTTTTTCAATTTTGGCCACGTTTTTGGCTCTTCGTACCACTGTGCGTAGGGTCAATTTTACAAAGATGATTTCTTTTCCACATTGTTACCCGTTTCATTTTCATTAAAATATCAAACATGAATTCACTGCGGTCATGATTCAGATCTCAACAACCATTTCCCCTGGGCTAACGTCCTGTGGGGTTGTACTAAGTTTTTTGTAGCTCCCAGGATACCGATCAGAATTTTTCTCTTCAAAAAACGAATGGATCGAATGTGAATATTCAGAACACTGCGAAAACTGATGTCTCATTTCGAGATACTTTGGTAGTGACTTTTAAAACCGATGAAAAAGGTTACCGTAATCATATTCGGTACACAAGATACGTTTTGATTCAAGACATGACGCGTTTGACTAGTAAACAAATTTTTGGACAGTTTTATGTAGAAACATAACCTCAAATCAGTATTACTTCAACGTTAGAGGCAAGAACAGGAACAATGTATTTGAAATGCATATTGTGCCATTTCTAAACAGAACTGAACTAGATTTCAATCAAACATATGGATGGTATCAATATGATCTATCTTTCCAGGGTGAATGTAATGAATCATGCTCCTGACATCTTATTTGAAAACAAACTCATGCTTAAATTGCCTCAACGTCAGTGTCGTGAAATGAAATATTAATGCTTCCAGTTAAACAGTGAGGAGTTTGATTCGAATTACCAAACATACCATGTCCTATTTTGAGACATGTCTCCGACGGCAGTTTTTGTCGTGAATAAATTGAATCAATTCCAAATGAACGAATTCGAAAATTTCATCGAAGAATTGAAATTTTTTGGTTCGATAATTGAGAAATATCTGTTCCTGCGATCTGGTCCTGGCTGCTGCTAATGGTTTCGTCGAATCGCGTATAGAGTAGATGGGTTTGTACTGTTTGTGGTGAAAATGCGCACGAATGGCCCAAAATGCTCCAAACCTTGTCCACCACCTTTCGTGATAGCGAATCATATGAAATCCCCGAGTTGTGAATTTTAGAATTCATCACTGCAGAATGCCTAACGACCCAGCTCTTGAGAGGACAGTTATGTCCATGACAGAATATTTTGGAGTGCAATCCGCTATTGCACACATATCATTCCATGATGGGCGTAGCATTCCCCTAAGTAATTTCATACAAGATGTGGAGAATGGGCATTCGGAAATTCCCGAAGGGAGCGAGCGCTCATTTGTCAAAAGCGCCCTGGCGAAATTAACTGGCGATGCTCGTCAGTGCGTGGCTGGGCTTGAATTCCAGACCACTGGAGCATTAATCAAACATCTTGAAGGCGATTTTGCTCCTCATCGGGATTTCAATTATTTTCATTCGGAATTACACAATCTTCGAATCGAGAGGAAACAATCGCTCGTTATGCCGCTCGTGCAAAACACCTCGTACGCCGTGCATTTGATGCCTTGAATGATATGAATGAAGGCAACCCTGGAGAGGATGCAAAGAAAATTCTTGATACAACAGCGCTCCGATCTTTTATGAACGGCCTCCCTTCTGAGTTAGAATCTCGAATCATCTCGACTAGGCTGGAGACTCTTGACGAGGCTATTACTGGGGCCAAAGAAATGGATTTCGCCTTGCAGAGTAGAGCCTGATCTGGTGATTTCAACCGATATGAATCGCGCGAACGCGAGTCCGCGCCACGTTCTCATCACGCCGCTGATCGCGAACCCTTATCGTGTCGACACCCTGGAGAACGCGATGAGTTCCACTATGGGGCCTTATCACGATACCCACTTGGACCACGTTCTCCATCACCGTATCGCTACGATGACAGGCATGGTGAGTATCCTGAGAGGAGCTACAGAAGAGAGTCGGCGTAGAGCGATCATAATTCCAGACGTGACACGAGGGATCCCTCGCCGCATCGTTGGGAATTTGAGCGCTCTCTGCCAGGATCTTCGTGACCGCAAACTAATCGAGTGAGTCATGCGTATCGCTCGCCCGTTCGGTCTAGCGCTACACAAGCTACACTCAGTTCACCTCGAGATTCCATATCTCGACTGACTAAGGAGTTTCGATGCTTCAATTGCGGTGAATGCACAACGCATTGCAATGCTCCTGCACATCGCGAGGGAAAAGCGTTCGCCAGTAGGTCACCTTCACTCACGCCACACGTCCCGAAAGTGTCTAGATCCTCTGATAGAGAGGCTCCTTCAAACTCCAAGGGGACTCGATCGGTGGGCACGAGGTCGAGTAATCCCGTACAGGCACAGCGCCGCCGGAACGTCAGGTTCAGCGAGGCTCAAGACTTGTGCGATGGACCAAGCGATTGAATTGTTCACCGGTCGTAATATTAGAAAGCCCCCAACTGAAACTTGACGGTGGCAAATTTCTGGTAGATACGGGCACCGAAGTTGACTTAATTGAAGCCAACATCCTCGACCTTTGCGTGTTAGTAGATACCGGTGCAACCATCAACATCGCTGGCATTACAGCCGACGAGGTGGCCACATTAGGCACCACCCAAGTGGATATTTTTGATGTACCCGTAATCTCTCATATCGTGAGCGTCAATTTCTCCTCCCCATACGATGGAATATTGGGATCGGAGTATTTGAGACTCAAGAGAGCAGAAATATTTGCCCATCACTACACTCTGGTCACTCAGAGCAGGCCGGTCCGCCTCATCCGATTTTTTGGGTGTGCAGGAGACTCTGACAAGTCAAATGACGCAAAAATATCCACGACGCAACCGATGAACACACCCGATTTGACGACTTTTGAATTGACCGATACTACAGTCTCCAAAACTGTATTTATCAAAGTCCGAACCAGGCAAGTTATCTCCATTCTTCTCACTGGCCGTGATTCGTCAGAAGGTTATCTCACCAATCCAGACCTGGCTGAGAACCTATATATATTGGAAATTCCGCTGGTATCAGTTATGACGATGTGTGCCACGTACCAGCCATAAACGCCAGCGAAAGGGACATAGAGGTAGAAATTCCTCCGCAAGAACTGATCCCCTATGAAATTGTGGATCCATCTGACGAGGCTTCCCTCTTGTCATCTGCTGGGAGCATTGACAAAGTCAAAAAGATGATCGACGTGTCTCACCTGAGCCCTGACGAACGTGAGCACGTCCACCAGATAATTGGAAAATATCATGTGAGATTCTATCTTCCTAGAGATAAACTCCCGGCAACCTTGTAAACGGGACACAACATTACAACTACCGATCAGATGCCCATTCATACCCGACAATATCGCTACCCGCATGTGTATGAGCAGAAGATCGAACGTCAAGTTACGGAATTACTGACAGAGGGAGTCATCCGACCCTCTAGTGCACCCCACAATTCTCCTCTTTGGATTGTACCAAAGGAAGCAAATGTGCAGGGGAACCCACGTTGGCAGATGGTCATCGATTTTCGTGCACTCAACAAAAAGACGGTAGAAGATGCTTACCCACTTCCAAATATCGTGGATATCCTCGATGAATTGGGAGAAGCGAAGTATTTCTCCGTTTTTGATTTAACGAGTGGCTTCCATCAAATCGGAATTGGACCCGAAGATATAGCCCTAAGACTGCTTTCCCCACTCCTTGGGGACATTATGAGATGTTGAATATACAGTTGTGTCTGGAAGGTCTAAGGGAGTCAATAGAACTCACAGGCGTGACATCCCTGAAGTTGAATGACTTGCAGGACAATGTACAAAAGTTCAGCAAAAACTTTCTGCGGAATCACTCGAATGTTGTTTTCAATCACAGTGACGTCCTTGTAATGTTATGTTTAGGCGGAATTGTCACACCGGAGAAGGCCGATAAAGATGAGTTAATAGCTGAGAGTCATTCTAGCCTCACGGGTGGGCACAAGGGGGTACAAATTGGCCTACATGCAACTATCTATCCATCATCTGGTCACATCCAGAGATAGGGTGAACCACTTCCTGGTTGAACCCAACTATTTGAGGGAGTGCTAAAATACCAACAATCTTACACCTTTCAGCTGAATCACCCTATGTACTCAATGGAGACCGCTCCGATTCGTGGAACTTCGTTGCTGACGAATCCCGTGGAGGCCGCACTGCGCATGTGTGACGTGTGACTGGACTCATCTCTGGGAGCGCATTGGACGAAGCTTGAAGCGTTGAACGGTTGGCTATTCTCCCTTATCAAGGCGGAGAATCTCCAGGTGGTGTGTCCCCAAGAACAAATCACCGTCGTGGAATCACAAGGCACTGGACTCCTGCAGATACAGCCTGGATGCTCAGCCCACAACCATAACATGACATTCCACGTAACTATGAGTATCGAGCACAACGAGCCTCACGTTCTCGCTCCACCTCTGAGCCTGAACGTAACGAAGCTTGTCCCAGACTACACATGAAAAGGAGTTTTCGAGGCGACGAAACAAATTCCCAAATAACAATTTTGAGGAAGTCTTCCGGAACATTCTGAAAGATATCTTAAAGAATTCTGAAAGATGTCTTATGGAACACCTGGAGACATCTTTAAGATATCTCACGGAAGATATCTTCAAGAATTCTAAAAGATACCTCCAGAAAACTTCAAGAGATTCCGCATGAAGACTTCCAAAAGATATCTTTCGGTGTTTCATAAGACATCTTTCCGAATTCTCTAAGATATCTTTCAGAATAATCCAAAAGAGTGATCCAAAATTGTTATGTGGGTCTAAGCTTCCTGTACTTCAATACCACGTCTTCAGTTGCAAGCAGACAAGGGCCAACCCCTGCAGGGCATCATCCAAGACGTCAGGAGCTTGCAGATGGAGAGGCAAACTCACAGCAACCTCCTTGTCCTTAACTCGACAACGGGAGGACTTGCTCTTGGCTCTTGGAAGATGGCTCTTGGGCACCCTGATTGTTCGATGTTCGACCACTTCGGCGGAACGCTATATGCCCTCCTGGTTCAGGGCCCAACAAGAAAACACGACACCCACGGACCCTGAAGCTCCCACCATTCGACGTTCAGCGGAATACGCTCCACCCGCAGAACAAAAAGAAGCGTACGCTTTCAAACGCATTTCCCAACTACGTGTGTGGATACCAGGAGCTTGCCCTCACCTTCTCAGACATATTTGAACATTTAAAAGATAGGTGCATGTGACGACACACGTTTAGAGCATGTTCTCATTTCTTCTGCTTTCCTTTTCTTTCGCCTAATCGCATCTGAACATAGTAATGCTTGCAGCATCGTTTACAATGTCGGACAGAACCGCCACATGCGTGTACTGCCGGTGCTTGTTGCTGCACACCTTCCACCGAGAGCACGAATATGAGTGTCGGAACCGGCCTCCGGCTTCGACCAGTAGACGCGACAGCCCCCTTCTCGCGGAGGCCCGTTTCCAGCGAGGAACCCTCCGTTGACAGCCCAGGCGAATCGAGAAGAGGATGGCTTCGGGGAGAACCCCATGTACGTCAGGAGAGTGGATAGGCGTATTCAAACACTTCGGTGATTTCTCACTTCCAGGGTCAACACGGTCAGGCTCCTGTGCCATCGGGGAACCCAGACCTCCGACCTGGATTATGCTTCGAACCCTGTGATTGGAAGAATCATATGATCTGTTCGAGTTGATGGTGTCCTCGTGGCGAGCTTTGTCGGCCTTCAGAAAGCTTCCCCTCTCACCAACAGAGGGATCAGCCCAGGTTCGGGCCGAAGAGCTACATGAGGCAGGCACCTCAGGGGAATCGGACCAGCTGACCGCAGTCCACAGGGCATCGTGGTGGGCTCACTCCCCCCCCCCTGCAGAAGGATCGGTGGCGCCAGCTACACGAAGTCCCAATGGTCATGATTGGAAGAGCTACATGAGTTTTGTGAGAGTTCTCTCCTTTATAGACCCCTAAACCGTTGGAGAGTTCTTACGGACTCCATGGAATCCAGGAGGTCCAGAGGCTGAGGTCTCCCCGGGGCGAACCAGTGCAAGAGCCGAGCCCTGGAGAGGAACCCGGATCAACATGATACCTCCCTAATAAGGAACATTGTACATCACTTCCAAGGTTCCCCGGGTTGCGGGGGCGGTCAATGGGATGCTCTCCTTTGTTCCACCTGAGCTGCCGTGCTTCCTTCCGTGTTCCTCCGTGGGGCGTCTCAGTGGCAGAGCCCATGCCTCGTGCTTCTAGGAATAAGTAGGCACAACGGGGTGAAACGAACTTTTCTTTTCAGGCTTCTTTCTGGACAATCCGGTGAATCGGCGTAGGCCGGGCGCTCCCCCGTCTCTGGTGGAAGCATCCTCCACCGGTGATATTCCATCTGGGGTAAGGGGTGTCACGTCCCGCTACTTTTCACCCCCTGCTTCGCACGTTCCTTTGAGTCTGACGTGCGACGTAGAGAACTTTTTTCTTCTTCCATTTCTTACCCTCGCAATCCTACACACTGCGACGTGGAGTCTCCTCCATACTCCGATACCCGTATATGCATGTGACTCATTGTTGCGGTGTAAAACGCTCTATCCATTCCTCTGTTTTCCCTTTTTCCCCTCTTGTTTCAACGTTTTCCTCATTCGTATGACGAGGTTGAAGAAAGGCGATCTCGGACCGGAGTCTGCTGCCCGATTTTCCGACGAAATTCCCATTGTAGTGATCAGCAAAGAATCTTGATAGTTCTCTTCCTTTTCCTATATGAATGCTTGCCTTTATTCTCGGCTTGTTACATGCGTGCATTGCCAATGTTGAGGCCAGCCGAAATCTGTCTCCGACAGCGATAAGGCATGTGTGGGACTCATCGACGCCAAAAGTCAACACCTGGATTTCTCTGGATTCCGATGTTGAATTGGAGTGCTGATTATGCTGAGCATGATGCAACTTCTACCTTCTTCTCTTCAAAAAACCCTTCCCATAATTTCCATCATCCCTCCAGGCCGAAATCGCCGCTCAGCAACGCCCTGCTCATCAGTTCCTGTTCAACTATTTCCGCGTTCGGTTTCCTCTCTCTCTGAGGAATCTTGGTGCCTTGTGAGCCATGGTGACCCAAGGGTTTCGGCAGGGGTCAATACTTTCCCATGGATAAATTAATCAAGGAGTCGCGTTTTGCATTCACCTCTTGAACTATGAAGGGATGAAAATCTCTCGAGAGAGATTTCCGGAGGCCCTTCTATTTGGGAGATGGATGCAACCTAGAGACTCCATTTGGTTCGTTTTCGTGTCTTGCAGGGCCCCCGGGGCACTTCCTAGGGAGAAAGAGAGAGTGATTCCGTGACATGGGTACGGGATAAAATCAAATTCCTAGATTTATTCCCATCTCTCTCCACAATTTCAGTCACACAGACTTACAAACTCAGACACCATTCTCCTCCTACGTGAAGTCAACCAGTGTCACAGAAAGTTTCACATACATGAAGTTCAATTAGGATATCTCTGAAAGTTTCGTTCCCGTTCCATTTGGTAAGTCAATACAAATCTCTTTATATCTTTGCATGTCTTCTTTTTTACTCTCTTTTCCCTTTTTCTAGTCCACCCCTTTGTATGGAATTCAATTTGGATATATTGTACGATATATGTTACAATCATGACCAAATATTATTATATCTTCCGTATTATATCTTCCTTCTTCTTTTCTTTGTACAAATTTTGTGAGGGAAAGATCCAGATACAAAGAGTGAATGTACTACAATTCCTGGATCTACATCTAATGTGTTCGCCCCTATTCTCTTCACCCTCATCCTAGCAAAAGACATCTCGATGTCTTCAAGAACGGTAGGAACCATGAGAAGATGAGTACTCCTTACCGCTCAGCCGTACTCAGTTTCAAATCCGATAAGTCGGAAAATTTCATAAAATGAACGGAACCCAATCACGATGGGTTCGATAACCATAAATTCTGCGTCACACACTCGTCGTAACAATCGAAAATGTGTTTGAGCTCACATTCCGACATCAGGTCAATGTCTACCCTATTCTTCGTTTCTCACTCACTTATCGAAATGAGAAGAAATAAAAAAATTGAATTCTTGTGTAGAATAATATGTGCACCCAGTGTTGTCAAATTGTGCGTGTCTTGACCCAAGTAGAAATGCTCTAGCTATTGATGAGTTTTGTAACGCTTAACCAGCCAGATACTAGACACTTGCGAGTACCTTGGCTAAACCCTACGAGGCACTCGCAAGCGTCCAGTTTTTGGCTAGTTGAGCGTTACAGAAGTCGTGAATTACTACAGCATTTCTACTAGGGGACACTTACGTGCTGTTGCGTCTGTGTGAGTATCGTTGTTGCGTCAAATCTGGCAACTCTGTGTGCACCTAGCGAGAGACGAAGATTCTCGACCTGTGAGAAGAAATGATTTCCAGTCCCAGCTGCACTGCAAGCGCGTTGAAGAGTACTAGATAACCGCTATAATCATTTTCACCAGAGGTGTTATGCTCGCACGATAAACCTGTGATGCCAAATTTGAGATGAAATTAGTACAGCACACCGATCCAATGGTACGTACGTGTGAACACGTGATACGTACCGTTGCGTCTGTATAAATATCGGTGTCGTGTCAAATATGGCATCACTGCAGTAGACGCCACGCTCGTTGGGAATTCTCGTTTTCTCTCACTTGATGCACGATGTACTATTCCTTTTCAGTCTATGTTCGGCTCATCCGCATAAAACTTCTTCACGCGCTTGTAATTGAATCGTGGGAATAATTCATGGATACTGAATAATATTGACACCATCTTATAATATAGGGGAGGGGATAGTTGAATACAGCAAAGATGATTCTTAGGCCGGAGACTCATGTGAGCGATTTACGCACACAACTCTATTGGAAGAATGAGAAGATCCAAGTTGGAGCATCTTCCCTCTTCTTCCTCCTAATGGTATTGCGCGCGACAGTCACTAGCGTGAGTATTCTAAGTCAAACTCCTAGATTTAGATCCTGATTGGGGAATGTTCGGTTTCCCTGATTAGGAGCTTACCCTTCCCCCGTATTGAATTCTCGTTAGGACTCCATCAGGGACCCGAGTTAGACCCCGACTTGGCATCAGGCATGCCTAATTCAGACATGTTCTTTATATTGAGATTTCTACTGCGGGAACAAGTAAGGCAATTTCCACTGGCAAAACAACATTATGGTATTCCCATTGGATTTACCATTTCGTCAATGGAGAGAGCAATCAGGGGATGGTGAGGAATATATCCTGACATTTTTTTCCTAACCATCGTTCTTTTGCTTCCCTCGATTCCCTCATTATTTTATTCCTCAGTGCCTTGTATGTCTGCTGGTCTTGTTCACTACTCTTATTCTTGTATTTCCTCTTTTCATGAATCAAATCGAGAATTTTTCCCGTTTACCATGGGTTCTTAGGTTCTACTCCATCGTTCTTCAAAATTTCACCTGCACATTGTTCTATGTCTTCCTGTATATTTGTCCATCTACTCTCTATTCCTAAGTCTTTCTCTCGTCGATCCTCCAATTTTTGATCCAACATCACTTTGAATGCCTCCTGTGTTTGTTCTTGTTTGAGATCCTTCAAATTCCATTTCTTCCGCATTCTCTTCTTCTCTTTCAGAGCTTTGAATTTCAGAGAACATCTCATCAGAAACATATTGTGATCACTATATATATCCGCGTCTGGATAAGTTCCACAGCTTTTCACTTAATTCCTCAATCTTTGTTTCACTAAGATGTAATCAGTTTGGTATCTTGCTGTATCCCCTGGCATTTCTCAAGTATAGATTCTTCTTGGATGATTTTCGAATACTCTGTTGGTAATAACCATTTTATGACTTCCACAGAATTGTATTAAACTTTGTCCTCTTTCATTCCTTTTTTCTAACGCAAAATCTTATAATATGTTGCCTAGGGCGTGCCAAAAAAAAAGTTTTTCCGGCCTTTGTCGGAATAGGTCCGGGGTGATCTGAAATGAAGCTCCGTTAAACCTGAGGTCATTTGGTTGAGGCTAAGACGTCGCTCAATCGAGTTTTATATTTTCCAGTTTGCAAAACCACCTAAGGTAACTGACCCCATTAGCGAACGCGACCCCTTTAGTGAACCTCGAGATAATAAAACCTCTTTTACGAACAAGAACTGTTTACCTATTACGTGCTGTGAAGATTATTCCAATCTTCAAACATTATTGTTCGTGATTAATGCGGAAACAAATGGAAGGAAGAAAAATGTAATTCACGAAATAAATAAAGATTCATGCCGAGTGTCACAACGAGCTTTGCCTTCGTGAATCTTACAAGGTGAGTTAAGAATGGACATTTTTTCAATTGTGCATTTTCATAGTATTAGTGCGACCATTGAACTATTTTATGTATCCAATCTATTGATATTATTCAAATTAAGATAATATAGGGTTATTTTCAATAACTGTCAGTCGCTAACCTAGAAAATTGCGCGTTCAGAAATACACACACGAAAATGATCGGTGAACCTATTACTGAACGAATAAACGTAACAATTCATATCACAGGTATCTACTCTAGGCAAATTTTCTCATGAATTCTCATAATGCGCATAATTTTTCAATCAATCTATAAATTCCTCCAAGGATTGGAATAAACATGTAAAATTGTAAACACTACTTGGAATTATCAATTTTTTTCGCCAAAGTAACTCAAGCAGCAACAGAAGTTCAAAGTATATATAAAATAAAAACGTTGGTAGAATTTGAGAATGAGATACGAAGAACATATCATGAAAGTTCATAGAATATACGAATGAGACTGTTTTAAATATACTCAGAACGTACATAGTACATTTTAAATGTACGATATTCATTCAATCGACGTTCGACTGACGTCCCGTCATACATTCGATTACATACGTTCGATGAATATGCATAGCACCTATGAGAAGGTCTCATTAGAATGTGCACAGAATATATTTCGAATATCATCAGGAAAGTGATGATAACTCATCTGAGCAGCCTCAGATTCTACGCGTTCAGTAATGGGGTCAATCAGCGTTCACTAATTCATGCGACCTGTTCACTAATGGAGGTATTGTTAACATTTCATTAATTTCATTATTTTTATTGTTATCACTTGGAAAATGAATAAAAAATCACGCTAAGAGAAAATGGAAATGCTCAATCTACCTTATTTACTCGTGGAAATTCATTTTGAAGAAATTATTCATGAAATAATTTATATTTAGAGTGCTTGTGTTCTCAAATGTTCACTAATCGGGTCAGTTACCTTACTATGTGGCATTTCAGATTTTTTGAACAAAATTCGCTCCCAGGCACAATTTTGGAGGTATCACATGAACTTGAGCTCAAAATACTGGTAAGGGATCCACCTTTGATGGTGATCTACCTTCTCTGTCGTCAGAATGGTGGTTGACGTATTTGAAAAAGGTCGGAGTTCACAAAACACGTGTGAAATAGAAATCATAATGATGAAATCAAGTGAAATCGTATAAACTATCGACGAAATATTATTTTCCTGCATTTTCCCATAGAGGAGGAAACATTAGGTGAGTGAAGAGTTCTCAGTATAATTCAGTATCAGCCAGCAACCCCTATCTAGGGGTGAGAAATGAATTTCCTCAGAAATAGGAGTTGTTTTTTTGAACCAGATGGGATATGGAAAAGTTTGCATATGGATTCATGGGATGCGGAGGATTGTACAAATTTGCAATCAGAGAACCTTGAGAAGGAATTGTTTATGAAAAAATGATTTAAACAAATCACAGAAAAAATTATCTCAAGTAAAAACTGATACTGCCATTCGATTTTTCAGGACCATTGTTTCCGTAAAATCGAATAGCGATATCACGATATCACTTAGTCAAAGTACATTCAAAATGATTGAGAATAGAGGAAAACCCATTTCAATTTCCTTACCTTTCTAATATACAGGGTGAGTCAGAACGTCATGAAGTCCTGCGGTGAGAATATTCCTGAGGTGATTTGGAGAAGATTTTTCCTTTGGCAAATTTTGATCTGAGGCCTAGTTTTAGAGTTATAGCCATTCGCAGTTGACCAATCGGGACGTTACTATACCGTTGATACAGGGATGCCACTACGAACAGCTGACGCAGAGGGTTTAACTGAGTGTGAAGGGCGAAGTGAGGTATTTTCAGATGGGAAATATGAGAAAATGCGTGAATCCAAGGAATTGCACGGTATTCAAGACCAAGGATATGTATTTTGTATGTTGAGGATAAATTTCGATCGAGATAAGGAACAGAAAAATTTTTGTAAAAATGAATTTTTCAAAAGTCACCTCATTCGACTCGAAATCACTCGAAACGTGTGAGAAAGTCGTTAGGAGGGCATTTCGGCCGTCGTAACTCCGTTAGAACTGAGAGGTCGATGACCGATTGTTGCAAAATTATTCTAAGTTCAATGACAGGTGCAAAAAATGAAAAAAATCGTTTTCTCCGTCAAGGCCTCCTCTTGCAGAATCAACGATTCTCGGTACCGGTTATGATAGGACGTCGATAAGTTTAGAAAAATTCACAAATTCAATCACGAAGGAGGGACTTGTAAATTTTTGAAAGAATCAATTTTTCAAAAGGCATCTCATTCGACTCAGAATCACTCGAAACGTATAAAAAAGTCGTTTGTAGGGCATTTCGGTCATCTTAATCGCCTTAGACCTCACAGGTGGATGAACGATTGTTGCAAAATTATTCTAAGTGCAATGACAGGTGCAATAAATGAAAAAAATCGTTTTCTTTGTCATTTGTGAACGCACAGATGTGATTGTCATTGCACTTAGAATAATTTTGCAACAATCGTTTATCCACCTGTGAGGTCTAAGGCGATTAAGATGACCGAAATGCCCTCCAAACGACTTTTTCACACGTCTCGAGTGATTCTGAGTCGAATGAGATGCCTTTTGAAAAATTGATGTTTTCAAAAATTTACAAGTCCCTCCTTCGTGATTGAACTTGTGAATTTTTCTGAATTTATCGACGTCCTATGATAACCGGTACCAAGAATCCTTTATTCTGCAAGAGGAGGCCGAGCTGAACAAAGAATGGAGTTAATCACATCTGTGCGTTCAGAAATGACGGAGAAAACGATTTTTTTCATTTTTTGCACCTGTCATTGAACTTAGAATAATTTTGCAACAATCGGTCATCGACCTCTCAGTTCTAACGGAGTTACGACGGCCGAAATGCCCTCCTAACGACTTTCTCACACGTTTCGAGTGATTTCGAGTCGAATGAGGTGACTTTTGAAAAATTCATTTTTACAAAAATTTTTCTGTTCCTTATCTCGATCGAAATTTATCCTCAACATACAAAATACATATGCTTGGTCTTGAATACCGTGCAATTTTTCGGATTCACGCATTTTCTCATATTTCCCATATGAAAATACCTCACTTCGCCCTTCACACTCAGTTAAACCCTCTGCGTCAGCTGTTCGGAGTGGCATCCCTGTATCAACGGTATAGTAACGTCCCGATTGGTCAACTGCGAATGGCTATAACTCTAAAACTAGGCCTCAGATCAAAATTTGCCAAAGGAAAAATCTTCTCCAAATCACCTCAGGAATATTCTCACCGCAGGACTTCATGCGGTCTCACTCACCCTGTATACATATGTGAACATTCGTAAAATTTTTGTTCCTCCTCTCGATCATGGAAGGAAGAAGTTCATGATTATACAATTTTCCAACTAAACTTATGGTGCGACAATCTATTTACACTCACACGGCAAAAAATGAACTGTTAATTTCACCAGAATTCCGGTTACTATATGGATAGCAAGGAATATCTGTGTCTTTTACTGGAATTCTTGTTAAATTTACTGGAGCCCTTGTTAAATTTGCCGGAGACTTGATTCATTTAACTAGAATTCCGGTTAAAATAGCAGTAATTCTGGCTGTCCATTTATTAACTAGAGTATTTTTTTCCGTGCACAACCCATCCCAAGGCAGTAAACTGAGGAGCAGAAGGGCTTCATGGTGCCCTGAAATGGTGCAACGCACAGCTGCCTAAGTCTCACCGTTCAGCGCGATCCGACAGCAAAAATCGTCTATTCTCCCTCTTCCCTTCTTCCTCTCGAGTTGCGATAAGCTTGATTCCGAAATCTCGTTCTCGTCGTAACAATGATGAGGAGTGATTGTACGAACAAATTACAAAAACTAAATAAAGCTCATTCAATCTTGAGATATATGAGCGAGTTTTCATAGCCGTGAGTTTCTGTAGGAACTATTGCTATTATACTATTTACTATTTCCATGAGGTGCACATGTCCACCCAAAAAATACGACCCAACTGGAGATCCGATATGAATATTGATTTTTTGAAATGAATTGATACTATGAACTCAGTTTAGCCCATTGTGGGGGGGAGCGAAATTAAAAAATGTTTCAAAACCGAAGAATAATAGTGTGGGAAGTTGCTACCAATCAAGACTTTCAACATGAACTACAACAAAATGAACTCGGACACCATCTTTGGGTCGAGAATTGCAATCGAAGCTCTTCAAAATCACCCTGCTCCGAGCATTCCCTAACGCGTTGACAGGATATGTATGAACAGTTAGATTCGAATAAGTTTTGATTTGTACCACTCTTGGAGAGAGGGAGCTTGATGAAAAGTATTCTATTGGAGGGAGAAGGACAACCACCTCCCGTTTTTCTCGGCACAGAACGAGGATGACCGTGAATCAATTCACAATGCAATTTTCAACTCATTATTCCATCGTCAATAATTGATGGAACATATTAATTCTCGCATAGAACTGATGAATTATATTAACATGAGGTAGTCGATTCTTTGTCATCCTCTCTACGTCATCCTTCCTATAGCCTACCAAAAGTATTCGTAAAAAATTTTTTTGGCTACAAAAATTGATATTCGTCGAGGTCTTGTACAACGTGACCCTGGTCCAATGAGTTATCCTCGCGGGTTGAAAACCGCGAGTGAAGTCGCGACGTGATATGTTACCTACAAACCCTCTGCTCATCTAATCCACCTCGTAAAGTCCATCCTCAAAGTGTATGGACCTTCCTGGTTTCCTCTCAAAGTTCGTCCATCCACCGTTAAGGATCCCAAATATATCTTTCAAGCCATCAAAGATTCCCGGTACCTGTCAGATAATCTGACACACGTTGTTGATCGAGTGATTCGAACACTCGCATTTTCCGGTCACCCTGAGAATCTCCTCACAATGGTCATAGATGGAAGGCAGCAAATCAGGGAACTCGCATGTAGGCAAGTTTTGGAAGCGACTTCAACACACAACGGGGAGTCAGTACAATCTTCCAAAGTTCCAATCAACTTCATCGCAAGTTATTACACTGATAAGGGAAGTTAGGTTGGTGTCAGAGCCAGATTTTTTCCAGACTTCACAGACAAGGAGTGTAGTTGTGGGAGTAGTAGTTCTACTGCGTCGTAAGTACATAAACCCATAGCAGAGGGTGAGCTTATCACATTGAGAGTACATTTGAATTCACAGATTCATTTCCCTCTGTTTGTCCTGATTCAGATGTTTTTATACAATAATTTCATGTGTATCACCATAATTACATGGTAGGTTCTTGAGTCTATTTGACTACAGCGAAGAAGCATGGAATAAAAAGAATGATATTAAAAGAGGATAAACGGTTGAGAGAAGATGAACAATAAAGAGAATATAAAGTTATTCGGGTCTCCTTGGATGACAAATTCATACACTTTGAATGATAACTCCTGAAAGGGGAGTTATATGTACATTCGAATAGAAGATGTATCAACGTATCTAACTCGTCAGAGTTGCAAAGAGGGCAGGGGCAGGCAAGTGAAGGGTGTCAAGTTATCAAGCATGATGTATGAAATTGCTGCGAAAATCCATATTTGGGGTGAAACATCCCCCTTCGATGTATACCGTCGTAAGATGAATACTTGCGACTTTCGATTGGCTCTAAAAATTCCCTGTTTCTGTATCCACGTACAAATAGGAGGAATGATTGTCATTCACTATCAGTTGCACCTGAATTATCTCGAGGAACCCTCAAAACTCGTCATTGGCGTCGATTGCCGGAACTCATTATCCATACTATTGTATAGATCGTGCACGTGGCTGGTACGTCCCTTGTAAGAAGGTATCGGAAATATGTGCACCTGTTTCGCGAATGGATATGAGGCAGGCGCTCGTAGAGCTACCAGCTACTGATATGAAACGAGATGGAAAGTTCCCTTGTAGCTTCCTAACATCCCGCCCACGTCATTTTCACCAGTTAGAAGTAAGAATCCAGCGTTATAGTTGCAAATTGATCTCGTTGAACTTAGCACAAGATGAGAGTATAATACAATATCCTGCGCTATTAATGCAAACTAACCTAAATGAACTTAGCCTAAGTTAACACAAAATACAAGCAGTAAAGCTAAGCACCGTCCTCGACTCTGCTATGTGGGTTTGACTCATGAATCGGGCGTTTGAGTTCCGATATGGCGTTGCGTAGCTTGACCACTCTAACTAACCCTTCGGGACTGGGGTAAGTCGTGATGACTCAAGCGATAGGCCATCTTGCAGGCGCCATGATATCATGAGCTACCAAAACTGAGTCACCTACTTGAAAAGATGGCTGAGCAACCGTCCACTCATAGCGCACCTGTAAAGATTGGAGGTACTCCCGAGACCATTCATTCCACCAATTTTGCAACACTTTGTAGTAGCTCCCATCTCTCCAGTAGAGGTTTCGTCCAAATCGCATGGTTTTAGGACCAGGAACGAACTTGAGCCTATCAGCAGATGAGACAGCGTTAGCATGAGGGTGTCCGGAGGATCACCAGTTAATGGCAAGAGGAGTGGCGAGTTGAGGCAAGTTTCTACCTGTGTCAACAAAGTATCAAACTCCTTGAAGGTCAACGTACTTAGACCGATGACTCTGCGGAGGTGGTGCTTCACCGACTTGACCACTGCTCTCCAAATCCCGCCGAAGTGTGGAGCACTTGGCGGATTGAAATGCCAAGAAGTCCCCTTTTTTATTTTCTAGTATCGCGGATAATTCCTGAGCATAATTTGATGACTTCTTGTACGTTCTCTGGGGCTCTGTATTAGCGCCAACGGAGGTAGTGCCGAGCAGTGACCACGGCAAGAAGTGAATCGCCTAAAGGTTGCTATGAAGCTCGTCAAGGCATATGGTGATCATGCTCTATCAGAAGCAACATGCAAAAGATGGTTTCAGTAGTTCAAAGATAATGATCTTGATGTGAGGGATGAAGAACGTGAAAGACCACCAAAAAAGTTTGGAAACGCCGAACTGCGAGCAATATTGAATCAAGATGATACTTTGAGTCAGAAGCGAATGGCAGCAATGTTAAATGTTGCACAACAAACAATTTCTGACCGTCTGAAAGCTACGGGAAAGATCCAAGAGTGTGGAAAATGGGTGCCACGTGGATTGAATGAAAGACATATGGAGAACCGAAAAAACACTTGTGACATTTTGCTTCAAAGACACGAAAGAGAATCAGTTTTGCATCAAATTGTTACTGGCGATGAGAAATGGATTTATTCCAAGAATCCTGAACGCAGAGAATCATGGTTTGGTCCGGGACAACCATCAACATCGACTGCAAAACCAGATCGATTCGGCAAGAAGGCAATGCTCTGTGTTTGGTGGGACCAAAAAGATGTGGTGTATCATGAGTTCCCAAAACCTGGTGGAACTGTTGATACTGTTCGCTACAGACAAAAAATGATCAATTCAAACCATTCATCGATCGAAAAACGACCGGAATGGGCCAGAAGACACGGCAAAGTAATTTTATCCCACGACAGTGCACCTCCACACAAAGCGAAACCGCATGGGAACACGCATTGGCTGAACAGCACTTCGATTCCTACGAAGAAGTCGACAATTGGGTGTCTGAATGGTTTTCTTCAAGAGACGAACATTTCTATCGGCGTGGTATCCACAAATTGCCAGGAAGATGGTCAAAATATGTAGGAAGCAATGGTCAATACTTTGAATGAATTTTTCTTTACTTTCGCATTCGCAATTAGTATTTCATCTCCACAAAAAAAACTGCTCATTCCATACCGGTACACCTGGTAATGATCGTCATCGAACAAAGACCTTGAATATTTTCACCTGACGAATGTTGAACTCTCGTTGACTTGAAAAGGAATATTCGAAACGGGAATTAAATTCAATATTGGAAGCTCAATGAATGTTCAATACAGAGAATACCCGAAAATGACGGGAGTTAATGGAATACATTAGCAGCAGCTCATGATATTGTTGACAGCGCCCAGAAACCAGTTCCGCGGCATCGATATAGAGCGAATTCTTTCCTTGATTGCAGCAGCGAAAATCTCCACAGCGTAAAATTCAATATTTGAGTCCCAATTAGTGGACCTCTGCATCCAGCATCGAAATCTCTGCGCTGTATCAATGGCACCAGCAAAGTAAATGGGCAATTCAAATCTTCCCCGGCCCAATACAGCGTTCGCGGCATATGCAAATCACGGATAGGACTCCGTACGCAGCGAATAGCCATCCGCTCTCTAGCAGTGAGTACTCATAAAAAGGAAGATACTAAGATGCGTTGTATGACACATTCATGAATGATCTTCAAAAATATTGATATCAGTATCACAGAACCTGGAAAACATGAGTGTTTTCTCCTGCAGTCGAAAACAGTCATCCTCCCTTCCCATGTCAGTACTGACCCATGCGTGAACACGGTTACATACGTGTCAGTACTCACATGGTGTCAACATACTATTTGCGAAGGTGCAATCGTAATGAGATATTTGTAGAGAATGCAATTATCGTGGAACATTCGCATCATGGAGGAGAATTAAGAACTATGCATGTCCAATAGGGTGGTCCTTATTTAACTCCGATAACGTATTTCTCATTTTTGTATGGGGCACCCTCTAATTTCCTTCTACATCATGGAAAAGTGATACATCATTCTTTATATAATCCTCAGAAGAGGTATGGGACTCGCTACCGGTGTTTCGAAGGGGCGTTTTGGAGGAAGAAACACGTAAAACCACTCTCTACGAGAGAGATGTATTCTGCAACACGGAATCGTTCTAATTTTTCGAACATGAATAATTTTTAATTCTATTTACCTTCAATGAATTGTACAAGGACTTTTGAACATTGAGAGCACTCGTTTCAGTTGTAGTGTTAGGGGAAGGGGGTTTTTTACGGGTTTCAAGTGGTTCTTTGGGATAATTCACGTACAACTGATAGTATATGACAATTATTCCTTCTACTTGTATGTGCACACAGGAACAGAGAATTTTTCGGAACGATGAAAAGCCGCTAGTATTCACCTTGCGTCGGTATACATCGAAGGGAGATCTTCACCTCAAAATATGAGTTCACGCAAAAATTTTATACATCATAATCAATACCTTGACACCCTCTACTTACTTGAAAAAAATCCGGCTCTGACACCAACCTCACCTCCCTTGTGAGCTGATCAATTGTTCTCCAACTGTATTTACATGCAGTCTCCTTCTAGGAGACTATGACCTGGATGATATCATCAGTTCCCCACTCAGCACAAATAGTAATATTGCTACGATAAAACTGCAATATTTCAATATTGCTGTGATAGTCCTAGGATATTTGTGCTCCACGTGTCAACCTCCACGTGTTGAGGCTCGATTTGCTCTCGGAATGAGAGTGAGTTGAGGGCAGGGTTGCACGAAATATATCTCCCCACTTTTAGAATGGAGGGGTGGTGATGAGTGAATTATAAGATGGAATAGGAGCGTTGAGAGGAGTTCTGAAACTGTGAATCATGTATTTGATTGGTTCTTGAGACTTCCCACTCAATACTTTTCGCCATAGAGCCTCCTCAGATTTCGTCATCCCCACTGGAAATTGAAGACTGTCTCCTTCCCCAGGAGAAGCGGCGGGCCCGACTCAAATATTATCGATTGATGGTTTGGTATCCAAGAGTGTCATGAACCAAATTCAATTCGAATTCGAGCATTTCCGAATATCATGTAAGAACTCTAGGAATCGCTCAGACGACAGCAATTTTGGGCAATCCGAACGTAGTGTGTGACCTGAAGATGATGTCAGATTTCAATTTTCTGCGTCCATCTTGAAGATTTTCATTTGTAGGAACTTTCCCGCACTATTACTCTTCGATTCTAGGACTTTTCGGAATCCTGCGCTACCCTACTGGATAACATCGTGAGATTTTGAAACAACATCGCCAATTTTCTCACAGTGTAGCTACTTCGATGTGGAATACCGCTAGCGTGACTACAGAAATGTACTTGGGCTCAAATTCAGCCACATTTCCCTTCAGTGTAATCTTTCTACAAGCGGAAGAAAGTGTGTAGATCAAGTGTTGAGTTTCCACTAGAAAATCTCCCTCCAAATGAAATTTGTACGCCATGATTGGATAATACGTCCATAGACCGTATTTGAACCGTGGATGTTTCGAACCACTATCCCGAGTGAATCATGCGTGAGTGGTTAAAATTTAGAATAATTGAATGAAACATCTTACCTTCCGAATGGATTTCTTTAGAAAGGAAGCATATGGATTCCATTTGGTTCGAATGGTTTGATCTTTCCTCCGCAAGAATTGAATGCCTTCAAATGATGGAGGATGTACCTAAAAAATTCATAATACAAGAGATGTTAGAATTTTTACTCCTAGATTTAACACTTCCAATTAGAGATTGAGGAACGAAAGTTATGAGGAATATCAGCCTCTAAAACTCATGATGTATGAGGGAGAATTGAGGAATCAACCCACCCAGTGGAGGCCCATTCGAAGATTTCCGCATGGATAGAATTACGAAATTCTCATGCGAACTCGGATTCTCACCTGGGACCATTCGGGGTCCCACACAGAACCTGCATTACCCTTCCGGGTCCAGCACGGTTATTCTTTAGGGTCTCGTTCGGAGTATCTGAGGCCGCGAGCCACAATCACCCAGGTCCTCACTCGAGAGGCTCCTGAATGGACACGACCGAGAACTCCAGGGACTCTGGACGCAACCCGGAAAAATTCCATGCAGGACCTGAAGGACAGCGCGCACTGGGGAAAGGAACATGTGCAGTCCGCCCCAAAATCCTCTTCCTCGGTGCGGATCGTAGGTGGGAGTCGGACTGATCTCGTGTGGGATTCTAGGACCGCATGCAAATTCCGCAGGTCCGTGCATCCGGGAATTTTCCCGGGTCATTTTGAGTTTCCAGCACAAGCTAGTTGAGATGAAATGAACTTTGATTTTAAATTTTCATGTTCTTTGGAGGTGAGATTTGAATTTCACTTACGAATGAGATGGACAGAACACTAATAATTCAAATGAATAAGATTGCAGTCTGAAGGGAGAGTAGAACATAACCAGATAGATTGACAATCACTTCATGGACGTTCTGAAGGATACTCAGAAACTCCCAGTGGAACTGTTGTCTGATTTCTCGGAGCAGATTTTTGTGGGTAGAACATACACATGAATTCAATGTCCCTTCAATCTAAAGACGTATTTGGGCCAGAATTTTTGGAATCAGCACGAATTGAATTTCGATCGCGATGATTCAATGAAATTTGGGAGGAATCGTAGCCCCTCATATCAGGAATGGATCTGCCGAATGATATAGCAGAATATTTTTCTTGTGGAAATCATGAATACTTGAATTTTCAAGAAACTTCCTTCCTAAAAACCCTGCTGGAAATGCCAAGCAGATCTTAACAGTCCCTCGGACAAAAACAGTGCAACCAGACAGGTCTAGGCAGGAACTTGTCCGGATCTGCCTGACTTCCGGATTCCTCGAACTAGGAATCATCCAATCTGGTTGCAAAAGGTTTCAAATTGAACATAATCGAATCGCCAATGAATATCATTACCATTGGCACTAATCAATTAGGTAGTTTGAGAGCAACGGACCGAAATATTTCGAAAACCCCATGATTTTCGACGAAAATGGAAATAAAGAGTTACTGTTTTGCCGAGGAGAAATAGAAATCATGGGGATATGTTCAGTTGCGAATTTTCTATCTGAAGTTCATACCCTTACGGAGGAATAAGGTATTTACGAGAGAAAATTCATGCGAAATTATCAAAGTCACAACCATTGATTTACACGTACAAAATTCAACGTTTCCTACATAGAGTTTTACCTTATTCTCAGCTCATACTCAAGTTTGATTGATTTGATTCATCTTCATTTCAATATTCCGAGGGAATATGAGTTTATTTGAAATAATTTCGACTTCTCGATTGTCATTTATTTTTTGTTACATCTGTTTCTTTTACCAGGAACCAAATATAATCTCCCATCATTCTCTCATTCCAAAATCCCTGGTAACGCTGCTCCATGGAGCACCAACTCAAGGTGTTGGTGGAATCTCTCACCATGCTCGCCACTCACGTCACCAAGATTCTCCGGGGAAAAATCCAAGTGGGAATGTAAGAAATGGATCTTGACAGACATATTTACTCCTATTGGGGAAAGTGAAGGGATACAGGACATATGACAAAAGATGGAATAGAAGAACAGTATTGTATTGGAGAATTTTTGCATAATTCTTGAGTAAATTGGCTATGATAATTTTGTACTTCAGATCTTCATTGTTCCCAAGGGAACCAAGAACAACCGACTTGGGGAAATTCCAGGCTGCAGTTTCATCAGGGGACGAATTTGTTTGAAATTTTCCATCAGTTTTCTCATTCGTGGACCATCGAAAACCCCTTCTTCGATTTTCGCTGTAGAGAGGTTGTGAAACAGGGTTCTTAGATAAGTAAATACTTGTTCTTCTTTGTTCAACGCTCCCACAAAGTTCCCTAGAAGCCCGAGTTTGATGTGTAATGGTGGAAGGATAATGTTTCTCCCCTTTCCGAGAGCCACATACCTGATATTATTCCCACCCATCGTATGATTCTTTCTGTTCAGCCATCGTTTTTTTTTTCATAATGATGTTCGCGATCACGACCATCCTAAAGACGAGTGTATCTGAGTGTGGTATTGGAAACGTGACAGATTGTACATTTGCGTAATCCCATCGCGTATTGTTCCCAAAACCTGTCTGTTCGCTTAGAGAAAGAAAGCAATCGGTTGCATGACAGGGTTCCCCGAGATTTGATCCCCAGATGATAAATCCCAGACAATTGGTCCCATGGACAACCTGACCCCCCGACAATTCATCCCTCAGAACTGTGGTCCCCTAGACAATTGAACCCGACGTAATTTCAACCCCGGTTGAACATTCATTGAATCTAACAACACAACAGAAAAAAAGGCATTTCATTTGGAATTCGTTCAGCATCCCATCCGAAAGACAGAACGAAAGGCACAATGCACACACTTCCGTACATGCCGTTGAACTTACAACACACACATCGTACTCATCGATGAGTGTAAATATTTCGTTCCCAAAGACACAATAAGCGTATCATTCGACAGCTTGGAGATGATCCACAACATTCGTCTATACGTAAGAGTAGAATCTCCTCTACTTGTGATTATTCTATACACATCATTCGTGTACTGCTCACAATCAGGGACCAGAAGGTGACGGAACGGAAAGACAAAATCCTGCCCTTTTGTTATGTGACCAGGCAACAATACCGAAAGTCGATATCGACCATGTTAACAGATGTCTACCAACGGGACATTCGCATGTTCCTGGGACATACACGCGACGTTTTCAGAACATCCTGAGACGTTATTTGCACGTTTTCTGTGAAACGAAGCACGTGTTTTGAACGTTCAGAAAACCTCACGGTACTGTGTGGGTTTATGGCTCAATAACATCACTTCATTTTTCAAATAATCCCGAATGAAATGTTTCGTTGATGAGTGTTGAAAGGAACTTTGACTTCGACTCGATGTTTTCTGAAACATTCTCCTATTTTTTGAGAATATTAGAATTTTCAGGAATTGTCAATGATGAAAATTGACCGTTTCTATTCTCCTTTGAACAATCTGATATGAGGCATTGATTTGATCATTTGTTGGGTTCATCAAATTTATTGAATTTCAAATGAATATTCTCATAATTCCTTGGGCATTAACCATGAATATACAATGTTTGTAACAGTTTGTAACAAAGAAGGTCAAAAATTCCACTTCTAGTTTCGAAGACATCTGGTGATTCAGCTCAGAAACATTACACGGGGGCTTCACAAAATGTAACAAACGGTCTAGTTGCAACAACTGTCTTTTAGACCATGAGCAAAACATCCATACCCTCCCTGGCGATTCTAAATTGACCAATTTCTTGTGGTTTACTCCCGGTTATTTTTCGGATTGGTGGAAACTTGGTCAGAAAATCGTCATCAGGGTGGCTTTTATCACATGACTAATTTGTGATCAAGAAATAATGGTCACTTGGGATAAAAGTGTTACCACAAGTTGTCCAGAAATCTTTGGTCCGGTTTTGGAACTTTCTTTGTATGTTTGAGGTAAAAATTAATTTAAAAAAACTAGTAAAAATCCAAAAAAATCATCGAAGGAATATTATTGGTTGGACTTTCGTGAATTTGTAGCGAAGAAACGTCTCAAACGACTATCAAGTTACCAATACCAACTTTTTTCACTGAAATATAACCAAAGGGGAATCGCAATTTTTGGTTCCTTTTCAATATATCGTGATTCGCTAGGGTTGAAGTTTTTAGAGAAAGAGATAGGAGGCAAAATCGGAGAGAACCCAATTTGTTTAATTCGTCCTTCTCAGATCCCTTTGATGAAACCCCGTAGAAAAAACCGGTTCATGGAGAAACAACCTAAGAACACGATAATTTCCTCCAAACACAACAATTCTGGAGACTTGAGGTGAAAATACGTGCTTGCGTTAACTGCATGCATCATCATAAAATTTTTATTACATGCGTGCGTTTACTGCATGCGACATCATTGGATGAACGAAAACGTGACATGCTTTTCCTTGAGACTTCCCTTTTCATTGTAACGTGGTGGGAACACGTTCCGAAGTTCATTGTTTGGAGCTCCGAACGGGAGCCTACCGGTCAGGAAATGAGCCATTGCGAGTCCCGGACACACCCTAGAATAAGAATGTAAGACACTAATAGCGGATTATTTCTGAGGTAATCGAGAGCACGGAAAGCATCACCCCGGATTCTTTCCCCGACGATGGGTCTCCTAGTGAAGGACGTCCTCGCGGAAGGCAAGGAGCTTTCGGACCGGTCCACGGGATGGTTCCGAGAACGGAAAAATTCGGCGCCGATTCTACAACTCTCATAATCAACGGCGAGATCAACGTGGGTTACGACAGTTCGTTCACGGGCCACCAGGACGGACTTTCTTGCAATACTCGAGTGAATACCGAGGGAAAAATAACTTGTCATCTGCTGAGAACGACAAGAACAACAACATCTGAACCAAACACACGAACTATATTTGTAATTTATATATGGTTCAGATCAAACGTCAATAGGTTGTTTTGTTTTCACGAAACTAAGATGATTAAGGCCCTGAGATCGATATTTATGAATTATCGCGGAAAAAGAAAGAATTCAAGTCTTTGATCCAGAACAATCGAAACGTACTATCTAACGAGATAATGGGAAATTCACACATTTTACACGCATATTTATAAACCAAACAATACTTTTCCGATACGGGAAAGCGTTCATTTGAATCACTGTTTGCATTGATTTTGTATGCATTTTTTAAATCAAATCATGTTGTAAAGAATATATACACAATAATTATGTGTGTGTATGTATATGTATCGAGATATATATATGTTATAGGTTATACTGAACAGGGTTTAGATACCCATTGAAAGTTATTTGAATGTTGTCCAGTTTATTTTGGTGTTTGGAGAATTGTTTCGAATTCAAGTGAGAAGAGAACTGAAGTGCACTAATTATAGATAGACAAATCCTTGCGATCGTGTTCTCGGATATTAGCGGATGTAATTCGTTTTTCTTTCTCGCTAAATAATTTTCTACTTACGATATAATTGTTGTTTAGAGCCTATAGGATATAATTAGATATAAGTTTCCCCGAATGGATGGATGCGTGCGAGAGTGACGAGTTCAATGGGCCCGCCGATGCCTTGTTCAATTTCTTTCCCAGCGCTCGAGGGCAGCATCGATCAGTGGATCGATAATTAGGTCAATAGCGCAACGCGACTTATGACGTCACGGGAACAGGGACGAAGGCAACGGCGCCACGCTGTCTCGTCACTCGTATTCTGGCCGGCGTATCGAAGCGACGAAGTTCAGAATAATTCGATTAATTAACGTGATTCCGCCACGTGCACGGCAATGAATTATCTGTAATAGCGTGTGACGTTTCAAACTGACGCGCTGACGATTTTATTCGTCTCTAATTGAAAGCATTAATTAGCCCCCAATGAGTGCCTCTGGCTCGCCGGTGTCCAAGGTAAGTTTCAGTAAGGTTGGGGGACACGCGTCACAGATTATTAAAATGAACACTTGTAGATTATAAATTCGGTTTAATAAACCCTATGACATCAGGGTTGATCATTACTGATTACAATCATATCAAAGTTAAATAGAACTAAGTGATTTATGATATAAATACAAATTTTATATGTCGGGTATTTAGCTATAACTTAATCTTGATAGTAAATTTAAACAGTAAACGTGTGCACACGCGGCGATTGAGAAACTAAAAGTTGGATCCAACGGAAAGTGGTCTCTTTTTGTTAATTCATAGGGAATTGACCAATGAACTGTCCGCGAGGGACACGACATCTATATTCGCGACGGTAAAGCACGGAATGATAATTTTCTAATGCCAATTGAATTCCATTGGCTCAGAGGGAGACCGAAAGGAATATTCTATGCGTGAGAATTTTTGGTTTGTTCAAAAGTTTGTTTTAGCCGTGAGAGGTTGGCTACTCTACGCTAATACCCCTATTGGGCTGAGCTTTGTCCCTAAGTTGAAAAGCAGATGAAACACACCTTCCGCCCCCCTTGATTAACCAGCGTTAAGTGATGAGAAAGTAAAACACGACTCACCCTTTCACAAACCTACCTACTCTAAACAGAGACAGAAGGTCTCTGCAAAACCCGCACCACGGTGTCTAATGACAATCTCAATGCTCCTATCTGTCAACGGGGCTTACCGGGCAAGTGAAACACACCTTTCAGCTGAGGAGATTGGGAAGTGATTATTCCACCCGGCGTACCGTCTTATAATCCCGGAAAAACTTATTCTTACTTGGGAGCGACAGTGGCGATCCTAACGGCTAGATTCGCACTTCATGAAGACTCATAGTCTCTTTGTCTAAAACAGAGGCTATCCCCTGTTATTTCCGCGAGGTGATCGATATGGATCCTTTGGAGACTCGCCTTTAATAAAACATTATGGCGGTCACCGGCAATGTTTACAATCTGTTTGACAGGTTGTAAACATTGAATTATCGTTTCGCTTGTCGGTTTCGTGTGTGTACGTTAACAGTGTCTTTGAAATGTTATCGTGTGTGTTTTTAATTACCGATCCTTTGAGAATTCTTCGTGCGCGGGGTTAATTCTTCTATGGTAAGTTGGTGAAGGTATTTTACGTATCGTTTCGGTTATTTAGCTATACAATGATTCTTATTATTCTAATATATATATATATTTTTACTTACAGCAAACGGTTGTGGATGCGCGTCTACTTGTCGCGGGGCTTTCGGAGTCACTACCCAGGTAAGAGTTATCGTTCCTTTTCTTTTAGAGTGAATGTCAAAACTAACTATAATTTATTTTACAGGTTCGAGAATTCGACAAGGATGTCGCAAGCGGTGAGCTAAAGGTTTTTTATATGAGTTAGTGTGTCCGGGGAGTGGATGGTGCCCCTACCCAGATAACATGTAAGCTTGTCATAAGCTTGTCAGACTTGTCATTAGATTGTTTTTGACTTGTTATTGACAACCTTGTCAGTGTAAGGTTGCTACAACTCTGCTGCAAGGGTTTTGTAAGCTTGTACCCTTGTCGTGTGTCAACTAGGAGGCTTATGTCAACCTTGTCACAAGCTTCCCTGACAACATTGCAGCAAGGCTAAATTGCTATCTGGGTATCTTCTGTTTTATTTTCTAAATGGACCTGTATGTACAAATGTTTCAAAGTGAATTCGTGCATCGAAATCATATGTCCACGATATACACTGATTGGACTGGTTAATTTGAGAACCCCGACTACCCTCTCCTCACCCTCCGGCTATCGGTAAGATCGATCCAATTTACTTATTCTTCAATTAGGAACCCCAGGTGGAAAATTAAATTCATAGTGGAGACGCTGAGCAGGGGAGTCAGATGACTTTGTTAATTGTTATCCCGCTGATTTCCCTGCTACACGTTTCACGCTATATGATCTAATGATATCGCATGCAGAAGACGCACGCATGTATTTTCACCTTAACACCATAATTCCATCCTCGAAATTTGGGGTCTCTGATCATCCAGTTTATATTAGAGTTGATAATTCTTTGAATAAGGTTATTCACAATACATTGTTTCCTGACATTTATTGATGGAAGAAACGGAATTGACATTGATTCTCATTTCTGTTCATGAGGAACGAAATGAGACGAAAATGCAATCATCGTTATATCTATGGTAACGGAACAGAATGAAACGATACTTTCGGTTATGGTTCTTCGTTTACATTTAGTCTGGTTATTTTGCGAGTAGGGTTATTCGCGATATGTTTCGTCTCGTTACGTTCCTTGAGAACAAAAACGAAATGACTATCGTTTCTGTTCTTGAAAAAAGGAACGAAATTGGAACAGAATTTTTCGTTATTTCCATAGTAACAAAACAAAAAGAAACGTTACTTCCGTTCCGTTCCCTGCTCACAATGTGTATCATCCAGTATCTCACAAACCATCTCAACGATAACTCTCTGCAAAGTATTACGATAAGTTTGAGTCCATCACCAACATAAATTATGGGTCTGAAATTTATTCGGAGCAGTATAAATGGTTCATTGTTGATTCATAACAGCTATGTATACACTATACACCGACAAACCAAGGATAAAGTTATCTGGCGATACTCCGAGCACAAAAACAGTTCATGTCATGTACGAGTTCACACTTCGACCAAAACACGTGCAGGTAGGACAATTCATAATTCAATCATTAAAAAATACACGGCATTCCCGTAACTGGTATATCCAAATCAACAGGGGAAATTCTTGGAGAACGTAACAAACCCACTCACGCTCCTGATCCTGCGGAAATACAGGCAAGAAAAATCCAGCTCTAAATAAAGAAACAAGCACAAAAAACGGAAGAGACAACAGGAAACCTCATAGTATCAGCAGTCGCAAACATTCCCCCAGCATTAACCGCACAACTACTAACACGATCTACCCTCACCCGCGTAGTCAACCGCGCACGCCACGAACACAATAACATGCCAGATGATGTTTGTTGACAATCTCACTATACCTGGAAGGTACCGAGTAACCACAAACCGTGAAGTATTCCTTCATGAAACAACCATCACCAAAAACAATCACTTTTACATCTTTACAACCTAAAAATACTTATTGGTATTAGCATCGTTCAACATTTGGTTTGCTGATGGAACATTCCAAACCGTACCATCTATATTCGACCAACTCTACTCGATTCACGGCCTCGTTGATAACAACGTACTTCCCTTAGTGTTCATCCTAGTAACAAATAAACGTGAACGCGTATACACTCAAATATCATCAACATTAGGAGAAATACATACAGATCTTAATCCAACAGTAATAATGGCAGACTTTGGAATGGCTTTCCTTAACGCAGCACGTACGGTGTTTCGTAACGTCACCGTAAAAGGATGTTTCTCCTACTTTTGCCAAGCTGTTTGACGCAAAACACAGGAGTACGGATTACAACTAACATACAATACTGATCCTACATTCGCCTTGAACAGGAAAATGCTCACAGCTTTAGCATTCGTTCCTGAAACTGAGGTGCATTCGGCATACGACTCGTTGATATCATGAGAACAATATAAAGATCATGAAACTGAACTGGAGCCGCTTCTATCATATTTCGAAGGAACCTGGATAGGCCGTCTAAATAGGAGAAAAAAGAGATGCCCCAGTTCATATACGATTGATGTTTGAAACCATTACTCCTCCGTACAATTCCACCACCCTCGCACTAACAATGCAATCGAAGGATGGCACCATGCTTCCGATCATAGGGCTCAATCATCGCACCTCTCCGTTTGGCGATTCATACAAATGTTGCAATCTGAACAAGGACTCACTGAAATGAAAATTGAACAGCACGCTGCAGGTAATTCACCACCAGTGAACAGAAAACGATACCGTGACCGAAGTGCACGCTTAGAACGTGTTGTGAACAACTACACGTATCAAGATATACCCGAATATTTGAAAGGCGTTGCACACAACATATCTAGGTAAAACAGGCATCGCTACTTCCCACAACATGTATGTGACATTCGATGCTTCTGTGTACACTCCTGATCTCGTATGTATATGCTCTTTAATGTATTACATTCTGTTCAAAATGATTATATTCATTGGGAATAGGAATGAAAAGTGAAAAAAAGCAACGAAGAGAAATGAAACATCAATGATAAACAACATTCAATGAATTGGATACACAACCCCTCACCCCCCTCCACCACACAAATTCAAGAAAAAAACCACGGAGTAATTGTCAAGGGATCAATTGTCCCCAGGATCAGCGACCCACGGGATCAATTGACCCTGGGATGAATTTTGGGGATCAATCGTCACGGGACCAACCGGGAGGGACGGAATGTCCGGTCACGGGAGGAAACCATGCCGGGGAGTTGGAGAAGAAGGTGGAGGAGGGAGAGCGTTTTGATAAGTTGCAGCTGAAATAGGTTTCCATTCCAGAGAATTATACTGCTCTTCAAAGTTGTTCATTTTCCCCCTAGTTTCTAAAATAACAGATAGCGGTGAATGTTCCGATAAAGTTGGAATTAATAAGACTTCTACATCTTGTATTAGAGTGATCCCCGGCCAGGGCGCATGGACTGTTGTCGCTCGCTTCGTGAAGTCGGTCCTGTGACGGAAGAAGAGGGCTCTTGACGCGAGAGTCAGTAGGGAAGGTGGAGGGCTCACGTGAAACGTGGCCCGAAAGCCAAGGCATCTCCCCAAAGTAATGTGCTGAACGGTTCCGGGGGGGGGGCGTCAATGCCTGTCAAGAGGGGGTTTCAGTGGGTATACTGCGATTGGAAACTGTCATCTTCAGCCACAGCAGGAGTCCCACACACCGGGGAGCAATTCAGCTTCCTCACGGTGCATAAAGCATTTCCCCCTCTATATAGAGAAAAAAAAATTAGAGTGATCCCCACATAGTTGATCCATGCAAGATCTATGACGGATGAGCCATTTTCTGAAATGTATGTAAATTGAGCAGGGTAATCACTGAAAGTTTGACCATTGAACAAAAGACAATCACCCCTCTCTAATCCCTCCACCAGCCTCTTTCCTCTAGCATTGAAAACTGTATCACATCAGGTTCCTCCCCATTGTAATTTATAGTTGATACGATAGATGAAGAAAAATCGTCCTATTGGTTAAGACATGCCACCCTAGCATTAAAATCCCCACCTATCACTATTGAGACATCAGGGTATTTTAGATTGAAGTCGCTTATCAAATTATTTAGCCTCAAAAGAAAATCGTCAAAATCAGATGACGGTGAAGAGTAGACAGTTATCATAATGAATAACAGTTATTGGTGAATTTTATAGCTACGACGTCCGCATCCGCATAAAGTTGTTCCGAAGCGTACTAAGTTGCAGTGTAGAGTAGCAGAAGCCCTCCCTTGACTCCGCCTTTGGCTGCTGTCCTTGTAGCAGGGAAGAAAAGAGACCGATAATTTCTAAATTCTACAGGCATTCGAGGCGACTGAGCAGTGAGCCACGTTTCGTACAGACAAATGATATCCTTTGTAAACGCTCCTTGAGTCTCCAAATAATACAAGTTTCTCACATATTTGGCCACCAACTAGTGGTTCGAACATTGAAAGAAGAATCGATGAATGAATGATCAGAGGAAAAACCCAGAAATGGAAATTTGTTTCTTCAAAAAATTCTGGAATTAAAGTGAGGATATTCATTCGAGCACTCATCCAATAACAGTTGAAATGCATAGGACAACACCTCGTGATGAGAGTCGTCAGGATGACGGAAGAAATATAAACAATCAGCACGACGACGACTTGTATCCGGAGAATGAGCAACAACTCAATGATAGCAACGAGGTCGAAAATGTAGAGGAAGAGAGAAGAAATTTCCGTTTTGATAGACAAAGACCGGTGAATCCAGGCAATATTGATATGAACAATTGATACATGGTTTGTTGCAGAGTATTCACGGTAACCAAATTGAAATTGAATCACCAACATTTGACAATGAAAGCATGGATAGTCCAGTGGATTAAATAGGAGATATAGAGGGATTTTTCCGAGTCAAAGGAATTTCCGATGATTATCCTTTGAATCTTGTAGAAGGAACATCAACAAGGAAAGCAAAAATTTGGTGGAAAATTAATTTTGGTGAATTTGGTGATTTTCAAGATCTTGAACGAGCCTTTCTGGATGAATTGTATTCATTTCCTGTTCGTGTTAAGGAGGAAAATCAATGGTTGAATGAGAGGTATTCACCACGTGAAGGTAATTTACAGCAATATTTTGTAAAACAGATGAAAACAGCCAGGAATTTCATACCTAATATGTCTGATTATGAAAAGAATCATACAATTGTGCAACAATCACCGATCAAAGCAGAAGGAAATTTGGCTACATGTGATTTTTCAAATACTGCGATAATTTTACAAGCTCCAGCGGAGTTTGACATGACATTTGAAGAAAAAGGAAACAAATATAAAGTAAATCAGAGCCAGTCATGACAGAACAATACAATGAGGGATCTAAATACAGAACGTTATCCCTATACACCGAATGATGTTGGGAATTATAATCATCATAGGGAATATGAGAGCTCATCCAGATCTAATGCATTTCAACATCATTCAAATCATTTTCCAAGATATCGTAGAGATAATCAAAGAATAAACCAAGAAACGGATCAAACTAAGAATCATTCACAAACAAATCATAGCTCACGTCCTCATAATATACGTAGTGTGAATTATAGACCAGGGTTCCATAACGCAGATGGGGCAAATACATATATATCAAATTTTCATGTAAATGTAGCTGGGAGGGAAAGGAAACGTTAGTCACGAAGCAATGAGGAATCCTCGGGAATCGATTAGAATGAATTCTCAAAATACTAGAGCAAATTTGTCACCGTATACTATAAATGAAGTATTGAGGACCAAGTACACGACGAGAGATACAAAGAAATGAGATGGATCGGAATTATTCAAACGGTTAGCCGACGCGGGAAAAAGGGATCCGTCAACGTGTTGTGATTATTAAGATTTTGTAAAAGATCTTACAATGGAAATCATTAATGGGGAACACTACAATAGTCGAAATGTGATCAATGAGAGTGGAAGAAGTAGGAATAGTACAGTTGTATACATAAATGTAATTGATCAGCGATATGAAGCATTATTGGATACTGGTAGTCAAATCTCTTGTATCTCAGAAGAATGATATGAAAAATTAGGAGATCAGTCTTCAATATTGCTAATACCAGTGAACAATACGGTTGTCACGTCAATAATTGGGGGAAAACCTCATGATAATCAATATCAAATTCCGGTGAAAGCGAAATTTCGGGAACAAAATATGCAAGTGAATTCATTGGTCATCCCGAATTTGACAGAAAATGTGATTTCAGGGAACAACTGGATTTTACGAAATGGAATAATTATGAATTATGATGGAGAGATAGTAATAATAAATCACACACAATTACAGAGTGATTTAGTATCATTTAATGACAAGTCTTATAGAACAATGGTGTCGTCAATTCGTGAAAAAGAAATAAAGATAATTTCAGTTCAGCTTGAGAAAAAATTGATTGAGCTCGAACATAAGCAGGATCACATCAATACTGAAACTGCGGATAAGAATCAATTAAACCGGAGGTTCGGGAAAATTCAGGAGGAAAATGAAAGAGGAATAGATAGATAGGAATTACATGATACAAAAAGGTACCGAAAATCATATTCGAATTGGAAAGAAAGAAGAAACGCGGCATGATGAATATAAGAAGAATAAGGAGAAGAGGAGTATGTCTATTATGATGCGAACAGCGGAACGAAAGAATTCTAGTGAAATATGGAAAGAAGAAGAGTAAGAAATAGAAAAAATGATTCAATCTCAATTAAACATGTATAATTTGTCCCAACAAAAAATGATTGAATCACCAATACTAGAGTGAAAAAAATTATCCTTTGGGTGAATTCAACGTACTGATGTTCATCATCGAATTAGATGATATGATAGAATGAAAATCATTGTTAGGAATCCTGAAATTAAGAGGACCTATCCAATACCGATAGCATTGGGAGAAAAAACAGAGACGGGAATTCAATCGATGTGAGAAGCATGGATTATTGAAAGGGCGATGAGCCCCTAGCCCCTATTATCACCCTTTGGAGATAGTACAAAAAGATAGTAGAGAGATACGGATGTGTCTTGATGCGCGTTTTTTGAACAAGTTTGTGGAATCAGATACAGAATCGACAGAACCAATTCAAGAGATAATGCAAGAATTTGGAAGTGCCACAATATTTACTATAACTGATCTAAGAGATGGATATTGGCGAATACCGTTATCAGAAAAATGGAGGTCCTACACCGCTTTTCTGTGTCGATCACGATGTTATCAATTCTTACGAATACCCTTCGAATTGGAAACAGCTGAGAGTGGATTCATGAGGACGCTTAGTTACATAATTGAAGACTTACCATTTGTAGAAACTTATGTTGACGACATTGTCATAGCGTCGCAAACGTTTGAAGAACATATTTGAAATTTAGAGATACTGTTTAGTAGGTTGGAACAGCATAACTTTCGATTGAAATTTGAAAAGACTCATTCTTGTGAAACGTCTGTCCCATTTCTCGGGTATATTTTGTAGTGTTGCCGCGATATTATCGTCGAAATTCAGAAATAATCGATTATCTTAATTTTGACAGGTTTTCATGGAACTTTTAACGCGTAGATCTTCGACTGTGCACGAAATGAAACGGGATAATGGATCATCTTGTTCTTTTAAACAAAATAAATCAAAATATTCTTACACTATCGTAACGATAATTATCGATATATCGTAACGATAAATGGAAGCATATCTTGGTTTATTTTGTGTACAAGTCTGGGATCATTCATTATTCCGTTTCATCATGAGCATAATCGAAGATTCGTGGATTATATATTCCATAGGAACGTGTAAGAATTGAGATAATCGATTATTCCTCAATTATCGACGATAATATCGCGGCAACACTAATATTTTGGCAACAAGAAGAATTGAACCTAACCCAGAAAGGTTCTCAGTGATTAGAGTATCCCGACAACCTAAAAATAGAAAACAGTTACAACAATCTTTAGATGTTTGTGATTATTATAGAGTATTCAGTAGTAGAAGACATTCTGATTCCGTGGAACCGTTTCGAAATATACTTGAAAGTGATCATAAATGGGGATGGGAAGAGAATCACACAGTGACGTTTGAAAAATTGAAAAAGAATTTTGGACAATGTCTAAACTTATATCATTACAGGACAGATATTGAATTCAGATTACAAACCGAGGCTAGTGATCCAGGGGTGAGTGGTATTAAACTATACCAAATGGATGAAGATTCAAATCCGAGGATTGTGGCATGGACGAGTAGATGCTCAATAAATGTAGGGAAGAGATATACATGTGATGGAAAGGAATCATTGACAATCATTCATTCTATGACCAAGGCTCACAGATATGCATCAGGTGAGCATTCTGAAGTTATAACGGATCATGAGGCTCTTATTTTCCCGCAAACTAGTGAATTTTCAACCACTAGATTATCAAGTCGATACAACAACACAGATTTGGAATGAATGATTGCAAAGGTGAAGATAATATCGTTGCAGATTCTTTCAGCAGACATAGTGGGGATAAAAGTGCTGAAAGAAGAGAATATAAATTTCTAATATCGAATTGGGAAAAATTAAGTCCATGCGGAGTGGATATTAAGATTAATGGATCGGAATGAACCCAAGGTTACATCGAGAAATGGAACGGATTGAATCACCTCAAGAACCAGATGATGCATGCAATAAAATAAAAGAAAAAATGCGAATGCGAGAATTTGACGCATGTTATCAATCAAGAGAAGAAATTTTGTTCTTCAGAGGGGAAGATAATAAACTGTGACGTTTAGTAGTACCTAAAAAAATAATTCAAGTTTTGGTTGAAGGTATTCATAAATAGTATGGGCATGCAGAGGTGTATCAAACCTTTTCATATATCAGTAGGCAACATCATCAGAATAACATGAGATCAGATATGAAGAAATGTATCAAAATTTGTGACTTTCGCCAGAGAATTGAGCCAGTGAATAAGACTATGCAAGGACAATATCAAATGGTCAGAGCAGAGAAGCCCAATGATATGATAACTGTTGATTTTTATGGCCTATTACCAATGTCTGTGAGTGGAATGCAATATATTTCCATAGTAATTGATGCGAATATACCAAGTTATATGGAATAAAGAAAGCCACAACGAGACTTACATTGAGAAAACTAATGGACTGTCATTTTCCAACCTTGGGAAAACCACAACGAATTTCGTCACAAAATGGTACTCAGTTCACCTCACCGCCATGGAAAGGAGGGCTAGGCACCTGCAATCGAATCCTACTGGAAGGGTAATCCGTGAACTAGGCCGTCTCTTTCGTATTTTTTATGCTGATGAGCATAACAGATAGGCAAAATATCTCAGTGTGATTGAAGATTCCCTCGATTCAACGATACATCATAGTACAAAGTATATATCATATGATCTACAATTTGAAAGATAACCAGATGAAAAATCACGGAAAATCATCAACTTCTCTACAACAATGGAAATTGATCAGCGAGAAAAATTGGATATTGCTGAAAAAAATCTGGAATATAGCTCTGAATTACGAAGAAGAACTCAAAAATCCTATACTAAAGTTAGAATAGAAAGAGGAAATTTGGTATCACCGAAAGTACCATATAGATCAAATGCAATTGGAAGAGTCACCCAAAAATTATCCTATTTCTATGAAGGACACTATAAAGTAGGAGATAAAAAAGGGGAGAACGCGTATATATCAGCAGATCCACAAGGTCCAGGGAGAATCAAAGGAACGTACAATATGATAGACACGAAAGAATATCCTTATGGATCTTCATATCAATAATAATAATAACGTAATAGGAACGGAAATGGATCTTATGAGGTAATATAATAGTGTTGAGGAGATTAGAAGAGGTTACTCATTTGAAGGGATCTATAAAACATGTAGAAATTACAAGGTCAAATCAAGTATTGTAGATTATGTAAATGGGTAAAGATGATATTTCAGGATGAAGACATGACTTGCAAAGGAAATGAAAAAAATGACGAAACAAAAATGAGTTGTGTATAAATGTAGAATGAAAAATGAAGAGGATATAGGGAGATGATAAAAATGTAAATGAATTCTCAAGTTGGAAGATGGAGGAAAGAAGAATATTGGGGATCATGTACATGTATCAACAAAATAATAAATGAAGGAATGAACACATATTGTGGAGAATAATGATAAGAATAGATCATAATGATAATTAAAAACAAGAGAGTTACGAGGGAGTATAGTTTTTGAGAACTCACTTGAAAGATGAGTCCCCAAGAAGGGGAGTGATGTGAGATATGGTTTGGAATCCGCGCCAGAATTGGGATAAGGGCGGCAACCATATAAGTAAGTACACGAGTGAGGTAAGACATGAAATATATATAATCAAACACTCTTTGGGTATCAACTTGTTAGATGAAAATATTGTGATTCCTCCTAAATTATCTAATTTAATGTTATTGCGTTCATCTGGAGAATGATCCTTGATTCTTCAGATAATACAAATTCCTTACACTTCTCAGGTGAAAGTATATCGGATATATCATAACACACTCAAGGACAGTGTACTCCTCTCAGGTTCTCAAAAGAGTTGTTGGTGAATGATCGAATGGATCATGTCGAGCATGCTCGAGGGAAAATATTTGAGTTCATCCGCAATTTATCCACATACCAGGGAGTCAGGAATATATCATAAGTTCTGACGAATGATGAATATATCGTAATCCCTAATGGACAGTCCACTAGCATCAACTATCCTGCAACCAAAATCGTGAACAAATGACAAAACAGATGGTATCGAGCCTGCTCAAAAAATAGTGAATGAATGCAATATTATCCTCCTCGCATATCCTGATCGATAATGACTACATTTGAGCCTGATTTAAGCGATTCGAGATTAGGGCGAAGCGAAATTCTAAAAAGTTTCAGAATCAAAAAGTAACAGTGCGGAAAAGTTGCTACGGATCAGAACCTTTGAGATGAAAGAAAATGAAATCAGACAATATCTCCAGGTTGCGCATTGCATTCGCTCTATTCTGAGCATTTTCCAAAATTCTTGCAGGATATTTGGAAATGTCGAATTCAAATGAAATTCGGTTTTTGACATTTTTACAGAGAGAAATACTAATGGAAAGTACCCCATTGGAGAAGGGAATACGATCCCTCTGCTTCGAGAAAGAGTGAGAATGAACGAGAAACAATTCACACCGCAGTATTCAACTCATCATTTTTTCATCAATCATTGATACATCATGTTAATTTTCACGTATAATGGATTATGATCAATTCTCATAAGTGAATTGATTGTCAGTCATTCTCACTGTATGATCTATCCGCTCATTACTTTGCACATTACATTTTTCATGATCCTACTCGGAAGGTTGAATATACAATTCAAAAAAAGATGTGAAATTAATAACAGCTGCCAAGTCCATTTAACGATCCAAATGGTGTGTGGAGAAATTTTTGAGATATTGTGACCTAATTTGTCGGAATTGCATTCGTGGTCACTTGTGATTTCTGCAAGAAACGTCCTTATCTTGAGAACACGTATGCAGGGAGATGGATGAGAAATGAAGTTGATCCGTTTCGCAAACTAGAACTCTGAGTTATTCCAAACCAAACGTGTTGGTCGGTTCAGATATGTTTTGAAAATCACGTCGATGCGGATTACTTGGCATGGCCGATAGCAGAAGTTTTCAGGCTAGATGATGTTCCAAAGAGTTTTTCAAGGGCATCAAGATAGAAACTCAAATTATATGATTCAACGAAATTATCATCGGTCATGCTAAGTATTCCGCATCGGTGGGGATTTCAAAACAAATCTGAACCAACTGACACGTTTGATTTGTAATAACTCAGAGTTCTAGTGTATGGAATGGATCAATTTCTGTTCCATTTTCCTGCATACGTGTTTTCAAGATGAAGATGTATTTTTTTGAGAAATTACGAGTCACTACGAATGTCATTTCGACAAATCGAGTTACAATATCCCAAAAATCTCTTCACATGCCATTTGGATCGTCAAATATACTTGGTACCTGTTATTGGTCCCACATCTCTTTTGTTTCAATTGTATATTTGCAAATTCAAGGAGAATTCTAGACAGAGTGAAGTTTTTGTTTCAAGAATTTTGCTTCCTCGTTAGAGGGAAGCTTTGTGATCGTTTCGAGAAGCCGAAAATTTTTGTTTCTCAAAATTCAAAATCTCCTAGACCAAAATTTCCCTCAGGATTCAGGGAACGATGTTGTTACCGTGTCTGTCTGTGTGACTGTAGCCCCCCTCCCTTAGTTTCGTACGCGCATATCTCCCGTTCTGTTTATTCAATCGTTTTGAAATTTCTATCACGGTTGTGGACTAGGGTGATGATGGTCCCATACGAGTTTCACCCTGATTCATCCAGAAGAATTGAGTGGATGAGAAGAAGTCGGAAAAAATGAAGATTTCGCGCACGCGCGTATCTTTGCTGCCTATTATCCGAATCCGAACAAAATTGTACCACGTTTCAGTCATGACCCGATAGTGGTGCCATGTAAGTTCCATCTAAATCGGTTGAAAACTGTGAGAAATTTCTCTTTGGGATCTGTATTTTTTCTAACCTCCAGAGGACGGGGAATTTTCAGTACAAATCGACCTGTTTTGATTCGTGTATTTCACATTCAAATCGAATATATAACTCACGACTAACCTTCGACCGAACAGGTGGTCCCTTTTGGGACTGGTCCCATCCGAGAGGGAAAGGTGAATGCAAAGGGAAACTATACGATGGTTTTTGGGTGTTTTGAATGGTGATTTTTTGCGCTGAGAACGAGAAAAATGGTGGAAAGAATCCTGGATGCGTCCTTGACCTCGAAAAGGGTCATATAATTCATATAAATCATATAAAAGGGTCATAATTTCAAGGTCATTCCAAGGTCCAATTTCTTTTTTTCTGTATTTTGAGCTAAAACTGTGTATGCCTACGTTTTTCAGTGAGCTGGGTACGAAAAAAATGGTAAAAAAAATCCTAGATGCGTCCTTGATCTTGAAAAAGGTCATTTCAGGATCATTTCAAGGTCCAATTTCTTCTTCGTATTTTGAGCTCAAACGGTGTTTGCCTGCGTTTCTTGGTGAGCCCAGTACGAGAGAAATAGTGAAAAAATCCTGGATACGTCCTTGACCTTGAAAAAGGTCATTTCAAGATCATCTCAAGGTCCTATTTTCCACCTGCGAAGATTAGTCTGAGTCGTGAAAGAATTTTCATCTGTCCAGAATCGTCTGAGTTGTAGAAGCATATTTCCAACTGAAGAAGAAAAGAAAATGATATATTTCTTCCGATTGATTTGGATTTCATGTCTTATTTCCGTACTAATTTTCTTTAGTGTGAGAATTCTGATAATATATTTGAGCTTGAGATACAGTTTGTCAGGAAACTGGAGCTACTACATGGTTTTCCGCTCTCAGCATGATCCAGGACCAGCGACATGGACGCGGCGAAAATTTGATCCCTTTGGGGTGCTTGATTTTCGTGAGTCCCCTTGCCTCTCACGTCGAGGCGCTTGATTTCCGTGAGTCCCCGTAGCAGATTGCGGGGAGTGGCGACCAATTAGTCGAGTGGGAGAGAGTTCGTCACGAGAAATGCTTTCAGTAGACTCCAGTTACAATAATTCCCCAGCTATTTGTGAACGGAATCAAGGGAACGATGTATATTCTTGGTGTGTACTTTTATACAAAGCATGAGCATTACATAAACATGAATGGATGAGGTGAAAAAAGAGCTTCCGTCACCTCCCCATTGTTTTTCGTACCGTTCCGGTTATCGATGGTTGTCTATCCATATTGTCAACGCCACCCATATTTTCATTGTATTCATGAATACACGTTGGCTTCATAATGTCTTCTTTGGTTTTATGATTTTTTTTCTGGTCGCACAGAATCCTGGTTCGTGTAAACTTGTAAGCATGCGAACACTTCGTTTGTCTTCCCCCTTCATTGCCATCCAAACATAATTATGAGCCATTTGTACCTCACCTCGTTGTCATTCATTTTCTAGCTTTGGCGTTCCCTTTTTATTGGCTTTGACCGTACCACAAATTCCCGTATCACGATTATGTAAGAATTTAGCCAAAGTAGGGGATGTATACCAATTGTCTATGTATGTAACATGACCCTTATAAAGATAAGGTTGTCAGAAGCGAGCGACAATATCACCGGTAACACCTAATCCGAACTTTTGATATTCAGTATCTGCTCCAGTGTAGACAATGGAGCCTATGATGAATCCGGTATCGCAGTCTACCAACTCAAACAACTTGATGCCACAACGATTCCTTTTGAGAGGAATATATTGTTCGAATCGAAGCCTACCTTTCCATAATAACAGACTCTCGTCTATGCACAGGTCTTTGCCTGGAAAGAGAACTCCTGAAAATTTGGTTCGTAGGTGGTCTATCACTGGTTTGATTTTCCGTAAAGAATGGTTGACAAATCCTGAATCATCACCATCATCTTGAGAGTGTAAATATCGCAGAATTCGCGAATATCTATCACGACGCATTGATTCTCGAAAAATTGGAGTATATAACAAAGGATTCGTAGAACAATAATATTTCAAATCACCTTTCCGAACATGGGCATGAGAATTCAGAGACCAAGAGATATTTCGTATTCATCTTTCGTAAGAGGGCACCAGTCTTTCGTATGGGGATATGAAATTTGAGGACTTTGAGCGTAATAACGATTTGTCTTCTTTACGATCTTTTCAACTAGGAAAGAATCGCAAAAATAAGTGAAAAAATCTATCGGTGAATTTCCGGTTATGGAGACATTGGGATTGATTTTAGAGCTACCTTCAAAATCTTTGATTGATGGGTGAAAATGCGCACCATCAAAGATCTGAGTTACATCATAGACGGCGTCTCCCAAATCAACGGCATCGAATTCTTCATTCCCAGTGTCCTCTTCTTGTGGTTCGGATTTACTGCTACTCCAAGCTTCTTTCTCAGCCATTTTATAAACCAATGCCTGCTCCAGAAGTACTATCTGCACTTGAGGAGAGAAATCGTCAACTATACTAAAAAAGACTATCGATGAAGTAACTATCGCCAAATGGGAACGTCCTTGAACTATCCTGAAAAGGACCGTTCAACCACCTCACCTGTGGAGAAAAATTCCCAACTATCTTGAAGAGGACTGTCGGTGGAGTCACTATCGCCAAATGAGAGCCTTCTTGAACTATCCTGGAAAGGACCGACCAAGATATTATCACTTCACCTGTGGAGAGAAACTGCCAACGATCCTGAAAGAAACTGTTGGTGCAGTAACCACCGTGAAATCTCAACGCTCTTGAACTATCCTGAAAAGGACCGCCCAAGGTATTCTTTCCGCACCTGTGGAGAAAAATCGCCAACCATCCTGTGAAGGACTGTCGGTGAAATCACTATCGTCAAATGAAAGCCTGCTTGAACTATCCTGAAAAGGACTGTAGAGATAAGTGCGACGGCGACTTGAGAGAAAAGGTATTTCGCCTTCTCTAACTGCGGCAGATATTGAGACCGCTTCGACGAGTAAAATCAAGTTGTGATAGATCACCAACTTATAGGAGCAGGAGTTGAGCAATAGGACACGGTTTAATTTATCTCAAACTTGAAAAACAAAGTCGATTTATTCGGTGTAGTCAAATTGTACGACGTGTCAACGAGCGTACTCGTAAGTGGTGGCGAGAGGAGTGATCTCTTGTGAGAAGAGTACAAGGGAAGAAGGGGAGTACATATTGATCATACATACATATTAACGATGATCATAACACGATACTGATGAGCTTGCGTCGGCAATGTCACTCGCTCCCGTACTTGGATGATATATGCGTGAGGGAGAGATGTTGTGCGGGCGTCTACCCTCCAACAAGGACCAATCAAGATGTTATCACTTCACTTGTGGAGAAAAACTGCCAACTATCATGAGGAGAACGATTAGTGAAGTGACCACCGTGGAATCGCAACGCTCTTGAACTATCCTGAAAAGGACCGTCCAAGGTGTTCTCATCTCACCTGTAAAGAAAAACCGCCGACCATCCTGAGAAGGACTATCGGTGAAATAAATACCGCCAAATGAGAACCCCCTTGGATTATACTGAAAAAGACCGGCCAAGATATTCTCACCTCATCTGTGGATTAAAACCGCCGAATATCCTGAGAAGGACTGTCCATGGAATGAATATCGCCAAATGAGAACTTCATTGAAGTATCCTGGAAAGGACCGGCCAAGATATTCTCACCTCACCTGTGGAGAAAAATCTGTTCTTTAAATTTGAGTGGCGACACGTAAAGTTTACTCAGCAATAACCAAATCTTCAACAAAGTCCTCACACTGTGATAACAGCAGCTTCCAAGCTGATATTTTCGTTGATGCTGCGTTGGATGATGCGTCCTGATTATTTATCCTCTGACGCGCTGTACCAGCACATTGAGGAGTTATGACGCGAGGGAGAACGTGCCCCTATAGAAAACTTGCTCCACTTCGCGCTATACATCGTTTCCTTCAGTTCTTTTACATATACCTAGATCATCATTGGAACTGGAGTCTACTGAAAGCATTCCTAGTAACGAACTCTCTGCCACTCGATTGATTGGGCGCCATTTCTCGCAATCTACTACGGAACGAAGATGCCAATTGTGCACTTTGCGTAAGATCTTGACGCAAACAAATTACATATGCCCCATTTTCAATATCTCTCTATACATCACGCCATGCTTCAAAGTGTACCACACTGGAATGATCTTACCATGAGTTCAATGAATTCAAAACAACGTGAGAGGCGATGGGACTCACGAAAATCAACCACCACTCCATTCCGGATTTCCACTCCAAAGGAAATAATCCGGAAATAAGAAAAAAAATCCAACTCAATCAGGAAAAATATGCCACCTCTTCTTCTCCTTCAATTGAGAATATGCTTCTACTATTGAGAAGATTTTTAACAAATGGAAATTGTCCCATCACTCTGACTAATCTTCTCAAATGGAAGAGAAAACACCTGATACCATATATATGAAGAAGTCGCAGCATCATGAGAGGGGTACTATATTTCTTTTCTGTACTTCGACCATCAACGAACTTGGAAATGCCTTAGGCTGGCATCAGGAAAGCAATATTGGACCTTGGAAAATTTGTATTCAAGATCAATGAGTCTTGTAGAATTTTTCCTACAAGTTTCTTGCGTACTCAGCACAAAAACTAAAGTAGGCTACACAGTTTGAGCTGAAAATACGGGAAAAATGAAATTGGACCTTGAAATGACCTTGGAACGACCTTTTTCAAGGTCAAGGACGTATCCAGGATTCCTTCCGCTATTTTTCCCGTACTCAGCACACTAAAAAACGTGGGCCTACACAGTTGGAGCTCAAAATACGGCAAAAATCAAATTCGACCTTGAAATGACCTGTTCCAAGGTCAAGGACGCGCCCACGACTTCTTTAACTATTTTTTCCAATCTCAGCACCAAATTTTACTCTCAAAAAACAATAGACATATTGTTTCCCCGGGTGGTCCCTCTTGGGACCAGTCCCGTCCTCTAAGGGTTGAAGCATGCCTTCCCCATGTCCATACTATCCGAATGTCTTGGAACTCTGAGTATATTTGATTCACGAGATGTTAGGTATATGATATGTCTCCGGCACATCAGAATCGGGGGGAGGAAAAAAAAGAAAATCAGGTTCCTTTTTGTCTCCCTGTTTGTCTATGTGTATGTAACAAATTTGTGAACGTGTATATCTCCCGTTAGTATTATTCGATCGTGATAAAATTTTCACCAGAGTCATGTGCAGTGTTGATGGTGGTTCCATATAACTTTCAACCTCATCGTTACAGGAGAACAGGAGGAGTGAGGAGAACCGCCATTGGTCCCATGTGAGTTTCATCCCAATTGGTTGGGAATTGTGGGAGATTTTCCTTCGGGGTCTGTATCTCCTTTGAAAGCATGCCTTCCCCATGTCCATATCAACAGAATATCATGGAATTGTGAGTGTATTCTATATATCCCAGTGAGTTGAAAAATGTGGGACAAGATTCTTTAAGAATCCACACTGTTTTCCAATACAAACGAGGAGACATGTGCCAGTTGGGGAGCTTTTTTGTTAATTATTATTGTTACAGATTCACATTTCTCCATGGACCTGGCGTTATGTTCTCACTTTTTTCAAGTTCACATTAAACGTTCTTACCAGGAATCTCTTCATAGTCTCTCTTCTGAAGAGAAATGGAAGAGATGTGGAACTGTTATTTTACAAAGAGCAACATCTCCAGTCGCTTTAGTTAGGCTCAAGTGTAGTCATCATCGATCAAGGTATACGGGAAGGACAATGTTCCAATCATCAATTTTCCGATGAGCAGGCCCAATATCATCATTCGCTCATGATTGTAGTCGGGCAATAGTATACACCAGTGGGCTGTCCATCAAGGGTAGAGTATATTCACTTTGATTTCACTCGTGAAGAAATAGCAATTGAACTTGAATGATCATTCTTGGGCAAGCTCGATATAATCTTTTTCATCAATCGCCCATGATGCTGATTGGAGGCAGCGACAGTAGCTGGCTATTCGTCAGGAGTTATGATATATCCCTCACGTTTTGAACCGTAGAAAAATTGCAAATTAATTTAAATCATTTCCCTCAAGCATACTTCGTATGCTCCATTTAATCATCTGTCGACGACTCTGTTAGGAGACTAGGACAACAGACTGTCCGTGAAGGGATTATGATATATTCGATATGTTCTTGCCTCAGAAGTAGTGTATGGATTCGAATCATTTTCCTTGACTAGACCTTGTATGATTTCTCATCATCAGCCTCTGGTTCAGCTTGGAGCTATCAACAGTAGCGAACTGTCTGTTGAGGATTTTGGTATATCTGCTATGTTTTTGCATGTATAGGAATCATATATTCCATAAAGAATCCATCAGACAGAGCATCCCTTTGTATCTCTCCCAATTTTCCGAAGGGTCATTCCACGTCAAACCAACCAGAAAAAAATTATTTTGACACCCATCATCACCGATTTTGATGAAACTTCGTACAAATTAACTTTCCGTAGAGATAGGAAGCATGCCAATTTTTTTGAAGATATCTTCAGCACTTTTCTTTTATGACCATTTGAATTCCCAGCTCTTTTGTATTTTCTACGCTTGAAAGATTTACCCACTGATCACAAGATTTTACTCAAATAATTGTATCTCGTGCAATAATTAACCGATCTGGATGAAATTCGGAACACTTATCGATTGAACTATGACGATTTCAGAAAAATACGTTTGGACACTTCAAGAGTCTGCTTGGGCCCTAAAAAATTACCCAAAGTTGTTGGAAAAAAATTTTTTACGAAAAAACATGAGTAATTGAGATCTGAGTTAACAGGGAAAGGGAACGCGAGGAACCTGCCGATATAATTTTCTTACAATGTGGGATAATATGTACTTTCATCCCCAAAAAGAAAAATTATGGCTTTTTCATTCCTTTTCCTGAAAACACCAGATGTTCTGTTAGTGGTTTGACAAACAGTCATTACACGACGCATCAGGATGTTGAAAATGATATATCTGTTCAACACTCAATACATCAAAGTTTTTGGGGTCAGTAATTATGAATCTGATGTCGGAATATCCAATTTCAAAATGGCGGATCCAATATGGCGGCGCCCATATAGCACAAATGTCTCAGTAATATCTCCAGAATATTCTGGAGATATTACTGAGGCATTTGTGCTATGTGGGCGATTAAGTACGGATTTTCCAAGGATTTGCCTGAAATTCACTGCGATATGTGTTCGAATTCATGTGGAAATGCATGAAAAATCATAATTCTGTATGCAATATCATAAAATGTCATATTAAAAGTACAGGAAGTCTTGACAATTGATACGAAATGTATATATGTTGATTACTTCACATAAATTTCTATGAAATTTAGCAAGCAATTTTTTACAGTAAAGGAATGATACCATCACTGACTTCAAATCTAATATCAACATTAAAAATAGAGTCTTTGGACTTCTGAGATCTCCCTATCTTCCACTCCCCATCTCTCCCAAATCAAAAAAAAAATTTAATCTCACTAAGACTGCTAAGAATTCAACTAAAAAAGTCTTATTCATAAATAAGTGCCCATATCCAATTTTTTGAAAGGTGAGTGGAAAATCAGAAACAGATGAGCTTACTTTTGATCTCCAGATATGAATTATTCAAAATGAATTAGATACATGGGTAGGTTGTAGGGGGTGCAATCTAGAATGAATTTCAGTTTCCACTGTGTTTTTATCTGTATACATAATGTGGTCCATACTTTGTTACATGGAAAAAATGCAACTAATTCAATTGAATATAAGAATATTCTCATTTCGCTACAGGATTCAATATCATTCTCGTCTTCTCCGGACCTTATGAGATAATCAATTTTTCTTGCAGGAATATAATACATGGCAATACCATTTTTCCACATTTTGTACTGCAATTAGTATCATAAATTTTTATTTCTTCATTTCTGATGTAGATTTTCGTGTTACGATACATTTGAAGCTCAAACTTCTGTCATTTTATGCTGCATCAAACTCATGCATTCCATTGGGAAATGATATATTCTCCCAGACGTGGTTTTTGGGGGGTCGACAATACCGAGTATATGTGCCAGCGGTACGGGACAAACATCTTCTCGCCTTGGCCAATAAGATGATGGTGAAGGTCCATCGGGATGAAGGAACTAAACAGTGACATCTTGCTCTTCTTTATTTGATTCCGTTATCATTCCGAAGTAACAAAAATCATCGTATTTACAAGCTAAGCTTAGCTTACGATTCTGGAGACATTGTAATATTGTCAGAATATGCTGGAGATATTACTGAGACATTTGTGCTATATGGGCGATGCCATATTGGATCCGCCATTTTGAAATTGGATATTCCGACATCAGATTCATAATTACTGACCCGAGAAACTTTTATGTATTGAGTGTTGAACAAATATATCATTTTCAACATCCTGATGCATCGTGTAATAACTGTTTGTCAAACCACTAACAGAATATCTGATGTTTTCAGGAGAAGGAATGAAAAAGCCATAATTCTTCTTTTCGGGGATGAAAGTGAATATATCCCACATTGTGAAAAGAATTATATCGGCAGGTTCCTCACGTTCCCTCTCCCTGTCAACTCAGATCTCAATTACTCATATTTCTTGGTAAAAAATTTTTTTCCAACAACTTTGGGTAATTTTTTAGGGCCCAAGGAGACTCTTGAAGTGTCCAAACGTATTTTTCCTGAACTCTTCATAGTTCAATCGATAAGTGTTCCAAATTTCATCCAGATCGGTTAATTATTGCGCGAGATACCATTATTTGAGTAAAATCTTGTGATCGGTGAGTAAATCTTTCAAGCGTAGAAAATACAAAAAAGCTGAAAATTCAAATGTTCATAAAAGAAAAGTACTGAAGATATCTTCAAAAAAATTGGCATTGTTTCCTATCTCTATGGGAAGATGATTTGTATGAACTTTCATCAAAATCGGTGATCATGGGTGACATGCCCTGGTTACATAATCTAGCAAACAAATGAGCACCTTCCACAAGCTTCTCTCGTGTTTTTACACAAATTACCTCTTCATTCATCCATCCATTCATGAATTCCCTCACATAATATATGTTCCGAATTGTTTGTATCCGATCGTTGTTCTGAATTGCAGAGCCTGTAGCAACTTTTGGAGCCAACGGAAGGTATCACAAGGACAGTTAGTGGTGATCAGTATGTGACCCCAAGTCGTATAATACCACTTATCAATTTCTCCCAAAAATCATTAGGAGAAATAGAAATCCAAACTGCAGACGCGGATAATCCGGAACAAAGATTGCAGGGAAGAATTGGTCATATATTCCCAGGGATTGAAGGGAAACTGGTCATTGCAGTAGCAAGTAGTCTTGATCTCGGATTCGAACGAACGCATTTTTGGAGCGCTCTTCCATGTTCCGAAGCACCTCAGAAAATTAATCCAAGTATACTTGCAACGAAGAGCTTGCAACACACTTGCAAAAAAAGAGCGTGAAGTTTCACGTCGAGATGTGCACCATTCCACGGGTCAGTTAGACCCGTGGAAAGAATCTTCAGAGGGGTTTGAGAGTTGAGTCACTTTTTGGTACGGTAGGGGAGCATGGGTCACAGTGGATCACTACTTTTTCATGCTCTATAACTTCAAAAGTAGTGAACGTTCCAGCATGGTAATTCATATACCTATACAATATTCCTCCGCCTACAAGATGAACGAGCAATACTGTCAATTTGCGTGAATAAGACACCAAGTATTTATCATCTTCTGGAATTTTACAATTTGATCCACTGTACCCCATATCTGGGTTACAGTGGATAATTTGATGGATTAGACTCTCTGGTGTAGAAATAGTTTGATTTTGAATTCGGGTCTGTATAAGGTATTTGGGTCACACTTCCTCAGGTGTGAAGGATGTATGTGTGTGTGTGGATGTTCGTTAGCTGTAATTACGTGCTCGATCTGTTGCAAATGCGATCGATTTCGAATTAGTCGTTGCGAAGCGTTTACTCGAGCCTCTTGATTGTATTCGTTGCGTATCGGGCAGTGAGCTTCCTTTGTTTGCGCTTATGCGTGTGCTGATGTGCTTTATCTTAAGGTAAAAATTGCTAATTAGCTGGGAATACTTCTTTGTTTGATTTTATCCGGGGTGCATAGCCCTATGCTCGTTCTATTTTATTTTGTGGAAAACGTGTATGCGAGATTCACGTGCGTCTCATGGCTCCGATTTGCTCGACGTGGAGCAACGACTCATCTCAAGTTATACTTTTGCTTCCTCGTTAGAAGAAGCTTTATAATCGTTTCGAGGGGCTGAAAATTTTTTTATCTCCAAACTCGAAATCTCTTGGACCAAAATGTTCCTTGGAACTGGGGGGAAAATTTTGGTTGTGTGTCTGTCTGTCTGGATGAATGAATGTGTGGATGTAACCCCCCTAGAATTGCGATCACGGGGAACTTCCGTTCCTGTAATTCGATCATCACGAAATTTTTACCACAGTTACATTCGGTGTCAGTAGTGGTCCCATATGAGTCTCAACTTGATCTCAATAGTAGAATAGGAGGAGTGAAGGAAGATGTTATCAAAAATTGTGATTTTGCGATCACGCATATCTCCGCTTTCTATTATCCGATTTTGATGAAATTTGAACCACGCTCTAGTTATAACCTGATAGTGGTCCCATATGAGTTCCATCTCAATCGGTTGAAAACTCTGGGAAATTTTTGTTTGCCATCTGCATTATTTTTGAAAGTATGCCTTCCCTATGTCCATATGATCCGAATGCTATGGAACTCTGAGTATATTCAGTTTATGAGGTGATAGTTGTATGATATGAATTTCAGGCGAATCGGAAATGAGGGAAGAAAATGGTAAGCATTAGGCTTCAGAACAAAATTCAAAAGAAAAGAAAAATCAATTCCCAGAAATGTCTGTGTGTCTGTCTGTGCGTGTGTGTGTGCCCGTGGGGCTGTCTGTGTCCTTTTCTATGATTAACGATAATTTTTCATAGGATGCACCGATCCGAACGAATGTTTCTGCAATTTGTTCGTCTCATCAAGAACTCGACGCCTTTTTATTCCCAGACGGATCGTATGACGCGTTGCAGGAATATTGCGAAATATTGTTTGGAAGATCGTGATTTTGCGACCACGCATATGTCCGCTCCCTATTATCCGATTGCTATGAAATTTATACCACGCTTCAGTCATGGTCACATAATGGTCCCATATGAGTTTTATCACAATTGTTCCAAAAGTGTTGGAATTTTTTCCTTACGATACGCTGTTTTTGGCAATATTCCGAAATCCTGCCTTTCGTATGTTCGTATCATCCGAATACCACGGGAATTGGACCATATTCAATTGACGCGGTGTTAGTAATACCGTATACCTCCCGTAAAATATCTCCCGTTCTACTTATTCGATCATCATAAAATGTGTACCACAGTTGTGGGTCGAGGTAGTAGTGGTCTCATATAAGTTTCAGCCTGATTTATTCAGAAAACCAGGATGGGCCAGAAGAAATATGACAGGACTTTAACGTTTTTGCGGACCCGCATGTGGTAACTCCTTTTCTGATTATCTGATTCCCATCAAACTTATACCGGGTTGTAGTTATGATCCGATAGTGGTCTCATATGAATCTCATCCGGATCAAATGAAAACTGTGGAATTTTTTGTTATGCCATCCGCATTATTTTGACAATATTTGGAAAGTATGCCTTCTCCATGTTCATATCATCCGAATGCCATGAAATTTTTAACATATCCAGTTCACGAGGTGTGAGTTATACGATATTAATTTGAGACAAATCGGAGTTGAGGAAAGAGGAATGTAAGTGGTAAGCTTGAAAATGAAATTGAAAATTTCGTAAATACCGTTATCATGCAGATATTTTTCGTTCCTATCATCTGATCGCTATGAAATTTCCACCTAAGTAGGGGATCGAGGTGATAGTGGTCCCGTATAAGTTTCATTCCAATTGGTTCAGACATGTGACGAGAAAGTTTTTAGCAATCCGCATTATTTGTCAATTTTTTCTTCAACACAAACGAGGAAGCCATTTGCCAATTGGCAGAGTATTTCTCAATGGTTTTATGACTTCCTATATGAGAACTGCAACCATTCGTGCTCATATGCATGTGTGTTCATTTTCTGTAACAAAGAACCGAGCCAAGAGTCGACATTTTCACTTCCATGTTAATTATATATAAGGAAACGGGAGTATTGGGATAGGGTAAAGAATCGACGATGCACAAAGGGGTATTCGGCCTTCGCCAAACGTTTCAAAAAGTCGGAAGGAGGCGAATCCCAAAAGTCCGTGTATGTGTGTGTGTGTGTAGGTAGGTGTGTGCGTGTGTGTGTGCGCGCACACTCTTTGGCGTATGATAATTTCCCTCAGACTGCACCGATCGGAATGATTCTTTTTTCAGTGTTTTCGTTCCAGAAACGCATTGAGTTTGATTTGGCTCATTGATTTTGGGTCCGATCGGATAACGCGTTTTGAAAATATCACGGAATATGTTTCTGAAAATCGGAATTTTTGTCTTTGGCGTGCGATAACTCTCCTCACAATGCACTGATCCTAATAATCCTTCCTTTCAAATGTTTGTCTCGGAGAGGACACGAGGCCTATTGATTTTGGTCTCAATCGGATAACACGTTTAGGAAATATTGTGGAGTATGTTTTTGAAAATCGTGATTCTGCGACCGCCCATGTCTCCGCTTCGTATGATCCGATTGCCATGAAATTTGTTCCACGTTTCAGTCATGATCCGACAGTGCTTCCATACGAATTTCATCTCAATTGCATGGAGACTGTGAACAATTTTTTTTTGCGACCCGCATTATTTCACATGGAACATCGAAGTCCTGTATGTTTCTTCATACCAATTTTTTGATTCGGAATTGTTATTCATCCAAGTTATTTGTCAACTCAACATCCCTTCTTCGATAACTAATTTTTTCAAACATTCCGTCAATCAATTCCATTCCACTCTCAAAACCTTGAAATTTCCCACAGTAACGCTGTAAGGTGGTGAGAAGCCTTGAATTGAAAGCCACTCAATTTCGCAGCAGTTCTGATTTCTAATCCATCTTTATTCACAAGATTCACAACAATCAACATGAATTTTTCATGCAGGTTTCTGGACACGATTCTAAGGCATCCTGAATTGTAGCGGAGAGATGGAATATTATTCAAAACAGTTCAAACAATCAGGAATATATTACAAAGTAAACATTTGCTCACGGGACAAACTAGAACACGATCCACTGGTATAAAATAGTGACCGATCCACTGTACCCTACTCGTCCACTTATACATTGGAATTTATTTATGAACAAATGATTATAATCACCTCCCCGTGGATGATTGCAGGTCTTCCAGGGAGATATTCATGATACCTGTCCTTGATATCCTTTTTATCCATCCCTGGTAGTATCTGCTTCCTTGACGTGGTGGGGAGGATAAGTATCTCAGAGTTGGATCTTTTTTTTTGAGTGGAATGAACTACTCAAGAGAAAGAATACAAACTGAGAGAAACAAAATCATCCTGATGCCGGAAACATCGGCAAAAACGGAAGGAAAGCAAGGGGAAACTACCTTCCTTGACATGTTTCAATACTTCCCGAGGAAATGGAACCTTTTCCAAACCTGGAATATTATACTCGTGAAACGAAAACAAACGAACAAATCAATAAGTACATGATGGCGCTTTCTCGGGTGAAATATCCCGGAGGTAAACCAGTCTCCCGTTCGGATCTCCGGGTGGAGGCTGCTCGAGGAAGCTTCATCAGTAAAGAACGAAAACCGAAGAATAGGATAGGGAAAAGCAACAACATTCTTCGAGTCGGAGCGTGGAATGTTAGATAACTGAGGCAAGCGGGAAAAGTAGAAAATTTGAAATTGGAAATGGATAGGTTGAATATAGACGTAATGGGGATTAGCGGAATGAGATGACCACAAGAGGGCGATTTCTGGAGTGGGGATTATAGAATAATTCATACAGGATCAAAGAACGGTGAAGCAGGTGTAGGAATTGTAATGCATAGAAGAGTAGGAAATAGAATAGAAAATTATTTGCAACACAATGAACGTGTGATGATGGTTAGTGAAGTGGAATTAGATGAAAAAAAAAAAGGAAAAAAAGATGTTCGACTAACAAACTAATTTATTCTCAAAATTAATTCCACATTCATAGAATTTGCCAGACTCTGGCTTCGTCCCTTTGTGCTTGCAAATCAATTGCGAAAAAATTACAGGAATCTATTCCGTATTGAAACAAATAAACAAAAAAATACGTTTTCCCGACGAAGCACGAAAAACTCTTAAGCGCTGAATAGTTGCTTAATGATTAGTATGAGTGTTGAGCCGTTGCTACGCGTCGAGCTGCTCGAAACCGTGAGACCCACGCGAAAACTCGCAACCAAAAAAAACGCACAAGAAATATTCGAAGCAAAGCAGAGAATTCATAGCACAGGGCTTATGCACCCCAAACAAAATCGAAAAGCAAGTTGCACAAGCGACAACAGTGATTAATAGCATAAAAGCACACTCCAGCACACTAGCACGCGCGCAAGTAAAACAAAGGAATTCTCACGGCTCGATACGCAGGATACAAATCAATACCGCTCGATTGCACGCTTCGCAACGACTGACGAAATCACATAAATTAGATCTAGATCACACATGCACCCACACACTCACACATACACATATTGCTCGCCTGTACAGAGGCGCGAAGGAAAGCATCCTCACAGGCGCAAACTCAAAATCCACTCCGTTTCCACAACAGTTAGAATCAGAACAAAACCGGTAGACACAGTCATAGTCCAAGTATACATGCCCACATCCGCATATCCGGAGGAAGATATTGAAAAAACGTACGAAGAAAGAGAAGAAGTGATAGAATATGTGAAGGGAGAAGAAAATTTGATAGTGATGGGTGATTGGGATGCGGTAGTAGGACAAGGAAAAGAGGGCAACATAATAGGAGATTTTGCGTTAGGGAGGAGGAACGATAGGGGACAACTTTTAGTCGAATTTTGTGGAAATCATAAGATGGTTATCACAAACACTTTGGTTGAAAATCATTCAAGAAGAATCCACACTTGCAAAATGCCAGGAGATACAGCGAGATACCAAATTGATCACATATTAGTGAAACGAAGATTGAGAAACCAAGTGAAAAACTGTAGAACTTATCCCAGTGCAGATATAGATCGTGATCATAATATGTTGATGATGAAATGTTCTCTGAAATTCGAATCTCTGAAGAAGGAAAGGAAAATGCAGAGAAGATGGAATTTGAAGAACCTCAAGCAAAAACAAACACATCAGGCATCCGAGAAAATGTTGGATGAAAAATTGGGAGATCAAAAAGAGAAAGACTTCGGAATAGGGAGGAGATGGACAAAGATGAAGGAGAATATAGGAGCATGTGCGGATGAGATTTTGAAGAATAATGGGGTGGAACCTAAAAACCCATGAATAACGGGAGAAATTCTAGAATTGATAAATGAAAGAAGAAAATACACGAATAATGATAGCCAAGGAGGCCAGCAACGATACAAATCATTGAGAAATGAAATAATAAGAGAATCAAGAAAAGCAAAAGAACAGTAGTTAGAAGAGAAATGTCAGGAAATAGAAATAAGATTGCATTTAGGAAGAATAGATGAAGCATATGGAATTATTGAAAGATTTTTCGGACAAATGAAATCTAGAAGCAATAAGATTAGAAACTCACTAGGACGACAATTGATAGAAACGGGAGAGAAAATAGAACAGTGGATTAATCATTTGGAAGACTTGTATAGAGGAAACGATGATATAGCACTCTGAGAGAGGGAGGAGGATGTAGATTGAGGAGAATTGGGGAATTCGATATTGAGATCAGAATTCGACAAGGCTTTGACAGAATTGAAAAATAATAAAGCGCCAGGCATAGATGGCATAAGTGTGGACCTTATAAAAGCCTCCAGTGAAGGAACTCGTGACGCATTGTTTGAATTGATCAGAGATATGTACGAAAAAGGAGAAGTACCGGAAGATTTCCAAAAGGATAAAATTGTCGCTATCCCGAAAAAACAAGGGGCAGACAAATGCGAGAACTACAGAATGATCAGTTGAACTTCACATGCTTCGAAAATACTGACCAAAATTATATACAGGAGGATGGAAAATAAAATAGAGAGTAGATTGGCAGAAGATCAGTTTGGTTTTAGAGAAAATAGAGGAACGCGAGAAGCAATTTTAGCACTTAGGGCAGTGATAGAGAAAAAGATAGCGCTGAAGAAATCTGTGTACATAGGTTTTGTGGATATACAGAAGGCTTCCGATAATGTGGACTGGGAGAAGATGTTTACGATCCTGAAGAAGGTGGGAATAAATTATAAAGATAGAAGAATAATCTACGAATTATATAAAAATCAAAGTACAATAATAGACATAGAAGTTCAGGAAGGGGGAGCACAAATAAGAAGAGGGGTGAGACAAGGATGCTCATTATCGCCACTGATTTTCAATTTATATATAAAAGAAGCAATGGACGAAGTGAAGGATGAAATTCAATCGAAATTACAGATTCAGGGAGAAAGTATAAGTATGTTGAGATTCGCGGATGACATAGCTATATTTGCCACGAGTAATACTGAGTTAGAAAATATTCTCAACACTATGGGAATAATATTATTGGGAAACTATTGTATGAATATAAATGAAGACAAAACAAGATTCATGATGTGTACCGCAGCGAAAACAGCTAGAAGAACGAAAATCGAAATAGATACCGAGACAATTGAACAGGTGAAAGAATTCAAATATCTAGGAAGCATAATTACAGAAAACGGCAAAAGCGAAAGAGATATCGGAGCTAGAATAGCACAGGGGAAACAGGCTCTGTACCGAAAGGAACAGTTATCATGCTTAAAAAATATAAGCTTGGAAGTAAGGAAGAAATCCTTGAAAAGTTATGTTTGGAGCACAGCATTATATGGTTGCGAAACTTGGACAATGGGGAAAATGAACCAACGAAGACTTGAAGCTCTTGAAATGTGGTGTTATAGGAGGATGCTCAGAGTGAAGTGGATAGAGAGAGTAAAAAATGAAGGAGTACTTGAGAAGGTGAAGCCAGAAGAAGTTTTCGAAATGTGGTGTGATAGGAGGATGCTCAGAATAAAATGGATAGACGAAGTCAAGAATGAAGAAGTACTCGAGCAGATGAATGAAGAAAGAAATCTTTTGACCACATCAGGAAAAGGAGAAGCAATCTTCTAGGACACACATTACGGCATGAGAGTTCATTGAAAACAATATTGGAAGGGAAAATAAATGGTAGAACTGGTAAAGGTAGACCTAGATCAAGTTATATGAAGCAAATCGTACCAGACAAGGGATGTAGTAGATATGTAGAAATTAAACGTTTGGCGGGTAATAGACAGGGGTGGAGGGTTCCATCAAACCAGTCGTAAGACTGATTACTTCATGATGATGATGAATTATAATCAAACCGTGAATAAAAATGACTTGCACACCCTTCACTATCGATGTTTTGTGAGTGAGTAAAAATGTAGAACCGAGTTAGTTCACATACGTTTCCAGAAAAACAAGTTTATGAAATTCTCCGTAAATATCGAATCCAGACTCACATGTTATCAGTAGCAACTGTGCACTGAACACACGTTATGACACCTTGCAGTTCAGCGTCATTCCAAGATTTGGTTGAGAAAGGGTCCCTGAAAAGTGATACTATTAGCGTGCACAGTCGTTTTATGAACTGTATACGCCCGCTAATCCACTGTGCCTCGTGATCCACTATGACCCATGTTCCCCTATATCAAAGTTGGTATGGAAAATGATTCGGATCAACGTTGTTGGAATCAGACGGAGAGGATCAATGAAAACTTCCAATATGACCACCGGTTTGGTGTTTACGCGATTTGAAACTCAATTGGCATGTTTCGAATGAGAAGCTGTTTTTTTAACCACGGATCCTCAAATAGTACAGGATTATCTGTTCGAATTATGTATTCATCTCATGAGTGGAAATGAACCCCAAAGGAGGGATGAGATCGATGATGAGCGGTGTGAGGGGGAGGGGTAGGGGAGAGAAGGCTCCCGGGTGGATTCAACTAGACTGTGTTACACCTTGAGAATCAACTACAAGTAGTGTTGGTTGAACATCGATAGTGCAAAGCATCAAACTCCCTTCTCTGAGATGAAAACTATCCGACACTATGAACACCATTTCGGAAATACAGAGACATGTGAATTGTGAACGTTTCCTCCATATTCAGAAGATTCGATATATTTTTCACCTAGACAAATGAGTTCGATGTTTCGTACGATCGATGTGCAACTAACACTAACTGGAAGGCAGTTCTTTTCCTTCATTGCGCCGGGATCCGGTTTTGATTTCGATTTCCATTTACAACAGTCATTTTGTAGCTGCGTCTCCAAGGGAGCTAACGTCTTGAGAATGTTCCCTTCGAACGTCGGAGATGTAGAAGAATATTGACCCTCAACGGTCAGAGACTTTTTCAAGACCAAGTTGATTGGTTCATAAGGAAATCTTACACAACAAGCATGTATCCACATGAATATGATGAATGTAATTGTACCGTGAACATTGTCCTGCATTTTGTTGTGAAGAAGAGTACTGGATATCCAAAATCCATGAGGACTGAGCAGGATGGATTTTGGAATCCTCACATGATACAGCCGGTTGGAGTGAGGTTCTGTACAATCCAGCTGTTTGAGGGCAACAATGTAACATCGGCTGTGAATTGCCTGAACGTTTGATTCTATCTTATCTGTGCCATCGGAATTGTCCATGATCTCACCTCAAATGGCTAGACTTGCCAGGATTTCGGGTCAACCAGCTGCATCATACTGGGGTCCAAAAATCCATCTTGCTACGTCCTTGTGGGTCCTGGATGCGATACCCTTTCCGACGACAAAATTCGGGCTAACATTCACGGGGGAATCACATTCATCATGTCCACATGGATACATGATTGTTGCATAAAATTGTCTCATCGACTGATCAACTAAGCTTTGGAAAGGTCTCTGACCATCAATGGCGGATTTACGCACAAGTCAAGCGAGCACCTGCTTAGGGTGGCAAAATTTGAGGAAGCGGCAGAATTTTTCGAATGAAAAATTACGAGGTAATAACATTTTGAAGGTCATCATCCAAGACCTTCCACCATGCCTATTCTCCTGTTTTGAGTGGACAAGTTCAGCTTTGTCTCACAACTGTAGACCAGATCACCTATATGAGAATAAGTACGCACATTCGATTTGAACTGAATCGGTTCAGTGGGCATAGAACAAAAATAAATACATAAATTCTGCTTTTGCGTATCATCCTGCCCAATCATTGAACGTCGATCAAAAACGTATTGATCCAATCACGGTGACAAGATGAGATTCCTACGTCTTGGAGGACACGATCCGAATTCCAGACATATAAAAACATGACTGGCACGAAAAATCTCCTATTGAAAAAGAGGTCAATTGATAAATCAAGTTCTGTTGTTTATGTTCGATTGTGTAATGGTGTTACGTCGAAAGAAATGAATGTCCATTTAGTAGCTAGTGGATTAAAGGGGTTTTCTTCCAAGGAAAGATTACTCGTGAAAGAATCAATACCCCAATTCGACTTGCGTGAGGGAGGGGTGGGAGTTCTGAATGAGGATAAATTCGAAACAAAAATTATTATGTTGAGTTTTTATCAAGTGTGGAGTTTATTTGAGAATACATGATTTCAATTTCTTACAATTCTTACAACCTTTCGCACAAGACAATCCTTTATTTTCCATCTGTTTTATGAAAGCCATTTCCTCTTATTGCCTACGCAACTGATCTATCTTGTCTGTATTCCAATAAGGTGGAATGTGTCCCATTTCAATATCGCGAATACTAGTAGGGTATTCCAATTCCCTCAATTTCTTGGAAAATACTTCTAATGCATTCTTATCTTTCCAGAGATTTTTGAAGAAAACTTTCCTTCTCCTTTCCTGATTCAGGGATGGTATCTGCTCTTGAATGGCAGTATTTCTCGTTGATCCTTCTTTGAATTCGTAAGATAATATGTTCAATTTCAACAATCTGATCCTGATTCACTCGGAAAAAAAATAGGAGCTACTTGATTATTTTAAATTCACGAAATCATATTACAAAAGGATTTGGATACTGGAATGACTATGCAAACGGAAAGAAGAGCAATTCACACTATTCACTATTTGAATATATTCATTATTCCTCCAATAAATCACGAATTGGAGAGTGAGACGGCGACTGCAAGTATTAAAAAAAAACGGGATCAACACTTCAATAACACAGGTCAACATTTGATCTACGCTGTAACACCAGAACAGAGGTGGGTACCTATAAGTTTTGGGGGTCGGAGATTACGATTCCTGGGTTCATATGACCCCATCACGTCAGGACCAAGGTCAAATCGAGGTCGAACATCTCAAATCGGAGGATATAATTTTTTTGGCCCCGGGTTCCGAACTAGCGGGAAATTTTACATCCAAATACAATTTTATATTCAGATAAAAGTGGTATTCGCAGGTCATATTGAGGTCATGTGTAGGTGAAATCTTGTTTTTGAACCTTTTTTTCGATATTAGGCTGAACAGGCTCTCGTATGAGTTGACTTTCACGTTTTGGGGGTCGGAGATCACGATTCCTGGGTCCATATGACCCTATCACTCCAGGATCAAGGTCAAATCGAGGTCAAACATCTCAAATCGGAAGATATATTTTTTACTAATCCTGGATCCTGAACGGCCGGGAAATTCTAAATCTTGATAAATTCTTATAATCCAATCAAGCTGATATCTGCAGGTCATATATAGGTCATCTGCAGGTCAGATGTTTTTGTTCGAATTCTCTATCTTCCAAAATCTGCCGTCGTAATTACTGTCGTTCCCATCGATTTTGGCGCTGATGTACACGGTGGGAGTGACAGATGTCACGCACGCATAGGGAATCGCGTGTCTATTGACAATATTGAAGCCTTCCACGTTGGTCAAACAAGAGTAACAATCAGAAGTATGATCTATTGGTTTTCTCCTTATCATTGGCCTCGAAAATATTCGTTTATCAGATCCATTAAGGGCACTGCGACATCTAGAACATATAGATTGAGGCGTCCAGATCTTGTCGAATGTGTAGCTATCGATATCGAAGCACTCGTTATATTCTTTTTTCATTAAATCCGAAAACATAAATTCCTTCGATTGGGGAACATACTCCCCACACACGACACAGAAATTGTTCACCCTGTTCATGCAAGACGAGGATTGACTTGTCGCATTCGACTCTACGAAGGCCAAGTTCCCCACCAATGTAGAGCTGCGGTCGCATGATGACGACGCCTGCGGGCCCGCTTTCCCACCCTCATCAGCCGGTGGTTCTGGGTCTCCGAAACCCTGTGCCGCAACATTATCCCGTGTGGTTGCCATAACGGCATGGAAGCCGTAACCCAGGGACTTGGCCGGAACGCGGGACAACTCCGTTGCCCGCCGTCACCACGGGGAGGTGCCCTGGGCGCAATCACACGTAATAACCGCTGGAATCGAACGAGAGGTTCAAAAAAAAGATTTTACCTGCATATTACCTTTATATGACCTGTGGATATGACGTTAATTTCAATGTATAGTGTATTTGGATGTGAAATTTCACGCTGGTTCGGGATCCAGGATCAGAAGAATTATATCTTCTGATTTTAGATGTTTGACATCGATCTGATTTTGATTCTGACGTTATGGGGTCATATGGACCCAGGAATCGTGATTTCCAACCCTAAAAACGTAAAACTCAACTAATACAAGAGCCTGTTTAGCCTTATATCGAAGAAAAGGTCCAGAAACAGGATTTTACCTACATAGGACCTCAATATGACCTGCAAATACCACTTTTGTTCGAATGTAACAGTGTATTTGGATGTAAAATTTCCCGCTGGTTCGGAATCCGGGGCCAATAAAATTATATCTTCCGATTTGAGATGTTTGACCTTGATTTGACCTTGATCCTGAAGTAATAGGTCCATATGGACCCAGGAATCGTGATCTCCGACCCCTACAACGTGAAAGTCAACTCATACGAGAGCCTGTTCAGCCTAATATCGGAGAAAAGGTTCGAAAACAGGATTTTACCTACATATGATTTCAATATGACCTGCGAATACCACTTTTATTTGAATATAAGAGTGTATTCGAATGTAACATTCCCCGCTGGTTCGGAATCCGGGGCCAAAAAAATCATATCTTTCGATTTTAAATGTTTGACCTTGATTTGACCTTGATCCTGAAGTGATGGGGTCATATGGACTCAGGAATCGTGACTTCCAACCCTAAAAACGTGGAACTCAACTAATACAAGAGCCTGTTCAGCCTTATATCGAAGAAAAGGTCCAGAAGCAGGATTATACCTACATATGACCTCAATATGACCTGCAAATATCACTTTTGTTCGAATGTGAAAGTGTATTTGGATGTAAAATTCCCCACTGGTTCGGAATCCGGGGCCAAAAAAATTATATCTTTCGATTTGAGATGTTTGACCTCGATTTGACCTTGATCCTGACGTGATGGGGTCATATGGACCCATGAATCGTAATCTCCGACCCCCAAAACTCATAGGTACTAACCTCTGTTCTGGTGTCTCAGCGTAGATCAAATGTTGACCTGTGTAATGGAATTTTTCGACAACTGAATAACACTTGGGACGTGACCATTTTTATGAAAACCAAATTCAATAAGAAGAAGAAAGGTCAATCTTCTTCTTCATAATTACTGAAATTTGATAATCATAAGAACTTCGATGGGAATCCGGGTTCCTAGGCGCAAATTCCTTTAGTTTTCACGGAGGAGTGTTGGCGGATGCACACCCCAATGAAAACAAAAGGCCCATATAGTATATATGTATATAAATTTGTATTTCATTCAAAAATTGGATTTTAAAATAACACGCATATCATACATGCAGTGAATATACGTACTCTCGGCAACTTCATGTCGAAATTGTTGGATAGAAATCGAATGGTGGTTATGTCCTGAGTTTAAGGAAGGCTTTCTTCAGTTTTTCTTTTTGTCGTTATAATGTTAAGAATATAGGAATGTTGTTGTGTGTTCCGTGAGAACCAGAATAAGATTAAGATCATTCTGCTGAAAATGCCCGCTTTGCAAAATGTTTTGTGAGCGAGTAAAAATCCTCCACCTCTATTTTCCCATTCCTCCACCTCCTGATTACTTTTGCTACCTCCCTCATCTTCTTTCTACATTCCTCATCCCACTATCCATTCCTTCTTCTTTGCCCCCCAAGACCTCACCGTTTCCCTCCTCATCGCCCCGCTTATCTTCTCCTCAAGCTCTCTTCTCAACTCTCCTCCCTTCAAACCCACGCCTATCCATTCCTCCATATCTCTCTCATATTTCCTTATCCCCTCTTCCGACCAATGTATAACCTCTCTCCATTCGTGTTCTCCTTCCTGCTTCGCTCTCCATTCCCGTCCCCCCCCTTTCATATTCACAATTACTGATAAGTGGTCCGACTCCCCTCTAACCCCTACCTCCATACTTTCCACCTCTTCCCATCCTCTCAGATCCCCTATCACATAATCAATCACCGACTGCCCCTTTCCTCCGATGTACGTGAAATGCCCTTCCTCATCCCCTTTCACTACCCCATTCCTAATTCCCCATCCCTCTTCCTCCAGTATTTCAACCAGATCTAACCCTTCCTTATTCACCCTCCCATCCCTTGATTTCCTCTCCATAAGGTCCTCCTCATGACTTGACCATAACACCCCTCCTTTTTCCCCTGTCCTCGCATTAAAATCCCCTTCTATTATGACTCTTTCTTCCAAACCCTCCCCCTTCAGTATTTCCCTCACTTCTTCCATCTTTCTTTTCACTCTACCATCCAAATATATCGTTATTACGCTCCACACCTCACCTTTCCATTTAACTCTTCTCACCATTATCCCTTCTTCCCCTTCTTTTTCCTCCCTTTCCCTATCTTCCTCTAGTCCCTTCCTGATCCCCAGCATCATCCCCCCCTTCGCTCTCCCTTTCCTATTCCTTCTTTTTGCCCACCGCACCCTCCAATCGTACCCCTTCGGTAATATACCTTTTATTCTCCTCCAATCCTTGCCCTCTATCCATGTTTCCGTTAGTCCAACTACATCCCATTCCTCTATCTCTCTCCAGGAACCCTTATCTTTCCCCCCTGCCCCTGCTACATTCCAAAAACCTATTCTCAGCCCTCTCTTGCTTTCCTCTTCTTCCTTCCGCTTCCGTTCTCTCTTACTTTTCTTTACTTCACTCCTTCCCCCTGTTTTTTCTGAAAACTCTCCTCTTCCTCCTCATCTCCCCTTCTTCCTATTCCTCCATAGTACTCTCCTCTGCTCCTTAACTTTTCCTCCTCCTCGTCCGATTTCCATCATCTTCCGTGAATCCATACGCCTCCATAACCTATCCATATCCTTTTTCCTTCTTTGCACAACCTATACCCTATTCCTCTTACTCTCTCCATCATTCTCCTCTCCTTCCATGTAAAATCTTCCTCTGTTCTCTCCTCTCTGTCTTTTCACATTCCCTTTCTCCTCATTATCTTCTCTTTCTCCTCTGTCGACCTGAATCTCAACACCACCATTCTTCTCCTATTTTACACCCAGTCCCAGGTCCCTGATGTCCTCTTCCCGCCCCTCCACCCCAACTTCTCCATTATCCCCACAACCTCCTCTCTCACCCCTTTTCTTCCTTCTAATCCCTTCACCACCACATTTCTCCTCCTTTCTTCCCCCTCTTTGAATTCCATTTCCCTCTCCATGTCCTTCACTCTCTTATCCACCCCCTCTCCCACTTCCGAGTGATCCTGCGCTCCTCCTTTTCCCCTCACATCCGCTTCTCTCCCTCTTTTTTCGAGCTCTCCTACACTTCCCTATTTCTTTTAATCGCGCCTCTTCCCCCTTCCGTTCCATAATCTGAGCTACTTCTTCCTCTTTCCCTTCTTCTCTCAACTTCCGTTCTAATTCCTCTACCCTATTCTCTAGTTCCTCCGCCTTCTTTCTCTCCTTCTCATGCTCCCCATTAAGTTTTTCCACCTCCGCCACCCTCTGTCTAATCTGTTCCCTTTCCAAATTCCATTTTTCCTCTGCCCTCTCCTGCTTCTCCTTTATTTTCTCCATCTCTTTTTTCATTCCTCCATAACCCTTCTCCACTTTTTCGTTCGTTTCTTTAATCCCTCTTCTCAAATCTTCCATCATCGCCAATATTCCCTTTCTTTCATCCGTTTCTTTCATCTTCTTCTCCTCCGGAGACCTTTCTATTTTGTCTTTCCTCCCAAATATCAATGTCATCATTCCCCTTTCCTCTCCCCTTTTCCTCTCCCAAAATTCCCTGATCCCCTCTACACTCTCCGTACTTCTACTTCTTCCTCTCCCTAGCCCCTCCGCATTAATAAATCTCCCCCTTCTACCCCCTGTCTTCATCTTATCACCCCCTCCTGTCGGCGTCAACCATATTCCCTTTTATTCTTTTTCCTTCAACCCTCCTTCCCATTCATTCCTTACTCCTATCCTCTCCCTTCCACCCTTAGCCCCACCTCCTTCTCCCGCTCGTCTGACCTTAGCCATACCTCCTCCACTTGTCCTATTTCCCCGTCTGCCCCTGACTTCACTTCCTCTACTTTCTCCACTTTCTCGTCTGACCCTGACCTCACCAATTCTACTTTCTCCGTTTCCATCTTCTCTACTTCCTCGTTCGATGTCGCCAATATCCACCTCACACTCTTCCCACTGCCTTATCCTCTCACCTACTGCTTTTCCACTATCACCTTTTACTCCCAATCCTATGTGTCACCACCGATTTCCTTCCTTATACTTTCCTACTCTTTTCCCCTCCACCTCCTATCTTCCACGTGTTCCTCACTTAACTTCCTATTCATTCCCCCCCCCCCCCACACCTCACATACACTACACTCTTCCTGTATCACCTACACTCACTCCTCCACTTTCACCTCAACACTGCTAAGATTTCTTTCGACCTATTTTCTACCTCAAAATCGCTAAATTACCCGCACCTGTCACAACTAACTCTTCACTCGCCGCTGATCACCCGGAAGTCCTCTTGTTCGTCTTCTTATGATTATGATAATTATTCAATTCTTTGAACAACAATGAGAAAAAATTTATGGCGAAGTAAAGTATATGGAAATATTTATATATATTGATGTTTCTGAGGAAGGTTCAATTCTCTTTCTAATACAGGAGAATTGTTTGTAATATAACTTCGGTATATTGTTTTATAATATTATGTAATGTTTCTTATATTGTTTCTGAGACATAATCACTTCCATTTGGACCTTTTGAACTCCTAAACTTCATTGAATTCATGCGGAGATTCACATTTGATTTATCAAATTGTTTATGAATCAATCAAGAATTATCATGTTGAATAATTGTTAATTTCGAAAATATTTACAGAATCAATTTATATTGGGAATTTGATGAAGAGAAGAAAACTGTATCGCTTGAGAAGCTCCATTACATTATTATAAGGAATTCATAATTCGAACAAGAAAAATAGTGATTATTAATTGAATTCCATGACATCATAAAAACAAAGGGAGAAAATCTTCGATGTTAAGAATTATAACACTCAATTCAATATTCCACCATGAATCCTATTTAACAGATGATAATTTTATGATATTCTTACAGTGTATTCATATTGGAAGATTTAATGACTTACCTATGGTTAAATTTGATTGGAGAATCTATTTCAATCAGGCAATTTTGTATCTGAAGGATGGACATCATTTTTGCAAATAATTTTCATTCATCAACTCTCTGGAAATGAATTATTGCATGTATTGTTGTTCCTGGGAGAAACATTTGATTCAATGAAATAATGTTCTTTGAGGAATTCATCTCAAAATATTCCATGCTAGAGAGTATGCTATGACATTGCTAACTGTATTTTTTAGGATACAGTTCACAATAGGGTCGTTTTCATCGTCAGCGCGTGTTGACATCTGCTTATATACAAAAAAAAGAAAGGGCTACTCCATAAATGTTTCTTTCATTCAAGTAGTAGATTTTATAGGCGGTAGTTTAGTTACAAGGTTGGGTTGGCCTCTACTATTCCGCTTACATGCTTTCACGTAGGCAAGATGCCGTGACAGGTTATTCGGCGCTACGTCACTATACGTGCAGGTTAGGGTGATTCAAAAAACACTTTTTTTTATTTTGTCCATTACACCCCAAAATATTGAATTTCGCCTGGGAAAAGAATTTCCCTGGACATTTGAGCGAAATCGAAAAAGTTTTAGAGGTCGCTACCAGCGATTTTCGATATTTATGATATGAAAATCTTGGAATTCTCTAAATGTTGAAAATCGTACAACTTAGGGAGGTTTGATAATAAAGGCATGAAATTTCCACACAATCTTCGCTCATGCATGTACTGAGTAACTATCGAATTGGAAAAATAATTTTGGAAGAAATTTTTATCTTGTTGTTGTTATGAAGAATGAAAATTATTCCACCAATAACAAAGAGACGCCAGCAATCGGTGACATGGTTTTGGCTTCAAATGACTTCAAAGTACTCCAATAACACATTTCAAGAATAAAATGCTTTCGCGTCGGTGAATTTGTTGCTGTAAACGTGGTTCAATGAAAAATTTCTAAAAAATACATCAATTATTAACACATATCATGACTCATTCACGTTCATTTGTTTTCATGTTCATTTGTTTTCATGTTCATTTGTTTTCATGTTCATTTGTTTTCATGTTCATTTGTTTTCATGTTCATTTGTTTTCATGTTCATTTGTTTTCATGTGCATTCGTTTTCAATCGCATCATATTGCTTTTTCCTTTGCGTTTGGAATATTCTTCCGATCATCATGACATACAGTCAATTGTCATATGGCTGATTGTTTCTGAATTACGCATTCCATTCTTGATTTCAACCATGTGGTTAATAGGTGAAGAGCTAAGAGAACTACCACGCGATAAACTTCCATCAGAACGTGGAATATTGGCACGGTTTGGACATCGCCATTTCATCAATAAGAAAACTATCAAATAAAGTGCAAGTGCCGTTGCTGATGAAGTTTTGGAATGTTGGAGACGAGTTAACATACCGGTTCGTTTGAGGTATAGAATCATCGAGGAAATTCGACGTCTTCTTGAAACGTGGCGCAATTTGAGAAAAAATGAAGGAAATAAGAAAAGACAATCAGAAAAGCAAGAAAAAAACAGATCAGATTTTATTCACAAAAGTAAAAACCTATCCGATGTTGCCCATCAAGATGTCATGAATATATTGAAAGATCAAAACATTGAGGATTTCCTCATTCGACATCATCCAGAAGGACGGCCGGGCCGCATTTCTTCATTTAAATTGAAGTCCCGCAAACGCAATATAAGTTCTTCATCCAAAGATCCGGTGTTCACGATGGTTTCACGTAAGCATTTTTCATTTCCATTCAAAGAAAAGTCATAGCTCGCCATCAATATCCAATGTGATCTCTTTTTGCCCTGGTAGCTGTTTTTGTCTACTTTCAGAATACCTACGAGTCTTTTTGCGCTTCTTTGCACTTAGCTGGTTTTCGAATGTTTTTAGGAGTTGTCTGCAAAATCTCGAGATTTGAATTTGTTGATATCTGGACAAAACCTAATGAGAATGACGGAATTCTTAAGTCAATTATGGATAAGTTAGGAGTTTCTGATCCATCCGAAGAATTTTTGAAACACGTGACGGGAGCAATTAGCAGGTTCTGCACAAAAATGAATGATCGGTGGCAGAAATCTCAACGGAAACGTGAGGTTTTCTTGAAAAATTATGATTCCTGGCTACGAAATCATGGTTGAGAATTCGAGTTTGTGATCAAGGAAATTGCTGGTACATCATCAGGACCTGGACGACCAAGAAAATCTTTGAATGAAAGTAGCGAAAGAACAAAAAAACGGAAAATCAAGCACCTATTAGAATCGAGCTGTGACGAAATAACCAAGGCCGCGGAAATCGCACTTCGTTCTTCAGGCCAACGAGACGCTGCAAGTATGATGAAACAAATCACAAGCTCTTCTTCATCAACCGCTACTGATATAAAGAAAATTGTGCAGCAACACACGTCAAACAATCAGCAACAACATTGTTCAGAAGAAGCGTTAGCTTTATCAATCGATTGTAGATTGACAAAGCATTCTTACATTTCATTTATGCCGCCCTATCAAGTTCATTTTCCAAAAAGAAACATCCGCTATGGTTCAAATGGAAACAGACTTGATTCTAAAACAGATTTCTGAACTGAAACCTACGCAAATTCTTGTTGGAAATAATGAAATAGAAATATGACATGAATTACTGATGACAATGGTAGACGGAAAAGTTTGCAACACTTTAACACACAATACGTCAACCTGAAAATGTTATATTTGTGGCGCTACCGCTAAGAGTATGAACCTGTGTGAATAACCATCTGGAAATGAAGAACACTATGGTTTCGGTTTGTCCACGTTGCATGCCCGGATAAGAACATTTGAGTGTTTATTGCACATTGGTTATAAGATGAATATAAAAACGTGGCAGACTAGAGGTGTTGAAGCAAGAGATGAAGTGAAAAGACGAAAAGAAGAAATTAAGAAAAAATTTGAGATGGAACTAGGTCTCATTGTGGACAAACCAAAACCAGGGTTTGGTTCTACCGATGACGGCAACACTGCTCGTAAATTCTTCAAATTTGGTACCATAAGTGCTAGAATTATAGGTGTTGATGAGAATTTAATCAACATGCTAGGTGTTATACTGGGTACATTATCATCAGGATATAAAATAAATGTGGAAGAATTTAAAAAATACACTTTGAGAACTAAAGAACTCCACATCAGGCTCCATTCGTGGTATCCTATGCCAGTCACCGTACACAAATTACTTGTTCATGGTGGAGACATAGTAGAATTTCACCTTGTGCCCATTGGGCAATTATCTGAAGAGACGCTAGAAGCTCGGCACAAAGAGTTCCATCAACACCGAGAACATGACATTCAAAAGAAATCACGGATGACCACGAATAAGGAATTATTTAATTAGCTCTTAGGAACATCTGATCCTGTCATCAATGGTTATCGAACAACTGGAACTGAAAAACAACTAGTCTCAATCCTGAGGTGATTACTCTTTTGAAATGTCCGCAACCTAATTTTATTAATGAATCGATTAGCAATCAAGAACGATTTTTAGAGACCGATGATGAGTCAGGGAGTGGAGAGTCCATGGACAGTGCATAAAATACAATCATTCCTCCCGAATGTTTCTCAATTGCAAGTTGTGTGGAAATTTTTTAGGGTGAACATTCACAATAAATACTATAATTCTTTCATAATATTGAAATCATTTGAATTCTTTGTTGAAAAATGGATGTTGTTCTGGGCAATAAATATACCGTCTCGTGACATATCCATCGTGTTTTTGTTCTGGACAACTTCAACACAATGCAATGTGCTTGATTGCAATCGCTGCCATTCAACAATTTTGCCATAAAAGTTATGAACAATTGAATGAAGTGTCGATTGAATACAAGAAATTGCAAAATCCGTTGGAAATGAGTTTCATCGTTTTTCCAATTGGAAAAATTGATAAAATTGATAATTATCTTACTCTCCAACAAATTCTGTGCTTTCTGGTGTTCAGTCGATGCATTATTCGGTACTTTATGACGTTTATATTGAACATAGAACGCTTTAAACGGTCGGAATGAGCATGAAATTGAAAAATAGAACCGAAAAACGGGTTTCCAATGTTTTCTCAATGAAAACCACGCCAAAGGGCCAATTTCGTATGTTATTTGAAATTAGCGTGAAATTTCCGATCTGAATGGTGCAGAAAATAATTTTGTCCACCTAGATCGGTTATTTTGCCCACTGTGCATTCGATTGAAGCCGGTCAGACTCAACTATATGTTGTAACAATATTGTGAATTTTCCGAATTTTCTTCTCTTTTTTCTTCCTCTCACCCCTGAAAGTCTGCAACTATGATCATACGTTTGGATTCTAATGCATATGATTCAAATAGAAACCCTTAGTTCAACCCCCCAAGGCCCACGCGGAAGAAAACTGGAATTCAATACCAATACACTCAAACTGTACGGATGAAATAGGCCCCTTTGCTCTACTGTAATTTTCCCGTTCAAAGTAGGGCGAAAAAGTTCCCCTATACTCTATTAGGTGATTCTTTGTCAACCTTGATCTCGGACCAAACACTTGATGATCAAATGTACAAGTTGTGTATAACATTTCACCATAAAAAAATGCCACGTGAAGGCGATCATCCATAATATGTCCGGGTGCTTCAATGCGACATGTCAAGTGCGATGCTACATAGCGACGATCCTACATGGGGATGTTTCTACCAAATGATCCTACATAAGGATTTTTCTCACCAAATGTCGATCAGCTCAATGCTGCATATGCTCGATCCCACATATGGTACAGATGCCTCGATGCTACATAAGTGCGTTGCTACATAGCCGCGATCCTACATTAGGACTCCTTCACAATACATATGCTCATGAACATATGATGAACGAGTGTCCAAACAGGGTCAGTGCATCAATGGATGAACGACTAAGAGTATGTTCAACTTTGAGAAAGATTTTTTGTATTCCGAATGGTTTCAGCTTCACAAAATCAATTTCATTCGACGTCTCAGATTCTAAAATGTGAAATTCATCCGGTAAAAAGCTTCAGAGGAATATACGTACATATGAAATCTATGATTCAAAATGAAAATACCAGTTTCACCAGTGAATGAACGCGCGGATCTAATTAGTGAACTCTCTGTACTAGTAATTGAAGAAACCAATCTTATGATCCAGTAAAATTCAAAAATTGGCCAGCAGATACAAATGAACATTAAAAAACATTGTAAAATATTGTAAAAAAATGTACTTCTAAGTCATTCATCTTATAAGAATTGGTGCATAACAAATCTATCAGCTTTACAGTTTAGGTTTCATTATAAAATTGGCATCATGAAAATAATTACTATACCAAGTTGAGGTATGAATATTTCTTCAATCACAAAAGCCATATGTACAACAGTTTTCAAACGAATGAAACTAATCACATGGTTTTCATTGGGTAGTCTTTTGAATTTTTCTCGTACTCAATCGAGTAGTTCGCTTCCTTTTTGCCGCTTTCTTTTGTATAGGTTTGATGTTGTCTTCATCCACCGTTGTGACTTCCTCATCGAAATCATTAGATGAAGTTGATTCCCCAGAACCTGCCTTAATTTGTACTGGAATTTGATAAGAGCATTACTTTCATGGAAATATTTTCAACAGAATGATTTGTTTATCTATTCCTTGAAATTTTTTTCGTGACTTGAAATCTGTTTTCCATGCATCCTATTATAAAAAGACCAACCTATCGAAATTATCGAATGTGAATGCGATTCTGAACAGCTGATTTTTCACATTTTCATTCGTGCGGTGATTGGTGGTTCGATTTGAAAAACCGACTTCACGTTAAATATGTATACAAATGACCAACCTACCAAAATTATCGAATGTGAATGCGATTCTAATCAGCTGATTTTTCACATTCTTATTCGTGCGGTGATTGGTTGATTTTTATTTCGAATTTCGAATTCGAGGGAAACATATCTGACGTTTTGTGTGAAAAATGTATGAATCTTGGTGTTATGAATGCGAGGTTAATTGACGGGAAAATTAACCTTCAGTATCGGAGCAACAAATATATCATCGTGTTCATCGCTTCCACGGCAATGCAACGTAGCTCCTGATGTTTTCAGATAAATTTTTCATGAATACATATGATAATCATTTGAATCGAACTATTTTGGTTATGTTTTGGAATTCGATGCTTTGTGGTCGATATGATTTCTTTTACAGATTAGATATCCAGAGTATAGCAGAAATTACATGCGGACGAATTGATTATCTCGAGGAGAATGCAGAAATGATTAGATATTCGCTGAATTATTTTTTTCGGAGGAGAAAAGTTTTATCCATGCAAGGTCAATCATGACACAGGTGACACAGTTCAAAGTTTCTCGTGAATTACATATGATGATCATTCGAATCGAATTATGTTAGTTATGTTTTGGAATTCCATGCTTTTTAAATTCTTCAATGACTTTTTGATTTGAATCTTTTGATGACATCTGCACGATAAAAAAACTGCAAATTGGCACATAGCTTTCTCGTCCGTATTGAAATAAGGACATTTTTCAAGAATGAGGAAAACTTCCCTAAAAAAATCACCCTCGCAAAATTACTCAAATCATCGATTTCAAAGAAACAAAATTTCCACCACTCCTCAACTGATTCGGCTCAAACTTATGTAAGACTATTATAGGAGTACTACTAAGATCTGGTATGGATTTCATCAAGATCAGGTGATTATTGGTACTGCTTAGTGAAGATAAAAAATTTTTATAATCATTTTCACTTCTGGTTTTGGAAGTTTCTATTTCCACTTCATAAGGTAAATCACTATATCTTCGTCACTACATATTATTTTGTCAGGGCGTTGATAAAATTGATATTTGAGCGATTGTGAACAAATTGAGGAGGGAAACCCAGGGCGAAATGGGATACTTACCGTTCACCACTATTTTTATACACTGTTAGAAATTTTTGATTGAATTTTCAATTCAATGTAATGGGAGCAATTTCCACTCACGTTATGGAAAAATAATATACGCTGAAATTGAAAATTCAAGAACCAGTTCTTTGAGTTCAATACGATGGAATTGAATTTGTTGCCTGGAAAATTGAATGACATGTCATTGGAATCTCCATTCATGTGCTTCAAACCCAAGTATAATAAATAGATTGAAAAAACATTTCACATTGAACTCATTTTTGAACGCAAAGTAGGGACTGTATAAAAAATCTTCTGAAGATCTTTATGAATTCAAATTCATCATTTATGCTATCTGGGCATATTTTCACAGTAATAGAATACTGCAATATCATTTATTTCACATTTGATTTGCATTGATACCCAATTAACACTAAAAAATCATTGGGTGACATTTTGATTAAGGATTTACAATATAACATCCTGAAGTTCCTTGCTACATGCGGAAATAATATTCATAAGTTCGACTATCGATACTATTTGGTTCTGGCGAAAATCGTATTGTATTATTAGGTTTATTGCTGTGATATTGTGAATTACACATTTCAAAAAAAGGTTGTGCACGTGAAGTTTCACGCGTTTTGTGCGAAATTAAAACATTACATTGTGTTGTGATTTGGTGTGACATCATTGTGTGTCCTTTACTGATTTCGATTCATCTCAATTCTTTCTATTGAAATCGAATGAATTAAAAAAAGTTGTTTCAATATTGAGTGATTAAATTGATTTCATAATAGATTTCATATGCAATTTTGATTTCAAAACTGTGAATTTCTAATTTATGAACTATTTCAATTGTCCAATTGTGAAATCAAAATAATTTCATTTCGACGAGTAAAATTTTCACCCAAAAAAAATCGATAAACCGAGGGTGAGATTTTGCAGTTGTTTATTTATAGTGCTGAGAATCATAAATCATCAAAAGGACGCCTCCGATCCTATATATTTTCAATCCTTCATAACACGTGGAAGAGAATTGTCTATGTTGAGCCTAGAACACAACACTGGGGTATTTTTGTGCCCCAAGACATTTCCAAAGTTATAGATGAAGTAGATATTGCTAAATATCGACCCAGGATCCTGATCATGATTCAGTTTAGAGTCCTAAGAGAGGAAAAACTTAACTAGAAGTGTCAATTTGCCTTTTGATTGCAACTGATAACAACGCGAAGTGGGCGTGGGGTACGAAAATACCCCAGTGTTGTGGTAACGTCGGTGTTTTGTGCGATTGCGTGGAAGTTCATATTGTAGAATATGAAGGAAAATCTCAGATTTTGCAACAGTATTTATGAAATGGAAGTTCACTTTTGTTATTCAGAGTGTTTTTATGTAAAAACACAAATCGAAAATAATTTTTTTAACAACGTGACTGATTTGTCCTGTTCATGTGATAAATGTAGATAGAAAGACTAAAAGGAATTGAAAAGTTTTTCCTCTACATTTCTCGGTATTATCATACCACTGAAGAACATGAGAAATTGAATTCCCACATGAATAAATTTTTTCGTAACATTTACAATAACCTTCATCTTCTCTTGAGGATCAACTTTTCAACTCCCACCTTTTCAAATAAATGTACTTTTTTGAAAATATCACAATTATGGTTTATCCATGTACTAGATTATTGTTTCAAGTTTCCAAATGTTTTCGGATATTTGAAATCGGATGGAAAGTCGAAAAGTTACGGTCATTTTTTCGAAGAAAGTCATATTGCCATTTTCGGCGATTTATCTTCGCTTTCAATTCATATTTCGCAATTTTTTCATAACATTTTTGTATTGGAATTGATATTATTGCCAGTGATGCCAGAAATTCCAATTTTGCCAACTTTCGCCCCCTCCATCAAGACATTTTGCCTCTATACAATCAAACTTCTTTCGTCGCCGCCTTCATTGCGTGTGTGACATTTCTATACAGATGGGGCTTGATGGAGCGGGCAAAACTTGGTTCCTGGCATCACTGGATTGAGCTCTTATTCGTTGCGTATTACGAGATGAATCGAGTTTGACTTTATTTTTCGTGCAGATCTCGCTCTTCCCTCGACCTGATCTTGCTTTCAAAATTCTCAGTGAACCTGATGTTAACCTTGCTCCGACCTGAGTCAACTCTGGATCGTTGCGTATTACGGGGTTAATTAGGCTTCAAAAAGTATTATAGTTCCTCGGCTCAGGATTTATGTTGGTGTTTTACTTGATGAGTATTGATTTCATAAGGGCTTTGTCCCCGTGAAACGGAATCCATTCGTTTTTGTTTCAGATCTGAACGATCCATTGGTATACAACTAGGTTCATTTCAGTTGGGTTCAACCGAACTGAATTATTGATCTTGCGTGTGACCACGTATAGCATTTAACATAGAAATGATGATATCGATGATGATAGCAAAATGATTATGATGATGACAATAAACGAAATGATGTTGAAAGTGATAAAGGCAATGACTTGTCCTTGAAAATTCATGTAATATTTGGTCATATTTTCAATGATAATAGCAATATTATAATGCCAAATCTAATAAATGGATTACATACTTCATTTCAAAAAGAAAATTCAAGAATTTTGAGATGCAATGGAATTTTTCTGACAGTGGGTAAGTTTAATGATGAGTTTTGGATATTCGATTCCCATTCTAGGGTTTCTGAAGGAAATACGATCTGTTCTGGTTTTGCATGTCTTGTGATTTTTGATTCCATTGAGAGCTTATGGTCATTATTGAAAGATAATATCCCATCAATAATAGACAGGACTGAGAATCAGTATGATCCAACTCCGAATCAAATAGATGTAACTGGTGTCAAGACTTTTATTGAAGGGAAAAGAGAATTTATTAACCAGAGTTCGAATAAATATGGGGGATAATTTGCAATCAGAAGAAAACTCTCATCACATCCAGAGTGCGAACCATATTTCCGACCAATTCCCGCGTATCAATCCATGTAAGCGAAAAAAATTGGAAGGGTCAAGTCAGCAACTCTTGAAAACAACACATTGCAATAAAGATGTAGGAATTTCGTGAGGAGATAATTACTGATATTTCCGAAAATAAAATTTCAAATTTGGGTTGTATAAATAACAGAGTATCAAAATCAAAATCCGATTCAACTGATGAACATAATCAAAAGGTAAGTATTGTATCAAATGAAAATCAAAATAATAGAGAAGGTCGTTTAACGGAATCAAATGAAAATCATATCAATATCAATAGTAATGTGAATATGGGAGCACCAATAATGACCGTAAGATGAATCAATACAAATTTGAGCTGGATTTACTACAGACATTGAATCTTTGTAACCAAATTGGAATAAATGTTGATGAAAATCATTCAATCAATGTAGAATCAAACAATGTATTGGAAACTACAAGTCCTATTACAGGAAATGTTCGTAAATCTCAAGTTCCTGAAACACATAGCAATGCAAACATTTCTGATATTAGATACTCGAGTGATGTTGAGGAGCACTACATTGGTCCAATGAATCTCTCATGTACATCATGTGGTGTTAAACATTTCCTTCCTGAACGTGTATCTAAAAAGCATACGTTTAATGATTGTTGTTCTCATAATGATGTAACTTTGTCAGAGATGCCGAGTCCCCCTTATGAATGATGTGCTTTATTTGGAGGCAATCATACAAAATCAGAACAATTTTTCGAAAGAATTCGAAGTTATAACAGTGCCGTTTCATTTGCTTCTTTCAATGCAAATTTGGTCAATTTTAGAAATGGACGCAATGCACCGTATTGTTTCAAGGTTCAGGGTCAATTTTATTATCAAATAAATACAGCATTACATCCAGAATCTGATGAAAGACCAAGTTTTGGGCAGTTAATTATTGTAGATCAAAATGAAGCAACGGAAAACCGATTACAAGTAATTCCTGGACTAGATTGTGAAATATTGAACATTATTGATCGTATAATACGTGAAGAAAACATTTTTGCAAAATCGTATCAAACGATGGGAGTAGAAATGATGAACCAACAGCAAGTAATCCGAGAAGGATCCGGAAGTTTGTCAGGATTACAACTCTTATTCACTTTGAAGCCTGGAATGGATCGACGACGTTACAATTTCCAAAGATGCAATGAAGTTGCAGCTATATTTTCGACTTCAGTTGACGGGGAGATTCCAGAATCTCACGTTACTATTTGCGATAAGAGCACTAAAATTTTACAAAATGTTAGTACTATGGATCCAAATGTAGAACCGTGGGATTATCCATTATTCTGGCCTCATGGTACTCAAGGATGGCATCGTGATTTGATGCGTAATGGACTGACAAATACTCCAAATGAGCATATGAGTAGAGGAGCGTATGTAAGATATCGCATGGCTATTCGTAATGATGAATTCAATATTTTTTTGTTCGGTAGACGCTTATTCCAGCAATGGGTGGTGGATAATCATGTAAAAATTGAAAGAGATCGTATTGAATATTTGAAAGCACATCAAAAACAATCAAGAGTAGAATCTTATCAAGGTTTAATTGATTATTCAGGAAGTAGAGCAAATCAAACTGATAGGCGTCTGAGAAAAATGATGATTCTTCCATCAACATTTATTAGTTTCCCACGTAATATGGTGGATTGTATCAAGATGCAATGACTATTGTCCGTAAATTTGGGAAACCTGATCTGTTCATAACGATGACATGTAATCCGGAATGGCAAGAAATTGAAGAAAATCTTTCAGGAGGACAACAAGCGGTAGACAGGCCAGACATCTGTGCTCGTGTATTTATTATTAAGAAAGATTATTTGTTGGATTTGATTGTGCGACGAAAGTTTTTTGGTGGGGTAGCAGCATTCGCTTCCGTGATTGAATTTCAAAAACGTGGCTACCACACATCCACTTATTGGTAACAATCAAGAGAAATTATAAAATGACAACTCCAGAAATTGTTGACCACTACATTCCTGCTGAAATCCCAGATCCTCATACGCATAAAAAATTACATGATATTGTGATGAAGCACATGATCCATGGACCATGTGGAGATTGGTGTTTGGAGAATGGTAAATGTTCAAAAAATTTCCCAAAACAGTTTCAAGAAGAAACATTAATCAACGAAGATAATTATCCTCATTATCGCAGGCAAAATACTGGTGTGTTTTTTGCTCGACCTGGAGGTTATATGGTGGACAATAGATATGTTGTACCGTAATCTCCTGTATTATCACTTATATCCAATAGTCATATAAATGTTGAAATAGTTTCAAGTATTAAATCTGTGGAATACATATATAAATACATATATAAGGGACACGATAAGGCTGCCATTGGAATTGGCGAGTTTGTCAATTACGATGAAATACGTGATTACATCAAGGCGCGGTATGTAGGGCCTGTAGAAGCATGTTGGAGGATTCCAAGTGAACCTTCACAAGATAAAAGCCATGCAATTATACGGTTGCCAGTGCATTCACCAAACAAGCAGAATGTGATATTCCGAGATAACGGTGATGATGTTGCATTACAATCGTCATTAGATAAAGTAAGCATGTTGAAGGATTATTTTGCATTGAATGTGCGTGATGCACAAGCCAGACATTACTTATATACAGAAATCCCATGTCATTATACGTTCCAGAAATACAAAATCAATGGTGAAACTGTACATCAATGGGTGCCAAGGAAGGCTCATTTCAATTGCATTGGACGAATGTATAGTGTTAGTCCAACACAAGTTGAATTATTCCATTCACGGTGACTGCTACTGACAGTAAAAGGAGCTACAAGTTTTGAAGATTTGAAAACTGTTGATGGAATAATTGAAACAACATTTACAGAAACATGTTGAGCATTGGATTCGATAGAGGATGAGGAAGAATGGAAACGAACAATGGATGAAGCTGTCAGTTGGATGATGCCACAACAACTTCGTCGATTATTTGTACGCATTCTCATTCATTGTAAACCAACTTACCCAGGAATTCTTTGGGAACAATTTGAAATTGCAATGTCAGAAGATTTTGTACGTCGCTGAGGACTATTACAGGGTCCATTTCATGCATATATAGAAATTAATACTATGTTATATGTCGAAGGATTCAATCTTTTAGACTTCCCAAATATGGAACAGGTTACGGAAACTATTGAAAATATTAAGTTAAATGAAAATTCTGCAGGTATTGGTGACAGTCAGTATCAGAAATTAAATCCACAGCAAGAAGAAATTGTTGATACAATCTCAGATGTCGTAGATGATGATAGACAATTTGATTCTGTGTTTCTATATAGATGGTCCTGGTGGATCAGGAAAAAACATTTGTTGATACTGCACTTCGGCATCTACTTAAAACTCGATTGAAAAAAGTTAGTACAATGGCTTTCACTGGAATTGCAGCAACTTTGTTACCTCAAAGTAAAACTGTACATAAAACCTTCGGATTACCTGTACCTTTATATGCAGATTCATCATCCAGCATCGGAATGCAATCGAAAGGAGCTGAATCACTGAAGGAAACAGATGTTTTTATCTGGGATGGAGCTTCAATGGCACCAAAATATGCTTTGGACATAATGGATCGGACTTCACAAGATATTATGAATAATAACAAACCCTTTGGTGGGAAAATTTTTATTCTGGGAGGCGATTTCAGACAGTTACTTCCTATCAAAGTTAGAAGTACACGCAGTGAGAATGTTGATTTGTCTATCAAATTCAGCTCGACATGGAAATACTTCCGAATATATTCTTTGACTCAGAATATGCGAACATTATCACATGAAATAGAGTTCACCAGATTTTTGTTAGATTGAGGTTATGGCAAACTGAATGATCTTCAAAATTAGGTTGAATTCCCTGAGAATTGTGTATTGAATGCAGATATGAATTTAGTTGAAAGCATTTATGGAGAATATATAAGGAATAAACGATACAAAGATGCAGCTAATTGTGTTATCCTGTCTGCAAGGAATGTAGATGTTGATGGAATTGATAAACAGGTCGTTGAATTGCTTGATGCTACAAATGGAAGAGTTCATATCAGTGTAGATACCATCGTTATTGATGATGATAACCCAGATATTGGTGAAACAGTTTTACCGGAGTATTTGAGCACGTTGAAGCCATCGAGTTTGCCACCCCATCAATTGTGTTTGAGAGGATATAGTGTTGTAATGCTTATAAGAAATTAAAATTTGAATAAAAGACTTTGTAATGGTACAAGGCTGTTAGTATTAGAATTAGGGAATCATTTGTTGCGTCGTGAAATTTTAACAGGTGACAGAACTGGAGAAATTGTGTTCTTGAACCGCATTACGTTGTATCGTGAAAATGTTTATCCATTTACATTCAAAAGGAGACGATTTCCAATGAAATTCGCTTTTGCGATGACTATTAACAAATCTCAGGGACGAACATCCGAGAAAAATGGTCTAGATCTCCGCAGAGATGTGTTTAGTCATGGGCAACTGTACGTAACGTGTTCAAGAGTACGTTCATGGGAATCGTTGGAAATATTTCTGGGTCATCAACAAAAGGACAATGAGGTTAGGAATTATGTTTATAGGGAATCAAATTTATAATTTTGTTATTAATTGAACAACTCCATGAAATCACTATCCAAATTTGTATTGTTTTGTATATTTATATTGGAGTCGCAGGAAAAGTCGGCCAATTCTGATAATTGGCTGCTTCGTGTATAACCGACCTCGTATTCTCGACTTCATGCCCAAACAGCACAGGAAGTTCTCTGAACGTTTCGTAAACCTACTCTTGGTCCATGGTGTTTTGGTTTCCATGGAGTAGGTTTTCCAAACGTTTACTGTACCTTCTCTCTCGATGCTCCTGAATGAGTTCTAAGCACGACATTTTCACGTTTGGTTCCATTTTTGGAATCGTCCGAATATTGACTTTACAAGATGTAAATTTTATAACCAGTTTTTCTCGGTGTTGTTTCTTGAAATACAATTCCCAAACAGACGGAGAAAAGATTTTCTCATGATCAATGGGACGACATAAAGCTGAAGAAATAGGGGACGGTCAGCAAATGGCGCGCCCTTGAAGGATTATATTCGTAATTCCGCTCGAACTAGATGAGAATGTACAAGATCAGTGTTGATGGAAACGACATCGATCGAATCACACATTGTGTATAGGAAAAGAATGAAAAATCTAGATGCAACACTACCCAAGCAGCAACAGAATACACTATGTACGTTCTACGAATATCGGAGTATGTTCTGTGCATATTCCAATGAGACCATTTTATAGGTGCTGTGTACATTTATCGAAGGTGCGTAGTCGAATATACGATCGTACGGCAGTCGAACGCCGAATTAATGACTATCGCACATTTCGAATGTACTATGCACATACTAAGTGTATTCAAAAGATTCTGATTCGAATATTATATGAACGTTGGGGTGATTCAAAAAAAATGTTTCTTGATTTCAGCCGTCATCATGGAATTACATGTTCCTCTGGGTTAGAAATAGACCCCCAAATTTTTTCAGATTCTTAAAATAATATTTGGAGGTCGCTCAAATCACTTTTGTGTCATGAAATGTGTTTTCTCAGTTTTTCATGTTTCAGTGTTGAATATTTCAAGGCTATAAAAATCTTATCTGCAAGAAAATGTTACTGAATGTGCAGGGAAACAAATTGTGGTTATTAGAGATGAAGAAAAAAACATTGGTCCTTGTATTGCTTACAAGAGCGGCAATTTTGAGAGGCCATTGAAATTCAAGCGCACATTCGCACCCCTCAACATTCTTTATAAGGATCGGAAAAATTCTGAGATACTTTCCATACTTCAGGGAACAAATCCATCAATACCAGAAATTTCGGAAATTGGAAGTGAAGCTATAAACAATCGGAGGAAATAAAAAATTTTTCAATTTCTCATTCGGACACGACAGAATCTTTCCCAAATTACTATCTATTGCCGAAACAACATTTTTGATCTCCTGTGCATTACAAACAGTAGAAAATTCGCAAGGGAGAAGAAAAATTCACCCGCTGGTCTCACATGGTATCTTAATCAGAATCCAATGTTTATTGTTCACGTGCAATACATTAATAACATACATTATTGTTTTCGTTTTCCGAAGTTGCAAGAAGGATGTTCTTTGCGATGTTTCTCGATCATCTGGAGCAGATATTGCTTTTGTGATTCCTGTCTTGTTATCAGAGGGTTGAAGGCTTGAATAAGAGCAACGCCTCTTTCAGCTGCATCGTTAACCACTTCCAAACTCTGCATTTTTTCTCGTGCCGTTGTATAGTCGCTGTCCATTTCCCACAAACTTGAATCCTTTTTCAGAAAATCCAAAGAAACGTTGTTTGCTTCAAAGATTTTTTCACCGCGTTCTGTTATAAAATCTGACAGTTCCTTCTGTAAAATAGTCTGCTTGCTTACAACGATCCGTTCAACTTTGTTGGAAACACTAGTCTTTTGTAACGCCCATACCATGAGTTTTTTGTCCTCGAAACATACCCGCTGGTCTGACAGTGCTAAACCAGCTAATGATTCACTCAAGTACCACAAATGTCCAGAAAATTTCTTGTACGTCACTTCTGAAACTTTTGAATTTATTGCCTTGTACTGTACAAGATCTCTGAGGAGTTCTAGGTCGTTCAATGGGGCCAGAGTCGGGCACTGAAGAGTGAACCACTTTTGAAGATACACTCTAATAACGAAAACATTGAACTGCTGAAGTCCATGCAGCTCACTCGCTATGATTTTGAATTGGTCTCTAAAAATATATATTCTGATTGAATAAATCAATTTAGCCATCCATCTAGCCCTGTGATAGGCTCCTGGACCACGAATCTTGATGTTTTTTCCTGTGTCTGCACCCAAAAACACGAGAGATAGCAAGAGCAGCTCTTTGTAGTCATCTCGTGGTTGCACGGTAGACAGCTGTTCATTGATGAAATCAATCATTTCTTCTCGAATTGGCGTGATGAAGCCAATTATTTTTGTATCACTTATAGCACTCTCGTAATTACTTTGGTCGATGGAATCCCAAGCCTTCTGAAATCTCTGGAACGATACAATATTTGGTCCACTTGAAGGTCCAAACAAAAGGTTAAATGCAAATTCTACGATAAGCTCGTGAACATGATGCCCACAAGCAAGGCTAAAGAGTTCCTTTCCTAATTTTTGCTGGAGTAAAGCACATGCTCCATTCTTCACCCCGGTGTTACTAGCAGTCGTATCGAAAGACATGGATGTTATTCGCTCCACAAGGTGCCAATCTTTCATTGCTTCGTGAACTGCAGTAGCTTGAGCTTCTCCTGTTCCTACAGTGATTTCTGGAATCCCTAGAAGCTTTTCGATCCCTTCTCCCGTCACCACAATGGCCAATCTGTCCACCTTTTCCTTCGAGGTCAAAGCTGGAAGCAGTTTTGAATCCCAATGGATAGTCAAAAGAACTTCTGGTGTGAATGAATTTTTTACTTCTTCAGCCAGTTCTTCTCGCACACGCTTACGCCGTCTTCTAATTGTTGATGTAGAGGTGGCTTGGTTTGTAGAAGATAGAATATGGAATGCCTTTCGATTACTGACTCCTGTACGATCCAATGCACTGCAGATTGCTCCATCTACAGGTGTTTTTTTCTTCCTGAATTTTTCAGGTGGTATGTATGAAGTGCTGGAAGATTCGGACACATTCGAATCGCTTTCGGATTCCATATCTAAATCCTCCCCTCTTACGATGCAATTAGCTTCTTGTTCAGGCTCTCGAGTGTGTCTGACAACGTTTTTCATGGGCTCTTTATGAGTTGCTCTTGAAACTGGAGGATTCATTCTTCCAGTTAAATGTGAGTCTTCCGGTCGAATTCAAAGTCTCTTACCTTGTTTCTGGCTAAGATAAAAGGATCTGTCCTTTTCGCTCTTTATAAGTTTCAGATTTTTCGTACAGGCAACAGCAGCAATATCGAGAAGACTTGGCAATTTGTTGATGAACTCATTTCGTTTCTTGATTTCCACATGCGTTTTTCTGGTTTTGTTCTTCTGTAGACATACCCACTCTAAATGAATTTCTTTTACTTGCTTAGTGATGTTCTGTTCCAACTTCAGCGGAATTTTTGTCTTCTCCCATATCGATAATATTCCCCCAGTGGTTGCGCGTGCACTTTCTTGGATGATTGTTCTTTTCACGGAATGAAAATGTAGGAAGCGTCGTAGAACTTCTCCAGTAGAAGGCGAATCATGATCGAGAAAACCGTTCTGAAAGGCTTCCGATTAACCAAAAGTCTTCTTTTCTTAGTCTTGAAGCATTCATCGTTCAAAAGAAGGATTACGGAACGAAATTCATATGGCACAAATCTTGATAAGAAATTTGCAACCTCTCGAAATCGCGATATAAGGAAATTCAACGCAGAGATCAGTTACTAAGGTTAACATACGATATAAGAAAAGAGAATTCTCAATATTTATATTTATAACCTTGGTAACATATTCAATAACAACGTGAATTGACGTAAATACATCATGAACCTTGGAAAACGAAAACAATAATGTATGTATTGCACGTGAACAATAAACATTGGATTCTGATTGAGATACCATGTGAGACCAGCGGGTGAATTTTTCTTTTACCTTACGAATTTCCTACTGTTTGTAGTGCACAGAAGATCGAAAATGTTGTTTCGGCAATAAATAGTAATTTGGGGAAGATTCTGTGGTGTTCGAATGAGAAATTGAAAAATTTTTCATGTTCTCCGATTGTTTATAACTTCACTTCCAATTTCCCAAATTTCTGGTCTTGATGGATTTGTTTCCTGAAGTATGAAAAGTATCTCAGAATCTTTCCAATCCTTATAAAGAATGTTGAGGGGTGCGAATGTGCGCTTGAATTTCAATGGCCCCTCAAAATTGCCGCTTTTGTAAGCAATACAAGGACCAATGTTTTTTTTCTTCATCTCTAATACCCACAATTTGTTTCCCTGCACATTCAGTAACATTTTCTTGCAGATAAGATTTTTATAGCCTTGAAATATTCAACACTGAAACATAAAAAACTGAGAAAACACATTTCATGACACAAAAGTGATTTGAGCGACCTCTAAATATTATTTTAAAAATCTGAAAAAATTTGGGGGTCTATTTCTAACCCAGAGGAACATGTAATTCCATGATGACGGCTGAAATAAAGAAAAAATTTTTTTTCAAATCACCCTCATGAACGTCCTCTGTATAATTTTTGAATCTTATTCGTACATTCTATGAACGTTTCTACTCCGTATATACTTTGAACTTCTGTTGCTACTTGGGTACAGATGGGAATCGAAAACCTTGCAAAGCGCAGTATTATGAACTATGTATGATAATACAAACAAACTCAACAAACAATATGCTTGTCACCTGCTTTTCTTCTTCTCAGGAAGAAGATACCGAGTTTTTTTGTTATGTATGAGGATGTCAATCTCAACGGAAATGGTTATCGAATTCCTACGACTTTGGCCCCCTACTTGACAATGAATTTTTCAAATTTAATCTTGAAATTCGATAGGCAACTACTTCAAAGAATATGTAGTAAAATTTTGTCCATCTGTTGATACTCCAAGGCTGTTGAAAATGAATCAATACGAAATATTCCAATAATTCGATCGTAGAACGTAGCTGCGAATCATATTCACTCATGAAGGATGGTATAATACTATTAGGTGTACAAATAAGATTCCGCGGTTTTTTATAAAAAATTAGGAATTTATTGTAAAGGAAAAGTACATTACGTTTTATTCAAAGTATTTTCCATCATTTGCCACTACTTTTCCCCATCTTTCTGGCAACATTCGGATACCCCGTCGAAAAAACTCTTCATCTTTTGACGCTATCCACAAATCTACCCAATTTTTGGTGTCTTCATATGATGTGAAGCGCTGCTCAGACAGACCATGTGCCATCGACCGGAACAGGTGATAATCAGAAGGGGCTAAGTCTGGTGAATACGGCGGGTGGGGTGAAACTTCCCAGTTGAGTGTTTCCAAGTATGTTTTCACCGGCGCCGCAACATGTGGACGAGCATTATCGTGTAAAAGAATAATTTTGTCGTGTCTGGAGTAGTAATGGGCGCGTTTTTCCTTAAGTGCCCGACTCAATCTCATCAATTGTGTTCGGTAGAGAGCTCCAGTAATGGTTTCGCTTGGTTTCAGCAATTCATAATACACGACACCAAGCTGATCCCACCAAATACACAGCATGAGTTTTTTTCCATGAATATTCGGCTTAGCTGTCGATGTTGATGGTTCGCCGGGCTTAACCCATGACTTTCTCTTCTTTGGATTATCGTAGTGAATCCATTTTTCGTCACCAGTGACTATACGATGCAAAAAACTCTTTTTTTTATTCCTGGCAAGCAGCATTTCACTCATGCATAATCGGCGTTCAACGTCTCTCGGCTTTAGTTCATATGGAACCCAATTTCCTTGTTTTTGAATCATTCCTAACGATTTTAAACGATGTGAAATTGCTTGTTGAGTCACTTGTAGAGTGAGTGCAAGTTCTTTTTGCGTTTGGGACGAATCTTCCTCCAATAGTACTTCTAATTCCATGTCTTCGTACACTTTCGGCCTTCCACTGCGTTCTTTGTCTTTAACGTCAAACTCACCGTTCTTAAACTTTTGAAACCATTCCTGACAACTTCTCTCACTTAAAGCAGCTTCACCATATGCTTCTAGAAGCAATCGATGCGCCTCAGCTGCAGATTTTTTCACATCAAAGAAGTAAATCAAAAGTTCCCGCAAATGATGCTTATTCGGAATAAAACTTGACATTTTTGCACGAAAAAAATTACGTGATGCTGATACGGAATCACTAGTACTTTAAGGTTATGGTGTTGTCAGATGATTAAACTTGGGATATTACGTTTTACATCTGACAATTTCTCCATAACCTTCTGGTGGGGCCATCTTTTGACAAACCGCGGAAACTCATTTGTACACCTAATAATATAATCGAGAACACCATTGTATTATTCAGTTTTCCTCAATTCTTTATTATGGGATTATTTTTTGTTTTTGAGCAAAAGCATATGCAAAAAACAATATTGAATTTGAATTCTTTCAATTCCAAAGATGTTGGAGCAATTCGATATCTCTTCATCTCTGAGATGATAATTATATATTTTCTCAATCACTTACAGTCCGCTCTCTCAACAGTGCCGGTGATGGGAGAGTAGGGGAGTATTTTTCTTAGAACTCATGTACCCCCACCATTGGCGTACGCGTATGTTCTCAACATTTGTAAGCCACTCTCGCAATAGTGCCACACGCTTGTGTATGCAAAATTACTCTCTTTCACATTCCTGTATACATACTCGATGTTTGAATTTATTTGTATCATTTTTCGGTTATTCCTTCTTGATTAACTCCAAAGTAATCACACCAATTTCCTATTCTCCATCTCGACACATTTCCCATGATGGAACATGGATCAGAGTAATTGAACATAAGTTATGAAGAGTTCTTGATCATATTTGCGGGTGGCACTATTGCGAGGAACGGTTCCAAATGTGATGCCACACGATAGCGTGATGGATGGTGGGGGTAGTGTTCGAGCACGAATGAGGAGAATCGGCACTATTCAGAGTGGCACTGTTGAGAGAGCGGACTGTATAAGCTGAGATATAATGAGTACATCAAGAACAGAACATTGGTATAAACTACGATATTACAATTATATCGAAAACAAGATATCGCTTATTACATGTTTTGCAGGGCCGAATTTACCATAGAGGCGGACTAGGCGCCGCCTAGGGGCCCCCACGGTTGGGGGCCCCCACTTATCGATCAGGTTTTGCAGAAATCGGAATTTCAATTTCTTAACCCTCATGAAAAAAATAATCTTACTCACATACTTACTGCGGAAACAGTTTTGAAATTCAAAGGAATCCAACACTTTCCAGTAAACAAAATGTATCTAAAAGTATTGGAATATAATACTTCTGAATACACTCAGAAAATGCAATGTTTGACATGAAGTCAGTGATTCTTTCTGTAGCTACCAACAACCCAAACCTGGCGTTCTCTCAATGTGAAGAACTCTAGATTTGTTTGAAAAACTATGAATACCTCTGAAATCCTCTTAAAAACTCTTCTGTGAAAACTCCGTGAAATGTTCAGAGATTTTCAGTGAAATTTTCTCATCAGGGTAACGTTCTCTGGGCGTGTTACTTTTGCAATGGGTATTTGAATTGGCTTGATCAATATTATTTCTTTTATTAAGAAAAATAACACTTCTGATGAAAAAAATAGTATCAGCTCTAGTACTTATAGTGAAAATAGTATTGAGAAGAATTGAATTTCAATACTTTTTTAATATCAGTACGTTTTTTCATTTTTCGGAATTTCATTTCACATCACTTAATTTCTATGGAATTGATTAAGAAAGTTACACTGTTTTTATTTCAAAGAACCTCAATGTTTGGAAATCGGTCGCCTTACATGGGCCCGCCACGAAATTCCGCCTAGGGGCCCCACCATGGTTAAATCCGGCACTGATGTTTTGTGAAATCTCATTAGAAGACATTTAGAACATGAAATGGGGAACGAATTGAGGAATGAAATGATTTTTCTAATTTCAAAAATATTATCATAATAATTCAGTATTTTGTCTCTCCTCTTGAAGATATGACAATTCGATATCATTTTCAATCATTTCTACGTTAAGGGGACTCGAACATGAGAAGATGGGGAAGGGAAAAAGTCAGATTTTGCGTGAACTTTTTTCAAAAGGGACGTGATTAATACAAATTTAAAGTGAATAATGAAGAACTACATACTTGAGATTGCGCATTATCACGCTCTTTGAATTTTCCAATGATTTATGGAGGCAAAGAATAAAACTTTGAAATCTGAATCTCTAAACGTCAACAACCTTTGCAATTTCATTTTTTAGCCTCCATAAATCATTGGGAAATTCGAATTGCGCGGCAATGCGCAATCCCAAGTATGCAATTCGTTATTATTCACTTTGAATCTATATTGATTATGTGCCTACTGGAAAAAATTTGCGCAAAATTTGACTTTTCCTCTCCCCCACTTCCCCATGCTCGAGTCTCCTTGAGATATCACAATTATATTTAGAACGAAGCTTTTTTCATCACCAATTGGAATTCTAAGGAATTGTTCCACTCCAAAAGATGAAAATATGGATCGGATAACGAACTGAAAAGTGAAATTGTTCTCTTCAATGTCGACGATAGAATCATAATGATTCAATATTTCTCTCTACCTCGAAGACATAACAGTTCGATATTCTCCTCAATCATTTCTAATCTATGATCAAGAACAAATTATTATGTGTTGATTTTGAAAAAACGAAAACATGAATTGAAAAGAGAAACTGAAAAATCAAATTCTTCTCTCAATTCTGTAGATAATATCATGATAGCTTGATATTTCTCTCTATCTCGAAGATACAAAAATTCAATATTTCTTTTGACCATTTGTAAACTAAGATATTACAATATATCGAGAACAAAACATTGCGTTCCACTGATTCATCATATTCTCAACAAATCTCATTCGAAAGTGGAGACATGAATTGAAAAACGAATTGGAAATGAAGCTCATTGTATGAGAAGGAATCAATTTTACAATAGGCCATGTGACAATGAATGAATTCAATCCAATATTACGTCTAATAGTGTCCTGAACCCATTTTTCAATTGTTGGGGTGTTAGAGTAGCATCATCTATCAATTCAATGCTTGTGGCGTCTTCAATTTGCATGTAAGAAGTTCCAACTGGAATGAATATTATTTTCAAATTACTTTTACTAATCATATTGAATATTTATGTTTTATACATTTTTTTATTTATATTTTCGATAGAAAATATTTATACTGTATTATATCATATTGTATATAATATTTCTCATACTTTCTTATCCATATTGTTTTGATCCAATTTCTTTTATAACACGATGAATATTTATGTTCCATTCTGAAAGGATACCAGAATTATCATTCGAAGACGTTTTTCTCGCATCGAAATACTCCAAACTGAATTCATAAGAAAATCTTGAATCTTCAGGGATGATTTTTCGAGACTTTATCTATCCACGGTTGTGAAAAGCCCGAATTTTAGATTTCGAAGAATTCAATCTCCGAAATTCTAGCTCTTTAAAAACGTAGATAGATAGAGAAGTCTCGAAAATCATCCCTGAGGAATCATATGAATTTCTCTGAATCATTTGAACAGAGTTTTCAAAAATTTCTCAACACCCTTTTACATGTCTCGGAATATTTCTCAATTATTTTGGATTCTTTGCAGTTTTGAATTATAACTCATTCATCCGAATGGATATGTTTTCTGTAAGATTTCTTCGGATCGAATGTATGAAACAGTCTGAAATTTCAAGGGAATAGTCTGTGATACTTTATCTATTGCAGTACAGGGCTCAAATTTCAAATTCCGGAGAAAAGGTTTTTTTTTAGTCGGTATGGAAGATAATTTTTCTCGACACTTGAAATTTGAGACCTGTACTGCAATAGATGAAGTATCAAATATTATTCCCTAGAAATTTCGGACTGTTTCATAAATTCAGTTCGAAGAAATCTTACAGAAAAAATGTTTACTCGGATGATATACTGGTATCTCCCTAATGCATATTTATAGTTGGATCATTTCTGTATTCATATATTACATCCCAAGCAGCACCAGGAGGAATTATGATGCGTGCAATATCCTGTGGACATGCATGAAGGGTGATTATCCAAAACAGTCTCATTTGGAGGTTCCAAGCATGTTCATGTCATATCTGAAAGATCCGCCTGCCGCTTGGGATATACAGGGTGGTCCATTTGAAGTGATATAGTCAAATATCTCGGAAACTGGTGGAGATGGAAAAAAATGTTCCAGATAAGAAGTTTAGGGTTCCAAGGGGAAGTATGATGCTGACCTTGAAAAATCACTCAGAGGTCATTTTAAAGGTCATTCATCATAGCATAGGAAAGCTGGTTTCAAACCCTTCACAAAACACTGCTCATGGACCCCTTTCCGCCCTTTGGGGTGCGAGGTATGGACCGTCGAAGTTATTGATGAACTACTCTTAGCGCTACCCAAGAACAACGACTTGGACGTGGTAGTTCTCTGTTCCCTCCGGAGTGCTTGATTATTGTGAGTCCCCTTGCCTCTCACATGTGGGATTCCAAAACTTGGGAGTTTTTTTGTAAATGAGGGAGGACATGATCGATCGCATCCGCACTTGTTGTGCCACCATACCAGGATTATGTATCCAGGCAGAGAGGGGTAACTTCGAGCTATAATTGTAACAGCATCAAGTACCCCTCATGTGAGAAGCAAGGGAACTCACGATAATCGAACACTCCGGAGGGAATAGAGAACTACCACGTTCACGTCGTTATTCCTGGGTAGCGCTAAGAGTAGTGCATCAATAAGTTCGACGGTCCATACCTTGCACCCCAATGAGCTGAAAGGGGTCCATGACGAATGTTTCGTAAAGAGTCCGAAACCAGCTTTCCCATGCCATGATGAAAAAATGGGGGTCCAATGGAAAAAAACCATCTTGACCCCTAAATGACCTTCAAAATGACCTCAGAGGGATTCTTCAAGGTCAGCATCATACTTCCCCTTTGGAACTCTAAACTTTTTATCTGGAACATTTTTCTCCATACCCACTAGTTTCCGAGATATTTGACTATATCACTTCAAATGGACCACCCTGTATATGGGTCATTCCATGGGAAATTTACAATCAAATGTCAAATTCACGTGAAATATTTTTTTCTGTGTCCCTGATGGATAAATATTGGACACGTATTTTTTCATTTTGACATAATATTCGATATTCCCGAGTTATGAATTTTTGAAATTTCAGAATCTGAAAAATCCACTTCTGTTTGGCTTTTTACAATTCAAAAAATAATCAATGTATCGAAATATGGTTCGACACAGAAGTTAGCATTTCATCTCAGCTTTCTAACAATATATTCGGGAAAAATATTTTCCCAGCGTAAATACTCAAATTGGCCGATTTTTCTTCAGTTGTCTATTTTGTAAATGTTCATTCAAGTCTCAAGAAAGTGTTACAGAAATTTCAGAATGGACCATTGAATAGTTTCCAAATTATAAATAAATGAAGAGCGCTTCGCGCACTCTGAGATTACTCCACTATCCTTGCTCGAATCTTTTGCAGCCAACTTCTTGCATACAACAGTGAGCGCATTCGTTTTTTTATGAATTTCATTCTCGTGCAGTAACTATCACGTTGCTTTTCTGTATATTGAAATGTCTTCTGGGGTGTTTGAAGATCGCTGCTGCTATCCATTCAATGAAGAATCACATTCCGCAGCGAAGAGTGAAAAAATCTACGCCGACCATCTGCTACGATACTTACAGAATTTGATTTCTCAAAATCAACTGATGTTTTCTGCCCCTCCTGTCGGGAAAAAATCGGGAAAACAACTGCTATTGAGTATTGTGAGTATGACTTGAATTGATGTTAGTGAATGCACCGTCAATTTTTCATTTATCCTACTTGAAATTTATATCGATTCGCTAGCTAGCCAGCTGGTATTAGAACATGATTTGTCGGATAGTGCTGACGATACTCCCTTGGTTTATGATGATCAATTCGAAGTGAGTGTACAAGATCAATTATTCCCCTCCAATTTTATCACATTCTAAGTGTTTTAACCACCACACTGATGACAAAAGCCCATTGAAACTCCCAAAATCTCATTGAAATTGGACAAAGGTCTGGCTAAATCTCATCTGAGGATTCATTAATTAGATTTGATGAGTTTTATAAATTCCACCGTTGAATTTCGCCAAATGTCAATGGATTTTTGACAATGTTCTGATTAAATTTTATGAAATTTTTTCATGTCGGATACAATGGATTTCTCCAACCGAAGGAGCTAAATATATTATTTTTCATGCGGTTGAAGGATGAACCTGGATACAACTCCCAATTGATTTCTGAATTGAGGAGCAAGTTCCATAACTCTCAAATCAGTCAAGAGAAAATTCAGATCTTGACCATCTTTCCAATGAGTTGGAGCGTGACTCAAATTGCTCAACCGATGAATACAACGTGTTATTTAGTTCGAAAAGCTAGAGAATTCAAAACGCGAGGAGGAATTCTTCCGGTACCTGGAAGAAAAAGTGGTGAGTGCGTTATTGAAAGATAGAAATTTCTATTCTATTGCATTTGCTGATTGATATGAATTTAAGGAATCTGCTCCCTCACTAAGTATTTCCGTTGTTAAAGGTAATCCAATATCAGTCGCGACTGAACTCAAAGTTGAAGAATTTCATGAATATGATATCAGTTCTATAATGCCAGGGCAAAAGGATACTAAGTCTGTGAAAATAGATGGGAAAACTTCGATTCTGCAAAAACGTTTGATCATGGGAAACTTGAGAGACATTTATGAAAAGTTTCGAGATGCAAACCCGGATATCAAAATTGGATTCTCCAAATTTTGTTCTCTTCGACCAATTCATCGCGTTTTAGCTGGTTCAGGTGGAACTCATAGAGTTTGTGTTCGCCCCATTCATGAGAATATGAATCTCATGGCATCAGGTGAATAATATGAACGAATTAACCTTCTCAAAATGACAGTACAGTCGACTGTTGTTCATACGAAATGTTGAAACGGGTTTTTTATTGAAGCGAACATTTCACAAGTTATTCATTCAAAACTTCCATGATGTGCTGTCCAGAACGTTTTGAATTGTCAATTTTTGTTTGTTTGTTTTTAGGCAGTCACTCAGTTAAATTGATGAAAACAGAAAACTATCCTGTTAGTACTATCAGGATGTTTTGCTGGAATTGATTTGCGAAAACCCAAATGAACAATGTTTCTTTGGACAATGTCAAGTTTGTCCTGAAAATAAAACCGTGCAAGAAAAAATTTCGGTGGTTTTTCAAAATCACGGTGTAAACGAAGTTGTTCATAAACAATGGGTTGCAAAACCGAGGGCAGTTTTGGGAACCACAAAAGTACAGGTGGAAGGGTCTGTTCAAAACCTATGTGAATCAGGGAGAATATACCTTCAAAATTCATTCATCGCAAATCAGCAAGCGACTCATTACAAAACGGTGAAAAAAAATCTGCAAAACGATGAATGTCTTGTTGTTTGTGATTTCGCCGAGAATTATGCATTTGTGATCCTGAATGCTGTTCCAGGTTCTTACTGGAATAATAACCAAGCAACGCTATTCCCCATCGTTTTTTACTATAACGATAATGGTACTATCAGACATAAAACATTGGTTATAATTTCTGATTGTAACAAACATGACTCTGTAGCAGTATACGTTTTTTTACACGGCTTCAATGAATTTCTCTCGACATTTCGTCCAAGTATACGTAAATGTATATATTTTTCTGATGGCGCCCTTCAACAATTCAAAAATGTGAAACATTTTGTGAATATTTATCACCACAAACAGGACTTTGATCGTTCTGCACCATGGCATTTCCAAGCAACAGCCCACGGCAAAGGTCCTTGTGATGGTGCAGGCGATTTTTTGAAATGGATAGCACGTACAGCATGTCTACAAATGGTTTCAAATGAGCAAATATCCACGGCATTATAATTGTATGAATGGGCTCAGCGGGATTCCTCTTTGTTAAACATTTCGGTTGCTTACAAAAACACACAGGATTACGAAACGGCAGCGGAATTCTCACAAAATCGATTCGAAAACTGCAAGGCCATTTCAGGTACTCATAAATTACACAGTGTTGAGCCAGTACGAGATGGGAAATTGAAAGTGAAGACGTATTCTTCTAGTGACAAATTTGAAATAGTTAGCTTTTTGAAACCGAAACCTAAGCGTTCATTGAAACGTGAGTTATAGTTCGATGGATTAGTTTGATAAGAAGTATCGGAAAACTAATTATGTAATTTGAAATGTCCTCAATATTACCCGTAATAAACCCTACAATAAAGATTTTATGACGCATTATCTGCGAAGAATATATATGCTTGTGGTCTGTACTCGTGAACCAGCATGCGTTTGGAGGATGCAGAGGATGTTATTTATCGATAACTCGGGAAGTATTCAATGGTCTATTCTGAAATTTTTACAGTACTTTCTTGAGACTTGAATGAGCACTTACAAAATGAAAAACTGAGAAATATCATGTCCAAATTTTGAAAACCATTGCTTATTCAATAAAATTGGCCAACTTGAGTATTTACGCTGAGTAAATATTTTTTTCGAATATATTTTTAGAAAGCTGAGGAAAAATGCCAACTCCTATGTCAAACAATATTCCCATACATTGATTATTTTTTGAATTGTAGAAAGCCAGACAGAAGTGGATTTTGCAGATTCTGGAATTCCAAAAACTCATAACTCGGGGATATCGAATATCATGTTGAAATTGAAAAATACGTGTCCAATATTCATCCATCAGGAACACAGAAAAAAAGATTTCACGTGAATTTAAAATTCGATTGTAAATTCCCCGTGGAATGACCCATACATATCTTCCGTTATATGCACATGAATTATATTATATTCATCTTTCCATATAAATTGCAGTACCGTCAATGAAAACTTTCATCGATCCCTCCCGATATTCCCTTGGATTTTCACATGGTTTCCCATACCATACATACCATCCTCATTTTGACATTTCAGCCATGTCACAGGGATTGTGGACTCTGTTATAGGTTCAAGTACGGTCGGGAGAGAAAGATCCTTATCATTATTCGAATTGGTTTTGAATAACAACGACCAAAAACGCATAACAGTCCTCATATGGGAGGAACAGATCAAAGAATACGAGTCTTTAACCCATTAAGTCCCAAAATGACATTTTTTCGTTGCATTTTTCAACGGCTGTACTTTCTAAGAAAAAGGATTATGAAAAATTCCAGACCAACCAGTTTCGATGGAGAATTGACTGATCTTTCAGAATCTGATATCAGTTTTTTCGAGAAATGCACCTGTCACAAGATATACAGGTTTTTTCCCGAGAAAACGCAAATTTTAAAACTTCTTTTTTTCTTTATCTCATGTTTTCACATTGGAATCGTGTCATAATTCTTCTTGTAACTACAGAAACCGCGTCAATTTACTTCAAACTCAAATTTATGCCTTGGACGATTGGAAAAACTCATGTGGAAACAACCAAAATGGCGGCTTAAACGTGGAAAAAATGTCAAAAACTTCAAGAGTTTTTCATTCGAAAACGATGGACTTGAGGCAAAAATTTTACTGCACAAAAAGTTCTTAGAATTGATCAAAAAACATGCTCAAATTTTTTCATAATTTTTTGACGCTTTTTTTGAATTTTCAAATTTTTGTGATTTTGGAAATTCAAAGAAGTTGTCAAAAAATCCTGAAAAAATTTGAGCGTGTTCTTTGATCAATTCTAAGAACTTTTTGTTCAGTAAATTTTTTTCCTAAAGTCCATCGTTTTCTGATACAAAATGCTTGAAGTTTTTATCCACTATTCTGCAGATTTTTATAGTTTGGCATTTTTGAATATGCCTCTCATAATATATTTGACATGTAATATTATGAGTATCTTTGATATTTTTTTAATCCAGAAAATTGTCTTTTCACAACATATAGTCCATGCCTCATATGTTCTCTCAACACTATCGACGTGATGACTCTGATAGATGATCAATGATTACATTTCATCTAATATATAAAAGAAAATCGGTATTTTTGTGACTTGGTATTAAATTGCATTCTCTTATAAATGGCGAACCGTATTAGGACAATATATCAACAGAATACTTCATATTCCACAGAAATAGAATTCAATAATAAACTTATCTATTGTGAGAAAAACATTGATTCCATAAAATAAACAAATAGCACTTTAGCCCGACGAAACTGGTGAAATTATTTATTGAAAGTAAAACAGATAATGTCTGCTTCATCAGGAAAACGCCGGAAACGATCAAGTCACCAGCAAGATGTAGAAATTGAAGGGCGTGAAGATGGTGACTTTGATGCAATAATTGTTCCTCAGGATGATTGCTCTGGACCATCTGACTCTGATTCTGAATCTGAATCTGAGGGTTGTCAAATTTCTGATAATAAAGTTCCAAATATTAGTTATCATCAGGTTATGAGTAACTATGAAGAAAATCAGTCGGAACTGGAGCCTAATCATATTTACGTATGGAAGAACGGAGAAAGAAAGTGTGAACAATATCCTGAAAATGAAAACTTACTCTCTGAGGAAACGAAAAAATTTATTCTTGAATCTTCATATGTACAGTTGTTCGAACTTTTTTTCTCCGCTGATTTAAAAAAATATATCATCGAAAGTACTCGTATGAATGACTGCGATTTAACATTAGATGGATTCGATATTTTTTTAGGGATAATTATAATGTCAATCTTCAATGAAAGGAAATCTCAGAAAGACTATTGGTCTAATCAGCCATCACTGGCCTGTCCTACTGTGGCAAAAGCAATGAGTCGTAATAAATTTCTCAAAATCGAATCAAAATTAAAACTTTCGAAACCTGAAGATCAGAATTATGATGACAGAGCTTGGAGAGTACGTGGTATTTTCGAAATTTCCAAGAGGAATGCTTTGCAATTTGGTTTTTTCTCTACCGCTTTGTCGATAGGTGGAATGATGGTGAAGTTTCACGGAAAAACCATTTTGTTCCAGTTTATGAAAGATGAGCCCGCGCGCTTCGGCATCAAAATGTGGAGCATTTGTAACTCAGAGGGATATCTGTTCGATTGTGAGATTTATTGTGGCAAGGGGTTGAATATTTATTCTTCTGATAAACAAGTAAAACTATCCAAATGTCCCTTAGGAAGTCGTGTCGTTATGCAGATGATCCAAAAGCTACTTGTTGATGTTGTTCCACGGAGAATAATTTAATATCATTCATATTCTGATAACTTTTTTTGTAGTCCAGACTTACTGATCCATTTGCAAACAGTCGGCTTGAGAGCACTGGTACCGTGAAGGGAAACAGAGTAAATACCGATAATGAATTGAATAAAAAAGTAATAAGAGGAACATCCTCAATCAAACACGAAGAAAAAAGCGGTTTGAACTATATCACAATCATGGATTCAAAACCAGTATCTTTGCTTTCCGCCGCGGCAGGTGTAACTCCAATGTCAACAGTCAAAAGATATTCGAAAGAATCGAGAACTAAAAACGATATTCCATTTCCCAGAGCTTTCTCACAATATAATAAATACATGGGTGATGTCGATCTACATGATGGACATTGTAGTAATTTGATGCCATGCATAAGAGCAAAAAGATGGACTTGGGCCATTTTTCTTCGACTAATCCAATCATCGATAACAAATGCCCTTGTAATCCATAATTTATCAAATCGTGACAAAAAAATTGGATCTGAGGAGATGGCTGTAGAACTTGCTGATTTTTATTTCGCAAAAGTTATCAAAGGGAAAGAAGTCCATGAAATTGTTACTGGTAATGCAAGAAGAAATTGTAGAAATTATAAAAAAATGTGGGATGAGGACATATAAAATGTGTACAATTTGCAATTCTTACTTTTGCAATTCCTGCCTTACATCGACCTGTAGTGCAACATAAAACTCCATCGTAATGTATAAAAAAAACACAAGAAAAACAAAAAAATTTCAAAAATTGAGAAACTACCAAAAAATTTTTAAAATTGGAAAAAAAAGGAGAGAAGGGTCTTTTTATACATTCACCTCCACGTGGGAAGGACCGGACAACGACAACAAAATTCGACGGCTAAAGAATGTATACACATGGAGTCAATGAAACAGTTGACGATAAGAGGTGTTGGTTAACGTTTCCAAAAGATTTTCAATAATCGATTCACTACATGAAAACATATATAAATGAAACATGTTCACCAAAAATAACGTGTTACATCCCATTTGAAATATGTTATAAGAGACATATTCAAAGATGCCAAACTATAAAAAAAACCGCAGGATAGTGGACAAAAACTTCAAGAATTTTTTATTAGAGAACGATGGGCTTTAGGGAAAAATGTGACTGAACAAAAAGTTCTTAGAATTGATCAAAGAACATGCTCAAATTTTTTCAGAATTTTTTGACGCTTTTTTTGAATTTTCAAATTTTTGCGATTTTGGAAATTCAAAAGTTGTCAAAAAATTATGAAAAAATTTGAGCGTGTTTTTTGATCAATGCTAAGAACTTTTTGTGCAGTAAAATTTTTGCCTCAAGTCCATCGGTTTCGAATGAAAAACTCTTGAAGTTTTTGACATTTTTTCCACGTTCAAGCCGCCATTTTGGTTGTTTCCACATGAGTTTTTCCAATCGTCCAAGGCATAAATTGAAGTTTGAAGTAAATTGACGCGGTTTCTGTAGTTACAAGAAGAATTATGACACGATTCCAATGTGAAAACATGAGATGAAGAAAAAAAGAAGTTTTAAAATTCACGTTTTCTCGGAAAAAAACCTGTATATCTTGTGACAGGTGCATTTCTCGAAAAAACTAATATCAGATCCTGAGAGATCAGTCAATTCTCCATCGAAACTGGTTTGTCTGGAATTTTTCATAATCCTTTCTCTTAGAAAGTACAGCCGTTGAAAAATGCAACGAAAAAATGTCATTTTGGGACTTAATGGGTTAATAAAATGCAATGAGGTAAGTTCGTCCTTCTCGCACACTTTTTCCTATGTACTACGTATTCGAATATACTTGTGTGTGTGTGTGTGTGTGTGTGTATAAATACAGGGTGGGGCATTTAAAGTGTCGCGGGCGTTTTTTCCGAAAATAAAATGAGATACGAGAAAATTTTTCGGACAAAAATTGTAGGGTATCGAGGGGGACATCCGATGGTGGCCTTGGCTTCGACCTCAAATCTCATCTTCAAGGGCATTCTGAGGTCAACTCTTGTTTTTCAAATAGCATCTCATATTTTTTACTGCAGATTTGGATTCTAGGTCAAAAACCAAGAAACTTTTGTCTGAACTATTTTTCTGAAATCCGCAAAGATGGCGCTCTAATCGATATTGTTTCATACTCGAAAACGAAGGGTCTTGGAGGAGAATGTTTCGGACAAAAGTTGTCTGATTCCAAGGGGGACCCCTTGAACTGAAACGGAGGTGATGGGGTATAATAGACAAAACACAACACATTTCAATCGTCTACATTACTTGGATAATTTTAATGCAGTAGATGCTCAAAATGATGGCCTTCGACTTCAATACACATTTCAAAACGTGTTACAAAAGATTGCTGAACTCGTGCTAAAATATCTTCATTGATGCTCGCGCATGCATTGATGATTCGTTGACGCATATTCTCATGTGTAGTCGGTGCTTGTTGATAAACTGTATCTTTTATGTATCCCCATAAAAAAAAATCTGGAGAAGTAAGATCCGGAGAACGGGCAGGCCAATGAACTGGTCCACGACGTCCTATCCATCGTCCAGGATGATCTCTGTCCAATATTTCTCGAGCTGTGACTGCATAATGGGATGGACAACCATCGTGTTGATACCACATATTCAATCGTTCCTGAATAGGTATGTCTTCAAGTAATGTTGGAAGTACTTGATCTAAGAAATGTCTGTACTTCTCTCCATTTAGCGTATCTGCAATGAAGTACGGTCCAATTACTCGAGATCGAAAAATACCACACCAAACATTCACAGCCCATTGTCTTTGATGCTCTACTTGACGTAACCATCTTGGATTTTCTGTCGCCCAGTAATGCATATTATGTCGATTTACTTGACCATGATTGGTGAACGTCGACTCATCAGAAAATAATATGTTGATGAAGTTGTTATTGTGCATTTGCGCTAGACCCCATCGACAAAACTGTACACGATTTTCGAAATCATCACCGTGAAGGTCTTGATGCAAACAAATGTGATACGGATGGAATTTGTGACGTTTCAGTATTCGAAGAACACTTCTTCGAGAAATTCCCGAATGGAGTTCAATTTCACGAGAGCTCACGTGTGGATTATTGGCTACTGCAGCTAGTACATTAACTTCCGCATTTTCTCCGCTAACAGTTCTCATTTGATGTCGTTTTTCCCTTGTAACACTTCCCGTTTCTGAGAATAATTTTGTAATGCATTGAAAATACCTAATGGATGGCGTTGTTCTTTCAGGAAATCGTTCTGCATACAAGTCATATGCTTGTCTGGGGTTCTTATGCACTTCACCGTAAATGTAGATCATATCGATCTTTTCAGAAACCGTGTATCGGATATCCATGATTTTCAATTTGTCATAAACCAAGTAATAATCAAATGTAACTGACAAACTGACTTTCAAAATCGTGAATTTTCACTGAACCCCGTCGTTTGTTTACATCGCGTGAGCTTTGAATGGTGGTAATGTAGACGATTGAAATGTGTTGTGTATTGACAACTTTTGTACGAAACATTCTTTTGCAAGACCCTTCGTTTTCGAGTTATTCGAATGTCAGATCCAAAATGGAACAATATCGATTAGAGCGCCATTTTTACGGATTTCAGGAAAATGATTCAGACAAAAGCGTCTTGGTTTTTGACCTAGAATCCAAATCTGCAGTGAAAAATATGAGATGCTATTCAAAAAACAAGAGTTGATCTCAGAATGCCCTTGAAGATGAGATTTGAGGTCAAAGCCAAGGCCACCATCGGATGTCCCCCTCGGTACCCTACAACTTTTGTCCGAAAAATTTTCTCGTATCTCACTTTATTTTTGGAAAAAACGCCCGCGACACTTTAAATGCCTCACCCTGGATATATAGGGTGTCCATTTCAATCTGTCACTTAGAATATCTCGGAAACGAATAGATTCAGAAGAAAATGTTCCGGGAAAAAAATGTAAGAATCTGAGGGGGACATCCGATGGTGAACTTGGCTTTGACCTCAGATCCCACTTTCAAGGTCATTTTGAGGTGAACTCATGTTTTTCGAATGGAATCCCCTATTTTTTACTACCGGTGTAGATTCTACGCTGAAAACCAAGGAACTTTTGTCTCAAACGTTTTTCCGAAATCCCCATAAATGGCGCTCTAATTGATGAGGAAATGAGAATTCTCAAACCCTCGGATTGTATTCTGTCTAACATAATGCTCAACTCTTGAGTGTTTCTCATCTCCCGCAAATTGCCGTCGGCATCAGCGTTACCCAATGTGCACCACAAGGAGGTTGCGCGATCGGACTTTACACATCATTGTGGCCCTGAAAAGGGCCGATTGCCTGAACTGGAGGTGTATCTTCGGGGACGCATTAGGCATTCAAAAAATGTTCAAAATGAGCGCAGTTTTGCCTTTGACAAAGCGCTATTCTTTTATGAAAGTTTTCTACAGTTGCTTGCAACGTAGCAGGTGTTATTGCTGTGCATGCTCTTCTTATTCGATCTTTCATGTCATCGCGTGTTGTTGGAGGTTCACGGAATACAACATTTTCTATGTCACCCCACAAGAAAAAATAGGGCGACGTCAGATCTGGTGACCTAGGTGGCCATCGCACAGGTCCTCCACGGCCAATCCACCTTCTGGGAAACTTCTCGTCCAGAAATTTTCGAAAAATTCGCATGTAATGAGGAGGTGCTCCATCCTGTTGGAACCACATCCTTGATCTCACGTCAAGACTTACGTCTTCCATAAGAGCAGAGAGTTCAAAATGCAAAAAACGAAGATACTCCGCGCCAGTCAGGTTTCCTCCGAAAAAACACGGCCCTATGATCCTGGAATCTACAATTTCGCACCAAACGTTCACACTCCAACGGTGTTCATGATTTATTGTACGGACCCAGTAAGGATTCTGAGCCCTCCAATAATGGCAATTGTGCCTATTGAGGATTCCAACATTGTGAAATATTGCCTCATCAGAGAACATAACGTGATGAGAGAAAGTAGGATCTTCTTCAATTCTCCGTTGGGCCCACGTGCAGAAGTTCAATCTTGTTATGAAATCCTCAGCTGTTAGAAATTGCACCAAAGTGATATGGTACGGATGATAATCCAACGATTTCAAGATACGCTGAGCTGTGGATCGAGGAATCCCGGTCATTTCCTCAATATCCCGGAGACTGATATGAGGATTAATATGAATTAATGCCAGCACAGCCAGCGATCTCACATCAGGATCATTGTCGTCCGCATAAACTTTCTTGTTCCTCTGTCGTTTGAGGAGACCTTGACGAGCACGTCGTTCAAGAAATCGAATCGTAATGCGATTTGGACACCTCCGATCCGGAAAACGACGTTGAAACGTTCTCACAGCTTCAACATAATTCCCCCGCGCTTCACCAAGACACAACAAGACGTCAACAATATCGTTTGGCGCGTAATCAGACATGATATTTAGAAATGTGTTTCCTCCAAATGATAACAGAGAACTGAGCCGTTTGGGAATGCTAAATTTCTAAGGTATCCACACGTGAATCAAAACAATGACAATTTCCAAGAACAAAACCAAAACAAAACACAACCGACGGCAATTTCCGGGAGATGAGAAACACTCAAGAGTTGGACATTATGTTGGACAGAATACAATCCGAGGGTTTGAGAATTCTCATTTTCTCACCAATTAGAGCGCCATATATGGGGATTTCGAAAAAGCGTTTGAGACAAAAGTTCCTTGGTTCTCAGCGTAGAATCTAAACCGGTAGTGAGAGATAGGGGATTCCATTTGAAAAACATGAGTTGACCTCAGAATGACCTTGAAAGTGGGATCTGAGGTCAAAGCCAAGTTCACCATCGGATGTCCCCCTCAGATTCTTACATTTTTTCCCCGGAACATTTTCTTCTGAATCTATTCGTTTTCGAGATATTCTCAGTGATAGATTGAAATGGGACACCCCGTATATATATATATATATATATATATATATATATATTTAGGTAGGAATAATATATATATATACATATAGGTATTCATGCGTATGTACATTTGCTGCATGATTCATCGGTCCTGCAAGGGTTTCGCTTGGGGCATTTATTGCACGGCGCGACATTGTGTCGGCTGTTGGGGTACCGGTTGGCGCGAGGCCCATTGTTCATTATTTGAAAAAACGGGACTTGGTCATCGAGATACTGTTTGGGTTCTTTGAAGAAAGAAGAGATTTATTTAGGTAGTTTGCAAACTTGTTTGATATTCTGGAAACTTTGAGGGTTTGATATTGTTTCGAGTTCTTCTCGAGTTTATTTGGAATTTGTCAGGGTGTGTAATTGTAGGTTTGAAATATTGATGTTTTCTCTAAAATCTTATTAGTTAATGGTCTTAAAGAAAAAGGGAAAAATTTTATGCAATTTTTATAAAATATACAGGGTATATTACAAATAAAGAGGGAATTGAAGCAAAGAAAGCGTATAAAATTCGTGAAACCGAAATAAAAAAATTGCACCCCGTAGCAAGGATCGAACCGATGACTTTCAATACTAGCAGACGAGGGTTTTATCCACTGAACCATGAATCGTCGTCGGAATGAGCTGCTCATAGATATTATTATGAGTCAGAATAGGTATGATTCGCACACGCTCAATGTAACCCACTATCACTTCACGTGAAGCGTGTGTGAAACGGAATCGAGAGCTCATGAAGCGTATATGGAACGTATGATTTCATCACTTCGCAGCAAGTGAGCATTACACACTTCAGGAAGAAGGAATTGAAATGTTTTCCCTCCGTATGCACTTCCTTCGCGCTTCGTGTATACGCTTCATTTTCACCAGGGCAGGTGCACACACATGAATACATACACACAAACAGACATTTTTGGGAATCGCGTTTTCTCGATGTTCTAAGAATAGTCATGATTTCAAATTGGAAAATGATGGGATGTTTAATTTCTTCTCGAAGTTCCCCGTTTTCTAATTTGATGAATGATACTAAACTCAAAGAAAATCGCTAAAAATGCTCCTAATACAAATGATAAGCTCAATTTTTCTAGACGAGAAATTATCACATTTTAGCTGTAAAATATGCCCTTGGGATATAATCATTTTGATATGGGTTATCCTTTATACAGGGTCTCCCAGAAAACATTTCCCTCCTTCAACCAGCGTATTCTAAGCGTTGAGCGTCGAGCGATTTTCACAGGTTTCAAAATACAGCATCGAAACTAAAAACTGTTTACTGTTGACGCTATTCAAAATCATAATTCAGTTTCAACACAATGAATGAATATTCAATCATTCTCAAAAGTCCAGAACAAAAAAAAGCACTTACCTCAAACAATTGTCATATTCTTCCTTCCGCAGACAATGAAATAGTCAAATAATCACTTTCAGCTCCTAAATCCAGCGTTGAGCATCATCATGAAGCTTGAGCGTTGAACTTTAGAACTTGTGAAAATCGCTTGTCGCTCGACGCCAATGCTCGTATGAAATTACAACCTGAGAGAAAACTGAACAACTTCTTCATTCATCATTTTTTGATCTGAGGCTCAGTTTCAGAGTTGACTTCAATCGATCGGAGAAGCTACATACGTCCACTCACTTATCATTGGAGTAACCGATGTCCTTGCTACCTGAATGATCAACTTATTTTGTTCATACCTTTAAAACTGGGCCTCAGATCAAAAAATGGTCACAGGAAAAGTCGTTCAGTATTCTCTCAGCAATACACTGGTAAAAGACGGGTGGCAATTCTTCGCAACACCCTATATAGTAGTATCACAAATTTTCAAGAAAAAACGACATGCGGCGCGTGCGAAGCACGCGCGTGCCATGCTAGTGATATAAAAGGAGCGATATTATTACTATGAAAAACTAGGAATATCTCACAATGTATGACAAAACTTCCATGAATGTACCAGAATCGAAAATTCCATCGCAATAAGTGGTTCCTGATTTCAATATTGGAGTATTGCAACTCCCGATCATTTCCAGGGGTTATACACAATCAAGATTTCCAAAAAATAGATTCTTCATTCCATTTCCGTAATTCACACATATTTGAGTGTGCACAAAAAGAATTCCAAGACAACCTGAGAAATATTTTCGAAGTTACACGGACATTTATAAAAAATTTGTAATGAGCTACCCACTATGTGTAATGAGCTTCCGAAACTTTCCTAATAGAAATTCCTAATCATTGACGAGTTTTTTGATGCTTAAGTAGCTCCAAATTGGACACTTGCGAGTTGCGAGGGTTCATCTTACTTTTAATTCTCTCGGCGGTCTTTCCTTTTCCCTTCTTTTTTTCTTCTCTTGATGGACATTTTCCTTCAGCTATCTGTTGCTTTTCAATAATTCAGCTTGTTTTATGTTCTTGTATTCCCCTCCATCGTTGGGACGTAATCGCAAAAGGCACTCTCTTTTTTACCGCTTTTCGTTCTTTCCCTTCTCCTCTGTTATCAAATTTGGGCCAATGCAAGTGTTTATTCCAAATTTCTTCTGTTGAGTGATTTCTTTCGTTTGCGGAACGAATCACCACATTGCTCAATATTTTTGGTTCTTTTCGTATCCCAACAAGTGTATTGTTTTTTGTTGAAATTGTCTGATCTGCCGCATTGCAATTTTTTTCAATGTCATTTCCATTATTCATACCTATACGCATCTCATTCAATGAGTCTGTATGGCTTTCTGTGGACTGCTCCTTCGTAATTTCCTTATTATAAATTGTATCTATTTTTGGAGACGTTTCATTGAACAAAATATTGGATATGTCATTGGTTCACTTGAAGCATTTGTGAACTGTATCATAGGAGTTACTGCATTGTTAGCAGATATCTGAATAAGCTAATGAGTTGAGTCTTCCACGATACTGGATCCATCGAGAATTCGTAATGCTGTTGCAATATCGGTGAGAGAAAACGAAACGTCATCTCCTTTACATTCAATAGGTATTCATTCGAGTATTTCAAATTCACCTAGACATTGAGAATCTTCAATTTTTTGTATCTGGTTTGTTGCACCACCAATATTCAAATTAGAACCCTTGTTCAATTGATTCTCCTCATTCACATGAGTAAGATCCAGATCCTCTGATCTCTCGATGCACGCAGTTTCTAAACTTTGTATAGAATATCATTGCAGTTGTTGGATCCAGTTGCAGCGAGTTCATTTGTTTCGCCCGGTCCTAAAATATACTCTATCACTTTTCTCGTTGTTGCGTGTTCATCCGGAGTTGGAGTACTCTCTAGTAAAATACTTGAACTTTGTACATTTTTGTGTCGATCTGAGATGCATTTTGAGTAATTGATCGCATCAGGATTGAATGGAAATAATCCACATGCTCTGAAACCGTTCAGAATTGTTTCTTTCTTCGCCGATTCATCAAATGCTGTTTTGAACAACGAAACGAAGTTTGCTCATGGAATGGCTTTACTTGGCTTTTCTTTCCTTCATAACAACAAGCAGTCTTCTTCCAGCTAGCTTTCAGTGGCCTAAAAATCGAGACGTCGCATGATTGCATGATATGAGTAGAATTTGGAGGGGGGCAATATAAGATAATTTGTTTCTCAGTACAAAATGTGCTCAGCTCGAAACTCAAATGTGATTTGTGTCCATCAAGGAAAGGAATGACGGGAAACTTTATGTTCTTCCTCAGAAGGCACGGATAGAATGCATTGGTTATATATTCGTAAAAGGTACTTGATACCATCCATCCAGAATCGGAACGACCAATAGCCCATCCTTCTGGAACTGATCGAACAAGGTGGCTGGGAATTCTTTTGTAAGGAAATATTACCATAGGAGGTGGCACTTCCCCGTGAGCAGAATATGTGCACAATACTGTAATCGATTCTTTTTCTGGGCTGCTCGCAATTTCATGGAAATTTTGAAATCCCTTTAGTCCTAGTACACCACCCGTTTGCGGACATGTGTGTCCTCCTGTTTCGTCAAAATTAAATATACGATTACCATCTTGGAGTACGTCCATCATATGCCCTTCTCCAACAAATTTTGTTACTTTAGCGAACCAAGCTCGTAATCTTTCTTAAGTGACAGTTGCTCTAGCTTTGGAAATGATTTCAGCATTTCGTTCATCTATCTGCGGTTTTCGTTTAAGGAACAGTGACAACCATTTTTTTCCCCGGTCTGTTATCAACAAACACAGTGTTTTGCCCATCTTCCTTCAAAATAACTTGTACAGCATCTTTCGCCACTTCAGGATGTATTGGGAACCTGCTCTGGCTTTATTAATAATCCATTCTTCCAATCTCGATTCTTCATTTGCCGTTAATACAGTTTCAGGACCCATTCTTCGAATTATAGGTACTTTCCCCGAGATTTTGTTATGAAGTGTACCTTTTGGTATTCCATACTTGGCTGATGCTCCAGACAATGTTTCCGATTCATTCTGGATTTCATTCAAGGCGTTTTGTAAGTCGTCTTCGGCGTATTAAAATCTGCCATAGGGTCTTTTTGCTTTTGCTGAGCTACTCATAATCTATGGAGAATTGGATGGAATCAAACATGATATTCACAGATCCCTTAGATCACTGAGTAATCTTAAAGAATAATCACTGCCATAATTTTTATAGCATAATGACATAGATTCAAAATATTTGTTGTCACTTGTGTCATTGTATTTTCAATGAAACAAAACACAACAGGAAGATATCCACTGTATGAATGTGATATACAATTCAGTATTCATTGAGGTAGTATAACAAAAATCATTTCCATTCAAATAAAGATATTCAATCACATAACTTTTCAGTACACGGAAAGAAGAAAACAGCACTGGTTACTGTCCATAACAGCAATCAGTTGAAAAACAAATGAAAACACGCTTGAATGATAGAGGTTAGCGCGATCACAGTGAAGGGTACTGCAGTGAAATTCGTCAATGCTGCTTGGACATTAACGGTTACTGGGAGACGCAGTAATGAACGGCGTGAATTTGATTCTTCATTTTTTTTCAATGAATTACTGCGATTCACAGTAGCCATTGCTGTTTTCTTTTTTCCGTGTAGGATTGAATGTGGTTCATCTACTGGCTTTAGGAAATCCAATGAATGAACGATGTGAATGAATGAACGATGTGGTTCATTCACATAATTTGGGAAACCCATGAATGAACAGTACCGTTTATTCACTAGAAAACTGCATCTACAAGATCTAGTAATTGAACTCTGCTAATTTGTGAGCAGGGATGAGGATTAAATCCGAGCGGCAATATAACTCCTGAAGCGCTCGCGATCAAAACACGTATCGATCGTAAGAAGAACTTTCGGTCGATGAGTAAAAGGTTTCTGGCTCTTTAAGTATTCGATACCTGCGGGATGAGGATTTGCGAAGAGTGCTGTATGTTTGCTCGTATGTAGAGCTAATCATATGAAGAGCCGGTTACCTGAACTCTCACAAAGGATCGCTCTTTCTGCGATCCGAATGTGTGAGGATTCATACCTGCTGGATACTCCAAAGAGCGATCCCTCGAAGAGCGAGGACACTTTAGATCCCGAGCGAGCAACTCTTTTGAGGAGTTAAACCTCCGGGCTCTCGCATACTTCAACTCCTTGAGCGATCGAATCGTAGAAAGAGCGAAGGATTCGATCAAGGAGTTAAACTCCTGATCGAAAAGGAGTTTCACTCGTGTCAGAGAATAGTCCATCAGCTGAATATGAGAATGCGTATGGAAATTATGTCCGTGGGTTCTATGAATGGGAGTCTGAATTTTTTTGGTCGTAGAATCCGAATTTGAAACTATTGTCGTAAGATTCGTGATCCGTGTTTTTTTATAAACAATTGAATTTTTATAACGCATCGACGGTCAAACTATTGTTTTTATCGGAAAATTGTTCAGACGACAATTATTCATTTCTCATCGGAGAATACACTTTATCTGAACTATTTTTTCGATTTCTGGATTGTTTATTCGAATGCATTTTTTAAATAAATGATTAGGTCGCCGGAACTGGATCTTTTAACGGCGGTTTGAGTGTAGTTGGTCGGAGAATCTAGATTATTGGATGCCTTTTTGGGAATTCATAGCCCGTGTTTTGTTATAAACAATTGAATTGTTTATAACGCATTGACGGTCAAACCATTGTTTTTATCGGAAAATTGTGAAAATGAAAATTATTCATTTCTCATCGGAGAATACACTTTGTCTGAACTATTTCTCCGATTTCTCAATTGTTTATCTAAATGCATTTTTTAAATAAATAATTAGGTCGCCGGAACTGGATCTTTCAACGGCGGTTTGAGTGTAATTGGTCGGAGAATCTAGATTATTGGATGACTTTTTGGGAATTTATAGCCCGTGTTTTGTTATAAACAATTGAATTGTTCAGATCACGAATCTTACGACAATAATTCCAAATTCGGATTCTACGACCAAAAAAATTCAGACCCCCATCCACAGAACCCATGGACATAATTTCCATACGCACTCTCATATTCAGCTGATGGACTATCCTCTGACACGAGTAAAACTCTTTTTCGATCAGGAGTTTAACTCCTTGATCGAATCCTTCGATCTTTCAACGATTCGATCGCTTAAGGAGTTAAAGTATCCGCTCGCTCTTCGGCTCGACTCCCGAGTTGAGTTAAAGTCCCAACTCGTTGAAGAGTTTAACTCGTGATTCGAGCCGCTCGCATGGTCTTAGGATTCGATCGCTCAAGGATCTAAAGTATACGACCGCTCTCAGATACAACTCGGGAGCGGATTCGTTGTATTAGAACCTGCTTCGACTCTCATTCGGATTCAATCCTTAGTACTTGTTACCTGCTCCTATCCCGAGCGGATCACCATTATGAATTCCGAGGGTCGCTCGCTCTACGATGCGAACTCGAAAAGATCAAAACTTTTGCTCTACATCCCTGTTTGTGAGTAATTTCAGGTTCTATGTGGTGAAATGCATACGAAATGAAAAATTCGATTCATAATCCACTCACAGTAACAACTACTTGATATTATTGACATTTTTGTGTCAAAAATATATCCTCAAAGTGAGAGAAAAAGTGGCCATACTTACTATTTTGTGTAAAGCGAGACACACTCTCCACGGAAACGATTCACAATTCAATTGCACGAACAAATGATAAATGTGTGACTAGTGGCGCTGCTCCGTGATATAATAAAATACGAACTTCATTCGAAAAAATGCGGGGATAATATAATTAGACCCTGTTTTCTCAATAAAACAAGGTTCCGTTCATTCAATGGTGACTGTTAACTCACTGGTGCACTGACCCTACCACTATAAAACCTGATAAAACCTTGTGAGAATAAATCAGATCCTATACTGGTAGTTGACAATTTGGCAAAACAAGAACTCTATTTTTCATTCCTCTATTCCCAAATAACGCTATTCCTAAATATTCACATCCTCACATGAGTCTATCCCCAAATATAACTATATTATGTTATATTAATTTTGGAGTAATCATTAATTATGATGAAACAATTTCATGATTCATAACATTTATAATATTTGATGTTATGAGCAAAATGATTCTTTTGGAATTTTATCTACCTCTATCATAAGTTTTTTCAGAGAATTGAATTTAATTCGAGTTGAAGTTGTTCTGGAGTAAGAACTTAATCAATATCCATCCAATTCTGATATGAATGAGTATAGTTTTTAAAGCTTCGTCTACAGAGACGGTCAATTTGAATTGGCAATCTATCTACATATATATTAGGATGGAGCGAGAAACACTTTTTTTCAAAATTGAACTTTCCTGACCTTCAGGAAGTTACTAAATCACCTGAGAATATTCTCTCTAAACCGCAGCGAGAAATATTAACATTTCGAAGTTCCACACTGCAGTTGAAGTTTTATCATTGGATTCAATCAAATTCCTGTTGGTTTGAAAATAAAATCCCACTCTTCCGTCATGAAAATCACTAATTCAATCCTGACCTACTTTAGTATGTTCGGCGTTCCATAAATTTAAACAGGCATGCATTATTTCCTACATCACGTATTGTACAACAAATCTTGTTGTATAATTGAAGCGCATGTGTGTTACATAGAATTCTGAACTTCCTGATTTGAGCAAGATCCAATCACAAGTTGCGAGGAAATCAGGATTCATCACAGTTTGAACTACATGTGTAGTACAAATGCAGGTCATATCTGTGTGTTATCTTCCCGTCAAGACGTGATGCAAATGAAATACAAATGAACGTCATGTGGCTATCTGGGAACTTTCAAGATATACAATTTGCCATTGGGTATTCCTTATGGGAAAAGAGTGTTGGTTCCAATACTTCTCGTGGAAATAGTATTTAGGAGTATCGAGTCCCGGAACTATATAGCATACATCGCGTTGACAATTTACATGAGAATTCCATGTGTAGGATCGAGTGTATGTAGTATCGATCTGATCGACGTTTTGTGGGAAACCCTTATGAAGGATCGCAGCTATGTAGCAACACACTCATTCAGGATCTAGGCATCTGTACAAAAGAATGACATATGTAGGATCTAGCATATGTAGCATCGAGGTTATATAGGATCGCGGCTATGTAGTAACGCACTTATGCAGTATCGAGCTGATCGATATTTCATTATTAAAATCCTCATTAAGCAACGCGCTTATGTAACATCGAGGCATCTGTTTCATATGTAGGATCGAGCATATGTAGTATCAAGTCGATCGACGTTTGGTGAAAAAATCCTTAGAGAGGATAGCAGCTATGGTGAAAAAATCCTTAGGGAGGATAGCAGCTATGGTGAAAAAATCCTTAGGGAGGATAGCAGCTATGTGGCAACGAACGCATGCAGCATCGAGGCGCCTGTACCATATGTAGCATCGCACTCCTGTACCCTGGTAAAGACGCGGATTGATTTGGATAAAAATTTGCCGATGGATACCACCAAAATAGGATTGGAACGAACAGAAGTGAATTGTATTTCTATCCGTTCCAATCCTATTTTCATATCCTCCTGCAAATTTTTGTCCGAATCTATCTGCGTTTTTCCCAGGGTAGCATCGGAACACCTCGGCATAATATGTAGGATCGCCGTTATGTAGCATCGACGGCGACTCGTAGATATGTCAAATAGAGGGGAAGATGGACAGTTTCTGAACGAAAAGGAAATGGAGAATTTCTCTTGAGTACAGCCCTCTTTAATAAATGTTTACGAATCCTTCTAGAGATTGGGGATCGGCGATACTGTATCGATATGTGGAAATATCGATATCAAGATGCTAAAATACCGATATATTATATCGATACTTCATTAGCCTGATATTTTGGTACATTGATAACCACATATGAATATCGAGTTTCGATACAGGCAGAGTGAAGATGCATGTACGCACGGACTGTAAAAAATGCACGGAGAAAAGAGATCTTCAAAAAATAGTCAAGTTCGCTGACATATGTATATAAGCATAGCCCCGACATGTGACATAGCAAATTATATCACGTTAAATATTGATTTGTAGCTCATGAAATTCGAATTCAGTGATGGAATTTACAGAATTGTCAATTCTCATAGGGATTCATAAGAGTACTAAGTGACGTTACATTTTGTAATACTTTCCATCTCATAACCAATAAATTACGTAGCTCATTTTACTTAAAACACGTGAGAAATATTTATTGCTATATCAAATATTGAACTCTACTATTTTTTAAGGGGACAATTTTTTGCATGTGGACTGCTGAATTCGTTTTGAAATCAAACATTGATATACATTTGTTCATTCCGATGAATAGGTCATAAATGGCGAAGAACTACCCAAACAGACACGAAGATATCTTTTAGAATTCTAAAAGATATCTTCCAGAAGTACAAGAAGTCTTGAATAATTTTCTAAAAGATATCTTTTCGTATTCGAAAAGATTTCTTATGCAACATGAATAGATTTCTAAAAGATGTCTCGGAGACTTCTCTAAGATATCTTTAAGAAGAAATTAAGAAATCTAAAAGAGTTCTTCAAGATTTATTAAAGATGTCTTAAAAAATTCATAAAAATATTTCGGAAGAAGCTTGAATTTATTCATAAAAAAAAATTCCAACCTCTCCTTCTTCCTTCTCCCCCTCCTCCTTCTCCGCCCGCCATATTCGTCTTTGTCGCTCACGCACTCCTATGAAGTTCATTTTATCTCAATCCTTGAGGTTGCGGGAATCGAACCCGCGCATCTTACGATGTACTTACGCTTCAGTGATCTGAGCTATAGAAACAGCTTGGTTTCGATACTTATGATTGTCAATATAACACATTTTCAGAGTAAAAGTGATCTTTTGAAAAAACTGTTATTATGTAAACAAATGTCAGATAAGTTGGTCGTGGATACCACAGATCCTTCCTAAATTATTTCTATCCCAACGTTATTGAAGAATAGCTTATTATTGAGAATTTTTTTGAATTTACTCGAAGGCTGTACATAAAATTGAGCGTGAAAAGTTCAGTAATTTGTAAAATATTTGTGTCCTGAAGATTCGTTAATTCCTGCGCGGGTATTAAAAGGTTACAAAATCTTAATTTTTGAACAAATTATTCAGTCAATTTGTAAGAATGAAAATCAATTGATTATTTTTCATGTCCCATGTAATTTATGGTAATGAAGGGAATTCCCTGTGCTTGTAATTTGACAGATGATTTTTTATTGCTAAAACCCTTAGGCTCCATTTATAACTACATATATATATTGTTCAATAAAGTGATGTAGAAATACTCTTTGGAAGCAAATCACAGTCAAGTATGCATCGTGCCAGTAGTTCATTTTGATCAGAGGAAGGAAATTCACTGCGCTTCCAATATAAGTGTAAGATAATATCATTAACGATTCAAGTCATACTCATTCGCAGACAATTTATTCCAACAAACTTACAGTTCATTTCATATTATGCACATTGTTTGAGTGAGGAAGTCATTTCACGTCACTTATCAAGAAACACTCCACTTCACTTTGAGTGATTAAGGTAACTCAATCAGAAGCTCATATATATAAGTGAGCAAAATGATAATGAATGCCAATGATACACGAACTTCACTTTGAAGCATTGAAAAAAACCGTGACCGCTCTTTTCTTTGGATAATATAAATGAAAGAGATCTATGTGACTTTTACATACCATAAATATGATTCCACAAAAGTCTTCTTTGGGATTTGATTTTGATGAAAAACAGGGACACTTGAAGAATCATGACGATACATTCATAACTTGTAATATTTTCTAGTTCACTTCTTACACATAACATGATGTGAATAATTTTTCAATGGAAAGCACAAAATAATGAATTTAAACCAAAATATAATCTTATCAAAAAAATCACATTGATTTATCACTGTTATAAAGAATTTTATGTTTCATGAGATACAAAACAAAAACAAATTCCAAAAGTAGGGTTATGTCTTTATGTTATGTTTATTGAAATCACTTTTCTAAGCACTGTCAATTCTATCACTTATATTTTACGGGAATGAATTTTGACAATTTTTCAGCGCGATGATTCCGATATGTAAAAGTACGAAGAATGTGTAGTTTAAATGTAGCGGGTCAACTTTCGTGGTACAACCGCCAGGGGACTGGTGGAACTGTTTACTAGCAAATTTCTATCAAATAAGCTCTGAATTTCAAAGTGCGGAATAGCTACGTTGGCAAGGTCTGAGGTTTCGGTAGGTTAGGTAGGTAGGTAGAGCAGGTTCGGTTCCCCGTTAGGTTAAAAACTTTTCACCATCGCCAACAAAGTTATTCCAGACATTAATGATTAATGTGTGTCATATTGCCTTTCTACCAACACATAGTGAAAGCGAAGTTTGATGTTATTTTTTTTTAATCATCTTTGAATAAATCAATAAAAGTAAATTTAGTGAAATTCCACGAAAAGATATGATAAGTTAAAGTTGGTATTTATATAAAATTCCCAGATAGCACAATAGTTTAAAAAGAGGTCTATATGAATACATTGTATCCATTATGAACTCTTTTAGAACTCTTGTGCTATCTGGGATTACTACATCTTTGACTGGCATTTTTCTCCGTGTAACCTCTTCATGTATAGTTTTTTTCAAGTTTTTCACTATTTTTTGATGAGTAACTAGTGAGTATGGCTAGTGAGTGCTTCATCATGTTGAGCGTTACATAACTTACAAGGCCCTTGTAAGTTTCACTTGCAAGGCCCTTACTATGACAAGAGTTGAACTTGCGAGTACCTCGAATTTTACTTGAGACAATTTCTACCAGGGATATCGATACACAATATCGATACTATGAGTCCGTATCGCCGATCCCTACTAGAGATAGAATAACATACCTCCTTGGATGAACTCTTCAACCAATCTGTCAACTATTGCATAAGAAATCCCATGTGGGAAAAATGTCAAAAAATGTATACGATTGTATACATTTTTTGACATTTTTTCTCACATGGGTATGGTAAATTTTCATCAAGCCCTATTTCCACCACCCTCAAAATTTCCCACTTTTCACCAAAAACCGAGGTAAGCTCACTTTCTGACAAAAATCAGACGGAGCTTCTCCGTTCTGCAAACTTCCCTTCTCATCGTCAAAACGGATTTCTCAAACTTGTGCACTGGGTTATTCATCAATATCGCATAATCCATCTTCGTTACGAACTTCGAATTGTGTGACTATTGCAGCACTCGATAGATCCTGACGAGGCATCGACATTCAAAACAAATCGTCTAAGAATCTTCCAATCACTTTACTAGTAAAAAGCAATAACATAAAATTACCACATATGTGTTCCACCAAACGATCAAAACCAACCTCCCAACTGAATCAAAGTTACCTCCCATTTCAATTGTAAATTTATTACATTGAATGAAAAATTTCAAAAATCATTCAAACCTCTAAGCTTTTAAGGAAGAATATGATACATCTTTCACACAAATATACAGGGCGTTTCAGAATTCATCATCCAGATTTCTGTGGTGTTTCCTGCAGTCAAAATGCAATAATTTTCCGTTTGAACACAATTTTTTGAAAGATATGAGCATTGTCAGATTTCCCTCCAAATCCAAATAACTCAACAGCATTGTGTTCTACATTATTGAGCCTAACACCATCCTCTATTTTGGAAAACGCCGAATCTCTGGACAAAGAACTCAATTATCCTATTATTCTTTGTTTCGGAGGAACAACGATTTGAAATTTTCTGGCTTCCGGCCAAACAGAATTCGGCAATTTCAAATTACTATAGCTCCGAAACAAAGAATGAAAGGATAATTGAATTTTTTTCTCACAGATCTGGCGTTTTCCAACTTGGAGAATGGTGTTAGGCTGAATAATTTAGAACAAAACGTTGTCGAGTTATTTGGATTTTAGAAAAATCTGGAAATGCTCATAGCTCAACAACTAAACCACCAACAAATTTTTTTCAAACGGGAAATTATTGCATTTTGATTCCAGAATACACGACAGAAATCCGAGTGATGAATTCTGAGACACCCTGTGGATATGAGAATCCAAATTCCAGTATCTTCCATGGCCAAGACGCAAATTCTCAGGATCTCAAATAAAGTAAATGTATAAATTGAGATGGATACATATTCCATACCGAACTGAATTCAAATTTTCAAAATGATTCCATTGCGTAATTGAATATTCCCATTCCTTTCCTAAATCCCTCTCTCTCTCTCTCTCTCTCTCAAAATTTCAAGCTTGAGTGTTCAAAACTGAAGGAATAGAATGTATGTTTTTTTTTCTCCTGGGAACTCTTCGCGTTATAATCTTAAATACGACTATTGAGGAACCCTCAGAATTACTTCGGAAATGAAAAACCTGTGAACTTCCTACTCCAGTAACTTCTTCGAACAAATTTCCATTAAATTTCATTCTATGGAACCAAGTCCTGATTTGAGAAATACTTTTTTTTCGGTGTACAAGAACTTTGGAATTCTAGTACAAAACCAATACAATTTATACGCAGGGATAATGAGATTTCAGTACACATGTCCAAACTTGAGAATTCCGGTACAAGGACTGAATTCTCAGTTACACTTGTTACATTCTCAGGACAGTGCTGACAAAATCTCTGTTCATATACTAGAATATCCATATTCCAGTACTAGCACTGAAATTTTCCACTCCAGTTGCACGGTAAATTTCCAGTTTTTTTTCACAGTCCAGATCCAAGGAGATCCCATTTGAATCCGATTGGATCTATTCAATCTGCTTGAATTTGATCAAATCCAACCATTTTTTCCTGAGGTTCTTATAGGTATTCTATGAAAATGTATCAAAATTAGATACATTTTCCATAAAAGAAAATTGATTTTTTCTGACATCACTAGTTCAACTGTTCTAAAATGGTGAGGTAGAAAGTACGCGGAATCATTTGTGGATCCGAAAATAATTACTGGAAATTCCTAGCTCTCCTCAGATAGCCACAGATTTCAACGCTCTCGGGTGAATGATCTTCCAGGCACTCGCTACGTTACCGTCTAAAATACGATTCCAATCGTCATTATGCCCAAAACTCAGTACTCAGCTGCAATATTGCATGGGAATAATATGACTTCATTGAAATAATTCAGTTTTTTCATAATGAACTGCGTGGTGTCAAAAACAGGAATCGAAACAAAATATCTGAAATTTTTTACGTGTGTATAGATCGGTAAGTAGGATCGTTCATATTATTCGTCGTTTTATTGAAAATATTATACTCACCATTAAATCGATATCAGACTCATCACTTGATCCAGGTACGTCGATAATTGAAGATTGTGACGCTTTTTGTACAAGAACCCATTTCAGCGATTTTTTTTCATAATATTCTGGCATTTCTAGCACAGGTGGTATCATATTATATGTATCCAATTGTAGATAATTCCTCAGTTGGCGATAATTAGCGATAGGAGGCTGGTCGAGGGAGAAATTGAGGTCAGATGGAAATTTTTCAGGATACAAATACAGATTCGAATAAATGAGCAATTTCATCAGTTTCAGAATTATTATCAAAGATAAGTTAATTTTTTCATCTTTTAAGCCCTGCCTTTTAAATGAAAGTTGTTCAACAAATTCACCGAATAGTATTTGCAATAATTGTATACATGTTCTTTTATCGTTGATATGTTGTCTCAAAACTTCTATTATTTCATCGTCACATGTAAGTGGTAATTTCGATTCCGAATCCGCACATTTTGTGAGAAAGAAAGATTGAGAAGAAACATTTTGACTGCATTGGTTCAGTGCTGAGAGAGGATCATGTGAGCCGACTATATTCACTGATTCTTCCACTTTCTTCTTCATTGATAAATTTGAACTGAAACCTCTTCCCAGAAAGTACTCCATTTTGGGAACCGATTTTAAATCTCCAGCGATTGAATTCTCTCTGAGAGATTTTGTTTTAATTAGAACTTTACCGGATGTATCTGATTGATCTGTCTTCTCGTTTTCTCCTGTTCGCGTGGTTTTGTTACTCTCCTGATTAGAAATTCGTGATTTTTGTTTTTCATCAAAACCTTCAGCTGTCACAGGCCTAGATTTAGTTGTTCGACTGTTATCTTCATCACTCTGCGAGGAAGATGCGATTTCATTCTGCAAAATGCGAAATTTGAAGGATACAGGTTTTTTCAATTTCAATGCTTTGAAAGGTTCCAAACTTGAATTCAAAACAACTGGGATGTAACAAGGTGCTGAATATTTAGATTTCGATGCTTCATCATCTGAGTTCGTTATCTGCCATTCATTTCCATCAAAACTTTGATCTGCCATTGAAGAATTTGGGATTGAGGAAATTGAAACTGATTTCGAATTGCCTCCTTCCGTTCCAGAATTGATAGGCAATACATCTTGATTGTGTTTTCCTACATAATTATTCAAGCCTCCTGATTTTACATGATTTAGGGAGGTGTATGAGATGTCAAGAACAGGTGGTGAATGGGTGTGCTCTGTTGGAGGTGAAATATTCGTATCTCCAAATGAAGGACTATGAAAATTCGAATCGTTTCCTGATTCCACGTCTTCTGGATATAAAATCTCATTCGATGATTGAGAAGATCTAGAACTACCACTAATACTTCGTATGTATTTTTGAGTTTTCATAATGATCGATTGTGTAATAGTTGCCAAGGCAAACTTCTGCCCACAATTATTCGTATCGGGAAGAGATTTATATAAACATGATAAACATTTATCATGGATCTTTCTTGGGAAAATACGTATAGGTTGAATCTTGGATAAAACATCCTCACTTTGAGTTTCACATCTTGCAGAATTGATAAATTTTGTGCTAGGACCTGAAGTTGATCTTGATTTCGAAATAATTGTCATCGAACTGCATGGTTTGATCTCTTCATCTTGGCGAAAACCAACACTCCTAGTCATGTTTCGTGCGTTTTTCAATTCAGGTCTGGATTCATCAGGATCAAACAAATTCATGTTGTTCTTCACAATATCGTTTTCATATTCTTTCTGTTCACCCTTGAATAGTATGGCCTCGAATAGAGGATCGGAATGAATATCCCTTTCCTCAGATTCAAGTAACTTAAGTGAGTTATACGCAGATCCCAATGAATATATCAAACGGTGACGTGGTCCATTCTTCATTTTCAACTTCGAATGTCCCACACATCGTAGTTGGATATTTTCATGCGTCAACATATCTCGAGAATAGAGTTCATTCTTTTCATAAAAATCAAGATAGTCCTGTGATATAGGAATCTGATTCTTTACTTCTAATAAGCATGTCTGATCGTAATCTTTACTCGCTTGAACTAATTCTACCTTTCCACTTATCGTTCCACATGCACGACCATGTGGTTTATTCACGCTGGATTTTTCATATACTCCCATAGCTTGAGGGTGTAAATTATCGATTTTTTCTGGACTTCCATAAATGACTTGACTGAAACCTGGTTGTAAGTCAGTAGTACCTAATTTTGGGATCCGCATTAATGGTTTTCTCACCCCACTGCAATGTTCTCGTTTACCTCCACTGGTACTAATTTCTGGCCGGGAACTCTGTTCTAGTTTTTGAGAAACATCAACTTTTCTTCCAGTTGCAGATGATTGCATGAATTCTACCTCTCCATGCAGCCTGAGATTATCCGGAAGGATCGGATGTGATTCGATTCCCGATCGATTTTTCATTGTTGCAACGTTAGTGGATCTTTTACTGATCAAATATTCTTTGATGTTATGGTCTAAGAGGTGACTTGACGATTCATATCCGTGCATAGGACGAGCATGTTTCAGATGTACCTTTGCATCCAACAAGTTCTGATTTTTTGATGAATTCTGATTCAATTTACGGATACTACTGATTTCCATCAATTTCAACCCTCCATTTATTTCAAGTTGGCTTTTGATATCAGGAATTGTGTCGGAGCATTCTGTTTCTCCATCGATCCATTTGCTGGAGGGAGAGGGTGATGAAACATTGATGGTCGACTGCGGGTGAGTATTTTTTTTAGAAGAGATTTGAGACAACACAGACTTTTTCGAATATTTCGGAAATGAGGGAAATAATCGGTTTTCGAACGATTTTCCAGAAACGAGTGATTCAAATTGAACATTATTCAGAGTGATTTCACACTGTTGTTTTGATATGGAATCTGAGGAAGAGTTAGGAATTGGAGGTAAAAAAGACAGCTGTTGCGTTCGACTTCTTACTTTGATCATCTTTGCTTCTTCATTTTCAAAGATTTCTGTCCAATAATGTTTCATTTTCGAAAATGAAGTATCCCACCTGGAAAAATAAATCTGATTAGGAACAGATTAAAAGCGTTGAATTCAATCCTACTGACAATATAGAATAGAATCAAACATATATAGGATTGTTCAATGCGTTTCCCAATCCACTTTGATTTCTCTTCATTAGCAGGGTTGAAAACTGACCGGTTGCAGTTCAACTCGGCCAGTATTTCAAGTCTAATACCGGGTGTCAGTCGGAGTTCTCAACCAACTTTTTGACAGTCGGTAAGAAATTCTTATCCAATCCAATTTTGGAATAATGGAATTGTAAGATCACCGTCAAGGGCACTTGAATATGAAAAGAAGCATATCAAATTTCAGACCAACTTTTTCCCTGGATGACCTGATTAATACGGAATCCAAATGATGGTAATTGAATATATGTTTGGAATTAGACTCGAATTATGAATTTGAATTCCCTCATGAGTTGTAGATGCTACCCAATGAACATTATGAGGACGAGGACTTGAAGACAACTGGAGGAGCTCTTAAAGAGATCTTAATGGAATCCAATGCGTCGATTTAGGAGATCTTACAGAGCTCTTGTTCAAGACCACTTGATGTTATCTTTATGTTATAAATGTTCTCTTCAAGATAACATGAAGTGATCTAAAACAAGACCTGCACAGGATCTCCTAAGCCGATGCATTGGATGACATAAAGATCTCTCTAAGAGCTCCTCCAGTTGTCTTCAAGTCCTCGTCCTCATAATGTTCATTGGGTAAGGATCGAAAGTATGAAAAGTTTCTGGTATTGGGAGTGGGGTGGGGTGGAATCTCAAGAACTTCCAGAATCGAAAAGTAATAATGCGGAATACAGATCAAAATCTGCGGAATAAAAACAAAAAAAAATGGAATCCGACATCATGTTCAAGTTGTGCATTGTGTTCAAGGTCTGCAGAAATTGCTCTACCTTTAGCAATTCTCAGAATTTCCATACAATTTACGAAAATGCTCGAATTCGAATGAAATTTGGTTCATGGCACTCTTGGAGACCAAACTATGGGTGGAAAATATTTCAGTGGGGGACGCAGACCTTCCGAAGAGAGGAAAAGATCGTCAATTCTCAAAGAAAATGATCAAATCTGAGCGAGCCCCATGGCAGGAGGTGCTCTTGAAGTGCGATTTGTTGTAATCATCACGATGAACTCCTCACTTTCAGTAGAGGTCACGGCAGGAATAAGTATATAACACTGACATCATAGAATTGTACAGATACATGAAATCAGTCAAAAATCGAGGAGAATTCCCGTAGTATCAGATTTAGGAATGAAATGTGATGTGGACAGATGTGCAAACGCGTGAAGAAAGTGAGAAATAAGACAGAAATTGTCTTCGCATATTTATCACACATTGTATTTTTGCCAGGGTTGTAAAATTTTATTGAGGGGTGCAGCAAAGTAATGAAAAAAATCTCTAAAATTTGTCTGTATTGGGTCGCTGATTGCAAATTCAGCATTACACTACCTAAATTCGAGATGGCGGATTCACTATGGGGTCAGAATTTCTGAAATCAGCACGTATCAAATCTTGATTCTTATAATTCAGTGAGATGTAGCAGAGATTATAGCTTTCCATGTTAGAAATGAGTCTGCCAAATGATTGAGCAAAATATTCAATTTTGCGGAAGTTAGGGATCGGCGATACTGTATCGATATGTGGAAATATCGATATCAAGATGCTAAAATACCGATATATTATATCGATACTTCATTAGCCTGATATTTTGGTATATTGATAACCACATATGAACATCGAGTTTCGATACAGGCAGAGTGAAGATGCATATACGCACGGACAGTAAAAAATGCACGGAGAAAAGAGATCTTCAAAAAATAGTCAAGTTCGCTGACATATGTATATAAGCATAGCCCCGACATGTGACATAGCAAATTATATCACGTTAAATATTGATTTGTAGCTCATGAAATTCGAATTCAGTGATGGAATTTACAGAATTGTCAATTCTGATAGGGATTCATAAGAGTATTAAGTGACGTTACATTTTGTAATACTTTCCATCTCATAATCAATAAATTACGTAGCTCATTCTACTTAGAACATGTGAGAAATATTTATTGCTACATCAAATATTGAACTCTACTATTTTTTAAGGGGACAATTTTTTGCATGTGGACTGCTGAATTTGTTTTGAAATCAAACATTGATATACATTTGTTCATTTCGATGAATGGGTCATAAATGGCGAAGAACTAGGGATTTCGGAAAACTCACTGGAACTTACTAGTGTAAAGTCAATCGTGAATGTTCAACAAAATGAACATTCAGCATATTGAATCCCTCCCTGAGGATAGAGAGTGAATTTGCCGAATGAACATTCCGCCGAATAGACGTAATTTGACAATCGTTAGTCACTTTTCGATTACCACTAGCGATTGTCAAATTATGTTTATTCGGCGGAATGTTTTCTCGGCAAATTCACCTCCAGTGTTGCCAGATGGTGGGGAATTCCCCAAATGTGGGAATTTTCAAGGCAGTGTGGGGAGGAATTGGGAAACGTGAATATTACATGGACATAGGAATATAGGGACAGGGGGTATGTTTGCGGGGTTGGAACTTTGAGGGGAAAACGACGAGGTAAAGTGTGCGACTACCCCATTGGGTAAAATGTTGCGCAAGCGCACGATATTGTAAACAGTAAGACATGTGTAAAAATGAAGTTACTCTGTCATAGGTTAGACGTGATACTGTCCATGTCATTAAATTATTCTTAAAATGGTGGTGTGTGCAGTGAAAAATTGCAAAAACCGGAGCATGCGACAATTTTGGAGAGAAAAGAATTTTGGTACAAGTAACCAAACAAAAATCACATACCATAAGTATAAAATTGTGAGGTTACACTAATTTTGATGTACTTCAAAATTTTATTGTTAATAAATGACTTCAATTTATTTATTTAGATTCCCCAGAGATCCCAATAAATTAAAATTATGGTTGGATATTTTGAAAATTCATTCTCTTCCAAGCCCAAATGCACGTGTGTGTTCAATACATTTTGAGGAAAAGTCATTTGAAAGAAGTGGATTAATAACCAGACTCAAACCAAATGCTCTGCCTATGGTAAGGAAATATAATGTACATAACACATTTCAAATTATTTTCCAATGATGAAATAAGTCCATAAGCAGTTCATATATATGTGTGAAGCAGAATGCGTTATTCTAAGATATGCACTACGTTGTGGACTGATTTTAATATGACACACCAGCCCATACACACACACATATCCATTCATCTAGTTATGTATTTATCAATTTTTATATTTCTTGGTATCTCAGGCATTGGTGATGGATGGCTTATCCAACACAAGGAATCTTGTGGAACAGAGTTGTGACACGATGTGCACAGAGGTTTATGAACATCCTTCAACTTCATTCGCAAGCAATAAGACCAATCAAGTGAAATATTCTTATAAACTGTTTTTACATGCATAAGTATCGATTCCTTCACCAATTTGTTCACTCTTATATTTATTATTCTCTTAGGAACCAATAGTGATGAAATAGTCAGGCCATGTAAATTATAGGAATAGTGAACAGCTTAGTTGTGACATGCTATCTGTAGATGATCGAATTGTTTCAACGTCATCTATGAACAATGAACATCAGTCACATCTTGTTCAGCCAGAAACGTCCACTGTACATCCAATTACTCCAATATCAGCAACACCTCGTAAGCGTTTCAATATATTTTTCAAAGTCTTCAATTCTTTTGAATCATTGTTTCCCTGATCAGAACATCTCATTGAATCAATTGACTCCTATTGATTCCGATGCAGGAACACAAGTTAGACCCATTCATTTCATTTTTCCTCATGAGTTTGAATTGTGTTTCTGCATCGGAATCAATATAGGGGTCAATTGGTTCAATAGGGTTTTTTAATCAGAGTTTACATCTGTGAAGCTCTTAATACTCAAAACTTATGACGATAGAATACATATGTTTATATACATCATACTAAGCGTTTCAAACAGTACTTGCATTGTGCACACGACGGAAGTGAAACTGATGAAAGAAAAGTGGAAACAACCCATACAACACCTTGGTGTCGATGTATTCAGGAAGAATTATTGAGTTCATTGTGGGATTCTTTAAGAGTTCCCACTATGACAATTCAGAAAAGTCGTTTAGAAATCCCTGGTAATGAAAAAGAATTCTTAAAGAATTCTTAAAAATTCATTATGAATTCTTTCGGAGTTGACATAAGAAAAGTTCAATTTGGACATGCTTGTGCTGTGTGGAAAACGACAGGATAAACTGTTTGTTCCTATATTAGTTGGAGTAAGTTCCAACTAAGATTGAATTGAGGAATTATGAATTGCAGCATAAATTTTAACATTATCCCATAAAATGTTTTATAATTTGATTTTGATGTTTAATCAATAAGATGTTTCAAGACTTGAAAATGAAATGTCGTGACATAACAATTTTAAAATTTTTATTGTTACATTTTATACACTGAGTCTCACTTTCCTAGTGCACACAGTGTAAGTACTATCAAAAACACTCACTATATGGAATGAAATATTCTTCAGTACAACAGTAGATGGTGTATCACCCTCACTTGTATGCAAATGTTTCAAAGCTGTATTGATAGAATATAAATCATGTTCTTTTGAGTGAAGAAATTCATTTGAATTGATATTCCAGCACAATTATCTACATGCAAAGTAGATAAGGCCACCATGACCTCACCGTCATTTGAATCAGTGACAGTACTTGGAACACCATCGGCAAGAGCGGACAAGGGAACAATGGTATCGCCCATTCTCAAATATCACTCTCCAGAGAAAACTAGACTAAGAGAGAGAATCCACTTCATGCAACAAGAAAATATTCAAAAAGTGCGAAGAGTGAAAAAGAGATTGTTTCGTGCTGAAAAGAAAATCTCTACGCTTGAAAATATGCTGGATGTGTTGAAACAGAGTCAATTATTGGACAAAGCACAAGCCGATATCATTCAACAGTTGGGCGAGTCAATAGGTGAGATGTTCAATAGGTTAAGAGATAAAAAAAGAAAAATGTCCGTACCTAGACAGTATTCCCCAGCAATTCGGAAATTTTCTTTGACTCTCCATTATTATTCACCCCGCACATATGATTATGTTCGGAATGAATTAGGTGATTGTTTGCCGCACCCAAAAACCATATCTTCATGGTACAAAACCATAAATGCTGAACCGGGAATCAGTATAGAAGCATTGGAAGCAATCGGTGATCGAGTGAAACAAACAAATCATGAATTACTTGGAGCATTGATTTTTTATGAGATGGCCATCAGAGAACATGTGGAATATGATGGCAAAAAGTTTATTGGCTATGTTGATTGTGGTGAAGACGTGCAATTCGATGAAACTGTAATAGCTAATCAGGCTTCAGTATTCATGGTTGTTTGTGTCAACAGTAGTTGGAAAATTCCCATTGCATACTACCTGGTGAGAGGGATGTCTGTACGATGAAAAGCGGACTTAATGTTACTATGCCTCAAGTCTCTCCATGAAGTCGGGCTGAAAATAATCTCTGTTACTTGTGATGGAACATCAACTAATTTATCGATGTTCAAGAATGTTGGCTGTGATTTTTTTAATGTAAATCCCTTGAAAACCACTTTTTTCCATCCTACCACCAATGAAAATGTCGTGGTTTTTTTAGATCCGTGTCACATGATCAAGTTAGTTCGAAATACATTGGGTGATTTTCACACGCTCATCGATGGAGATGGTGAATTTGTAAAATGGGTGTTCTTGACTGAATTACACGATTTACAAGAAGAAGAGGGCTTATTATTAGGAAATAAATTGCGTAGGTCCCACATGAATTATGAAGAACAAAGAATGAAAGTTCGTTTGGCTACTCAAACCATGAGTAAATCTGTTGCGGATGCCCTCTTCACCTGTAAAAATATACTGCAACTCGAGCAATTCGCAGGCTGTGAAGGAACTATTCAATTTTTAACGATGTTCAATGATATTTTTGACATATTCAATCCGAAAAATATGAAACAGAAAGGCCTTAAACAACCATTAAACGCAAATAATATATCTTTGATTGCACAGAAATTTGAAGAATGTAAATTATATATTTCCTCTTTGAAAGATGAATCGGGTGAACTTTTAATTCACTCGCGACGTAAAACTGGATTTTTAGGTTTTTTAATTTGCATTCAAAGTGCAATAACATTATACACCGAATTGTGCATGCAAAACAGCGTTCTAAAATACATTCCGTTTTATAAATTGAGTCAGGATCATATTGAACTTTTATTTGGTTGTATCCGTTATCGAGGGGGAGGAAATAACAATCCCAATGTGCGCCAATTCAAAGCCAGTATGAAGAAAATATTAATTCACACAGAGTTGAGAAATTCCGGTACTGGAAATTGCATCCCGTTGGAAAATATTTCAATCCTTCATGTCTCGTCCGACGGGAACAATAATCCTGAAATGGTCATCAATTCGACCTCACGCCTTTCAAAAATGTCTGAATTTTTAATAGATACTCCTGAAATAACCACAAATAGAACGAGCTTTGAGCGTGATTATGAGGACCACAATTGCTTTTTTGATTTCTTGGAAATTTCGGAATTCTCGTTCAACATTGTAGAATACATCGGTGGTTACATTGTAATGCAATTGAGCGAAAAATTAATATGCGGAACTTGCGTAATGGCTCTTACATCCAGCAAAGAACACAGAATGAACTTAATCCAAGCTAAAAGTCATGGCGGATTAATACAACCTTCACCTGATGTTATCAGAATCTGTACAATCTGTGAAAAAGCACTTAAATGCATTATAATTGCTGATGGTATATCAAATGCATCCCTCAAAGAAAGTCAAATATTGAATACTGTTTTGAATGAATTCATTGGTCAAAATTTGTTTGAAGAGCTGGACGAACATAATCACGACCACTCTGCCTTGGAAATTCATTCCATACACCTCTTGAGAGCCATTGCCAAGCGATATTTGAAAATTCGATTGCATCATATCGCTTCAAAACCTATAGACCAATCTAAAAGTCAGCGTCACTTTTTAAATAAGATAATCTTGTTTGAGGGTCAATAACGGGTGCAATATTCTTAAGCGTCAAAAACAGTTTATTTTTTCATAAAAAAAGATATCATTAGATTTTAGTAAATGGATGTTTTAATTTATTGATCTTTTGTTTGCTGAAATGAGTTATATAAAAGAAATGTCTAATTTTGTTGAAATGAGTTCTGTAAAAGAAATTTTTCATTTTGTTGACGTTGTAAGTTGGAGTAAGTTGTAAAAAAAAGATATTTTATTTTATTAATTTTAGTTAAAAGAGGCTGTGCGGAAGTAATATTTCGTTTTATTTTATTAGTGTTCGGTACAATGTTATGTGCAAAAGAGTTCTGTTATATTACTTCATGTTTTTTTCTGTATAGTAGACTGTCCATAGTTGCACTGTTTCCATAGCCCTATAATTGCACATCGAATTTTGAAATGATTATTATCTATTATCCGTTGTATCCAAAAATGAATCATTAAACTTGTACATTTGTTAATGAGGATTGAATTCTAATAAATATGTTTTGATATAGCGCACAACGATGTATCGCTAAAAAACGTATAGAATAAATATTCTTTTCCACTCATTCATTTTTGTGAAATGAATATTGAAGAAGAAGTGTTTTCTTATTACTCATTATTGTTATTCTTTTCTATTCAATTTTCAGTGTAACTTCTGTCGAATCTGCTAGGAAAACAGTGGGCCAATCTTTGAAAATTCGAGGAATATCATCTGTTCCGGCAGCTGGACGATTTACGAGGATTCGCCAGAATAATTTTGAAGAAGATTGTGTACGAAATATTTGAAACGAAGACTCCTAAGAGGAAAGCATTAAAATTTTGAGTTCGTTCGACTCGATATTGAACGGATCGAGCTCAAAATTTTGATGTTTCGGATCTCGACATCGATTCGAACTCGTAGTCACATCACATTCAGATCGATGTTGAAAAACCGTTCTACTTGGGTTGATCGCAATATTCAAACTATTCCTGACAACAACGGAATGTTTTCTGCAGTTTCAGGAATCGTGATTTGTCCTCAGCATGATATTTCAAAAACAATTGGAAATATTCTGCACATGTGACATACCAACAGCCCTGATGGAAATGGAAACTGAAATGGAGCGAAAACGGGAAGTACAGTGGACCGTAACAGAAACGATAATGAGAAGTGAACAAAGAGTAAATAGAACGGATTCGGAGAGCGTTTGGAGCGAAGTTTGAAACAAAGAGAGCGTATAAAAATCCATGCTCCATGAATAGTATAAACAATGCAAGAGAATAACAATGTTTACTGCTTGGCGGAATTCCTATGAGTTTCACCATTGCACTCCAGCGTTGTATCTATTGAGCCATGAAATGCTATGATTCCTCATGATTCAAAAACGATACTTGAAGCCTGCATGAAATGATTCACATACGCTTCATGAAACATAACAGTACTCTTCCCAAAATTACATTAAAAGGTTATGAAGCGTATGGGAAACGTATAATTTCAATACTCTACAACAAGCAATTATTATGCGTTTCAGTAAGAGAAGATTGGAACATTTTATGTTTCTTATCAGCTCCAAGTACGCTTACTACTAGCGTATATTTTCACCAGGAAGGGTACAAGAGTTCCTACAAAAATCTCTCATTATGCTTCCTGCGGAAAATGCCAGGCAAATCCGGATAAAAATCAGCAGACCTGGACAGAACCAGAATATTTTCATTCAAGAGAACGTGGGTGCTGATGTCGTCTATTCTTCTTCAGTGTGGTGTGTTGCTTCTTATCATCGAATGGAATTTAAAAAAAGTGAAAGATATACCACTCGAGACTCCTTAGAAAAGGTACAAAGAGGATTATATTGAAATATTATGAGTTCAATAAATTGTACCTATATTTTTACAGTATGTTACATTGAATGGAATGATGTAATTTAGATTGAAGAGTAATGACCTCCCAATAAATTCACTGAACTTCTTATAATTTGCGTTTTATTAGTGATTTTTCATAATTGAAGGAAATGCCATTTGAAATTGCAATATAAGAATAAATCTCCACTATTGTTTGATAGTTCTGTTGATTATCAAACTAAATTTACATAGTTAATAAATTGCTCAGCCAGCAAAGCATTCTCAAATCTGCATTATTGTTTCTAGCAGTGCTACATTAGTGACGTAGTAGCATTTTCAGTATTTTGACATTGCCTTGCTACGTAACATATGCATGATTCGATTTATAATGTAGCACTGCCTTAGCGCCTCAGTATTATCAGAGAGTGCTATCGAGTAGTGCTCCTAGAAAAACACTACCAAGTTGCTCCAATTCCAACATACAAATAAAGCCATACATGTACACAAAATTGTGGTAGCATTGCTGTCAAAAGTGCTGCCTGGATGTTGACTAAATGGATAGTTTTTCATGTATCACAAAAGAACCTAGACAACACACAACAATCAGTAACAAATCCTGAAGGAAACAGTTTGTTCTGAACTCCAAAATCATTCTACTGAAAAGGTTTAAGCCATGGACATAGGATCCTATGTCCATGGTTTAAGCACACGAATACATAAACGTGATCCATGAGACCGTAAGAGCTGATGCAATAAATATTAGTAGAAACATAACATGTTATTGTGCTATGCTCTATGATTATGTGTTTGTGTGCTTAGGCATTTGAGCACCAAGTACACAAACACATAAAGGTAATGCACAGAGACATAAAGGCGCTAAGCGACCCATCTAACAGAGAGAATATTATATTTGAAGTCACTATGTAAAAACAGCAGTGAAGGAATAAACTATCACATAAGACAAACTTCTATAATCAGTGTGTCTATTTCGTTAAATGTATGTTTCATTGTAAAATAAACATTAAGGGCATTCAAGCCCCGGAAGAAGCGAGCTAAATTTTGCGCCAACTTTTTTAATAAATTATGAGTTCAACGGCAATTTTCTGGGCATAATAATAAAATCCGCGACCAGGATTAGACTCTAAATATAAGTTTCAGTCTTTTACTAATTTCCTGGCAAATATCAAAAGATTCTAAAAGTAATAAGAACTGATAAATTGAATATAAATTAAATAAGTGTACGGGATTGTAAAGTGTTCTTTTTCTATTGTTCTATTTTATTTTGTTAAAGTTGTATACCAAGCGAAATGAATTTGGGTGTATGGGTTCAAGAGAACCTGTTGAAGGGAATAAATAAATAAATAAATAAATAAATGAATAAATATTTATGCAGTATGGTCAATACTTCCTCCTTGCAGTGGAATCTTGAAATGTTGTGTTGTAATTCAGGATTCAACATTTGTGTACTTAGAGCGTCAGATTCAAACATCTTTCTTCCTGTGACAATAAAAGTATTTGTGATCACAGAACACCTGGATCGAAATAAAACACTAGAAACAATTCAGAAGTATCAATCGAATTTCGTATTTACATAATTATAAACTTATATTGAGGGGATTCAAGCATCAGATGAAGCGGGTAGAATTTTGCGCCAACTTTTTTCATCAATTACTTGATGAACAAAAATTTGAAAGAGGTAATAGCTAAGTGCATGCCTGAAATTAGACTATGAATAGAAATTTGGATTTCCTTATGATTTGTACATATTGGGAAATAAAATTATGGAAATTATTTGAAATTTGGAGGTTATGACTTGTAAAATCTTCTCATAATCACAAGAAATCAGTAGAAAACTGAAACTTATATTTAGAAGCCAATTCTGGTTGTGGATTTTATTATTAGGCATTGGAAATTTTCGATCAACATGTGATTTATAAAAAAAGTTGAGTCGAAATATCTCACGCTTATTTTGACACTTCATATTTCTCAATAACTTTATTATGAAGTACGAACCTTGTTGAATAGAATAATTTATGAACACGCATCTTTTGCTCAAAAATATTATTGAACTGAATAAAAGTTCAATTTAGTTTAATGTATACGATCTCGTTATGTTACAAATTCAAAATTTGTTGATAATTTTTAGAGAATATTTTATCGAATACATATATTGACGTTTGTAATTGCCGGTTCTGAGCATGAGCAGTAGTTCAACCAATCAAACAGTCGCACACTTTCCTAGGGGCCCCCCTTCTGATTGTTCCACTCCCCTCGCCCAAAAGTGGAGTTTATACTCCGTCCCTATATTCCTATGTCCATGGAATATTAGGGGATTTTGTGGGGAATCATGGAAAAATTGGGGAGATTTGGGGAATTCTGTTAGAACTGAAACATTTGGAAACTAAGGGTACAGTCAAACAACTTCGTAACGTAACTGCTCAGATAGTACAGAAGTTCGTGCATTAATCGAAAATAACTCTCCTAATCAACTGCTTATTTAATAGTTTTTTGAATTCTTTGAGAGTCCTTTGAGAACATATTGAGTGATAAAATAATTTTGTGAGAATTCTCTAGAGAACTAATCATGAATTCCGTAAGAATCTTGAAGGACCACCTAAAAAACTTTTGAAAACCTCGTTAATCCTCTGACTGTAGACGTGGGTTAGCGTAACCGGGTAAGTATTTGAAACATGCGGAATTTGAGAATAGAGTAAGTTTCAACTTGAACGATTCTGAAGGGGGAAAATTAAATGTGATTATAGATCAATTTGAGGTGTTTAGTCTGAAGGTTGATGTCATCAAGTTCAAATTCATATAGTCTTCTGGTTATGATGCAATAGAATTCTTTAAAAATCCATGCGTTTGTTTCGCAAGTATTCTTTCATTATGCGAATAGAATTGTATTATTTCCGAATGATTTTGAAAAAATTCATCATAAATTTTGTGGTAGAAAATTCCAAAATTTCAAGTACACAAACATATTTCATTATCTTCTCATAATCACATCATTGTGTGTGATTCAATAGTGTGCATTGGAATGTGTTTGGTGGTATAATTTTCCTCACTTTTTGCAGGATCTTTCATCCAAAAGGCAAAATACTAGAGATGCTTATTTCACGTGTATTTAGAGGCACGGATTACACGGGTAGTTCATGATACGTACTCTAGTACGTGTCATATTAAGAACACGGGTATCCGTGAAATTTTTCACAAATACACGTGAAATGAGCAAATATTTCCCGTGTATTTCTGGGTATTCACGTGTATTTCCAAATGCCCGTGAAATAATCCACGGATATACGTGTTCTTAACCTGACACGTACTGAAGTACGTGTATCTGAAATGGACGTGTACACGAGTACACGTATGTTCTGTTACACGGACGAAACCATGATCCCTACAAAATACCCCCTCAAAGCAAGGAGAAAATTCATTTTTTATGGAAAAACAATTCCCTTATGTACTGAAACCCCCCAGGTAATACACAAAAATCATTTTAGAATCATTTATTTATTTATTCACCACTGACAAGTAGGAAACTGTTCTTGAATTATGAAGAGAAAACTTTTCTTGAACTCTTTTGAAATTCGAAAAATTCCCACCAAGAAGTCCAAGAACAATTTGATTTGTCAAACATTTGCGAGTGCCGTTAGAATTCTCAAAGAACTCCTATAGAATTTCGAGAGGAAATGTTTGATGAATCGAATTCTTTTTGAAACTTTTTAAGAACTCGTCGTATTCTGTGAAAGTTATCAAGAACTTTTCTTTCAGAATTCATTTGGGATTCTTGTGTGCTATTTAGGTAAATATTATAATCACAATCAGAATTCATTCGAAGGTGTTCTCAATTTGATGAAATTGGAAGAAAACGGATGAGATCCTCCCACTATACCATCAGTTGATCAGTTAGCTCTTTTTTATACTTCTCATCAATATATTATTCTTCCTTCACTTTCAACAAATGTTTTATTTGGATTATTATGTATTTGCCGTACATTTTTCAGATAAATCACTTTTCTTTTGTAACAGCAATACTTGAGATACATAAAACAAAGAAATGAAGTTCAATTGTCCAAGATTGTATGCTCAAGACGGGAAAAATTAATTATTTTGGCGGAAAATTTAGAAAATAAAATTTTGGGGATTTTTTGGGGATTCAATGTGGAAAATTGGGGATTCAATGTGAAAATTGGGGATTTTGTTCATCAGAATTGGGGAATCTGAGGAAAAAATTCTGGCAACACTGTTCACCTCCTACCTTCCCTGGAAATTTATATCGATATTCACGGTATCGATAATTCATTCTACGATATTCTGGTGTATCGATATTCGAGTTGCCAATACATATCGATACACAATATCGATACTATGAGTCCGTATCGCCGATCCCTAGCGGAAGTTATGGATAATTTAAGTTTTCAGGAACATTTTTGAGAACATTTTCTCTGAAAATCCATTAATTCTCAACGATGCAACTGATTTGACTGAAGAAAAGCTTGAATTGAAGATGGTTGATTGGATAACGTGAATTACTCTGAGAGGCCTGAAAAAATTCCTTTCCGTAGTCTTCGAATAATATGTTTATAGAACATTGATTTTCAACAATGTTCTCCACCTCGCAAGAATCTGGGAGTAAATAGAGAAGAATATTGTACCCTCACAAACCAAATTCCTCAGAGAAAAAAATGGAGACCCGTCTTGTTCGACTACATTTATAATAATGATGCGGTCGCGCGGAGCTGTATCTTTCAAGTCACAGGGCGTGCAGCCCTCGTGGGGACTTTTGAACAGGGTACCCAAGCATTGATGGGAGCTTGAGTTTGCCGAACAAGCGCCCTTGCGTCAGAGGGCACTGATGTTCTCACTAACACAAATATGGTTCAGTATCCGTTTGATCACACGGATACTAAATCATATTTATGTTAGTGAGAACATCACAGTAAAGAGTAAAACTTGAAGTGATCCCGAATATCAGCTTGAAAATGCAGCCAAAAGTAGCGCCTATTCCAACTAAAAGTAAGCAATGAAAAAGACTGAGTTTCAGTTAATTCCATCTTACTTTGGAATTAGGATAGAATTCCATCCTCATTTCCAGAGTAAGATGGAATTGACTGAAATTCAGTCTCTTTCATTGCTTACTTTCAGTTGGAATAGGCGCTCTTTTGTTCTTTGATGCGTCAATTTCAGAAATCTTTTTGATGCCTTTCTTACGAGGTCTGGAAGTTATTAGAATGTGATCCAAGTCAACTTCCTGACAACTCATAGAGCTTATGAAAATGGCATCGAAAAGATTTCCGGAATCGACGCATTAGGGAACTTTCTGTGAGCATTCGGAGAACATGATGGATGTTTGAAATGTTGAGGGGAAAAGTGTTCACTGGGCATTGATTATGAATCTGATGTGTGGGAATTGGAAAATTCAAAATGGCAAACTCAATATGGGGTACAATTTGAAAATTCATCGGATTTCCTTCAAACTCGGTACTCAAGAGATTGAGGATTCGCTGATTATGGATCCGTGGTCAGGATTTCAAAATTCAAAATGGTCAGTCCCAAATGACGGACCGGAATCTGAAAATTCATCGGATTCCCATGAAACTCGGTATCCACGGATTTAGGTGTACCACGGTGTAGTAAACTGATTTAGACAAGCATTGAGCTGGGAATCTTCCATTTGAAGTTTTAATGCCCACCGGTTTGGTACTAAGAACATAGTTATTGAATGAGAAATAAGCAACTCTCGCCGTATGCTGGACAGCGAGAGATATGAATCCCAATTAAGGGATGACTGAATAATGCAGATATCTATATTCACATCCGTAACCGAGTTATGATATGTCGTTAATATCTCTCCTCGGTTATAATTGAGGCCGCGGATGCAATAACAGCCTCAGCGCTCGAACGTATTTCACAGTTGATTTAAGCGACCAGTGGAATAATAGAAGAAAAAGTTCGTCAAAAAGGAAAATAAAAAATACAGCCTGTCAGAGCTCATCAAACCACACATTTTTCCTACGAACAATTTTTTTCCACCATCAATAGTTTATAAGATAAAAATTTAAAATTCTCATTTCTTCAAAATCCATTGAATTCAAAAGATATTTCGCGATTACTCAACGAAAAGTCACCGGATTGACTTGAAATTTGGTACACGGCTTTATCATTGATCCCCGAAGATGCCCAGTCAGTTTCATATGTCAAAATATTTCGTTATCCAATAAACATTTACTAATAAACAAATACTGCTGAAAACGCGCGCTTGTAAGTTTCCATGAGAAAAAGTATCGAGGGAATTTCCGATTTGGAAAAACTCGAAGCGACAAAGTTGTTCGTCAATGTTCGAAGAAGTTTTCCTGAAAGTTTCAGATCAATCGAGTGAAAAGTGTGAGAGATACTGCACATTCTTTACAATTACTCATCTCGCTTGCCGTTACGCCAACTACGATACACGGACACTATGCTCGATGGTTCATAAGAGGGTCGTGTCACTGTGGCAAATATTTTTTTTATGCGTTTTTATGCGTCTCTGCGCATGAAAACAGTAGTTTCGGCGACTGGGGGAAAAGCCAGTGGTGGGGATGTCACACTGTAGGCAAATGTGCTATTAATGTCCTAGGAGGCAAAAGTCCCTCGCGCTCGCACGTTGCTCTTACATACAAAATACTTACAAATCGTACTTTGTTACATAAAGTACTGTGTGCACCACGGACGATGTTTCGCGCGTCTCGCGCGATGTTTTCATTACTCGTCTTCGGCTCACGCGCCTTCGGCGCACACGCCGACGACTCGTATTGGAACCATCACGCTCGTCGTTGAAAGACGCTCTTTACCTCCTTGGTACACAACGTACTAATATTTTGCACACTTTTCACTCGATTGATCTGAAAATTTGAGGAAAACTTATTTAAACATTGACGAACTACTTTCTCGCTTTGAATTTTCCCAAATCGAAAGTTACTTACATAGGTTTTCGTATCAAGATTTAAAGGTGAAACAAAAGCATTCTGATTCATGCAAATTTTCCACCTATTGATGAATTTCAATTGTACGAAGGAACATGTGATATGATCGAATATCAGTTCCAAACAAATTTCTCTTCTGTTGTCAGTGTATTGTTCCGGCGGTATTTATTTTTCACTCAGTAACTGAAGTATTGAACAATTTTCCTCACATACAAATGTTTTGAAATTCATTCAGTCCTTCGAGGTTCAAGTGTTACAGAGAATATTATTACATTATTGGATTTATTCACTTCATAATATACATATACCAAATATACACAAACACAAATCATAATCAATTAATAGTACAAAGAAGTAATAGTTCAAACTGATTCTCTATCAACTTGGAATGTTTACAGGATTCTTAGGTGTTTTGTTCTACTTGATGAATCTGTTTTTCATCTTTTTCATTTGTTCATCGTTCCTCAACCCGGATTGTCATCTGATTGATGTAGTTTTCAAAAAATTGACGACTATCACTGGATAAATATCGCATCAGAGTCTTTGAATCATTAATTTTTTCCTGCGATACACCATTTCGGTCTGGTTGCGAGATATTTTCAAAATCATCAAATGATATCGATGTTTCAATCAAAGAAGTTGACAGAATGAATGTCCGCGTGAGGGATACAAAATTTATATGTAAGGAAAATTGTTCAATATTTCAGTTACTGAGTGAAAAATAAATACCACGAGAACAATACACTGACAACAGAAGAAAAATTTGTTTGGAACTCATATTCGATCATATCACATGTTCCTCCGTACAATTGAAATTCATCAATAGATGGAAAATTTGCAAAAATCAGAATGCTTTGGTTTCACCTTCAAATCTTGATACAAAAACCTATGTAAGTGACTTTCGATTTGGAAGAATTCAAAGCGAGAAAGTAGTTCGTCAATGTTTAAATAAGTTTCCCTCAAATTCTCAGATCGATCGAGTGGAAAGTGTGCAAAATATAAAATATTTGCCATGGTGACACGACCCCCTTATGAACTATCGAGCATAGTGTCCGTGTATCATATTTGGCGCAACGGCGAACGAGATGAGTAATCGTGAAGGATGTGCAATATCTCCCACACAGTGATGCCAGCATTTGGTCGACCGAGTCGATTTACCCTCTCCATCTGACCACTTCTCGTCCACACCATTCCAGCCGGGTGTACGCACACATTGAAACCCGTATTCATTTGATTCGGAACCGGTCGGTTCACTTCGAGTCAGCTCGGAGAATCGAGAGAGAACCAACTATCCGTCGGTCTTTGTCTTCTCAATATGTTTTACGATCGGGTAACTCCGTGCAAGATCGGAAAAAGTTTAAAGCCCACGCGGTCGACTCACCGAAAAGTTTCACCGCTCTTTCTTTTCCAAGCGACAATTTTATTGTCATCAGTATCGAACTGACTTACCCGGCACCCCGGGCAATTCTCGGCCGGGGCCCTTCGATATTTTTTTCGTTTTTTTTTCAATCAAAGAGCCAGTTCAATACTGATCATCAAATTATCACGATGGAATATAGATTTGATGCATAGCATCATTCAATTGAATCAAAATCGAATGTAAGTAAATAATTTTTCAATTATTATTTATTTTCCATGAATTTTATAAGATTATTGGTTATTCTTATGACTGATTATGGAGCTTCCAAGAACTCCTATATGTATTGTATAAAAATTTTCTAATAGTTACGCATTTCTAATCATTATTTTAAATCTTAATGATTTTTCAATGAATTTCATCAGAATTGTCAATCAATCGATGGTTGAAAAATTGTAAGATAGTTTAGGGATCTATGATAAATGTCCTGCGGTGAATTCCATAATTTTCCCTGATAAATTAATTTCCAGAGATCACTATGATATTCCAATGAGGATAATCAAATCAACATCGATTATCAGATTTTGATCAACATCAAAATAATAAGACTGAATATTTAATTGATTGGATGCAAATTATTTTCAATGGACTGAATAATTAGATTTGAGCATTCAAATTGATATTTCATCATTTCACGCACTATCAGTCTCTTTCCTTCGCTGCATTACTTCATAGACGTAATATGTGGTTCGGAATATTACAAGACTCCATAGCTTAGCGGCAAAAGACATGGTTCTTGCGGAAGAACGGTCGGGTTCGATTCTGTGTGGAGACGTTTCATTTTTTTTCGTCATCTCTCTGGTGAATAATTAAATTCCACATCCGATTATTATTTTTCATGTCATTACATCGTCATGTTATCAATAATCCTGATCTTTTAGAATGCACTTGCGGATTCGACCAAGTACAGGTCCGAGTCGATTGGAAATTTCCCAAATATTCGTGTCCATGAGATATACACAGTAAAAAATTTTTCGTCAAATTCAACACACAAGCGAATGTTAACCATTTTTCTTCAAAGAAGTTAGTTCCCATTATAATATAAGATTATTACAATTACTATCTTCAGTTGCTTGAATTAAGAAAAGAAGAATATGAAATCGGTAAAAAAAGATATTCCTCAGCACATGAACCCGCCAAGATAACACACGAAGAATTCTTTCTCAAGAGCGAAAATAGAACTCTTCAAGAAATAATGAATTCATATAGAGCTCTGGAGGTGTTCAATCTGTTGGACATTGACAAGTTTTTCGAGAATATCGGAAGTATTGTTTGAGTACTCTCAAAGAGCTTGTTAATGTCCAACAGATTGAACACCTCCAGAGCTCTATATGAATTCATTAGATCTTGAAGAGTTCTATTTTCGCTCTTGAGAAAGAATTCTTCGTGTGTTATCTTGGCGGGTTCATGTCCTGAGGAATATCCTTTTTCCCGATTTCATATTATTCTTTTCTTAATTCAAGCAACTGAAGATAGTAATTTTATCAATCTTATATTATAATAGGACCTAACTTCTTTTCCTTGCTGTTATTATATCGATATATTACTGGTTGACAGTACCATATACCCCAAAACAAACACCTCAATCATGAATGGATACTTGTACTTATAACACTCATAATCTAGATACTTGTCCTCATACTCGAAAATATATTATGAAATATTCCAGCCTTCATGATATTTGTCATACTCCTCAGCATACATTGCTCTCCGTGAGGAGATTCAGAATCGATCGGTCTATATTCCACGGAGACAAAGTTTCGAATTTTTCTTGAAAATTCGTCAAAGGGTTTGATGGAATTTGCAAGTATACTTTTTCAAAAACATTCCTCCGAAGTGATTTCTTTTTCATTTCAGTAGATTGTGAATCGATCGGTCTTTATTTGATGGACACAAATTTTCGAAATTTTTTCATCAATTCGTCACAGGAATTGATGGAATTTGCAAGTACACTTTTTCAAAAACGTCCCTCTGAAGTGCTATTCATTTCTCATTTCAGGAGATTCTGCATCGATCGGTCTACACAGTAAAAAAAATTTCCGTCATTGTGTAGAAAAGAAGTACGTGTCAAAATTCAAGTGTTGAATATTTAACTACGTGTCAAAATTCAAGTGTTGAATATTTAACTACGTGTTAAAATTCAAGTGTTGAATATTTAACACTTTTGTGTGTTCATTTAACACACTGATCAAATTCTGTTCGATCGATTCATTTTCAACACTTTAAAATGTCATTCGAGTTCAAATTAACACTTTGTGAGTATCACTCTGGAATCAACACACGTTGAGTGTGAAGAAAAATGGTTAACATTCGCTTGTGTGTTGAATTTGACGAAAAATTTTTTACTGTGTATATCTCATGGACACGAATATTTGGGAAATTTCCAATCGACTCGGACCTGTACTTGGTTGAATCCGCAAGTGCATTCTAAAAGATCAGGATCATTGATGACATGACGATGTAATGACATGAAAAATAATAATCGGATGTGAAATTTAATGATTCACCAGAGAGATGACGAAAAAAAATGAAACGTCTCCACACAGAATCGAACCCGACCGTTCTTCCGCAAGAACCATGTCTTTTGCCGCTAAGCTATGGGGTCTTGTAATATTCCGAACCACATATTACGTCTATGAAGTAATGCAGCGAAGGAAAGAGACTGATAGTGCGTGAAATGATGAAATATCAATTTGAATGCTCAAATCTAATTATTCAGTCCATTGAAAATAATTTGCATCCAATCAATTAAATATTCAGTCTTATTATTTTGATGTTGATCAAAATCTGATAATCGATGTTGATTTGATTATCCTCATTGGAATATCATAGTGATCTCTGGAAATTAATTTATCAGGGAAAATTATGGAATTCACCGCAGGACATTTATCATAGATCCCTAAACTATCTTACAATTTTTCAACCATCGATTGATTGACAATTCTGATGAAATTCATTGAAAAATCATTAAGATTTAAAATAATGATTAGAAATGCGTAACTATTAGAAAATTTTTATACAATACATATAGGAGTTCTTGGAAGCTCCATAATCAGTCATAAGAATAACCAATAATCTTATAAAATTCATGGAAAATAAATAATAATTGAAAAATTATTTACTTACATTCGATTTTGATTCAATTGAATGATGCTATGCATCAAATCTATATTCCATCGTGATAATTTGATGATCAGTATTGAACTGGCTCTTTGATTGAAAAAAAAACGAAAAAAATATCGAAGGGCCCCGGCCGAGAATTGCCCGGGGTGCCGGGTAAGTCAGTTCGATACTGATGACAATAAAATTGTCGCTTGGAAAAGAAAGAGCGGTGAAACTTTTCGGTGAGTCGACCGCGTGGGCTTTAAACTTTTTCCGATCTTGCACGGAGTTACCCGATCGTAAAACATATTGAGAAGACAAAGACCGACGGATAGTTGGTTCTCTCTCGATTCTCCGAGCTGACTCGAAGTGAACTGACCGGTTTCGAATCACATGAATACCGGTTTCAATGTGTGCGTACACCCGGCTGGAATGGTGGGGACGAGAAGTGGTCAGATGGAGAGGGTAAATCGACTCGGTCGACCAAATGCTGGCATAACTGCTCCCACATTTTCCACCCGATTGATCTGAAACTTTCAGGAAAACTTCTTCGAACATTGACGAACAACTTTGTCGCTTTGAATTTTTCCAAATCGGAAATTCCCTCGATATTTTTTTTCATGGAAACTTACAAGCGCGCGTTTCCAACAGTATTTGTTTATTAGTAAATTTTCATTTGATAACGAAATATTTTGATATATGGAATTGACTGGGCATCTTCGGGGATCAATGATAAAGTCGTGTACCAAATTTCAAGTCAATCCGGTGACCTTCCGTTGAGTAATCGCAAAATATGTTTTGAATTCAATTGATTTTGAAGAAATGAAAATTTTCAATTTTTATCTTATAAACTATTGATTATATTCCACTGGTCGCTTGAATCAACTGTGAAAGACGTTCGAGCGCTGAGGTTGTTATTGCATCCGCGGCCTCAATTCGTACTGATGAATCTCAGCCAAATGAATACCCACTTCTTCATCTTTCAATGGGCCCATACAACACAACGTCTGAAACTTGACGGAAGATTGTTGCAAAAGACGTCTTTCATCTATCAGATAGATATTTATTTTAGAGCATTGTCTCAAAGTCATCTGAAAGATATCTAAAAGGCGTCTTATGCACCATATTTCGTCACGTTTTGGACATGGTAATCGTTGGGCATCTACGGGGGTCTCTCACCACTTCCAATAAATCACAAGGAGAACATAGTGCTCCGTCAACCGTTCAGAATAGATCAACATAGATCAGCCTGAAGTTTTGTTGGAGCTCAAGTTCAGGTTCATACACATTCTTGGTCGAAAAAACTAAATAAACCTGAACAAAAAATTCTCTTTAGGACTACTTCCGACCTACTATGTGTTTTTGTCTCGTTAATTTCGGAAATAAACCTAAACATTAATTACATGCATCATTTCCGAATAAACGCAATGATTTTAGTATTGTCTCCGTATTTCATTCATTGATTTGCTTATGACAAATTCTAGTTTTTATGAAACAAATTATTTCATCATACTTCCGCAATTCAAACACTGGATGTTTTGAGTTTGGTTCCGCATCTTGGGAATAAATTGATTTCAAAATTTCAAATTCAATTCTCCGAAAAAAATGGCATAAAAATAAAATGAACATTTTTTTCGAACTCATTTCAACATCCAGAACATTTCGTGAATTCATGATCCCCTCTAATTCCGCTAATGGGATTCAAAATATCACGGAACCTACTTACTTATAAGACACACTACTCTGAAGGCGCATCTTGCCAAAGAAACTGTACAGCTGTTCAAAGATTCAATCACGCATACGTGATTGGGTTTCCATGCATTCCCACGTAGACCTAAGAAAAGTGTTTCCATTCATTTTATGGAAGTATTTTGTTTAGGTTTCAACGTAAACTCGCGGAAGTGGATCAAGTGACAAAATGCGGAAACATGTGACAAAGTTTTATTTCCGATTTTTCGCAAGTAAACTGAATTACACCAAAACCCAATATACCCCCAAGTAATCTGAAGTCATTATGTGTATACCATTCGTCACTGTTCCTCAACTCATTGGCGCGGAAATAGAGTTGAAATGTACGGAAGTATTTTGTTTGGATTCAAACGTAAACTCGCAGGAGTGGATCGAGTGACAAGATGCGGTAACATTCATCAAAGTTTTCTTCCCGATTTTCCACAAGTAGACCGAAGTACACTAAAACCCAGAATACCCCCAAGTAATTTTAAGTAATTACGTGCATACTATTCGTTACTGTTCCTGAAATCATTGGTACGGAAAGACAGTTGGAATGTACGAAAGTATTCAGTTCAGGTTTTAACGTGAAATCGCGAAAGTCGATCTACTGACAAGGTGCGGAAACATTTGTCAAAATTTTGTTTCCAATTTTTCATAAGTAAGCGGAAGTAGATCGGCACCCAAAGTGCGCCCGAGTAATTTGAAGCCATTATGTGCATATCATTCGTAACTTTTCCTAAGTTCATGGGCGCGGAAATAGAGTGGAAAAGCACTGACATAGTCTTCTTCCACTTTTTCCTAAGTGAACGGAATCTATAATGTACTTCAGGTAATTTGTAAGTGAACCTAAATTCTTTTCATCTGAATTACGGAAGTCGGCGGAATCAACTGTGATGCGGAACAAAATCCCAAGTGATTTGGAACTCCCTACATGTGTCAAATCTTGGTTCGGAAGTAGTCAGAAGAGCTCCTAAGTAATTTGAAAACATTCACTTCGAAATGCTTTAGGTTCGTTCAGATATCCTAACCAGGGATTTGACGGAGATCTGATGAACGTTACAATGTCCGCTTGAGAATGGTTTCAAGAAAGGTTCATAGAACGTTCATTAAAGACTCTCCGAAGATTTATTCGAGTTTCAGTTGCAGATGTTTCAGCAGGGATTATAATCATAATTATGATTTCCTTTATCGTTCTTTTTTTCGTGAAAAAAAATAGTTGAAAACAACTCATATTGAATCTTTGGTGAATCTTTATGGAGAACGATGATTATAATGAACATTATGTGAACCTTATTCAGATCATTCTCAGGCGGACATTATAACGTTCTCCAGATTCCCGTCGAATGGGTATAAACCCCAACTTGAGCTCTGACGGAGCTTTGATTTGATCTGCGTTGACCTATTTCAAACGTGTTTTGGAGCTCCGTGTTTCCTTCGGAAACAGAACAGAGTATGGAGACCGCCGCAATTGCGAATCATTGCAGCTCGAATCAATAGATTAGTTTCTTGAAATTATATGGATGAACAAAATTATTCATTAACATTGAAGAATGATAGTGCTTTTCTCAAAACACTGATGACGAAGGGATATTCACTAAAATACCATGTTCCCTGTTCAAAACACTTCTCACCCCATTGTCCTGCCTTGGAAATGGAAGTCTGTCATCGTTGAATGACATTCAGTTGTACAAATGACTGATCAATTCGTTTTTATTAATCAATGCAGTACTTTACTTGGAGTTTTCAAAATTACCCCCAATGTGATCAGTCATCGCAATTCTCAACCTCGAAGCGAAACTGCTACTTTTAACGACTCCTAATTGAGGCGCCGGAAAGAATAACTCGCTTAGCGCTCGAAACGCATCACACGTTTGATCCAAACGGTCCCGTCGGAGGTCGAAAAAAAAGTCGGAATTTTGAAAATTAAAAAATACTGGGTCATAGAGCTTGAAAAAACAAGGTCAGTGTCCCCTTACCATTGTTTTCTAGGATGAATAGTTTTCGAGAAAAAAAATAAAAACTACACATCTTTTCATACCAAAAATCAATGTTTTCCAACATTAAACTCGTTGGATCTCATTCATTTTTCGGCGAATCGGGAGCAAACTCACAGATTCTGATTTGTGAAACTTCACCGAAGACGAAAATGTCGAAAAAATTTGTAAAAATTAATAATAAATTAATTAATTTTTTATTCGAAGTAAAAATCACGTGTTTTATGCTTTGCATCAAGAAAGTGGCGGAGGAAGTATGAGCTACAAAAAACTTCCAGCGACAAAGTTGTTCGCTAAGGTATGGACCAGGGGGCATAATCTCGGATAGAAAATTTTCAAACGGGTTTCAGCGCTGCCATACGGTAGTACAGTGAACTATTTTACATGTATACACTAACACTAATTCGAAAATCGGTGTGATTTGTTCATTGTTTGTGTTAGTTGTATCTATGGCGAATAATTCACTGTACTACCGTACGGCAGCGCTGAAATCCGTTTGAGAATGTTGCATTTGAGATTATGCCCCCTGGTATGGACAAACTTTTTGGAAAGTTCCAGATCGATTGGATTATTAGTTTGCAAAATACAGTGATTCATTTATTAGCGCGCAATGGAAATCTATCACGATTATGCGTCTTTTACCGGGTGACTATCAGGGTCCGTAGGAAAGATTGTATTCACTCACTTTTTCAACTTGAGATGTTTTTTTGGGTTGGAGAATTCGAATATCCAACTATTTCCACGAGATTTAATTTCCTTCATCCATGTTTTTGTTATAAAAAATTTGATTGAAGTTACAGAAAGAATAACTCGCTTAGTGCTTGAAATCACGTAGAAGAGTGATCATATTGGGCAATAAAAACCAGTAGGTGGAAACAAGTAATAAAAAATATACATATTCAGATTCTTGTGAGTAAAGCCTCCTATTTTGACACATATTTCTCGAGATGAAAATAATAAATCAAAAACATTCTCGGTTTCAATTCAATAGTTTTGAAAACATACCTCACGATCACTCAGTCGTTTGTGAGCGAAATCAAATGCTATTTGCAGGATGTGTGCTCAATAGTATATCAATTATCACCAATTACGAGATTTTGTGAAAAGCATAATGTGTTGAATTTGATTCAATCACAAATCAATGCTAATCGAAAATTACGTTTCACGTACTCCGAAGAAAAGAAGTATCGAAAGAATTTTAAGTTCAATAGAACTTCCAGTGACGAAGATGTTCCTAATAATCGAGTGAAGTATCCAACAAAATGTGACATCAAAGGAATTTGAAACAAATGAAAATCGAATTGTGTCGGTACCAGCGTTGCCAGTATTCCCTAGAAGAATCTTCAGCATCTGATGATTGGTTATTTCTTGTACAACCGGTCAATCATATTTTCAATTTGGAAAGAAATGACCAATGCCAAAAACTCTGACGATTTTTCTAGGGAATACTGGCATCACTGGTCGGTACTAGTGTGAAAAGAATTAGAGAAACATCGTAGGATCGAAATTCTCATGCACTACGAGTATTCTCCTGGTTATATTTCTTACAGTGATAGGACAAATTCTTTCGATACTTCTTTCCTTCGAAGTACGTGAAACGTATTTTTCGATTAGCATTGATTTGTGATCGAATAAAATTCAACACATTATGCTTTTCACAAAATCTCATAGTTGGTGATAATTGATATACTATTGAGCACACATCCTGAAAATAGCATTCGATTTCGCTAACAAACGACTGAGTAATCGTGAGGTATGTTTTCAAAACTATTGATTTGAGACCGAGAATGTTTTGGATTTATTATTTTCATCTTGAGAGATATGTGTCAAAATAGGAAGTTTTACTTACAAGAATCTGAATATGTGTATTTTTTATTACTTGTTTCCACCTACTTGTTTCTATTGCCCAATATCACAGTAAAAAGTAAATCTTAAATCCATGATCGACTGATTTTCAAATGAGGTTCAAAATCAGCAATGTTACGATTTCAGCCGTAATATGGGATGAAAAAGAGTTATGGCCGTATCAAATTCAATTAAACCGGATAATGTGCTGATTATCAGCGATGCATGTCTTATAGGCAGTGATGTAGAGTTTGATGGATAATTCAGTCCAAAATATCTGGGAATAAGATCAGAATTCTTTCATTTTCAGTGTTCCAATTGTTTATATACGTAACATATATATGTGCGTATAATTAATTACAGTTTCAAGTGAGTCAAATTATTTCAGGTTTTTTATTTATTATTCAAGGTGCCTCAAAAATTCTGTAACAGTTTATAATATCACTTTCGTAAAAGCTTGTTATTGGATTTTGTGGTCGGAATTCATTTGAACTTTCGGGGGTATTCACATTTGCACTAATTCTCAGTTCCCATAAAATGTTTTCCAAATTCATCTTCGACTTCACCCTACACATACTATCAAACTATACTATTATGAAATTATTTATCACATGCGTTGATCCCAACGGTACCGTGGCGAAGTGGTTAAACGCGAAGGACTGAGACAGGTTATTACAGCAACAACGAGGGTTCGAATCTCCCGATGAGGGTTAAAGATGTTCAATCTTCAAAAACTACGATCACGATATAATTGAACAGTCAACAAGTGAAGTGAATAAATTCACACAACAGGGAACTTTTTTTTGCATCCTCCAAATAAATACAAACAACTTCCTCATCGTCGATAGCTAACGCTATGTTGAGTAGAACGAAACAAAAAACCATGGATGAACCCATTTATCAGGAACAATTCGCTTCAAATTTCAGTTCAAAATCAGTTCTAATTTCAGTTCAATAGGGATTAATGTAAGCTGTATCCTTGTTTGAGTTTGAGGAGGTTTTCCAGTGGCTGACTTTAAGTCTGATGAGTCTTCTTTCGGCTGCATCTTATATTCAGCTTATATTTTAACTGAAATCAAGTTTTTCTTTTTACCGTGATGATCACTCTTCTACGTGATTTCAAGCACTAAGCGAGTTATTCTTTCTGTAACTTCAATCAAATTTTTTATAACAAAAACATGGGTATAGGAAATGAAATCTCGTGAGAATAGTTGGATATTCGAATTATCCGACCCAAAAACACATCTCAAGTTGAAAACGTGAGTGAATACAATCTTTCCTACGGACCCTGATAGTCACCCGGTAAAAGACGCATAATCGTGATAGATTCCCGTTGCGCGCTAATGAATAAATCCCTGTGTTTTGCAAACTAATAATCCAATCGATCTGGAACTTTCCAAAAAGTTTGTCCATACCTTAGCGAAAAACTTTGTCGCTGGAAGTTTTTTGTAGCTCATACTTCCTCCGCCACTTTTTTAATGCAAAGCATAAAACACGTGATTTTTACTTCGGATAAAAAATTAATTAATTTATTATTAATTTTTACAAATTTTTTCGACATTTTCGTCTTCGGTGAAGTTTCACAAATCAGAATCTGTAAGTCTGCTTCCGATTCGCCGAAAAATGAATGAGATCCAACGAGTTTAATGTTGGAAAACATTGATTTTTGGTATGATAAGATGTGTAGTTTTTATTTTTTTTCTCGAAAACTATTCATCCTAGAAAACAATGGTAAAGGGACACTGACCTTGTTCTTTCAAGCTCTATGACCTAGTATTTTTTAATTTTCAAAATTCCGACTTTTTTTTCGACCTCCGACGGGACCGTTTGGATCAAATGTGTGATGCGTTCCGAGCGCTAAGCGAGTTATTCTTTCCGGCGCCTCAATTGATAAATACTCTTCATATATTGATTCTATGGCCAATTTTCTGTAGAAAACGAGTAATCAATTACATTGAGAGGGATAATTACTATTACCAACAACATATCTTCATGTTCGAAAAAATCCGTTGCTTAAGAAATATGTATCCTTGATTCAAAAAAATTTTCTGAAGCTAAGATGTAATTTTTGAATTGGAAAAATACTTTCTTGATTCAAGAAAATTTTTCTTGGGTCTACAACATGTCAACTGTTGTTTATCAAGAATGTGTATTCTTGAAAGAATTCAAGAATACATTTTCTTGGTATTAGTAATTATTCCTCTTAGTGTATAAAAACTCTGACTCTCAGAAACCCGAACTTTTGTCCCACTGTGCAGGGTCTCTCTCCGATGAATCTCGCCTCGCTCCTACGGACACGCGATGTGCACATCGCTGGGTGTACTATGCGGACATTTTTGAATGAGTGATGATTGACTATTTTATCAGTGTATAGTCACTAATTCGACAGTACTTGTAACTGATGTATCACTTATAAACATGCACTTATAACTGATTGGTAGTCAATTGCCCTGATTCAGATTAGAGAGCACTGACTTTGACCCTTGGACTGTGACCCTCCTCAAAATCGTGTCAACTATAGCCCCCGGTCTGACACATTGTTATCACTTTCTTCTAGATATTCAAAGTTGTGAGGAGCTGAGAAAACATTTTTTCGATCATGAGGACTGTCTGAGGGGTAGAATAGGGGATTTATGTATAGGAATTAGTGAGAAATTATTTGCAGAATAGGAATACAATTTCAAACAAATCAACCAAAAAAGTTTGAATTACGAGCAGACGCAATTTGTTAGCGGTCTGTGAGACTGGGATTACGGGTAGAGAGTTACACGCGTTCATCTCGGAACATGTTCTTGAATTCCATGCATGAAATAGCTAAAAAAGTACTATGCCGATTCTGATGAAGTTTTACGCACTTCTTCAACATTCCGGACAGTAAAAAAAACCATCCCCTCCACTGATGACAAACGGATATTCTTGGTTATAATCCGTCCTTCACGGTTCCATAACCATTACATCGAATCGATGAAACATACTATGGAATAAAGAGATATGCATTTAAATGAATAAGATATTTCTTTTTCTGCCATTGGTAGGAATGGTTTCTTTAAGGAATTTTCCTTATAGTTTTCCTCATTTGATGAATCTTGATTTAGATAGATTGAGAGAGAAAAAGGTCGAAATTACAATCTTTATCAACAGATTAGAGACATCGCGGATCATAAAAGGTGATCGCTTAACATTTTTTCGATAAATTACTATTTGAGCAATAATTTTGTGACTTTGAATAGTACTCCATTTGATTAATGTTGAGCGATTATCTTCTACAATCCGCGATGTGTCCCATCTGTCAATAAAGATTTTGATGTTTACGTTTTATCTTCTCTCAGTGTATAGGAATATAAATATTCATTCCACATGCCTGATTCCCATCAAATAAGCTCCGTTAATATGGAATCCCATATGAAATCCCACCATAGTCAATGCATCGTAGTTGAAAATAATAAACTCCCAAGTAAAACAGACGAGGAAAAAAGGTCACTTTAACGTTAAAGCGGTACATCTGCAAGCATTCATTCGTGACTACATTTCATGTGAGTATCTCAACCTCATTTTCTTCCTAAAATATAATTATCACTCTTACATTCTGAATATGAACATACGAGACTGAGAAAAGAATTTGGTTGTTGTATCGCTAACCAAAACTTGTTTTTGACATAACTAAAAGTTTGGTGGCTTCAACCAAAATTAGGTTCTGTTAACCAAAAATATCCTACCAAATCACTTTTCATTTGAGAAATAAAACGCGATTTGGTGAGATCATTTCATCATCATCATGAAGTAATCAGTCTTACGACTGGTTTGATGAAACCCTCCACCCCTGTCTATTATCCGCCAAACGTTTAATTTCTACATATCTACTACATCCCTTGTGTGTCCTATAAGATTGCTTCTCCTTTTCCCGATGTGTTTCAAAAGATTTCTTTCTTCATTTATCTGCTCGAGTACTTCTTCATTTTTGACTTTGTCTATCCATTTTATTCTGAGCATCCTCCTATAACACCACATTTCAAAAGCTTCAAGTCTTCGTTGATCAGTTTTCCCCATTGTCCAAGTTTCGCAACCATATAATGCTGTGCTCCAAACGTAACTTTTCAAGAATTTCTTCCTTACTTCCAAGCTTATATTTTTTTAGCATAATAACTGTCTCTTTTGATAAAAAGCCTGTTCCCCTTGTGCTATTCTTGCTCTTATATCTCTTTCGCTTTTGCCGTTCTCTGTAATTATGCTTCCTAGATATTTGAATTCTTTCACCTGTTCAATTGCCTCGGTATCTATTTTGATTCTCGTTCTTCTAGCTGTTTTCGCTGCTGTACACATCATGAATTTTGTTTTGTCTTTATTTATATTCATACAATAGTTTTCCAATAATATTGTTCTCATGGTGTTGAGAATATTTTCTAACTCAGTACTACTCGTGGCCAATATAGCTATGTCATCCGCGAATCTCAACATACTTATATTTTCTCCCTGAATCTGTAATTTCGATTGAATTTCCTCCTTCACTTCGTTCATTGCTTCTTCTATATATAAATTGAACATCAGTGGCGATAATGAGCATCCTTGTCTCACCCCTCTTCTTATTTGTGCTTCCCCTTCCTGACCCTCTATGTCTATTATTGCACTTTGATTCTTATATAATTCGTATATTATTCTTCTATCTTTATAATTTATTCCCACCTTCTTCAGGATCGCAAACATCTTCTCCCATTCCACATTATCGAAAGCCTTTTGTATATCTACAAAACCTATGTACACAGATTTCTTCAGCGCTATCCTTTTCTCTATTACTGCCCTGAGTGCTAAGATTGCTTCTCGCGTTCCCCTATTTTTTCTAAAACCAAACTGATCCTCTGCCAATCTACTCTCTATTTTATTTTCCATCCTCCTGTATATAATTTTGGTCAGTATTTTCGAAGCATGTGAAGTTGAACTGATCGTTCTGTAGTTCTCGCATTTGTCTGCCCCTTGTTTTTTCGGGATAGCGACAATTTTATTCTTTTGGAAATCTTCCGGTACTTCTCCCTTTTCGTACATATCTCTAATCAATTCAAACAGTGCGTCGCGAGTTCCTTCACTGGAGGCTTTTATAAGGTCCGCACTTATGCCATCTATGCCTGGCGCTTTATTATTTTTCAATTCTTTCAAAGCCTTGTCGAATTCTCATCTCAATATCGAATCTCCCAATTCTTCCTCATCTACATCCTCCTCCTTCTCTAATAGTGCTATATCATCGTTTCCTCTATACAAGTCTTCCAAATGATTGATCCACTGTTCTATTTTCTCTTCCGTTTTTATCAATTGTCGTCCTAGAGAGTTTCTAATCTTATTGCTTCTAGATTTCATTTGTCCGAAAAATCTTTTAATAATCCTATATGCTTCATCTATTTTTCCTAAATGCAATCTTATTTCTATTTCCTGACATTTCTCTTCTAGCCACTGTTCTTTTGCTTTCCTTGATTCTCTTATTATTTTATTTCTCAATGATTTGTATCGTTGCTGGCCTTCTTGGCTATCATTATTCTTGTATTTTCTTCTTTCATTTATCAATTCTAAAATTTCTCCCGTTATCCATGGGTTTTCAGCTTCTACTCCATCATTCTTCAAAATCTTATCCGCACATTCTCTTATATTCCCCTCCATCTTTGTCCATCTCCTCTCTATTCCCAAGTCTTTCTCTTTTTGATCTCCCAATTTTTCATCCAACATTTTCTCGAATGCCTCATGTGTTTGTTTTTGCTTGAGGTTCTTCAAATTCCATCTTTTCTGCATTTTCCTTTTCTTCTTCAGAGATTTGAATTTCAGAGAACATTTCATCATCAACATATTATGATCACTATCTATATCTGCACCGGGATAAGTTTTACAGTTTTTCACTTGGTTTCTAAATCTTTGTTTCACTAATATGTAATCAATTTGGTATCTTGCTGTATCTCCTGGCATTTTCCAAGTGTAGATTCTTCTTGGATGATTTTCGAATAAAGTGTTTGTGATAACCATCTTATGATTTTCACAAAATTCGACTAAACGTTGTCCTCTATCGTTCCTCCTCCCTAACGCGAAATCTCCTATAATGTTGTCCTCTTTTCCTTGTCCTACTACCGCATTCCAATCCCCCATCACTATCAAATTCTCTTCTCCCTTCACATATTCTATCACTTCTTCTATTTCTTCGTACGTTTTTTCAATATCTTCCTCCGAATATGCAGATGTGGGCATGTATACTTGGACTATGACTGTGTCTACCGGTTTTGTTCTGATTCTAACCATCATCACACGTTCATTATGTTGCAAATAATTTTCTATTCTATTTCCTACTCTTTTATGCATTACAATTCCTACACCTGCTTGACCGTTCTTTGATCCTGTATGAATTATTCTATAATCCCCACTCCAGAAATCGCCCTCTTGTGGCCATCTCATTTGGCTAATCCCCATTACGTCTATATTCAACCTATTCATTTCTAATTTCAAATTTTCTAATTTTCCCGCTTGCCTCAGTGATCTAACATTCCACGCTCCGAGATCATTTACACAGCGTGATTCAATTTTGGTGAGAGCTCGCTTCAAAAGCCTCCCTAATTACGGTGGCAAGAAATTTTGATTGAACATACAAGAACAAAACGTTTTGGTAAGCGCCACAAAACAGTTCTCTCAGTGGAAAATGATGTAAAGAGAACATCATTTCCGTGGGTTATTCATTGAGTTCTAAATATGCAATGAAATTGAACATTCCCCTCACACACTGAGAAAAATGAAATGTGAAAATAACCTCTATTTCGTATATTTTTCACCCGTCAAATAATGAAAACTGAAGCCAGCCTTTCAAAAGTGAAAAGTACCTTTTCAGTGTTGAATTTCACCGTACATTCGGTTTGATTCACCAAAAAGATGGTATTTATCACCTAACTCATGGTAATAATAACCAAAATAATGTATTTTTCACTGTCAAATACATTACTATATTGAAACATGATTTCTACAATGCAGATTTTTCTCAGTGCATGGTCATGCGTTAGGGGTCGTCCATAAATTACGTAAGACGTTTAAGGGGGGGAGGGGGTTCATGGAATTCTTACCAGATCTTACAAGGGGGGAGGGGGAGGGGTTGCACCAAAATCTTACGTAAGATGGATGTAACTAAATACTAAGAAATTCAATTTCATCTGATTTCGAAAAACACATATTCCCTTCAACTTTTTCAAAGATTTTACAAAGATAATGTTCTGTAATCGAGTATCCTTGGATAGTCAATTTCAGTAAGTCAATAATCATCAATGTTATACCATAATTGAGTCATTTATAATTCCTGTACACTTCTGTATTATATTACCTTACCACGTGGGGGAGGGGGAGGGGTTTAATGAAATCTTACGATGTCTTACAAGGGGGAGAGAGGGGGGTGAAAAAATGCCAAAATTGTCTTACGTAATTTATGGACGGCCCCATTATTTGTTCTTGGAACTTACTTTTCTCTGGATTAACTGATAACTGATGTCAGAAGGATTTTCCCCAAAATGACGTTTTTTCTACTAATATGTTACCTATGTATGTTGTACTTAACGGGACACTAGCGTCGGTAACGGACATCTCTTGATATCATATGATTCTGTCCCTTTCTAACCAATGACATGAGTTACCGACGCTTGTGTCCCGTTAAGTCTAATTTATATGAACTAAATATTCACTTCACCTGATCGCAATCTAGATTCATTAGATACAGATAAACTCCTTTCTCAATGTAACGCTGATGTTAAAAATCGTCACGTTACGGTTGACACAACTTTTACAACCTACCTTTCATCTACTGCTCCACTTTCTACGTCCAACATCGCCGAGTCCGAATTAGCAATCAACATTGAAATTCAAACGGATGAAACTTGGACATACTATCTGTAAGCAGAAGGACTGCATCAATAGTGTGGAGAATAATATTGGAAATCTGTTCGAAGGAACGAAAGAAACAAGTAATCAGGGTCACTGGACTACACGGAAAAAATATTATCTCATGAATTACGATGTGAGAATAGTAGCGAAAGACCATATTTGCGAAATTAGTCTACTCACGATATAATACCGTGATTTGTGCTGTTTTTTGGTTAACTCAAGTCGAATATTACGATGTTCACTCGTACAAAAGAAGGTTATAACAGCAATATCTGTCTCTGATATCTGAACATTCCTGCTTTTCCAAGTATGGTCCTATGCTACGATTACAACCTCATAATTTGAAAGATAATATTTTTCCCGTGTACATTCGTTTCGTAGGGAGAAAATCTTGTCTCGTTTACTTGAATTTCCATGTTCCTTTTGAAAACCATATGACTTTTTTCTTCACTTATTTGTCGATACGTTTGGATGAACTGATGGAAGCATTTGTGAAGGAAGAATTAAGAATTCATCTGCTCTATTCCCGCTTTTTGATACATCCAGAAAACTCAACAGACAATGAAATTATGGAAATTGTGACGAGAACCTGTATAAATAAGAAGTGACATATTGTCAACAAACCCGTATTGTATGAAGAGTAACATCAAGAGGGTGGAGCAACTTCATTCAAGATATGGTGGTTAGGGATTTAGTTTGGTAGAAAATTTTTTGGTAGGGGATCATTTCACCGAAAATGTTTTTTCTCCGAAAATTTGTTCATTGGCAGATCCAATAGAAATAACTATAAATTCCTAGGAAATACTAGTTATTCTCCCATGCAGAAAATTCGGCCAGGAACTTTTTCAGTCAAAAGACCCCCTACCAATTTTTTTGTATCGTGGTGGTAAACACCCGTCGGTTCGAAAGCCCGTTAAGGGCATTCATCAGAGGCTAAGTTACTAGATCTCTCCCCCCAGTTTTCTCAACGATTAATGAATATAATCGATTTTAATGAGCAGGTGCATCTTCTTAGCATATCAAAGGAAGTGCAGCTACTCTTTATTTTTCATTTTATTTGTTCGTTTCTGAGAAAACTGGGGGGGCGATTTTGGAATCTAGTAACTTTTTGGGAAGGTGGTGAATGCCGTTAACCCGCCATGTATTCATCTACGAATCCTAATAATAATGTTTAGTAACAACCGAACAAAAAAACTGATGCCTAGTTGGGTCTGGAACACTCGAAATATTATTACTAGAGATCCATTGTTTTCGCAGATGTTGAACACACGGCTGGAGCATCGTTGGCCCGAATTCTGAAATCCCGGAAGAGAATAACCCTGAATCATAACTAGATGTTTCTAGTCATGTGTAAATGAGATGAAATGTTACCAGAACTTTTTCAGGATTTTAGGATTCGGACCAACGATGCTTCGTGCTGACGGACTTTTGGACCAACGAGTGTTCACCATCAAGGCACAATGGTCATGCGATTATGCTCATCTTGTCAGTAGTATGCAACCAGTCCGACTGGCAATAAGCTCAACTCTGCTCTCATTGGTGATTGCCAGAGATGTTTAGTAATTCTACTAAGAATCAACAGTTTCCAACCATTGACAAGCAGTCAAGGTTATTACCAGTCAAGTTCCCCGGGTGCTACTAATCTCATCGAATGAAAATTATTATTAGAGACCGGTGTGTTCCTCACTCTATCGATGGTCAGCATTTGAGCGAGAAAGAGATACGCAGCACTACTTAGAGAGCGCACTGTATAATATATCTTTTGTCTATGGATTATCCAATGATACTGGATTTCATTACATTACCTGAGTAAAGGCGAAGGAACAAACCCGATGTCAGTGATGTCAGATTTTCAGCAGTACAACGAAATTACTTCCTGAGATAGACCAGGGGGCATAATCTGAAAAAGGAAATTTTCAAACGGATTTCAGCGTCGTCATACGGTAGTACAGTGAACTATTTTACATGTATACACTAACACTCATTCGAAAATCAGTGTGATTCGTTCATTGTTTGTGTTAGTTGTATCTATGTCAAATAGTTCACTGTACTACCGTACGGCAGCGCTGAAGTCCATTTGAGAATGTTCAATTTGAGATTATGCCCCCTGAGATAGACCCATCGTAAGACACGCACGCTATAACTATACAGGGTGTCCCAGAATTCATCATTCGCATCCCTGTGGCATATTCCGCAGACAAAATGCCGTAATTTCCCGTTTGAAAAAATTTTTTTCGAAGCTTGGTTTTTGAGATGCAAGCATTTTCAGATTTTTTTCAAACCCAAGACGGCGGGTCTTTGGAAAAAAAATTGAACTATTCTATCATTGTTCGTTTTGGAACTATAATGATTTGAAGTTGCTGGACTCTGATTGGCTGGAAGTCCATAAATTTCAAATCGCTATAGTTCTGGAACGAACAATGATAGGATAGTTCAATTTTTTTCCAGAGATCTGCCGTTTTTCAACTGAGCCAATAGTGTCAGGTTCAAGTATACACTGAGAGAAGTGTATGGGAATGATTACCATTCGTTCTAGTTCTCATCGCGACTTTAGGATAAGAATTGGGTGCTGACTCGCGATTTGGTAATCATTACGATGTTAACCTATCGTTCCCATGGTAACGTAAAAATTTTACCGCACTCACTTCGTTTTAAATAGTACTTATTACAATTTTGGAATATCTGTCACCGAATTCCTATTCTTTCTAGTAATGGTTACCGTATACTTCTCTCCGTGTAAGGAAGACAATGCTCTTGAGTTATTTGGATGTTTCGGAAAATATAAAAATATTTATATCTCTAAAACTAAGCCTCGAACAAATTTTTTTCAAACGGAGAATTGTTGCATTTTTGCTGCAGAATATGCAACAGAAATGTGAATAATGGATTCTGGGACAACCTGTATATACCATATATATAGATATATTATGTGTTGAGCGCTAAAGCACACTAAGCACAAGTAACGCAGCCATACTGGGCCAATTGGTTTTTGAACCGCAAAATTGGAAATTCAAAAAAGTGTATAATAACAATGATAATCATGATAATAAACATAAATGAATGAATAAATATAGCATGCGTGTTATACGATGACTCCATGGAGGGGATAATTTCGTTGGATTGCTAGTAATCTTCAGGGTACTGCCATTTGGAGCATTCGTTACTCTACCAAAACTCATTACTGTTAGATGATCATTTTTATTTGACGAGATCTACACAATCATTGTGCCCTCACAATAAAAAAGATGTTCAATTGGTCTGAATCTGCAACGACGGTATTGCCAATACAGTTGCACCTCTCCCTCTTGAGTGTCATGGAACGCCGCCAAGCTCGATACACGTTAAGGACCATCAAGCGGTACGCATAAAGGCCTACGCAGCCTTCCGTCCTTTATGTCTAAGATTACGTAACTTGTGTATCTACTCTGCTGAAAATTCCCCATAGAAAACGATAGAATTCGACAGTATTTTAGCCTCTTTTCTATCGTTTTGTATAGGATGTATCGTGACATCAGATTGAGTCGATAAAGAAATTTGTCCTAATGGGGTTTTATAGTGATAAACCGATACAACGCGAATGGGTCCACATCGGATTTTTATGGGTTTCATCGTTTCTTCTCAGTTATGCACTATAAATTGTTCTCACCTTCTTCAGTTCTATATGGTTCAATCGGAAGTTTCCCATACACTTGATACCGTTTTTTGCATATATGAGTATTATCGTAATGCATGGGGAAGGCACGAAAGGATACCTATAGTTGTCTATCGTGGAATTCCTTTGAATAATTACCTTGTTCTCCCCAGAATATTGAATTCAAGAAATGTATCGGTATTTATCGTGTTTTCACGATACGCATCATGTCAATAACTTCAAATATGTTTTTTATCATTTTGTATGGGGGAACACACGAGAGGGTACCTATAGTTGTCCCTATAGCTGTGGATTCATGAATACATTCAACAGTTTCTTACACAAACATTTCCTCTAGTGGATTTTGAACAAAGTTTGGAAAAAATCAAACCTCCTTGGTTCCTTAACCGCAACTTTGATTTTCTTGTTATTATGTAAGAAAAAACTAGCAATTTTTGTGTGAATCCGTAAAACAATTTTCCACGGTCATTCACAGTCAGATTATGAATGATCTACACAACTACGGAAATTCCAGATTCAGAAATCACGTAGCAAGTAATAGGAAACAATCCCTACTAATTTTTCAGTAGCCACTGTTATCGTGAAACTACGATGGAACCCAATAAACAGGAGTACAATTCTTCTATCGTGAATGACCTATGAAACAATGAGAATTTCAGTTTCAGAGACCACATACAAGGAATCGGTATGAAGAACCATACAGTACTCCCATGTTCCTACTATTCATATGAATATTCGCTTTGCCACCGATGGAGATGAAGCTTGTACGCACTTGGTTTGGGGTCTCGAATGAAATGTGGTATAAATTTCATTGCAAACCACAACTACGTTTCAGTTCTGATCCGATAGTACCCCCCCCCCCCCCCCCATGAACTTTATCTTATTCACTTGGAAACTGTGGAAAAAGTTTTTTTCCCCATCTCCCTTATTTGACAATATTCTGAAAGCGTGCCTTCCCTGTGTTTGTATTACCCGAATCCTATGGAACGATCGGATAATAGGGAGCGCAGATACGAACAGTCGCAGATTCACAATTTTTTCAAAACATATTCTGCAATAAAATATTCAAGACACGTTATCCGATCAAACTAGAATCAGTAGGCCTCGTGTCCCCTCTGAAATGAACGTATTGAGAAGGAAGGAATATTTCAATCGGTGCATTTTGAGGAAAATTATCGTGCGCCAAAAGATGGGTCAAATGCGGCAGATGGAAGAAAAAAATGTTCCCACATTTCTCAACCGATTCGAATGAAACTCGTGTGGGAGCACCATCAGATCATAACTGAATCGTGGTGCAAATTTCATGACAATCGGATAATAGGAAGCGGAGATATGAGCGGTCGCCGAATCCCGATTTTCAAAAACGTACCATGACTCCTTCCAATTTTCACTATGTATCACATGAAATGTTATATATTCAGGACGATAAATAAAACCTCACGATATGAATACTTCCGAATGACTAGCTAGCAAGAAATAAGAACAAATTTCTTTAAGTTCAATTTCAATCTCAACTCAATTCAATCTCGGTTTGACACATGAACGTTGATCACCAATTATGACCACAAGTCCGGAACAGGTATGACCACACGTGCAAAACATGTTTTGTTCATTTTGGGTATATATTATATCAGCATATTATTCTAGATTTCAGTAGATTATTAATGAAACTTTGGTTGACAAAGTCTTGCTCCTTGAGTATCCATTTCGTTCGGAAATGGCAATTAACATTCACAATGTTATACAACGTTCATTAATAACATTCCGTGTCACTACAATTGTGCAAACCATACCTAAATTGAATGATACACAAGCCCAGCTACACGATCATATCGGATATGTCCTGAACAACAGCATCAAGAATAATCATTTTGATGTTGAGACAAGTGATAATTTATATCTCTTGGATGATGATTTTGATATCGATCCACATATAATTGACGATGATGATGGAGAAGTGCGTGTCAAAGCTTATGCTGAGGTACCTATTTGTGATCCGACAGACACAACAGTTGACAACGAATACAAAAAGGGAGCTGTTGACTACTGGGAGAGTGGAAAAAAGCAGAAGTTATCTATTAGCACAGTTCAGAATAGATATGAACTAGTTTCTTCAGAACGGGAATTGAGAAGATGGAAGTTGCGAATTACTGAAGGCGGGTCGAAGAAAGATCGGTTGTTCAAAGTTTCAGAACACACTCTAGAAAAATGAAAAGAAGCATTACAGTCGAAGTTCACAGTCCATGATTCAGATCTCCAGAGATGAGCGTGACAAAAGAAGTTTCAATTGAATATGGATTGGTTTGAAGCTTCACCAAGGTGGATATTAGAATTCAAACGGCGACATAAAATTGTGTCACGTAAGATAACAAAAAATGTAACAGAGGCATCTATTTCTAATGAGCAGAACTTACAGCAGCATTGTCAAAATTTCATTGATGAAGTAAAATCTCAACTGTGTATACATGGTGAAAGTAATGTATATAATTCTGATCGAAGCGGATTCAATTTGGAAATGCATAGTGGCAGAACATTGTTTGAAAAAGGTAGTAAAAAAGTTGAAAATGTCGTACAATCAATATCATCTACTACACATAGTCATACGATACAACCAACGATATCTGCAGGAGGTCGGTTGCTCTCACCGCTTTTCGTGGTTTCAAAAAAAGCAAAAGGTGAATTCGGTCCCATGGTTACAAAAAATTTATTCAAAGCTCCCAATATATATTTGGGAGCAAGCAAATCTGGGAAATTTTCGAGCGAATTACTTCAAACATGGTTACAAGATGCGTTTTCACCTAATTGTGGACAAACAGCAGTTTTGATATTAGACTCATGGACTGGACAATGTGAACACACTGTGAGACAAATGATACCAGAAGACAAAGAATTTCGATTAATGACGATCCCAAACAGCACGACAGGCCAAATCCAACCGTTGGATGTCTTCGGTTTCAGATTCTGGAAGAACTTTGTCAAAAAAATATCTGATGGTGTGATTATATTCAGATCAAACACCAATTTACATGAAAGAAATAATATTATAAAATTACAATCTATCACCCACAATCAATTATCTTCTCCTGAGTTTAAGAATGTGTTCGAATATGCTTGGTACAAAAGTGGATATCCGAATGAGCAAGTTCCTAGGTTCGAAAATCCTGTGGAATTTTGTTTTCAGATTGTAGAAGATCATGAGAATATAGCAACCATAAAATGTGCCTGGTGCAGAACATTGCTATGCCCACAGCATTTATTCACAGAGTATCATTATTGTTCATTATACGTGGAATGATGAGAAATTTTGACAGATATGTGATTGTTCATTCGAGAAATGATTGGTTTTATGATATGGATATTTGATTGTAGGTCAGATCTCCCAATCCTTTTCTCCCAATAGTGAACTCTCCTAAAACGAACAGTCCCAAAATAATGTGAGTTCTAAAACATAATTTCCTAAAAAAAATTATTCTCAATATACAATTGTTCTAAATTATTTTTATTGCTCAAGATTGTCAGTACTATAAGATTACAATTCTAGATTATCACCCGCGGATTTCAAATATGCCACAATATCGGTCTCATATTCATTATATTTCGAAACTATATTGAAAATTCTGTCAGCAGCCCTTTTTTGTTTGGGATTACGAACTTTCCTAATTGTTTGCCCCAAGTCAAGTTGTTGTAACATTGACTCAGTGTCCGCTTGTTCTTTGATAATGTCTCTAAAAAAAGTATAGATACTGGGATGAGAACGACCCACAACAATTTGGAAACGATTGTGCCACCCTTCAGACATGTTGTTGGTGGTTTGAAGGCGTTGGAGAACTGTTTCGTATTGATTCCATATTGATATGAGGTATCGCGGGGTTGTCGCTTTTCTCCTACCCCGTGCTCTCCTTCCACGTATGTAAGTTGCTTCAAAATACTCTGCCACCGGCATCAAATCATCAGGTATATCATCCAATGCCGTTTTGAAGTGTGATTCAACGGTTTCAGGTGGCACAAAAGCTAAAGCACATATCATATGAGCAGCAACCTTCAATTCGCGGTCTTCAGGGTTATTGTACTTCTGTTGCAAACCTTCTGCTTGAATACGCCGATAAAAATTTTGATTCAAATAAAATTAACAAGCTTGAACCACTGTGTTTCCAATAATTCTTTGCACAGAATCAATAATTGCGAGTTCGAAATCGACCATTACACGATGTGGCAGAGTGACATCTGAATTATAATTTCTTGCCGCTTGAAGAACCACCTAAAAAATTTTCGAATAGAAGGCTTCTTGCTTAGAATCGAGAAGTGCATACACGAAAGGTGAGGCAACAGTTTGCTCAGATCCATCCGAATTCATATGAAGAGGATTCCGTAAGGAAAATAATCAATACAACACGAATAAATTGTAATCTACCTGGGTAATTGATCCAAGGATGGCAAATAATTGGGAAAAAATTGGAAGCGCAGTTTTAAATTCCCCATCGACAAACCAAGTACAACTTCTCATGAGTCTCCTCATATTTTCTTTCGTTGCGAAAACTAAGATGCGACCATCAAACTCATCATTTTCATCAGAGTCATATATAAGAAACTTCTCTCCTGCGTTCGTTACCTTGAAATTGGATGGTATTTCTCGTAGTTCCTGTATGCTCATAGGGTTTGGTGGAAGATCTCGCAAACGTTCTCGTGTGATTGCTTCTCGCAGGTTTTCACGATTAGGTAGTTGTGACAAAACTTCCTTCGGTACCTTCGGTTTAAATGCGACGTTGAATATTAATGGATCAAAATAATATTCCAATATACCTTAGGCAATTCGGTTCGTGAGATTTGCGCTGGCGGTGCCTCAGGATGTTCCTTCGCTTTTCTTTTTAAACTCGTCACAACTTTGTTAGCTGCCACTTCTTCTAAATTTGGAGCATGAGAGTGTAAGGACCTGTCCGGCCCTTTGTGAATATGAATACCTACGCCCGTGGTAGACGTAATAGCAGTGGCTTTACATGTAGGTTTTCGTTTACAGTGCCAGTATGTTCTTCCTAAAACCGCATTACGTTTGTAATAAAGAAATCCGTTGATATGTAGTGGAGAACCTCTACCACTCGCGGAGAGAATAATTTCAGCCATAATAAATACAATAATTTTGAATATCATTAAGAGAAATTGCGAGCAATGTCAACCAAAGAATTTATGTGTGACATGTAACCAAAGATTGCGACAGAAATGAAATTCGGAACAAGTGAACAACTGAAAGAAGAGACAGACTATTGCGACGAAAGTGAAGCTTCTAATAAGTGAATAAAGGAACAAATCGTGCGTCATTGGGAATTCATGGTTTTTAGGAATTCCAGATTAGGAGAAATGAATTGGGAAAGGAGAGTTGAGGAGTCAAGTGTGGTTAGGAATTCATTTTTTTAGGAATTCCGTATTAGGAGAAATAAATTAGGAGAACTGACCCCCTCGCGGATATTCATAACGTAATGCGATGATGAAATTTCAAATTCCAGCACATAATTGTATAATAAAATATTTCGAAAAAACTGTTTTCTTTATTCCTATATAAAAAATATGCTTGAAAAGTATGGTTTTACTCCTATAAATTTGAAGGGTCGCAACCCTGCGGGGAGAAACCTATAAAATTGGGTTGTTTTCTAGTACAGAATTTTTTCCATTTTGTTTCATCGAGAGACATTGATTACAACCAAAGATTCAACGGTGGAACTGGTTTTGAGGGTGACTTTTGAGGGCGGTTTCCACCCTCTGCATGGTCTCGTCTGCAGAATAACAGAACAGGTGTATCATTTTTCAGAATCAGGTCTAGAATATCTGGAGATTAGCTTATTCCGTGATCGAGTATCATCTCTTCTGTGTATATGGGGCATAGGGATAGCTTATCCCTGAAATGGAAGATAATGCGAAAACACCAGACAATGTGAACTTCCCCCCATCATCGTCTATCAGAAAAATATTTTTGTAAATTTTCATAACTACTTTCTGGATTTCCATATGAGCCATAAACTTGGAAAATATAGTTTCAACCCTATGAATTTCAAGGGTTGAACCCCTCAGGGATGAAACCTACACAATTTTGTTGCTTTTCTAGTACATTTCTTCCATTTTGTTTCATCGAGAAATATCGATTACAACCAAAGATATTACGGTAGAACTGTTTTGGGGGGTGACTTTTTTGAGGGTGGTTCCCACCCTCTGCATGGTTTCTTTCGCAGAATGACGAAATCCGTGTCTCATTTTCCAGGATGAGTTCTGGGACATGTGAAGATTAGCTTATTCTGTGATCGAGGGTCGTTTCCACTGTTATGATGGAATTTAGGGGTCGTTCACCCCCGGAATCACAGATTAGGCAAGAACACCAACATATATCACCTTTCATTTGACATTCTCTACCAGAACAACATTCTATAGTACTCTTATGACCATTTTCTGAATTTTTGAATGGAAAATACGCTCAAAAAATACAGTTTCGAGCCTATAATTTTCAAGGATAGCAACCCCTATGAACGGAACCCATGCAATTTGGTTGCTCTTTCGGTAAAAAATTGTTCCCATTCTGTTCCATTGAAAAATACGCATTATAACTGAAGATATTGCTGATAAACTGTTTTTGAGGGTGACTTTTGAGGGTCGTTTCCATCCTCTAAATCCGTTTATCAGCCGATACAAAAGAATACGTATCCCTTATTCTTCGAGGAACTACAACATATCCAAATTGCAGCGAAATCGGAGGCGGAGAGTTGAGGATGTCCCCTTGTGAGTCGATCAGCCTCTCCGGTGTCCGTATTGGAGGTAGGTAGAAGGACTCTTCTGTTGACTCATCACTGTCCATGGCGAAACTACTTGGCCTACGGAAAAAGTGATGTAAAAAAAACTAATAAAGAGAAGTGATGATCGGAGAATCACTCAGAAGGAGTGATCTCGGATACTTCCTTTTATACTTTGAACCAATTATGCGGATATATAGTTCGGATATGACCAGGACATTGACGAATCATATATAACTCGTTTGAACGATTTATTTTTCAAACTAACAAATTCATGCTTCGAAGAAGCCACTTGGAATTAAAAAAAATTTAAGAAATAAATGAATTTCACGTATCACAATTATGTTTGCAAATCACGCACCTTAACGCTAACGACTTTCTTAACGTTTAATCAACAAAAGATAGAACGAATAACGCGTTCGCACTCTCGTTTGAATACGCGAGCCGCCACGCCCCGCTCCGGTATCAACCTCTAAAACAATCAAAGTTATCGAAAACGAACTAAAATCAGCGATCAAGATCGTGAAACTGATCGGTAGATCAGCTCTAATAAAACATATGAATAGAGTGCACAGCGGACACTCTCCCGAGGAACAGGAGTTCACGAATTCTTTTGCAACTAATTGGCACGAGGGTAACAGAGGTGACCAGCGATAAGTACTGGTAAGTTAGATCACCCGAACGGCGGCGTCACGACTGACTTGTTACTCTAATTATCACCTCCTCATGCCTATAGGCAAAAGGAAGGGATTCGCACACACGTACACACAACGATGAGAGTCAAATGTCGCATGCCGATATTCTCATCGAGTAATCACTCGCGAGTGTGCGGCAAATACAAATGTCTTTTAATCCTAAACAAGTGACTATCGGGAATTGATGATCCAGTTGGAGGATGGACATCGACAGAAAAAAATTTTCTACAACTTGTTTAAACAATTATTGTTTGAAAAATTTGTTGAAAATAACAATTCACGTGGATAAAAACCCCAGAATTTATACTGCAGGAAGTTTGATGCAAGGATTGGTCAGCCCCAAGATTTCATTCACGTAAATTGTTATCTTCAACAAATTGTTATTCCCAACAAATTTTCCGAATAATAATTGTTGACAAATTGTAAATAATTTTTTTTCTGTGGATGTTCATTCCCCAACTAGATATCCCATTTCCAATAGTTACTTTCCTCGTGGCCCGAGCAGATTCGCCGTAGACACCGAAGGGTAAGGATAATTTGAAATTGTTCATGATTTTTATTTACAACAATTACGATGACTAAAAATTTTGCAAACCACCGATCTTTACATGAAACTTTTCGTAAAATACGATTCCGGGATTCGTATCCACGTGGATTGTTGTTTTCACCCATTTTTTCAAACAATAAACGTTTACACAAATTGTAACAATTTCTTCTTCTGCGGATGTTCATCTCTCAACTAGATAACCAATTTCCAATAGTCACTTTTTCCGTGGACCAAGAAATTCCGCTATGGGTATTGATGGGGTGATATCGTTTTTCCATCATATTCACTGACTGCATTCAGTGGGCACTGAATTGTGTCCAACTATTATCGTGAATGCGCGTATGAAAGAGATACCAAGCACATCAAACACGCGTCGAGTGCGATCGATGCAAATCTATGAGACTTAATCCGCCACAATCCTTGCTCAAGAGCATTCCGAAGTCCTATGATATCCCAAATCTCTCTCCCCACTCTCCTCGGAAACGACTGAATGAATCGGAGAATAATAAGTTGACGCATTTTCTTCATGATTCACGTAAGATGCATAAACTCCTTGAACTTTTTTATTGTTTGATTCATTCAGTCGTTTTCGAGAAGAGTGACGGGAGAGATTTGGGACTTTAGAATGCCCTTAAGAGGATACGAGCTTACCGACCACATACGGGTTTTCCACCAAATCACTGGGAACTGGATGAATTCAATTCTGAAAAATTTGGTCGATCAAACCGTGCTCGTACGGTGGGCTCGTATCTCTTCAATCAACCAGTCGTGCGTTCAATATCTGTGGAAACAACAGATTTCTAGTAGAACTATTTCAAGTATACCAAAACCAGCTGGGCGTTGGTTTTTTCGTTTGGCTGTCACTAAAGATTATTACTGAGATGCTTAGATGTTGAATACATGGCAGAAGATTGATATTTTTGTAAAACCAGTAGTCATTTCTTTTGTAGAATCCACCTATAGTGTTCATTTCCCCCAAATAGCAATAGTCCCAAAAACTAAATCTCATCGAATCCTTTCGGAATTACAAGATGAACTACTGAAATTTCAGCAGAATAGAGTCCTTAGAGAATCTAATTTGCCTTTTGTCATACTATATACAGTACAATATATAGTATGACAAAAAGCAAATTGAATTCTCCAAGGACTATTCTGCCGACATTTCAGTAGTTCATTTTGTAATTCCGAAAGGATTCAATGAGATTTAATTTTTGGAACTATTGCTATTTGGGTTGCATGGCATGAAACAGGGTTGCTCACGAAAGGTGGCAAAGAGACGCCGTTATGGCCAAATCAATCTAGAGATATAGAATAGAGGACGCGAGCCAGGGGTTTTGCGTAAGTGGAGCCATGAAGTGAGAAGAGAGGCAAAAAAACTTGGCATCTGGTTCCTCATTCGTTATGACATGCGCAGTAAATTATAACTTATGTATCAACACGTGTCAAATGATTCGAGTTTAGTTGTACTCCTATTTCACTCAACAAATGATGGATGGGGGCCAAATCAACGAAATCAGTGCTTGAAAAGAGAGAGTGTGACGTATCTCTCCCTTCACCAACTTTTCGTTGATTTGGTTCCTCGTTAATTTGGCCCCCATCCCAAATGATCATGCGATGTGAGGAATGGCTAATGTGTCAGAATATGCCGCGTACAATAGGTGATTCCTTCCAATATTTGATTGCTTGAATTCTTTGAGGGCTCGAATAAGAAGTTACCCTCCTGCGCATGTGTACTTAGACAAGAAAGCTGATGCCAATTTCATTTTCTTCCTCTCTCTAAGGATTTCACGCGATTTCCGCTGCCTTACGTCTTCTATCCTATATCTCTATGCAAATCAACGAAACATTAATCGAAACGAATCGGAACATCTATATTCTCTCTTCTCAAATGATTTCGTGGATTTGTCCTCTGAATAATTTGACCTCCATTTGCAGTTATCCTCTCACAGGATAGAATCTTCCAAATTCAGAGGAGTTTGATCTTAGGTTGCTCTCCCATGGGCCGGAATTTTTGAGGAATTCTAGCAAGTTATTATCCATGAACCAATTGGGTCTTCGGACTCCATTCCGTGCCCTAGGAATTGCAGTCCATGAGAGACGACCCTCAGAAATTCTTCATACATCCACCTCATTTCATTAGCTCAATCTGTGACCAATGCAGCTTCTAATTCCTCGGATGACAAAGATTCACTTATAATGTCATTTTTGTGTTTGCCAACAAAGGATAGATGATTCTCCAGAGTACGAATGTAATTGTATCACGTTGGAATTTGAATTGGGTGAAGAATTAAAATTTAACCTTCAGCCTACAAACTTGAAATTGACAGATCTTTTTGCACACGGAATTTGACATGAACTTGCACTCTTCAACTCATCGATAAAGTGATACTAATCCATCAGTTCGTACTGGAGTTGCGCTCTTCAAAGATGTAGACGTTGAAGCTCATACTCTCTTCAAACTCTGCATGTTTCAAATTCTCACTGGGTCACACTCAACCTGTTTGTAGGCCGAGGGTTGATAATCCTGATGTGATGATACTCCATATTCACAGGAAATTATATGCTGTTATCCCCAAAAAAACACGGAGTTTCGAAGAATGTTCAATGAAAGTACATCGAACGTCTGGACATTTTATGGTCCATATAACATCCCATGAACATGAATGTACGTACACTGAACTTGAATTTTACCTGAAAGATCTACGTTCTCTTGGGAACTAAGTTGTGTTCGAATGATGGAAATTGTGAACGTGGTTTCCACAAGGGAGTATGATATGATCACTCAAAATATCATATCCTCCCTTCCACATGTTAGGAGCGATATAAATTGCATACTACCAGGTGTGTAAGTATGAAACCGGAATTTTTGTACAGAAAAAACACGTTGATCGTAATGATATGAGACAAAGTAACTTATTCAAAGTATTGTCCGTCGCTATCTATACATTTTTTCCATCTTTCTGGCAATTTGTGGATTCCGCGCCAAAAGAACTGTGGCTCTTTTGAGGCAAACCAGTCATCGAGCCATTTTCGTACATTCCCGCAAGAAGTAAAGCGCTGCTGAGCAAGTGCGTGTCCCATCGATGCAAACAAGTAGTAATCGGATGGGGCAAGGTCCGGTGAGTAAGGCACGTGCTGAAGAATCTCCCAACGGAACGACTCTATCGTTTCCTGGACCTGTTTTGCTTTGTGTGCTGTTGCATTGTCATGCAGCAAAATCACCTTGTGGTGTCGTTGTTGGTATTCTGGTCGTTTTTCACGCAAAACTCGATCCAAATCGATCATTTGTTGTCGGTAGCGTTGAGTATTCACAGTTTTCCCAGGTTTCAGCAGCTCGTAGTAGATTACACCCTTCTGATCCCACCAAACACACAGCATTGTCTTCCGTCCGTAGCGGTCTGGTCTTGCCGTCGATGTTGATGGTTCACCCGGAGTAACCCATGACTTTTAGCGCTTAGGATTCTCGGAATATATCCACTTTTCATCGCCAGTCACAATTCGATGGAGAAATGACCTTCTTTGGAACTCGGTGAGCAGCATTTCGCATGATGTTTCGCAGTTTTCCTGCTCTCTTTCGTTGAGTTCCTGTGGAACAGGGGGAATAATCTCAAATGCAACATTCTCAAACGGATTTCAGCGCTGCCGTACGGTAGTACAATGAATTATTCGCCATAGATACAACTAACACAAACAATGAACAAATCACACCGATTTTCGAATTAGTGTTAGTGTATACATGTAAAACAGTTCACTGTACCACCGTATGAAGGCGCTGAAATCCGTTTGAAAATTTTCTATTCGAGATTATGCCCCCTGATGTGGAACCCCTTTCCCCACCTTTTGTATTTTTCCCATGGCCTTCAACCGAAGGGAGATGGCTTCTCGGGTCACCTTTAACTGATCCGCCAGTTGTTGTTGTGTTTGAGCGTCGTCTCCTTCCAATAAGGCTTGCAGGGCAGTGTCTTCAAATTTTTTCGGTGGTCTTCCACGTTCTTCGTTCCTGACGTCAAAATTGCCACTTTTGAGCCGTTTGAACCACTCGAAACACTGTGGTTTACCGAGAGCATGCTCACCAAACGCCTCCACAAGCATTCGATGCGATTCGGCTGCGGTTTTCTTCAGATGAAGACAGAAAAGTAGTGCTGTCCACAAATCGTAATTTGTTGGCACAAAACTCGACATGTTTATCTCCAATAAACTGATGCTACTGAATGAAACTCGTGTTATTGTGAGTTTGAAATCTTTGTCGGATATCAATACAATAACAAGACACCGCTGACGTGATGTGTCGGTAACTTCATCGACATCTATCGTCACCTATGGGCAAATTCTGGTTTCATACTTACACACCTGATACAAAGAATTCACGCTCAATGATTGGGTTTCTCTCCAATTTTGATACTATCTTCACCCAAAGCAGCGTAACCTTAGTTAAATTGTTTCTGGAAGATTTCTGTTTCTCCGATATTGCATTCCAGTGCATATATCTTTCATTACTTGTATCCTTAGGAACTTGGCAATTTAAATTATACGACATATGTTAGGCAATATGGAATAATGAAACGATAATGATGAATGACACATGAATTGCTGTTGGATTGACTTCGCCTTCAACCACATATGTAGCGTGATTTTGAGCTACAAGTGGCGTACCTTTGGAATTAAATCGTCAGGCGCCAATTCCGGAGTCAGAAGCCGGAATTCCCCGTATAATCAAACCTGAAACTCGAAATTGCACAAACACAAAAGGAAACAAGGGAGCAAGCCCCAGCTGACCACTGAAAATAAATGAAGGTTGGGAAGGTCGTCGATATAGGGGGGAGGGGTTCGTCTTGACTCTGAGAAATCACACGGCGTTGTTAAAAAATGAGAAGGCGTTTATTATAAGAAAGAAAAATGAAAAAAGTGAACCGAATTCACGTTGATCAGGAAGCCCTTCCAAGTGCCCGGGCACGCGCGTTACAACGTTTGCTGCGTCCCGATATCAAATTCACAAAGCCTGCACTCCGCAGGGAATATGAGGGCTCGCACGTGGACAAGAACCGAAAGGAAGAGAAAGATCTGCTTCCCACGTCTTCGACAAAACGGGTTACGACAAGGATTATAATAAACCGAAACAATTACTCATTCACTTTGGATACGCATCGATTTGTTGACCTGGTCGGGAGAAAGTTCCACACGTACGAATAATTTATTGACGCTACCATCCACGTCGGTTTCCTGCCGAAATCCTCTACTAGCATCGTTTCTCCGACGCCATTCTCCCGACGAAGTTCACCTCAGTGATCTCAGGTGCTGGCGGCCCCCACCACGCGGTCGGTGGGCCACTAACACTGTTCCACCGCGTGTCCGTGTGAAGAGAGACAATCTATAGCCCTCTCACTCAATGCGTAATCAACGCGCACAGTTGAAGTGTCACGTGCGTGAGAGATCGGAAACGCTCGGGCACGCTCACGAAAAGTTCGGCAGCCGAGAAAGAGGAGATTCAATGTTTCTGTACGTTGCCCAATTCTTCTTTCCGAGTTTGATTCTGATTTCGTTATTGCGCTATGTTATACGCGTAACCTAGCAACGTTGTTTTGGAATTCAAGCGCGCAATATGAAATCACATTGGAGAAGTAAGAAAAATCTTCTCTCACTCATGATTATTATTATTGTTATGAGTGATTATTGAATGTTTTTGATGTATCATAGTATATAAATGATATTGTTATTCATCATACTTATTGATTTCATTGCATGTGGTGAAATTTGACTTGATCCAAGTATATTTTATTTGGGATTATTGAAAATTTATTTGATTGGAATAAACATTTTGTTCGATCTAATCGAAACTGTATTACACTGAGAGAAATCGCCAAGTTACCACGAAGAAACAAACTCAATTGAACATCATTTTGTCTGTATGAATCATGACTTTTATCGCAGTGCGGTTCAGTCTTCGATACATTCAAGTTTGAGAAATTAACGCAATTTTATATACGTAAAGAAATACCTGTCATTCAAGTGACCCGCGGTGACTTGACTGATGGGGCCGCGGTATTCAGTCTCGATGATCCGAGTTCAATTCTCGGGAAGGTGAATTTTTTTTACCAAAAAAATACGTATGAATATTGAGTTGAAATCTGTAGTTATTTGTAGATATATGAAAAAATTTTCCATGAACAAAAAATTCATTCAAATCAACTGAATGGAATTAACGAAATGAAATGTGTTATAATGAATTAAAGCCTAGCTGTCTAATATATGAATAAATTTTTCTGCCACATCAACCAAATGTCAGTCACGGTAACTGGGTCATTCAGATTTATATTTGAATAGAAATTCATTTGATTCTAATGAGCCCAATTGATGCGAATATATAATATTCCCGATGCTTTCTTCGGCTTGAGGTTAGTCAATAATATATCAGACAACATTCTCGATGATACATGAAGGAAAATGCAGGTCAGAAATATAGTAATTTTCAATAAAAATCTGAGAATGTGTTTCAGAATCTGAGAATATTTCTAAAGTTCTTGATAAAGATAAAACGGTTCACATTTCTGTGGAATTTTACTTGAAAAAAAGGAAACGTTATCAACACTTGACCAACAATAGAAAGAAACATGAACTTTCCAAAAATCGCGGAAGAAATTTTACAAAGCGAATGACAAAATTTTGAAATTTTATTACATATTTTGAGAAATTTCATGCACGACTTCTGGAAAGTTCATATTTTTCTCTATTGCTTGTGGAGTGTTGATAACGTTTCATTTTTTTTCAAGTAAAATTCCACAGAAATGTAAACCGTTTTATCTTTATCAAGAACTTTAAAAATATTCTCAGATTCTGAAACACATTCCCAGATTTTTATTAAAAATTGTCATATTTCTGATCTGCAATTCCTCCATTTATCGTCGAGAATGTTGTCTACTATACTATCAACTGGACCTTGAATCGAAAAAAGCACCGAGAATATCATACATTTGCATCAATTGAGGCCGCGGATGCAATAACAGCCTCAGCGCTCGAACGCATTTCAAAGTTGATCCAAGCGACCAGTGGAATAATAAAAAAAAAAAAGTTCGTCAAAATGAAAAATAAAAAATACAGCCTTCGAGAGCTCATCAAACCTCACATTTTTCCTTCGAACAATTTTTCTCTACCATCAATAGTTTATAAGATAAAAATTGAAAAGTGAAAATTTTCATTTCTCCAATATCAATTAAATTCAAAACATACTTTGCGATTACTCAACGAAAAGTCACCGGATTGCCTTGAAATTTGGTACACGGCTTTATCATTGATCCCCGAAGATGCCTAGTCAGTTCCATATGTTGGAATATTTCGTTATCCAATAAATATTTAATAATAAACAAGTACTGTAGAAAACGCGCGCTTGTAAGTTTCCATGAAAAAAAGTATCGAGGGGATTTCCGATTTGGAAAAACTCAAAGCGACAAAGTTGTTCGTCAATGTTCGAAAAAGTTTTCCTGAAAGTTTCAGATCAATCGAGTAAAAAGTGTGCAAAATATAAAATATTTGCCACGGTGACACGACTCTCTTATGAACCATCGAACATAGTGTCCGTGTATCGTAGTTGCCGTAACGGCAAGCGAGATGAGTGATTGTAAAGAATGTGCAATATCTCCCACATTTTTCACTCGATTGATCTGAAACTTTCAGGAAAACTTTTTCGAACATTGACGAACAACTTTGTCGCTTTGAGTTTTTCCAAATCGGGAATTCCCTCGATACTTTTTTTCATGGAAACTTACAAGCGCGCGTTTGCAACAGTATTTGTTTATTATTAAATATTCATTGGATAACGAAATATTCCAACATATGGAACTGACTAGGCATCTTCGGGGATCAATGATGAAGCCGTGTACCAAATTTCAAGTCTAATCGGTGACTTTTCGTTGAGTAATCGCAAAATATGTTTTGAATTTAATTGCTTTTGAAGAAATGAAAATTTTCACTTTTCAATTTTTATCTTATAAACTATTGATGGTGGAAAAAAATTGTTTGGAGGAAAAATGTGTGGTTTGATGAGCTCTAAAAAGCTGTAATTTTTATTTTCCATTTTGACCACCTTTTTTTTATCATCCCACTGGTCGCTTGAATCAACTTTGAAATGCGTTCGAGCGCTGAGGCTGTTATTGCATCCGCGGCCTCAATTGAGCTCATTAGAATCAAATATATTTCTATTCAAATATAAATCTATATGACCCAGTTACCAATGAACCAGTTTCATGTATGTTGAAATGACTGAAGATTTCACCTCACATTCATACGTATTTTTTTGGTAAAAAAAATTCACCTCCCCGGGAACTGAACTCGGATCATCGAGACTGAACACCGCGGGTCACTTGGATGAGAGGTATTTCTTTACGTATATAAAATTGCGTTCATTTCTCAAACTTAAATGTATCGAAAACCAAACAGCACTAGAATAAAAGCCATGATTCATGCAGACAAAATGATGTTCAATTAAGTTTGTTTCTTTGCGGTAACTTGGCGATCTCTCTCAGTGTAATACAGTTTCGATTAGATCGAACAAAATGTTTATTCCATTCAAATAAATTTTCAATAATCCCAAATAAAATATACTTGGATCAAGTCAAATTTCACCACATGCAATGAAATCAATAAGTATGATGAATAACAATATCATTTATATACTATGATACATCAAAAACATCCAATAATCAGGGTCGGTGCCGAATCAACGAAAAACCAAATCAACGAAAAAAAATTTACTAGCAGTATGAAGTTGTCATTTTGTTGCAGTATGAAATGAAATTAGTCATAGATGATTGATTAAATTAAACGAAAATTCTTTATGTTAACCTATTCACTGCACCCGTTTATTACAGTAGACACGTAATTCATCATTCTAATAAAATTATTAATGATCTTCCTAAGCGATCGGTACAATCGAACTGTTTCAAACGTCAGTAGAGAACGAAAATCGGTTTGTTGTTATCATAAACATAACCATACCATAATCATAAACATAACAAAGGTAAATTAAGTTTACCGTGGGGTTGTGTTAGCAAATCAATGTTTTTTACTTTCCGTTCAATTTAATCAATGATCTATGACTAATTTCATTTCATACTGCAACAAAATGAAAACTCCATACTACTAGTAAATTTTTCTTCGTTGATTTGGTTTTTCGTTGATTCGGCACCGACCCGTTTGATCTTCAAGGTGGCGTGCACACATCGCGTTTCAACGTGCGTGCATTACGTTTTATTGTCTGCACGTACTTCGATAGTCCATGCACCTACGCCCGGCACTAACTGATGCTCACATGTTGTTTCGAAGGACTTACATCTCATTTTCAAGTGCATTAGAAGAGTTATATTTGCAGCGAGCACACATGTTGCGTTTTTCACAAAAGTTCTAAGTATGGTTCCTGCAACACGGATATTTATCGAGTGCCAATATTGATTATCATGGATGTCTTTGTTCGGAAAACTTTGGCAGACTGGGATCTGGTAGATGTTTCATATTACTTTGATGGTGAGTATTTTCTTGACAAATGTTTCAAGATTCAATGTATAGTCGATCTATTTCCGACTCCATTTTCGATCATTATATGCACAACTTGTAACTGACGTTTCTTTTTATTTTTTATACGTTCAGTACAATTAAATGATACTTTTACTATGATTACTAATATTGAGTGACTCTTACGACGTGATAGGATTCTAGAGGTTAAGCTCATGTATGCTACTGCGTTTATCAAAGAAATTATTTCCATTAGTACATGCTTATTCCACTTTTTATTCATTTTTCTTGACTCAATCATGTCAATTGATATGTATATCTTATGAAATGTTCCAGCCGCCAGTGTAAACAGAACGGAATTCGCAAAACTTGATGACCCAGAAATTGACCAAATTATTCCAGACGAATGTAAATCAAAAACCAAAATCATACAATATTATGAATTTTATAAAAAAATTGTATCATCCTATTCTGATGGTCAACCGAAGGAAAAAGCAAAATCATATCAAGGTAGTTCCGGTGAGGATACATCTTTCAGAACTATTGGCGTTTGTGAGAATAATGAAGCGACAGAACCAATTGATTCAACTCATAAAAATATCCAAATCAATGGAGAAAAGGACTGTGATGGGGATAATGATGATATCGAGTCGGATAATGAATCTGTAGAAGTCGAATCTGCAAATCAAAAGCCAAAAAATGAAAATCTTGAATCGATAAGCATTCTACTGACTTCGATGTCACTCGATGACTTTGGTCATCTTACCCATCGTCGTAACAGAGATGAATTGCATATTACAATCAAGGAAATATCAATGGTGCATATACCTTTGAGGGATTCATTGAAGAAACTCCTTACGATTGATGGTTTATTGGATGCTACTCTAGAATATATGCGGTCACTGTATAATGAACCAAATATTTTTTGCAATTTCATCCAAGGTACTTTATGGAAAAGTCAGTTAGAAAATTTTGACAAAAATGGTATTATTTTACCGCTGTTCGGTTACTTCGATGATGTGGAGACAAATGCTTTGGGGTCTCACGCAGGTAAGGACGAAGTAAGTACCGTTTATGTAACAATTCCTTGTTTCCTACCAAATTTTGCGTCAAAATTGGAGAGTATTATATTATCAGATCTGTTTCATACGACTGATAGAAGAAAATACGGAAACGGAAAGATTCTCAGTGAATTCATTGACGAACTGAATGACTTAAGAGGAAATGGAATTGAACTTGTGATTGACCAAGAAAAAAGGAAAGTATATTCCGTCACAAGTTCAATTTTGGGTGACAATTCAGGACTGAACGGGATTTTTGGTTATACAGAGTCTTTCGCAAACACTCGTTTTCATTGAATATGCTATGCTTCCCCTGATATTACTCATTGCCTCACCAAAGGACACCACTCCTCACTTAGGACTGTCGAAAAATATGGAAAGGATACTGAAAATATTGAAACTTCAGGAACAGGAGTGGAAGAAGTTTGCATCTTTAATAAAATAATCGATTTTCATGTAATTTAGAATCAAAGCGTCGACATCATGCATGATGTATATGAAGAAGTTTGTAACTACGTTATGGCTCAAATTGTATTGTCACTTAGGGACCATCCATATATCACGTCACACGATTTACTATTCCCTCCTCTATCTCACCAAAGGCATAATACAAAGTTCCTTGACTTCCAAATCAAAAATATATACTTCATCATATATCTTTCGTTTCATTAGAGTTGGGAACCGTTTGACAAAAACGGAAGGAGATGAAGAACTTGGGAAAAATCCGGGCCCCAAGAGAACTCCGGGCCCGGAGAGAAACACCTTGGCAGTTCCTCCCTCACGTCCGGCCTGGGTGGCGTAAAAGTCTGGAAACACCCCCATAACTTTTGAACGGGGCATGATAATTAGATCAAATGTTTTTTGAATCGGAGGTTTTTCTATCCGAATCTTGGCATTACCCAGAATCAACGGCGTGGACGTGTCGGGAAACTTGTGTGTGCGTGTGTGTGTGCGTGTGAGTGTGTGTGTGGGTGGGTGCGTGTGTGGATGTCGATGTGTGTGTGTGCGTGGTTCTTTTTTCGGTTCGAACAATCATCATCAACGATCATGCGCTCGGCACACCATCGTAATTGTTCGAACTGGTGTCCTCCAACTTCCTGACAGCTCGGTTACCACTCATAGAAACTCCGTCTGACTTCTTTCAACATTTGTGTAGTCATCAACCCTGTTCGGTCGATGATCTTCTGCCGCAACTCGTCCAAATTTGCAGGTTTTGTGCAGCACATTCGATGTTTCAGGAATTCCCGAAGAAAAAATCCAACGGCGTAAGGTCTGGAGATTGGGGTGACCACTCAACTTTTTCCCTCCACCCAATCCATCGGTCTGAGAATGCCTCATCGAGGAGAAACCTCACCTGAATGCTAAAATGAGCTGGTGGTCCATCTTGCTGGAACCACACCGTACCGAAATTATCACCAGCAATATTCATAATCGGAGAGATAATGTGATCCCGAAGCAAATCCAAATATTCCGCAGCTGTGAGATTCCCTTCAATGAAAAATGACCATGTGACCTGATTCCCCATTATCCCCGCCCGAACATTCAATTTCTGATGATATTGAGATTTCGCTTCGGTCATCCAATGAGGGTTCTCGTCGCTGCAATATCGGAAATTGTGTCTATTGACGTTATCATTTGGGCAGACAGCGGCCTCGTCGGAAAAAACAACCCTAGTATCTAACAGGTGAGGATCATCATTGATCATTTCCATAAGGGTTCCGCAAAATTGCAAGCCACGGTCAAGATCATCCTTAAATAATTCTTGCACAAGTTTGATTTCAAAAGGATGAAACTTGGCAGTTTCAAGAATGCGCTGAATTGAGCAGTGACTTATATCATGAGCTTGTGAAGCTTCATGGATGGAGGTGTGCGGTTCCTCAACGAATGAGTGTATGACCTCCACTACAACATCATGGTTAGTGGTTGTATGTTGCCTGCCACATCTCGGGCGATCTTCAACACTCCTAGTTTGTGGAAGACGTTGGATTGTTTTGGAGATATTACCGAAGGAGACTCCCGATGTACCGACGCGATATTCATCGTTGAATAAGGTTTGTACCTCCCTGAAAGATCGTTGACGATCTCCGTAGCCACGCATCATTAAAATAATGATTCCTTCTTCCTCTGAAAGTGACACCCCCGATCAACGCATTCTTCGAATACTGAATACCCTGGGTGAATCACCGACTTTAAAAATTAACAGCTTGAAATGAAACTGAGGATAATCGATCACAGCTTTGGAATGAACCTGAGGATAATCGAGTGCGAATACGTCCACGTAAGTGAGTATCGACAAGAATAGTCCTACACAATCCATACGACCGAACCACCCACTCACCCACACTCACTCACACACACTCCCACACCCCCACACACAAACACACCCACCCACACCACCCACACACATCTACACACACACAAACACACACACAAGGAATCGGGTTCCCGACACATCCACGCCGTTGATTCTGGGTAATACCAAGATTCAGATAAAAACACCTCCGATTCAGAAAACATTTGATCCAATCATCATGTCGCGTTCAAAAGCTATGGGAGTGTTTCCAGTCTTCGCCACATCAGGGCATTAAAATTGCGATAACTCAGCGAGAAATGCTCCGATTTCAAAAAACGAAGCACCGATGGATTCGGGTTCTCACACTCTATGAAATGACGTATCACAAGCCCCCCTGTCCTATTTGGAATTTTGGCTCCCTTTCCCCCCCCCCGTCGCCCCCTAGGAGGCTGGGGAACTCGGAGTCCCCCGCCAAGATAGCCCTTGGTCCCTCCTTCAATTCGAAAAAAATTTGATCCAATTATCATGCCCCGTTCAAAAGTTATGGGGGTGTTTTCAGACTTTTGCGCCACCCTGTATACATGCATACAGCTTTTATTATACCTCAGAGTCTCGTCTTCGGGGCCTTTATAGTTGACCCTGTGGTCAATGAAAGAGGCCGGCCGATGTTGTCAGATTTGCCAATTCACTTTATGAGGAAGCGTGATCCCACGTGTTGAAGGATTTTTCCGTTGTCTTTGCGAGGTATGTTTGTATACCTTCCGAGTCATTCTTTCATACGTCTCACGAGAGACCTTCCACTTCGACAGAAGGAGAAGAACCTCCCTCTGGAAGGTTTATCGATTCTATTCATTCATCACTGATAAAATTTGAAACAATGTTTTTCATATTATCATTCAATTTTATGTCCCTTATTCAACATTATGTTCCATATACATCTCTTTCCCGTCTTTTGAGGGACTCATCTTTGAGATTCCTGATGTTATCTGAACCATCTTGCTTGAGTCGAATCCTGGACCACCCACTGTTACATCGCTATGCGGTGCCCCCAAAAGGGTAACTGGAGGGAGTTCCCTATGGAGGTGTATAACTACTGGTGTGCTTCTGCCTCTGGAGGAATCGTGTTGTTCAATTAATAGTTTTGATTCAGAATATTCGATATACTTCAATGCAACTCAAGTGCCAGAAGACCAATTTCAACTTTCAACGTTTTTCAAACTTCTTACATCTCATTGAAGTTGTATCATGAACTTTACATTCTAAGAACTTTCCATACTGCATTGGGGTATTTGGATGATTTCACGATCTGATTAGATTTGATATTTGATGAATTCCACTTTCTGATTCCAAGCGATGATCCAGTCATTGATCCGTCACCTAATATTCAATCATCAATTCCATGCCATTCATTATCAATTGAATCCACTTTATAATCTGTAGTTCATCCATTCAGTACAAAATTTTCTATCGAATTAACTAAATGGAATAGATAGTGGTGGTAGACGACGTACAAATCGGATGGTATCTCTGCTTCGTTTTTGTTTGTCCACATTGGCCTGATACTTTCTTGACCTAGAGTTGTTGACGAATCTTGAGTATTAGGGAACACGAGAAAGAAGCAAGTATACCATAAACCTGTACGTCGTCTATCATCACGATCAATTCCATATAGGCGGTCTTGTAGAAAATTTGTATTGAATGGATGAATTACAAATTACAAATTGGATCCAATTGATGATAAATAGCATGGAATGGATGATTGGAGATTATGTAATGAATCAATAACTGAATCATTGATTATAATCAGATAGTGGAATCCATCAAAAAACCCCAATGCAACATAAAAAGTCCTTAGAAAGTGAAGTACATGACAAAACCTCAAAGAGAGGATGTGAATACTTTGACCAACGGTAGGAGTTGAGGTTGGTCTCCAGTTACTTTGGTCATATTGAAGTATATCAAAGCGATGTTTGCAAAGGCGAAGACGCAGTAGATATGCCACAGATTCTCACAACATGCTGGGCTCATCAGTTCCTTGGTGTAGAATCATAGGTGGCTGGAGACGAAGCAGAAATGGAGCAGACGTATCACAAATTTGTATGCCAGCTATCGTCACTATCGATCTCATTCGATGGCCTCATAGTCGAACGAAGAAAAGGCGAAAGCACAGTGGATATATCACAGATCTATACGATGGTGGTATCAGATTCTTCGCGTTGTGTTTCAGGATGATAAGAAAGGAACAAAATGGAGCGAATATACCACCACTATCGACTTACATTACAGATTACGGAGTGGATTCAATTGATAATGAATCCCTAGATTCTTCGAGTGGAATCACAGGTGGATGAAGGAAAAACAGGCAAGATGCAGATATATTATACATCTGTATCTTATGTACCAGCAGGATCAATATCAACAGTTAGCGTCGTAAGGAAATGAAGGAGAGACAGGAGCGTAGTGGATATTCAACAAGTCCTCGCATGACGTATACTACTATCAGATTCTTCCGAAAGAATCACAGATGGATGGAGGGGAAGCAAGAAGGATATAGGTGTACCATACATATGTACATTATATACCAGCATGATCGATCATCAATCAATCATGATCAATATCATTATGTAGCGTCATAGGAAAATGAAGATGAGGCAGAAGCGGAGAGAATATACAACAGGTCCTTGTGTCGAGTATAGTACTATCAGATTCTCTCGATAAAATCACTGGTAGATGAAGAGAAAGCAAAAAGGACGCAGATGTACTATACATCGGTATGTCACTTACCATCATGATCATTAGGTAGCGTTGAAGGGAAATAGATAAAAGACAGCAGCACTGTAGATATAAAACAAATTTTTGCATCAGATGCATTTGACTGACCAATTGACGAATGCTTACGCAGGCTGATCAGGATCAATTCAACGAGAATTCAACAAGAACAAAGGTATTCTGATTATAAACATTGTTGTAGAATAACTATAGGTCAACCTGACTGATATGACTGGGGATGCAATTCGTTCTAAATGTTTTCTTCCAAAGTTCTATCTCTCGAGATGTTCCATTCAAGCTGGATTACATTTCTATTCTTGAAAACTTTTATTCCTATGTTTCATTATCTTTGTTTCCAAATGAATCAATTCTCGAATATCATGCATATTAAATATCTTCTTTCTCATATATTTTGATATTCACAGATCATTCTTCCAGATCAGGTCTCCCCGTGGGATGATTGCGGGTCTTCCAGGGGGATATTCTTGATACCTGTCCTTGATATCCTTTTTATCCATCCTTGGTAGTATCTGCTTCCTTTACGTGGTGGGGAGGATGAGTATCTCAGATTTGGGGCTCTTTTTCGGCTGGAATAAACTACTCGAGAGGGAGAATACAAACTGAGAGAAACTAAATCATCCCAACGCCAGGAACATCGGCAGAAACGGAGGGAAAGCAAGGGGAAACTACCTTCCTTGACATCTTTCAATATTCCCGAGGAAATGAAATCTTTTCTTCAAACCTGGAGTTTTGAATTTTGATTTATTGAAAAAAAGCAACATGATGGCGTCCTCTCGGGTAGAATATTCCGGAGGTAAAATAGCCTCTCGTTCGGATCTCCGGGTGGAGGCTGCTCGAGAGAACCTCATCAAACAAGATAGAAAACCAAAGAACATAGGGAAGAAAGAGAACATTCTTCGAGTCGGAACGTGGAATATTAGATCACTGAGACAAACAGGAAAATTAGAAAATTTGAAACTGGAAATGAAGAGCTTGGGTATCGATGTAATGGGAATTAGTGAAATGAGATGGCCGCAAGAAGGGGATTTCTGGAGTGGGGATTATAGAATCATTCACATAGGATCAAAGAATGGTCAAGCAGGTGTGGGAATTATAATGCATAAGAGGGTAGGGAATAGGATAGGAAATTATTTGCAACATAGCGAACGCGTAATGATGGTCAGAGTTAGAACAAAACCGGTAGACACTGTTATAGTCCAAGTATACATGCCCACATCTGCATACTCAGAGGAAGATATCGAAAACACTTACGATGAAATAGAAGAAGTGATAGAATATGTGAAGGGAGAAGGAAATTTAATGATCATAGGCGACTGGAATGCGGTCGTAGGGCAAGGAGAAGAGGCCAACATAATAGGAGATTTTGCGTTAGGGAAAAGAAATGGAAGAGGACAACGTTTAATCGAATTCTGTGAGAGTCATAAAATGGTTACTACCAACACATTATTCAAAAATCATCCAAGAATGATCTATACTTGGAAAATGCCAGGAGATACAGCAAGATACCAAATTGATTACATATTGGTAAAACAAAGATTTAGAAACCAAGTGAAAAGCTGTGAAACTTATCCAGGCGCGGATATAGATAGTGATCACAATATGTTGCTGATGAAATGTTCTCTGAAATTCAAAGCTCTGAAGAAGAAAAGGAAAATTCAAAAAAGATGGAATTTGAAGAATCTCAAACAAGGAAAAACACAGGAGGCATTCAAAGTGGTGTTGGATGAGAAATTGGAGGATCGACAAGAGAAAGACTTGGAAATAGAGAGTAGATGGACAAATATGAAGGGGAACATAGAGCAATGTGCAGATGAAATTTTGAAGAACGATGGGATAGAGCCTAAGGAACCATAGGTAACAGAAGAAATTCTCGATTCAATTAATGAAAGGAGGAAATACAAGAATAAGAATAGTGAACAAGATCAGCAGACATACAAGGCACTGAGGAATAAAATAATCAGAGAATCAAGGAAAGCAAAAGAACAATGGTTGGAGGGGAAATGTCAAGATATAGGAGTAAGATTACATTTAGGAAAAATTAATGAGGCATATAGGATTGTTAAGAGATTTTTTGGACAAATGAAATCTAGAAGCAGTAAGATTAAAAATTCTCTAGGGAGGCAATTGATAAGAACGGAGGAAAGAATAAAACAATGGATTAATCATTCAGAAGATCTGTATAAAGGAAGAGATAATATAGGATTCTTAGAGAGGAAGAAAGATGTTGATGAAGAAGAATTGGGAGATTCAATTTTGAGATCAGAATTCGACAGGGCTTTGAAAGAATTGAAAAATAATGAAGCGCCAGGAATAGATGGCATAAGTGCAGACCTTATCAAAGCCTCCAGTCAGAGAACTCGTGACGCACTGTTTGAATTGGTCAGAGATATGTACGAAATAGGCGAAGTACCGAAAGATTTCCAGAAGAATGAAATTGTCGCCATTGCAAAAAAACAAGCAGCAGACAAATGCGAGAACTACAGAACGATTAGTTTAACTTCACATGCCTCGAAAATACTGACAAAAATCATATACAGGAGAATAGAGAATAAAATAGAGAGTAGATTAGCAGAAGATCAGTTCGGTTTTAGGAAAAATAGGGGAACGCCAGAAGCAATATTAGCACTGAGAACAGTAGTAGAGAAAAGTCTGGAGTTAAGAAAGTATGTGTATATAGGTTTTGTAGATATACAAAAAGCATTCGATAATGTTGATTGGGAGAAGATGTTTACGATTCTGAAAAAGGTAGGAATTAATTTCAGGGATAGGAGAATAATATATGAATTATATAAGAATCAAACCGCAATAATAGAAATAGAGGGTCAAAAAGGAGAAGCACAAATTAGAAGAGGGGTGAGACAAGGATGCTCACTATCGTCATTGATTTTCAATTTGTATATAGAAGAAGCAATGAACGAAGTGAAGGAGCAAGTGCAATTGAAATTACAGATTCAAGGTGAAAATGTAAGCATGTTGAGATTTGCAGATGACATAGCTATATTAGCTACGAGTAGTGCTGAGTTAGAAAATACTCTCAACACTATGAAAAAAATATTACTAGATAAATATTGTATGAAAATAAATAAGGACAAAACGAAATTCATGATTTGTACAACAGCGAAAACATCAAGAAGAACAAAAATCAAAGTAGATGCAGAGACAATTCAGCAAGTCAAAGAATTTAAATATCTAGGGAGCATAATTACAGAAAACGGTAAAAGCGGAAGAGATATGAGAGCAAGAATAGCACAAGGGAAACAGGCTTTCCACCAAAAGAAACAGTTACTATGTTCGAAGAATATTAGCTTAGCAGTAAGGAAGAAATTCTTGAAGAGTTACGTTTGGAGCACAGCATTATATGGTTGCGAAACTTGGACAATTGGAAAAACGGACCAACGAAGACTTTAAGCTTTTGAAATGTGGTGTTATAGAAAGATGCCTAGAATAAAGTGGATAGAGAAAGTAAGAAATGAAGAAGTACTTGAGAAGGTCAATGAGAAAAGAAGTCTCTTGAGACAGGTCGTGAAAAGAAGAAGTAATCTGATAGGACACACATTAAGGCATGGTAGCTTATTGAAAACAATATTGGAAGGAAAAATGAATGGTAAAACTCGAAGAGGTAGACCTAGATTGAGTTATATGAAGCAAATTATACAAGATAAGGGTTGCCGTAGATATGCAGAAATTAAGCAGTTAGCGGATAATAGACAGGGTTGGAGGATTTCATCAAACCAGTCATAAGACTGATCACTTCATGATGATGAGATCATTCTTGTTCAATATGTGTTACAAATGAAAATGATCTCATGCAACCGAACATTTTTCTCCTCATTTCAACATATATTTGATAATGAGGATTTGTGAGAGTGGAAATATATGAGAGTAGGTATTCATCAACAGTGATATGTGGGGAAGAATCATCTGAAAATGAAGATGATTGAGAATACAGATCTCTAATGGAAAATGTTTAATTGAAAATAGAGTATTTGAGAGAAAAAATATTTCGGAGTATTATATATTTTATAAATGAGATTGAAATTACGGATATCGTTTTTCAATGAATGAGGATCAACTTGATCGATGTAGCTGGAGATAGAATACATTCCAAAATATTCTCTGCAAAAGTTTGACCCGTCTAGTTGTTTTATTCGAGCTGAATTGTGTTTCCATTCTCACGAACTTCTATCTTTAGTTTTATTTACGTTTGTTTTAAAATCATTCTATTCTTTAATATTATTAACGTTGAATATTCTCATCTTCACATATTTGCGCTTCTGCAGGTTTGTATTCCCAAATATATGTCGAAAATCGAAGAAAATTTCATTCCACAGCAATTTGTTCCCTCTTAATATGTACTAAAAAGTGAAGACCTGTTATGTTATATTCAACAATAAAGACCCGTTAGAGTACAAATATGTAGAATGGATATTCATGATCAGATATGATATTAGAGAGAAGAATTTTCCGAAAATAAACAAAAATAAAAATACGAATATTTTATGAAAAACCAAGTACTTGAAAGTGATAACATTTCGGAATATCATATACTTATAGTATGTTATGAACGAGTTCAAAAACATGAAAGTTGTTGTAGAATAACTATCAGTGGTCTGACTTGTGTGACTGAGGATATGATTTATTCTGAAATGATCTGTTCAAAGGTTCTATCTCTCCTGTTGTGACATTCCCGAAGAGAAAATAAAGCTCCGAAAAACGTTCAGAATAGATCAACATACATCAGACTCAAGCTCCGTTGGAGCCCTAGTTTAGATTCATAAACGTTCGACGGAGGGCTGATGAACGTTACAATGTCCACTCGAGAATACTTGCAAGGAAGATTTATTGAACTTTTAATAAACAATCACCAAAGATTCACTGGACCTTCAATTTCCCGATATAAGTCTTTGTCACCGGAAAATGAACAATGAAGGGAATTAGAATTATAATTGTAATTCCCTCTGAAACATACTAAATTGAAGACCAAATGAATCTTCGTAGAGTCTTTAACAAACGTTCTACGGACTTTTCTTGAAACCATTCTCGAGCGGACATTCCAATGTTCATCTGAACTCCGTTGAACGTTTACAAACCTGAAAGTTGACCCCAACGGGCTATGAATGCCTACAATCGAGAGCATCCTATATGTGTATACACGTTATGAATGAGATTATCATCAAGATGATGATACATATAGCATAACTACGCCCTGATGAAAATAGCCGTTAGGAACAGACAGAACCTTCAGCTGAACCTAACGGAATCAATATGTGTTTTGCAAGAACATTCCTATTCGGATAGAGGTTCTGTCCGTTTTTAACGGTCAGTTTTATCAGGGCAGCTTTATCTACTGAGAGGATCCAGAATGCGATTGATTTTAAAATGATCTCTTCGAAAGTTTGATCACTCTTGTTATTCTCCGAGCTGAATTATATTTCTATTCTCACTCTATCCCAGATAGCGCCAGAGTCTCAATAAAGAACTCCAGTGTGAGAGTAAGAGAAGAATTAATTATAAATACTTTCAATTCAAATTGAATTTTTCATCAACACCTTAATGTTCAGGAAGAATTCATATTGCAAGTTCGGAAATAATTTCCTTAAGATTCAGGATGTATCCATTTTGAATTCATTGGGGTTATATTGAATATGAATGATCATTTGTGTCATCTGGGTACGTTTCAGAATTCCATTTCTCAAATCCATGAAGGGAAAAGTCCATTTCCAAAGGAATTGGCAATAAAATATGTTCGTAACTTTGGATCTTCTCTACAATTGGCTGGGACGGATGAGTCCAGGATTCAGAACATGACGATGGAAAGGTGGGAAATGGATTGTTCAGAATTATGAGCTGCTTTGAACGTCCACTTATCGATCAACTAATATTTAGTTTCCAGAATTCTTCACATGTTCACTTGTAACCCATCAGAAACCAAGCTGAATCCAGGCTATATAACATCCGGCTAACTATTGGATTAAGGGCATGGCGAGAAAGGAAAAGACCCGTATTTTTTCTTTTGACAATTGCAATTGTTTGAACCGAATCGTCTGAAAAAATTGCTGGAAAATGATGTTATTCCGAGAACCGGAAGGTGGTGATCGATTCTACGGGAGAAACCATAAAAGAAACTTATGGGACACTTTTATCACAGAGTTCAATTTGTTAGGAAAAAATCGATATAAATAATTGCACAACCACGAAAACCAGCCTTGCTGCGAACAAATTGCCTTTCCCCCGTCAATTTCCGACCGATTCGTATCAGTTTGTTTCTTCAAATGAACAGGGAGGACTCGCCTTCTGATTTCTAGAAGTGGAGTACTGATTTTCTGATCTACACATGTGGAATATCCAAGAGGAGACGACGTTTTGTTATACCTCCGTGCGGAATGAATTCGCAAACGGATTTTCTGATGGAGAATTAGATTGTAGGCATAATCGACGGATATGAAAGCTTTTGACTTGCCCATAACCCACGTATACCTATACCTACAGTTATACCTACATCTACACCTTTACCTACATTTACATCTATACCTATACCCATACCTATACTTGTGCCTATTTTTGCACCTATTTCTATACCTATACTTACAACTACACCCATACCTATACCTTCACCTATACTTACACTCACACCTACATCTATACCTACACCTTTAACTACACCCATACATATACCTATACCTTCACTTATACCTATAACTACACCTCCACGTTTACCTATACCTACACCCATACTTATACTTGTACCCGCACCTGCACCTACACCTACACCCACACCCATACCTATATATACACCTATACTGTTGAAGTTATAAGGTGTGTTTGAAATTGCCGCTCACCAGCGCGATTAATGGCCATTCAAAGACGAGCTGTGCGTTCATCATTCCGCATAATTTGAATATCGCTCGTTGCGAGCGTATATGTGTATGTGTGTATCCCTTCCTCTCGCCAATAGGCTTGAGAAGGTAATTTTCGTAACTACAAGTTAGTCGTTACGCCGCCGCTGACGTAATCACATTGCTTGAATCCTCAAATTCCTATGGTATCACCTCTTGTGCTCGTTTCGCGCCCTTTGTCCTCGTGACACAGTAATTTTGTCTCGAGAGTGTCTTTCCTGCACAATTTCGTTGCAAGCAGGTTTAGCTCATTGTTCGCGGGAAGCTGATCTGCCGATCGGCTTCATTATCATCATCTTTAACTCGTTTTAGTTTTGTGTAAGTGGTGTTTATCCGGACGAGGCGTAGCGGCTCGTTCATCGATCAACGAGATCGAAAGATCAAGCCAAAATGGCGTTAGCTTATTCTATTCTTTAAGACGAGTGCTTTTATGTCAGTGACTACGGGGTGCAGTGTGCTTTTGATTCATTTCTTTATTTCTATATTTTTTTTGCTCAGATCAAGCTTTTCATTGTCTACGGTGAGTGAATGAACCGTTCCAAGGAATCTTGTTTGATTCATTCCGAACCCAGGCCTAATCCGAGCAATAGTTGATCAGTTTGTGACTATTATCTTTTGCATTCACAAGAGATAAATTCGAGGATACTCCTTCGGAGTAACTCCTATTCGATATCTTAGTTACATTTCTTTTACATATACCTACACCTATATCAATAACTGTACCTATACCTCTACCTCTACCTCTACCTATCTTCTACCTATACCTCTACCCCTACCTATCTTCTACCTATACCTCTACCTATATCTGTAGCTATACCTCTACCCATACCTCTACCTATACCTCTACATATATCTGTACATATACCTCCACCTATACCTCTATCAATATCTGTATCCATACCGCTATCTATACGTTTACCTATACCTTCACCCATACCTATACTTATATCTATACCTCTACCTACGCCCACACCTTCACCTACACCTATATCCATACCTTTACCCCCTAACATCCTTCCCCTGACATTTCTTATTCATACTGACAATCGATAACATATTGCTGTATCCTCATATGTTGTGACTGTCTTCAACCCACATGTCTTCTGCTATTCCTGCACCATATACAATCTCCTCGACTTCCTCATAAAGTTCATTTTCTTGTAGCAGCCGTCGTTTATGAATATCTCTCAAGTTTCGAAGAGCGGTATTGTTACGACAATTCTGCGAAGATACACGACTATGGTCAATTTCATCATAATAATTTCTGCATGTTGTCCCAATCACGATTCCCAAGTTCGACATTATTTTAAGTACCGACAGCCAGCCTTCATCAAAAATTCCTGCTGCTATATAAGCAGCAATTTCAATAATTTTCCGGCCGCAGTAAAGATGCTTTGGAGCGAGTCGCCAAATCGTTGCGTCAAAACTCTCATTGGCATTTTGAGTATGTCCACCCAAACACCTTCCGAGGAGTTCTCCTCCTTATACCTCCTGACAGCAAGAACACATGAATAGTAGAGCTGTGAGAGCCATACCTTTTTTTCAGTATTCAGAACGCTCGAGCACGCATGCTAATTGAGCTCATTTTGGCTTTGAAAATACGAATTCATATTTAGGGTTTTGGGAGCACATTCTAGAGACATTAAACTATCATTTTCAGTAAAAAATAAAAAGTCGATTTTTTGAAGCCGCTATACCAGGATACCCCCTTAAAGTACAAGACTGATTACAACGGAGAATATGAAATATCAAACAATTATTTGAAGGTTAAAGCTGCGAAAAAAGGTATTCCTAACCCAATTCCGTGTGAAAAAAAACGGCATAAGTAAAGAGACAAAAATGCGATTTCAAAGACCATTTGTCCTCTCACACTTGAGAATCACAGGATTTTTTGGCAAAACTTACCGGAGAAATAGTTATGATTTTTATAACTAAAGCAACCTTATTTTTTTAGCTATTATATTCTGTTTATTCACATTGGAATTAGTTTTCATGTTGTTTTATGAGTCTTTCTATCTGACTGAATCTGTGTTCATTTTCTTGGAAAAAATATTTCAATTCGAAATCAGCCCAAGTTTCCATAGTTTCAAAAGAAAAGTCTTTGAAAAATATTCTTTGTTGAATAAATGGTAAATCAAACTGTTTTTCTTTTTTCCATTCAATTACTCGGTATATTCATTCCATTATCAGTTGATAATTGATCAATGTTATGAAGATTGATTAATCGTTATGTATTAAACAAATATTATGAAATGTTCAGTAGTATTCAAGACTTTATGGTTCCACAGTGATTGTACAATAATTTTTCTTATGTCCATTTTCATAAATAAAATAAAATTCTCATTTTGCATCACTGCGTTTGACTTCTGACAAAATTATGTATAGGGATAACGAAACCAGTGAAAAAAGCAGTGATTTTGTTTTACAGAATATGAAGGCAGTAAATCACAAGTTACTGCTCTTCGATTTACAACCATTAAAGGCGGTACGCCACATATTTGAGGCATCTTGATTAATTGTGGTGTGAAATCATACTTGAATCACTCTTTATCAAGTCACGCAATATCTCATCAGTCATTGAATTATAACTGTGAAGAAATGATATCATCAATTCAGTCATGAAATATTCGAAATTTAAATTTCAGTTTTCTCGGATTCCACTTTTTTCACTTCACTGCCTTCTTCCTAAGCACGGCAGTATAGGTATAGGTATAGATATAGGGGTAGGTATAGGTGTAGATGTAGGTATAGGTATAAGTATGGGTGTAGGTATAGGTATAGGTATACGTGGGTTATGGTCAAGTCAAAGGCTTCCATATCCGTCGATTGTGTCTACAATCTAATCATTCTCCATTGGGAAATTCGTTTGCGAATTCATTCCTCACGGAGGGATAACAAAACGTCGTCTCCTCTTGAATATTCCACATGTGTAGATCAGAAAATCAGTATTCCACTCCGAGAAATTAGAAGGCGGGTCCTTCCTGTTCATTTGAAGAAAAGAACTGATACGAATCGGTCGAAAATTGACGGTGAAAAGGCAATTTGTTCGCAGCAAGGTTGGTTTTCGTGGTTGTGCAATCATTTATATCGATTTTTTCCTAACAAATGGAACTCTGAGATAAAAGTGTCCCATAAGTTTCTTTTATGGTTTCCCCTGTAGAATCGATCACCACTCTCCGGTTCTCGAGATAACATCGTTTTCCAGCAATTTGTTTGAACAATTTTGTTTGAACAATTGCAATTGGGAAAAGAAACAATACGGGCCTTTCTTTTCTCGCCATACCCTGAATCCAATAGTTAGTTGGATGTTATATAGCCTAGATTTGGCTTTGGTTCCAATGGGTTAAGAAAATTCACTCTCCTTTCCTGTTTTCCTCCATTCTCAATGTCAATAGTCTATTGCTGTCCAATGATGAGATGAATAATGAGAGCCCAAGTGGTTTTTCATATCACAGAAATAGTCTACGGACATTTTCTTCATTGCCATGGTTCCTATCGAACTCGACATGGGTATTTAATTTTCATTTGTTCTCAATTGAATGCATATTCAGAAAAAGAGGTGAAATCCCAATAGGAAAACTCCACAAAAGTAAAAAAAAAAAACGCTAAGCACATGGAAATGCGATCAATACGTACAAAAAATGAATCTATCAACCTATTTTCAACAGAAATTTTATTACATCTAAAATTTCGATACACAACAACAGAATATGCCCCATCTGAGAAATAAGATGTGGAATCAATATGAGTTGCCTAGTGCATTTGGTTGTCCGACTGGTATATAAACGATTCTTTGTATATTGTAACTTCCATTTTTTTCAATTCTATTCAAAGTGATTCATGATCTTTGAAAAACATCTTTGTATTGAAAATGAATATGAAGTGGAGTAGGAGAAAGATTAGGTCCAACCATTTGGCATACCTACTAGAAAGAACTCTGACTTATCTTGAACCAAACGTGTTGGTCATTTCTGAACAGTTTTGGAATTCATGTCGATGCGAAACACTAGGCATGGCCAATGAAGATTCTAGGATAAAAATAGTCAATAATAAGAGCTCAAAATTTTCCACTAGCCACGTCAGGTTTTCCGTATAGACATGAATTCCAAAGCTGTTTAGAAACGACCAACATGTTTGGTTCAAAATAAGTCAGAGTTGTTCCTAGTATGTCAAATGATTGGACCCAATTTCTCTTCTACTCCACTTTATATTCATTCTTAATACAATGATCTTTTTCAAGGATCATGAATCATTTTGAGTAGAATTAGAGAAAACTGAAGTCACAATATACAAAGAATCGTTTACTAGTGCATACCATTTGGATAACCGAATGTACTTGGCGGCTCATATTGATTTCACATCTCTCTTCTCAGATGGGACGTATCCTGCTGTATTGTATCGAAATTTCAAATTTAATGAAATTTCTGTCGAGAATAGGTTTATAGATTTTTTCGTAGACATTGATCGCATTTTCATGTGCTTGGCGTTATTTTTTGAACTTTTTGGAGTTTTTTTTATTGTGATTCTCAAATCAGGGGTTTTCTTTATATTGTTCATCAATTTGAATGAACAAACAAACAAGTATACAGCTTCGTGCATGGATCTTGATTTGGTAACATCCCATAATCATTAGATCATAGGAAACCATTAAAAAAAAGGTGACATCGCACGATGTCACTGTGTTGCAAAGGGTTAAGGGGGTATCAAATCGGAAGCGTCTTTGTTCCAGTCTCTGTTCGAGATTTTTTTCAGGAATCTAAAGAATACTCTTTTTGGAAACTTGACATCATATTAATCACCATGACATCCACCTCTCAAGAGTATTAATGAATTCTTAAAAGTTTGCATGACCCCAAAAATACGTTGTATAGCACTTTAACGGGATCCGTAAAAAAAGAGTGACACAACGCTGACCACGATTGCGTATCTGCAGTTCATCGTGGGAAAAGATGGAAAATTCCTTCTCAATCCGTGAATGTGTGGCTATCACCTGAATTAGGATCGAATAAAAATATCGAGATCCCAATTTTTGCCATCCTTTTGAGGAGAAATTTCCAATTTTTGGCATTTTTTTGACACTTGAATTGAGAAATAGAACTAGTTAACTAAATTGACTAGTCGAGTCATTCCAGCATATAGAGACAGTATGAGCGAGGGAAACTGTCCGCCGAACTTTTGTGGAAAATATGAATTGATTTGAAATTTGAAAAATACTGAAGTGTACCACTCATCTGAAATTGCGTCACGAATATACATTCGGCGGTGAAATTGGTCTCTATTTCCTGTGCAAAATTGACAAATACACGAGACAGTTTCTATTCTATATTCAGGACACCAAGTTTTTTGAAATTTATGAATTTTCCCATGTGATCCCATGTTGTACTTATATGCATGATCGTAATATCCCGCATCGGAGATTATTTCGATGTGAAAATCAAATTAGACCCCCAGGAATCTGAACAAATTGTATTAATATTGATGAGTTCGCTCATTATTCCATATACCCTTTTGCTAAGCAAAATTCTGATACATATGTGAAGGAAAAATCCTATTCACTTAGAGGAAGCAGTCGGATACTGATAGATCGTTTCAATCATATTGTTTCACGTGAGTTTATGTCAAACTTTGATTCCATTCAATCATCGATAGGCCACAAAGGATGTAACATAATTTCAACACTGAAATATTTTTCTATCCTGAATATAGTTCCAAGCACGCACATGAAGCACTATCACAGCATGTTATAACGTACGACTTTGGAGAATTTCAATCATGGGAAGGAATTCCAGTGTTTCAAATAAATATGAGAATAAAAAATGGAAAAATAAATAGATATCGCTCGATTCATTTACAACTTGGGTCAAAATGAGATTCCTGCTCCATCCATCGTAATACGCATCCAATCAGCTTTGAGGGGAAGGGATGGGGATGGCGTGGTGGGTCGCCATAGTGGTGGAATTGTTTATTATTATTATTTATTCAAATTGATCACAAGTTGATACATCACATTACATTACATTACATCATATGATTTGGGAATAAACATAATAATACAAATCAACTCAAATAATAACGATTATATACAGGGTGATTCAAAATTCGCGCACTCTTTTTTGGGAGTAGATTCCTGATGAAATTCTAAAACGATTTGTCCTTTTGCACAATGCTCTTCGACGCATAATTTCCGAGATATAATCAATTAAAGTTGACTAATTATGGGGTGGATCCATCGGTCATTCAGGAGCGTCATAACAGAACAAGAGAGGAAGGTGCTTGCAGAGGGCGCTCATATGATCAGCTGATCGGTATAATCGATACGATTTACCAACATACAAATTGGTAAATCTTCTATGTAGAACGATTGAATTCGTCGACACTGTGGAAAATTGATTATTGTCATGAATTCTTATCACGATATGCTGTAGGTGAAAGTTGTAATTTCAGTAATGATTTTTATTACGCAGACAAATGTAAAATAGTGTTATTTCGTAGGGATAGGGATTCAAGTGGGAGAAAAAAGTATAACTACTCGTTTTCAATCAGAATTTTCATGTAAAGAAGAAAACATGAGAATTTTCATTCATCCGATACCCAATTTGAACGGTTTGATTAGTAAGTTTAACACAAGAGATTGGATTCCGAATCCTGTATTCTGATTGGTCGAGAATCAATGTATGTTAGATCAATCCTCGGCCGTTTCAAATGATTCTTCTGAAGAATGTGTTTTCGACTTATCCCAACCACAACATTGAACAATGATGAATTTATTCGAATTCACCCTTTTTACATCATTCGATGATTATAAAGGGTTTATTGAACGTCAATAACTTACTTCAACTTGTACGTAATTAACGTTCGATAAATCCTTTATAATCATCGAATGATGTAAAAAGGGTGAATTCGAATAAATTCATCATTGTTCAATGTTGTGGTTGGGATAAGTCGAAAACACATTCTTCAGAAGAATCATTTGAAACGGCCGAGGATTGATCTAACATACATTGATTCTCGACCAATCAGAATACAGGATTCGGAATCCAATCTCTTGTGTTAAACTTACTAATCAAACCGTTCAAACTGGGTATCGGATGGATGAAAATTCTCATGTTTTCTTCTTTACATGAAAATTCTGATTGAAAACCAGTAGTTATACTTTTTTCTCCCATTTGAATCCCTATCCCTACGAAATAACACCATTTTACATTTGTCTGCGTAATAAAAATCATTACTGAAATTACAACTTTCACCTACAGCATATCGTGATAAGAATTCATGACAATAATCAATTTTTCCACAGTGTCGACAAATTCAATCGTTCTACATAGAAAATTTACCAATTTGTATGTTGGTAAATCGTATCGATTATACCGATCAGCTGATCGTATGAGCGCCCTCTGCAAGCACCTTCCTCTCTTGTTCTGTTATGACGCTCCTGAATTACCGATGGATCCACCCCATAATTAGTCAACTTCAATTAATTATATCTCGGAAATAATGCGTCGAAGAGCATTGTGCAAAAGGACAAATCGTTTTAGAATTTCATCAGGAATCTACTCCCAAAAAAGAGTGCGCGAATTTTGAATCACCCTGTATATATATATATATGTGTGTATACACATAGTGACGAAGTGAGTATAGTTTCGCACAACAATTTTGCACACAACAAAAACGTTCTGTCATGAGAATACCTCCATGTGAAGAATTAATTCCACATTCATTTCGACTCACACATTTGGATTTTTTTTTTATAAATGAAGCATAATATTCACGTACAATTGCATAATTTTTATTCAAATTATGAGAAAATATATTACAGAAATCATGCATACCGAAGCCGGAAGAAAAATGATGTAAAAACATCACACAAAATTGACCGCATACATCTGAATTCTCGCTTTGAAGCTGTTGTGTGTTGAATTTGAAATGAGAACAATCCTTCCTCAATCTTATGAGATGTGGGATAATGAGAGGTAGCCCATAACTATCGAAATATGTTCCACGACCAATCTCATCGACATACATAGCGATCCAATGAGTTCCAGGCTTCGTGTGAATGTCTGTATTAACAATGATCGCTACAGGTTTCGTCCATACCTTTGGAATCTCGTCTGCTCAGTACACACCTACTGTATGGTACGGTATATGTTGTAGAGCTTGTTGCAGCTGGATGGTGTTCATGTTCTGAGGTTTCTTCAACACATGGGTTAGTATCCACAGACAAAGTATCTACCACATTCTCTGCGTCATTTTTTTCAGCTTGGAAACCAATTTTCCATAAAGGAGCGAAATAATCCGGCACATCCACTAGTCACTTCTGTAGTTGAAGAACGTGTCTCAAAGCACAAGCAAACTCCTGATGTCTTGAATTTTTTGTACCATGAAGTATGCAGAGCTCATCCGATGATGGTAACTTGCGGAATGGGGGACAGTTCACTCCATCTTCCATTAATAATGTCTCGACATGCTATCGATTGTAAGAAAGCAAATTTTTCCACTCCACATGTGAACATTTTATTGGAAATTGTCACCAAATTTTTGAAAGTATGGAGGAATTGTTTATCTTCAACATCGCCTTCAAACCATTCTAAACCATGGAATTTTCGGGACAACCAATTATTTTGTTCCCTATATTTACTAGGTAATTTTTCGAAAGAACAAGGCGATGATAATATCCAATGTCCGGTATACGTACCATACAGTGATAATATAGCGATTTCTTTGGGGAAGAATTTCCCTTCGTTATCCTCACAACCTTGAATATCTACAACTATATCCATTCCTGATATTCGTGGTAGTTTAGGACGTTATTTTCTCAGCTCAATATTGAATGCGAGCTGAATCTCTTCAGGAAGGTTGTATTTTTTGGAAGTTATTTGTGTTAATTTAGCACGTTTTCCCAAATGATAGATATGAAATGAATATTGCTTCAATCAACTCGATGTTTGTGGTGGTTCAAGACGAGATTTTTTTCTGTCGAATGCTTGATACACACTGAAGCACTTCAAAATTACAGATGTGTTCGTTCCTTCTGAAAGTTACGTTTTTGTTGATTCAGCATTTTTCCTCAAGAGTCCGTGTGAGATGAACCGTTTCAACCAATCGTTTACAATTCCAATGAACTCGCAGAATCAGCAATAATTTGTCTTGAGGAGTCAATTTCCAGTATATTGTCATACTCAGCATAAAGTATACAATTTATGGTTGATGTAAGTGCTTCTCCAAAACGAACTTCTATTCTCACACTACCATGTTTTACAAGATTCCAATGTGTATTGCTATTTGCCGATGAATCAGGAGTCAAATCAAATACGAATAAACAATATCCATCAGCATAGTGTTTTTGAGATACAGAATTTCCCTCATTGAGAAAATGGATTCCTGTTCCCGGAAACAGAGTGTGATACGCATCCACATATAAATTATTAGTTGTGAAATCTGTTTGTAACGGTTTTGCCAAAACAGGTGTACCATCTACGTATAACGCGAATGAATTCATTTTATAATTCTGAGAATTGTAAGGGTTACGTGTTCTATCACCATTGAATGCTTTATTATCGATAAATCCAACTATAATTCTTCTTGGTAATTGACCAAGGATCACATTATCCAATGTTACACTATGTACACTCGAATGAATCGTGAGAGTTTTCACTTCTACACTTGTGAGAGGGTATCTCGCTGTGGATTTGGCTGAAGCTCGCGCATGTGCTAGTGAAACTGATGGTGATATTTTCGCTCGACGCATAATAAGGGTTGCTCTCACAATATGCACCTTGTAATTGCCCCCAGTGTCCATAAGACAAAAGGCATCTCTTGTAGGAACGAGGCGTAAACGAACATCCACGCCATTGATGAGAAACTTTTCTTGATTGAATAAATCACAATGCAAATGACCAATCAAGTCCACTGATTTTCCTCCGTTGATCAATGATTTCCTCCAGCTGTAACCTGTAATGTTGGCGTTTATGGAATCCATTTGTCCAGGTGTATCATCACACCAGAGTACACTAGTAAGATGTGATTCTTCAACAGCAGGACCGTAATTCAACAATGTTTCAATATAGGCTCTGTATGCGTAAGCATTATTGAGTGGTGATACCAATTTTTGATTGAAGTAAACGTCAACTTGATCAAACAATGAATGCATAAAATTATTGACTGGACCGCATTCGGAAGTATCTGGAGTCTTAACATCTGTTGTTTGAGCATCACGTTTGATTTGTACCCTCAGACTAAGCATTGTATGGGCTAAATCCATATACTCCTCACCTTGTCCAGGAACAACGAATTCTATCGGTGAATCATCACTTAAAGACGACATAGGTTTGTAGTGAACCCATTGAGACCCCTTGATTGTTGTTTGTGTTGGTGGGAGAGTGAAAAGCTCCAATTCTGATTCGACACATCGGCACGAGTGTGTATGGAGGAACGCCATTCTAATCTTTCCCTTACACAACGTTTATGTTTCATGAAAATATACCAACTACTCCACAAGGTTGGATTCTGCGTTTTGATTTCTCTGCTATTGGTTTCGTGTTACGGATTCTCACATTCTTCTTCTGTTTCTTTCTCTCCTTGATATCTTTTTTCTTTCGTGTCGTTCGACGCCTCGCGGGTTTCTTCGTTTGAGTACGAGATCGTGTCTTTGTACGACGACGAGTTGACTTTGAATGAGCCCTTTTCGGTATCCTAACCACTTTATATCCTGAACCGCTCATCAAACTATCGATGCGTTCTTATGCTTTTCTCTTCAAATTCCTACCAGCGTTGTTCAAATGACCCTCGTAGTGCTTCATCGAACGGTATATCTTTTTCCAATATATCATCTGCAACATTCAATCTCGTGCTCAAAGCTTCTTTCCCAATAACACGTGCACCTTTACGAATCAAAGGGAAGACTGTACGGAAAAGACCACCAAGGAAACTGCCTATACCATGCCCTCGTTGATAGGGTGTCCCAACGTGAACATTCGACACCCTACCACCCACCTAGGCTTCGAAGTAGTTTACATATTGATTCATATTTTTGAAAATGTTTACAAGATACGTTTGAAATGTAGTGTCACCGTTAGTGTCCCGTGTTCAAATGGTATCGGATGTCCAAACTGATCTCTTATATCGATATCCACCGTTTGAAAATTTGAACGAAGTAATAGAATATATTCGAACGGTGAAGATGTTTTTACCGTAACGGCTCCGTGGAAATAGTTCGTTATGTCTAACGGTACTACACGTAATAACGGAGCTTGTGTATCACCTGTGATGTAAGATTCACACAAATCTGTATATACGAAGAGGGTAGTAAGTGCAACGCCTGCTAGACTAGCAGGTCTCTGCGCTTTATATTCGAATTCCTCGTTGGAGACCAGAATTTTATGTCTGTTCATAGGGGGTACAAACCCAAGCAGATGACACAAAACCGGTGAAATCAAGATTGAATGTTCAGTTTGGTCACAAACACGGGTAATTGACATAATACTCACATGATCAAGGACCAGCTTCAAATGACCCCGTATAGATGCAGTCATATTGACAGCTTCGATCAGTTCATCAATCGTTCTGTATGAAGTAAGAAAAAAACGCCAAGTGCATGTAAAAGTATTCCAGTTTATTAATTTTGTTGATAAACTTTATTTTCCTTTCTCATATTATGTGATCAGCCAAAGAAACCATCAGAAGAAAAAAAAAGATCTGAAATCACTATCAAGTACCAAGTACACTTGACTGCATAAATGCTGCTTGAATATATCAATTAATATGTTGAATAAATACCGTGATTCAACAATCCATAGATACCACCGATCTGCCATTCCCAAATCAATCTAAGGAAAACAGTCAATACAAATTCTGTTTCAATCATGACAATTTACCATCATCGGACACTTGGCGTGGCCGATAAATGCTCTGGTTTGATACAGATGTGTTCTCCATTGCTAGGTTCAAGCAAACCTTGGATTATCAAAAACCTAATGAATCCGCCACGCCGAATGTCCCATGATGGTAAATTGTCATGATTGAAAAAGAATTTGTATTGACTGTTTTCTTCAGATTGATTTGGGAATGGCAAATCGGTGGTATCTATGTATTGTTGACTCATGGTATTTATTCAACATATTATTTGATATATTCAAGCAGCATTTATGCAGTCAAGTGTACTTGGTACTTGATAGTGATTTCGGATCTTTTTTTCTGGCTAATCACATAATATGAGAAAGGAAAATTAAGTTTATCAACAAAATTGATAAACTGAAATACTTTTGTAATACTTTTTCATGTACTTGGTGTTGTTTTTTTTACTTTTTCGCAGTTTTTTGGGGGGATTTCACCCATTTTTTCAAATGCTCCTCAAGGAGTAATTCAATCTTCACATACTTTTTCAGTCCACGGGAAGAAGAAAACAGATGAATTTATCATGTAGGATCACAATGCGTTGCTTCAAGTCTTCGAGTCGGAATTTTTACAAAATATATTCTGCAATAATATTGGGCTATTACAAGATCTGTAGTAACACCCAGTATGCATTGTTCTCCATTCAAGGGCCAATAACGTGTTACGTCAAAAGTATTGAAACATTCTTTCTCTGTAACGTTCGGTAGGTATTTTAGGAAGAATATCAAATCATCGAGTCTGATACTCCCTAGTATAACCTCACATCAGCTAGAAATATTAATCTAGACAAGGACTGGGGAAAGGATATCGTCAAATGAAAATTATTTCGTTTTAATGCTGAAATGTACAAAACATATATTCAAAAACTTTATGGGATACATTCAGAATGGGGACCTTAGGACTTGATTTTCTTTTAACTTTATTCAAATATAATGTCTTATAATTATTAAGGTCATTTGACTTTCCTGAATGAATTTATTCTTTACATTTTGGGTTATTGAGGAGTCAAAATTGTGAATTACAATTAATTTGTAAAGAGAAAGAGAAGTTGGGTGGCAATTTGGTTGTGAATTTTATTTCTCAAGATTTTTAGAATGAGTTAGTTGAAGAACGGAGGGTGAGTTTGACGTGAAAAGGAAGAAAACTCCACAGGCATATCCTCTGAGGGTTTCTCAGTAGGAATTTGATGTGGAAGTTGTCATTAACATCCATTTAAAGAATTGTTCTGCTTAACTGAATAGAAGAAGAAATAGTCCATGGAGGTAGAAGAAGAAAAGAGAAAAGAGGTGATCAAATATAGCTCTGGGGGTTAACGAATGTGCTCCAATATTGATGAAAATGAAATGACAGTTCAATGCTCTCAATCACCTTCGATTACTTCCTGTCATTTTCTGTCATCGAATAGGGGATTTTGGAAAGGAAAATGAACATTCAGTTCCACGATGAATTCTTTCAGCACGAATAGAAATTCAACAATCATCGCTCTCCATCATCATAATCAGATAGGAAAAGGAAATCAGGATAGGTAGGGTGTTTTAGGTGAATCTATTTGAATTTGATAGGGTTTGAATCTAGTTTTACAATTTGAACATTTAGCATCTTTCTACAAGGTTACGCAAGGGATTTCTTCCTCTTTAGGGGATCGAGGGTTGTCAATTAGGTTACTTCTGATCTTAAAGATTCGGAAAACAACTTTAAATGTTTTAATTTTTCGGAGGATTCTTGAAGGGTGTTTTTGTCCTTTTTTGAGTTTTTGAGAAAGGTATGTCTCTTTTTTCCTGGAGGAGGAAGAGTATCTGCATTTATATGCTGAGCCTTCGATTTCAACCTCTCCTTGGCGGCTTGGACAATATTTTCTGAATGTAGAATTTGTCTGGCGACCTCAAGATCCATTAAAAGAAAGAAGAGAGAAGGATATATTAGAACTCTGGTTAGTCACTTTGGGTAAAAGAACTATACGATTCGAATTTCTGCACTACACGAAAAGAATTCTGTAATTTGTGCTAAATTTTGGAAACTGTCGAATTAAAACTCACTGAAGTGTCAAAAAAAAAATCTGAGAGGCTGAGAGAAAAAACACAATAACTCACTTTCAAAATCTTTGAATATGTTCAACTTTTGAGGTTTCGCAAGGCTACGCAACCGAATTTCTTTATAAATTTGTCCTTCAAAGGGGTGGCTGTTTGTTGAAGAATTGTTTCCCACGGTTGTTGCTTTGCAAGGGTCCACTGACAGATGTAGTACCTGTCAGTTCAGAGTTTCTTGCAAAGATGTTGAAGTTTTGAATTTGTTCTCAAGGAACGTCGAAGGGTGAGTGATTTTGGGAATGAATCTCTTCCAGAGCTAAACTCGGTTTTTAGTTTGGGAGGAGAAAAATTAGAAGGTGGTGGAAGGGGGAGTGCATGCAGAAAAATCTATGGATGTGCAAAAATTATAGATTGGTTGAAGATTTTATTTGAGGGTGGTCCAAACATGGATTCGTGCATTACCTGAGGGTAGGCATGTCCTTGAGAAGAAAATTCTCCATTCTCTTCAATTAGGACAACCCACTTACCCTTCCTCTTGAGCATAATGCCTAACTCATGCTCTCTTTCTAATATGTATATGCATCTTTCTTTCTTAATGTATAATTTCCGAGAATTCTCATTTATAATTTGAAATCAAATATTAATTGGAAAATTTGATATTTATTGATGATTTCTCATATTATTCACTGAAGAAACATCAACAATTGTTTCAAACACTTCAAATCATTTATTTACATATGAAGTGGGTTGTTTTTGGAAGAATTTCAACGGAGTTTATATGAAAATTCTATAATTTGAGTAGGAAATTTATGAAAAGTTTGTTTTACATAAAAATTTCCATACATAGAATTTGATATTCTGGATGAATTTCAATTATTCTGGTTTATTATTCACCACGTTAATTTCTCCCGTTTAAATCTATATTTCTAACATTATAAAGCTTCACCTATTGATTTTACAATTTATTAATATGTTACTTATTATTTACTTGTGAGAAATCTAGGATGAACGGTGAAATGTTATCAAAAATTATGATTTTCTATCTTAATTATTAAAGAAAGTATTTCAACATTTATATTCAATTAACTCACCTTCAACTTACCAAAACTTACCATTTCAGAGATGTGAAACTTTCATTATTTCACATGATGCTTCATTTTGGTTCAAACTCAGAATTCTGCATTATAGGAATGCTAGATTGGGCCACCATCGGCAACCAATCTTCAATTTCAGAACCAATGGTTAGATTGGTGTTAAAATTTGAATTCTCATGTGTATCAACTCAGTCAAGGCTGAATTTGACCAGGATCGATGAAGATCGGCAACCGATACTTCGCCAATCCTGGACCAGCCTTGGCCCAATGAGGAATATTGGGGCTTTTTGATTGTAAAAAAGAAACAAATCGCATGTTTTTCATATTCTCAACTGTGAATATATTGAGAAATTTTAAAACAGAGTTGGCGGAACGATTCTTCGCTCTAATCCTCAACTGTCTATGTTTTTAATGAGTTTTTTATTGCAGGGTAGTTTGGAACGTGCTTCTATTTGGAAAAGGAAGCAATAAAGGATAAGGAAAGGGGTCTCTGGTTTTCCAGATTTACTTGTCCCTCCTAGATATGATGGAAACATAACGGGAACACAAGTTGTTCTCAACTTGTGTTTCAGAGGAAGATCTATTTTTCTCTATAATCAGAGTGTACAGAAATCTTCCTTTACCGTATGCGTATATTTCCTAGGATGAATTTGTCGACAGGGCAACAGGTTTCTGTTTTACCCTTGTAGACAATTCATCCATAGAAATTGAACAAAAAGGCAAGATTGAGAGAGCGAAAGAGGAAAGAGGAAGAGAAGAGGAATAAAATTTGAAGAAATTTTACGTTCTCGTTACACCTCCCCCCTTTTTTTGACAAAATCCCGTAGGGAATTCGGCAAAAGATCAGAGATCGGCATTGATAGTTGTGGTAAGTTGAATTCGACTAATTATTCTAATGATTAAATTGATAATAATAATAATAATAATAATAGTAATAGTAAGAATGTTAAAATGATCATAATAATAATGGTGGAATTTTACACACTCAAGTCCATAGGGGCGTTTCGGCATTTCAGACTCTGTTGGCAATTTTTTTGACGGGTAGAGTGGTTCGTGCTGTTCTTTGTTATCTGTTGGTGGTTTTAGGTCCGGAGTAGGAGCTTTGTTCCGTTTCGTGAGCTTCTTCTGGTGGATGTGCGATAATAGATTGGTAGCAGAATCCCATAGCGAAACCACTAGATATGGTGACCAGCCATATACAGAATGTAATGCGAAAACATGTATTGCGGTATCAATCATCAACTTGATGATTTTGAATGTCAGAATAATTCCTAATATTCCTGCACTGAATGTTTCAAAGGTACTAAAACCGTTCCAGAGCTTGTTCCAGGTTGAATTTGTGATGTGCTCCAGGGTCTTTTCATCCAAAATCGAACTCCAGCTAATTCCACGTAGTTCTGTAGGTTCTCCAGTTGCTGCGCAAATTATGTTATTCACAATCGATGGTTGATCAAAAGGCGACATGATATATTTGTTGAGCCTTTCAATATCGTCCTAAGTATCAATTCCTTGTTTGGCCAGATTTCCAGGGTTTCGGTAGATCCAGGTTGGTGTGGTTAGCGGCTTCATAGTGTACGGTTCGATAGTTTCTGATAAAAATGGTAGCAATTTATACCAGACTCCTCCAATTTCATACATTGGTGGGATCAGGTTATGACACGGAATTTCTGGACCTTGGTTTTTCAAAAAGTGTGTTTTGGGCATCATGAAGTAATTATTTTCGCCTTTCTTCACCGGTAGTTCCTGGTAACATCGTGTAGTCGAGGTAATTTTAACTTTCACAGGTACGCATTTGATTAGCCCGATGACTTCGACGGTGATGATTGCGGTGTGACCAGGGCCTTTTTTGGAAATTAAACGCAAATTCTTCTGGTCTCGTTAAAGCCGAAGTTTGTGCACTTAGAAGAACTTCTCTCTCCAGTTTACATCTCTGTAGCATAACGTCCTTGTATAGTCCATTGATTTGGGTCCGGATGTACTGCTCGACGTAAACGAATTTGCTGTTGATGTACTTAAATAGGTCCAGATTTTGAGTATTCATGGGTTTTGGTCGTGAGAAGAAGCTCTCACGTCTTCCTTCTAAGATAAACAGCTTCGGATGTTGAGTCTTGATAATTTGATATCCGCATAACGATTGTGATCGTTCAGCGGTCAGGGCAAAAGTGATGTCTTCAGTTTTTGTGGTATATATAGTTTTAGGGTAGTGCTGAGATAGATCTTGTAATTTTGTGGAGTGTCCTTCATAGAGTACCCCATATCGGCTGAACTGGCAAATTTCATGGGGTATGGCGTCCCAGTATATGTATCCTCCGGTGGTGTCCATACAGTGTCCAGTGCTTGAGGTACATTGTGTGCCGGATTGGAGGTATAACACGTTTTCCTCCACATCTGTTTTGGCATAGTATTCTATTCAGGTGACTTCAATTGATCCTTGGACGACGAGACCGTTCCAGTTTCCGTATGGATCACTGTATTGTGTCCCATCACAATCTCCATCAGATGTGATTTCTCCCGCTGAAGTTGACGTAAAAGTTGAGGTGGCGTTCATTTTAATTTCGTCGATGGTGTTTGATCCTATGGTCAAGCGTCCTGTTTCGTGTAATCGTTTGCAGTTGTCCCTAGTAGTCTCTTGAATGTATTCTGCAATCCCTGTGGATACAGCTCCAGCATGTGAAAACAGTCCGCAATGGTGGATTTCTCGGAATATATCCACCTGGCACAGTTGCACGTGAGCATATCCAAAGTCCATAAGTTACAATAGTTGAATGTAAGTTGAGGTCTCATTGACTATAGGTTCCGGGATATTACAATCCCCTATTTCATTCAATGATATTGTGGTTATGTTCGCGTTAGGGGCTGCACAATCGTATGCCGTCAGTCCATCCGTTGATCCTGGGTGTAGCCCAATGGAGATGATGGCAAGTTGCCACAGAATCGTCTGCAACGCCATGTTACGCCTGGGGGTGGGTTGAGTTTAAAATTTTTGTAAAAAAAAATGTTTTAAATCCTACAATATTAGTTGTTATTAAACTAAAATCAGTCATCAGTATGTTGATATATTTGAATTTGGATGCCGCATGCAAAACTGAATCTGTTTCTCTAATATACAAGAGGCTAATTATGTATTTGTGTATCATGCTGTGTTTTTCTTTGTCATATTCAATTCAACCTAGGTATTTTTATACCGCAGTTCAGACAAAAATTCATCCTGTTACTATTATGTTGGAATTTTCGAAAATTGGTACCACAGTGTGAACAAAAATTAATTTCTTTAGAAATTACTATTGATGAATTATCAGTTGAAATTTGTGTATAGGGTCTTCTCGATGTTCTTGTTGCAGTGCTAATATCTCTAAATTGAGCGGCGGATGATTTTGGTTTCCTCTTTTGTTTTGTACTTAAGGATCTGATGGATTGGGTTACAACCTCATCAGAAGCTCCAATGTTTTTTGTGTAGGGGTTTCTGAATTTACATGTGGGTGGTAACACTAGAGGTCTGTCGGAGGTTTCGTTTCCATCTACAAATTTGCCATCAGCAATATCTTTCGATCTCTCAATGGCAACTTGTGACGCAAATCTTCTAAAACGCCATCCTATTTCATCTTCTTGATGTACGCATATGGGGCAAAAATCACGAGTATCGAAGTTATTGGGGTAGGCGTGTTTTTGCGTCCTGGTATTATCCTTATGACTTTGATTTGTGCAGTTTAGGGAACTAAAATAACGGCCATCTACTCCTTTGATAGTTTTGTTCTTCCGAATGAGTTTATCACAATAAACGGTTTTGCCCTCAAAGGTTTTATTAATAGGAGTGTTTTTTGTGTACTCAAAGATTTTACTGGAGGCTGCACTAACGTATTTTTTTACGTAATCCTTATTCGTGGGTTCCTTGTATCTAAAATAAATAACCAAAGTTCCGAGAATTTGACATCTAAGATTCCATTCTATTGCATCTTTTGTTTCTACACAAGTTTCACAGAAAACGCGGGGATCCATGCTACATCCATTGGCCTTTCTTTGTAAATTGGTATTTTCATGATCTTGGTTCTTGCATTTTGAGTTATCAAATTCCACACTCCCTATACCTCTTATTCCGTTGAGTTCCCAATGCAAATGATCATTCAATTCATTATTGAACATTCCCTTTTTTGCTAAAATTTTATAATACTCAATGTCCATCATCCTTGAATTGTTCTCGTCTTGTTGATTTTCTGATGGAATTTTATCGTCAATGGAAAGTTTTTGTTCAATCAATTCGCCACGAGTGATAGCGATTTGTAAAGTGTTATTACGGAATCTCCATTCTTCGAGATCTCTTCTACATATGCAATTTCTACAAAAATCTCCAAAATCAAACTCATGTTTATTAGCCTCCATTTGTAATGGCGTGAAATCGACAAATTCGTGTGCAAGATTGCAAACAAGATTGGAAAACAACCTACCATCAATACCCTTAATAGTACCGTTGTCCCAAATTAATCTATCACAAACTCTAGTTTTTCTTAATTTCGAGGAGATTTCGCGCATTCCGGTAATTGTATTCATCAATGAAATCTCCTCTGAGGGTTGCTCGGTAGGGATCACATCCATAAATTCCACATCCAATTTCACTTCAGCATCTTTCAAATTCAATTTTCTGGGTTTACAATTTGCTAAGAAAAGAGATGGTGATATTGAAAGCTTTTCTCTGTCGTCTTTTTTATCTTCAGGTTTGCTGAATGATAAGTCGTCGGTATCCCGATGATCAGGATTGGCTCCGGAAAATATCCAGGAGAAGGGGGTTTATCTTCTTCCGGAGTTCCCCATCCCAGTTTATCATCACGCTCCTGACGTTTCTCGAGGTGTTCATCGTTCATCTTTTCCCTGCTAGAAACCCTTTGGTTTTTACGTGATGAACCTTCGATATTGAGCACGCCCAACTTTGCGAGTTTTACATCCCGGTTGGATTTGATAACTTCCTCAACGGGTGATCCCTTGGAATTTTTTCCAGGATTCGGGACCTCCATCTCTGGTTCACAGGGTACGGCAGCTCACGCAAGAATATACATAGGTTATATATATATCACGTGTATCTGTACTGTAAAGGGAGTGTATTCTGTGAAGGTTGGTGAACAATGTTTCTCAACGATTAATTTTGAGAAGAAGAAAAACTTTCGAAATATCTCAAGTCAGGGGTACATATACACAGAAAAAAAAATTTAATGGCTAGTACTCTTATAGAAACCTTTATAATGAATAGCGGAAGATATGTTTGAGGCAGTATATATATATATATATATATAAAAATTATGTTGAAGGAATAAAAATTCTTATAACTATATAGATATTCTTTCTTTTATAATATATTTTTTTTCGGAAATGATTATCAAATATATACAGAAAATATTCAGAAAAAGGGTAATAGAAATTTCGAAAAGCGAAAGTCGAAATGTTCATCGAATCCAATATAAAATGAATTCAAATATATGTACATGTGTAGTGTATTAGGGGATTTTCTCTCATGTATATATATATATACTATTCCCTACGATCATCGTATAAGATCATCCTATCTACGGAAACTATCCTTTCGCGTTTCCCAATTTGTATTTTGATTGTTTTATCGTTGACAATTTCCAAAATTTTGTAGGGTCCTTCATATAGATTTTCTAATTTCGTTGGTTTCATTCCTTTCTTCAAGAGTATTAAATCTCCAGCCTCGAACTCTATAACTCTAGTCGATTGACCATAATAACGCTCAGATCTTTCTTTGGCTATCCGGAGATTTTCTCTGGCTTCACGCTGGTGTCTATCCAAGCGGGCCATGAGTTTAATTAGATATTCATCGTATGTCCTTAATTGTTCATACGGTGCGGTGGTGAGGATTGGCTGGAAGGCAACAAGGGAAATTTTTCAAATACTAACTCATGAGGGGTTCGTTTTGTGCCTTCATGTATACTAGAATTATATGATAGCATTGCTAATCCAACCCATTGATCCCATTCGGAATCCCGCGAAGTGAATTGTCTGAGATATTCAGCTGAAACAGCGTGTGATCTCTCTAAGGAACCGTTAGTTTGGGGATGAAAAGCAGTAGTGTTTATTTGTCTTATATTTAGTCTTCTGGTTATGGTTTTCAAAAATTTTGAGATGAAATTAGTTTCCTGATCAGTTAGTATTATTTTCGGTGCTCCATAAATACACACGAAATTCTTTAAAAAAACGTATGCAATTGTTGGTGCAGTTGCATTTGATAATCCAACCCCGGTACAATGTGCAGTCAACAAACATTGCATGGTGAGGATGTATCGATTTCCTCCTTGAGTGGGAGGGTTTATGGGTCCCACGATGTCTAGAGCGATTTTTTCAAAGGCATAACCGGGCGTATCAGTTATTATCATGGGTTGTCTCTTTCTCGTTCGGATAACCTTCTTTAATTTACATTGGAGACATCCGGAAATGTAATTTTGGACATCTTCTTTGAGGTATTCCCAGTAGAAGTTTAGGCGTAGGCGGTTAAAAGTTTTCGCTACTCCTTTGTGTCCTCCTATGGTGGAGTCATGAGCTTCTTCAATTAGACTCCTCCTTCCCGATATTTCAGGTATTTTAACTATTCCAAGGCAGAATGTCAGCCTTATAGGGATTTTGCGAAATTCTTCATCAAATTCGATCACGATTCTGTCCCACTCAAGTTCATTAGTGAATTCTATTTTCGGGATGCAGCAGCTACTTATTTCAATTAATCTCATGAATAACTTCATTTCTCGAACCGAATTTTGTGAATTCATCATGGTTTTCGAGGCGTGGGGGTCCTATCAGATGGTTCTACCAGACCACTGCCTGATTCCCTTTTTTCCCGTCATCATTCGTCCTAAATTGATTGGTTGGAAACATTTCATATCGAATTTCTCGGAAAAGTTTTTGACAATTATTTCAAAAGGTTTTCCCTGATCATTGAGAAAAAATACATAATTATCCTTTTTTAGTTCTAACGGGTCTCTCGATTCGTATATATTCGATCCTAAAATTAATTTATTCACATCTTCGTACAATTTTTCGTATGTTTCTTCGATTTCTGACTCTTCATTGTTTTCCATATTTACAGGTGGATCATCGTGAAAATTTTCATCATTTCCTCCAACAGTGTCTTTGTTGGGACGTTCGCGATACGAGCTTTCGTTTTCAGACTCATAATTTAAAATTTCTTTTTGAAAATCATGTCGATTCATATCATGCTCCTCGTAGTCTTGATTTCCAGGACGATCGATCAGGGGTTCTTGATAGTCCGAATTTTCCGTAGAGTTTCGTTCTTGAATCAATGGATTCCTTTCGCTGTTAAATTTTTCTATGAATTCGTCGAGCTTTTCGAGGGATTCTTTTTCAATTTGTCGATGTTTCCTTTTAATTCCGTCACGATATTGCTGCCTTTTCTCAGTTAATTTAGGTATCTTCAAAGACCACCTGGGTTGAGCTTCAATGTTATAAATTGTTTGAATATTCTCAATTATTACTTCCCTATCATCATAATTTTCGGATTTTCCGTTTGGGATCGGAGGATTCCGGGGAAGAGCGTCAGCGTCGACGTTCGTTTTTCCAGCTTTGTGTATGATGTCGGAATCATACTCTTCGAGTTTCAATCTCAATCTGGTCAAACGAGGAGTAGGATCTTTGGCAGTTCTCATCCATACCAAGGGCTTGTGATCTGTCACAATCGTGGATTTTCGTCCATATAAGTACGGTCGGAATTGAGATACGCTGTAAAGAATTGCCAGTGCCTCTTTCTCGTACGTACTGTACTTCATCTCAGTCTGATTTAATAATCGAGATACATAAGCACAGGGCTGGTCCTTTCCAATTGGTCCTCGGCTCAGGATTCCTGCTATGGCGTATCCGCTTGCATCGGTAGTTGATAGAAACGGTTTATTGAAATCCGGATATTGGAGAACAGGTTCTTCGCATAAGCAACTTTTCAAAGCTTCGAAAGCTTCTTGCTGTTCCTGGTTCCATTCGAATGGAACATCCTTTTGTAATAACCTTGTCAAAGGTTTGGATATTCTTGAAAAATTATGAATAAAACGACGGTAGTATCCAGCGAAACCCAAAAATTGTCTTATATTTTTCGGATTTTTCAGCGTAGGAAACTTTTGTACCGCTCCGATTTTCTTCGGGTCCGGTTTTAAGCCTTCGTCTTAGATTACGTGTCCAAGATACGCAACTCCTCGACGTGAAAATTCACACTGGTCCGGCTGTAATTTAAGGTTAACCTCTCTTAAGCGCGAAATTAAGCTCAAATATCTTCTCCGATGTTCACTCAGAGTTTTCGCATGAATAACTACGTCATCTAAATAAACGAAAAGTTCTATGCCTTGTAGCCCAATCAAGATAATATCCATAAGGTGTTGGAATGTCGCGGGTGCATTTTTTAGTCCAAACGGCATCCTTACGAACTCATAATGTCCATGAGGGGTAGAGAATGCAGTTTTATGCCTGTCTCTATCACTCATCTTGATTTGATGGAAACCAGAAGCGAGATCGGAAGTACTGAAATATTTTGCATCTCCTAATTGGTCCAAAATTTCAGTGATGTTTGGTAATGGATAGGCGTTACTCATGGTTTCTCCATTAAGAGCTCGAAAATCCAAAACGAGTCTCCATCTCTTATTTCCATGGCCATCCGCCTTTTTCGGAACAATCCATACAGGTGTGTTGTATGGTGATTGAGAGGGTTGTATAATGTTATCGTTTAACATTTCTTCTACTTGTCTAATAATTTCTTCTTTGAAATTTGGAGGAAATCTATATTGCTTCGTGTGGATAGGTTTTTCATCTGTTGGTGGAATTTCGTGGGTCAGTATATCAGTATGGGTTGATTGATCTCCAGGAATGTGGAAACGATCTATACTGTGCTTAATTAAAGCTTTAACTTCTTCTTTTTCCTCTTTATCGAGATGGTCTAATCTCAATAGTTGTTGTATTTTCTCGAATCTTTTGTTTTCCTCTTCGGTTAAATCGAGTGATTTATTCGAGATTTCATAAAGATTTCTCTTCTTTCTATTAGTGATCCCAGTTTCATGAGATTTGGTAGAGCTTGATCTTATTCGATCTATTTCTTGTCATTTCAACACGGGAATAGATACTTTAATTCTCTCTTAAGTGGTGTTAACTATTGGTATATATATATGTCCATGATTTTTCACCACAGCATTTCTCATGAATACACCATGGGTTATGATGACAAGTGGTATATATCCTTCTTGTAGTTTTGTTTCTTCGAATTGAATTTTCACCACTTGGCGTGCACGTGGGAAAACGGTATATATTTTATTTTCTCGAAGAAATGAAATTTTCTTTGAATCTCCTATTTGCAAACAATTTTCTTCCCAATTCAGCTTGGTTCTTTGCTTGGATAGAAAATTCATCCCAGTTATTCCATCCTGTCTTATAGGAAAATCATCGGGAACAACATGGAAAGTGGTCATGTAGCCGACGAAATTCATTTCGAATCTTCCCATAGTTGGTACAGTTTCGGGAGAAATTCCGGATAGTTCAAGAACTCCTTCGGTGTCAATCGGAGTTAGATCCTTTATAATTTTATGTTTGACCAGACTCACTCCTGCGCCAGAGTCCAATAGAAAGGTGACGATTTGTGGTCCAATTTTTACTTCAATAGCAGGAGAACGTAACTCCAATACTAATTCAATATCGGTAGTTCGTCGATATCGTCCGCGTGAATCATCGCATAATGCACGCTCTGGTTCGGACGCATCGATTCTTGGGTCCTTGATGGATTTTGATGTTGAATTCCAGCCTCCCTCCGTGGGAGGCCCTGGGAGTTCCCCGAGCTCTTTGAAGTTTGAGCATCTCTCCGTACTCTACAGTCCTCAAAAGTATGGGAAGTACCTTCACAGAAGGTGCAATATTTTCCATATTGATTCTAGGTTTCAATTTATAACAGGTATCCGCAGAATGACCCAATTTTTTACGAAATTGACACTGAGTATTCAATTTTGGATTCCGGATAGTAACTTCTGGACAGTGGTCTGCTTCATGTCCACTTCTCTCACATAGTTGGCACATCATAGGGATCCTACATTCCCTAGCTAAATGTCCGAATCGATTGCATTTCGGACAGGGCCGGTTTAACGGACAGCGATCAGAGGTGTGGTCCGTTGAATTGCATTTAAGGCATCCTCTTGGCTGCATGGTTCTGATCGGCGCATGATATCGGCATTCATCGGCTTGGTGTCCGATTTTTTCACAAATCTGGCAGGTGTCCGAATTTCTTTCGAACGGATCCCTGCATTCTCGAGCTGTATGGCCACGTTGTGACAATTGGTGCATTTTGTGAGATCTCGGCTCCTGCAAATATTCGCCGCATGTCCGGATTTTTTGCAAATCTGACATTTAGGCCTGTCATTGTCATTGGATTTCTTGTATTTGTAACAATCGAGAGCTATAAGTCCGTCACGGTTGCAAATTTGGCATCGATTTGTTGCTTTAGATCCTTCTTTGTCCAGTATCGGACAGTCAGTTGATTCATGTCCGAATTTATCACATGAGATACATTTCTCTTTCTTAAGTGATAAATTTCTCAACTGTTTTTGCACAGTTAGTTCTTTGTCTACTGTAATGGCTTCTGGTCCAGCGATGTTCAAGTCATTTTGTTCCTCCATCTGATTGAAAATTTCTTGTTCCAAACCTCGTACGAAGGATCTGCACACCGCTTGTTCTGATTCAGTGCGTTTGGCTTCAGTTATAGCGTTATCATTCTCATTTTCATAGGCTTCTACTATTCTAGTACCCAATTTCCTTGTTCTTCTAGAGTAGGTAACAGCATCTTCGTGCGTTAATTGGCATAAGGTACCAAGTTTTCCAATGAGGTCTATAGGAGATTCTCGTGTGGCATAAATTCCTCTTGATGCAGATATTAATTGTGCAACAGTTCCGGGATTTGAGCTGCGAGCAATATGTACTGCTCCATCTCTCAATTTCGAGCGTATCATTGTGGTAGAATTTCTCTCTATAGCAGGGTCGATAAGTAATCTTGCATCAGCACAGGCTGCTGCAAATTCATTCAAACTGGTGCCATCGCGAGTCCCTAAAAACACGGGGATCAATGATATCGCGTCTTGGACTTTGACGAAATTCTTAGCCATTTCGCGTGTAGGTTTTATGATTTTTTGCGGTTTGATAGAAGTTTTCTTCACTTTATTTTTTCTAATTTTAGCCGACTTCAGTGATGATTTTACGACTTTTCCTGGGTCGATAGGAATCCTTTTTATTTTCTCACTTTTGATTTTAATTGAAAAAATTGTGCTTATATCAATTTTAACCCTCAACCACGCACCTTCGAAAAAATCCCTAATCCACGCACCCGGGTCTTTTGGACCCGGCTCATCTTATTTTGGCTGTATTTTCTTCAAATATTATCCTTTTGAGATGATTTTTTTTCCAATCGATTCGTCGTAATGTCAAGAATAGTAATCAGTATCGTGAAAGAAGATTTTCTTGGGATTTATGTGAGTTATGTAGGAAAGAAGGAACATGAATCTGAAAAAAACAGTGAGAACAACGATTTTTTTCAAAAAATCATATCCATCCCGCACAAAGACGTAAAGACAAAAATAACCACCGTTTTGTAATCAGAAAAAGTTCAACTTCCAGGAAAAAAATAGTTCCTAATGATAGTTAGGAAAAAACATAATTATTTACAAGAGTGAAGTTTGGGTATTTTAAAGAATCCACAATTAGTGAATTAAAGATATTTATCGGAATATTGGAGGGAAAAAATATAGAAACCGATAAGAATAATGTTCGAAACACTTTTATCCTGCAAGACTATCCTTTGTTGATTATGAATACCCTTAGTGCATATAAGTACATATACACTCAAGAAAAAATCCTTTAAACTGACTATCGCTTTGTTCTTTATCCCAAAAATATTCATTGCTATCAGAACTACAGTAGATGGAATGGAACAAAAACGATTACACTGGCGAAAATTAACCGTAAAAAATGCCATGGAGTGTGGGTGAAGTTAGAAGCGAATGTACCCTAAGAGTCATTTTGCGCTTTTGGAATGTAACATGTTACAGTTCCTTACGCGAATGTACATTATATTTTTCCCAGAGGATTTGTAGGAATAGAATTCAATTACTTTAATTCAATGCTTGCCCAAACTACACAACAATTCTGAAAGAACTTTAATGTACTCATTTTGAACTTTCATAGTTCCCAATGAATTCATTATGAACTCTTTCTGAACTCATGTGCAGCGTAGGTCATCAATACCACTAAATACTTGCCAGACAAAAAATAAATGTTTTTGATGCAAATATATATTTTTTAGTGTAGTTGAATGGGTTATGATTCAATCCCCACGTTGGGGGGGGGGGGGGGCTGCACACATATGTATACTTTTATCATACCGAAACAATACATCCTTCCTCAAAAGGATACATGAACATCTTCTATGCAGTTTTGAAACATTTTCCAGTTTTCCGCCAAAAAAAGTTACACAACCACGCACATCGGGTCCGAAGGACCCGAGCTAAATTTCAAATACATGCCACTCGAAAACTAAGTGGCGGATCCCGGATTTCCAAAAAGCATTCAAAGCAGGAAGGTTCGAAGTTGCTTACATTACAATACCAGCCCTTGGCTGTGCATTGCAACAAAATGAGAAGTAAAAGAAAAAATTGCTCGGGTCCAAAGGACCCAGGTGCGTGGTTGAGGGTTAATAGTTTCATCAGTTTCTTCAAGAGGAGTATTGGTTACCAATGAATTTCCTACTTTCGATGATTCTTCTTCGGTTTGCTTTGATGACTCTTCCCTAACGGAGATGATAGTGTTCTCTAAAGTACTTTTGTCATCATCTTTTTCTTCTTCTCTTTTATTTCCAGAATTTTTCTTTTTAGGCGAATGTTCAAGTTTTGGTTTTGATGCGAAGGGATTTTCAATAGTTGTATAATCGAGATCTCCCGTATTTTTCTCTGTTGAGTCTGGATTTTCATCCTTATTTCCCAATTCCTCGTCCAATTTCTTCTGTTGAATGCGTGTTGTTATGCCAAACATTTACTCAAAATTCCATTGAAGTAGAGTTTGAAGGGTATAAATTTTTATGCGTTGATTATAAGTCGTTCAACTGTTTAACTTTGTTCATTAATTATGAGAATTGATTCATCAGATTATTCAATTCAATTAACGTTTATTCATCCACGATAATGTGATTTACGGATGAGAGTCGATATTGATCATTATTATTTGTTTATTGATAATGATGATCGCTCATAACAATTGATTGGTCGATGATGTTAATATTCGTTTGATCGGTCGCGTTGAGTTATCATAAAGATTTTCTTCATGAGTATCTCTATTTTATTTATGAAAATTGTTTATTCGATAATTTAACGAGGTATGCCTCGTTCTTCCTTCTCGGGCTCAAATATGTTATCCTTGTTAGAGTTTGATTCTTTATTTATCGGAAATTCGTGTTTTGTAAATTGTTTATAAAATTTGTTAGTTAACAAATGTTATCTTCCGATTATAGTTGAGGTAATTCGTTTATTCACGCTCGTTTTTAGTTGAAAGATTATAGTGGAGGTTGCGTTCGAATTTTCAAACCTCATAACGAACTATAAAAAAAAAAAATCATTCATTTTTCATCCATTCCTTCATTTATCCACTTGATTTCATTGATCATTCTTAATTCATGAGTATTTTCTTTCGTTTCGATTTTCAGGTCTAACTTCTGCTTTTAATCAATTTTGACAGGATAAACGTCTGTCTTCTGTTTCATAATTTGTTTCGTTACGTTGATTCATTTAGTTACTTAGGTTGCATGAGTTTCATTCCTGCAAGTCATTTACGTATGTTAACCTTTCGTCGCGGTAGTTTCTAGGATGACCGTATGATAAGAGTATGATTCGAAAATCAGGAAAAAAATTAGATTTTGGTCGCTATCAACCTTTTATACGTGGATGAATTTATATCTTTCTGTATCGTAAGTTAACCTTTCGCCGGAGTAGTGTTGAAACTTTCTACAATACAGAACAGGAGACAAGAATAGAATTATTCAAATAATATTTGGAAAAAAATACTCATTTAGTGTGTTTTATGAATTCATTGTTTTCCGTTTGTTTGTTTGTTTGTTTTTTTTTGTTTATTCATATGAGTTGATCAACCTCATTGAAGTTGATTGAATTGTTTCAATATTATTATAATAATTGATAGAATTTTGAAATTTGAATGATCCCTAAATCATTCATTCATTCATTCATGAGTTATGAAATTCGCGTTCAAAATCTGTATATTCATTATCTCCTTCCTGTATTTCATTTCCTGTGTGAAATCTCCAGAATTTTGAAAAATTTGTTTCGATTGTATTCATCTGCCTATCAAGATTGAACAAGCATTGCTATCCATGGGTTTCTATAATCCTTAAACCTTCAATTCATCTATGATTCAATCTTTTCACCTAATCTGCCTCAACTACTCGGTAAATTGTATCTGCAAGAGAGAACTCAAATTTCAGTGGATTGAGGATTGTAAAACTTATTCTTTGCATTTCAGAATTCGATGAGAGAGGTTATTTTCAAGCCGTAAATGCACATGTGACAGATTATCGTGTCTTACCAAGGTTTGCTTGGTTAAAACAAGGATAATCAGGGAGATAGGGAGTACCCTGGGTTTTTTTTGAAAGTAGGTATACACATATATTTTCGAGTTACGAAATATATACGTGATACCGAAAGAACATGCAAGAATATTAAGTGAAGAAACAGAAATTCATGCGTTGAATATAGAAAATACCATAAGATTTGAATATTTGAAGTATTCCGTTGATATATTGTCCTAATACGGTTCGCGATTTATGAGAGAATGCGAGCTAAGACCAAGTCACAAAAATACCGATTTTCTTTTATATGTTAGATGATATATAATCATTGATCATCTATCAGAGTCATCACGTCGATAGTGTTTAGAGAACATATGAGGCATGGACTATATGTTGTAAAGAGGAAATTTTGTGAATAAAAAAAATAAAAGATACTCATAATATTACATGTGAAATATATTATGCGAGGCATATTCAAAAATACCGAACTATAAAAAAACTGCAGAATAGTGGACAAAAACTTCAAGAATTTTTTATTAGAAAACGATGGACATTAGGAAAAAATGTTACTGAATAAAAAGTTCTTAGAATTGATCAAAGAACACGCTCAAATTTTTCCAGAATTTTTTGACAACTTTTTTGAATTTCCAAAATCACAAAAATTTGAAAATTCGAAAGAAGCGTCAAAAAATTCTGAAAAAATTTGAGCGTGTTCTTTGATCAATTCTAAGAACTTTTTGTCCCGTAAAATTTTCTCCTCAAGTCCATCGTTTTCGAATGAGGATTCTCGAAGTTTTTGACATTTTTTCCACGTTCAAGCCGCCATTTTTGTTGTTTCCACATGAGTTTTTCCAATTGTCCAAGGCATAAATTGGAGTTTGAAGTAAATTGACGCGGTTTCTGTAGTTACAAGAAGAATTATGACACGATTCCAATGTGAAACATGGGATAAAGAAAGGAGAAGTTTTAAAATTCGCGTTTTTCCGGAAAAAAACCTGTATATCTTGTGACAGGTGCATTCCTCAGAAAAACTAATAACAGATTCCGGAAGATCAGTCAATTCTCCATCGAAACTGGTTGGTCTGGAATCTTTCATAACCCTTTTTCTTAGAAAGTACAGCTTTTGAGAAATGCAACGAAAAAATGTCATTTTGGGACTTGATGGGTTAAGAGCATTCCACCTTAAATCTGCTCAACAATGAGTTTAGAGATTGAGTGGTGAAGTTAATAATGGGATTCAATGATCTTCCACATGTTTGGCTATTGAATTTCAGTTCCTGTTGACTCTGAACAAATTTATAGGAAATGATGGGGAAACTGACAGAAGCACACCCTTTTTCCTATTACCTCTTGTTCTGTTGATAGGATTTCAGGGGTCTCTTTCGCCAGGGAGGAATTATGTAATTTTGAAGTCATACCTCTGAGCCATCATGATTCTCATGTATATCATTGTATTCTTTGATTACTAATTGTTTTTTGTCTTCCGATAACCCTAATTTGATCATAACCGGGCATCCACGTTTGTAAGTTCTATAAAAAAAATCTGTACGTTACGAACAAGCATTTCAAAAGCTCAAAGAAACTTATGATTCACTTTGAACACGGAAATTCAATGTTTTTCAAAACGCTTTTACAATAAATTGGAAAAGTTCGCAAAGTTTTGTGAACATTTCAAAGCATTTTTTGCACCCTCTCAAGTCAATTGGAAATAATATCTGAATGTTTTAAGGGAATACTACAATAGTTCCGGAACGCAGGCCAAATCTTTCATGTAAGATTTCTCCAAGATACTTGAATATTTTCAAGATATCACTCTATACAGCATCTCTGTAGGCGTTCAAAAAATGCTGTATAAAGCGATATTTGAGAAATATTCAAGTATTTTCAAGGAATTTTCAAGATTTGGTTAGCGTCCTGGAACTAATATCTCTTTAAAAACATCCAAGTGCTGTTCGAGAACTGCAAAGCATGAACGGACATTGATCCGGCCTCTGTATCCCGTAGATACCAATTTTCAAAAATTTTTCACTGACCCGAACTACCACTTGGTGAAATTTATAAGTTGACCTCGCAAAAAACTTTCCATTAGATTCCACTGATTCATCAGTGAACACACCGAAAAAAATAATAATAGATGAAGTCGGGGGAAAAATTTTAAATGTAGTTTTAGAAACCAACACCCATTTCAGTTATCCCAATATCAACAACTGTATCTATTTGTGGAAATTAATTTGGAGTAAGAGTGACTAATCATTTTTTCCGGTGCGAAGTCCTTGAATAAATTCATTTCCGATTTTAATCATATAAATTTCTGTGGGAACTTTTTTTGATAATATTTTCTACATCCGTTACCATTATCTCCTTAAGAGGGTACTAGCATCGGTAACTCATATCATTAGTTGGAAAGAGACAAAATCGTAAGACGAAGAGGTCGTGTACCGACGCTAATATCTTCTTAAAGGGATACTAGTGGAATGAAAACTGCTGAATTGTTTATCAGAAATCATTCCAAAGTGTATCGATGAAACCAAACTATCGCTTTGTAGAGAAAATTTACGGCATTATTATGCAGGGGGATATCTTGATTTAGACACTTTCGATTATTTCCCCATATGAAAATATTTCGCTGAGAAATTTCTGCAAAACCATGGATAATGTCTGAGAAACATCGCGTTTTTTCTGCAGAAATCTTAAAAACTCTGAAAAACTGAAAATCTCTGAAATTTTCATGAAAAATTCAACAAATTTGGTACATTCTGTACAGACTTTTTTCAGAGCTTTTCAGAATTTTTTCCTTTTTTTCCCAGACTAATAGGGTCGGAATTGCGCTCTGGAAAAATTTTGACAAAACCCTGATAAACTGTCAACATTTTTCTGAGTATTGAAAAAAAGTCGAAAAATTTTCAAACACTTTCCCACAAGTGATATTTAAATATAGCATATGTACATGTTCACAGCTTATCAGATTTTTTCCAGAATTTCTTCAGAATTCCCCCAGAACCCAATCTCGTTTCTATTTGTCTGAAAAAAATGGAAAAACGCTGAGAAAATTCTGAAAAACATGTGTACAGAATTATCATGTGTTTATGAAATTTTTGCAGAAAGAACGCGATGTTTTTCAGAGATTATTCATGATTTTGCAGAAATTTTTCAGCGAAATATTTCCATAGGAGTCGTAATGAACGACTCGATTCGAGGAGTCGATTTGGTTAGTGTCACGCTGCTAATACCCCTAAAGAGAAATAAAACGTGCATCCCATTCAAGGGGATACCAGTGTCCTGGCACTACACGGAAAGAAAAGAATTTGCTGAAAGAGCAAACCTCAAAAATTTGCTTTACTGGGATGACAATTCTTCTTGCTGAATCAGCATAAACTTCGCTGTTACAGCGAAGCTCTTGCTCTTTCAGCGAGCGCTTTCGATATAGCAATCCGACATTGCAGACATACAGACTGCTTGAAAAATTTGCTGAATTAGCAAGGGTCTTACTGAAACAGCAAACGTTTTGCTGATTCAGCAGAGCAGATTTTTTCAAATCGCTATTTCAGCAAGAATTTTTCTCTGCGTGTAGTCAAATCATTTCTGACGAATTATTAAAAAACGAAGCAATATAATCGGGATATCGCTCTGTACAGACCTTCAATTCATAAAGATTCTCTGTATAGAGCGATAAGTCGATTATATTGCTCCATTTTCGAATAATTTGTCAGAAAACATTTGGCTAGTGTCACGGCGCTAGTATCTCTATAAGGGGGTACGAGCGACGTGACATCAGTTAATTTTTTCCAGATGAATTACGCAGAAATACGTGCATTTATTCACAATACCTTTCTGCAACTTGAGCGGATCAAGGAATGCTGTACGACGGGACATTTGCAATAAAGACACGCATTTTTGTGTACTTTGTCTCGACAAAATTAGATATTGCCAGCCGCACGTACCTTTTTAAAATGCTACCCCTTATAGCACACGAAAAATTCTTTTTCAAAAACGTGGATAGAATCCTATTATAATTCCCTTCGAAGAAATTTGGCAAAAGTTCTCAAAGCCGTCTGTTTTGGTGACATTAACGAATCCTGTCGGAATTATCCTCGCGTACGCTTAGCATTCTCCAAAAACTAGTTAATGTCACCAAAATGAAATGCGTTCAAAAGTCTATCTGAATCCAGTACAAAAAGAGGTCTAAGAGAATTCTATTCGCGTTTTTGGGAAAAATCCTTCGTATGCTATCCGGGAAATAGGACCGGATGAGAAATTTCCTGCCCGATTATAATTCCATTCCAGACCTAAACGAACATGATATTGAAAGAAACTTTGTGCTATCTGGAAATGCACAAGGGAAATAATCTACACAACTAATATTGAAAATCTATAACATAAATCAACATTTTACCTGCTTTTTCGTTCACCTGAACTTTCATTTTTGTATTTGCCGCCAAATTTACATCCATAAGTGATCGTTGAATATTTCAAATTGTGTTTATTACATTGTCTTGAATTTTCAGTTTTTCACTTCGTCGAATACAAAATGTTTGTTTCACTCGGTCTTGATATTTGTTGAAAAATATTTCGAATTCTGCGAATGTATCAAATTTCCGATGAGTGAAAACTTCCATCTTGGATTTAAAACCATCTGAAATGATTCAAGCCAATGTTTCAAAACCTGAATTACAGCACAGGATTTCGTCAAGTATTACGAATCAAACAAAACAACGAATATTGACCAATCTCTGGTCCAGTTTATAACTAGTTGCTAGTCCCCGCACAGCATACCTACCGGTGTCCACTGTCCACGTCGTATCTGCGTGGAGCAGTGCTGCCAAAAATGAAGGAGCTCCGGCGTTTTACGCTCTCCATGTACCATCGCAGAGCACGCACGCTATAACTATATATATGACATCTATAGTTATAGCGTGCGTGCTTTGCGATGGTACATGGAGGGGGTAAAACACCGGAACTCCTTTATTTCTGGCAGCATTGGCGTGGAGGCGAGCATGAACGTTTAATATATGGACCGAGCATGTTGAGGGAGGGGCAAAATGTGATTTGCGCTACCTCATATTTTGCCTCTCTCTCACATGCATGGTCCATATATTATGGACTCATGGAGGCAAGGTGGGTAAAAAGGAGAGATGGATACATGGTGGGGGGCAGAGGCAAAAGTAATTCGCTGTCACAGCAAAAAATTTGCTGTCCCAGCAGAAGGTACTCTGCGAAATCAGATTTCACTGTGACGGCGAAATTTTTTTTCTCCGTGAGAGATAAGCCAAAGAGTGGACGATTTGTGATTGGTTGTCATATCGGCAAAATCGAAAGTGTAAAATGAACAGTATGATTGTACTTCTATGACAATAGAAAAGGATGTAGTTCATTTTGTCCCCTTTCCCATTCCAACCAGGATGCGCCCTCCAAAACAGAATATTTCCGGTTTTGCCGAAACAGCACGATATGTGGTCTTTTGGCGGTGAACACCCGTTGGTCCGAAAGCCCGTTAGTCCGAAGGGCCGTTTGTCCGAATTATAAAATTCCGAATGATTATAGTCCGAAATGTAACTAAACGTTACTAGTCATGTGCGAATAAGATAAAATCTTACCAAAACGTTTTCGGAATTATTTTCATCCGGAATTTTATAATTCGGACCAACGGTGGTTCGGACTAATGGGCTTTCGGACCAACGGGTGTTTACCCTTTTGGCGCAGAATGAAAATTGAATTGTGGAATTCTCCAAAAGAAATGGAGGTGACGATTGGTTTACAACCATTCCGCCGGAACGAATTCTGCTCCAATGATGCCAGAGAACTAGCCATACACCGGCCCTAACCCTTCCACGTACCATCGCACAGCACGCCTGCTGAACTATAAATGTTATATACAGGGTGGGGCATTTAAAGTGTCGCGGGCGTTTTTTCCAAAAATAAAATGAGATACGAGAAAATTTTTCGGACAAAAATTGTAGGGTATCGAGAGGGACATCCGATGGTGGCCTTGGCTTTGACCTCAAATCTCATCTTCAAGGGCATTCTGAGGTAAACTCTTGTTTTTTAAATAGCATCTCATATTTTTTACTGCAGATTTGGATTCTAGGTCAAAAACCAAGAAACTTTTGTCTGAACCATTTTCCTGAAATCCGCAAAGATGGCGCTCTAATCGATATTGTTCCATACTGAATCTGACATTAGAATAACTCGAAAACGAAGGGTCTTGGAGGAGAATGTTTCGGACAAAAGTTGTCTGATTCCAGGGGGGACCCCTTGAACTGAAACGGAGGTGATGGGGCATAACAGACAAAACACAACACATTTCAATCGTCTACATCACTTGGATAATTTTAATGCAGTAGATGCTCAAAATGATGGCCTTCGACTTCAATACACATTTCAAAACGTTTTACAAAAGATTGCTGAACTCGTGCTAAAATATCTTCATTGATGCTCGCGCATGCATTGATGATTCGTTGACGCATATTCTCAGGTGTAGTCGGTGCTCGTTGATGAGCTGTATCTTTTATGTATCCCCATAAAAAAAATCTGGAGAAGTAAGATCCGGAGAACGGGCAGGCCGATGAACTGGTCCACGACGTCCTATCCATCGTCCAGGATAATCTCTGTCCAATATTTCTCGAGCTGTGACTGCATAATGGGATGGACAACCATCGTGTTGATACCACATATTCAATCGTTCCTGAATAGGTATGTCTTCAAGTAATGTTGGAAGTACTTGATCTAAGAAATGTCTGTACTTCTCTCCATTTAGCGTATCTGCAATGAAGTACGGTCCAATTACTCGAGATCGAAAAATACCACACCAAACTTTCGCAGCCCATTGTCTTCGATGCTCTACTTGACGTAACCATCTTGGATTTTCTGTCGCCCAGTAATGCATATTATGTCGATTTACTTGACCATGATTGGTGAACGTCGACTCATCAGAAAATAATATGTTGATGAAGTTGTTATTGTGCATTTGCGCTAGACCCCATCGACAAAACTGTACACGATTTTCGAAATCATCACCGTGAAGGTCTTGATGCAAACAAATGTGATACGGATGGAATTTGTGACGTTTCAGTATTCGAAGAACACTTCTTCGAGAAATTCCCGAATGGAATTCAATTTCACGAGAGCTCACGTGTGGATTATTGGCTACTGCAGCTAGTACATTAACTTCCGCATTTTCTCCGCTAACAGTTCTCATTCGATGTCGTTTTTCCCTTGTAACACTTCCCGTTTCTGAGAATAATTTTGTAATGCGTTGAAAATACCTAATGGATGGCGTTGTTCTTTCAGGGAATCGTTCTGCATACAAGTCATATGCTTGTCTGGGGTTCTTATGCACTCCACCGTAAATGTAGATCATATCGATCTTTTCAGAAACCGTGTATCGGATATCCATGATTTTCAATTCGTCATAAACCAAGTAATAATCAAATGTAACTGACAAACTGACTTTCAAAATCGTGAATTTTCACTGAACCCCGTCGTTTGTTTACATCGCGTGAGCTCTGAATGATGGTAATGTAGACGATTGAAATGTGTTGTGTATTGACAACTTTTGTACGAAACATTCTTTTGCAAGACCCTTCGTTTTCGAGTTATTCGAATGTCAGATTCAAAATGGAACAATATCGATTAGAGCGCCATTTTTGCGGATTTCAGGAAAATGGTTCAGACAAAAGTTTCTTGGTTTTTGACCTAGAATCCAAATCTGCAGTGAAAAATATGAGATGCTATTTAAAAAACAAGAGTTGATCTCAGAATGCCCTTGAAGATGAGATTTGAGGTCAAAGCCAAGGCCACCATCGGATGTCCCCCTCGGTACCCTACAACTTTTGTCCGAAAAATTTTCTCGTATCTCACTTTATTTTTGGAAAAAACGCCCGCGACACTTTAAATGCCCCACCCTGTATATAAGACATTTGTATATTTTATGTACATTTTTATGTTATATATATATATATATAAATAACACTTATAGTTATAGCGTGCGTGCTTTGCGATGGTCCATGGAAGGGGCAGGGCCAGTGGATGGCTAGTTTTCTGGCATCGCTGTCAGGGGGCATCAACTCAATCATAAAATTTTTGGAATGATTTCTTGGGAACGTTTAGGACTTTCTTTCGGGCTTAGGACTTTGGGAATACATTTTTCAGACAATACGTGGATGTTTAGAGCAATAAAACAGACCGCGAAATTCTCATTTTACATGAGTCTTTCCCCTTCAAAAAATCATGTTCCACATAAATCGGTATTTAATCCAACATTCAAATTCAAATTTTCACTTTTGTATGATTTTTCCTTCAACAAAAAACATTGACCCCCTCCAAAATTCATTTCCTATTTCCTAAAATAAATTTTTTTCAATTCAATATGTGAAAATGAATTAGCGAAGCTCTTGAAATGAGTTCATAATGTATCACAATATACCACAAAACAACCTCTTGAAGCTTTTTTTCTCATGGTTATGAATGGTTATAAACGAGTAATCAACAATTAATCAACCTGAATACGTATACATTCCAAGTTATATCAACTTTTATAATCTCCTATCAATCAGTGTTGATCAATTACTTTTTTATATCATTTTTCAATTCTTAAACCGTGTCAAGTCATTGGTACATATTCAATTTCATTTAGGATAATTTTACAAGACCAAGATCTTAATGGTATTGAGTAGCATTGTGATTTTGAGTCCATTTTTTCCCTGACGATCACTTGAAAATGTTTCAATAGAATCAGAGTATCCTACTGGACAGCATTTTCGAATATGTTAAAAAATTGCGGTATAGATGGATATCTTCATTTCATCCAAGCATTTTAAAGTAATTCAGGGGGAACCAATTGACTCAAATCACAGTGCTAACATCTGAAATGGATAGGGGCAATGTCACATTCGTTGAATTTTTCGTGAAAGCTTTCTTAGTTACCTTTCAAGATGATAGGAATGGAAACCTGACATTTATTACTTCCTTTTGTTTCACCATGATTAATCTGTATGAATACTCAACAAATTCAATCACAGAATTCCTTTGGAAAAGAATCATCGAATTAAGTTCCTTCTGGAACAATTAAATGCAATGATGGCAGTTTGTACGTTACAAAAAGCGATTGCTTGAAACACATTGTATTGTTTGATCACATCACAATGTAAATTACTAATGACAAGAATATGGATTGCTGATCTGTTCATTTATATTGAAAATCAAAACTATTAACAAGAAGCACTCCTCATACAGGTTCAAATAAATCAAAAATCTGAGGGACCTCACCTATTCTGTAACATCACCTCCCTGATTCCCCTGATCCTCCTTGCGTTTTCACGTTCCTAATCATTATAATATGAATAACAAATTTCACAAACGTCAAGATGTTTCAGGTGGAATATGGAGTATTACGTACATGTATGGATTCTAATTTGGACTTTGAATGTACGAGATGGGCGCAGAACAAATCAATTTGATTATTATGGGATGTTCTCCAATGCGGTAGAGGAGGAAATCTCAACAATACGAACATTGAACATAGTCTTTTGTATTAAAAACATTTAATACTGATTTTTCTCCATTCAATCCAGAATTGGATGTTGAGCTTTAATTTCAATGAGACTGAAGTTATATTTCTCAAAATTATAAAATTAGAACGAGGAATTTTTGTAAGTGTATTACAGATTTGGTATGTCCATTATTAATGAATGTACTTACAGAAATCGATGAATATATCAATGTATATATCAATGGTTCAAATGACAAATAACATTATATTGTATTACCCGAACAAACGAAATCATATTCCAATTTTATAATTCAATTGAAATATATCAATTTCAATGAACACACTAGAACCTCGCAATAACGGTGCTTTTCATCTCTCTTCAACGCATGACAGTAATCGTTCGATTGAGAAAGAAGGAGAGCTGTGTTATTGCGAGGTTCTAGTGTAAAAGTGTTGGCTAATTGTAATGGAATTGTCTTTCGCTTTGTTCACAATTGGCAAAACCTAATAAGAAATGAAATCAATTGAATTCCATTGTATTCTATTCCTTTCAATCATAATCTGTTAATTTTTATAAGCCGGGCAGGTGAAGAATTTATGGAAATAATATACCTCTGACAGGGGATGTAACTTCTGAACATACATATAATAAACAATAAACATGGATTCACCTCATGACATTCCAGAATGGAATCCCAAGTAGAAATTCATCTTGGGTGTTCGATTAGGACTAGACCTACGAAGTCTTATCTCAAAATCAGGTCCTGATATGGAATGCAACACACTGTTGTATCAGAGCCCGATATTGGAATCCATGGTAGGGTTTGCAATATACACCTAACAGGACCAGATCTGGTTAACCTTGATGAGGCGTGGTGAATTATGACCTCACTAGAGCCAGATCTTGTGAGCCAAATGAGATCTGCCCTATCTCTGACGATTAAACCCGTATCGGGCATTATACTAGCCGGGACGTTTTTCTGCACGGAGAGATCATGAGAATGTATTATCTCAGAAACTTGGATTTCACGTATATACCTATATTTTTTCGGAGTAGGCTGAAATAAATAAATGAGATTCTTTGAGCTAATTACATGAACTCAGTTCAAAATTTATACTATATCCCCAGTTTCCAGACAGCAAAAGCCTACAGTTTTTCATAGCAAAAGGCTTCACAATCTCGAACAACCAATTGTTGAGCATTTGCTGGGTTTGCGTCGCCAAAAAAATTTCGCTGAATAACTTTTACTGTCAGGCTCTGGATCTAAGTTCAACCAATTATAGCCAGTTCTATTAATGAAGTCTAAAATGTAACGAAGATCTGAAAAAAATCTCAGATACTCAAGGGGATACGTGCGGCTGGGCTTTTCTGAATTTTTTCGAGATAAAGTACGTGAAAATGCGTGCATCGATTCGAAATATCTCTCCGTACAGCATTTCTTGAGATGCTAAAGAAATGCTGTACAGAGAGATATTTTGAATCGATGCACGCATTTTCACGTACTTTGTCTCGAAAGAATTGAACTGCTCGTATCCCCTCAATACTGACCGGTTGATTTTGGATTGAAACATGGTTTGAGTTTTTGATTTGTTTTTTTGAGTTGTTGCGATTTCAACGTACAATGTCCAAGTGGGTGAAAGGTTGGCGAATTCTGATTGCGTATATTTATAACAACCTTTCCGTTGTATTATTTCAATATTGAAAATTTCTTGCTTTCTCCAATCATAAATCAATCATACAATGAAACCTGTCAATAGTGCCGAATGTTCACATTCACATTCACGACCGATTATTCGATCCGATAGTTCAATTAAAGACCACGACTAACTGATTTTTGTAACGTCAATTCCCTTAAATCAAATTGGAATCCCCCTTCGTACAGCTTGTGTACAGCATGTCTAGATATCCATGGGGAATACACTTTTTTTCGGTATGAATGTGTTTTCACAATGATTGAAGGCCCTGCAAAAAATGTCAGGCGAATCCTAATGAGAACCAGACGATTCTGGGACAAGAATGGGACAGACCAGGCATCGCTGGACAACTTTCTGCCTGGTTGTTGTCTCAAAATCTGCTGACTTTGATTTGAACTTGTCTGGGATTTCCTACAGGGTGATAATGTTGGAATGATTTCGGTATTTTTATGTTGACATGCAATGGTTTGAATGAATAATTTTGATATTTTTGAATTTTCAGTTACAAAACTCGTTTGAAAGCTGCTAAGAAATTTCTCAAGTAAGATACTTGCAATTATGCAATGAAAAACTTCAATCCTGCACAAAACATATTTTTCAATTTACAAATAAAAAATTGTACGGTGGAGAATGGAGGCAGGAGATTCACTGTGCAAGAAAAAGTAATGGCTGTGGCTTTATATAAACAGTCCCCGAAAGCGTATCAATATTTATCGAAATCATTCGTTCTTCCCTCCGGAGCGACTTTGAGAGGAGTCTTAAAACAAATACCTTTGGATACTGGTCTTCATCCTGAAATAGTAGATCGTTTGAAATCTTCGGCTCAACAAATAACAAACGAACAAGATAAATTGTGTTCACTCATATGGGATGGAGTTCATTCGCAACCGCACTTAGATTACGATACAAATATAGATAGGATTATCGGATTTGAGGATTGGGGAGACGAATTGAAACCAAATTTTGCTGACGATGGTTTAGTATTTATGTTGAGAGGTATCAAGGCACCATGGAAAATTCCTGTATACTACGGGTTTAGTGAAGCTGCAACCAAAGCAACTACTTTGGTCCGGCTGATAAAGAATATTATTAGAACCATCAACAACACAGGATTCACTACTGTATGTGATCAGGCCTCAACTAATGTTAAAACAATAAAATGTTTAATATCCGAGAGTCATAAAAGACTTCTTACGGAAGGAGTACAGGATGCTTCTTTACATAAATATCATCCTTGATAAAAGAAATGATAAAAATCGATTAAAAAAGTAAAAAAAGTACCACGGAGAACAACTCACAGTTTGTTTCTATGTAGTTTTTGATCGTTTCAATCGGTTTCTATCGTTTGCTTTTGACAAGGATATGTTGAGCTCACATTTATTCATTCGTTAATATTAAAAGAGAGAAATTCAAACTTTCAGAGCAAACGCGAATCATCAAATGTATTCATATGTGAGGAGATGGACAGAATCAAATCAAATCCGTTCAGATCATAGGAGATCTACATATAGTTAGATCTATAGATCTTGGTATATCCAAATACCAGACCAGACCAGATCTGGTTAGATCTTCGTAAATTTTGTTAGATCTGAGTTCAATATTACATTCAATCTTCAGAAGCAATTGGCTGTTCAGTTATATCAAATTTTGTCATATTCGTCTTTATATGATTCTGAATACGAATATTACTGAAGGAAAGGCACTTAGCTGCAGCAACTGAAATTGAGTTGTCACAGCTAAATTTTAGCTAGCGTGAATAAAAGGCTAGTTGTCTGAAATATGAACAAACCAGTTTATTCAACGGAAATAAAGAATTTAGCATCCACAAATAAAATGTATTTGGTTCAACTAAATGTTTATTTGGAGTGACGACATTCCCTAGCTATTTGATATGCAATTAAACTCTTCTTCCCAATGATGAATGTTGATCAATACAAGCAAAAATTGCGGTTTCTTAAATTTTGTGTCTGAATCTGACCAAAAATCAGATTTACACAGATCTAATCATTTTTTCCCAAGTGGGATCACATTGAGGATACTTATCTTCGATATTTAGGAATCATTCAAACAGGAACGACTTTCAATGTAGACGGAAAGGATATTATTCCCGTTTCTGATTCACCCCATAACATAAAAACATGGAGGAATAGTCTCTTAACTAAGGATTTGGGATTTGAAGTGCAATTGAACAAACCAAAATCTGAGCGTGAATTCGCATGTTGGGATCTTATTCACCTTGCATACATCATGGATATCAACGACTTGGATTTCAACCGAAGATCGCCAAAGATCACTGCGTGTCATGTAGAAAAGGAGGAAATTCCCAAAATGCGAGTTAAACACACAGCCCAAATTCTCAGTGGGAGTATGAGTTTGTTCATTGGCAGTGAAGCAAACGATCAAGGTAAACGAATTGATCCGCGAAATCATTTTTGTAAACAGCTATTCTACTGATTTATGTATAATCTTCTTATTTTTCAAATTCATAATATCCCTGGTTGAAAGAATCCATTAAGTCTGACAAAGAGCATTCCATGAGATTTGGTCAGAAGATTGTGCAAGATTCAATCAGATTTGACGAGATTCAGTCAGAATCACATTGGAAAAAATGCATTCATCTGATTAAATCTCATTGAAAAAAGTTGAATGGGAATTGATCAGAACATTGCACAAGATTCAATGGGATTTGGCAAGAATCAATTAGAAATAGATTTTTCAATCAGGGATCTGTGTTGAAATATTGATATATTCCAGTTTGTATTCATCATTAATACTCACTTCTACTTGCATCACTCCAGGGCCTATTATGACGCGGACGGGTTTGATGCAAATGCCCAGAGAAGGAAGAAATACAGCATACGTATTAAAATTCCTGAATGATGTCTTCGACTCGCTCAACAGTTACTCAACTGACAAACCTTCAGAGACTGCTCCTTGGCGCAAAGCAGTTACCAAGACGAGTGGTCATATACCGTATTGGATCCACGCCAGATCAGAATTGTCCAGGATGAGATTCGTTGAAAAAGATAATTTAATGCCCACTAAGAAAGTCCCTACAATTGATAATCTCATATTCACCCTCAACAATTTTGAGATTCTTGCTACACAACTTCAGAAAGCTGGCGTAAAGAAGTTTGGTCCACGTGCAGTGAATCAGGACCCTTTGGAGAACTTCTTTGGACAAATGAGGAGCCACGGAATAAGGAATACCATTCCATCTTGTTGGCGATTTGCGTGTGCATATAAAAGTTTGTTGATGAATAATTTGACTCCATCACATGCCCCTCACGCAAATTGCCAGGAAGATGAAGGGCATTTCCTTTCAAATCTCATAGATATGATTGAGAACAAATCAGACTCACCCGTCACTCCAAAAGTTGTTGAAGTATTTCCAGATGCTCTGACAGAAGAATCAGATGCTATGGATCTGGAATATGCCACTGATGAGCATATCACTCACAGTAGTTATGGCTCAAATTGTCTGTTGAACAAAATTAGATCTTCTAGTAAAGAGATTAGACATTGTGAAGAATGTAAGATTGCCATGGTTGAACGGGACATTCATGGGCAGATGTTCTGTCGACAAGCATTTAATAAATCCCATTACCATCTTTCTCGTTCAATTTTATCTAAATGTCACAAGTCACATATTTTAAAAACTTTGTCTGGTGAATTGAACGAACAATTGGATTTCAATTGGTTGAAATGTAAAGAGCATCTGGAGTTGTTCATTCAATTGTATATAAAACACAACGTTTTGATGTTCATTTCACATTGGACTAATATTGTGAATGACATATTAGGTCAAAAAGTGACTGATATTCAGTCAAATGTTATTTTTAAGAAAGCAGTGGAGGAGGCTAATGAGAGGAAGAAGAAGGTGAACGGAGAACGTATGTCCATTAATTAGTTCATAATGAGATTGATAAACATTGAATCTTGTTCGGACAATGTGTATATCAGAATCCAAAGTATTATCTCACACGTGGTTTATAGAATAAATTCAATATTTTAATATAAAATTAGATTCAATTCTCCAGTTACGCAATCAGTATGCATCTTGATTGTTCTCCTTGATTGTCTTCTTCTCATCTAGTTTTTCTTGTACAGAAATCAATATCGTTGAAGTGTGAATTGGTTATCGACTGATAGAAGTACCAAAACACACATGACTTCATCTTTCCTGGACTATGCGTAACCCACATTTATTATTGCAAAAGTTCCAATTTTGAACATTTTTGTCTCTTGCGAACTAGATTTTGTGATATACATTTCAAATTAATCAACTGATTCGCATCCATGATATCAGAATTGAAGACTGATGGTTTATTATGAATGTAAATAGTAGATGTATGAGGTTCCACTCTGTTACTGGAGTGATATTAATTGTTACTACAATTTTCAGAGTTTATAAATCGAATTACTGGATCATCATATTATTAGATTTTGATCTATTTCGAGCTGGATTTCATAATTGGTTATTTCAATGCATGAATGCAGATTGTACATTCAGAAAGGTTCTGGCGTTACTGGGGTAATTTTAATTTCTACCATAATTCTCGAATTTGTAACTGGATTATAAGATTATTGAACTGATCTGTGATTGAATGAATGCAAAGAACAGTGTTGCCAGATATACGGATTTTTCCGTATTATACGGATTTTCTCACTACATTCTACAGATATACGGATATTTATACGGATTTCCAACAAATTACGGATTTCATACGGATTTTGAACAAATTACGGATTTTATACGCATTTTTAACAAATTACGGATTTCATACGGACATTCTGGATCGTAGAACCTACCATTGATGCAATCGTAGTGCCAGATGGGCATTGCCATTGAGAGAAATAGTACCCCCACTATCGCTCATGTACATACTCTTACTTTCATACAAAATCTATACACACATGTAACTTATATACATGGGACGAAAGTAGGGGTACGAATTGGAAAATCAGAGTTTTCTGTGAAAGCACTACATTGAGTGTAGGAGGAATCGATTTTTATTATAAAAGTCTTACACTCAACGTAGGAGAAATAAATCTCTTCCCGGAAAAGTCCCACACTCAGTGTAGGAATATCACACGAGGTTCTAAATTGCTCACATTCAATGTAGGTAACAAAGTTCGCTACACTGAGCGTGAATAATTTACAAATTCCTGTAATATTACTACACTGAGTGTCAGATTCTTCCAAAGGAAAATTTATATCTCCTACATTGAGTTTAAGACTCTTATAATAAAAATTGATCCCTCCTACACTCAATGTAGTGCTTTCACAGGAAACTCTGATTTCCCAATTCATATATGGATCAGTTTTTCATCAGATATGGGTAATTTACAAAAGATATTTTTTATAGTGTAGTAAAGAAAAATGCCGTCACACAAATAAAAAAAGACAGCGGCAAACAATGAAAAGAGAGAAACAATATGGTGAGGTGGTAGGGGGTCTTTTTGCCGAGAACATTTTTCGCCGAATACACTCTAATTTGACAATCAATAGTCACCTCTAGAAATCACTAGGAGATTTCGTAGTGATCTCTAGAAATGACTAGCGACTGTCGAATTAAGTTTATCCGGCGAAAAACTTTTTCGGCAAAAAGACCCCCTACCTGGTGAGGTGAGCGTCTCTGTCTTTTAACGCAAGGAACAAAAAAAAGAAAAAGACGCTCACCTCACCATATTTGCCCTCTCTTTCTATTGGGGTGACGCTTCCACTTGTGCATTCGGCCATCGCCAGCCCCCTCTAGTATAATATCTCTATGACTTCCCCTCAACGACAATGCCTATCTGGCAGCTCTGGATGCAATTGTGAAATCATGGTCTATATTGCGTTGATTTCTTTCGAACAAAATGATGTGATTGGTTGGATTTTTCTTGTGAGCCAACTCGCAATTCAATGACTGATTATTCCAACCTGGAAATATCAGATCCAATCAGGATCGTCATTAGGTTGGTAGAAGTTCAGCGTATTTGAAATATCCAATGAATGCGCTCAACCGCCATCACCATTTTCATGCATTTTCAAATGTTTCGTCATTGTTGGTTGAACTGTGTTTATGGGCACTTTGATTTCGCACGTTGAACCGGTTGTTTTCGTTTTTCATTCTTATGTCTGGGAAATGATGGATATCGATATTTCAGACTCTTCGGAGAGTCAATTATCTGAGGAAAACAAACATCAAAAAGAAAGGGACTCAAATTCTGAATCTCATGAAGAAAGCAGTAGAAAAAGAGGTAAGTGTATGTGATTTGTTGACGTTTGTTCGTTATGATGAATGTTGGTTACAAACGTTAGCTGGATTCGTTCAGCGTGCTCCAGAATGCTACAATTCTTTTAAAGTATTTCGGAGTTACTGTTTTTACTTGTAGAAACCAATTGATTAGAATAGTACGAATTCAAACAACCTAGAATATGTAGAACGAACCATTGGGAGAATGTCACGCATATTTTACTATTGTTCATATTTTGTTTTTTTCATTGTTTTAGAACATCAAGAAGCCCATCCTCATTTCAATTCATTCGTAAAAAACGACAATTAATCAAAAAGTCGAAGAATGAAAGGTGAGTGTACTTTAATAGGTTATGGAATTTTGTTTTCATTATCGATATACATATTTCTCATTCTCTGTTCAAGGATATGTGTCATTAGTTCGCTTCATAAGATGAATTCATATAATACAATTGAAAATGTCGATTTCAAAGCAGAAATATTTCTATGCATAAACGAAAACAATCAATTGATGTGTACCGCTCACATAACTACCACCACGTCAATAACACACACATGAATCCATGTCCTTGATAATCAAAACTCCTCACTCAGATCATAGATTAGATGGAAAGAGATGTTGTTTTTATACCTTGTGATGACACACATATAATGATTGTTTCCATCGATGGATGGAAATATTTCTGCTTCAAAATTGCCTCTCTCGTTCATATTAAATGTCAAACGATGTTTTCTTAAACTATATATTGTTGAAAAAAATTTGTATTCCAGTTCCGAATAGAGTAACTTATTCATAATTATAACTTGAAATTTCAGAGCTCTTCAAAAATACTCGACCGATTGGGAAGAAGAATACAAATGGTCCAAAAAGTCGAATGAAGGTATTTTTTTACAAAATATAAAACAAATATTGATTAATTAAAATTTCATTATTTAATATTGATATTAAAAAAATTCAATGACAGAATTATGGGAATAGCTCTTGTCCCAGGTAATTATTTCTTCTTTTGTAAATATTGCCAAGAGCACAGAAAATGTGGCAGAGATGGAAAAACATAATTGAAATCCCACGAAATGTTTCGGAAACATACGAAGGCTGCCAAATCTGTGACTGGGGCAAAAAATCTTTTCGAGATGTGCAAACAAAACACTGATGTTGTAACAAGAGCACGAAGGATTGAGGCGCAAGCAACACTTTTCATTCTGAAGAAAAACCTCGCGATTTCAGACAGCGATGACCTTATCGAGCTATTGAAAACAATAGATTTAGATAAATCAGTACAACAACAACTTGCATGTGGTTGCACAAAATGTACGAGCATTGTGACGAACGTTGCAGGACGCTATACTTTTGGAGAGCTGGTGACAATGCTTCGAACGCGTTATTTTTCTTTGATCATCGACGAATCCACAGACATTGTGACTTCGAAGCAACTGGTTTTGTGTGTACGTTATGTAACTCTCCGAAGTGATATTCGGGATCAGTTTTTGGCTGTTTTAAAGATATTAGATTCTCGTATAATTTTTGGTAAATAATCCTGATAGAAACATGATAAACATCAATGTGTTTCAGGTCGAAGATGGAACAAGTACAGGTCAACATAAACTGATCAAAAATTTTTTCAACGAGCACAAAATTCCGTACCAAAAACTGATGGTGGGATTCGCAGCAGGCGGTGCCTCCGTGAATTTTGGAGAACACAATTCTGTGGCAAAATTTTTGAAAGATGGAATTAGGCATCTATTTATTTGCAAATGCATTCGCCATTCACTTCCTCTGGGGGTGTCGCGTGCGGTGAAAGCCATCCCACAAGAAATTTGAGAATTCTTGTCAAATGTTGACTGCTATCTGAAGGATAGCTCTAAACGACAACAAGTATTGGGAGAAATCCAAAAAATTCTTGATCTTCCAGAACACAAAGTTCTCCAATACAAAAAAGTTCGATGGCTTTCCCTTCACTCAGCTGTATCGCGTTGTCTCGGACAATATGATGGCCTTTTTACCTTCTTTGAAAAAGAGTCCAAACTGAATAATACGGAGGATGACAGTGGAAGAGGGCCGAAAAGCATTTTTGAAAAACTACAAAGTATTTGGACAAAATTGTACCTTCTCTTTTTTGATTTCGTCTTGCCCATCATTAACGCCAACAACAAAATGTTCCAATCTGAGGACCCAAAAATTCAACAACTTCACGGAAAGATGGAAAATTTGTACAAAACGTTGGCAAGAATCTACATGAAGGATGATTACGTTGATCGAATAGACATCGAAGACCTCGACATTTCTCTTGAAAAGGAAAATGGGATCAATTTGGAACCGTTGCGAAACATAGATTTGGGACCAATAGTCACAAATGAGTTGATGCGATCATCAACAAAAACTTCAGTCCTAGAAATTGATAGATTCCGTTCGAATTGTCGTAATTTTTTGGTACTTTTTTTGCAACAGCCTCATGAGCGTTTCCCGTTCAAAGACACAAGCGTCCAATTAATACGACAGATTGGATTTGTCGATCCTGTAAACTTGAGCACCACTAAAAACATTCATTTCGTAGCCAGTTTCTTCGATTTTGATATGTTTGAGGTTCAAAAGGAATTCCGAAAACTGAAAGACATTTTTCGAAACAAGTGTGACACAGACATGCATACTTTTTGGAAAAGAGTTCGAGCTGAGGTGTGCGCCGATGGATCTCTGGAATTTCCCTTACTTTTGAACATCGTGGATCGTGTGCTAGTGCTTTCTCATACATCAGCAAATGTTGAAAGAATTTCTCCAACTATCAATCTGAACAAGGCAAAAATCAGGAACAAAATCGAAAACGAATTATTAACAGGAATTTTACATGGTAAGGAGTTCATTAACAATCAGCCGATTTCCAAGATTGATGTCAATCCTCTTCTGCCTTTTATGAACACAGAAATGTACCATGAAAATTCCTCATTTTCCTCATATTTTAGATAAGATAAAATATAATAATCTATTTCCATCATGCATCTTCCTTTCTTTCCCGTTCCCTACCCACTGCCTCCTTTTTTACAGCCCACCGATGAGGTTCCTTCTGTTACATGAGCCTCACTTAGACAATTATAAAATGGATATTACAACTGATACTATATGATAAGGTTATGCCATTGATATTACACATCGTCTGTTTCAGGCACGCAGATTCTATAAAAAACACTGAGGTACACATGGACTACTTTCAATCTGTTTTTTCAAAGCGTATTAAGAAATTGAACGTTTACTTTGCAATACTTCATTTTCTTTTCCAAAAATTTAGCAAGCACACAGTTATATTTTTGAAAATACTTGAATCGAATAGGAAGCTCAAAACTGAGTACTTGCATGAGAAAAAAAAGTTGAAACAACTGAGTAAATGGGTGCATGTGCACTTGAAATTGAGTAGTTATTTCAATTAATCAGTTCGGTATTTCAACTATCCGTTAGTCGTAATGGCAATTTGCAAATTGTTATTATGACTGAAGGACCAGTGAGAATAATTGATTGAAATAATTATCTAATTTTTAAGCACATATGCACCCATTTACTTAGTTGTTTTAACTACTTTTTTTCCGTATGTGATTTTCGTAATTCCAAGTTTGCACAGTAAACAATTGAATGGAAATATGAAAACAATGTATATATATCTTTATAACAATTCATTATCGAGAAGAATGAATTTCCCAATGTATCGATTATCGATCACAATTTATATTTTTCACAAGTCCTTAGTTCAAGGGATGAATTTTGATGAATTAAATGAACCATTGTACAGATGAATGCATGGAGTGATAGAAATTGTTTTTATCGAATGGATGATTGATCTGTTCGATTATATCCATGTTCTACATCGATGAACAATATTCAATTATTATAATTATAATTATAATTATATGCACAGTGCTACTCAAGAAAAGTTTCAACTCCTATCCCCCTCCCCCCTCAAGAAAGAAATAATTATGAAAGAACAAAATCACAGTAGAATTAACTAATCAAAACAATGTACCTGTTTGTTGATTTTTTCTCCAATTTTCATTCAATTCCATTAATTCAGAAATCATAAATTGGCATGACATTCGGTACAGCGCGGTTACGCTTGGATTTCCCGCCGGAAAAAACATGAAATTATACCAGTTGAGCTGAAAAACTCATTCTATTTGTGAACAAATTTGATCCCCTCATTCATCATTCCATCTTTATTTTTCTAGATTCCTCTAAAAATATTAATGGATGAATATCTCATTCAAATATAATTCAGTGTGATGTGAAATACTAGTCATATGTTCTGCGCTTGCGCATTTAATGCATAGAAGTCATGAAATCGTCTCTCACATTCGTATTCATGTAGTTATTTTTTCCAAATGCGTGGGAATTGTACGATTTACGGACAAATTCCATCAATATCTGTTATATACCGCGGAAATATATGATATCATCGCGTAAAACGCATAACTACACAATTTCATGCGATGCGGATTTATACGGATTTTTTGCCTTCCCCCCCCCCCCCTCCCCACCTTCCGGTAAAATTCACGGATGTTTAGAGTTTTTGACCTAGCAACACTGGCAAAGAATTCAGAAAGTATGGAACTGCTCAAAATATTTTGTGAAAATATGTTCATACTGTGTATTGTGAAGAATCTTTGTGTAGAATCACATGAATTTCAACCCCTTGAAACACTGTTGGAACGTTGCAATGATGAATAAACACTCTCCATAGTTTATGCAGAAATGAGTGGATTTCTCAAAAAATTTAAGATTTTTCTATATGTGAAGAAATGAAGATAATATTCATGTAAAACATGAATGTTTATTTTCCCGTGGAAAGGATTAATTATATTAGTGAGTATATATATATACATATATATAAATATAAAAATATTTCCCAAACACTACATATATATAAACAAAAACTACACATATATATCAATATAAGAAATGAATACAAAAAATTGAGGTTACGGAATTCACACGTATGTAGAATCATTTATATGTGTGCGAGGAAGAAAATTGTCAAAGTATGCATAATATATGTGAGGAGAAGTTCACGTACCCTTCCCCTAGGCGGCGCTGAAAATCCTTCTAAAAATTTTATGATTGAGTTGATGCCCCCTGATCACTGTTCGCTCCATGGGACTCCAGAATAATGCATATATTTACGGACTTATTTCAGTGCTCCCGTACGGAAGTGATTTTATATGAATATATTAATTACGATTAAGATTAGAAGTAAGACACTAATTACGAGCACGATTAGAATTAATTTTATACACTAGACTGCTAACATGCTATAGTTTGTCGCAGTTTTATTGAAGCCGAACACATATAGGAGTATTGTATGTGTTAGTGAGGTAGCCATTTGTCGAAGTGGGAACACAAACATGAATTTGTATGGGCGTATTTGTGAACGTCATCTCAAGTTTTCTGATAAATATTATTGGAATTTCGATCATCATTATAAATTCGGAATCCTAAATGTGCAGTACCAGACGAAGAAACCGTTCTCAACATTGATATGGTGCGGAAATGTGCATTTAAAGATTGCAGATCAAATTATGAAAGTGGAGGTGGAATTCAGTATTCCAAGTAAGTGAATATTATAAATATTTCATATTTTTCTAGGATTTAGAATGAATTCAGGTGTCACATTCAAAGCATGGAATAATTGCATATAAATACATGAAGAACCATGATTCACATTCCAATTTTATATCAAGCATCATTAATATGTCCTAACCTATCATAAACTATCAATGTTTATAATGTCGGATCTTCACGTATCGCCCTCAATGCGATAAATTCTGTCAACTAACATGATGTGTAATGACAGCAACTGTTCCAAATGAACCAAAACCAGATGCAAAATTTATCTGCGTCTACTTATTTATATGCAGTTTTTAGTATTCCATCCATGGATGAAAAACATATATAGAACATGAAGAAAATCTGTATGCTCCAGGTTTCCTTTGGAAAGGCGAGAAATATGTGCCTCATGGATTCAAAAAGTCGGTAAAGAAAATTGGTTTCCATCTTCACAATCTGTAGTATGTGAACTGCATTTCACAGACAACGATGATCTTTTCCGACCTGGTACATATGTAAGAAGGTTGAAACCTGAAGCCATTCCTTCTGTACTACTTTTCGGAGCAGCACGGATAATTCCTGTTAAATCATGCAACAGAAAAGAGATTCTTCAAACAAATTCTAATATGCTGCGAACCGATCGAAGGCTAATACTTGATGACAACAATACGAGCACATCTTATGGTAATAAAATGTGCACCTCACAGAATTAATGAAAGAGTGCAAAAGATCTAGTTTCACACTTTATTAGAGTTGTGAGGTATTCAATGCCCTTGTATTTTCACTTTCAAATAATTTTTGAATATATACAGTTGAATCATTCACATTCTGTCTCAATTTCATGGATCATTCTGTTATGAAGGATATCTCGTATGGATGGAGGGAGAAATAATCATTCCTTGTTAAAATATGACCGAGAAAAAAATTAGATACACTCAGAGAAAACAATTTGCTGAAATAGCGAATCTAAGAAATTTGCTTTGCAGGTATGATAAATCCTTTCGCTGAATGAGCAAAAAGTTTGCCATCACAGTAAAAATCTTACTCTTTCAGCAACCGCTTGCTGATCCACAAATTTTGTATTGTATATACACAAACTAGACCGGAGCGAAAAACAAAAAAGTTTTCAAATGGAAAAGTTGCTACTCGTTAACACAAACATAGGGAAAAAAAAATTTTTGAAATCGGACAATATCTCCCGTTCGCGCATCGCGTTCAAAATTTTCGAATTGGAACAAAAATTTAACAAATATGCACAAAATTGCAGAAGGGGTATATGCTGTCCAATTGAGCCCATTTTTTTTGTATTTAACATGGCTTCGAGGCATAGAATGAGGGAAAAATGCCACACAACCCTCCTCTACCTCTTTCCAACCCCTTTGAAGGGGTGATAATGGACAATTTCCGTTAAAAATAGCTTGTATCACAGGAGGTGCAAATGGTAACCCATCGACCTGATTTTTCGTACATTAGATGTTTTGAGGCGCGAAGTGGAAAAAATTATTCTCTACCTCCTCTCTGCATGTTCCTCCCAAGGGGGAGGGGGGCTCTGTCCCGACTACACGAGCTAGAATAGGAATTGCAGATATTTGGCAAAATTTCCTTGTAGAACGCGCTACGTTTTGTTTTGATTGCCATCCGTTCAGTCGGCGCCTCGGCTTCGTTCCCCACTCCCTTCTTCTCGACTCTGGGATTCCAAGAAACGGAGCGTATGAGCGAGGAAGCACTCTACTGGTCACTGGAAGTATATGATTATCTGGCTTGTTGCATAGCAAAGGAGCGCTTCTCGGACTGAAAACTTTTTTTATCAGCGTTGTTCAAAATTTCATAGCCTGCATTAGATCACGATCACATCGATCACCAATTTCATTTCATGTATGTTATTAAATCGTATGATCATATAATTCATTGGCTTGTCGCAGAACATTCTTCGCTAATGTTAATTAAATCTAATTATATCTAGGATGTTCAGTGCATCACGTTGACGTAGAAATATTCATATTAGAACGAACCAATCTAACAATATTGGATTGTCTTTGAGTGACGAATATAATTTCGAGAATTTATTGAAATTTCAAGAATTTTTAAACAATAATACGCATCTTACAATATCAGGTGTGACCAATCACCTCTCTTGATCTCGATTATGGCACTCACTCGTAGTGCTCATGCTCATGCACCCTGCCCATTTTTTGGTGCACCAAAACCACTACCACCGGCGGTTCTTCCCACCAATGCCGATATCGTAAAATGTTGGAATGAAGTCAAGTATGACATGGCAGTAAAGTCTAGTGACTGTGAACCTGGAAGGAACTTGAGCTTCTCAGACGTGGCAAACATTGTAGCTCAACAGATTGAGTCAATATATTCCAAAGCTTCGATTCCTGTCGCGTGTCACACAAGAGTCGTTCAAAAGATCAAGCAACTGCATGATTGCTATTATGCACTTCGTAAATCATATCAAAGGGACAAAACCAGGGCTGGAAAAAAGAATGAGTACAATGACTTCATTCATAAATCTTATAACACATTATTTGACATATCATCTTGCAAGTGCAAGATGACACTACAATGCAATTGCAGAAAAACCTTTGAGAAATGTATTTGTCCAAATCCTGTAGTTGTCAGCTGCAATTGCCGTAAGGATAGGAAAATACCTACATTGGAACTGAAGTTTCTCTACGCACAAAGACACCTCAGAATAGGTAAAATTGGATTGACGGTAGATAAGAAGGAAACACAGAAACTTACATCAAAGTTACAAAGAAAAGCTCGTCAGCTGAATCTGCTTAGCGTGCAAATACAAGACTTGCCTGGTCCCTCCGTTGGCAGTACCGATCCGGAAACAGAAGAGAAAAATTTTGATGTCGATGATGATTCGGACTTTCAGCCCACACGTTTTTCGTCTGCCCTGTCAAGAAGCTCAAAGTCCTCACAGATGCGCCTGTCGCTTCCAACAACTGCTTTGACAAGTACTCGTTTTGGCCTGTCTGACAGAGCAACACATCTAGCGTGCTGAAAGACCTAGGTCTTATTACTGATAGTGATACATCTCTGATCGTTGATAGGAGCAAAATTAGAAGAGAAAAAGAAAAGTGCAGAGTAAAACGTAGTAATTTAGAGCGACGGGAACATCAAATGAACGGCCCAATGTGTGTATACTTTGATGGTAGGGCGGATAACACTTTAGTGTTGGTTGAAAAAGGAGTAAAACGATACTAATCTGTAAAAAAAGAGGATCATATTACAGTAATTGAGGAACCGGGTTCAAAGTATCTTTGCCATCTAGTACCTACTTCCAAAAGTGGAAAGGACACTGCTTTCTGCATCATAGACTATTTCGAAGAAAATGAAATAGATACTTCTAAAATTGAAGTAGTTGGGACTGATGGGACAGCAACAAACACTGGCTGGAAACGGGGAGCAATTAAGTATATAGAAATGCGTTTGAAGAGGCCAATACAGTGGGTGATCTGTCTTTTACATTTCAATGAGTTACCTTTGAGGCATCTTGTAGAAACATTTGATGGTACAACCGCAGGACCGAAGTCTTTGAGTGGCCCTCTCGGCGAACGGCTGGTTGGTTGCGAGTCTTTGCCTGTAGTTGCATTTAATAAAATTGAATGTGTCATTCCACAAATTGACCCACAAATTTCGAGTAAAGACCAGAGATACCTACATGACATTGCCGTTTCCATTGCTGCTGGGTCTTGTTCCTTGGACCTAGCGAATCGAGATCCGGGACCAATATCTCATGCTCGGTGGTTGACGACAGCGAACCGGTTTTTGAGACTATATATTTAATTTGAAAACCCACCTGAAAATCTCATCAACATCGTTACATACATCATGACTGTATACGTACCCATGTGGTTTGAAATTAAGACAAGATCTTCAATAGTTGAAGGACCTAAGCATATTTTTGAATGCATCAAGAGATGTAGAGGCTTACCTGCAGAAGTCCAAGAAGTGACGAAGAAAGTTATTCAAAGGAATGCCTTCTTCGCCCATCCCGAAAACCTCCTTCTTTCGATGGTTATGGATGATAGGCAAGATGTTCGGGAGCTGGGCCTTCGGCGAGTATTGAAATCCAAAGAAACTACCACAAAGGGTAAATCTATCAGAAATTTCTTAGTTCCGGCCATAAATTTTGATGCTCATGATTATTTTGATATCATAAATTGGTCTGCAACCAAAATCACATGTCCACCTCTTTTGGCAACCCTTTCATCAGCTGATATTGCAGACTTGATTTCTCAAGGAAAAAAACCAACTCTTTCTCTGAATCTAGCAGACATACCCTGTCATACTCAAGCCGTAGAGCGCAGTGTTAAGCTAGTAACACAGGCCTCTTCAGCAGTTTATGGTCATGAGAGACGTGATGGTTTCATAAGAACTACACTCGCCTCTCGTGCTACCATGTCAAAATTTGAGACCAAATCGGAATTCGCAGTCCCTGAATGTGCATAATTCTCCACGCCCACGTTTGATTGGTTGGTTGAGCAGGGTGTGGGTGGAACTTGCAGTGCAGCCACCTTCCCGTGGTAAGTTCTGAGTCGTTCAAGGAAGGACGGGCCAAGAGCTGCAAATCTTCGGCCCCTCAGGGGAAATAACGAAGGAAGGGGAATACTTTTTTTACTTTCAGCCTTAAAGTTGCCTTATGTACGAAAAATCAAGTCAATAGTTCAGTATTTGCATCTTCTGCAATACGAACTGCTTTTAACGAAACTTGTTCATCTTCACCCCCTCGAGGGGCTTGGGGGTGGGAGGGGGGGGGGTAGAAGAGAGGTATGCGGCATTCTTCCCGTATTCTACAGTTCAAAACAATGTTATGTATAAAAAATGAGCTTGACCGGACAGGATTCACACCTCCTACAGTTTTTCGTATATCTGTTCAAATTTGTTCAAATTCGGAAAAATTTTGAACGCGATGCGCGAACGGAAGATATTGTCCGATTTCAAAAATTTTTTTTTCCCTGTGTTTGTGTTAACGAGTAGCAACTTTTCCGCACTATTACGATTCCATTTGAAAACTTTTTTGTTTTTCGCTCCGGTCTAATACAAACTGGTAGAAAATTAGCTGATTTAGCAAATATCTTGCTACAACAGGAAGATTTTCGCTATAACAGAGAACGTTTCTCTAGTGCAGCAAAATTTCTTTCAGGATTGCTATTTGAACCAGAATTTCTTTTCTGCGTGTACTTTTTAGCGGCCATCCCTCAGAAAAATTTCCCTTATTCTTGTGAAATTTCTCCATTTTTCCCATACCTCTTCTCCATTTTTTCTTTATTCTTTTCTCAAAACATGGAAAAAGTAAAGGGAAAATATGGAAATTTTGCAAGGCGAAATGAACAGGAGAAACTTCTTAACAGAAAACGATTGAGAAAATTTCAAGATTCATGTTGCAAATATTCAATTAATTTTCAATCCTATTTGGTGCCCAGATAACACAGAGTTCGTCGATGAATTCTTGAAGAGCTCTTCAAGAACTCTAGAGTTCAAATGCTATTCTTAAAGAATTCTTCAAGAACCCTGTGCTATCTGGGTGGGTTCCCAATACATCGATTGCTTGTTACGAAAATCTATATTCCGAACATAGGACAACCGAAAATTCATCATATCGAATATATTTAATTGAATAACAACTGCCATTTCTCGCAGATTCTACAAGATCGATGAATCTGATGGCTTCCGGCATAGTGAACTCCGGCTGTTAACGTTTGGAATATGGGGTGTCGGTACAATAAGCATCCGATTCAAGGATATCATTTTGTGTATTGGGAGCTCACCTTTTATCTATATCATTCTCCTGAATGAGATGTCCGTTATAAACCGTATGAGAAATTGGTTTATTCCTTTTTCATTAGTTATTTGGAAATCTAAGTAGTAATTGGAAGGATGTTAATATTATGTATACTCAATTTGTGATTGTTTCATAGATCTAATATCTGATGATTCACATTATCGCGTGGAAAATAAAAATGACTTGGCCAGTTAAAATCAGATTGAAACTATGAAAAGCACCAACATATTCAGTTCTATTGGAGACACCAACCTGTTGAGAGATTTTGAAGCAGTTCAAACTAAAATTGCACAAGAAGGTGATTGATTAAAAATATGCATTATTGTTGTCTCATTTGCATTTGATGGCTTAGATGTGGTTGTTTTATTTGAAGTCTCCTAAAGGAGTATTTTTTTTTAAGCAATAATCAGAATTTTATATTGTGTGTTCCTGTTTAATCATTTGGAACAAAATATAGGGAAAAATTCAATGATGTAATCATATTTCCGATTTTTTACAGATCAAATTTGTGATCCTGCAGACTGTTATGTAACCGATGGTGAGCATGTAGTGGATCAAATCGGACCCGTTTAAGACATCGATGAGTTCTGTTCTAGTCGAGTGATTGAAAGGTATGATAATTCGAAAGGAATTCAAACGGAGATTTAATTACCAGGTAATTAAGAGTCACACCAGAACTCACGTATATGAGTATATTTTTTTTGTTTCCCTATTCAAGTACAATAAATTCTTCCGAAGTAGATTGCAAAGGGATGAATTGATGAAGACGTATACACTTATTTTTGTTTCGCAATTGAACTATTCTACAGTGTTATGGTTAATTGTTACTACTTTACAGTGATGCAATCAGATGTACCCATGGACACTAACGCGTAAATGGTATTACTGTGGGATAATTCGTTTGACCCTTCCGAGGACTCTGAGAAAAATAACACCCGTGAAGAAGAATCTGTTAACTCCTCAGTGGTCACCAACTTGAAAGAAAAAATCAAAACCCTTCAACAAAAAGTTCGTCGTCAACAGGATAAAATATGCACGTTGAACAGTCTTCTCCATGATATGAAAGAAAAAGGCTTATTACATAACAATACCTTACAATTATTTGAGAATGAATTTCAAGGTCTGTCTCTTCAGTTATTTAAAAATGAAATAGAAAACGGCAAAGTCAGTGCCTATGGCAAACGGTATTGCAAAGAAGTGAAAGAATTCGCAGTGACCTTACATCATCATTCCCCAAAGGCCTATCACTATTGCAGGTTTGCATGCAAGTTTCATATTGTATACAATTTTTAGATATCAACATATTTAATACTTTACCCATTACTTGATTTCGACTCATTCGAGGTAAGATGACGCACTGTCCTGCTTCACTACAGCACAGAATAATACGTCAAACCTCATTTATTCAAGGGAAATCTGAAGATTGTGATCAAATCTTTATATTTCTGTTGCGTGAAAGAGGTTTGGAGTATTATTTTATGCTGTAGAGGAGCGGGAAAGTGCGTCATCTCACCCCCACTTACCCCATATTGAATTTTATATTTTTCTATTCGGAACTCCACATTTGGGATCATGACGATTTAGGATTAGAACATTCGGGATCATGAACGCTCGGTATGCAATGGTACACAACCACCGCATATAATATATTACACCTTGTTCAGGTCGTGTCTTTTAAAATCGTGCAAGCAACTTCCGCATCCCCATCTGTCCACTATCCTCTATTCACTGAAGATATGAGCTTCCATGATGCACAATTTCTTCGTTTATGGAAATTATGTATTCATAGAATCGCATTTTTGGATGTTCTTGTAGTTGAAAGTTTGAACATTGTGTACCAAATTCCATTTTCAAATTTCATTTCCTATCTTGTGGATCCATCCTGAAACTTCCTCATCCTTCTCCCATAAGAAACTGGACTCAATCCATAAACGCAGAACCTGGATTCCTGACCGATGTTTTCCACATGCTCTCCTTATTGAATGCAGGAGATCGGGATTGTAATTTGATATTTGACAGCATGTCTATTAGAAAACAATTGATTTGGGATTCCCAGTCGCATGAATATGAAGGTTATTGCGATCACGGAAAGAATATTCCGATTGAGGGAAAAGAAACCATGGCTACAGAAGCATCAGTTCTGATCGCAGTCAACCTGAAGGGAAAATGGAAATGGCCAATAGCTTACTTTTTCATTGATAAAATTAATGTCACAGTTCAATCGCAACTTATCCAACAAGCACTGGAATTTTTAGCGGATAAGAATATTGAAGTATGGAATGTCACATGTGATGGTACCGCAACTAACATTTGTACACTTCAAATGTTAGGTTGTAAATTAATTCTTGATCAATCTGAACAAATGCTAACCTATTTTTTACATCCAACTTAAGGATACAAAGTATATGTCATGCTAGATCTATCACATATGCTGAAGTTGACACGAAATGCTATCGCTGATCATAAAGAATTTATAATTGATGATAAGAGCATTCAGTGGAATTATTTAGAAGATTTACATGAGGGACAAACATCCTTGGCGTTGAAATTTGAGAACAAATTAGATTCCTCGTGCATAAGCTGGCGACAGAATAAAATGAGAGTCAAATATGCGGCACATGCTTTGAGCTCGTCAGAGGCAAGCGCCATTGAATTTCTTGATGATCAAGGGCTTGCGAAATTTCGAAAAAGTAGTGCGACTGTAGAGTTTATCGAAACTGTCGATAGGATATTCGATTTCCTAAACACTATTTTGAAGCCAAATCGTCAGAGGCACACATTTGCAAAATTAACATTATTCAACAACGAATGATTAGGAAAAATTGTATGAAAACTAGTTTTTGACAGTCAAGAATTTTTGTTTCACCTTCTGAAGATGGTCCATGATTCTCGTTTTTGTGTATAGCCTAGATTATTCATTCTTTTCCAGTACAACTTCCAAGAGAAATCATCATGTCTCAGATTACTGAAGGTTGAATCATTTATTGAAACAAATTGATGATCGAATATTGCTGAATTCCAGAATATGAACGTTTTTGAATTCTCCAAATCATTTCCATATCACTTTTGCAACAACAGTGTTCATAAAGCAATAAATCTTTTCATTTTCAGTCAACATGTCGTTTCAATAAACGATCCAAACTTCAATAATATCACTTTCCAAAAGAATAATTACAAAAATTCAAATCATTTCCCACACAGCACGTATTTATATCATTCTATTATAAAAATTGGTTTGAGAAAAATGAACATAAATTCCGAAATATTTCCAAACTGTAATGGTTTATGAAAAACTGAAAAAATGCACTACAAGATCTTTGTGATGTAAACAATTGCATTATTCCTGCATATCATAGGCTCACGTTCAACTGTCTTCTCTCCATGATTTGAATATAAATAAAATTCTATTCATATAATCCATGTTTCAGAATTTATTATAGAATATTTTCAGCTCTTTTATAACTGTTCTGCTATTGAGAATAAGAATCCCAATTGTATTTCTGAAACTCTTTCCGTGGTCTTAAAGAGTTCTTCAAGGATTTTGCAATGATTTCAAAGAATATCACATGCGATAAAAATTCAAAAATCCTACAAGAATTATCTCCTTTGAATATTTCCGAGCTCAGTAAGTATTCCGTAAATAGTCTTCTGATTATTTTCGATATTCTAAGAAAATTCTTTTCGAACTTTTATAGAATTTCTTGTACTCCATGAGTTGACTGAAGATTAACTTCAATACACCAGTGATTGAAATAAAAAAAAATTATATTGTTATTTCATTCCATTTCTTATAGAAAAATATTCTGGTAATCAGCATGCTGAACACGGCCCTGATTATTATAATATAGTTTGGTCCGTTTGGTTTTTCTACTTTGACAAATGTCTGCCATCCCCTCCATTAACTCTGATGGCTTCAGTGATTTTTATCAAGTTAGCAGTCCAGTGTATTATAGAAGTCTGTGATTTTATATGGATATATTGACCCTACTTTTGATTGGATCCACCATTTCCAGCTGGCACCAATCAGCCATCGGATCGCGAGTTTACCAGACTGTTCTTGTTCAGACTTGTTATAGGGACTGTAGGTTACTTGCATCACTCCCGCCACCGCAGTGCATTTGTGAATACTGCGGGAATCACAACTGTTTAGAATCACAATTGATTCAAATCTACGTACATTTATTTTTTTCCTAAAACAAGAGTGATCACGCATGTGCTATTGCGAAAAACAATTACGTAAGTATATTCTATGCAAAAATTTAGAAAAAAGTATATTTCGGTGATAGTAACCCCTTTGAACAACCCCTTAAAATATTTAACAAATCTTGGGTTACATGAATCATGCTGGATTCTACCCTGCGGAAAATGCCAGGCATACCCGGATAAAAACCAGCAAATCCTGTGAAAAAAACCGGGCAGAGCCGTACATGTACTTGCTTGACCTTGCCCGGCTCTGTTCGATCTTTGTCACTGGATCTGCTGGTTTCCATCCGAAATTGCTTGGCATTTTCCGCAGGCCAACGACACGTACTGGATATGATGAATACGTTTCATAGTTCTTACTTTCTCCAGCAATTCCAGCAAGTTTGCTGGACTTGATAATGGGATTTCGTGTAACTTTAATTTATTTTGTTACGATTATTTTTCTATGATTTCATATCGCCAAAATCATGTTATAAATTGGGTGAAACACATCTATTATGTTACTAATGTGATATATGAATCGTTTTTTGCCAAAACCCCATAACCGACGTTTTTTTTTAAAAATCGTTTTTTCATTGGATATCGTAGAGGATAGGCTAAAGGTTTTTATCGACAAACATTCGTGTTAGTACTAGGTCTGTTCTATGAAAAAGATTCACACAATGAATATATATTTATCAGACTATACAATTATTTTTGTTTTCCCAAAACTTTCACGTCCGTCAATTATGGGGTTTTGGCAGTGAACGATTCATATGTGTCTAGGAATCATAGAGAATGGTGTATGAAGTTTTCGCTGAGCATCATATGCTATGTAAAGATTTCATGGATCTTTAGGATGATTAATAATTTAATTCAAAAACACCTCTCACTCATTTCGGTCTCTCAGCATACTTTTATTGATATTTTGTTCCTGAATTGCAAATTATGCCAAAGCAAATCAAGTTTCAATCCTTTCTTGACGTGAAAAGGTATATCCAAGAATATGAAATAAAAACGCAAGAAACGTACAGCGTGGGGAAAAGTAAAATGTTGGCAGTGGTTCAACTGAAAGAAGACGTAAATGCAGAATTGAAATATTATTTCATTACTTATATATGCCATAAAGCAGGACAGTATATCCCAAGAGAGTAAAATATCAGACAGAAGAGGTAAGTCAATATCTATATTTGCAAGTATTTTTCTTATATATTCATAATGATTATCCTTTCTGGTGGAAATTTCACGAGTTCTTCCATTATTGATATGTATAAAGAAAATCTGAGTGCAAAATGAACCATCAGATCAGTCATAGCTGTTGTGATTTGTCAGGAATCATAATTTGTGGATGCGGGGATAATGAGTTCTATTTGAACACTTACATCAGCATTTCTCAGGAAAAATTCAGAGTTCAAATTAATTTCATAATAATATGAGTAATGAAGAACTCATTTGATCAACAATATTCAAAGGGAATGTTTGAAATGAATTGTAAATAACTTGAATTATCCACTTGGAAGTCATCCGATGGTTTTACTCTTCGACTGTTTAAAATTAAAATTTGAGCATTTTGGAAAAAGGTTTTATTTTTTTACTTCAACTTCTTGTTAGGATTTTTTATTTTAACTACTTGTAGGAAGGGTTTGGGGTTTGGCTGGAATTTATATTGATCAGGAAAATAGAAATCATGTTACGGAAGTTAGAAAACCTGCTAACTTACACTGAGAAAAAAAGATTGTGAACCCAAAGACGGTTCAGTTCTTTCAACTACATCGTGGGCTTAAATACGCCGAATCTCGGGGGATAGTTCCGTCAACTACATCGTATGTTTGTGAAGATTGATTCCCATCAACTACAGATGTAGATGACAGAACTAGATGGTAATTTGATCAGATACATCATTCTTTTAACATAAAAATGATACTTATTACAATCAATTGTACCGTATTTCATTGGATTCAATTATTATTCCAATCAACTCAATAGAAGAATCCGTTCAAGGTTACAAGACTATTTCATTTCAAATCATGAATATATTTATGTAAAAAAAATGTGTAAATCAAAAAGTTAATCTTCATTTGTTTACTGTTCAATCTCTGAAATGCTTCGATATCTCACCATGATGAAACCGGTAAGTGTATATATCAAATCTCATTTGAGGGGAATCGAACCTACCTATCTCGCGTTCACCTACCTATCTGAGACACTAACGTCCTAACCGTTTCTCTACGGCGCGCTTCGCATTTCGCTCTTGCAAAAGTTGTTAGTGTACTACATACCCTGTATTCTACCATCTCTGATCAGGTGATTTTCAAATAATTATTTCTTTATTACAACTAAAAATGCGTTCAATTACATTTCTCTCATAATTGTTTCGACTAACGAAATGAATTGATTCAACTACAACGATAACTCCAGTGAATGACATTGATGTTTGAACAAAATGAACGTTGATGATACTGTAACAGTGTGATGTAGTTGGCTGAACGACATCAGCGTAATTTTGTGTGATTGCCTCAACGAAAGTATGTTTAGTTCAAATACAATTCCTTCGTGGTAACTATATACAGTCCAAATACACGCTTAAGTTGAGCTCACTTCATTTTTTCCCTCATTGTAGCTCACGATGGTAGGGTATTGAGTCAGCTTTTTTTTATTAAACCAAATCCAGGCAGGGGGAAGGTACCAAAATTCATTAAATTCAAGTTGATACGAAGTAAGAAAGAAAAGAAATATTCTTTGAAATTCATCACTTATCATAAAAATGTTAAGAAATAAGGAAAAGGTATGTAGGAGTCAATGTGTCGTCTTTCAATGTTTTTATTCCAACAATGCTTCACAAATCAATGTATCATATGCCTTCTTGTATCTTTTCACTGATGGGCTAAAGGAACACACGTTTTGAATCTGTTTCGAAAATATACTGGTGTGAAATAATATTTATTGATAGGAACATGATACAAAGTTATTGAAACAAGAATATTGAAAGACAACACATTAGCTCCTGCGCAGTCTTTCCCTACTATTTAAGATTTTTATGATAAGCAATGAGAAATAAGAATAATCCGTTCCTCTCTCACTTCGTATCAACTTGAATTCACTGAATTTTCATACATTTCTCCTGCCTAGATTTGGTTGATTAAGGCAAAGCTGACTCGATTCCCAAGCATCGTGAGCTCAGTTGGCAGGTTTTCTAACTTCTACAACATGATTTCCATTCTCCTGATCAATATAAATTCCGGCCAAACCCCAAACTCTTCCTACGAGTATATCACCACCCTAACAAACAATTGAAGTGAAAAAATAACACTTTTTTCCAAAATTTCCAGATTTGAATCATCATACAGAGACCACATCTCCATCGTCGTGTTATAAATGGGCTTATACATCTTGGATTTAGCACTAGTAGAGATGGAGTCAGAGACACGGTTTAGTTTAGGTCGGTAAATCAGTGGGATAGTAAGTCGCGTTGCGTATAAAAAACATGGGTAGGATTAGGGCAGTTAGGTTCGATTCCCGTCGAATTCCAATATTATCTCGATGAAATTGGGATGAAGTGAACGTAGTGGAATTGGCGAAACTATGCCTAAATATGATTTTTGCTTCAAAGTTAATTTTTCACCTTTGATAAAATTTTGGTCGAAAGAATAAATATTTTATTGAATAATCATTCTTGATATATTATCATAATCTTACATCTTTATTAGACATAATCACCGTCATGAGTGCGGCCTTGGAAGTACGATGGACAAACTCATTAAAACCTCCATAGAGATACAGAATAGAGGACGTAAGACAGATGGAATCACGTAGACTCCGTGTAAAGAGGAAGAAAATGAACTTGGCATCATCTTTCTTATCTAATGACGCATAATCAACGAAGGATTATATATATCAAGCCCACTTTTTCTCCCTCTTTTTTCACTTGACCTCTCTACTTTCACAAAACTCTTTGACTCGCGTCTTCTATTCTATATCTGTATGAGTGCCTCGCAATGTGCCAGAGAAAATTTATACCAGAGCTGCTCTGTCTGTACAGGGTTTCTTAGAATTCATCATTCAGATTCCATTTTATTGTATTGACATTCCTTAATGTAATGATTCTAAAATTGTTTTCACGGATCAGTAAAAACAAACTGCCCGTCGAAGCTTACATTCAAATTAACTGAAGATGGTAGATACCTAGCTCTAACGGAATGTATTGCAAGGCACAACCATGCTGAACAAAAACGTTGCGCACAGGTTTGTTATTTGCATGCCAGTTTTTCGCAACCTAATCTTTTTCATTCCATTATGGTATGAAAAACTGGTACGAAACAAGAGGAGGATAAACGATTTGTCCAATTTAGAACGAGGGCCAATCCCCCCCCCCCCCCAAGGGTGAAAATACAAATACCGCCGATGAAGACAACGAGGAAGATCATGAAATCCCCGAAAAGGATGGTGGGGAACAAGTTGGAGACCAAGTAGAGATTGTCCAAGGGGTGGAAGATCATGTCCTGATCCAAACGGTGGATCAGGCGAGCACAAGGCCGACCAACTATGTACACATAATGTACATGGATCTAGATTCCGCTGGAGATGGAGAGAATGTTCAAAGTCCAAGCGATGAGGCAGAAGAAAAAGAAGAATCCAAGACAGCAGAGATCACGACTGCTTCGAAGACCCAAACAACTCTATTGGAAGCCCCTGCATTGACCGCAAATGAACCAGAAGACCTGGTGAACATTTTGATGACGAATACCAAATCGGAAGGCAGACCGGCTGGCTCAAAAAGAAAAACTGCGACAGGAGTGAGCCTGGAAAAAACGAGTTTCCAAGACCAACGAGAAAATGATATACATGTCACGGATGCTAGAATATTGAAGTGGGTCCTGGTAACAACGCACAGTGGGGCCAAATGCCAAAAAGCTGGACAAAATTATAAGGGGCTCTCAAATTCGCTTGCGACTTCGTACTCGGGAAGTTTATGGGGTCACTGATTACGAATCCGTTGTCAGAATTTCAAAATTCAAAATGGCGGATCCAATATGGCGGACGAGAATTGAAAGAAACCATCGGATTTTCTTCAAACTTGGTGATCAGGGGTTTTTGGGGTCGCTGATTACGAATCCTCTGTTTGAGTTCCAAAATTCCAAATGGCGAATCCAATATGGCGGACGAAAATTTTAAAAATCATCGGATTCTCCTCAAATTGGGTACCCAACGGTTTTTGGGGTCGCTGATTACGGATCCGTTGTTCTCATTTCGAAATTCAAAATGGCGGATCCAATATGGTGGAATAAAATCGAGAAGATCATCGGATTTTCTTCAAATTTGGTGATCAGGGGTTTTCGGGGTCGCTGATTACGAATCCGCTGTCTGAGTTCACAAATTCAGAATGGCGAATCCAATATGCCGGACGAAAATTGAGAAAATTATCGGATTCTTTTCAAATTGGGTACCCAGGGATTTCTGGGGCCGCTGATTACAAATCCGTTGTTCTCATTTCGAAATTCAAAATGGCGGATCCAATATGGTGGGATAAAATCGAGAAGATCATCGGATTTTCTTCAAATTTGGTGATCAGGGGTTTTTGGGGTCGCTGATTACGAATCCGCTGTCTGAGTTCACAAATTCAGAATGGCGAATCCAATATGCCGGACGAAAATTGAAAAAATTATCGGATTCTTTTCAAATTGGGTACCCAGGGATTTCTGGGGCCGCTGATTACAAATCCGTTGTCTGCATTTCGAAATTCAAAATGGCGGATCCAATATGGTGGAATAAAATCGAGAAGATCATCGGATTTTCTTCAAACTCGGCATCCAGGAGTTTTAGGGATCACCAATTACGAATCCGTTGTCAAAATTTTGAAATTCAGAATGGCGGATCCAATATGGTGCACAAAAATTAAGAAAACCATCGCATTTTCTCCAAACTCGGTACTCAGGGGTTTCTGTGGTCGCTGATTACGAATCCACGGTCTGAAATTCAAAATTCAAAATAACGGACCCAATATAGCGGACGAAAATTGTAAAAATCATCGGATTCCCTTCAAACTCGGTACCCAGGGGTTTTCGGGATCGCTGATCACGAATCCGTTGTCAGAATTCCGAAATTCAGGATGGCGAATGCAAAAAATCAAAACTCCATTCATAACTTAATATTAAACAAGAACTAAACGGCCCATTTTGTTGTTCCTATTATGATCATTATTATTATTATTTCCAACATTGAATCATTATTAATATAATTATCAAATGATATTAACACATCAAATGTGTTGAATCGAAAGATATATACATTCACAATATATACAATAATATAAAAAACTGAAATCGTAATGGTTTTTACTTTTGCCACACTTTTTTTACTCAGATCAGTCTTCTTCTCCACTCTCAGAGGAAGATAATGAGAAAGTTACGTTGTCTTTATCAAGTATATCCGGAGTTTTGATCAGGCTTAACACGTCTCTAGGGAGAAACTTTAGTTTTTCCTTGGGCAACTGTCTTTTACTCGATAACATTGGATCAGAACTCAAAAGGAACCATTTAAAAATGTCTCCATTCGTTTTTTCTCTACTGCATTTCCTGGAGTGATGCTCTCGGTACCTTTGGAAATGAATGTTGTTAAGATATTTGAATATAATTATGTATTCATCGACACCGTTAAAGCTTTTGATCTCAACATGACAAGCAAAATCAAGGAAAAACAAAAAGCAGCTGCACTTTGGGGTCATCAGTATAAAGTTTTGAATATATCCTCTAATTCATAAGTTTACTTGATTCTCAAAATTGTTTTCTAGTCTATGGATTCATGTTTCCAGAGGATGAACAATGTGGCTTATTAATAAAAAAAAGTATATGAATATTCATAATTCCCCGAATTCCTTACCAGAACAAAACAATCTTCGCGAACATATATTCTCGTGGTTACCATACATATATAGTTTGCCTAGTAGTCAAAAACGTATTGTCCAATGTATCAAACTGATTGCAGTACTTGAGAAGTCAAATTTTTCCCTTCAAAGTGTCGAGTCCACTGTGACAAATATAGACTATTATTAAGTGATATACATCATTTTCACCTTTTAAAATCTTTGTTACGAGCCTCTTGTGCTTCCTCAGTCAATTGGCCTATAGGTAGAAGAGCAGATGCAATAATTCCAGGTCCGTGGATCAAAAACTTGTGCATCGTAGGTGACATTGGGTACCACGGATATTTTGTCGCGTAGTAGCGTGCCGTGTCTAAAGCGTAACTCCGAAACTTTTCAACGTCTATTTCATGGCCACTTGAAACGGTAGCTAATACTACATGAAGTCGTTGTATTAGGTTGACATCCACCCCTGTGATTTCGGCAGAAACTTCGGGTTGTGCGAAAAATCGCCTAGCGGTATTCCCATCATTTGAGTTCCCAAACCCTGGCTTAGGAACATCGACAATGAGGCCACATTTTTCTTTAAAACTTTTCTGTACAACCTTTTTTCGTTCTTCCACCAAAGCTTTATCTTGTTTTCGTGCTTGCCACTTCTGAATAGGTAGCTCATAAGACAAATGCAGGAGGCCATTAAAAAATCGTATCCAGCCGTGTAGACAAGACAAACCAAACTGGAGGTTTTCGGTTTTGACCGGCCTGGATACTATATCATCAATTTTGTTGAATTCCTTAGATGTGGCACCACATATATAGCACTTCTGGGTATAGGTTGTCTCAGTTATGGCATTGCATACCTTCCCGTCCACCATAGAAAAAATCATCTCATGTTTCACTGAAACATGTTTTTCATCAGTTCTGAAAGAAGTAGCCCTCAGATTTTCTATTTCATTATCAACTCGTAGCTTCTCTGCAACCGAAACTTCAGTTGATCCTTTCACAAACTCTATTTTGATTGGCCTACGAAATCTGGTTGATGATGGCCTTGGATTCTGCCAAATTATTTTCGAATTGCAGTGTAGGCGGAGAGGCACAAGTGAAGTAATGAACACAGCGGAATCACTAGCTTCCGAACTTTGATATGCTTGTTTGTATGAGGAGTGGCCAGAGCTCCCATCAAACCCCCATTTGGAAATAAGTACCAGGTTTTGTAACTCTTCATCAGATAAAGTTGACAAAACCGAATTCTGTAGCTTTAAAATACGTGTAGCTGGGTGATCAAGAAGTGCTTGTAGTTGCACAACAGCGCAGGTTTCTGTTATTTGAATAAATTCCTTGTCAGGGAAACACATGCGTTTGGCCAGTTGAATTTTTTTATAAGGTGGAAATTTCTGCGGATCAGCTTCACGCAATAAGCAGTACTGATGTTTTGAGAGCTAGAGCATCTTCATCATTCAACATCTTTGGCTCATTTCGCTTGAAAGTTTGATAACCTTTCATATACATTTTGGCAAGCTCAGGATCAGAAGATGTAACATCCTTTACAATTTTTGCGGCTTCGTTCTCTCCAGACGCTCTCAAACACATTTGTGTGGCGTAAGACAGCTCTGAGATAGGAGTATTTACTCTGATATTCTCCGTTTTCCTACGTTCCGTTCTTTCTGAACATTCGTTGAATTCAACAAGAGGTCTTCCCACTTGCGTGTGAACAGGTACAGAATGGGGATTCCTGAAAGTACAAAACACTACCTCTTGTTTTAACCATTCTTCATTATTTTCAAGAAATCGTTCTTCGGTCCTTTGAGAAGATTCCCATCTTTTTTTAAATACACATTTAAAAGTGGATAAAAGGTTAGAGATCTCTGTAGTTTTGTTATCCGGACAACACGTTATCTCGATGATTTTTCCTTGAAGGGAAGTGAACTTTCCATCCAACGTAGGTAGAGGACTGCTCCTTGAAATATTGTACATCTCTCTCCGAGTCATAGATATTGAATCATCTTTGAAATCTACAAACGTTGTAGAATTCGATAAAATTTGCTACAGAAACTCTATATGTTTCTAAAAATTTTCCTAATTTTCTTGGGTTGGATTCAACCCTCTTAAGCTAATTTTTTTTGCAGTCAACTGTTCAAATTAAACTACTAAGAAAATATAGGTTGTTGAAACACCCACCTATGGCAGCGGAATCCATCTCATTTGGAATTGTATGTTAACATTGAATGATTTTAAAAAACGAAAAATATTCACCAAGCTCCAAACTTGCACGCGGAAAAAAGTTTACGGTAACGATTACTAGCAAGAGTAAGAATTCGGTGACAGCTATTGCACAATTGTGATGAGCACCATTTGAAATCAGACCGATTACAACCAACTATTTACGTTGCCATGGAAACGATAGGTTAACATAAGAACGATCATCAAATCGCGAGTCATGATTCAGTTCACGAAAAGAAAAGAGATATCAATACTTGAATAACATTTATAAACATTTAGGGAAATGACGGTTACTTTAGGGAAAAAGAGCATCGCTGAAGAATGTTAGCAGTGAAGTTACCAAAAATTCGTAGTAATAATACTAAATGTTGGTAGTTTCATTGTCATTCCCCATAGTGAATTCATCAACTCATAGTAAATTCACTACGAATATTCTCCAGCAATACTGTTTTTCTCTCAATGGTCCATCATCTTCCTAAATATCAATGATTTCTGGCGTTTGTGTACCCCAAGCCCGCGATGAGAAGAAAAACGAATGGTAATCAATCTCATACAGTTTTCCTCGTGCAGCAAATATACACTGGAAATAAAACACATACTAACGTTGAGATAAAATTCAAAGCGAATCTACTGAATTCTGAGTTTTGTGTCCACCATATTAGATACGCTATCTTTGATTCTTGGAATTTGACAACTGATTCGTAATCAATGACCCCACAAAACCCTGGATACCGAGTTTGAAGGAAATCTGATGATTTTTTCAATTTTTTCCTGCCAAACTGGATCCGCCATTCTGAATTCCGGAATTCAGACACCGGATTCGGAATCAGCGACCTTAAAAACCTCAGGGTGCCGAGTTTGAAGGCAATCCGATGATTTTTCAATTCCCATCCACCATATTGGATCCGCCATTTTGAATTTTGAAATTCAAACAACGGATTCGTAATCAGCGACCTCAGAAACCCCTGGGTCACGAATTTGAAGAAAATCCGATGATTTCTTTCAATTTTCGTCTGCCATACTGGATCCGCCATTTTGAATTCCGAAATGAAGACAACGGATTCATAATCAGCGACCCCACAAACTTCTGCATATCAAGTTTCAGGCGGATCTAAGGACTCCTCATCACTCCGTCTAATTTTTTGTGATTTCCTGCACAAAAACATGGCGGAATTGCTTAGGGGTAGACATGGGCAGCCGTTTTTTCTTCTGATGTTTAGGTAAGAGTCCCATCTACCACCTCCAATAAGTTAAACGACGTAATTTTGCGTAATTCTCTACTATTCCTTCAAAAACCAAACACATTTCCTCATTTATAGATATAGAAAATTACATCCAATCATTGCTCTGTCAGTATTTTCCACTCATCAAATTGATATTCTCTTAATTTTTAGTGTATTCTACATAGTTTCAGTAATAGACTCCAATTTGAAAAAGTTAAATCGGTTCATTTTTCGAGACACAGCGTCTTTTTGAACATGCTCGTTATTTTACTGTCTTTCAATCACGCGGATTATACTTCAAGGAGGGTATTTTGCAACTGGTACACAAGGGCAGGGGGAGGGGATCAGATCTTCTTATATCAGAATTCCAATACTTGGGACATCACCTTACTTATCCCAAGGGTCAAATATCCCCAACTACAAACTTCATTTTTGGGGTTTTGGCCAGCTTTTTGGCATTTGGCCCCACTGTGCAACGGTACTGACAAAAAACGTCATCAATAATGAATACAGAATAAAAGAAACAGATATGAAGGCAATCTCTGAGATGAAGATAAATATAACAGATGAAAATGTAAATATTGGTGACGTAGAAGAATATTTTGAGCCGTGTGCCTTCCGAGAACTTCTTAGGAGGATCGCTGAGTTGAAAGTACACGCGAAGTACAGATGCAGAGGCTGTGACAAGACCCTAGGGAACATCGGCATTGCCTGTGACAGTTGCCTCGACTAGTGGGACTTGAAATGTACGGGGCTGAAGAGAGCCCCCAAGACACAATATTGGTTTTGCCCGAAATGCTCTTAAAGAGGAGTATTCGAAGAATGGGGTTTGGGATTGTCATCAAAATTTTATTTTTTATTTGTGTTGATACTGTTGATCAGGGTGTGATTTCATTGATTTCATTTTCATTATTATTTTTTTTTCAAATTTGAAGAGGGATTCAGTGGGTTAGAAGAGGAAGAGAATTTTATATTTTTGTTTTGTTTCATTTTTGTTCACATCCCGAAAAGAACATGGAGCTCTGAAAATCGTTCAGAGCAGATCATGATATATCAGACTGAAGCTCCGTTGGAGTTGAATTTTATGTTCGTAAACATTCGATGAAGGTCTAAGGAACGTTGCGATACCCGTTTGAGAATAGCTTGATTGAAGATTCACGGAACGTTCATCGAACATTTTCTAAAGATTCGTTCGAGTTTCAGTTTTTCAATCAAGGGGTTTCCAGATACATTTTCCCACAAAAAAATAAAAAATTCAGACAATTATAACTATAATTGTAATTTTGTTCCAAACATACTCAACTGAAAGGCGAATGAATCTTCGTAGAATCTTCCATAAATGTTCCATGAACCTTTCTTGAAACCATTCTCAAGTGGACATTCCAATGTTCATTTAACCTCCGTGGAACGTTTGCAAACCTGAAAGTTGACTTCAATGAAGCATTAGGCTAATCTACGTTGATCCATCCTGAACGTTCGTCAGAGGTTCATGTTCCTTTCAGGATTTCATTAAATATATCCAATTGGATGTTGAATATTGTATTTTAGTATTATCGTTTGACAAATTATTCATTGTTGATTGATTTCATGTTCGAATTGGAGGAAGTTCCGTAGAAGATTATAAACATACAAAATTAATGAAGAGTGAACGAAAAAATGCATCATATGAGTCTGGGGTTATGGTCTTACTTACCTCAACCTGCGTTTTATACTTACCTGGATAATGCTGGAAGGATATATTTGTATACTTGCAATTCGTATGATTTCGAATCCACGGAATGTCTTGAATAGTGTCAATCGGGATGTGATAGCACGTGCATTGCACTGTAAAGAAACCGCTCCAAGGAAGTCAGGAAATGAGACTGTAATTTTTCACGGCCACTTTTTTCTACATTTTCTGATGAATACTGGAGAATGTGAAGGAACATGACTGGATTTCTAGAATGCCTTTCGAAAGATTTAATTGAAGTTGAGGAAGTTCAGTAGAACTTGCCTGAGAATTCAGAAGACAGTGCCTGTGGAAAATTATAGTTACTGGTAAATTTTGAAAAGACAATCATTTCGACTATATATGCACGCAAATAATATGCCCGGGTATCCGCGCAATGGGTGATCCACGAGAATCCTCTACGAAGGAACTGACGTTAGGAATTAAATATATTGAATGGAATAGTGGTAGCACACATTCGGGAATACGTGCTATCTAAAGAAAAATATCTGGAATATCTGATGGGAAAATTGGAGTCAGTTATCGTTTGCAACTCAGGTGGGCGCCGAATATGCAAGCGGATTATCCTAACGCGAATAATATTCGCGCAATTCTTATGCCGGAGAGACCTGCCGAGACATGGGCCACTGTTGGGATTGAATTGATCCAGAAATTTTGTAGGAGTGCATGTTCAGGAGCTCCCACTATCTCAAGAATAATCCCTAGAATATCTGATTGGGAGATCAAAGTCGGTCATCGTTTATAATTGTGGGAAGCGCTTATATGCACGCAGACTATATTCGCGCAATTCTTATGTCAGTAGGATCTGCCGAGACATGGGCCACTGTTGGGATTGAATCAATCCAGAGATTTTGTAGATGTGCATGTTCAGGAATCCCCGCTATCCAAAGAATAATTTCTAGAATATCTGATTGAAAAATCAGAGTCGGTTATTGTTCATCATTGAGGGAAGCGCGTATATGCACGCAATTTGTATTCACGCAGGGCTTATGTCAGTGGGATCTGCCGAGACATGGGCCACTGTTGGGATTGAATTAATCCAGAGATGTTGTGGGTGTGCATGTTCAACTATTCCCGCTATTCAAAGAATAATTCCTAGAATATCTGATTGAAAAATCAAAGTCGGTTATAGTGTATAATTCAGGGGAGCGCGTATATGCACGCAGTTCATATTCACGCAATTCTTATTCCAGTAGGATCTGCCGAGACATGGGCTACTGTTGGAATTAAATGAATCCTGTGATTTAGTAGGAGTGCATGTTCAGGAACTCCCGCCATCCCAAGAATAATCCCCGGATTTTCTGATTAGAAAATCAAAGTCGGTTATCGTTTGTAATTGAGGGAAGCGCTTATATGCACGCAGACTATATTCCCACAATTCTCATGCCAGGAGGATCTGTTGAGACATCGGCTACTGTTGGCATTGAATGAATTATGTGATTTTGTAGGAGTGCATGTTCAGGAATTCTAGTTATCCGGAGCATGATATTTGAAATGTTTTTGTAGAAAACCGACAATGTGTTATGTGACATCATGAAGAACTACTCGTATAACAAGCTGGGTGCATTTGTTGATTTGGGCATGTTGAAATAAAACCCTGTGGCTTGATCAGATCAATACATACACTGGGAAAAAAAGCTTCTCTCAGTCAAATAAATATTCATTTGTCCTGTACCAAAGAAATATTCATTAGAATCAACAAAATATTCTTTGAGACCAAAATAATTCATTAGAATTGAATAGATGGTTTTAATCGTTCATTTGATTCAAATAAATTATTTGGGTTCCAAAGAATATTCTGTCAATTCTAATAAATATTTCTTTGGTACAGGACAAATAAATATTTATTTGATTGAGAGAAATTTTTTTCTCTGTGTGCTGCATTCAATCATTGTACATCTTTTGAACCATTATGACGCTCGACAGAAAAATTTGGGAAACGCATACTTCAGTGAGTTCGAAAAGATTTCCCGTTTCTCCAGTGAATGACAGTGAATTTTGAAGAATTCGTTAGAAATTTGATGTACATGAAGACTTCAATTTCTTTCGATGGACTCTTACCTGAACTGGGACAACGGTCGCACAATGAATCCTGGACGAAGTTGAGACACTTTTCTCTTCATACTGTATTCCAATACGTACGTTGCAAATTTCCCGCTCATCATCCCTTCCATATCAAATACGAGAAGGCTACTTCGTTAATCATCATCGTTGTAACAGTTTTCCTCGTTATAGCAGGAGAAGATATTGTAATCCTGTGTGTCCATTGTATTTTCATCTCTTCTCTTGTTTAATTCTCAGTAGAAGATTTCCTTGGGGCGTTTTGATGCACAGACAAAAGTTCATTACCATCTGTAGTTACCGTGATAGGTTATATCCACGCACGAACGGTCGATTCATTCACTAATTTTCACATTCACGCACAAGTTGGTATAGTCGCGCAAGAGCTTTTTATATCCACGCGAGAAATACCCTATATCCACGCGAATCAGTCACCCCCCCCCACTCTCTGGCACATAGCGTGTTTCTGCGTGTTTTTGCGTGTTTGCGTGGATATAGGTACGAATAGACACAGCCTTATAGTTATGTGAAAGTTGAACTGGTGTGTATTCGCTAAAGAAGTTTAATCAATTTTATTGTTCGAAACAGTGAATGTGGTTATTTTGACCTTTATTCTTTCAATAAGTGTTCATGAAATGTGATATTTCATCGAAGAAACATTGAAAGAAATAGAGTTCTCAGAGAGATAGAGAGAGATATCCTTGTAGGTCCTACCAACTGCGCCAAAATTTTAAATACTACCGTCTGTTACGTTAAAAGTATTGAAACATTCTTTCTCTGAATGAAAATTACTTTGTTTTAGTGCTGAAATGTACAAAACATATATTCAAAAACTTTATGGGATACATTCCGAATGGGGACCTTAGGGCTTAATTTTCTTCTAACTTTATTCAAATATAATGTCTTATAATTATTAAGGTCATTTTACTTTCTTGAAGGAATTTATTCTTTACATTTTGGGTTATTGAGAAGTAAAAATTGTGAATCACAATTGATTTGTGAAGAGAGAGAGAAGTTGGGTGGCAATTTGGTTGTGAATTTTATTTCTCAAGATTTTTAGAATGAGTTAGTTTAAAACCGAAGAGTTAGTTTGACGTGAAAAGAAAGAAAACTTCACAGGCATATCCTCTGAGGGTTTCTCAGTAGGAATTTGATGTGGTAGTTGTCATCAACATGCATTTGAAGAATTGTTCTGCTTAACTAAATAGGAGAAGAAATAGTTCATAAAGGTGGAAGAAGAAAAGAAAAGAAAGGTTATGAAATATAGCTCTTGGGGTTAACGAATGTGCTTCAATATTGATGAGAATAAAATGACAGTTCAATGCTTTTAATCACCTTCGATTAATTTCTGTCATTTTCTGTCATCGAATAGGGGATTTTGGAAAGGAAAATGAACATTCAGTTCCACGATGAATTCTTTCAGCACGAATAGAAATTCAATAATCATCGCTCTCCATCATCATATCCAGATAGAAAAAGGAAATCAGGATAGGTAGGGTGTTTTAGGTGAATCTATTTGAATTTAATAGGGTTTGAATCTAGTTTTACAATTTGAACATTTGGCATCTTTATACAAGGTTACGCAAGGGGTTTCTTCCTTTGTAGGGGATCGAGGGTTGTCCATTAAGTTACTTCTGATTTTTAAAGATTCGGAAAACAACTTTAAATGTTTTAATTTTTCGGAGGATTCTTGAAGGGTGTTTTTGTCCTTTTTTGAGTTTTTGAGAAAGGTATGTCTCTTTTTTCCTGGAGGAGGAAGAGTATCTGCATTTATATGCTGAGCCTTCGATTTCAACCTCTCCTTGGCGGCTTCGACAATATTCTCTAGATGTAAAATTTGTCTAGCGACCTCAAAATCCACTGGAAGAAAGGAAAGAAGAGGATATATCAAAACTCTGGTTAGTCACTTTAAGTAAAAGAACTATACGATTTGAATTTTTTCACTACACCAAAAGAATTCTATAATTTGTACTAAATTTTGGGAACTGTCAAATTAAAACTCACTGAAGTGTTAAAAAAAAGGTAATCTAAGAGGCTGAGAGGAAAAACACAATAACTCACTTTGAAAATCTTTGAATATGTTCAAATTTTAAGGTTTCGCAAGGCTACGCGACCAAATTTCTTTATAAATTTTTCCTTCAAAGGGGTGACTGTTTGTTGAAGAATTGTTCCCCACAGTTGTTGCTTCGCAAGGGTCCACTGACAGATGTAGTACCTGTCAGTTTAGAGTTTCTTCCAAAGATGTTGAAGTTTTCAATTCGTTCTCAAGGAACGTCGAAGAGTAAGGTAACTGGCCTCATTAGTGAACATTCAAGAACACAAGCACCCTAAATATAAATTATTTCATGAATGATTTCTTCAGAATGAATTTCCACGAGTAAATAAGGTGGATTGAGCGTTTCAATTTTCTCTTACCGTGATTTTTTATTGATTTTCTAAGTGATAACAATAAAAATAATGAAATTGATGAAATGTTAACAATACCCTCATCAGTGAACGGGTCGCATGAATTAGTGAACGCTGATTGACCCCGTTACTGAACGCGTAGAATCTGAGGCTGCTCAGATGGGTTATTATCACTTTCCTGATGATATTCGAAATATATTCTGTGCACATTCTGATGAGACCTTTTCATAGGTGCTATGCATATTCATCGAACGTATATAATCGAATATATGACGGAACGTCAGTCGAACGTCGATTGAATGAATATCGTACATTTCAAATGTACTATGTACGTTCTGAGTATATTCCAAACAGTCCCATTCGTATATTCTATGAACTTTCATGATATGTTTTTCGTATCTCATTCTCAAATTCTACCAACGTTTTTATTTCATATATACTTTGGACTTCTGTTGCTGCTTGAGTTACTTTGGCAAAAAAAATTGTGAATTTCAAGTAGAGTCTATAATTTCACATGTTTATCCCAATCCTTGGAGAAATTTATAGATTGATTGAAAAAATTATGCGCATTATGAGAATTCATGAAAAAAATTTCCTAGAATAGATCCCCATGATATGAATTGTTACGTTTATTCGTTCAGTAATAGATTCACCGATCATTTTCGTGTGTGTATCTCTGAACGCGCAATTTTCTGGGTTAGCGACTGACAGTTATTGAGAATAACCCTATATTATCTCAATTTGAATAATATCAATGGATTGGATACATAAAATAGTTCAATGGTCGCATTAATACTATGAAAATGCACAATTGAAAAAATGTCCATCCTTAACTCACCTTGTAAGATTCACGAAGGCAAAGCTTGTTGTGACACTCGGCATGAATCTTTATTTATTTCATGAATTACATTTTTCTCCCTTCCATTTGTTCTCGCATTAATCACGAACAATAATGTCTGGAGATTGGGATAATCTTCACAGCACGTAATAGGTAAACACTTCTTGTTCGTCAAAGAGGTTTTATTATCTCGAGGTTCACTAAAGGGGTCGCGTTCGCTAATGGGGTCAGTTACCTTGAGTGATTTTGGAAATGAATCACTTCCAGAGCTGAACTCGGCTTTGAGTTTGGGGGGGGGAAGAATGAGAAGGTGGTGGAAGGGTGGGTGCATGCAGAAAAATTTATGGGTGTGCAAAAATCATAGATTGGTTGAAGATTTTATTTGAGGGTGGTCTAAACATGGATTCGTGCATTACCTGAGGGTAGGCATGTCCTTGAGAAGAAAATTCTCCATTCTCTTCAATTAGGACAACCCACTTACCCTTTCTCTTGAGCATAATGCCTAACTTATGCTCTCTCTCTAATATGTATATGCATCTTTCTTTCTTAATGTATAATTTTAGAGAATTCTCGGTTATAATTTAAAATCGAATATTAATCGGAAAATTTGATATTTATCGATTATTGCTCATATTATTCACTGAAAAAACATCAACAATTGAGCCCCCGGATCGAAAAACTTGCCGAGCGCGCGAACCGCGTCACAAGTTTGATGCAAGAGGTTCCGTCGTAGGTCGAAAAAAAAAGTCGGAAGTTTGGAAATGTAAAAATACCAAGTGGTAGAGCTTGAAAAATCAATGCGAGTTACTCTTAACGATTTTTTTCTATGATTGACGATTTTCGAGAAAAAAATCACAAACCATCAATTTTTTCACACCAAAAATGATTATTTTTCAACATTCAACTCGCTCTAACTCGGTCATTTTTCAATAAATCGAAATGAATCTTGCGAATTTCGATTCGTGAGACTTCCCCGAAGATGGAAATGTGAGTAAAGTTCGTGAAAATAATGACAAATTAATAAATTTTTAATACGGAGTAAAAATCACGTTTTTCATGCTTTGAATCAAAAAAGTGGTGAGGGAAGTACGAAGTACAAAAAACTTCCAGCGAGAAAGTTGTTCGCTAGTGTTTGAACTAACTTTGTGGGAAATTTCAGATTGATTCGACTAATAGTTCGCAAAATACAGCCATTTATTCGCAGCAAACATTTTTCATAGTTTCGCGTCGTTTATAGGATGAATATCCGCGTCCGCGGCAAACTTGGTATTCGCTCGATTTCTCAACGTAGGTTTGTTTTCTGGGTCGGAGAAAACGAATATTGGATTATTCCTGTGAATAAAATTCATGATCGATGCCTTATTACAAATGATTTAATTGTTCCAAAGGTCTTTACAAATCAACTATTGGTATTAAGGGAAAGCTGTTCGGACGAAAAAGTTTCTTGTCTTGCGAGAAATAAGTTTGGTGCAGAACATTTTTCATCGTTGTTTTCTACCCGAATATATTTATTCATTCACATAATCTATCTTCCACATGTACATTTGTGTATTTTTTTTCTCGTTTACTACTATGGATTTACACACTTTTTGCTTCCAGGTTTATCTGTGATTTGTTCTTCTCTTCATCTTTATTATCACTTTTTCAAAAAAATCTTGATACATTTTTTCCTTTCACTACTCAAATATTGCATCAACGATTTGAGATCATCCATTCTTTCTTCGCTCAGTCCAGTTGCTTCTGCTCGTTCAGTTTGAAGTAAATCAGTTGATTTGTGACGACCTTTTGAACAATTAAATTATTTGTAATAAGGCATCGATTATGAATTTTATTCACAGGAATAATCCAATATCCGTTTTCTCCGACCCAAAAAACAAACCTACGTTGAGAAATCGAGCGAATACCAAGTTTGCCGCGGACGCGGATATTTATCCTATAAACGACGCGAAACTATGAGAAATGTTTGCTGCGCGCTAATGAATAAATGGCTGTATTTTGCGAACTATTAGTCGAATCAATCTGAAATTTTCCACAAAGTTAGTTCAAACACTAGCGAACAACTTTCTCACTGGAAGTTTTTTGTACTTCGTACTTCCCCCACCACTTTTTTGATACAAAGCATGAAAAACGTGATTTTTACTTCGTATTGAAAATTTATTAATTCGTTATTAATTTTTACGAACTTTACTCACATTTGCATCTTCGGGGAAGTCTCACGAATCGAAATTCGCAAGATTCATTTCGATCCATTGAAGAATGACCGAGTTAGAGCGAGTTGAATGTTGAAAAATAATCATTTTTGGTGTGGAAGAATTGATGGTTTGTGATTTTTTTCTCGAAAATCGTCAATCATATAAAAAAATCGTAAAGAGTAACTCGGATTGATTTTTCAAGCTCTACCACTTGGTATTCTTACATTTCCAAAATTCCGACTTTTTTTTTCGACCTACGACGGGACCTCTTGCATCAAACTTGTGACGCGGTTCGCGCGCTCGGCAAGTTTTTCGATCCGGGGGCTCAATTGTTTCAAACACTTCAAATCATTTATTCGAATATGGATCAAATTGTTTTTGAAGGATTTAAACGGAGTTTATATGAAAATTCTATGATTTGAGTAGGAAATTCATGAAAAGTTTGTTTTATGAGTTTTACATAAAAATTTTCATACATAGAATTTGATATTCTTGATGAATTTCAATCATTCTGGTTTATTATTTACCACGTTAATTTCTTTCGCTTGAATCTATATTCCTAACATTATAAAGGTCAACCTATTGATTTTACAATGTTTGAATATGTTATGTATTATTTACTTGTGGAAAATCTAGGATGAACAGTGAAATGTTATCAAAAATCATGATTCTCCATTTTAATTATTATAGAAAGTATTTCAACATTCATATGCAATTGACTTACCTTCAACTTACCAAAACTTACCATTTCAGAGATGTAAAACTTTCATTATTTCAAATAATGCTTCATCCTGGTTTAAACTCAGAATTCTGCATTATAGGAATGCTAGATTGGGCCACCATCGGCAACCAATCTTCAATTTCAAAACCAATGGTTAGATTGGCGTTGAAATTTGAATTTTCATGTGTATTAACTCAGTCAAGGCTGAATTTAACCAGGATCGATGAAGATCGGCAACCGATACTTCGCCAATCCTGGACCAGCCTTGGCCCAATGAGAAATATTAGGGCTTTTTGATTGTAAAAAAGAAACAAATCGCATGTTTTTCATATTCTCAACTGTGAATATATTGAGAAATTTTAAAACAGAGTTGGCGAAACGATTTTTCGCTCTAATCCTTTAGTGTCTATGTTCCTAATGAGTTTTTTATTGCAGGGTAGTTTGGAACGTGCTTCTATTTGAAAAAGGAAGCGATAAAGGATAAGGAAAGGGGTCTCTGGTTTTCCAGATTTACTTGTCCCTTTTAGATATGGTGGAAACACAACGGGAACACAAGTTGTTCACAACTTGTGTTTTGAAGGAAGATTTATTCTTCTCTATAATCAGAGTGTACAGGAATCTTCCTTTACCGAATGCCTATATTTCCTAGGATGAATTTGTCGACAGGGCAACAGGTTTCTGTTTTACCCTTATAGACAATTCATCCATAAAAATTGAACAAAAAGGAAAGATTGAGAGAGCAAAATAGGAAAGAGGAAGAGAAAAGGAATAAGATTTGAAGAAATTTTACGTTCTCGTTACAAACGGCATCACGTTTATTCCTTGAGAAAATGAGATTTATAGAATTAAGATTCATTATCCGATGAAGAGAATTCACCTTTTTTTTCAACGTCAAGAGTGACTATATGAATATGTGTTCCATGATAAAGTAAGTCGAACAAGAATGAAACTCATAATTTCTTCACATCAGGATGAATCAATATATTCGATGTCTACAATGCTGGATATGAAATCGAAATACTTCATGAAACTGTATCTGGAGAATTGTGTTCAGTTTGACTTCCAGTTTGAGATAAGGTACACATTATAATAATCAAGAGAATTGATTTTCAGGAAAGTTGAGATGTTGAAGATGAGAATGTTGTCTTTGAGATAACATTTAATTACTAAGAAGAGAAAATAATTATAGCTCTTTCGCACAATTCAAGAAATCATAAATATCGTTATGTAATATAATGAGTTGAATAAGATTTACCAAAAGGGAAATGGCATAATGATGTCATCTTAGACGTCAACAGTATACTAGAATACTTCATATTCCAAAAGAATCCAGAGAATCTATTATGACCTACTTTTTCTGAAAGGAAACATCTCATGGGATATTTGGTCCAATTGCTGCTGTTGATAAATTTCAAGAGGTAATTGTTCAAGACAATCTCAATGTGGATAAATAAATGTCTGTAAGAGAATGTGATTTTATTTCTCGATTACTATAAAATGAATATTTTTTCCTATTTTCATGATTAAAGACTGTATCATGAATTATGATTTATAAACCGAGTTTATGTTCCATTATGAATTCGGCAACAGTGAACTAAATTCTTACGTTAGGTGCATTTCAATAATATGTAGGTTACTTTGCTTAGCGGAGAGTGGTTACTCTGACCATCTTCCAAGTCAGACCCCCTTATGTTCTCTGGAGACTTTTCATTCAATCAGCTTGTTCGATGTATCACCGGAGGCATCATTAGGTACTGATTATTTGTCAGTAGGTGTGACAAATATCTATAATGATACATCAAGCAAGCTGAATCGTTGACAAACATAATGGGTCCGGCTTAGACACAGTCCAAATTAGACCACTCTCCTCTATTTTCTGAATATGGGTTGGTATTTGATTCAATCCATTAGCCCATCTTCATCCTCAGGAACTTTCTGGATGGTGTCATGGTCAGGGAATTGCCATGAACCCATCATTTCTTCTGCATCCGCTCGACTGTCTCTATCTGCAAAGACAGTTTAAAAAAAATTTCTTCTGCATCCACTTGACGGTCTTTATCTGTAAAGAAAATGTAAAGAAGAAAGAATTACATCAATTGTCATATATTTCCTCAAGTATTATGCTATGAATCTCAGATTCTTTCCAACACACTGAAATAACGTAAATAATTCACTTACAACAAGGGTCGCATGTGGGGGCTGTACCCGCTACTGCTCTGGGTGTGATTATGAAGTATTATCCACTAATATTATGATTGCAGATTGCAGAAGCCAGAACTGTTGCTAATATTACCATAGTTGCAGAGGTTCTGATCTGAAACATCAAGAATTAACCACAAAGTAAATTTCCTATATCAAAACATGTTCTATTTTGTGAAAGACACGAAAATAGTAAATAAACTTATTTGATTATGTGATCCTGTCCAGTTTTTCACCTTCATCCTTGCTATCTTCAAAATCTTCATGTGGAATCATGTGCAATTTCTTTTCCACGTACGTGCACGCATAAGAGCACTCTTCCACTCCACACAATAAATTTTCAAACTGTTTTGATTTTATAGAAATAAATAAACTCCATACTTCAATGGGAAGAATTTATTAAATTCGAAATTTTGTATCGGCGTGTGATAATAATTCTTGACCTTCAATCAAAAGAAAGATAATCTCTCACTCACTCACAAATTTGTTTGGGTTGTATTGACATTTCAATGAAACACGTGTCTTCGGATCACAGCTGATCACGTTCAGGTTATGTTCCGAAATTGTGTTATCGATTGATACAACTGAGAGTCGAGTCTCGGAACAAAGTCGCGAAGGAAATATTGCGAGGCACTGGAAAACGCGAATAAGAATCGAATCTGAAATATTTTGATACAGAATAGAGTCGAAATTAAGATGTCTCAGTGAATACTTCACCGATTGGATTGGAAGATATCTCAATCGAAAGCGAAGAATCTTATCTACAGAATGGAATTGGTTTATATTTGAAAAATACGTGATTACATCGAAACAATTCAAGAAATGAAAACTGAACCCCCGAACTCACTGTAAGAGAGAAGCGGCAGCGACATTTGCATTTGCACCTAATATACAATTTATATGAACAATTTTTTTCTCATGTACTTGACGCCGAGACGTTGCCGCGTCTCTTGATTCCTGGGGCAACACATGATCTCTCTCCATGATAATAATCAGTTTCCACTTTTTGAACATTATCACTGTTTGAACCAGTTGGTATACCATTTGTTATCATACTGATGAAGTCAGATTCTCCATCCTGGAGTACATTAAGGAAAGTGATAGGAATTTGAATTTCAGCCAATGCGACAACCCATTCTCCTGTTGAATGGATTTGTTGGGGGAATCTCGTCGTGAAACAAGTTGTTGTATTATTAGGAGAATATTCCATTCTACTATTACTAGGCAAAACGATGTAAAAATCATCCCTCATGATTACTTTTCCCTTTCTTCCAATAAACTTTTGACAGAATTGAATGGAATCCAAGAATTGAACACTTCAGGATATCCACACCAACTGACCAATGCTTTTTCATTTGTACCTCGTCCTACAGTTTCTAAGATTCGACCAATACGTAAATATTTTCCCGTTGGGCTCTGTTCCACTCGATTCAATTCCTCTCCGTAAAAAACTCCATCAATTTCTTCGTTGTTGGCGCGGAGTGATTTCAAAATCACGAATCCCAACCAACTGTGGTGCAAGTCCATTGATATGATTTGAAGGAGCATCCCGAGATATTCACACCTATTTCACAAACTCTTGCCGAGCTCAGGATTATATTGGTTAGACTTTTTCAGCAGACACTTCGATCCAGGGTGTTGTATGGAGATCTTTTCGTCCCGTACGTGAATTTCATTTGGAAGATTTGTGGGATTTATTGTCTACTGCCGCACAAAGTTTTCGGAATCTCCAAATTGACGATTCATGTGTGGTTAATGCTTGTATTGTCAGCGGTATTATGACAGGTTGTGGTGGGAAGAGCTTGATTTCTGAATAAGTTACAAAACGTTCGAGTTTAACGATTCGTAACGATAAAGATGAACTTTGTTTACCTCGTTCTCTTGTAGCTGCTGACGTGTTTGCTTGGAGAGGTAAAGTTCGATGTGGGTCTTCGCAGAAAGAATGGAACGCGGTCAGACAATACAGAGGGGCTCTGCAAAAGTTGAGAGTGGAAGAGCTTGTACAAAAAGCAGGTGTTCCAATTCCTATTGAGGGTTGTGGGCTCAAAGAAATTGAATTGTTTCAGAACTTTTATGGTAAAAGCGGTATTGCTATAATCATTTATGAATTTGAGACATTGGGGAGGGGTTCAAAACCTTTATATCACGGATGAGTTAAAACACAGAGAGTAAACGGTAGTGTGAAATATCCATTACATCTGTTATATTATCGAAAATCTCAAATTGATGAACCAATTTTGAATTCGCGAGGTGCTGTCGGTCGTCATGGTTTCTGTGATTTATGTAATGTTGGGTATACGCGAGTAAGCGAACATAGATGCTCTCAACGGTATGTGAGGTGTCGGAACAATCCTCCATGTGATTCATCATTGCCGCAAATTCACTGTGACAATTGTAATCGTTAGTGTTTTGGTGAATTTTGCTTCCATTTTCATACACAAGTGGAATCAAACGGTAAAAAATTTCATAGTACATGTACCGATTCCAAAAGATGTAAGACTTGTTCAGCTGTTGTGAGAAGTCAGGAAATTTCAGGACGTAAAACGAATCAACATGTGTGCGGTGTAGAATTCTGTAGGGTTTGTCGTTGTCAACAACCATTCAATCACGATTGTTTCATTGAACCTTTGGAACCTCTTTCGTCTCGACCTCCACTGATCTTCCTATTTTACGATATTGAAACACAACAAAATCTACGTGTTAAAGGTGATCGTAAAACCCGTATTCAGGTGCCAAGTCATTTTGTGGTTCAGAAAGTATGTACGTATTGTTTGAACGATGATGACTTATCGCAACATTGCATCCATTGTGGTGTACGTGAATACATCTACCGTATAGATCCTATAACACAATTGGTTGAATTGGCTCTCGCGAATCGACCAAAGTTTCAACGAACTATTTTTATTTCTCATAATGCGAAAAGTTATGATGCACAATTCATTCTCAAGTATATTGTAGAAGAAACAAATGCCAATTCAACATTGCCGAAATTGATCATGAATGGAACAAAGATTTTGGAAATGACAATAGGAAACACTATTTTTATTGACAGTATAAATTTTCTTTCTATGGCCTTAAGTGAACTCCCGAAAGCTTTCGGTCTTGATGGGGGAATGGTGGAACGGGTATTTCCACATTTATTCAATACACCCCGGAATCAAAATTATGTGGGGCCTATACCTCCACTCGATTCTTATATACCGGACAGTATGAAGAATCATGAAGTTATATCATGAGTTATATCACTCTATATGATGTAAAAGAAGGAGAAAAAATACGATATGTTGATGTATGTTCTCTGTATCCTTACATCTGTAAAACTGGCAAATTCCCTGTTGGTCATCCCCAAGTTTATGTAGGTGAAGAAAAATGTCATGAATTGACAGGCCCTGATTACAATTTGGACAATATTGAAGGACCTGTCATGTGTTCGATATCACTACCAACGAATCTGTATCATCCTATATTACCCATTCATTTAGGGGGGCGCCTGTTATTCGCTTTATGTCACAGTTGTTGTGAAACATCAAATCCTCATGACTGTACACATACTTCGTCAGAACGAGAGTTCTAATAGGTACATGGGTAATACACGAAGTACGGAGAGCTGTTAATTCTGGTTATAATTTGACAAAAATTCATGAAATCTGGCGATACGAAATCACACAATATAATCTCATGACTCTACAGGGTGGTCTTTTTGTGGAATATATAAACACCTTCTTGAAAATAAAACAGGAATCTTCCGGTTGGCCTATCGTATGTGAGGATAACGACACAGCAGAAGAATATTATATTCGTGAGTATGAACGTTGTGAAGGTATCCGTTTGGATCCGAATAATATCCGTTTCAACCCTGGTCTTAGATCACTGGTTAAGCTTTGTCTCAATTCTTTTTGGGGTAAATTTGGTCAAAGAGAGAATTTAACAAAGACAGAAGTCGTTACAACTCATCGGAGACTCGTAGAATTGCTCGGAGATCCTGACATCAAGATAAGCGGCATTTCACCTGTGAATGATTGAGTTATATACGTAAATTATAAAAGTTCATGTGAAGCCATCATTCAATCAACGTATACAAATGTCGTAATAGCAGCATATGTTACAGCGCAAGCTCGTTCGCATTCGTACGGTTATCTCGAGAGTCTGGGTCGTCGTGTTCTCTACTGTTTATGTGAGTCGTCCTGGAGATCATGATTCACCCATTGGTCGATTGTTGGGTCGATTAACAAATGAATTGGAAACATACGGGGAAGGTAGTTTCATCAGTTCTTTGATTTCAGGTGGTCCGAAATGTTACGCGTACATTGTACAAAAACAAAATGCGAATGGTCATCATCTGGGAGAACCTGAAGTTTGTAAAGTGAAAGGAATCACTTTCAATTTCACAAATTCTACTCTTGTGAATTATCATTCTTTGCGAGAACTCCTAACGAGTGATAATGGTGACCGTTGTATTATATTAAATTTCTTACGAAATAGGTGCAAGCTTGATGGTAATAATAATCTTGATACTCGTTTGTTCTTATACTTGATATCTATGGATGTGCATCATACGAGTTTTTATTTTTTTCATATCGTCTCAGCCTTCCTTGCCGCGGTTATATAAATATGTGTGTATTATACACAGGATCTCCATCCGAGAAGTGTTGGCTCGTCTGAACTCGCGAAGTTATTATCATCGTCATCGTCATCGTCATCATCATCATCATCATCATCAATGAAGAATGTATTTTAATTTTCTATGGTCTTGAAGTTTGAATCGTTCAGAGGAACGGAATGAAACCAAACGAAAACTTAGACTCATAAGTTGGATTGAAAGTGCGCATCCTCTCGAATGAGGATCCTTGTTCAGACAATACCTATATGCTGTGTGTTTATACCAGGGTCATGCTTACATGACAAACAATTCTTTCTTCCAATTCAATTTGGGCCACCCTTGGATTTTGTTCTACATGTCAAAAGACATGTTAGATATTTCTCCCAGAATATTTAGAAAGTATTTGGAGGTCGCTTCGAATGCTGCAAGTGTCAACATTCCATCATAGAACACTTAGAAAGAGGTTTTAAACAATTTAAAATGCAGATACATGAAGCTGGTAGCAAATGATTCACTGTTCCGAATTGATTATGAAAGTAATCCTAAATATGGTTCTATGAAAGTCAATTCATTGAACTAAACTCTCAAAACTTTCGAGGAAGAATCATAGAAACCATCAAATCTTGTCCATTTATTAAAATCGAAATCAGAAGGATAGTATGACTCATTCAAATGAATAAGACGAATACAAGTCCTTTACATCATCAAACAGATGCGGGCGTACACATTAATAACATGAAATTGAATACGCCAATTCATCAAATACACTATTAGGAATCTCTGCATTAACTTCAATGTTTTAGCTGGGAGTTTTTTCAAGTACATGTATGAATTCAGTTCCTTACACATTTTACATTGAATTTGACGTGAACTATAGAATAATCTGTAGTTCTTTCATGTTTTCGTACATTGGATGAAATTTAGGATGCAGGGTTCAGGAGTGACGGATGAAATGTAACGAAGTTACTTGGTACGTTATCTCTAGTAGAAACGGTGGTGGTTTATTGAAGCGGAATAACTTCGGGTTCACCATCGTATTTCTGGAGAAGGTTCCTACTGGATCAAATCCTGGAAAAACCTTCTTCGTGAGTATGTAATTTCATATCTCTTGAATTGATTTTTCGATCCTTTCGGTGATCTTATAGCATGATTGGCAGTGGGAAACCACTAACTGATAATGGGAGAGGACAGATCACTGCTTTCAAGGATATGGGCCTCTCTGATAGGAAAAGAGCTGAAAAAATTGAGGGGTCCTTGAATGTACTCAACCATTTCCTTCAACTTGTAACGGTACGAATATGATGAAATATTCCTACAGTCACAACGCCGTGCGATAGCCGAAATTAATACATGGAAATTTCAAAATCACACATCGATAGTTAGATTGTGCATAAAAGTTTCGTCGATCAAGCCTATGTAGGAAAAACGTCAACACACAGTAGGCACGGGCGTCGCATGTGTTGGACCACACAGACACTCGTCGAATGTATGCGACAATGACATAAGAGGGTTTGATCGACGAAGCTATGGGAAGAAAAAGGAATCATGTGTAAGTGCATCAGACGGATTTCAAAGAAAAAGGAAAAGAACGCGTCAAAATAATAATTTGCAATCGAAAGAAGTTGAAAGAGCCAGTATATATGATTAAACCTTTTCTCATTGAAATTGAAATCAAATCACAGTTTGATTCGAATTCAAACTGAGGTATCGAGAGGCACGAATAATGAGCGAATGATAACACACGATGTTCTCGATTAATTTATGCGATTGGTCTTTCCGATAAGATCATTCGATACGAAAAATTGTCAACAAATCCGACAGGTGCTTGATTCGTACATGATTCATAATAAACTTCCAATAATATGAAAAGGGGTCAAAATCGACTGAACGTCGAACTGAATTACATCTCAATGAATTTTTTGTGTAGTCAATTCTCGCTCCGACTTGATCGAATGCTCAATCAGAAGGAGGAAAACCTCATAGTTCCTTCCCTTTACAGCGAATACACTTGACTCTCTGTCATTGCGACAGTGATGTATAGAGCTATTCCAAATTATCATTTTATTTAATACCCTTACCTAGACAAACCCACACCATACTTATTGCAAGTTGTGTCTCGGGTGGTCTACGCGAGGCGGGAGATGTTTTTCACGTTCCTACCAGACGGAATCAAGAATGAGAACAACACGAAATGTTGTCGGGTACACAAATGTGAATCTTTAGTTGTAGAGGAAATGTTTGGATTATATGTTACAGGCGATATCGAAACATTCACCGCCTCGTGATGAGGAAGGATCCTAGAAGGGAAAATCATTCGTGGTTTTGAAAGTTGAGATATATTTTTCCTTCTATCTCACATTCACGAGTGCTCATTTCAATTTACCTAGAAAGGCTTCACTTCCCTCTCGATCGCTATTATTGAGTCATTTCGTGATCAATTCGGGGTGTGATCTTTCTGAAATTTATCGTTATTTCACCGAGAGGGTAAATATTGAGATATTATAGAGAGGAATTCCTTATATTATACTATATTATGTGAAAAACGAATTCTTCTAAAGATCATTTGAATTTGAAGAAATGATGAAATCGTAATTCCCATCAGGAATTATAACGAATCAAATGACACATTACAAACTGGGAGATGAGTACGCAACTAAGAAACCTCAAGGCCGCCCAAACAAACTTTCCCGAGAAGATAAGGGTGAAACTTTTCAAGAGGCTCGGGAGGATAAACTCCATGCAGCTCAAATAGTGGGAAAGTTAGAACTGCCAGTTTCTGTCCGTCGTGTACAGCAAGTTTTGCAAACGAGTGGGAGATTTTGTGACAGGAAAAGAAGTGAAGAGCCATCTTTGACGAGAGTACACAAAGAAGCACGATTGAAATTTGCTGAAAATCATATGGCTCGAAACGGAAAATAGAAACAGGTGATTTTTTCGGACGAAAAGAAATCTAATCTGGACGGTCCAGGTGGTTTCCAATACTACTGACACGATTTGCGTGATGGAAAAGAAGTAAGGAGGAATCGAAACTATGGAGGAGGTAGCGTTATGGTATGGGCTGCTTTTGGATGCAACGGGAAGACTCCAATTGTGTGGTTCCCACCAAAGACGAATGCCGAAATAGATAGGGAAATATTTGAATATGTATTGGATGCATATGGAGATGACATTGGTGGATCGAATTTCATATTTGAACAGGACAATGCTCCAATTCATCGCGCGAAAACTGTCCAGGCATGGTTCAAAGAGGTGAATATTGATATTTTGCCTCGGCCATCCAGAAGTCCTGACTTGAATCCGTTACAGAATCTTTGAGGAATGTTAGCGCGAAAAAGATATCCCAACGGTCAACAATATTCAAATACCGAAGAACTGAAACAAGACATCAGAGAAGCGTGGTCTAAAATTGGAGTAGAAACGCTGCACTCATCAATAGATTCCATGCCAAGGAGAATGTTGCAAGTGATACATAACAGGGGAGGATCTACTGAGTACTGAGGCTTGTACAGACATTCTCTAAATTCCGTTTCGTTAGAGATTTTGATGAGGAAAACTGAGTGAACCTATGTGAATTTCGTATGAACATTTGAAATGTTGGAGATTATCATTGTATTCCAGGACTTCATCTTCTATCGTGTCATGATTGATGTTTGTTGTGATTGTAAATGACCAATTATAATGATTGAAAAGACAAATGTGTTGTCAGTCGTTCTTTATTTCATTTCATCAGGGTGAACCTATGATTATTTTGGCCACTGTATGTCTCATATATAATCCATATATGAGCGTGAATCCAAACCATTCCATATATGGAGAAATTCTTGCATATATGAACCATATATGAATTATTAGGTGTATAACTTTGCTTCCGCCGTTTTTGTCCGAAATTCGAGACTCTATTGTCAAAAACTGGTTATACATTTATGATTCGAAGTATTGTCCATTGCTGGCCACTACTTTCTCCCATCTTTCGGACAGCATACGAATCCCGCGTTGAAAAGACTGGTCATCTTTTGAAGCAATCCACGAAACGATCGAATTTTTTACTTCTTCATAAGACCAGAAGTGCTGGTCAGCTAGGCCGTGTGCCATTGATCGAAACCAGCGATAGTCCTAGGGAGCGGACGTCTGGAGAATACGGCGGGCGGGGTAGGACTTCCCATTTTAAAGTTTCCAAGTATGTCTTGACCACTTTCGCAACATGGGGTCGAGCATTGTCATGCTGTGAAATCACTTTATCATGTCTCTCGTTGTATTGTGGCCGTTTGTCTTTCAACGCTTGGCTCAAACGCATTAATTGCGTCCGATAACGATCGGCTGTGATTGTTTCAGTCAGTTTTAACAACTCATAATACACTACGCCGAGCTGGTCCCACCAAATACTGAGCATAACTTCGGAACCATGAATATTCGGTTTGGCCGTCGACGTGGAAGCATGGCCGGGATATCCCCATGATTTTCTGCGGTTGGAATCATCGTGATGAACCTATTTTTCATCCCCAATCACAATGCAATGCAGAAATCCCTTCCGTCTTCGCCTTGTAAGCAGCTGTTCACAAACACACAAACGCCGTTCAACATCTCTCGGCTTCCACTCGTCCGGTACCCGATTCCCTTGTTTCTGAATCATTCCAATGACTTTCAGGCGTTTTGAAATGCCTGGTTGCGTCACTCCCAATGATCCTGCCCATTCTTGTTGCTTTTGACACGAGTCTTGATCAAGTAATGCCTCCAATTCTGCATCTTAGAAAACCTCCTCTCTTACACCGCCACGCTGGTCTTCGACGTTGAAATCACCGTTCTTAAAGCGTTGAACCCACTCCCGGCACGTTCTTTCACTAATGGTGGCCTCACCATAGGTATTTGAGAGCATTCGATGAGCCTCAGCCGCAGATTTCTTCATATTAAAGCAGAAAATTGAAACCTAAGACGAGAATTTGGCTCGTAAGCTGACATGTTTAATCGAGAATAACTTCATGATGCAGACACAAATCGACTAATATTTCGATGGCGTTATGTTTACAAATACCTAAGCTTATTGTATGACATCTATGATCTATTTATTTCAACTACCACTCACCGCTGTAGCCATCTATTGCGAAACGGCGGAAGCAAAGTTATTCACCTAATATTGGGTTCGTGAATAGGACTCCGCCCTTTTTCGTTGAAATAAAACACATTTGCTCGTTCACAAAATTGAAGAACAATTTATTCAAAGTCTGCTCCATCTGAAGCTACAACCTTTGCCCATCTTTCAGGTCATTCATGTATTCCTTGCCTGAAGAAACCCTGATGTTTTGAGCTGATTCAATTATCAAGCCAAATTTTGATACTTTCGTATTCAGCGAACCGTTCCCCTGTAAGATTTGAATGCATTGTCCGAAATCAGTGGTAATCCGACCGAGCTATGTCTGGCGAATATAGCGGGTGGAAAAGTACTCCCCAGTTCTGTCCATCTAAATATTTTTTCATGACTTGTGCGGGGTGCGGTTTGGCATTGTCATGTTGCAGAATTAATTGACTGTGCCTATTCATCCATTCTGGTCGTTTTTCTTCTATGACTCGCTTAAAATGTATTAGTTGTCGTTGGTAAAGTTGTTCATTGATAGTTTGAGAGGATTCAAGCAACTCATAATATACAACACCTCTTTGATCCCACCAAATGCAGAGCGTAACCTTGGCACAGTGGATATTTCTTTTTGGCTGTGATGGGCCCAGTTCACCTGGCTTCACTCAAGATTTTTGGCGTTTTAAATTCTCATAGTATATTTATTTTTCATTTCCTGTGACTATTCGATGCAAAAATCTTTTTTGTTGCTGTCTCTGAAGTAGTATTTCACAAATTGTTTTCCGACGTTCCATGTCTCTTTCTCTCAATCCATGTGAGACCCAGTTATTGAGTTTTTGAACCATTCCCATTGCTTTTAAAAGCTTCGCAACAGTTGATCGTTCAACATTCAATGCTGCAGCCAGTTCTGCTTGAGTTTGGCAAGAATCCTCTGTCAATAATGCTTCCAAATGAGGATCTTCCAATTTTTTTGGTGGTTTTCTGTATTCTTTGTCCTCAGGTCCAAAATCATTATTTTGAAATCGTCGAAACCATTCCTTGCAAGTTGTATTAGATGGAGCATGCTCACCGTGAATCTCCACAAGCAAACGATACGTTTCCGCTGCACTTTTCTTTGCAATAAAATAGTGTAACAACACTTCCCGCAAATGATGTTCACTTGGAACGGAAACCGACATGTTCAAGTTGGTGAAAATTTGTTGCTCACGAACCAAACCAAATGTCGCGTAGTGCGTTTGACAGATGACAAAAAGTACTATCGAATACATGTGTTCCTATCTATTAGTACACGTAAGTAATATTAACAACGATATGTTTCAGGATAGGGCGAAGTCATATTCACACACCCAGTATATAGGGGCCATACATGGATTATATAGGAGACATATATGTTTTATTTGATTCATATATGATCCATACATGATTTATATAGTGAGTGATTCAAGATTGCCGTACAATTTTCTGAGGACAGATTCTTGATGAAATTCTGGAAAGTTTTTGGTCCGGAATATTCAGATCTGATCCTTAGATCCGGAGATATGAGCATTTTTCAATTTTCTGAAAAATCCAAATACCTCAGAAGTACCATATTTCTGACTTTTGAATCCAACACCATTCCCTCACACACTCATTGAGTCAGAACACGGGGTATCCGTAGAGAAAAATAAATCTGATTCAGCTTCCTTCGTTGTGGAGTTATAACGATGCGAAGTTGTTGATTGATAATATCAAAAAATTGATGATATCAAGTTGTTTTCATCTTCGATTTCAACTCAATTGGTTGAAGGAAAATTGTGAAAAAATTTTGGCGGAGCGATATTCACTCAGTTTCCTCAAAATTATCAAATCAGCCTGAAAAAAGACCTTATCAAAGATTTCTTTGGATTCACTTCCGTGCCACGCGATGTTGACGTTGAATGCAACATACAGTTGTCCAGCTATTCAGAATCACCCGAAGTGGATGTCACAATGCTAAAAAATTTTGAAATGTCAAAAGCTCTTTTATTGAATGCAAGACAATCCTTCCAAGTGATACACCTGTTGAGTGAATGTTCAGTACGGGGGAATTGGTATTATCTCCATTGAGAGGTCGATCGAGACACCATAGTTTCGAACATCAATTGCTTTTAAAATTGGATAAAGATTTCAGTATAATCCCAAGCTTGGTGCTTTGTGTATCAATATTGAGGTTGAAATTTGAAAAGTATGTGATAGAATAATATCTGTGTAAGTTGAACTTTCGAATGATAATTCATTTTTTTCTATACCAAAATTGATGTTAATTTTCCAAATAAATGTCTGAATCAATGTAAGTAACGTGAAAGGAACGGTGACGGTGATGGAAAGTAAGGGTAACAGTAACAATTTTAACAATTTATCTGGAGTTGCTCGTACTAGTTCCACCACTTGAAAAAGCTTGATTCCTAAGCATTCTTCATGGGAAATTTCTTCATATTGACGTCAGGAATCATTGCGGACATACTGAATTCTGATGTTTTTGAATCCAAAATGATATTTGGAGAATCACCGACAAAAATCAAAATATTTGAACAATTTTGCTGGCATATAAAATAGCTTTTATTTTTTTCAACTTGGAAGATTATATTTTTTGAAATATTGAACATCGTAAATTATATGAATCATAGAACAATAGAACAATAATGAGGAGGAATGATGTCATTTTTCTATTCGTAATGATTGTAATGTAAGGGCATTAATCATAAACGTATTTCTGCAAAAAAAGAAAGTTCTCAATCATAATTCAAGATTCGTAATCAGCAACCTCGAAAACCCCCAGGTAGTAAGATTCACACAAATCTGAAGGATTATAAATTTCAGGTTCATCATATTGCACCCACCATTTGTGATTTCTCATTTCTATTTTCGGATTCGTTATCAGCGACCTCGAAAACCCCCAGGAGCCAATTTTAAGCAAATCGGATTGATTATAAATTTTCGGTCCGTCATTTTGGACTCGTCATGCTGAATTTTGTATTTCTTATTCCGGATTCGTGATCACTGACCCCAAAAACTCCCACTCAGCCAGTTCCAAGCAAATCGGATTATTTATGAATTTCTGGTTCGCCATATTGGACTCGCCATTCTGAATTTTTTATTTCTAATTACGGATTCATGATCAGCGACTTCGAAAACCACCAGGTAGCCAATTTCAAGCAAATCGGAATAATTATAAATTTTCGGTCCGCCATATTAGATCCGCCATTTTGAATTTCTCATTTCTAATTCCAGATTCGTAATCGGCAACCTCGAAAACCCCTAGGTAGACAATTACAGGCAAATTGGATTGATTATAAATTTCCGGTCCGCCATATTGGATCCGCCATTTTGAATTTCTCATTTCTAATTCCAGATTCGTGATCAGCAACCTCGAAAACCCCTAAGTAGCGAGTCTCAAGCAAATCGAATTGATTATAAATTCTCGGTCCGCCATATTGGATCCGCCATTTTGAATTTTCCATTCCTGATTCCGGATTCGTAATCAGCGACCTCGAAAACCCCTGAGAGATCATGTTCAAGCGAATCCACCAAGCCTGCATCATGATAAAAATGCATAACAACCAAAAGCAAAGAAACGTGCCAGTCGATGACGTTTTGCTAGTCGATGACGCAAAAATAATATCAATTTTACAGAAAAAGGGAAGGTAATTTCTCCCATCATCGAATTTTTCTACATTGATATCCACCAGATGAACACGATCACACATTATTCAACATTTTAAGTTCAGCTGTCCATGAATTAAATCTAAATATTACCTGCCAGTCGATGACGATTATTTGATGCCCTTCTTGAATTCACAATTTCACATGTGTAATGAATGTACAATGAGATCGATTGTGTTGAATGTGCGGTACATCTTACATTTCAATGTATCGAATCCTGTTGTGTTAGCAACTTCGGACCATCAAATTCAGAAAATAATCACTTTTCTACAGATATGCCAGTCGATGACGCAAAAAGTTGGGGACAACATTGAAGAATGACGAAAAAATGATTCAATTAATCTTTCACGATTGAACTTTAGATTTTCCTAAAGATCACACATTAGACAATGATAATACATACAGACCAATTATATTATCCATTTGATTTTGCAAAAAAAATAAACTTTTGATTGATAAGTCGTACCGGGGACATGCCAGTCGATGACGATTTGTCTGTTTGAACCGGTGTAAAAACATATACCGAATATTAGGACTAATTGCAAGTAGTGGCTGTTGTTTGTAGGCATAAGGATTACTCTTTGGCATGAAATTCATATCCAGAAGTGAGACCTCTTCTGCAGGAAATGTCAGGGACATTGAATTGTACGTTTAGCGAAGAATCACCCATATTTATGTTGAAATGACTGAACGAGAGAAGAATCCATAAATCAGTCCTTTTAGCATACATTAGAACCTCGATTGGGGCAACCGCATTGTCGGCATCCTTTTGTACTCGACAAGATTACAAAGAACAGAACATCTAGCCTCATTCGGGGCTCTACTGTATACAGTTTTTGGAAGCCCACTCCCATTCATAGATCACACTGTTAGGAAAGTCTGCATCAATTTGGATGTTTTTGCTGGAAGTTATTTTCTAGTACGTGTATGAAATCAGTTTCATACATGTTTAACATTGAATTCAATGTGAACTATAGCATTGTCTATAGTTGTTTCATGTTTTTGTTCATTGAACTTAATGTAAAATATGTATAAACCTGAATTCATGTACACTGTAAAAAATATTCGGGATTTCCTCATACTCATGTAAAGGAAATTTCCTAAACTTGTACGGGGAAAATGAATTCCCGTACACGTATAGGAATTTTCACATAAAAATACATTGAAATTGCTGTTTTTTGGGGATTTTTACTGTAAATTCATAGGATTTCTCACAAAATTTACGGGACATTTCCTATTCATGTATGTGTTAATTACTCCATGTACATGTATGTGAAATTTCCCCAAAAAATTTTTCACAGTGTATGTGATTGAAAACAAACTTCCAGTTATTTCTGACAGGGTATGCTTAGTTTACACATGGTTATATCTGAGTTTCTTACATGGGTGAGAAAACACCAGAAAATATTGCTGTGAAAGATTCACAAATACACGGTGTTTTCACGATGAAATACCAAAATGAATGACAGAAAAATTCTTTCTCAATCGCGTGAATCAAATGTATCGCAAACTTTCTTCTGTCTTATATATCCGATATTTCCGCTGAGTTCTCGCCCTTTCAAAGGATAATATATGAAAGATATATCGTGAGACGAAAAAATTCCTTCCGTACTGCCCCATTTTCCGGTATATTAACATATCACTGATTTTTCACTTCATTTGCACTAACACCAAATCTAGAACAAAAGAGCACGATGTAACATTTTCATTAGGGGAATTCCATTTTACAATGACCTTCCAATTTGATCAATTCACCCTTTTTCTCATATGCAAATTTTGTTCTCAAGTCCTTAACAATACTTCATTTATCTTCAGAATACCAAAATCTCGTATATTTCATCGCAATTCCCATGTGGAAATGATGTCCAAAAATGTATACAATTGTACACAAATTATATACAAATCGTATACAAATTGTGTCAAATTGTATACAGTTTTGGATATTTCTTTCTCATGGGTTATGTTTACGAATTAGTACACCAGATAGAATGACTAGAACAATTTGATGTATGGTTTTCATGTGGTTCAGCAATTACAGAATTTTGAGACCTAAATTTTTGATGATTATATTTGACCAGGGTCCCAGATGGCATTTCAAAGGATTCCCTAGGTTCGCATGCAATTTATGTACAGGAGTTCATCCATGTGCGTTGCTTTTCAAGGGGTAACACCACAGTGGAATTTGGAGGAGATCAAAAAATTTGTTTTTGGCTTAAAGTACTCTTTGAGGACCCGAAAATGATATATCGTAAACTACAAACATAGGTCCCCTAGTAAAAAACGAACATATATGACCCATACATAATCCATACATAATACATATAAAATTCATATATGATTCATGTATGAAAATGCATAGAATCATATACAATCCATATTTAATCCATATGTGATCCATATATGATCATATATGACTCATATATAATCCATATAAAATCCATATACGAAAAATATTTCATATATGACAGAATTTTTTCACATGTATGGGAAAGTCTTGCATCGAAATTCATACATGGATTCTGTATGGGCCA